>JAAONU010000019.1:7956153-9385295 GCA_012932295.1 Cyclina sinensis
GATCACGAAAATTTAAAAATCTATTTCCATTCTAACACGTACGTATATTTATAAGGGGTGCAAATGTGTGCACTATTTAACAGTGGCATTCGCAGTGACGTCAGCGGGCGTGCGCTTGTGTTCTGAGTGCTATACTGTATAATATATCACGCTCAATTTCTTCTTTGTTTATTGTCGGCGAATTGCATATAGTGTTAGAATATAGTTTATATTTCATGCTTGCCATTTGAAATTTAGTGAAAGTAAATCTGAATGTAATTACTCCTGTTGCGACCTGTTGATGCAAGACCCTGTCAAGCTTTTGAATAGAGTGAACACCTCTACTACAAATTAGTTACTACTCTCAGTGTGCTCAACCAGTGACTTTGGCTCTGTTGTTGCCTATTATAAAACTTCAGCCCTGTTACAACAGCTACAAGTCTAGTAGACCATTATTTTAAGCAAGCATTCCTTATCTTTTTCAGAACTGAGCAGTTGCACTCAAGTAAACAAGGTGTGTGTGAGTCTGTAGAACAAAGAATCCTAGACTCTAACCCAATCCTTGAAGCTTTTGGTAACGCTGTTACACAGAGAAATGACAACAGCTCTAGATTTGGCAAGTTTATACAACTACAGTTTTCAAGGTTAGTTTATGTTTTTGATTTACTGGTACACTGTAACAGAAAAGTATAAAGAAGAGGTTGAAAAGAACAACTTTTTGTTGCTAGGGAGGCATGGGGGTTGGTCTAGAGCAATTGACTTCCTTACCAGGGTATTACAGGTTTGAGTCTTACAGGTTGAGGTACTGCTCAAGCAAACAGAAAAATTAGTTGCAGGAACTTCCATCTATAGTTGCTGATTAAAGTTAGATACTAAACAAACCTTTTTTTTCATGGATTGACCAGTAGATGTATTTTTCATTTTATTTATAATACTTATGTCAGATATTTTGCATAAGAGACAAGTGAATGTACAAAAAAGAAAAATTTTCAAAAGGCAATCTGTAGAATGAATTTCACCATATTTAAATTTTTTAAATTTTTTTCCTATGTCAAGTATTTGATTACTGTGCTGAAATTGTTTAACTGTTGACAGAGGTGGTCACATGATGGGGGCAGAGATCAAGACCTATCTTCTAGAGAAGACGAGGGTTGTACATCAACTGAAGGGAGAGGCCAACTTTCACATCTTTTATCAGGTATATCTCACATCTTTCTGGCTAACTGGAGTTTAGCTTTGCCTAATGTTCCTGAATTTGTTTGTTTTTTCTGACCCCCACAGCAGATCTGAGAGTTTTGCCACTGTTGTTGTAAAATTGGTGTTTGTTTTCATTACCTTTCAACAATGAAATATATGAATGTATGCAGTACTGTCTCACGTCTGAGGTTTGATTTCACTTGCAACAATGGAACATGAAAATAAGTTTAGTTTACCATTTTGCATAGAAATCACCCCTTTTTTATGAGTTGCTCTTACACATATATAGTAAATTCAAACTGAAGTCTAACTGAATGCATAATTACTATGTTATATCTGTTATTCATTTTCTTTATTCTTTAGGTTATGGAAAGCTTGTATGAGTCAGAGGACACAGTTTTAGGCCGACTGGTTCATGAGATGGAGAGAGATGCATTCAAAGTTTTGCCAGCTGGAAAAAGTAATTCTTCTTCCTCACTAAAATGTTACACATGATAGCTCAGTGGTTAGAACATTTGCCCTCATCACAGTTCAGCTGAAACAAATAGTATAAATAAAGTATAAATAAAGTATAAATAAAGTATAAATAAAGTATAAATAAATAAAGTATAAATAAAGTATAAATAAAGTATAAATAAAGTATAAATAAATAAAGTATAAATAAAGTATAAATAAAGTATAAATAAAACTTTATTTCCTTGTTATTTCTTCTTGAAACACATGAGGTTTATATTTGTAACAAGTTTTGAGTTAAAAAAAAACTTCAATCTTAAATGTTTATAGAAATTTTAAGTCTTCTGTTAATGTATAAAATCAAATGATTTTGGTGTATTGCTCTATATTACTTATAACGAAATGGTGTTTCACCTAGCATAATGATGTATCATTTTAGGTATAGATACAAACAGAAATTTCCAGGAAACTATGAAAGCCATGACTGAAATAGGTATTCCAGAAGAAATGCAAGGGGAGATAACAAAGGTAGGATTTTTTCAACCTTGCTGTAGCTCAGAATTAAAATTCATGATACTGCAGTCGAAATAGGATAAAACAAATAATGATAGAAAGAAGAATTTACAGTGAACTATGGAAACATTCTCAAGCTCCTTTGATATATTTTATTAAAAGAAAAGATGGGATACTATGAAAGTTACATTTTTTAATTATTTTTTTGTAATGAGGTTGGTTAAAGATTTAAAAATTATGTTTGAACTGTATATCGAAGTATTTACAATGGGTATTGGTCTGCAGGGCTTAGATTGTAATTTTTAGGACTACCAGCTGAGATTGTCACAGATTGTAAGGTCATTCATTTGTTCAGGACAAAAAATTGCTTTGCTAAGGTGAAGGTCGCTTAGCTCAGTTGACCTTATCGCTAAGACAAGTCTAAAAACTTTAAAAGTATAGATAAATGTTTATGATGATAATTTACTGTATAAATTCTTTTTATCGAGATAATAATCCATAAATGATGAAAATTATCTTCCTGTTACAGATAATTGTTGCCATTTTATTTCTATGCAATGTGGAGATCACACCCCTGGAAGATGAAATCTGTCAGTTGCTTCAGGAAACAGGTATAGTTCTGCATCATTTTTGTTACAGCCGAAATATGTTACAGTTAAAATATGAGGTTTTAAATTTTTTAGTGATAGTGAATATAGATTTTCTACAGTTTACCATGTTTTAAAAGCCGACACTCTATGTGGTCAAGTGGGTTGTTGTACAGTGTTTGGGTGGATAGCCATTTATTAAAAGTGAACACTTTCTTAGATTCTGTGTCCCCTAAGAAGTTTAGGGTGTGTCTCTTTAAGTGGTGTAATTTATTGATGTGTATTGATACATACAAACATTTTAGATGACAGATTTTTAGAGACCAGTTTTGTTGAACTTGAAGGTATTAATTCCTTTCAGTTAATGTTGATCAGTGTTGAACTTTCCTTTTTTATTAACCTTTTTATTTTGTTTCATATTTTCATTTATTCATATTATGTTTAATCTGGAATCATATGTATATTTTGAATATTGGTTTAATGTTTCTTTACATATCAGGCAGTTAAAATAAAGATACATTCATTTTTTCCAAGTTTACTGGAGTAAAAATTGCAGAAAAATATTCCCTTTCTGTCAAAGAACTCAAATTACTTACTGATTTATAGGAAACTTTATTGGTTTGAATTTGTTTTGGATGACAACATACGTTTATGTGCAGTACTGAATTCTTACAAACAGTCATTGGTAATTGGCGTCAGTTACAAATTTAAACAAATTTGCTATTTAAACATCCATGCAAAATAACAAAGCTGATTTGCATCTGGTATTTTTAAGCAACAAGTGGTGATTGGTTATGGGGCATTAGAGAAGAGTACTTTTTATGTTTTTCTATGTTTTCACAATACTACTTGTCCTGTTTGGAATTTGAGAATATTCCCAATTTTTTAGTTACTGTAGCTAGCCTATGTATTCATTCCATCAGTTACAGAAACAAGTTTAAAGCAAGCAGGAGGGTTGCTGGGTCTCGAAACATCCCATATGGAACAGGTCCTTCTATACAGAAACATTCAGTCAGGGGGTAACAAGCGACGGAGTGTGTTTGTCAAGCCTGTACCCCAGAGAGAGGCTTACAGTAGGCGTGATTGTCTTGCCACATTGTTATATTCAAGGTAAATATATGAAAAACATTTCACCTCTACAGTTTACTGTACCTGGTGGTGTAGGATGTACAAGAGAGTAGGTTTCTATTTTATAAGTTTCTCTGTGTGAAAGAAAATGCCAATCTGTTGATGTCTTTATGTAGTTTTTAAATTCATTGTACTGCAGTTTTCAGTATTTGCTATATTCCAATAGTCTTAATGCAAGCTTACTTTTGTATCTGTTAGTTTGTACTCATGGCAGACTGTGTAAGTTTGTATCAATTAAAATGTCCAAGTTATGGAAGCCTTGAAATAAAGTATGTGTAAATGGTTTTAGACTTACCGTCTAGGTATATAGTCAGGCTTTCATCATTTATTTCAGATTGTTTGAGTGGCTAGTGGAATTCATAAATAAACAGATACAAGGAGAAAGATACGACTATAACATAGGTAGGTTGTGACATGATTATATGACAGTAACTATTTAGTCTTACCAATAGAGGTTGCTTTTGTCACTTTGGGAAGTGGTGGGGGATGGAGTGTTGCAAAGGCAAAAATAACCTAGAAAAATAACTGTTATTTAAAAATAAAATTCAAAATTTAAGGATTAAATTGTTATTCATGTAGGAGATGTTATAAAAATATGTATAAACAGAAATTCATTTTAAAACATGTTTTTTTAGTTCTCCATTACACACCCCATCCTAATTTAGATTTGGTAGGTAGATACAAAAACATTCTTTTTGAATTAAGTTTGAGGTCAGTCACACAAACACACACTTATCTTTTAGCACTAGAAATGACTTCTTTTTATATTGTAGTTGAATATAGTCTACATATTTCTTATTATTTCAAGAAGACCTGCTTCTGTTTTGAACATGCAGTGACAATATATAGTCTAAAACACAATGGAGATGTGACAGAACAAAATTATGGTGTGCAAAAAAGATTTTTTTAACATGCATTTGAAATGAAAAATGTGACACTATGAAAATGTGCTGCAAAAATAAATTCTTAAGTTCCTTCAGTAATATTTCCTAGAACATAAAATGTGCAATTCTACTAACAAGAATAGGTTTGTCACTGAAGGGCAGAATCTTGATTGAAGTGTAGTGAAACAGATTTGAAGACACTTGAAGTTATGTTTACACTTGATTTGATGTGTATTTCAGGTTTGTTAGATATCTATGGATTTGAGGCATTTGAGATGAACAGTTTAGAACAGTTATGTATCAACTATGCCAATGAAAAACTACAGCAACATTATGTGAAACACTTCCTCAAAGATCTTCAGGTATGTAATGAGATATAATTACAAGATACTTTTGTTCAGATACATGTACAAGCTATAAAGTATATGCAAAGAAGCTTAGATTTTTTGGGTACAAAGTTTTCTTCTAATCAGATAGGTTGGTTGAAATAAACAGTCCAAAAGTTATGAACCAGTTTTATAAATCAAAAAGAGCCACGGCTATTAAGAGGAATGTTGTTTGTACTGGACCTCTACTGAGTTTTATACAAATCATGGCCCCTGGGTCAATACTGGCCCCAACTCCAGGTGTCACTTGATCTTATATAGAGTTATATAGGAAAAAAGTTTAAAAATTCAACAAGGCCTACAGCTGACATTTTTTATTTATAGCATCATCTTGTGAACCTCTATCAAAGTTGTATAAATCATGGCTTAGGGGTCAGAATAGGCCACTACCCAGAGGTCTCATGATTTTACATAGATTTATATAGGAAAAACTAAAAAAAACTTCTTTTCAGAAACCATAAGGCCTAGAGTTTATATATCTTGTGTTTACCATTGTCTAGTGGACCTCTACCAAATTTGTACAAATCATAGCCCGTGGGTCAAAATTGGCCCTACCCTTGGGGTGACTTAGTTTTACATGGAGTTATGTATGGGAAAAAAAATTAAAATCTTCTTTTCAGAAACCATTAGGATAACTATAAAAAGACTTAGTTTTACATAGAGTTATATACGAAATAGTTTAATAAATTCTTCTTGTCTAAAACCAAGTGGCCATGAGCTTACATATTTGGTTTGTATCAATATCTAGCGGACCTTTACCAAAATCATATAAATCATGGCTAAGTTTGCATGCAGGTTTCATTAATGTCTATAGGTCACAATTATAACAAATGAACATTTCATAAGTGCCTATAAGCCACAGAGCAAAGCTTTTGGGCATATTTATATTTGTCCTTGTGGAGTTGTCATTCTACACTTTTTGAGGAAAACTTTGTTAGTTTTTTTTCCCTGAAAACTTTGTTAGTTTTTTTTCCCCTGAAAACTTTGTTAGTTTTTTTTTTCCTGAAAACTTTGTTAGTGTCTTTCCCTGAAAACTTTGTTAGTGTCTTTTCCCTGAAAACTTTGTTAGTGTCTTTCCCTGAAAACTTTGTTAGTGTCTTTTCCCTGAAAACTTTGTTAGTGTCTTTCCCTGAAAACTTTGTTAGTGTCTTTTCCTTGAAAACTTTGTTAGTGTCTTTCCCTGAAAACTTTGTATTAGTGTCTTTTCCCTGAAAACTTTGTTAGTGTCTTTCCCTGAAAACTTTGTTAGTGTCTTTTCCCTGAAAACTTTGTTAGTGTCTTTTCCCTGAAAACTTTGTTTGTGTCTTTTCCCTGAAAACTTTGTATTAGTGTCTTTTCCCTGAAAACTTTGTTAGTGTCTTTCCCTGAAAACTTTGTTAGTGTCTTTTCCCTGAAAACTTTGTATTAGTGTCTTTTCCCTGAAAACTTTGTTAGTGTCTTTTCCCTGAAAACTTTGTTAGTGTCTTTTCCCTGAAAACTTTGTATTAGTGTCTTTTCCCTGAAAACTTTGTTAGTGTCTTTTCCCTGAAAACTTTGTATTAGTGTCTTTTCCCTGAAAACTTTGTATTAGTGTCTTTTCCCTGAAAACTTTGTTAGTGTCTTTTCCCTGAAAACTTTGTATTAGTGTCTTTTCCCTGAAAACTTTGTTAGTGTCTTTTCCCTGAAAACTTTGTTAGTGTCTTTTCCCTGAAAACTTTGTTAGTGTCTTTTCCCTGAAAACTTTGTTAGTGTCTTTTCCCTGAAAACTTTGTTAGTGTCTTTTCCCTGAAAACTTTGTAGTGTCTTTTCCCTGAAAACTTTGTTAGTGTCTTTTCCCTGAAAACTTTGTATTAGTGTCTTTTCCCTGAAAACTTTGTTAGTGTCTTTTCCCTGAAAACTTTGTTAGTGTCTTTTCCCTGAAAACTTTGTTAGTGTCTTTTCCCTGAAAACTTTGTATTAGTGTCTTTTCCCTGAAAACTTTGTTAGTGTCTTTCCCTGAAAACTTTGTATTAGTGTAAACTTTGTTAGTGTCTTTCCCTGAAATTTTGTTAGTGTCTTAGTGTCTTTTCCCTGAAAACTTTGTTAGTGTCTTTTCCCTGAAAACTTTGTTAGTGTCTTTTCCCTGAGAAAATTGTTTATTATTCTTCTAAGGAGAATGTGCCAAAAAAAAGTGCATATCAATATGAAGGAATTTATCATCAGTTAATTTTTTAGTGAATGTCCCTAATAAAGAGGCAGTCCCTAAAATTAAGAGTACCCTTTTTTTGTCCAAATTAAGTACATGTAAATCATATTTAAAGAATTCTTACCAAATGTCAAATTGTAAGTAAATATTTTAAGAACAAGAGATGAACAGAACTATTATTTATTAGTCTTCATCTAGAAAGTTTGTGTTGTAATATTTTTGGGTGGATAGCCATTTATTGCAAATGAATGCTTTCTGGATGTCTTAACACATATAGGAGAAATTTTCGAACACATCTTCTTTAAAATATCATTTATTTTCATGTTATAACTAAAGGGCTATTGAAAAAGATATTTAATATATCATATGTAAATTATGGAGTATGTCCCTTTAAAGTGTCAATTATCATTATGTAAGATTTTTGATATTTTCAGAAAGAATATGAAGAGGAGTGTATAGCCTGGCATCACCAGTCCTATAATGACAATCAGCCATGTCTAGATATACTTGAGGGTCAGCCTAGTGTGTTTGGACTTCTTAATGAGGTGAGTCAGGAACCTTGATTTTTGGATTTTGTGTAGCGCTGAAGTACGAGAGAGAAGTAAGAGAAAAAAATTGGTAGGAGAAAAAATTGTTGGTTGTCTGTTCTATGTATGGGGTATACATGTATAATATGAAAATGTACAATGCAGCTTGCCAAAGTTTGCTCATATCACACTGTCTTCCACATGCTTGCAAAATCTGCAGAAGTTTGATAATTTTTATAATGGTTTGAAAATTCTTTTTGAGAAAAAATTGAACTTTGAAAATGGTGAAACAGCACACCATAGAACAATATTTTCAGTTTAAGATATATTTAAATATTACATATTTTCATAACATAACTGGTTAGTTGTGCTGTAATTCTTAACAAAAGAAAAAATAGTTTCAAGTTTGATGCATATATAAGTTAGAAATCTTTTCCTTTAAGAAATAACTAATATTTAGAAAAATGTGTGATGCTTCTTAAAATTTAACTGTTTTCTCTTATAGGATGTCCAGCTGAACAGACAGACAGACACTACACATCTATGTGAGAGAATTCTAGAGTTTTCAAAGTCATCAAAATTTGTAAAGAGACCAAAATGTTTCATGAAAACTCCAGGGTTTACAATACATCACTATGCAGGAGATGTAACCTACACAGGAGCCAGTCTGTCAACAAAGAACAGAGATAACATTCCACAGGTAATATGCTGAGCCTGAAAACCAAATGAAGGTTTAACTTTAATATCTTCACTAAAGCAAAGTAGAGACATCCACCTTTATCGGAAAAAATGAGCTCATCAGGACCAGGGGTGAAGTTGAAAGCATTAAATTTTTCTTGCTTGTACAAAACATAACAGTAAGTGTGAACTAGGTTTAGCATCTCTTTCAAGAATGAACAACATATTAGGACAAGCCAGATAGGGTTTAAACCACAATCTTGTGTTTCTTAGTCAGATGCACTAACCACCAAGGACAGGCAATCATAACAGCATGAGAGAGTGTAATTATCTTTATTGATAATGGGAAAGTCACACCTGTTCTTTACAGTTATGTTAAAATTTTGTAGTCAGAAAATACATAAAGTGCTTGTAAATAAAATGTAACAATATTATTCATGCACATATTTAAGTCTAAATTTTGCTATTAGTATGTTGATATTTATTTTGCTTCAGATCTGTTCTTGAAACGTTTTTTAGAATATTATGTGAGTCTTGAAAATGTCGGACAGCTGGTGAGATAAAATTGTTATTCTTTGTTCTTTCTCTTCAGGAACTTGTTAGTATGCTGAAAAACAGTAAAAATCAGTTTGTAATGAAACTGTTTGAAGATTTTGCTACAGATGATCAACAAGGCCGTAAGAGAAAGACAGTTCTTGGTAAATTCAAAGTTTCTCTCGATAGTCTGATGTCTTCACTGAAGGCTTCTGATGTTCATTACATAAGGTGTATCAAACCAAACACCAGGAGTGTGCCACATGTGTTTGACCGTCAGTATGTGATATCACAGTTGGTAGCTAGTGGTATTATAGAGACAGTGAGAATCAGCAGTCTCGGGTATCCAGTGAGGTAAGTTCTTTTTGCCCGTGCTGGCTTTAGCTAGGAAAACCACTTGATCTTTGTTCAGTTTGAAATTTTAAATGATTACACATTAGTAACTTTCAAGACTTGCTGGCTTCAAATTTACTAAATATAAGTTCACATTTAGAACTATGAATACTGTATATACATTGGTTTACACCATTGTAACATTTTAGTTACATTGGTTCCGATACACATAGAAAAAGGTAAATGAAGGTATCCTTGTCTAGAGGACTGAAGATAAAATGAAAATGATGAATGAGAGAACATTTCTAGATAGGCAGAAAGTCAGTTTTATTTTAACTAGTCAGAGAATAATAGAACAGGACAGAACAGAACATATCCTTTATTTTCACCCAGGTATTCAGTGTATACAATAGGGGCAAATAAGATGATAGACGTTATAAGTTTCATTTTACCTAACTTATTGTGTTCCAGAATGCCATATCCATTGTTCCTACAACGCTATGGTTTGATCATACGTAATGCTGGAACACCCCCTCAGTCAGATACAGAAGTAGTCAGTGACAGCGAGACCCTTTTTGACCCTCTTGATGCCTTGTATCAAAGACAGCTTAAAATGGCTACAATAGATTCTCCAAGAAAAAGCAACACGCCTAGAAGAAGGTTAAGGAGAAGAGCAGGTTAGGTTTTGTTGTTGTTGTTGTTGTTTTTTAGAATTCATGAACAACCATTGTAGGACTTGGCATGAAGTTATGTTCACCTAGGAAGAAGAAACAGATTGTTTACTTTTGTGTTAAGACATTTTTTTGAAAGATGACATCAGGACCAGTGATTACAATTTTTTTGGTTCAGCATACATGCAGCTCCATGCTCAAATTAAATAACATGTTTAAAACATACTTTAAAGAAAATTCTGTAGTAGATAGATAGGCCCAATGTCAATATTGTATTTAAGGTTTTATTGTTTGTTAATGTCATTTATTTTCAGTGCTGTTACATGTGTTAAAACATATAAATCTAGTTTCAGTTGTCAATGGTTAAAAATTTCATGAAAAAACTGTTGAATCACAAATCCAAACATGAAGGTATTTTTTCACTATGAACAAAAATACTGAAGGAATATTTACCTACATGTTATACCTTTATGTTTTCACTGGTTGTTGCTGCTTTTGAAAGCATAGGCATGGCTGGCAGATAAATGTAAGTTTCTGTTTAAATTAAGACCTCTTTCTGTTGTTATATGACTTTTATCAGTATTTAGTTGAAAATTGTCTGCACAAGATTAACATTTCAGAATTTATATGCCACAGGTTTGTCTAGTTGTGACCATACTAGGAGATGTAGTGCTGCTGTGTTGACAATACAGTTTGGTAAATGTAGAGGTCTCACCCAGCAGTTTGGAAGATCTAAACTCTTTTTACATCAGCATCAGGTCTGTATTTTTGCCTTATTGCTAATATACAATTGAAACACAATTCTTTGCATTGGCAAAGTATTTGTTATTGCTTTTTTCATTGTATTGTTTCGTTCCTTCTATAGAAATAGCACTGAGGGTGTTAAAGAATGTTGGGTACATATATTTACCAAAAAGACCTGTATTGCCGGAAAGACCACGAAAGACTAAATAGGAAATACAAATTCATTATTATTTCTACACTGTAATTACCGTTAATATGGTAATTTTAGAAATAAATTTAGAAATTTATGAGATTATAATTTTAATAAACACACATCATTTATATCTTTGGGCAAATGGAATTCAAGATAATGTTTAAGATTCAAACAAATTAGCAGTTTTCATAATTGTAACGATTACTGCCACTTTTTTGTGAAAGAGGGTGTGAAAGTTCTGAGATAGAGTATTTTTTGGCAATGAACAAAGTAATGGTTAAGTGAAATAGGAAAAAAGCAAACAATATTTCCACAGACTAATTAATGTTTTTCTTTTCTTAAACAGTTTTTCGTGGTCTTTCCGGTAATTTGAGTATTCTCAGTAAATATAGGTACCAAAGAATATGAAGGTACAATATAATTTCAGTCTGTTACAATTTGTTTGTTTGTGTTTCAACTGTATTGTATTTTTTAAGCCTTTTACCTGCCTTTTACCAGTCATAATGCTACTTAGAATTAAGTCTCCTTTGAACTTCTATTTTAAGAATATTCAGATGACCCATTTATTACACCATGGTTGCTTTTGTCTTTCTTGCATTTCAATTTTGTGGTAGGTATTTTTTCCATGGTAACTCTTTTCTCCACAAGAATCACCAAAGGCTACTGTATGGTTTGTTTATGGTGAAATTTTAGATATTTGATTTCAGTCTTTATTTTCTATACATTGTAAGGGATGTATTATGTTATATCCCTTGTCATCAGTGCATCATTAGCAGTTTTGTGACTGCTTCAGGGATATTCCTGAAACTAGGGTCTATCCCATTTGGACAAGGTGAAGAAACCACATTTCAGCCCCACCCTTCAAGGTCAAGGTCACAGTTCAAAGATCTGAGCCATAAAATTCCTTTCTGCTCCACATCTCCAAGATCCCTTGCAGGATATTCATGAAAGTTTGGTCAAATGTTAATTTCATCAAGGCAGCTAGCAGAACTTTGCTGAAATTGCACAATTTTGGATAAAACATGTTTAGGACAAATGTTTTCTCTTGAACTGCTTGTTAATAATAATACCAGTATGAAGAATGAATTGCAAATTCCAAATAAGTAACTTACATCCTTATATAAATCTTCATATTAAATATTAAAGTAAGTGTAAAAACAATTTTGTGTTATCTTTAGGTTGATAGTTTGGAGCAGAGGAGGTTTGAGATTTTGTCAGAAAAGGCGACGAAACTTCAGTATGCCTGGAGACGATATAGACAGCGTCAGATTGTACAGAGGGAGAATAAAGCAGCCTTGAAAATACAGTCAGTGTGGAGGAAATATAGAAAATGCAAACTCAGCAAATCTGTGATACTTGTACAAAAAAGTAAGTGAATTTTTTGCGTTTGATAAGCAGGCCTTAAGTTCTTTGAGGAATTGCTTTGCAACTAGTTAAGATCGTATAACTTGTTTGATTTCTCAGGAAATAATTTTGTTTGAGTTAAATTCAGAATGTTAATTGAAATTAGAACACTTAGGGTAGATATGTCAATTATAAAGTGGACAGTAAATGGCTTGATTTATGCTCAGTACTTTAACAGTGCAAAGCTTGGCTCTGTTTAAATGATATTTATCCTAAACATTTTTGGAGATCTGATAGTTTATTCAATATTGAGACACTTCATGCGCTTTTTTTCATTTTTACAGCATTCCGAATGCATATTGCACGAAAAAAATACAAAGAAATGCTTCAGAAAGTACAGAAAATCAAACAGAAGAAGAAAAAATCCTGGAAACCAATTCTCGATAGAAAAAGAACATCTCCAGGCACTGGAAGGTCAAACAGAAGTGCAGAAAGGTCAGATGGATCTATCAGTAGGTCTTTCGGGTCAGAATCCAGCAGCACTAGCTTGTCTTCGGATCAGAATGATTCAGTACTTATTTCAGACAGAAGACCTGAAAATAGTTTAGTAACATTTTCTGCAAGTACACCAAGAATTGAGAAAAATTTGTCACCAAAATGGAAAAGTTCACACAAACTGTTCAACAGAGGGAAAGAAAACAAAGAAAATATTGAAAGAATGAAGAAGAACCCCCGAGGAAGACCTGATATGAGTAAATACAGTCCTGTTAAACTGTTACGATCGTATACTAGAATGGTCAAAACTAAACGGTCTATTTCTGATGTTGCTATGGAGACAGGAAGTGGTGATCAGGCTGATCCTGGGGTTTCTCCAACAAAGAAGATGAAGATGGCAGACTGTGAAACACATGGGCTTTTCCACCTCCAAGATGGTATACTTACTCGCAGATGCTTACCCAAAGTAAGTTGCCAATATGAACATTTGGTAGCAATTACCTAGGACTTTGATTCAATTTTTCAAAAATTTCTTCTATCAAAAGTTAAACAAAGTCTTGATTTAAGAATTTCTCTGGCAGTCATTGAAAAAGTATTTTGTTGAAAGGTTCCTATAGAAAGTTTAATTTTCATGTCATTTCCTCGCTTAGCCTGTTCAGTAAGAAATTTGTTCTGTTCTGTTCTATATGTTTACTTATGTTGTACCTTTGACCAATTACAGATGCCTGTGAGGTTTCATACACGAGCAAGTGTGTTGAAGTATGCACATTACACACATCAGAAAGAACTCCCTGCTGGACTTGGAGACTGTTTACCAGACAAGTCACCAGATAGTCCAGCCAGATGTACTGACCAATGAATAAAATGTCAGTATAAGTGAATGATATCTAACTTGGGACATGTTGAAGACCTGTATAAGGAAAGTTTAACATTTGGTAAAGGCTGTGAAAACTTCAAGCTTTTAATTATGAACCTATATGTAGCACCTCATTAGTCATCAGTAGGTGTTAAGTCAGACATACTTGTCAATATCAGTTCATACTGTGTATTTTTTGTGTTATAGATACATGTATGTAAAGAAATGATGAATATTTTATTGGTTATTTGGATGATTCAATTTTCTGTAACAATTCTGCACTGATAGATAGCTTTATATCGTAACTGCTAGGCTCTTTTTGTACCAGGCAATATAATCATTTCAGCTTTGTATTTATGTTCAGCGATTATTTTAATGAAGACATGAGATATTGTTGGAAAGTGCATTTATATTCTATCACTTCTTGAACTGATTCTTATTAAACAGTTGTTACTCTCAGTAAGAATTATTGCATGTAGTTATGCACAAACAGTCATATTGCTGCAATTTCTGTATTGCATATAGTTATGCACAAACACTTATATTGCTGGAATTTCTGTATTGCATTTAGTTACACACAAACACTCGTATTGCTAAAATTTCTGTATTGCATGTAGTTATGCAATTACACTGGTATTGCTGGAATTTCTGTATTGCATATATAGTTATGCAATTACACTGGTATTGCTGGAATTTCTATATTGCATAAAGTTAAACACAAACACTTATATTGCTAGTATTTCTGTATTGCCTGTTATTCATTTTGTTATTTCCTTGTCTGTTATTTTATTTTTTTTTTAAATCTTTGACAAACTGTTTAATTATTTTACTGTTATTTTATGTTTGATATTACGAAAATACAATATTTAGTTGCTATGTTAAAACTTTTTATGCCCTTATTTTAGAAAACCAGCTTTGAGGAAGCGTCGCTCATTTGTACTTATATCTACGCTTTGACTGTATTTATATGCTTATGTTATGTTGTCATGTTTGACAGATGCTGTCAATATTAAGGCATTGTTTTAAAATGTACTTAACAACTGAAACGGCTCATCACAAAATGTCTTAACTATGTGTATGGCTGTACTATCTTTAAAAACACAAGTATTTCACTCTGTTACCATGGTTAAACATTTAATTTACAGACATGAAAACCATGTTTGCCTCCTTCTGATTGGTTGTCATTGGTTCAAGCCCAGCTATATCCACACCAAGTCAGAAAAGTTTTTAGGTCTTTATTAAGGATTAGGGATCTAGTATTAGTTCTTTCAAGAAAGTGTTGTTACCTACCCTTATAAGCAAAACATTTATAATGGAACCAAAAGACAAATTGAACACAATCAAAACATTTTTCTTTCTGTAGAATAGATTTTTTATGCAGCTTAGAAAAAATGAGAGCTGATGCTATGTTGGAAAATATAACTTGAATGTCTAACTACCATGTCCTAATTCTTATAATTCAAACTTACTTGTGTACCCTGATTTGTTGTATTTTAAATTTTTTAATGAGTATGCATTATGGTGCTTTTAAATTACAGAAATTATCATTTTAATCCACAGCTACAGGTTGATTGAGATAAGTGAGCTGTAAATGAATGAAGCAATATGATTGTTTTCATAATCCACAGCAATTTCCCACAAAGGGAAACCTTTATTGATATTAACCCTTCTGGTAGCATTAGTTTTTTGCCTTTGTAGCCATTTCAGGCCATAATCAGCTTGCACACTCTTGCTGTCAGATCATAGTCTGCACTGTTTGCTGTTTAGTCAGTTTGCTTTCAATTATCTCCCCTATAAATGATAAATGGGTCTGTTAAAAAAAAGAAAGTCCTATATAGTAATTTAGCATGGTCAGGGTTAAGTTGCTAATCTGATAAAAAAAAAAATTGTAGTTAAACGCTACATGAAGTATGTGGCCTTATGATACAAGTGCTGTTATATCAGAAAGTTCCTTATTTCCAGTATTAAACCTGTCAAACCCCTTTTTTCTCCATACGCCCTACAGGCTTTTTCCCCTCATTTTTCAGTCTCATTGCAAGTTTTGCTTTTCTGAGAGTTTTCAGTAAAATACTAAGTTTGAATACAAAGGACAGGAAAGAAATGAATTATTATTATTATTATTATTATTATTGTTGTTATTATTATGACCTGCCTACCCTATTTTTGCACTGGAGTAACTGGATAAAGAACGTTTTTTTAGTTTGAGGTAGATGGTGACAGCAAGGTCTTTTCAGATAAAGATGCACCTAAAGTTGGTTTAGTGTCATATCATATAAAACTGTCTGTCTCCAAGTGTCTATTTCATGTTTTACATGATTGTAGAGATGAAGCAGAATATTTTAATCAGATGAAATTTTTATGTGTAAGAACCTATCAAACTGTGTTGTTTGAGTGGAATTGATATTGTACACAAAACCTGAACGACTTGCAGTGAAAAAATACGTAAAATTTTATGTGTTCATGAAAGATTTGTAGCCTATTACACTGTTATATGTTAATCGAAATAAATTATATTCTTACATCACATGTTTTTATTTTGATATAGGTTTCCATTTACACCACAAATAGAAACAAGTGTTACAAAAGGGCTCATCTTGAAAATACCTACATGAAGTACAGGTTTTACATGTTAATCTGCACAGATACCTATGGACTTAACCCTTTACTCCATAGATACTCATTTTTACGTATGTGCGACCAGTGTAGATCCAGATCAGCTGGCACATCCATGCTGTCTGATCAGGATCTGCACTGGTCGCTTTTTGGTCAGAAATAACCTAATGTATGGATGTGCTGGCTGATCTGGATCTGCACTGTTCTCCCAAGCCATAAAGGAGTATATATGGAGGAAAGGGTTAAGTAAATAACGAAGCCAAAAACATTGGTGTTATCATTTTATGTCCCATTTTATATGTGACGGCAGATAGAAGTAACCATGTTACTAACATTGAATGAGAATATATATTTTTTCATATTAAAACGATGCTTCTTATTCTGGTTTCAAGATTCAACAAACATCAAAACTCAGTTTTTATAACAAATTAACTTTAAGGATGATATTATTATCATTTTAAAAACTAATGCATTGCTGAATGCTTGAAAAAATTGCTGTTTAAAGAAAGAAGAGACCCGAGGATTATTGCTATGGAGTTTGTTTGAGAAGTGGCTACCTGTCAAATATGGACTCTTCTGACATGTTTATATTATTTTTTATACTACTTAAGAATAACTTGCAAACTTCAGCAGTCTTAGATAAAATGATTATTTAATAAAGTTTAATCTTTTAAACAAAAGTAAGTCAAAACATGAATTTGATTGATTACACCCTGATAAATCATAACAGATCAGAAATTTTTAGAAGATTTAAAGATATGAAATAAAGCTATTTTGTGAAGAAAATGTTTTGCTACACACCATATCCTGGTGGTGCTCTAATAGCTTTTTGCCTGTCCCTAAGATCAAACTGGCTGTAACCGCCCTGTAATTTTCTTTTTATCTAGTTTGAATATTTTGTCAATGTTTATTTCGCTGACTCAAAACTTGTTACTAATAGGTGAAATGTCAATTACATTTACTGGGTTAATAGTTCAAGTTCAGTATTTAGGTCACCGAGGAGCAAAGTGCTGTTGCTAATAAAATTTGATAAACTGCTCAAAATATTATCTCTTTACTGAAGAAAACAAACAAAAACTGTTTATTCAGTTTTGTGACTTAATCAGATAAGAAGTCTTAGTCCAAGTCATGTTAGGATCATTTTAACACTTATCATGCTGGTGGCAACTGTGTTTGCCATTTGACCAGTGCAGAACAAGATTAGCCTGCACATTGAAGAAGTGGACAAGTCAGTTTAAGATATTTAGCAGACTAAGGGTTAATCAGTACTAGGTTCTGACAGAAAGAGGAATAGGTCAGACCAGCTGGATTGTTACCAAGGAGATGATCCTAGCTCAACTCACAGCTTGAACTGAATCTCTGTTATCCTTGCTGCAAGCCGAACTAAGGTGAGCTATGCAGTACTTTCTACAAAATAATGTACACAATAATATAATGTACAAAACTGTTTTAAATCTGCAATGAGGGACATTTCATGCACTGAAATAGACTCGCTGATGATTCTTGTAGCAGATAAAACTAACTTTAATCATTTAAAATGTTGCAGCACATGTAAGGTTATTTCATGTTGATATTTAGTCAGTGTTTATTATACAAATGTTGGTCTTGTTCCAGAGTTGTCGAATGTTTCAAATGTATTTGCTATAAACTTTGAATATTTTTCCGTTATGTTCTTAATGTATTGTTTTTTCCAATTTGATAGTATAATTTTTAAAGGGAGACGAATGATACGAATTATCGACATTTGTAATACCAAGCTTGCAACGCTTACTTCCCCTGTTGACCGATATCGGTCAAGTTAAAATCGGTTACTTCCCTTTATTGTCTTGTAAACCAGGTCAAATTGTACATGAGGTAGAAGCAGTCTACTCGAGTTGCGTCATGTGCACATTCTATATGAAAAAGGAAATAAACACTTGTGCAGTTATATTACAGCAAAGTTATTTGTGCATAGAGAAAACATCACTGAATTATTGAACTGGGAGATTAAATAACGCGAACAACAGAAGTAATTTCGAAAAAAATGAGATGCTGAATTTATATAAAGAAAATCAATAAACTGCATATGTAATGAATCAGATTGAATGAAGAGGGATTGTTAAACTTATGAAATATTGAGAACTGTTACATCTGTTTGATTTAAAGGTTTATTGTTGGACACCATAAGGTAGGAATGTTTCTATTTATTTTTCTGATAAAAACATCAGCCTTAGGTCAACTTGCCACAGTGTGTTGTTTACTCATTTGACTAGTTCTATTGATTGAATAAGGGTTTTAGTCTTTTTAGAGATTCCAGTAAACTCTGTATTAAAACATGTATGAGGATTATGGTGATTTAATTGAACAAGTTAGAGACTGACGTGTTTAGAGTTACTTTAGCTTTATGTAGTTAATTTATAAATATATATAGTAAATGTCGGAGCAAATGTCAGCTTCACCCTAGTGTAGTCAAAATATTAAAGTGAAGTCTTCAGCAATTTGTAGTGGGTCAGAATCTGGCTATAGGCGAGTTATTGACTCATACAAAAGATAACACAATGTCACAACTGGCAAAAAATTAGTTGGACTACACCCTAGTGTAATTCATTATGCTTAAAGATTTGAACTGCTTTTATGGATCTGAGATATTTTTAGTTGTTCAACCTTTAAGACGTAGAAGGTGAACAGACATGAAATATCAACCCATGAAACTGGTTCATTTTCAGATGCAAAATAGTGAGACTAGCTTGACCCATGTTATAGGCAAGTTAGCGAAACAGGAAGATTTTTTTTTTCAGTTTGACAGTTACACTTGCTTATTGTTGACTGCTTTACCAAATGTTAGATCAGTTAAAGGCTCATGTAGTATTACATAGTCAAACTTACTGGACAAAATCTTAGGAAATACTGAGATAGTTTACTGTAGGGTAAAGCATTATCTCCACAGCCATTTGTAGATCAGTCAGCAACTTGTTTTCAACTACAGGCATTATTATGGTGCAGTACTGTGCGCATATGTATGTGCATGTGTTGTTGCTTAGAAAAACGAATCGATAGTGCACCTAAAAATAGCCTACAGGTAATGATTTTGCAGTGCTTAGTAAATAGAAAAGCTGTTACTATACCAGATGAGAAAATTATAAATTGCCACTTACAGCAAGCCAGCATTACAGAGGAATTATTAACTTAGTTGGATTTAAAATTATTTCAGATCAAATTACAAGTGAAAAGACAAGGAAGCGGTCTGCAGAAACAAAAGGTCATTGCAAACAAAGGCAGTGACTAAAATATAAGACATTATTCCATAATTCTTCTGTAAAAATAAGTTGGTGGAGTTGCAAGAAAGGTATAACTAGATGACCCAAGACGATAATTCTCATAAAAGCTTCGCAGATGTGGAGCCTCAGGACATTGGTAAGTACTTATATATGTATTTATTATTTTCATGTCATCTTTACATTGTTTAAGTTGGGAAGCATTATGGTGAGGCACTAAGCAATCACTACCGATGTATTTTATTACTTCCTACGTTGAAGTTGTTATAGGTCACTATTAGGTGTGAGGTTTGAAAATTTTGCCTTTAGCTATGGTAGCCGCTTAGAGGCCTGGGTCAAGGGCTTGAGTTCTGACTGTGTATGTGAGAAAGTTTGCAGTTTCTTTAGGAGGGTCAAAATTAAGTTTTGTGTTCTTAAATGGCTTTGTGTTTCCTTGCTTTACTAAAATGTTGATTGGCAGTTTAAAGCAGAACTCCACAACAAAAACAAAACTTCAAATTTATTTCAGGCAGTGTAAATGTTAGTGAATGTATACATGGTAAACCTATGGTGCATTACTTCGAAAAAAATCATTTATCAACTAAAATTTTATCAATGGCTTTAGTTTGATTTAGTCAGGAGTCAATGTACAGTAAAATAAAGTCAAATTCTAAGCTCAATTATATGCCAAGATTGCTCTGCCAGTAAGTGGGTAAAAACAAAATTGCAGTTAATTGTAATTGTCTAGTTTCCTTGGTAACAATGAACTATACATGAGTATATTTGTCCATTAAACTTAGTATTAATTCATTATCACCTAGGTATGCATTCTAAGCAGCAATGTTCTGTATTTAATATTACATCGGAAGTGTGTGTGACATATCATACTGAATCAAATTTATAACCAAATTAAATTCCTTACTCTCTAATTTATTTTTCCTACAATATTGCAGTGAACGTAAATTAACTGGCTATATTTGTATTTTGTACATAAATTGAAAAGATTGATTCATTCATGTACATGTTTTTGATATTGAGATGGTAGTCCAAAATAATCATATATGGCCAGCTCAGTATTTAGTGTAAAGGGTGTTTGCTTTTAAAAATATTTGCTTATGTCTATACAGGCACATTCATAAGAAGGACCAATATTTGGCCAGACTCATTCATAAAAAGCTTTTGTCTCTCTAACATTATTAAGTATAGAAGCGGTTCAGAAACTCACAGGTTTTTGTCACTTGCAGGGTTAAGGTAGTTTACCAGATAGCAAGGGATGATTTTCATTAGCTTGTAAGGTATTTGAATAATCTGAAAAAAGGTCAGTTGAGTTCAAGGCTTTTAGAGATAACATACTTGTTTATCAATAAAGGCAGTTTACTGATTCATGTTGATGATGAAATACTAACATCATGTTTTTCACAAACATTTTAAAAGAGAACAGGAAGATACTGCTGGCAGTAAAGAAAATATATTGTACTGGAAAAAAAGTTAAATCATCCGCTTGGCCTTTATGTTTATTTTACTGGACTATCTGACATCAACTTGCTAGACACATTTCAAAAATGCTGCATGGAAAATTGACATTAAGAAGTTTTATCTTGTTTTTATGCCTTGTTTTTTTTTGGGGTGGGGTGGGGTGGGGTGGGGGGGTTATATTTCTTTCTTTTTAAAAACAAAAATAAAAAAACAGCAGAACATAATGCTGTACATATAATTTCTTAACTATTTTCTTCTTCTTACTGATACTTCCTTGGTTAACAAAAAGCCCCTTACACCCCTAGAAGAACAAGGAAAATTCAAATGGACTTGAGTCCATTTGAGTGTACGGTTTTTACTGTATTTTAAGGAACCTTAAGCTACGTCACTCTATTTTGTTTGCAGATGCCATTAAAAAGAAATTTAATATATATCTTTAAATTGAAGTTCAGACATATTATAACTAAGGTAATGCACATTTTTTAAGAACAACAACAACAACAACATATATGTGTTCAACCTTTTATTTCCATATATCTCTTGATGTTAATGGTGATAATTATGATACTGAAACATTGTTTGTTTTGTTAAGTAACAAAATAACATGAACTTCATGGAATAACATCCTTGAACAGAATAACAAACATGCTTGAATAGAATTACAAATTTATTTTATGCCTACCAATGAAACATAGGGAAATATCAGTGAGATAAAAGTGATAATCCACTGTTTTGAATCAGTGAAATTACCATTTTGATAATACACTGTTTGTGCCGGAACTAATTTCCCCACCACGTAAATACAAGAGAATCCGCTGTATTTCAGACAGTGACAGCGAGTGAAATTTATTTACCTTGTTAAATCCAGTTATAATATTGAATTCCTGAGCCTAACTAGTTCTGAACAATGATGAAATTTGCCATAAATTATTTAAAATGTCTGATTTGTTTACATAACTTACGTGGACAATATCCAATATGGCCGACTTTCAATTCAATTGATTGAATATTACTCGGTATTAATCCGCTTTTATAATTAAAGTATGTATGGCTAAAATTCAATAGATATTGATAAACTGTGTAGAGAAAAATAAATGTTATTTGATGAAAGTGTATTCAGTTTATTTCAGCAGAAGTAAAGTTATCATATGTATTGGAGATTGTCTGCACTTTTTTTTGTGCGGAGTAACGGTTTGACCAAAGTACGAATTAACTGATTTGGGGCTCACCATGGGGAATTTATTGAAGGCCCTGAGTAAAAATGTCATAAAATACCCTTTTTTGACGTGTTGGCATAAAATAAAAAGAAAATTTGTTTGTTTTTTAGTGGTAGATGGGAATTTATTTCATCTCGTGAACACCATATGTTTATATTTTCACTCGTGGCTGAGCCACTCGTGAAAATATCACACATGGTGTTCACTCGATGAAATAAATTCTCATCTTCCACAAAAACAAACAAATATCCTCTATATATTTGTAATATATATTATGATAAAAATATGACCATGCTTTGATTACTTTGATATAATTCAACATAAAGACCAAGTGAGATACAGTCACTGTCGTAGCAAAGTGCGACCGGGAACCAGACAAGGCACTCACAAGCACCTGTTACCAGAATGTAGCTGATCTACTGGTTGGCCAAAAAAAATCAATATTTATATACATTTGATATCAGCAGAATTTTTAACTCTAGATAACTTTTTCTTTGTGAGCCGAAAGATTCTTATATCATTTGAAAGCTCTTTAAATTTTTATTTTGAAAATACAAGCAGGTTTTGAATTTTTGCTTTTAAAAAAGTAAAGTAACTAATTTATACCTGTCGTTTCAGCATTTTCAGCATTTTTCTAGCAGCTTAGATGCACTAAGTTTAACCATTTACAAACAAGAATGTAAGCAGTTTTGACAATCATTTTTTAAATATGTAAAATATGAGTTTACAGACCTTTTAAATGATATGAAGTATTGAATGGTTTTATGAAAAATAACCTTGTAACTGTTATTAGTTTAGTTAAGTTTAGACTCATTTATTTTACATCGATTGCGATACAAGTTCTTACAACTTAGATTTACCACTCTCGATGACTGCTTCCTGGGTTCCATACCAGTATTCGCGCAGCGGGAAGGAATGTGAAGATCGTGAGAGAACCCGCAACCTCCGGATCCGGAGCCCTGCGCTCTAACCCTGGACCACGGTGCCTCCTCTAACTGTAACTGTTATTACAAAATTACTATGTGTGTTTGCATTTTTATCAACCGCGATATTTTTGCCCTCCTTCAAAAAGTTTACCTGTATCTGTTATCAGTTACTTGTTACTATTAATAGATTTCAAAACAATAACATTCAATATACTAGACAGTCACATGATTCTGGCCGAGGATTTCTGGAATAACACAACTTCGCAAATTGATTCAACGGATAGTACATCGTAAAAATACGTAATGCTTCGGCAATAATCGGATCTTCTAACAGCCAATCAAAACATAGAATTATATAATATTGGATAACACTAACCCCGCTCCAATTGTACATATAGGAATATAATACTGGCAATTTTCCGTACAGAAAAAAAAAGTCAACAAGCTGACAGTTTAGAATTCTGTAGTGTGTAAGTGGATATTTCAGGGCATGAAAAAGTTTGCTAATTTATTATTGTCAAACATTAATTAGCGTTACTTAAGATCTCCTTTATAAAAGGGACATCTAAATTTTAATGTTAAATTGCGAATACTTCCAGACGTGAATACAGCAGCTCTGGTATTCTACATGCACTCATAACAGTACATTACATATTTCCCTGGTATTCCGCATTGATTATTTTGCTGCATTGATTTTATCTATGCATATCATAAACTGTAAATTCGTTTGCATTTAGAAATTTTATCACTGTTTGCATCTAATTTTATGAACTATGAAATTGAAGAAATGGATCAACAGAATACATATGTATTATTTGGTATAATTTGTTGAGAACAAATATGTAAAGTGTTCAGTGCTTTGTAGTGATGTAATGGTAATCAAATAAATCAAATAATCATTGGCAGCCATGTTATGTCAGCAACAACCGATTTTCATTTCCGACTAATTGATGTTACCAGGTGGCAAGAGAAGTTACTCTTTTCGGGAATTTGTTCTAACAAAATTACATTTGACATTATGAATACAGTGAATACATATATGAATCTCTTGCAGTTTATAATGATTTTTAATTCCAAAGTTTACTGTTCTCCAGCTAGTACAAAGTAGCAGTTTATGCACTCTGCCCTTTTCTCTTGTACACGCTGTGCCCTGTAAGACAGAACTTACCATTTTAATACATATTCCTTCTGGATTTTATGAGCCTATTGATATCTGTCAGGTAATATAAAGCACCCAGAGTTCGAAAGTATTGAAAACATCTCTAAATAAGAACTAAAAAAATGAATCTGTTTCAATAATCCGGAGTATGCTCTTTTTGCAGTTTCTGCACTTACACGTCCCTTTTTTCACAAAACACGCTGTCCTTTTTAAAATCCTAGCTAAAGCACTGACCATAAAGAAATCTAATGTAGCTATTGTAAATTATTGATAGGAAATTATCTTGGCAAACAGCAATGCTAAATATTTGTACTTTTTTTCAGTTGCTGCAGATAAGATAGTAGACTTAGCTAAAGTTGAGAAGAGTTGTAACCAGGAAAGCTGGTGCGTGGCATGGGCACCAGACTGTTCCTATATAGCCTGGTCACAGGGAGGGGGCATTGTCTACTTACTGCCATGGGACCCAGATAAGGGCCAACTGTAAGTATAAGTTCTTAAATGACAGTGATGCTGTTGAAATGTTCTTTTTCATCAACAATCAGTTTTCTTGTAAAAAAAAAAAAAAAAAAAAAAAAAAAAAAAAAAAAAAAAAAAAAAAAGTTGCGTATTCAGTACAGTTTCATGGTATGTAAGTGTTGACGTATTTTCTGATTTTGTACAAAAAATTCCTTTGAATCAATTAGATCATGTTTAATAACCCTAAAATTTCATCATTTTTTGGTTGATACAGTCTGTATAAATGCTCAGCTTCTATTTTTTCAGGTTGCAGAAACCTACCCGGGACCACAGTCACAATCATTTGACTTCCTTAGAAGATCCCGCTTTTATAGATGACAGTTTACCACGACTCAGTCCACAAGATGGCAATGTTAATGAAGAAGAATTTCAGTGGAATGATGGACCAGGCCCCAGTGGCCAACAGGACAAAGGGGAAGTGCATCGTTTTCGTATTGACTGTATGGACTATGTGTGGTCCATGACATTTGGAAGTGGAATCTCACGATCACAATGCAATGTTCGACGACGCTTCAGCTTCAACAGTGATCTGATACTTGCAACTGGCTTACAAAGTGGCAAAATCAAATTATGGAATGTATATTCAGGTAAGAAAAACGGAAAAGTACGGTTGAAAGGGCCTACTTGTGAACTTAGAAGTAATCACATATGTCATTGGTGTCTAGTCTGTTTAAATTCAGAAATTTCTCTGTGCCATTTGTGCTACTTGTTAAATTTATTTCACCAAAGAATGTGTTATAAATAAATGTTTATATATGCAGAAATTACTCTCGCCCTTTTTTCCAAGAATAATCAGCATAAATATTAAATGGAAGTTCACTGATATTTTCACTGACCATGACTTTTTGTATCAAATTTCAGGAAATTTGTTAATGGAGCTTCTAGATCACCGAAGCAATGTACATGGATTAAGTTTCATGAATGACGGTAGCCTTAAATTAGCCTCATGTTCTGCAGATTGTACAATAAAATTCTGGGACTTAATTCATGATGGCAACATGTCTAAAACTCTACGGTTCAAGGAAAGTGTAATGGTGTTCAGTTGTAAATGGTCGCCAAACTGTAAACAGTTAGCGGCAGTTGGGATGAACAAATGTGTAAGTCTTTATTGATTTCACATCATAATCTGCATTGTTCTATTTTGTTGCATCATTTACATTCCTCAGTTGTTTCTTAGCACAATTACTTAGGGATTCTTAATCTCTCTTTTGGTTGGGATAGAAGAAAGATTATATCAGTGGTCCTAACAGGACACCATATTTTTGGTGACGAATTTTGTTTATCCTTCTATAGCTAATTTTATCAACCATTACCAAGCTAAATATCTAAAATGGACTTCTCCATTTTTCAATTTGAGCAGATCCTATACTTGTTTATGGGGTGCTTATTGAAAATTTGCTGACTGAATGGCGATAAGTGCAGACCATGATCAGACTGCAGGCTGGTCTTGGTTTCCACTGGTCGCAAATGCAGAGTCAGTCGCCTTCAAGGGTAAGGGTTAAATGGTGATACATGAGTCAACTATTTCTTTGATAATATGGTTCTTGGTACATTGTTAAATATATTCATTGTATTTATACATTTATTCACTACAACGGTAATTTCATTCTTTTTCAGGCATATATTTGGAACCTGTCTAATCTGCATGAACCAAGAAAACTATTGGGACACTTACATAATGTGGTTCACTGTGATTTCTCACCAGATGGCAGTCTGCTAGCAACAGCATCTTTCGATACTCGAGTCATACTGTGGGATGCTTATACTGGGGACCAGGTCAAAACACTCGGGTAAGTTAAATTTTACTCCACTTAATTTATTAAATCAATGGACTTGCCCATTACACCATTTGGGTGGTTCCATTTGCCATTTCTAGAGGTGTCAGTGGAAGAAGTTGCTCACTGAATATAGAATACAGGTCATGCTTAAACTGTCCAGACATTTAGGGATAAATGCGAAAAAGTTCTAAAGTTGTAAGTGCTTTTAGGTAAAGAAGCAGATAGCACTGTTTTGCATTTATCCCTTGAATTGCAGGCTGATCATGGTCTACGGTCTTATTCATTAAATCTTAAGGTTTCCTTTAATAGCTTAATTTGACTTAAGTTGAAATTTTGTAAATCATTTTTTTTTTTTAGCTTTATGGCTTATGGAATGAATGAAACCTTTAAACAATATTCATAGCATGTTCAAGTGTAAGAAATGAAAAGAAATGTTTTGTTTCTTTCTTGTCCATTGACTTGTGAGTAAAAAACATAATTTAAGAAAAAGAAATAAGTTTTTATCAAGATGCTTCATGAATACATCTCCTGTACTGCTGTCAGCAAGGTAGGTTTATATCCATTTCATTAAGGCAGATTTGTTAAGTTTATAATCACACAATCACACAAACATGCAGACTTTAAGACCTGATAATATGAATTGGCAAAGGATTCATTCTGGAGGAAAAAATAAAGTTAAAACAACAACGAAAAACAGTGCAAATGATGATAAACATAAAGTTATGTCTAACTTCATAAATAGGTGTAGTTCTGTAGACATTATTTACCACACAATCTTTAAAGTTACTTTTTCTGAACATGTTAAGTAAGCAAGTGTTTCAGTGTGCTCGTGTTCCAGAATAAACAAGCCTCAAGGTCTTTGGGGTAAAAAAATCAAATCAGAATTACCGAGATTGAAGTATACAAAACTTATTACAGAGGACAAGATATTAAGTGTTGTTGTAAAACTGGAACATGTTCTCACTACTAATTCATGATAAATGCAGAGAAAATAATTACGTGCACTTTGCAGCATAAACAAATTATGCAGGTAAATTTGCATGTCCAAGGCCATTGAACAAATGTCTGCACTACTTGGCAGTTATTCAAACACACATGGTTTCAATCAATTATGGGTTTTTATACCAGTATAACATAGACAGACTTTGACTAGTCTCTGTGAAATGTCACTTATTGCGTACTTAGTTTGTGTAGTTTCATTTTCGTATGATATTTGTGTGTAGTTTCATTTTCGTATGATATTTGTCTGAAAATACAGTTTAACAACATATATATATATGGAGTGCAGACAGTGTTTACATCCCGTTTGAATGGTGGAGGAAAATTTCAGGGCTTTAAATAATTAGATTTAGTAAAGATAAATATTGATTTTATGCCCCCGAAGGAAGGCATATAGTTTTTGAATTGTCCGTCCATCATTCCGTCCGTCCATCCATCAGTCCATCTGAAAACTTTAACATTGGCAATAACTTTCTTATTACATGTACTAAGTGGATTTACTTCATACTTGAACACGACACCCCTTTGGACAAGCTCTTCCCACTGACCTATATTTGTTTGACCTTGACCGCTGAATGACCTTCATCTTGAAGATCCAATTGTCCAAAAACTTATACATTGCCCATAACTTCCTTATTAGTAAGTGGATTTACTTCATACTTGGACACGATACCCCTTTGGACAAGGCCTTCCCACTGACCTATATTTGTTTGACCTTGACCCCTGAATGACCTTTATCTTGAAGATCGAATTGTCCAAAAACTTTAACATTGCCCATAACTTCCTTATTAGTAAGTGGATTTACTTCATACTTGGACACGATACCCCTTTGGGCAAGGCCTTCCCACTGACCTGTAATTATTTTACCTTGACCCTCCGAATATCCAGTTGTCCAAAAACTAAAATTTGGTTATAACTTCCAAATTAGTAAGTGGATATACTTCATACTTAAACACCACACCATTTTGGACAAGACCTTCCCACTGACCTATATTTATTTGACCGTGACCCCTGAATGACCTTCACCTTGAAGATCCAAATGTCCATAAACTTTCACATTGCCCACAACTTTCTTATTAATAAGTGGATTAACTTCATACTTGGACACAACCCCTTTGGATAAGACCTTCCCACTGACTTATATTTGTTTGACCTTGACCCCTGAATGACTGGTTCTCAGATCAAAGGTCAAAGCACTACTTTCAAGGGCATTGTCATCTTACAGTGACAGTTCTTGTTTATACATTTATATAGTTATTTAGAAATGCAAGAATTTTAGAAATGAATAAAATACATGTCAACTTCATTTTTTTTGCTGAGAATGTTACTTGCTGTATGAAAAATATTGAAATTTTGTTAAACCTTCAAGTCTGACTGCATCCAACATATGAGAGGGATTTCTTAGGAAAGCTAGTTTTTGTTTTTTCTTTCATTATTTTAACAAAATATTTACCATTCCTCAAACATGTAACTGCTAATAATGGCTAAAATCTTGAGTTTAATGTTTCGTTTTGCTTTGTGTTAACTGACTGTGAAAGAAAGTGCCTGGATAGTTTAACAATATTTTTATGCAATATAATTCTTGTCTGCTCAGGGTAATGACCTTAAAACGACTTAAATTTTAACGTTGTAAATGAATAACCCAAGTCATACAGTTCTTTTTCTGTAGGTAAACAGATTTCGAGTGATTTAAGTAGGGTATATCTTAAAGAGGCTCACCGTAAAATTGAGTGTACCTTTTTTTTTTAAATCATGTTAAGTGAATGACATTGTATATTGTCAAGGTGTCAGTAAACAAATCGAGTGCAACAGTTAAACTGTTACCATTAGTATTAATCTTTGTCTAGTTATTTGTTGTGTACTATTTTTGGGTGGATAGCCATTCTAGTGAGAGTCCTAATGCCTAAAAGAGATTTACCTGTTTCTTTTTTTTTTTCAATTATCAATTATTTTCAGTTTGGTAGAAAAGGAGCCAGTGAATAGATTATACAGTATATCCATAGTTAGTTAGTTCATAGTAGGGTATATCCCTTAAAGGACATTTTCTGCTGATTGACTTTCATTCATAGATTTTCTTAATTTTTATGATTGAATGTATTTGTGAATCCAAACTTAAAAAGAAAAATTATCATATATATTACCATGCTTGATTTATTTGTAAGAAAGATGTTTCCATGGTAACCATATCTGTCAAAACTATTAAACTCACTCCCATTTTTACAGAAAAAAACCATCATCGCATCAAAATTCATTCATAGTGGTCCTTGTTACTTTTTGCACTTTTTGTGTCCCCATTACTGGAGGGTGGGGGAGTGGACCTTAGATTTGCTCTTGTCCATTAGTCTGTCTGTCCATCCATCCATTGTCTTTCCATCATTCCAAATGATTGTGACATGCACTTAGCTTAACCCTGAACATGCTGAAATTTTGTAATGGATTTGGCCAGCTTTGAATTTGGAACAGTCCATTCAAAGTTTAAGGGATTTCAATATCAAAATACAAAAATGGAGCTGCCAACAGTATAGAGCCTGGTCAGACTGCACGGATGTGCAGGCTGGCCTGGCTCTATACTGGTGGCAAAGGCTAATCACTTTTGGTTCCAGTAGGTTAAGGTCATGAAACATCATAGGGATGTAAATCAGCAAGTGAAGATGGCACCTGGGGTTTTTCGGTTCCCTCTATCCAGGGAAAGCAGATTTATGGCTCTAATTTAGTCAAAATAGCTACCAAAAAGTTTGTGTCACACACTCAGCAATGCTATTAGACTTATGGTCATGAAACTTTACAGGAATATAGATCACCAAATGAAGTTGCCCATCTTAGGTTTTTTGTCTCTTCCTCCCAGGGAGGGCAGATATATGGGCCTTGATTTAGTGCAAAAAGTTACCAAAAAGTAGCTCAGCCAACACTATTTACTTTACAGGGATATAATTATATCAGCAAGAGAAATTTTGCACCTGGGGTTTTTGTTTCTGTCCTTCTAGGTCGAGAAAATTATGGCCTAGGAAGTTAGGCATATATCATCAGTCATGTCAGCCTGAATTTGGTTTGTCCTGAAATTATGTGATGCTTGTTTGTGGGTCATTTGTGTGCATGACCTTGACCTTTGCCTTTCACCAGCCAGAAAGGACTAAGCCAGGTTGTTTGATATTTTTGGACCGAGGCATCAGATATTTCATGCTATAGTGATTATTACAAAGAGTTTACAATTTCATGCCATGTATATAGACTTTAAAACCAACGCCAATGCTCACTGTAAAGTGATGTGGCCTAGATTTTCAGTTTCTGTAACGGACAAAGAAGACCTGTTACATATTTTATATTTTGTAAATAGTGCTCAAGATTTACTTTATTATCCTTGATAGTGTTACAAAGCTTTTACTGAAGTTCACTTAAGTTGCAATGTTTTGTGTTTTCAGACATATGTTTCCAAGGCCAAGGCCAATCTATGCAGGGGGTGCAAACGAGCACTATGCCAGATGTGTGTCATTTTCCCAACATGGACACATGTTAGCTACAGCCTGTGATGATGGGTAAGCAAAATACTTAAGAATCTAGATCTTGCAACATCTTTAAATTTTGCTAATCCTCACATTCTTAAGTTCAACCCATAATAGGCACTAAAGAGGGGAATGTGGCCAGCCACTAGATACTCTCAGACTTCTAGGGGTTTGAACTAGGGACCTGCAGTTCAGGTTGCCGTCACTCTTTCCCTTGACCACAGCCTTCTGCTGGTGTCAGATAGGGCAAAATTCATGTGCAGTATCTTGAATATGGTTGCTGTAGTAGATTTTCTGTAGAGCTGTTTCCTTCAGGTCAAAAGAGGTTGGTAAAGAACTGAATAAATTGGGAAATGAATGGTTTTTATTCATACATTTTTTTTAAACTTATTAATTTTATGTTGATTTTGAAGCAAGTTCTTGCAACTTATATAAATCCTTTTCTGAGAGTGCTTCCTGGGTTCAAACCAGTTGTAGCCCCAAAGGTGTGAAATGCAGAAAGACACTGGAGACTCAGCCCTGATGGGATTTGAACAAGTGACCTCCAGATCGGGCCCTCTAACCCCTCTACTTCTGCTCATGTCATTGAGTATTTATGAGCATTAAAAATTCTAAAATGAACATTTTTAGCTCGACTTTTTTTTGAAAAAAAAAATCAAGTTATTGCTATAGTCTTGGTGTCGTTGCCGTTGCCGGTGCCGAACCGTTGCCATTCCTGTCTGAAAACTTTAACTTTAGACCTTAACTCATAAATGACCTTCACCTTCAAGGTCAAGTAATTGAATTTTGCTAAAATTGGCCATAACTTTGTTATTTATGGTTGGATTTGATTTATACTTGGACAAAACAACACTTATGACAAAGCCAACATGTTGAATAACTCAGATATGACCATGACCTAAAAACGACCTTGACTGTCAAGGTCAGATGATTGAATTTTGCTTAAATTGTCATAACTTTCTCGTTTATTTATGGATTTGATTCATATTTGGACTAAACAACACTTATGACAAATCCGACATTATGATTATTTCAAGTATGACCTTGACCTATAAATGACCTCAACAAAGCAAGATTTATTATTGAATTTTGCTAAAATTGGTCATAACTGTGTAATTTATGGTTAGACTTGATTCATACTTGGACAAAACAACACTTTTGACAAAACTGACATGCTGAATAATTGACCCTAAAATAACCTTAATTATCATAACTGTTGTTTATTTATGGATTTGATTCATACTTTGATGAAACAACAAAACCAACATTTTAATTTATTTAAGTATGACCTTGACTTTTAGATGTCCTTGACATTTAAGGTCAAGTTGTAGAATTTTGCTTGAAATAGCCAAATTTTTATTATTTTTAGTTATTTTTGATTAATACTTGGACAAAACAACACTCATGACAAAACCTACATGTTAAATTATTCAAGTATGACCTTAACCTTAAATTGACCTCGACAGTCAAGTTCAAATTATTGAATTTTGCTAAAATAGCCCAATTTTTGTTATTTATGGACAGATTTGATCTATACAGGGACAAAACAACTCTGAGAATAAAACAGACATGTTGAACAATTCAAGTGTTACCTTGACCTTTAAATGACCTTGACATTGCTTAACTTAGCTATATCTTTGTTGTTAATGGATGTAGTGTCTTCATGCTTGGACATAACTACCTTTTAGACAATACCTCCAAAGAAGGTGAAACTGAACTTGGCCTGACCTTTAAGGTCAAACTTCTGAATGTTGCTAAAATTGGCCATAACTTTGTATAATTATATTTCCAAATGATGTTTCATTTGAAATCCCTTCACCACAATGTGCTTCTACTGATGTGTTTGCCTTTGGAAATAGGTAAAAGTCGAACCTGGCCCCCGCTTGTGGTGGCTCTTGTTGAAAGATGCATTCATTATGTAGTGTAGTCGTGGAGGGCAATTGTCAAGTAGAACATGTCTGGAAATCTCAAACAACACTTTTACTTTTAGTTACTGTTTATTGAGTCTTTTCTTGTTTTAAGTTTCTAGCTTCAAAATACATTTCAATTGTAAAGTGCTCTCTTCACTAGTAAAAGGTAAATACATGTTACAGCAGAATAGAATATCACTCTCTAAGTATCAGTCAACAAGGCATAACATAGTTTGTAACTTAATTGCTGGCAGAGCAGAATCTGGCATGTTGGAGGTTTCCACCCCTAGCCTCTCTTGTAGCTGCCCCCCTTGACTGCCTAAAATTTATAAAAAGGTATACCGAAGGCATATCATGAAATACGTATATTTTTGACATGTAACATAATTCTGTCACAAGCCAGACAAATAATTATAGTATCTAATCTGTAGACTGGACTAATGTATTGCCTGAAGACGTATGCATGTACTGTACTAATTGAATGTACACAAGATATTGACAACTCGATTTCTAATCTGTATTAAAAAAAATTTGTTTTTTGTATTTGAATAAAATATGTAAAAATAAACCTTTAAGAGTTACAGACAAAATGATTTTTTCCACGATTACACTACAATTTTGAAAAACAAGATCAGTTTTCCTTGTTATTTGAAATTGATAAGGTTTGTTTTATTAGTTTTATTGGGGTTTAACGCCAGTTTTAACAGCTAAGGTGATATCCCGGTGGTCAGTCCTAACTAGTGTTCCTGGGTATCCAACCAGTTTACTAGCCAATTTCTCCGCAAGTGGCTGACTACTTCCTTACTTGTTTAAGAGGTGAGGGACAAATGACCTATAGAAGCATTGTTTGAGATCGGTTATCATGTAGAAATTTTGTCAGCCCTGGTTGGATTCAAACCTGGATTGTCAAGATTGACAATTCGATGCGATACGGATTGAGCTACTGAGCCAGTGACGAAATTAAAATTGATAAGGATCTTTTGACATAAATACCTATGCTTTAAGTTCTTTATGACACTTATCATCTTACTCAGACTTTTATCCTATCTGGTGATTGTTTTAGTGTAGATTTTAGATTTTTCATATCAAGTTTAGATTTTGTTACTGATTAAGATTTTTAATACATTTTGCAAATTGTTTACTGACATGTCTAACCCGAAGTGTTGGTGTTTTGTTTTTTGTACGTGTGATTTTTCCGCAACAGTATTTTGCAGATGGTAAAAAATGTGCTGTGGATCAAAAAATGAAATTTGGAATGTAATAAATTTAATTGTTTGTTTATTTTTTTCAGTTATATCAGGTTTTGGAGTTTGGATAGTATGTCAGAGAATCCAGAATGTATAGCAGAATCTCGAAAACCGTTATGTTGTTCGTATAGTACGAATAGTAACTGTGCAGCTGCAGGGTGAGTAACTCTTGCATCTTATGTCATTATGTGTGCTTTCATATAAGAATAACTCAGAAAATAGTGTATGTTAAGGTGTTATGAAGTGTGAGGCTTTATCAGTGTGTGAGTGTGTGGGATTGAGTAGTGTTAACATTCTTTTTTGTGAGTGAAGTATCTTGAATTACAGCAGAATTAGTATATGTTCAAAGATTGAAGTTCAAACTTTTGCAGAATAATGCACGGGGAAAACATGAGAAGACATACTAGAATCAACATACTTCATTGTAGCATTTATATCTAATTTGTATTAAATAATTTTATGAAAATTCCACTGCAACAAAGTTATTCTAAGGTAGATGATAGCTGCTGGCTTTGCTGGTGTTTTGGCCTTTCTGGTCACCTATTAGACCTCCCTTACTGTCATGGGTGCACAGCTGGAACCCGTTGCCTAAGCGTATCGCTACGTATCGCTACGTAGCAAAATCCTGGGAAACGGCTTGCTACAACATAGCGCTTCGTAGCGCTTCGAAGCGATAGCTAGCATAAAAAATCTTCGCTATCCGAAAGCGCTGTGACGATTCAAAATGGCCACCTCCGCAGTGTGTGGGTTTATTTTCGGAGACAATGGAGGCAGCCATCTTGGTTTATGACGTAAATAGCAAGCCGTTTCCTACACACACATTAGAACAAGAAAGCGCTTTATGATAGCGATATATAGCGATACGCTTAGGCAACGGGCTCCAGGCTACTGAAAGTATGGATATTTATAGGAAAAATAGATGCAGAAGGTGAAAATTTGCAAAGACCTATTAATAATATGATATTATTATATAGTGGTGAACTCTTTTGATAAGACTTACGCAGAATTACTTGGTTTGAATCTCGAATTACTCTGACTTTTAGTACCTTTTTCTATAGAAGTACTGGTTGAAAGTTTAGGAAGCAGTGATCTTGTGTTAAATAAACAAATAAGCAAATTTGAATTAGGTTTAAACTTAAATGATAGATTGTTATAAAGTTTTGAATGACACAAACTGTAAAACTGTTGCTTGCAGTGTTTTAATTATGAATTTAGTGGGATTCATTGGGAGTACCTGTTGATTTGTGACCGAAAAAAAAAATGAAAAAAAAGACAAGAGATAAAAATAGACAGATTTGAAATAAACACCATTGTGTTGTCTGGCTGTCTGCCAAAAGTCTGTTTTTTTTGTATTTATAGCCCCCAGTATTGAAAGGTGTCACCTTTCCTTCCCAGTGTTATGCAATAGCCTAACCTATTTACCCGATTACCTAGTATGGTTTTAAACATTTTGATTTATAAAGGCATCTGATGATCTGGCTCTGATACCTTTGAATGCTGTTGCTATAAATAAATGTTGATGTAATATGTACGAGTTATTTTAATATTTAAGGCTTGGGTGTTATACCCCTATATATAGACTTCAAACACGGTTGATAAAGTGGCAATGGTTTGATGAGCACTAAAAAGCTTATGAACTACAACTGCTATGACTACTGAGTCAGTATACTCAGGAGTTGACAGTTGCACAGAGGTCTTGAGCAGGCCTGTTTGAATAATTAAAACTGATTTATTCTGGCTTGGTTGCATTATAAAATGTGCCCAAGTTAGATGCCTTGTTTCAAAGATGATAAAACTTTGAATGAAAATATTGTCAAGTTACAAAACAAAACTGTCTAATACATAGAATTTACATGGACATAATATATGGTTGTAAACAACTGATGTATGATTTTGGTTAAAAAATATATGATACACAAGTACACTAACTTTTACTTCATCATATCATTAATATCAAACTTTGTTTTTCTGATGGTGATAGATTATTGGAACCATTTGCATTTTTTTTTGTTATATGTTCTGCCTCATAGCATATTTGTGAGACTGAGTGTGAGAGAGAGATCATTCTGAAAATCTTTAAGCTTTATCATACATTATATGCACAATTTTAACAATACATATTTTGCATAATTATACTATTCATATACTCAACTTGTTGTGTTGTTAATGTTTGACCCTTTGGGTCTCGATCACTTGCTGGCTTTCATTTTCTACAGAATTATCTCCCCTGATTTTGTCACATGAACTGGAGAAATGTGGAAGATAAAGGAGCTTATATAGCCCCTCCTGACAAGGTGACCTTTACTGTATTGACCTTGTCACATGACCTTGAGAAGGGTCAAGGTTGGTACCGATCATCTAGTTGTAGCCAAGAAAACGTTTCTCTGATGTAAAGAATTTTTCAGTGTATAATTTTATATTGATTTTAGTTGTATAATGTATTTTGAAATTACAGGAAATATACATTTTCACACACACAAAAATATGTGTTTAAAAAAAGGCATTTGATTTGACAGATTTTGACAGAATATGTTTAAAAAATGGCAAAAAAACATCATTTATTTCTTTTCTTGCAAATAAAAAGCTGCATAGGTCATGAATAAAAAATTCAGTGGCAGTGAAAGAATTTTTAAAACATAAGAATTCATTTTTGATTTTTTTTTATAAACATTAAAGAATGGCAGTGATTTCTTTTTTTTCTTTCTGTTTTGAAAGAATACAAAGGGAGGATTACTTGTCTGGTGGTGGCAAGATTTTTGTACATTTTGAAAGGCTATCAATTATTTGTCATAAAGAGTATCAAAACCATGCAATACCTCACGCTGTCTGAATTGAAGTTGAAATGTGTTTAAACTTACACAAGTTACTTAGCATTGAAATAATCCAAATTTGGTTAATATGCACTTTTTGCTATCTCACAACAAGGTCTATTTTTTTTTTTTTTTTTTTTTGTAAGCTCAAGGTCCTGTAATGATTTTAAGCTTTGCCTAGTCATGAAATTGTCAAATGTAAGCCTCGTTTTGGTCCATTATATCGTTGTACAGATAACCTTGTGGCTGTTGAAATGATTTGGTCCTCTTAAAGTTTTTGAAAGGTTATGACCTTAGTAATCTCAAATCATTTGTGCCCAGTGTTTATTTAGCCCACTGTTTTCAAAGGTGGTTGGGACTCACTGAAACAAGATCCAACTACTGCAAGTATTTGGTTAGAAAAATACTCAACCTTTCCAGTTGAAAAAAATTGATTTCATTGTGTGAAACGTAATAATTTTATTATATGGTAACCTATTCTGGTCTAATATCACTTGATTTAAAACTGCCAATGACTAGTTACATGTACCTTTTGAGAATTGATACAACTTCCTTTAGGAAGTATAAACAATAAACAACCATCTAAATTTCTTAATCATTTTATCAAATGATCTGTCTTCTTAGACAATAACAAAAATAGCCCTTTTCATAAATTGCTGTAGGATATTCTGAAATTGCTAACATCTTGCCCAGAGTAGCATATACATACAGACTTGAAAAACAAGTTGAAACCTGTGTTGTGGACGTGACCTGTGCTTACGATTGCAATTTGAAATTGATGGATTATATGTGGCAGTTATGAACACATGAATGGACAGTTTGGCTGACACATTAAGCCTTTGTTAATAGATTATAAAGAGGGTCAGCTCTGGTCAACTGCTATATCTTTAGGTCAAACATGCCTAGATTGTCAAGTGCAATAAGATCACACTGTATAGGGGTATTTTAAGCTTTCACTGAACTTTGAATGTTTATGTACTTGACCACTGACTTAGCATTGGTGAAATGGTCCTCTTAGTACAAACATATATTACTAGCAGTGTCATAAATAGCAACTTTGACTTTGATTTTTCTGATCTTTACCAAACTATAAATATATTTTTTTATTTATTTTTTTTTCAATTGAATTTATTTGGTCTTTTGGGGAAATTCTTGACAGTCACTACAGGTCTGGTTTTGGCTGGTGTCCAGGCCTTTAAGTGCCTAGTTTTGTAATGTAAACTCATGTAACTTTAGTGGGTCATTACATCACTTGATGTCTGTTTTGTTATCAGACATCATAATTATGTTAACCCATATTATGTTTAGTTTTGAAAAGAAACAACCAAATGCAATGTTGTTTTGCGATTCATAGCCATTGCAGAAATATTCCAGATTTGTAAAAATGCCAACTCATTGTTACTAATAGAAGTTTAATTATTTCAAGTTCTAAATCTCAAACAAGTTAAGCCTAGACAGATCACAGACATGCATTTAGTATTATCGTGATAATGGATTATCTTAATTTTCATGAATTTTTTTAATGTTTGTAAATATTCGTTTTCTTATTATATTTTTAACTGTTTTTGTCACTGTCATTTTTTACTTTGAATTTTCATTTTTTTCACTGCCAACTTTTTTTCTGATAATTTTTTACTGCCACAAAAGCATCCATTTTTATTTATTTTTGTCTCGTAAGACTTTTCATCCTCAAGCTAAGTGAAAAAGTATGGCATGGCCATTCTACTTATTTACTTATGTAGTCATTATCAGAAAAGAATGAGCTGAATTGTATATCCTGCTTAACAGAGACATGAACCTAACAGAAGATTGTTTTCTAAGAAAACAGAAAAATAAGACTTGGTTTTCTTTTTACAGAAATCGAGAAGGAAAGATTCAGATTTTCCGCCCAAATGGCATCGCAGTAGCCAAGCTGCAACACATTTGCCGCCTGAAAATTCGCCAGCATGTGCAGCAGACACAGCAAATTGATCTTCTCCATTTTCCAGTTCGGTTGAAGGAATACCTGAAGTACAAGCATCTGTGAGACTGTGATCAATTGTCTGCTGATTCGTAAGCACTTGTGTGACATTGATTCCAGGAAAAGACTCACTGCAATGGTTGTCTGCTGACAACTGTCGTCTGCTGTTGTCTTGTCCAGAGAAATGTCTGGTGACATATTCTGTGATAAAGTTTTGCAGTGTTTCCAGTGCCTGTTATTTGCATTTATAAGTTGATAGATCTGCTTTAAACTACAGTACTAAGTAGTGTAGTTTGTCTGCTCAAATATGGCTTTGCAAAAAAAAGATCTAAAAATGTGATTGAAATATGCTCATGTATGCTTGATTTTGAGCTTAATAAAAAATCAAGTGCCTGTTTATTATTTGATTTTATTAATTACTGCGGTGCAAGCCATGTGATACTGAAAGCATATGTACAAACCAAACAGTATATATCTGATGTTTCTTTTTTTAAATTCAAAAGAAGGGGATAGTTTTTCACAAAACTGTATCTAGGGGGTTAAAATACGATCAACTTAACCCATGAATGCCAGTGTGTTTATTACATCACATGCAGGTCAAACTTATACTGCATTGTTTTGGAACAGGTTTTTGTTTTGTTTTTGTTGTTGTAAATGTCCTTCCTTGTTAAGATTTTTGAAGACAGAAGTGATCTATCACTAGATTGAATTATTTTTTTTTAATTAAATTTCTCAAGATACCTGTACATTGAAAAATGTTTTGTTGTTTTTGTTCATCAGAAAATTTGTTTAATGATTATTTTCACATATAATTGGTAAAGAGATCTTAAACTCCTTTTATTAATAATTACCTTGAAGTATTGTTGTATTCTTTTCTAAGAAACAGAGGTTTAAGCTTATGTGGACGATGTGTCATGACCACTGTCCTGTATTAGTACGACATAATTATATTTATATAGTTATGAAGTGTTGGTGTACTAGGTGTACTAATTGTGTTACAGAGCCACTTTTTTGGGGGTTTATTCTGTTTATTTAGCTTATGATAAAATGTACCATCAGTAGTCATTTAGTTTCAACTAGTCCACTTCTTTTTTGTCGAAGGGTTTTCAGTGATACAGGGGCAGATATTTAGAGTTCAAAATAGTAAGTGCATTTTTTACCTTAAACATATTCTTTAGTTAAAATTTAAGGATTTTTCTTTCTTTTCTTTTTTTTTTTTTTTTTTTTTTTTTTTTTTTTTTTTTTTTTTTTTTTTTTTTTTTTAAAGATTTATAATTAAAAATATCTAAGTTTCACTTCAGTATAATTTTGTGATAGGTCACACTACAAAAGCGCCATTATGGATCATTTTTGTTGAAATTTGACATTTAACAATTGAAAAAATCAGTCATTTGTGTAATCAAAGATATATAAGCTATGAATATCATATTCAGATGTTATAATATATTAATTAGGCATTAAGATATACACGGTTGCTTGCAAAGTGGACAGAGTCATTTAAATGACATCCAATGTTAGCCCATGTACTTTTCATTATTAATTACATGTTAATTTTTGCACTCCCAGTAGGTCCTTTTTTGTGAAAGGTTCTACAAAGGTTAAAAGTAGTTGTTGATTTTACAAGAAACACAGTCATGTACATTAATTTTGATACTTCATTTTGTATTCTGGTTCTGCATTGATATTCTTGAAATATTCTCAGCTGACAGCATGAACATTTGTTGAGATTTTCATTTGACAGCATGAACATTTGTTGAGATTTTCATTTTTCTCATTGCCAGTGTTTTTGGTTATAGAAATAATACAACTTTTAGGCAGACAACTAAGGTAGGAGAAGAAGTTTTAAAAAAAGGATAAGGGGTTTTTGCCAGTGAAATTCTGATCATTCAAGCAAATATACAGCATGTAACTTCAGCTTATTTTCAGCCTTTGGCTGATTCAGTTTATGACATCTTTTTGCGAGTTTTTCCCACCTCTTGACTGCAGTGAAACCAAACTATTTTAGTTCTCATGACCATGATTTTTAACTCTGTTATTACAAGAGTGTGCTGGTTAGTGTCAGGTACTTTGTCATACCTGTATTTTATTGTGCTGAATTTCCAAATGTTTTAGCAGAGTACTGTTTATCATCTTGTCACCTTATTTCACTGCCAGAATTGCTCTAATTTCTTTCATTAAGCTTCACATTAACTTACATGAATCTGTTTCCATTGTTTATTTGCAGTATTCATCGCCATAACTTTTTGATGACATTTTACATGTACATAAAACTATCAACAACCATATCTAAATCTGTTTTATAATCCTTCGAGAAAATCAGTCAAGTACATTATTATTTTAGCATAAGAACATAGTTCATTTCTCTATTGAGACCTAAATCTGTTTACACAAAATGCTTCTGTGAGATCAATTGTTTTTATGAGGGTGCATAAATTTAGGATATGTTCATGTAAATTTCATTTTGAATAGATTTCTGTATGTGTAGATATGTTTACATTAGTTCATATAAAGTTTTGGAAACAAGAAAAAAATCAGTCTCATTTGGAATATCTTTGCCTGAGGTCATGTTACTGCTTTGTGTACATAAATCCCTTTACATGTAAATATGTTTGTGTTAGTTCATGTAAACTTCATAAACTTGTAAATATATTTATGTAAGTTTACTTGTGTTTTTGGAACTGCAATGCTAAGCAATGCTCATGTAAATTTATTTGGTTAAGTTCATTTATATATATTGATCCTGCAAAAATAAATTCCAGCAGTGACATTATTTTCTTTACAAGTTCATGTAAACTTTCTGAACATCCTATGATCTGTGTACATGTAAATATTTGTGCACTTTCATGTAAAGTTTTTGCTTTGCAATGAACTATCAACTATGTATATATATATTGGCAGTAGATGACAGATGCCTTTCATTAAAAAGTCATTTTGAAATAGATTTTTTTTTCATATTAGAAAAAAAAACAATGAAAAAAATCTAAATATTTACGTATTATTTCTTTGTTTATGGGAAAAACAAGCATCACTGTATTAGCTGATAGATTTATAAATTTTTCAAGGTTATTGAAATAATTATATATTAGTAACAACACAATACCTTAACATTATGTGTTGTTAGATAAGTGTTCTGTTACCATGTCAGTATTCTAACATTACTTGTGGAGTCACTTATCACTCGAAATTTCCTTTGTGAAAATCTCTCATATATTGTAACAACATTTTATATAGAAAGACAAATTTGCATGTATTGAAGCACCATTCCAGTGTTTATTATATAAACACTGGAATGATCTTTTTTTTGCTAAAATTAATGCCTGTAAATTGCGTGAAGGAGGTAATATGCATTAACATTATGACAATAAAGTTTCCAGCAATTATGAATTTGAAAATTCTTCTGAATGTCAGCAATATTTTATTCATTATCTTTAAACTATGCAGAAATATCCATTAGATTGTGGTATTTATCTATTTTCTGTTTGTCCTTTTGAGAAAATCATGTGACCGTTGCTGAAATCCCATATGTAGACCCCGCCACATGTTAATATGACTGACATCTTGTTTTAGATGATACTGTTCTATTACTTATACAAATCCACATTATGGTACTTAACTTTTCTATTAGCTCCATAAAATTATTCCCTAAGAACCGTATCATGTTATCCATTTGTCGTAATCTGTCAATTAAAACACAGCAGTCAAGCATTTGGCTAGGATGTGAGGAGGCTTATGGTAACCAAACTTATAATATAGTAGAGCTTACGCTTTGAAAATACTTTTACCTTATCCCTACAAAATGCTTGACCATAAGTTATAAGTTGCATATATGAAAGTGATTTTTCACGTTTTGTTTTTTTTTCTCACAGAAAAAGATCTTACTTAGTCAAAACTGTATTACAATGATGTATTTATGTCACTGTATTATCCTGTAAATTTCCAGTATGCATTATTATTTGCTGGTATTTTTTCTTTCCTTTTTTCAATAAAATTGAAACAAGACATAAACTGCTTTTTTTTCTGTTTCTGTAATTGAAAGAAAGTTGTCGTAAATTTATAATCTACGAGGGGTGATTCAAAAGTTCGCGGAATTTATCTCTAAATCATTTATTTTTTCACCGAATCACATTAAATTTCGCATAAATATAATTCAACGTATTTTAACTAACATTTTCGTTTAGTTTATGGAATATGTGTAACCGGAAGAATATAAATGGTCTCCATAGCAACCACGGTTAGGTGACTTGAAGCAGGCCAAAATATTTCGTTTTACTAATTCACTTCAGACGATAGTATGTTTTCAAATGTTGCTCAATTTTGGCGCGAACGTAACTGACGTTAGAATGACGTGTTGACGTCATTTCCTATAATTTTGATTACATTACGTTGAACCGTTACTCCACAGCAGCGAGTTGTCGCCATGTCTTCAACTTCTTCCGCGACGTCAACAAGTGAATTGGAGCTACGCGCAGTTGTGAAATTTTGTGTTGGACTCAAACTTACACCAGTTGAGACGTTGAATCAAATTAAAAACTCGCATACATTACAACCTTGTGGTAAATCGTTTGTCTACAAATGGCATGAGCGATTTCGGAACGGCAGAAAATCGGTACTTGATGACGATAGAGCAGGTAGACCAGCATCCGCTATGACGACGAGCAACGCAACGTTAGTGAGAGAGCTTTTGGACAACGACCGGCGCTTAACGGTTAGGGGTATTGCAGAGGAACTCTCCCTATCGTATTCTACTGTGCAACGAATTCTTACAGAAGAGCTAAATATGTCCAAAGTATCTGCGCGTTGGGTGCCCAGACTTCTGACTGATGAAAACAAGCAGCGGAGGTTAGAATGTTCTCAGCAATTTCTTGATCTGTACGACGCACAGGGTGACGAGTTTTTGGACAAAATCATCACGACAGACGAGACATGGTTATACCATTATGATCCAGAGTCGAAACAGCAGTCGTCCGTCTGGAAGTCACCAGACACACCTCCACCAAAAAAGGCCAGGACAACACGCAGCTGCAAAAAGGAAATGTTCATCTTCTTCATGGATAGACAAGGGCTTTTGCTTCAACACAAGGTGCGCGACGGATGTACCGTAAATGCCGACTATTATTCAAAGGTATGCCGCATTTTAGTCATACAAACGATCAACACTTATATATTATTTTTATAACAAACTAATATTTTACAGTATGTATTGTTTCAAATAACAAAATATATAAAAATATTATTTAAAATGTGCCGCTTTTTACTTTCTTAAACTTAAATTATTTCATGTTTTCCCGTTTGTTTGTTTGACTTCAGGTGCTTAGACGCGATCTGATACAGGCTCTGCGCCGCAAGCGCCCCCTGTTGGTACTGGATGATGTTATACTCCATCATGACAACGCTCCAGCACATCGGGCACAGAGTACAGAGTTAGAGATTTCACTGCTTGGTTTCAGTCTCTTACCACATCCGCCGTACAGCCCGGATCTAGCACCGATGGACTTTCGTCTGTTTCCAGATATGAAGAGGGAACTCAGAGGCCAGAGATTTGAAACAACATTAGAGCTACGCAATAAGGCTCGTGAAGTAATCTCTTCATTCAGTCAGGATTGGTTTAAGGTAACATTTATGCAATGGGTACAAAGGCATAGGAAGTGTGTAGCGACGGGCGGCGATTACGTCGAGAAGGTGAATCGTACGCTAGAATTTGACCGTTAGTGACGTCGACGTCGTGATGGCGTGCGTCAAGTGCCGGTCATGTATACAATTCAAATATGTACAAACGATTTATTAGTAAATGTATTTCAATGAGATTACGGCTCTGCTTTAGTATTGAGTAAACGTATCGAGTGATGTAATTTTTGTGTTTGTATTGTCTTTTCCGTTCTAGTAATAAAGCAATTCCGCGAACTTTTGAATCACCCCTCGTAAATTTACATAATTTATACAGTAAAAATGTGGTTTTGAATATATCATGGCAGGTGTACAGAAAAACATTTTTTGCTCATTTTAGTCCCTTTTTATGACAAAAGGTGTGATCCTGTGATGTGTGGAATATTTGGGAAATAAAATCAAAGGAATTATAAGAATCGGTACATAAATATCACTATGTAAGGCTGTAGCTCCAGTGGTTGTTGTTTTAAGGCAGTTTACATTCACAGATTAAAATGTGGTGTTCAAGATTTACATCTTTCATAAGCTCTGTAGAGTTTATATTATACTGAAGTTACTGTTGCAACTCTGCAGTAAATATTTGTCCCGAAAATCATACAGGACTTTTCAACTTCTTAAAAATTTACCGAGAGTTTTTGCCAGAGTTAAATTTTTCTTAAAGCAATGGGATTTTGTCCAGAAACCAGTTTATAAATACAAATGAGCTTTTCTAAAAGTGAATAAATTTAGAGTGCTTGTAGACTAGCAGTTCAAAAAATGTTATAAACTAAGTATAAATTCAGTTTTTATATTAGATATAAATGCTACGGCTACAAAGTGGAACTTCAGCCTTGCATAGTGATATTTATAAATATCAGTGTTTTTGAAAAACTGCCAATCTACCAGGCAATGAAAAAAAGCTGTTTTGATGTATCTAAAATAGGAAATAGAAATAGTAAAACAAGAAATCAAATGGTAGCCAAAAGCAGTCCAAAATCTACACACAAAAACGCCAATCAGAAACTAGAATGATTGCCTTTGGCATTTATACAGCATCTCATCCATTAATATTTGGAATATCCGCAATTTAGAAAATATGATGTTATATAGATAGAGATCTTCTATCTTTTTTATCTACCCAGTAGATTAACCTGAAGCAGATGTCGATCAATATAAATTGATCAATACCGGTATAAATCTATCAATATAAATCAGTTCCATAAAGATTTTAAAAAGTAAATCCTAAAAATAACTGATTGGTGAATGCAATACAGGCTTAACTCTTATGGAATACATCTACACTTATGGCTGTTTTATGATCATAATGACCAGTTAAACAATTGTACAACAGTTACTGCAGACTTTACCTCAGAATAATTGTGTAGATCAGTTTTTTCGGGTAACAGATTGCCATTTAGTTTTGTTTTGTGCATTGGTTATATAAAGGTATATCATTTCAATTATCAATAGCTGGGCACATGTTCCTGTGCTGATAGATATACCAAAGTCATAATGATTATTCATCATTCTGTTTTATATCTAGGCAAGGTTACAGAGCAGTTCTATGGTCTAGTGGAAATGTAAGACAATTACAATCAATAGGTCACAAGTGTAATTCCCAGCTCATCTATGAACACCACTATTTGTCTTTCATATGAGAAATGTTATACAGGTCTATGTATCTGTGCCACTCACCAGCATGCAGTGTTTCTGCAATGGGATACTTCCTGTATTTTGCTCTATTGTCCACTAAAATAGCTAAGCTCTTCAGAGGGATGTTTCTTATTTTCTTATTTACCTTGGATAACTTATCTAGACCATGATAATCAGTATTTTATCCTTTTAGCAATCTAATCTAGGTCAATACTGCTAACAACAATACCCATTTTTAGAGATAAAGGTCAGTTAATAAGACAAGCTGGTAATATGAATAACGAATCGGTCTTACAAATGGACTTCAGTTCTTCTGAATTTAAGACTAGTTCTATCTAACTGCTGATTTTCACATGTTGTTGAAATAATCGAACATGTCTTAATAGTAGAACTCAGAGAAGTAAAAACAAACTCAAGCTTAACCTGGGAACAAAATAGATTATATAAGTTTTGTATATCATTTAAGCCATTATTTGCAATTTTAGATGATAAGAGCCAAAGATGTTTTAGTACTCATCAATTTTATTTAAAGAAATTATTATCCATTCTTTCAGAGAAGATTATACCTTGGTACCTTAAGATAATTTACAATATTTAAAAGCCTTTTCTATGATTTCTGTATATTTAATATAGGAAAACCCCCTTGAAATGTCTGAACAATTTTCAAGCAATAGAAAATTAATGTATGTAATTTGATATAATTGCTTTTCACAAACCTTACTAAAGTACAAAAAACTTATCACCATTAAAATGTATTATGCTTATCCTCAATGACATGGCATATATTATCTATAGAGTAAGCCACACATATGCATTTGTTGCACATGATGATGACAGTCACAGAGATTTCAGAGTCTATTTAGACTCGTTCGTACTAGATACAATACATACATTTAACACCAAGGCATCATTCATATTCTATATAATCAAATCCAGCATTTGGCTCACTAAAAGACCATTTAACCTTAAATTAATGGGTACTGAAAGTCAGAAAATTGTAATAACAGTTTTTCACAGTTTAAAGTTATTTCATTATCCCAAATGGAACAACGATATTCAGTCTGCAAATTCAAATGCACTTTAAATGATTTTTTAAAGCCAAAACTTGGCTTTTGACCTGGTTTATGCCGGGCGGCGTTGTTACAAAAAATACAGTGAGATTAACCAAGTAATTAAGTCACTCCTTGATATTGGCAAAACTGTAATTTTCAGTCTTATTGAAGTGCACGATATACCCATGCATAATATCAGATTTAAGTAAAATGACGAAGGGTACTGCAAACCACACAAAGTCCTTTTTCAATTATTAGACCAAGCATGATTAAACATACCTGTTAAACTTTGCTATGCTACAGTGGAGATTTTTCACGCTTTCTATATTTTAAAGTCATGTTAGAATTATAGCCATGGTATTCTATAACCATCTTTCTTTACATCTTGTCTCTCAGAGTTATGACACTAAGTTTAAACTTTGTTTATTTTCTCCCCTATTTTAAAATATATGAAAATGCATTAAGCTCCATTAAGGGGCATTCTCATTCTGGTAGGTCCCATATGAGAGTTCAGGGAGAAACCCTGTCAAACCGTGAGTACAACCCTGACAGCAACCATTAACGTCTGGGACAATCCTGGAAAGATACTGTTGATCTGGCTTGATCCGCCAAACAGACCCGAATGTTTGAAAACAACTAGTGGTCACTGGGAATATAACTGGCTCAATCCAGGCAGGTCTTGGTCTCTCTCCCTAGTGATCCAGGATAATGGGAGAGCACTCAATGCACAACAGTCCAGCAGATAACCCCAGCTTTGGGCCAGGTGAAGGATGGCATAGTCCTGTTCTATACTGGTGGAGGTAAGGACAGGCAAGGTTACCCCCAGCTAACACACATGAACAGGTAGATATGACAAGATGATACTGCGTTTAGCGGGTCATCACCGGTGACGGTCTGCGTCAAACTATGTTACACCAGGATCAACTGGGAACATTCTGGTCCAGCACAATAAATACTCTGTCAAAAAGGAGCTAACCCAGTAAGTCTGGGTGTTGATGGGGGACATTAGTGGATTATCTACCCTGAATACTCTCTGATATTACATTGGTCCTTCCATTTGGATTCCTTTGCTTTTATCGGTATTTTCTCTATTGTCATGGTGATAATTAAGCCTAATGATTTGCAACAGTGGTAGTCAGATTACACATTAAGTTTAGCAACATGTTTTGTTAACACCATTACCTTTGTTTTTTGATAATCCTAACTTTTTATTTAATATATAAGTGACAATTTTCACACCTAAAAGTCAAGACCATCACAATTAGAAACAAAGATAAAGTCAGAGGATTTCAACTGAAAGGACCAATGTGCTATTTGGTCTACCTTTGATGCTATCTGAGTAAGGGAGATAAATTGTTATCAGAAATGTCCCTCATTTGGAAGATCCGGCTTCTAAACAGTACAGCATGGTGACAACCTTATATAACCTGAGCAGTCATTTTATAATCTCATGTCAAAAGAAAAACTGAATTACACTTTAGTTTCTTTTTTTTATTATCATCACAAAAGTATTCACCACAATAAAAATAATATTATATTCATAAAATCATTCAATTAACAAGACTATCACATTTTGTAAAGGGCAGTACATTTCAAATATCACAAATTTTGTATGTACACCAAAAAAAATAACAATAATTAAAAAGCAGCTTTATTTAAATTCAAAAGCAAAGAATAATAGTGCATAAAATGAAAGTTATAATTTATTTGTGAGCTAAAAATAAAATCTGAAAGTATTTTCCTTAAAAAGCGTAAAAACATGACAATTTTTCACTGAGTAACTCTGATTGGTGATATATCTGAAAAAAGTTCTTCAGCCTGGCCTAGTTGTTGTACATGTATAGATCAACCTTGAGCATAAACTCTCTTTTAAAGGAAACCTCATTAAATATATAAATACATTATTTATAAGTTCATTAACACTGAAATCAGCTGATTCTCTACAGTAGTTTTAAGATAAAGTGAGAGGTATACTGCAGATAACTTCAATCTGTATTTTGAAAATTTATCATTTATGTGAAAAAGAGGGCATTCTTGTATTTTCAACTGCCATGATAGTCTTTTGAAATTTCAAAAGAACAAGTAATTCATGAAATTAAGCAAATTCTGCTTCACATTATTGCAAATTAACTGTAGGTGAAGTGAATACCGGTACATTGAAGATAGTATCTTTTTTTTGTAACACTGACCTGTAATTTTTTTTCATCCATGAGTTAACAAAATAGTTAGGATATAACCTATATATCAAAAGTTGTGACCTACACAATATTTGGCCATTTATCACTTTATAAAACTTGACATGTCTGAGTGATGTCAAATGGTCCTTTTGACAAACTGATATATACATTTAGATATACAATTCGCTTGTGGAAGCTTCACATAAAAAAAAGATAAACTGACTGTAAAATACAAAGAATGATATGGTAATCAGATGGTTAAAATAATAGTTAAAGAATTTCCTTTCCAAACATTATCCCTTACCCTGCTGGCGGCATTGTGTTTGCCTTTGCGACCAGTGCAGACCAAAATCAGCCTGCACATCCATGTAGTCTGATCATGGTCTGCACTATTCGCCATTCAGTCAGTAAATTTTCAAGAAGCACCCTCCTAAACAATTAATGGATCTGTCCAAATTGAAAGATGGACAAGTCCATTTATGATATTTAGCAGGCTTTTAAGGTTTATAATGTTTAAAGCATTTTTTTCAATATCATAAGTCAAGCTGTTCATTAGGATTTTACAGGATAAAATCTTATCTCTATTTTTTCATTTGCATTTCACAAAAGAAATCCTATTATTTCAATCATAAAGGGCTAGCCACAGCTTTACTTATTCAAGAAGTTAGCCTTTTATGTTTTAAAGAACAACAGCTCAACCCCTTACCTCTGTATCCCAATATTCAATTTTTGATAGTACCTCTACAGAATGGTTTTACCCCAATAAAATGACACCAACTTTGAATTGTGCTACAGCTGACAAAATTTGCACTTAATGATTGGATATACCTGCAAAGTATATCTTAAATATTCACAGTGAAAGAACAAAGAAAATGGCTGTTCACTATGTATTACATCTACATAAAGCATGGTGTTTCTGAGGACAAAATTTAACATAAACATTACACATTCAGAAAATAAATAGCAGCAAGTAAAACAGGTTATTAAAAATTCTCTCTTAATATGATAAAATACTGATACAGAATGAAACTTCCCTTGAGCTAAAATAACAAAAACAAGAATCCTAAAATGAAAACATTCTTTTCAAATAAATATCATATTTGCTTATTATTCAATAAAACAGATTTTCCCATTAGCTAGGGCATAAGATCCTGCTTTAAGGCACCATTAAATAATAAAAATAAGTAATTATGGCATAATCTATTAAAGCAGCTGCATATTTGGAACAGTGCCAAGAAGTGTGCATGTCAGTATGTAATGTATAATAAATAGTTCAACTCGCTAGAGTGATGTTTGATATCTTGTGAAAACTGTCAGATCATGGTTGTCTTTTCTGTTTATCAGCATGGTAGAGCCACAAACTGCCTCTGGTTCTTCTAAAGAAAAATCTTGGAAAACCAACCAGAAATCAAAACCCAACTGGTTTTCAAGCCAGAGAGGAACGCATTTGGGCGAAGCGAGAGCGATTTCTGTAAGGTAAAAGAAAATACTTTATATAATTATATCAAGGTGTGAAACATTAAAAGCTGATGTATGTGCTATGATCTGAAAGTGGGGATTAATGATTCAGCTGCTTCCTGACTTAACGTTATGATAGACATTTAAAGTTTTCGTATTAGTGCCTCTTTAACAAACACATGATGCAATGCTGACAAACTATTTACTATCTGTATGAAAGGTATTTCCTGTATAAGTGTCCTCAATGTGTTATGTCAATCAGTAATAATTTCCAATGACTATTTGCCGAAATGGTCAGCTTGTTTAAGTGTGTATGACCCTCAATGAACCTTGTTCAAGGTCTAAATTATTGCCATTTCAACATAAAGATTATTTTTTAAGATAATATTTTTCAGTAGACAGGATTCATTTTGATGACCATACAATACTTGAAAATAGCTTGTTGTTATTGTTTTTCTTACCAACATTTTGTAGCAAGACTGTCTGTATTTCAGCTAATCAGAATAAAATATAACGGCCACTAAAATTTGGTCATCATGTTTGAAGCTTCATAAGTTTCTGTTGTTATATTTATTTATTGCTAAAACATACCCCATCTCCTTTTTAAACAGACACAATAGATATTATATTTTAACAAGGATCCTTTCAAACATGACAGGTACATGAAAGAGTGTATTTTACACAAATATGAAATTGCTTGGTTTGTAAGCACATGCATTTGCAAATGCTCCAACCTGTATGACAAAAGGTGTACCATTAACTACTTTAATATTAAATACCAGTATTATCAAAGCATTATACTAAGTAAAGTATATAGCTCATGCATTTTGATAGGTCCCCTTTTACAAACAGTTAAAGCAAAGACCTAAAATATTTTTGGTCATTGGTTACAGCACCACAAGTATAATCATGCAGCAATCACAACTAGATCTATCACTGAATGTGATTCATACCCCCACAATACTGCCTTGTCAGAGGCAAGAGGGGAAAATAAGTAAGAACTAAATGATGGATCACAAATATGTCAGTAAAACAGACTGAAACACTGTGAAGATTTTCAGTCCAGTGAAATCTCTCCTTTATACTGCTGTTGTTTCTGTAATTCATCAATTTATCATTTGTTGGGAGTTTGGTAATAAAAGACTGAACAGTAAACAATTGGTATTACATCTTTCAAAATCCCTACATGCTTCCCTTCCATCTTATAGTGCAGGCACTGAAAATGACCTTTAAGTGTGACCTTGATCTTTGAGATAGGTGACTGGAAGTTGTACAATTTACATCTCTCTGTTTGGTTAACATAAAATTAATTCTTTGACATGTAAGTATGACCTTGACCTTTCAGGTAGCAATCTGGTTCTTGCATGCTACACGTCTCATTGAGGCAAATTATTTGAGTATTAATCCATGGAGATGTAAGAGCCTGGGCTCAATTTAGACCTCTTATCTCTATGTTTGACCATAACCTTTTGTAGAGTTTTATGGTGTCTTGCATACCATCACATTAAGGCAAATATTAGTGCCAAGTTATTTGAAAATCCTGCAATCCATAGTGAAGTAAAAGCCTGAGAAGTTTCAGGACAGACATTCTGACTGCTGCCTGCTCAAACGCCTGACCTACATGACAGACCTATGGACAAAGTGATTCTCTTCCTCAGTGGGGGTATAATAAATACCTTACAGCAATATAACATTGATAAACAATGCTTACACCTACAGAGCTACATACAGAACCATTCACTGCTTAGATGTTGTCAAACAGAATATCAGTGACACACTTGTACATGTGAATTATTTTATAAAAAGTTTGTCCATTCCAAATACAACTTCTCATATATGCAACATGCATACATACATATTTTGTTGTAAAGTAAAACTGAAAAACTGCATTAAGCAGAAAAGCCAACAATTATCTATTGCCCACATGCAAACAAGAATAATTATTTTGTACAACTTGCTAAATGAAAGACAAACTCAAAAAGTGTAAAAATATAAACATAAGTAAAACAGAAAAGGTGCAAAAAAAAAATAAACTGACAAGTTTTGTCAAATTTAAAAGAAGTTCAAGTGTTCTAAGAGAATCCTAATACTAGTCTCAGTAAAAAAAACAGCCCAAAACTCATACTGAAGACAGTGAATTAATAACCAGCAGGAAATGCAGTTTTTGTATTATTTTGTGTAATGCAGTTGGTTTAAAAAAGTGTAAATAAAAATAAGCGATATTCAACTACAAACAAGCAGGAATGATATAAGACTTATGTGAATGAAAAAACAAAATGCTAAGAAAACCTTTTGACCTTTGAGAATTGGACAAATGAGAAACAAGAAGTATCTTTAACAAAAAAAGATGATCAGCATAGATGCAATATAAAATTACTGCCCCATAAGAGTATAGACATTGGCCAACAACAAATGTCCTATGTCCATAACAGTTCAGGCTATAAACAAAAATATTGAGTTTAATGCTAAAAGTGTCAATATCATTTTCAATAAAATAAATTAAATTCTATTCATATCTATTATATATTTATTAAATTTAGTGTAATTTCTATGGTTAAAATGTTTTGATATTTAAATAACATCTGTATTATAGTTATCATTATTGCTTTATTTTCAGTGGCAATTAAACTAACAATTACCAATTCTGCCCCAATATTTCATACCATCAATACTTTTAACCAATGGCATACTTCCTTCTTCAGCTGGTTTTGTATCTAACGATATCATTTGTTACAAATGTTGGTCTAAATCGATTTTGATACTGCTATGCCAAAAAAAAAATAAATAAATAAATAACAACACATACTCTGTCTAAAATGTCACTTTCAAAACAGACTGACATTTTCCTAATAAGCACAGTGGGTGTCCTCTGTTTAAAATTCATTCTCACTTTAAATTTATCTTGTTTAGGCCATTACTTTTATATTTCCTGGTTTATGAACCCACCTAATGTAATTTTTTTTAAAAGAAGATAAAAACAACAACAAATAAAATCACAATTTCAAGTCTTATTTTTTTCCTGATGGGTACAAAACCCTGGAAAAAGCTAGTGGTGCTCTTGTTGGATACTACATGAAACTGAAAAATATATCAAGATTTTAGTATATTAGTTTCTTACCAGAACATGAATATGTGAATTAAATGACAGGAGTGATTTTTATATGTTATGCACTTTTATCAGTTTTCATTTGACAAAGACATTTTTTCCCCTACCTTTCAGTGGTCACTTTTACAATACATTCCTGTAAACCAAAAAATAAAAACGCAGTGGCCTTAATATTGTTACGGTCTAGTGCACACCTACATGAACCTATAACTGTAGAAATACAACCTCTGACAACTGCGTCAGGGATTCGATTCTTTGGCTCAGTGGTTAGAGCATGTCACGCCGGATTGTTACGGTCTAGTGCACACCTACATGAACCTGTAACTGTAGAAATACAACCTCTGACAACTGCGTCAGGGATTCGATTCTTTGGCTCAGTGGTTAGAGCATGTCACGCCGGAGATCGGAGTTCGAATCCCACTCTGGTTTGTGTATTCTAAGATGCATTGTATCTTTCTTTTACAGACCTTCATGATCGTAAGATGGGTGCTCTTCCGGGATGACCTATCCTATACTTCGTTATTAAGTTGATTCTAAAATCAAGATCTCTGTCTGATCCATTGATCAAAAAAAATACACAACACCATTGTCATCATAAATGATGACTTTCTCAAGAGGGGATGTGTTACGGTCTAGTGCACACCTTCCTATAACTGTATAAATACAACCTCTGATAACTGCGTGAGGGATTTGATTCTTTGGCTCAGTTGTTAGTGTTGGCGTGTCACGCAGGAGATCATAGTTCGAATCCTGCTCTGGGTTGTGTATTCTAAGATGCATTGCATTTTTCTGTTATGGACTTTCATGTTCGTAAGAATATGTTTCCTTTGTGTAGGTTGAATTTCAAATTGGTAATTTTTGTGTAGGTTGGAAGTTTCATAAAGGATACAACTGGACATCTACATCTTGAAAGTATTTGATTTTTGTTATGACTAACTCTTTTGAACAGTGTTATCATAATATAAAACCTATTTATTGTACACTGATTGGGAAACAAGTTTTGGCAACTTATATAAATCCGGCTCAAAGATGGCTTCTTGGAATCCATTCAGTTCTTGTGATAAAGTATTGAACAGAAGTTACCATATCCAGACTGCTAGTTAACTTTTTACCTCTTACCAGGATTAGACCCTAAATTAGACTGGTGAACCACCTGAAACCATATTCAACTACACACCCTTTTTTCTTCCCTACATCATATTTTGCAAATGTTTCTGCCCATTTTGCTGCCAAACATTTCTACGCATATAAAATTTGCACTGGGAAGGTAAACATTCAAGCAAACTGTTTGTTTATAAACTGCACACAACATGCTGCAACAGTTTTGGCAGTTACATCAGATATGTTGTTTACATGTGGTATGACTGTTACTTGAGAGTCATGAAGACCACAAATACATGCTAAGTGAAAGCAAATTACAATATTATAGTCAGTTTCATGGACAGATCGGTACATTTACTGTTTAATATTGATCTTAACAATAATCATTTGGTTATGAAGACCCACAGGCAAGGTAATCGATGATTATATCCTTTCCCAGGATCAATTAACTGCAAAAACTATATTTTCAAGGGCATCTGTTCATGTGCATCTTGAACTAGATATAACAATATGGTGGACAAAGTAATAACAGTAATCCCTTTTTGCTAAGGTACATGAGATGAATTCAACTGAAATCCTAACTACAATCTGCTTTATTTCCATATGTCTCTTACGATAAAATATATAGTGGGAGGGCTAAAAATTTCAATTTTCATCATTTCATTTCCAGTGCTTTCAGAAAGCGCTATTTATGAATGATGTCATAAAGTAACAGAAAAAAACATTACTTATGAGTTTAAACCTATTTATTTTACATGTTCTTGGAGAAAAGTTTTTACAGCTTAATAATCAAACTCGAAGACTGCTTTGTACTTATGAACATGACTTCCTAGAAGAGTAGCATATAATGTTATTAAGACTACCAAGAAGCTTAATAGAATTTTTTTGAAAGGAATAAAACAGATAATAAATTGCTTATGATGCCCCCTGAATTGGGCAGTCTATATTGTTTCAAATTTTCTCTTTGGTTTCAATCAAATCTTAAAATTCCTCTATCAAATCTTTAAGGTAGATTTCTGATGCAAACCTTTTATTCGATATCATTCATTAAAGGTAAGAAGTTAAGTTTAGAAGGTCAAATTAAGTTGCTCTAACAATCCAAATTATAAACATCCTTATATGCTTAACATTAAATAATCGAGCACCAAAGCCTTGCAATGAAGTACTTCTTAAAAAAATGGAAGCAATGTTTTGGACTCTTAATTAATTGTATTTGGGATACAGTCTACAACACAGCACAGCAATTAATTACCAGAAAGAGATGAAATATGTGTGATAAGCTTTGGGTATGAAACACAACATAATGTATTGATATATATGACAGCAGTATAAACATTCAAGCCAACAGAAGCTTAAAGAAACATATTTCTGCACCAAAAAAGTTTTTAGAATCTTATCTTTATCCCAAACTATTTATCAAAAGACCCCTTTTTCAGAAAGATATCAGAATAATTGAATGTCTCTGTTTGAGGCATATCCTTGTTCCGAAAGACTGTGTATAAATACAGTGCCAATAAAACATGTAACCTTGACCTTTGGTGATGCAACCTCAATATATATTTCTCATTGGTTGACAACTTGTTCTGAGCAACATTAATTTTGTACAGTGTATGCTATATGGTACTAGGTCCATAAAATAGCACACAATATACCTTCAACATGGTGACTTTAAAGTATTTGCACAAAGTTATAGGGAATACACAAAATATTTCTGGATTTGTAGCATAGTAACTACCGTATTTGTATACAGAATGACTAACCAATACCATTTACACTACACATCTCGTCAACTGGCCAGACAATGAGTTTCTTTTATAACTTAGTAAAAACCAGAAGAAGATACTTTCTATGAAAATCTGTTGGTGACTGCAGCCTTTGTTTACATGAAAATCTGTTAGTGACTGCAGCCTTTGTTTACATGAGAATCTGTTGGTGACTGCAGCCTTTGTTTACATGAAAATCTGTTGGTGACTGCAGCCTTTGTTTACATGAAAATCTGTTGGTGGCTGCAGCCTTTGATTACACAACCAGTTTCAAAGCACAAGGGCAGTTAACTTTGTTGAAACTGTTCCACTCTGTGTTAAAAAATCAACTTGACACTCAGTGTTTTAGGCAGATAAAACAAAGTATTTCAGTCTCTAACTAAGGCCTGTGTCTGAGGGCAGAATACACACTGGCTAATAAATATAGACATAAAACACACTGGCTGAGGGCATACAATGGAAAAGTCACTTGGCTGAGGGCAAGTATAGGAAAAGCATCCTGCCTGAGGAGTTATATTGAATAGAACAAACAACTATAACTGCAACCACTAATATAGGGGTAGAAATACAATATTAAAGCATAAAACACACCTGAAACCAAAGTATTGTAAAACACACAGAAAAGTTATAGTAAAATCAATTTCATCCTGAAATATAAGAATTATATTATTTGTATCTGAGTGTCTTTTTTTCATCTTGATAGGTCTTTCCTTTTTAAGCATCTTTAAAGGGTTTTACTTAACACCTATTTCCCAGAATTTTAAAAAAGTTTTTTATTTCAAAACTCAGTATCTTGAAATACAAAAATATGCTGACCAACAAAATGATTTTACAGTTCATTGACACATTTACTGAGCCAGATACAGGACAAAGCCCAGTTTTAGGGACCTCTGCATTAACCTATTTCTGTATTTTAAATTTCAATGAAAAACAAAATGAAGACACATTTACTGAGCCAGATACAGGACAAAGCCAAGTTTTAGGGACCTCTGCATTAACCTATTTCTGTATTTTAAATTTCAATGAAATAAAAAAAGAGATAAAGCCTTAAGAAAAATATTGGAAAAAGATAATAATTAAGCCAGGATTTTGTCCTATGTATTTCTTTTCAATAAGATACAAGAGCATAAGTCAATACACTTTATAAAGAAGATTTAAAATAATTTAGTGGGAGAAAAACCTTTATAAATATCTTGTGTGACAGGCAAAAAAACTTCAATGACCTAATGAACTTTTGACAGTGACCGCTGTCCAAGATTTGTGACCGCACTCTGCACATAGATGTACTGGACATTTGACACTCGGACAAAAGTCCTTTATGTTTTAGATTTTTTTTTATGGACACGAGTACAGATGTATCTAAACAAACATCTTGAAATAAGAACAAGCCATGCAGTACAAACAACAGTGTCAGAAACCAAATGTTCATATATGCAGGCAGGGTTTAGGCAATAAAAATATAAATATCATGAATATTTGTAAGTCACTGGCTTACCAAATAACTTGAATGAAATTTTCTTCTTTTTTTTTTCTCATTGGAGGCTAGACTGTATTAAATAAATTTTAAAATATTGAAACTTGAAAGTTTAAATCTTTTTCCATGAAGTTTCCACTGTCAATAAAATGAAATGCTAAACATTTTTGCTTAATGTGAAGTAACTAATAGGTAACTCTTTAGTGCAGTATGTAAACAAACTAGGGCTTCCGACAATGTTAAAGCAAAGTCATCAAACCAAAATACATGCAAAATACATGCAAAATAAATAATATCTATATAAACACTGTAAATACCAGTTCTTTGCCAATAAAATATACATTATTTACTCTGTAACTGCATGGTCAGAAAGATACAAAATAATTAACATTCATCAAGTCTGAATAAAATAACTTTTCAATTTAATAATTGGATTAATGTTTTTAAATGATGCAAGTTTTTGAAAATGAAAGACATGAAATGAAGAAAGTTTCAATGTTATAACAATAGGAAGTAACTGAAAGATCTGTTAATATTGAAAAAAAAATGTGTAACAAAAATTCAGCTTTTTTTTCTAATCTAAAAATTTATTTTTTCATTTTTCAGGTCTTGAAAAATGTGTCTCTGAAGGCATCTTTTCTGTATGATAATTTTTTTTTCTCTAAAATTTAGTACTTGCACAAATTATATATCTGTGTTATATTATTATATTATAATATTATATATTATATATTACCTGGATTTAATTAAATGAAAACATATACTTATATACTTGTATTAGTAAACATAATGAAACTGGTTCATATTACTGGTATACGTATATATATATATGGAATTTGTTTTGACTATTTTTGTTTCAGGCAATGAGAACAGGTATTTTCCAGTATGAAGTCATTAGTAAGAAGAATAGTTGTGTAGGGGAGGTAACCACCTTGACTTGTGATCAACTATACACCCGATAATGCCCTCCTGTCCTTCCGTGCTGATATTGTGTGGTATGTGTTGCTTCGACTCAATCTGTGGGTCAGTGAGAGACACGGCACATGAAAACATGATACATAAAGCAAAGGGGCTGAAAAAATATCTTAACAAAGTTCTAAAATTCATGTTGAAGAAAACTTTATATATGGTATGCATCTGTTATGCAAACTACAACAAAAAAGCATTTCTTCAGAATATTTTATCAGTACTTATTTCATTTTCAGTTTCGTCTGGGTAATTCCAAAAATAGTTTTCCAAGGAATGAAACTTCAATTTGTCATGAAAAAAACTAATTTTCTAATTTATTTCAACCCTTTTATTAAACAAAATGAGGTAACAACATGCAACTCATGACAACCAAATGCATGTCAGTCACACATCAAACTGAAATGGAAACATCATTCAGACTTTTGCTATGAGACCAGTCTAAAACATTTGGCTTCTGATTGGTACATTTTTATCAAAAGTCACTTCTAGCCAATCAAAAGTCAAAGATATGTCTCAGACTGGTTACAGAAATAAATTTTCTTTGTGGTAATAACAGAATGCAGGAACAACATACATGTACTTTGCTTTTGATATGACAGTAATTTTCTTTGTGGTAATAACAGAATGCAGGAACAACATACATATACTTTGCTTTTGATATGACAGTTATTTTCCTGTGAAACATATATTTTTCTAAACCCTTAATCATTTTAGTCCATACTATGGTAATTGATAAAACACCAAATCTACACTGCAAAGACAAAAAAAAATCCTTAAAACATCTTGAGCAATAATGCTTGCTGTATACTATACAATTACCAACACCTACTTTCTCAAAACATTAACCCTTAACCTGCTGGAACCGAAAGTGATAAGCCTTTGCCACCAGTATAGAGCCAGGCCAGCCTGCACATCCTTGCAGTCTGACCAGGCTCTATACTGTTGGTAACTCAATTTTTGTATTTTGATACTGAAATCCCTTAAACTTGAATGGACTGTTCCAAATTCAAAGCTGGGCAAATCCATTACAAAATATTAGCATGTTCAGGGTTAAAGGTTGATAATAACAAGACAGGCATCATGGTCCTATACCACTTACCTGATTACCATATCTCTAAAACAGTAGGGCCCAAGAAGGCCATTCAACAAAAGAACAACATACTCAGACACCAAAATTTGTATTTTGTTAGCTAGACCCTGACCTCTATCTCCTGACCAGGACACTTAGTGTTAAGAAATTTCTTAACCTTGTGTAAGGAAATTATTAAAGTTAAGGAACTATTTCAAGGAAAAACTTAAGATGTTTATTGAATAAGACTCTAGATTTTTATACTGTGTGAATATCATTTGTATTAGCAGCTAGTGACCCCTGGGATGGGGCCAATTCTGTCTTTTTTTAACCTTCAACAAGAAAATATGTCAGGTCAAGGTCAGTTTTTCCTATATATCGGTAAGTCAATGTATTAAAAGGAAGTGATTTCCCCTACCCTCGGCAGGATCAATTTTAACCCTAGGAGCATAATTTGAACAAATCTGGTATATGTTCACTAGGTTATGCTACATCATAAATATCTAAGCTCTAAGCCTTTTTGTTTTTGACATGAAGAATTTCAAAAGTTTTCCTTTTAAATGCCATGGAAATCAAAGTTTTGCATAGCAATGAAGTCTTTTAAAAACTTTGGTAGAGAATCATCCATTCCAGTGAAGACCGAAGATCTATCATGGGGATGAAGAGAAAATGTCATTTGTAGAATAAGTTGATAATGTATACCTGATGTCTAAAATCCACCTCTACAATAGCTCACCCTTGAGCACTTCATGCTCAGATGAGCTTATTAAACAAATGGAAGTCCTAGCTTTTAATGTGAACTTTCTAAAATTGTCAGGTATTCAGACTAAGTCAAGCGCTTATTGACAAAACCACTACAACAACCTTTTAGAAACAAAGATGAAATGACTGACAGAAATAAAGATAAAAGGTTTCAATGAAACAACACAGGAAAATATCTGATAAATACTGCTGTTGTCTGCATTTTCATTTGTTAATATATAAAATAATGACTGTTCAAACTGAGAAATGACTCAAACATGAATTGAATTTGTGCGATTTAAACCCAGGAACAAACTAACAAGACCCTGATAGCCAAACATAATTTTTTTTTTGTGCATATACATACCACTTAAAATTTCCACACATTTCTATCATAATGTCAAAGTTTGATTGCAATATTAAAAAGTATTTATAAGAAATGACTCTTTGTACAAGAACTAAACCAAACTACTGGGAAAGAGCATTTTAAGAAAAGCTGCAAAATTAACTTATTCTTCAAGCAATCTGATACTGGAAGCCATAGTTTCTCACTAAAATGCAAAGGTCAATGAAACAAGAAGAAGACAATAAAAAAGCACAAATCCTTGGAGGCATAACAGATAACATGTATGTATTACACAGTCTGTAATGTGATAAAATAAAAAAAAAAAGCTATGGTTTATGATAATAAGTACAAGATCTCAGTGAAAAAAGCAGTACATGTTTATACTGACTTACATGTACCATGTTGCTTATTAATACTTTTTAAATACATATAAGTACTTTGTGTGGAATACAGCGTATTTATTGTAAGCAATTATACTTAATATTGATGATAATGTACCTATTGTATTTTTTTCTTTGAGCCAGATCTGAGAAACAAGAATAATCATCTCTAAAAATTACCATGAAAACCTTAAAACTATCTCTTCAAAATTTTGATTGTTGCAAAAGTTAAAAGCAAAAGAGTCTAAGTCAATGAATAATAAGTACAGTGTGTACCTTAAAAAAACAGCAAATGACTACTGGCTTATCAAAATGCACAAAAAATGCAGAATTTATTAATGGTTCTTATTACAATGTATGTCAGGTTTATGAAATCATTGTGACTGTTCATTTTTATATAATATGGATCTCGTCTCTGAAATATCTGTTTGTCCATCATGAAATATCAAGTTCAAAAGCCAAATACAACAGTTTACTTAAGCATGAAACAATATGATTTTTTTTTCATTATCCAAAATCACTTCAAAACAAATAACTCAACCACTACAGGCTGACACTGGGAAAAAACATCACATTAAAACTTGTAAAATTTATAAGAAAATATTTACCTGAGTTGGGCTTGGGCCTGCTGTTTGGCCTGCTGCTGTAGATACTGGGCCTTCCATTGGGCCTCCAAGCGACAAAATACACCACCAGCATACTGAAAAGTAATGATTAATTTTGTTACTTTGTTATAGGTGCAACAGGTTCTCGGTTTAAGAATGCAAGAATGATGTAACACAATAAATGTATACAAATGAAACAAAAGTAAGAAAACTGAAACAGAACAATGGTAGTGTACATGTTCTATTAAGACATTCTATGATACATCCTAAACATTTTCTAATGAAAAAAATTTTAAAAATGTCATTCGACATAAAAAAGGAAAGAAAGAAAAACAGGTCAATGGTCAATTAGAGAAAATTGATACAAAAATATTATGTTTCTTGCATAATTGTGGTTGGGATGTATCAAAGTAACAACATATGCTTTTAACTTTATGATTTCCTGCTATAACATATAACCCTTATCCTGATAAATATCTAAAAAAAGCTAGTCACTCATATAATCTTGACATAACAAGTTGTTGTTTATAGAGAAAATGATTGAAAATATCCAGAACAAACAACAGATAGTGCAGAACATGATCTGAAAAATGTACATGTAATGTAGACTAAATAGGGTCTGCACAGATCACAAACACTGAATAACAGCCCTCAGCTGGGTAAAAGATCAATATTCCTGTTAGACTGTCAGCAAATAAAATACGACAAGACCAGATCATGTGGATACATCTCTATTTGTTAGAACAGAACAAAAAATATTGCAATCTATACCTCTTTCTTTGGTTTTTCAATCTTGTCTGGATTCAGTCTCAGCTTGGTAAGGTAAACCCTTATCTCTTTCATACGTCTTAAATCTAAAGAGAATAAAATATGCTTATGAAACTTCTGTGTAATTTCTCTTCTTTTTGAACCCACTAAGCAGATACCGAGAGAGATTTATATAATTTGCAAGAACTGATTTTTCAAATGATGTAAAATTAAACTTTTAATCAATTAATAATAAACTACAATTGCTGGTCCATTTTTTCAGTTAATGTCCACAGTCAACACCTTCAGCTTAAGTACTGGTTTGAATCCAGGAAGCATCTAGCAGCAATTATATAAATTTCAAGATATAAAATAAATATACAGAAACTGCACTAAATGCTACTCCAGTGTCCCCTGCAGAAATAAAGACCAATGCTTTTTGCTCACAAGGCAGCAAATCAAAATATATACACTGGAACCCTGCCCTTTAATTGCTTTCTGGCACTGAATCAGGTACAACATAGCAGGGTCCTGACCCTCAATTTTAGCTTGACTCATCTCATAAACTACATTTTCATATTACCATGAAAAATAAGAATTCCCATCATCTAAGCTATGCAATAATAACAACACTTGTAATACACAGATAACACATGCAACACACACACAGATAACACATGTAACACACAGATAACACATGTAACACACAGATAACACATGTAACACACAGACAACACATGTAACACACAGACAACACATGTAATACACAGACAACACAGGTAATACACAGACAACACATGTAATACACAGATAACACATGTAACACACAGACAACACATGTAACACACAGATAACACATGTAATACACAGATAACACATGTAACACACAGACAACACATATAACACACAGACAACACATGTAACACACAGATAACACATGTAATACACAGATAACACATGTAACACACAGCACATGTAATACACAGATAACACATGCAACACACAGATAACACATGTATTACACAGATAACTTACCCTCTGACCTTTGTGCATCTTGGTTGTATCTCATAGAGCGTCCTGTGTCCCAGGCTGATTTCTTTGTCTGTCTACATAAGTGAAAAATAAAACCTCTGTAACTAGCTTGAAACTAACTGACCTGAACACAAACTGATCAGGAAACAATTCTTACTCAATCAAGTGGGACTATGTATATATTTTTCATACACATTTATTTGAAACAGGTATTCAGATACTAAGTAAAAATGCCTATTTCAAAGTGTTTTAGATCATTTGTAAAGATAAATTTAATTGTACATATTTACAAGTAAGTCTGAGATTATCATGATTAACTATGATTTGATCTAAAGTTTTGGCATTCCATAAAATCTAATTTCACAGAAATATTCTACAGGAAAGTTACAAAGATCAGGATTTAGCTAACACAGTCTACCTACCCAGTCTGTATAATACATATCCATACTATTTTCCAGAGAACTCTGACTATACATGCAATAAGCACCAATTAAAAATTTTTTAAAGTCCTTAATCAAGTAAGTACTATAAAGCATAATAAAAAAAAATGCTCACTCAAAACCAGGAGCATCCATGAGTATAGCCTGTGGATCAATGGTGACCCTTGACTTTTTCAGGCCCCGCCCCTTCCTGCCAGTACCCTTAGGCTGTTCATCATCCCCTATTTCATCATCACTCTCACCAAACCCAATGTCATCATACTCAAAGGAGACTTCTCTGTCAATGGTTAAAGCTTGAAGCCTGGGTACTGGTCTGGCACTCTGAAAGTAGAGTTTCTTTGAAATATTCTGACCATTTTATGTTAGTAATACCAAGACTAAAAATAGTGCACTAAAAATCCTGCAGTAAATACTGGTCTAATATGCTTGCATTTTGTGTAATTAATTTTCAAATATAACTTATAATAACTATAAAGTGTATTACTTTGAAGTAGAATATAACTTTTTTGATTAATAATTATTATAAAAAAAATTTACTGGTACAGAAAAAGAAGGGAGAACAAAGCAATAATGTGAATAATGGTAGCAGTGTTTATTTGAACAGCAACAATGCTTTTCTGTCACATATTTGTGCTATATTATATTCTTATGAACATGAAAGTTCGTAACAGAAAGATGCACTGCATTTTTCACCCAGAATGGAATTCAAATTCAGGTCTCTTCGCATCTAAAACCAATGCTCTAACCACTGGGCAAAGAATCGATTACCTGATAAGAGTTGTCAGAGATTATATTTATCAATTATAACCGAGTGTGAACTGAACCATAACACACACTCTCTTGAGAAAGTCATCATTTATGATGATAAATGGTATGGTCTATATGTCATAATTTTTATAATTATAGTGAAGTGCAGGAAGGGTCATTTCCCGGATGAGCCCCATCTTATAAACATTAAAGTTTGTAACAGAAAGATGCAATGCATCTTGAAAGAGATAATTCAGAGCAGGAATCAAACTCAGGTCTTCCCACATTAACAACAAACGCTCTACCCACCAAGCCAAAGAAAGGATTCCCTTATGCAGTTGTCAAAGGTTGTATTTATACTATTATAGGCACTGAACCATAACAATATTTATCCATATTTGAAAAAATGAATGAATACTTAGGTAATTTTTTGTAACACAGAGTCAGTATACTACTACTGCACATTCTTCACATTATACATATATACAATTACAATAATATTGCACTGCCCACTTGATAACCTCTTGTACCTTTACTGCAATTCTTAAAATTATAATAATTATAGTATGAATATATAGAGGATATTTGTTTGTTTTTGTGGAAGATGAGAATTTATTTCATCGAGTGAACACCATATGTGATATTTTCACGAGTGGCACAGCCACGAGTGAAAATATCAACATATGGTGTTCACGAGATGAAATAAATTCCCATCTTCCACTAAAAAACAAACAAATTTTCTTTTTATTTTATGCCAACACGTCAAAAATGGGTTTTTATATGACATTGTTAATCAGGGCCTTCAATAAATTCCCCATGGTGAGCCCCAAATCAGTTAATGTGTACTTTGGTTACTCCGCACAAAAAAAAGTGCAGACAATCTCCAATACATATGATAACTTTACTTCTGCTGAAATAAACTGAATACACTTTCATCAAATAATATTTATTTTTGTCTACACAGTTTATCAATATTTATTGATTTTGCCATACATACTTTAATTATAAAAGCAGATTAATACTCAATATTCAATAGTTCGGGCACAAACATGTATTATCAAAATGGTAATTAACTGATTCAAAACAGTGTATTATCACTTTTATCTCACTGATATTTCCCTATATTTCATTGGTAGGCATAAAATAAAAGATATTCAATACACTAAATAATACTAACGTCTGATTTTGAATCTTCCTCTGCACCAGAAATGATTGAAGATATGGCCACACCCTCTGCTCTTGTGTTGCTGGCAAATTCCTCATTCACAAATACATTTAGCTCCATTTCACTGACATAAACACATGCAAGAATATTATATAGTCATAATGCCACCATATTTTAAAAGAAGACTGCCTGGACTTTTTTAAGGGTTTCAATTTATCAAAAGTTTACAAATAAAGGTGAGATTCTGAAATCAGATATAATCATTTTTACCAATTATCCAAATTTTTTTCCAGTATTCATCTTAATTTGTTCTGCTGTAAGAAGGGCAATATCATGAATCATTCAATGTAATTTTTTCCAGCTGTGTTTTTATCTTTAAATTGCCAAAATATGCATCAGGCCAAGTAATAATGCAGTCAAGGTAGGTAACCCATGTGCAAGTAGTGAAGGAGTCTCCTCCCTTCCTCTCCAAAGAGCCCCAACCTGTATCATAATAGTCTTATTTTCTCTACCAAAGTCTAACTACCTTGAAATATATTTTTGAGACTCAATAATTTCTGGAAAAACCTTTGTTAACAAGTGATAATTATAACTATCACTGACGGTAAACTTTCTAACCATATCTCACATTAAATTACATAAAAAGACTTTTAAATATTAAGTTCTAAAAATAGTGAAGAAGATAAAGGGTGTTCTAATCTAAGATTCTACATTCTATCTTTCTAAAAAGTGCATATTATTTAACTCTAATTTGTACAAAGATTCATGCTTTGAGAAACAAGTTGATAATTTCATGCAGAAAAGAAGAAAAACTGTAATACTTACCACAAATATATGCCCATTACCCAAAAGACAATAAATTGCCCTTTTTTTTGAAAACATAGATTCCATTACTATGGTATCACCATTTGATATAACATTTTTTCATAACATACTTAAGAATAACATTTGTTTTCAGTTTTCATTCAAAACTGATTGATTTAATTGATTTGAAGACTGACAGATCAATAAATTGATTAACTGATTGATCTTTGGTTCAGTGTTTAAAGAACATTTTCATTTTTTTTTCAGACTTTTTCAAAGATAATATATTAAGAATTCAAATTCTAAAACATGAAGGCAAAACTTCTCCTTTCTTATTCAAGGGGCATACCCTAAAAATTATCTGATGACATACTGCCTAAGTATTTCATTGGCTCTTTCTATAAAAGATAAACAATAACTGTTCATGTAAAAAAAAAGAATAAAATTTATTATATACTTATAAATGAAATATTGAGAAATATTGATGAAATATATTGCGTATTTTCATTTTCCTTATTTTCACTGTAAAAATTTATTTTTCACTGCAGTGAAACATATTTTCCGTATTTTCACTGGTGTCTTGCCGGACTACTTTCTTCTACATTCAGCCAATACATGAAATTAAATGGGAATTCTTTCGAATCTTAAGGTAAAAAAAGAGTAAAGTAATAAAGTAAAAAAAAATATTTGTATGATCTGAGGCAAACAGAAAATTCAAGTTTTTTCATTAAATACAGAATTTATTTTCATCTTGTGGTATGAAAATTATCATATTTCACTCGTGGCTAACGCCACTCATGAAATATTTATTTTCATACCACTCCATGAAAATAAATCCTGTATTTATAGAAAAAACTTGAATATCCTCTATATATTCTTAAAAATCATTCCATTGTACATAACTGATACTAAAAAAAGAGTCCATTTGTATTAAATTGCTATCTACCAAAAATAATCAAAATTACAATAAGTCTCTATGTATTAAAGACTTGACAATGTATTAAGTTTATCATGGAACTTTTTTTGACACTCTGACATCAAAATGATATGATTGTTCAAAATCATTTATATTTGTATGATCTGAGGCAAACAGAATCATGTTTATTTCAGAATATGCCCCTTAAACTATATTTTCACAAACTTACTGATCAAATGATACTTGACTGTTTCTTTATGATAGAGAAATATCATAAACAGAACATTTAAGATCACCATTAAACCATTATAAAATAAACTCAATTTATCAAATAACTTAACCTTGTTTCAACCAATTTTCAAAACTGTTAACATTAAATAATTCAGTTAAAAGTAAGAGGTATTAAAAGAAAGTATTACAGAAAATGTTATATTAAATGGTTAGTTACCATAGTAACAGAATATTGTGTCCATACAAAGACTTAGTAACAGTGTCAGGTTACTGTAACAACAGTGTGTGGAAAAAACAAAACAGAAATAAACACCAGCAACAATAACAGAAGGTGAGATAATGCTCATAACAGAACAGTTAAGTGCATTTCTACAAGTCTACAAGGTCCTCTACTAATAAAAGACCATCCCACAGATTGACTTTTTTTAATTGTTCATCTACATGGACTCTACACTACAAGGCTAAATTGGGCTATTACATTTTATACCATGAACTAGGTCAGGCAATTTTTAGTGAACAATATCATTCATTATTAAGTAGAAAGGGGATACAACCTTAATTCTAAGTGCATTCAAAATTTCATGCTCTAAAAGTAGAATCTACACAAACTTATTGTTCTATCAAAATACCATGTTTACAATATATATCTAGACATTTGATGCATAAGGAATACAATCTACTGACTACACTAAAATTTTCTAATCTTTGATATTTACAATTCCATGCAAAAGAAAAAAAAATGGAATATGGAATTCTACCCCAGGAATTCTATTAATATTCCATAAAAAAATATGCACTTTCCTAATGATTCATACATTCAACATTCATTTTCTAAAAGAATTACAATTTATCATCGATTCACAAATGTATGTCGTTAACATATCTACTGCAACACATATTGTGAACCATAACACATATTGTGACTTGCAACCCTTACTGTGTGTATTTTAAGCAGTATACAATGTGAAAACCAAGCATATAAAGGAACACGAAAAATGTGTATCATAGTGTGAACAAATAAGGTAAATCACTAATGAGTGTAGTTCAAGAAAAGGGAATCAGGAGAAAATATTTCCTCCCTAATTATTTATAAGATACTCTACTACTTGTGTGGAAAATGATTATTCACAAGTGACCATTCAAACTTTCTGAGCATTCAAATATTTTGATACTGAAATCTGATGACAATGTATAAAGTAATCCATATGTCTGTCTGTCAGATACGCCTAAAAAGCAGAAGACAGCAGTTTCCTTCAATATCCTAAATTCTAAATTTAAATGGAGTTCAGAACTTTTAACAACATAAATGAGCACAATAAGATTAGACAGAACCACAGCATATGAAACTTACGGAGTTTTTAGACCATACAGGTTAATGAGAGATTGAAAAAGTGGTGCCGTGTATCTACAGGCTGATGAACAGCTGTGGAAACAAACTGAACTGATTGGTAAATAGCAACAAAACTTGGAAACTAAAACTATGTTGCTTTTTTAAAATTTTTTAGTATCGGAATTCTGTAACAAATCCTAAGCAACTTTAACTATGCCTGTTTAAATATTACCCGAGTTGTAACAAATATGATTAGCATCTTGATACCATGTCAGCCAATCAGGGATTAGTTTTGATAATTATTGTACTGTGTCCTTACAAATAAGATTTTATCTTTGATGGAATTAAATTCATATTTTTACATTAAGAAATACTCTATGCAAGTCAAAGGAAAAGCAATATGGTTTTGCTATGAAATACTAGGAAATGTACGAAAATGCTTGAGTCTATGAAAGGTTCTATAAATCACTACTTGGACTACAGCAAGCTTTACATAAAAATGTCATATATTTTCCAGTATATTTCTTATTTCATACAGAAAGCTTTGAAGATTATAGCTGTGAAAATGTAAATATATATGTATATAAAATGCTTAAATATGATGGAAATGCTCATAAAAAAGTGACAAATCTACAATGAAGCTGCTATACTGGCATTACCATGCTGTCCAATCCAAGTATTTTCTAAGATAAAAATAATTTAATGTAATGCAAAATTCAATAACCTAGGAAATGTTCCATTTTTCAGATGTTTTAGTATTAAAAAAAAAACTTTACTATTCTTCCTGACTCAAAGATATTGAAATCTGATCGGCTGAAAGAAAACACTACATAAAAAATTGACCAATGAGAAGTCAGATTCTGGGAGCAATTTTTTTAACACAACAATCACTGTGAGATGTGGGGTGTTTTTATCTGTAAACCTTTTGTGAAGAAAGAGCACTGGGTATGCAAGAATGGTGTTTTTATTCTGTAATCTTAAAAGAATCAATACTTCCAACAAGTAATAATTCCACACATACCATGTTTGTTTAGATTTTATGGATAACATGGGTTACATTTCTTACAGTATAAAACCTTCATTCTTTTAAATTTAGCACTAAATTATATTCCTAACAAGATAAAACTCAGATTTCGAAAAGTAGATTGTAGACCTATCTTTTCTTTGCAGCTGCAAAGTACTCTAAAAGGTGTAAAACTGTTTCAACATTCAAACAATGACTAACCTTGTCTGTATAAGAATTTAGTTGTTTTGAAACAAGATTTCACAGAAATGTTATTTGTAAGAAGTAAAAGAAATAAACTAGAGTTAACAATGAAAGTGGTAAATACCTCCACACTCCTTCCTTTTCACAGGAACAAAAGCAATTGGACACCCCAAAATGCAATCTCGAACAAAAATTGCATAAAGGCTACTAACATTTAAAGTTCCATTGCATTTCATTATCTTGAAGTGAAATTATAGATTGGAAACAGGCTTTTTATTTTCAGTAGCAGTGACCTTGACCTTAATCACAGACACTCCAAATCCAATCACAATAACTACATCCAAGGTACAAGTTTACATATCAACTTTTATTGAATGTGACATTTAAAAGTGAAGTTACTGACTGGAAACCATTTTTCTATTTTTAGTAGCAGTAACCTTGACCTTGATTGCAGATATCCAAATGGAACCTGCGTGTCAAGTTTCTGAAACTGCTTTTTTTTCTTCTATTTTTAGTATCAGTGACCTTGACCTTGAATGCAGACATCCCAAAGGTAAAACCAAGTGACAATTGCATAAACGCTACCTATAAATCAAGTTTCAGGACATTCTGAAGTGAATTGATTGGAAACCATTTTCTATTTTTCCACACTATAAATCAAGTTTCACTAATGTTTGCAACCTGTTCTCTTTTTGTAAACTGGAATAGATAAGTTATTGCCATGTAAGTAACAACCTACTTACAATGCAACCATAAAAACAATTTTAAAAAAATGATTAAACTGTATCATGTGGAAGGCAAAAGCTTTCATAATTTTGTGGAAGAGTTAATTACTGCATTTTCTATTTTTTAGACAAGTTAGCAAGTTAAAATTTTTTTTTATTAAACTGGTATCTGTTAAAAAGTGTGTCAATCAATTTAGTTCAAAGTGTGACAAATAATTCAAAGATAAGATTAACCAATAAGATAACAGCAAAAAAAAATAAAAAATAAATCAAGACAAATTAGAAAACATTCGAATCCAAAACTTTCCAAACCACAAACTCACAGCAATAGCCAATATCAAAATTCAAATGAAGCCGTAAACTGAAAACTCATGTCCAAACTCAGCAAGAAGGGAGAGGGAATTATGAGCCAAAACTAACACTTAGAACACATTGAACAAGACCTCTACACACTGCTAACGAATTCTTCTGCTCCATATGTCAGGACCAGGCTTTCTTATAAGAGACTTTGTGTTTCAGTTTCTTAAATCCAGAGTAAAAGATAAAAAATTAAAAACCAAGTAAAAACAGCCTTGCCATTGAAATGCTAAAGTCTGAGATGTTTAAAGGACAACTCTAAACAAATCAATCTATAAACTGCTGTAGTCAGAAAGATTTAGATTCTAACTAGATTTCCTGAGAAACAGTACATGTACATTTCATTTAATTGAAGACTAATATGGAGAGATGTGAATTGCAAATCTGCCATTAAAACAACCATTTAAGACAAGGAAGAACATCGATATCAGCTCTATCTATATGGTCATTTACCTATCTTTATGGATACACTTCCTGCACCTAATTATCAGAATAAGTCAAAATGGCAAAGATGAAGATGAACGTTTTTAGTACTGCAAGGCTCAAAGTTTATTCACATTCCAAGACCTAATGAGCTCCTGGTCCGGACTTATGTCGAGAAGATGATGTTTTTGTTACAAATATACCTGGCATCTGAAAGTCTTTGATATGGGACACAAATGACATCCCGATGGGCTAATAAATCATCGTAAACTTTGTTTAACTGGGCCTGTGCATCCATCTCACCACTAAGATTCACCTGCGGTGCATTCACAACATGGTCTCGCACCCTGCATCCCTGGAAAACAGTTTATTTACTGACTGAAGCGATAAGTACATGTACAACAAATACAATTAAGGAAGATCAAAATACTTGTAAAAATAGAATCTTATCAATGATGACAATAATGTAGAATAAATTACAGCATAAACTCAATGATAACAAAAAGTGATAACAACTTGTCTTCATCCTTGTTTTTCTGTAAAGGAATGTAATTAAATGTTCCATACAATTCTTTAATACAATTCTTTATACAATATTAAGACAACTTCAAAAAAAGTGAATTACTAAGTAATTACTGAACAATTTTTTTTTAACAAACAAATTTGCTAAAATGAGGCAATGTGTCAAAGATCAAAACTAAAGGAAATGAATATCATCATGTTTAGCAAAATACATGTTAGAACTCTTAAATTAGGTCATAAAAGACCATACCTGAAGGTTGTATGTTCAAAGACCAATAGACCATGATTACAATATTCCTACTAGGCAGACAGGCAAATGCTTCTAAAATCTTATGAAATCTGAAGTATGTTCAATCTTCCATTTCATCTAAATGAAAGCTGCTCTTTACATAAATCCACACAATTTCTTTTCTAATTTAAAATAACAAAGAATGAGAATTAAAAGACACATACACATATTTACGCAAACAATACGTAAAAGCATCTACCTTCATTTGTCTCTGAAGCCTTTTAAAACTGGCTATGAACTGGAAAAAATATTTCAGAGAGAATTTTACTACTGTTTTGCACATATATGTAAAAGAGTGTTAAAAACAAGCAAGATGCACTGTTACTTGTAAGTATTTTGGACCCTTTGATAGATGCAGTCATTACCTTGTTTTGCTGAGTAGGATCAAACCTGAGGGATTTTTGATGGCAGCACGGGTAAGAGCCGATAAATGACGAATCACCCATCTCATTATCGTACCGCGGCGGTTCTGGGTGATACTTGCAGTGCCCATAGTCGGTACACGAGAACGTCTCCCCACAGCGGCTGCATGTCTGATAGTGTACCATGCCCCATACACGCCAGTATACATCTCGCCATGATTTTAACTGAGCTTTCAGGTCAATTAAAAACTGGTTGACATCAAATGTTGGGTCCCGCACATGGCAAAATGTTAACTGGCCTCTTTTATCTATGGTCATTCTGTAAATATTTCATTTCAATAACTACTAACAAAAACAGAATTTCTGCATCAAGTTCTCAGTATCAAGCCGTTAAATTCAGAGTCTTCCACTTGTTACCATATCTATAACCTAAACCTGTATGATTCTGTGACGACTGAAAAAATAAGATCAAAACTTTAAACTGCTTTGAACATTAACAAGAAATATATGAGATAAATGAAAGATCTATTCTATGACACACATTGAGTCAATATACTTGATCATCTTTCTAAGCCTTTAACCAACCATTCATCATCATTGTCATCATCATCATCAACAACAAAAACAACAACATCATCATCACTAGCAACAATAATACCACCATCAAAAGCAACACCTATGAACATAGGCAGGTGATCACATACATCGGCAACAACACAAACTAGTCTCACTATGAACTCACCTGCTAGGCATACATTTAACTTTACGCTCTAGATTTCTTGTCAACATCTTCTTACATACAGAGCACCTGAAAAAAATCTTGTAGCTTTTACAGCAGAAACATTCAAATAAGGTTCAAAATATATGAAAAAAATAATACCATACTGTTTCTAATTAGTGTACCAGCTTGAAGTCATGTTATTGTTAATTTGGAGTAACTTTTCGTATAGTCGACAGTTCTGGAATTAGGCCTTTAAAATCAGGTCAGTCTTTTTCCATGAAATTAGGATGGAGGTGGGGGCGCTCTAATCAGAAACAACATGGTAATGAGTGAATATTGAGGGACAAAAAAGAAATTATTATAAAGAAGAAAAGACAAAAATGACTTCTGCAGCTTGAATAAAATCTTAAGAAGCAACTAACACATTTTACACAGAGGAATAACAACTTTCAATAAAACATACAATATTCTTTCCTCATCAGATGGAACTATAACAATAACCCCATTATATGCTGCTAACTAAAATGGAGTTTTTAGGTTTAGCAGGAAAGTGAATGGATATCACTTACCTGAATAATGTTGCAGCATTTTCTGTGCAGTCCTGGTTTGAGAAATCAGGATCAAACAGTTTCTCAAGTTTTTTGCAAAACAGTTTACTGAAAACATATAAAAACAGTTAATGAAGAAGTGTTCAACCTTTACAACAACCACTTCTGGAAAAAAGAAAAACGAGCAATAACGCAGATACTCTAAACTTATTTTCTAGTGGCGATCAAATGAACTACAACAAAAAAGAATATTGTATCACTTTTCTGACAACATAATCATAAACTGGTAGTATCTCATGCTGTAACAATTCATTTTTTTTTTCATTTCTATAAAAAAGCCTCAAACATTATGACAATGAGCACAACTTGGATTTTAATTCTTACAGCATACATATGTACATACAAAAGCAAGTAGCATATTTTTTAACAAAAATATTTACTCTTCCAAAACTGTTGCAGACTGCTGACAACTGCTTTAGCCCTTGTCTAAAAACTAAAGAAAAAACCAAGTTTCACATTTGTAACAGAGATAAAAGTAATTCAAATATTTTGTATAAACCTTTTGAACTTGTCCTTCCTGTCTTTGATATCATCTGCCTCATTGTGAGTAAACAAGTCAGCAATCCTGAAACATGCATAAAATTATTCCAAATATCATTCTGTTCCTTTGCTTTCATATTAGGTACACTAAGACCCTCCTTACCCTCTTGACAGGATGTCAAAATTCTCTATTTTTATGCTAATTTGATTTGTAATAAAGGTACTTCAATGCAGAGATTAAACACTTACTTAGGTCATGGGAGAGGGTGTGAGATACAGGAAGCATTTTTTTAGCTCAACATACAGAACTTTCATTTAAAGCCTACTCCAGAAAAACTGAAGAGAAGCATTGGATCAAATCTGTGACCTGGAGATAACAAATCTTGTGTGTTACTGCCTGAACACTGGTCTGCTGCAAAATCATCTAATGACCTTGACATATTCCATATTGTGTGTCACTTACTCATTTTTGATTGAGCTTTCTTTCAAGCTATGGACCAATCAAAATCTTTGAAACAAAGTAAACTCTTTGGTGATAAACCAAAATGACTAGCAATATGTTACCATATTAACCTACCTTCCTACAAGTTTATCATTTATACAGTTCATGTTGCAAGGTGTAGCAACAATGGCCGACATGTTACCATGGCAATATTCTATACACTCTTGAACCTAAAATAGAAGATATAAAGGGTTATTAAGATTTGAATATTTCCAAATCAAAACATTACAGGGTCTAAACTGAAAACTTCTGGATTTCAAGGAAAGAAAATTATTCATGTAATCAATGATTCTGAGAGGCTGATTTATCGTGCTATCATGCTTAATAGGTGCCGGATAAAGCCCTGTCGCATAAACTTATCTATCTCCCATCAGGGCGTCACATGAAATGAATAATGCGTAGGACTATCAACCATTCCTAAAATGAAAATTGTTTATAAGACTTTTACTAAATGCACAAATTAATTGTTCTGTGGAATTAAAGTCCTGCGATTTTTGAAAATATCTTTGATTTTTAGTGAATTTCAAGGCCTTTTTACTATGACGGTGGAACAGAACATACATCAGACAGAGCAGTAATGCAGCTCATCCAATGCTTTTTAGATACAATAATCACAGTTAAATGCATTAAACTGAGCTTAAAGCAGGATAAAATCAATAAATGGTTGGTGCCGAGATGGAGACAGTTTATCTAGTGTACTGCAAAAGCAAATCTTGGCTTGATAAAGCTCGTCAAGATCGTTTCTTGCTCACCAGATAGACTTTCTCCATCTCGGCACCAACTATGCATTTTCTATTTTTGCTAATAGTATGCTTATTTTAAGATTATACCCAGATTAAACAATATTTCCTGATCAAGGTAAGGTCTTCCTATAACCAAGGCAATTTGATGCAGAGATGAAATACTAAGGGGAGTAAAACTTGAGAGGATCTGAAAATAATTCTTGGAGAATAAAAAAAGATCAAAAATACCAGTGTACTTACCAAAGTGTCCATTTTAAGAAAATCTGAGGAGATCAGTATGGATATCACATTGTTTGGCTCTGAAAACAGAAATGATCTAGAAATAACAATCAATGTTAAACAGATAAACCTGGAGAAGGGTTTGTTAGTACTCTAAAAGCAGACAAAAATATATACGGCAAAGTTCACCATATAAGACCACTCCTGCAAACTGAAGGAACCAGAGTCTATCATTTAGAGTAAATGAGGTGAGCTATTTATTTGTTAATGAGGGCATTTTTACAGGTCTAATAAATGGAGCTTAACATAACTCAAGGTTATCATTAACACTAAAAACTGAAAATTATAGCTAGTAGTCAAACATGGGATATTGTAATTCCTCATTTAATTCTGACCGCTGTCATGAAGCTACATGGTAATAATCCTTTAACCAACTAGCGTAATCAAAACACCATTGGAGAAAGATTTTCCTTGTAAAGGTCTCCATATTACTGTGGTTCTTATTGCTTGGCTCGGTTGATACAACGGCTGATGAATTTATACAACTGGTCTTAAGTTTACCGCATAAAGACTATCACACACATATAAGTTCAGATAGGCAAACAGTGTCTTCTTCCCACTCAAACTCACAGTCTTGCGTGATATGTATATCAAATAATCAAATACATATATTTGTGTATTTAGACACACTTGCAGAAATAAAGGGAAATATCTTAATTCGTCTGAACATTTTAATCCTTCTTAGCATTATCTGACTTCTTATACACTAGTTACAGAAGCAGTGTAACTGCTGTATAGATACATAGGGTTTTGACTTTTTTGATTAAAAATCTAAAACCGTGACTTAACACATAATAAATTACACACTATGTTATACTTTTTGTGCAAATTAAGAAAATTATATGTGCAGTAACATACACGATTGTATATCTGTACTCTAGTCTTGGACGCCCTAATACATTTCATCTACACGTTATACAGGACATTTGTTTTCTATAACTAACTGTATCTCATTGGTGAATTTTACTTTATTTCAACAGAATTGCTGGAAATATATATTTTCTATTCATAATTTTGAATTAATATTTGGAGATCTGTATCTTAAATTTAACACCATCACTTTGCAGTTTCTTATTTGTGCAAACGTACAAAAATACATAAATATTCAGCCCTGTGATCTATACTTACCCATATTCAGAGACTTGTCATATTTTCCTACATAACAACAACATTATGAGCATCTAATTCAATGTATCTTATAGATACTTGTCTAGATATAAGCATATTTTAACATTACAGTAATCAAGTTTTGGGGACTGTTTAATGTACAGTCTGAACACGAGTGGGTTGTATAAGTACTGGTTTGCGATCAATTACATGATATGAATAATCTACATTGGAACAATGTGTGTCTTAAGTTGATTCAGAATACATGTAAGTAAGTTAAAACAAAACCAGACACTTCATTAACAATGTCCAGTAAGAACATACCTAATTTGGGTTTATCAGATATGTCGCTACGTTTCACATATCGCATAAGCCACTGGAAGATCTGTACATCACAGTGTACTGAAATATCTACCTCCTCCCATCGCTGTGCATCTGTTGACAAGTACTCAGCAAAATACTTCATCTCCTGTACCAACAAGTCTCGGGGACACTGAAAATCTTGTTTCACTAGAAACAGGGAAAGAAAAGTTTTTATTCTTTGAATCTTATAATTAGAAATTGGACCTTTCCTGTTCTTAAACAGGCATACATGTATGTTTCAAAATATTGGTAAAGGGAGTCTGACTAAATGCAAAACAGTATTTCCAAAGTACAATTAAATTAACTTTAAATGATAACTTTTTTGTCATTATCTTGCTCTTTTTTCTTCTTATCTGATTCATCAACTTCACTTTTACAGTTTGCAGTCAGATGAAAACCAGGAATAAAATTTTGATAATCCTCCATATTGGTGTAACAGGGGGGTAAATATACTTCTGAATCTCCCATTTTAGCTCTAGTTTTGAAAAAATATAGTAAATTTTCCCCAATAAAATATAATCCCAAGAATTCATGAAACGTATTAGGTAAAAAGGCAAAAGATAACTGGATTTCTCACTAGCCTATGTACTGGTATTCAGTAACACCAAACCAGGCTCAAATCAATCATGTTTTTATAAAAGTTACACTGAATCAGGCTTAAATTTACCATGTAATAAAAGTGACACTGAACCAGGCTTAAATTTACCATGCTGTCAATTTATTAAAGGAACACTGAATCAGGCTCAAATTTACCATTTTGTTATAAAAGTTAAACAAAAATATACACTTACAGCTTTTGGCTTCATCACAAACATGTATCACCATGACTGGACTGAAATAGACATCAGTTTACTTGCATTTTAGTTACTTCTCATGATATTCATTTAAAATGTGATGAAAGTTTTGCATGTGTATTTCATCTGTTATAACAGTTTTTTGTCAGTTCAACCAAATTCAAGCCACTATATCTTTAACTCAATAAATCCTAATTGCTATAAACACAGAAGAATGACAAGAACATAGTCTCAAGGACATAATTAGTTGATGCTGGCAAGGTAAAGGTTAAGGTGAACAGGTTTGAAAGGCAAAACTGTTCTGAAATCACAGGACTTATATGAAGATAATGTATTACATATTTGCTTCTAACAAACATTCCCATAATAAAACTAAATACAACCCTGTATCACTAACTGGATGATACATCCACTCAATGCAAATAAGCTACTGTCATGCGGGTAGTCATGTCACTGATAGAAATTTATTAAAAAACATAACAAATGTCTAATGTCTTTTATAAATTTAAATGCAAGTTAGAAAAAAAGTTGTAACACATCTCTAAAACCTGTAACTTTAGTATACTCATCTACTAACTCTATCTATGCAAGTGTAGCCAAACAAAAAAAGTCCAAATCAGGTAATCAACATAAACATTTCCCTACCCTTTATCCCCACTCCTTGCATCCCCACAGCTGTCCTTCCCTGAAATGTCTTTGTCATCTTTTCCACCTGTCAATCAAAGAGGCTCTTTTTCAATACCATTTCAATAGAATTCAAACAGGAAATTCTGTTCTAGAACCTAACATAAGAACATTTGAAGGTCAGTTAAAATAACAAAACAACATGTCAGTGCTTCCCTCAAATTTTGAAATTAGACCTTTGTTTGATAACATATTCAGAAAACAGCCTTGAAACGGCAAAAGCTGACAAAAGATACAAAAAAAAGATACTCCTAGTGAAAGGTAATTTTCAGCCTGTGTTACAAAAAAGGATTTCATCTGGTTAGTTATAATTACCTTTTGGCTTAGCAGAGCTAGGCCGACTATTGTTCTTGCTAAGATCTGAGTCTGACATGCCTGCAGGCAGATTTCCACCCTGACCTGTCATGCTCTTCTCAAATTGATTAAATGGCAGTATATCACCACTAAACAACAATTCTTCATATCTTCTAGCAACCTAGAATAATAAACCCAGAAACAAACATATATGTCAGTACTACCTAAAATATCAAAACAGTAGTAGGCGTACAATGAAGGTTTTTTTACACAATAAATAAACTTGTGAAAATGTAAGGAGATTATCCTTTCACCAATCAACTTTACATGTTTAAAAAGGCCTCAAAATTGTATCACAGAAGGTGCTGAGCCTCATTAACTTTTGAATTTTACAACAAAGCTTTGTGGTACATAAAAAAAGGAATTTTTATTTCATCTTTATTACTATATGTATTAATTTTATTTTTATGATTTTTAAAGAGGTATTTACCATTCCAGCAGTTGTCCCAGGAACCAGTCTGGATATAGCCTCCCAATTTTTACTCTGTATGTCATTGAAGTCTTGTGATGCTATCAGTGTTTTTAGTATGAGATCAAGAGCCACCCCTGCTCTTGAAGATGGTTCTACTGACCCCATTTTAAAATACTCTGAAATAGATAGAACATTTGTTTTCAGGGCTAGCTCTGGGTCAAAATTTGCTTGAGCCAAATATATTAGGACGCGGAAAAGGGGGTGGGTGCGGGAGGGGGAGTACCCCCTCCTGCGTCGAAATTTTTTTGAATTTTTATTGGTAAATGGTGCTCTCTGAGGCACTTTGAACCATTATGCTCTTTGATTATCAGACGAGTAAAATGACTCAGATTAAAACAATTGGTGTTTTCCTACTAAAGAATAAGCACAAATTAATATAAATAAAATAATTTATTTATCATAATATTTTTATGGACTGTAACAAAACAAAGTACATGATATTTACATATGATACAAGCTAATGCATAGCAACAAGAATTGAGGATCATATGTTAACCAAGAATTGCCATTTTTCCAAGTACATGTATCTTAAAAATTTCTAGCTGTGTTTGATTTCATTTTTTTAGGAGTTGAAGTTTACGTCTTGGTGCCATTTTTGATTTTTTGCATAAATTTATTTTATGCCTATCTGATTAGCCTCCGTAAAAATTCAGTATACCTTTGTACATTTACTCAAAAAATACCTTTTATAATTACCTTTACTGACAATGAAAATCAAAAGAAAACGTATCGAAAACGTGTGAAAGAATTTATTCCAGTTGCTACCAAACATTTCTACTTAATCCCATCAACCGCATTATTTATCCTTTAAAAAGTTAGTGCCGACGATGATCATTTGATTAAGCCGCTGTTTGTAAAACAATCATCCGTGATAATTGACTATGATCGAGCTAATTGGTTCACGAACAACTTGACACATATTTAATCTGTTTATTGTCACAAACTGACACTCACATGCATATTACCGGATATTACAACACGTGGACTGTGTCAATTGATTTATTACTAGTTTACCGCTACTGATATCGGAAAACCGGTCAACCGCCTCGATCTGAGCTAAACATTTTATTTTTTGACTCGGGGATTTCCCAAAATGTCGGAAGTCATACTTTTAGCGTGTTTTCGCCAATCTTAATTTTTTTGAGCCAATTTTCGCAATTTGGAGCCATTGGCACCGTTGGCGAACGCCAGCGCGAGCCCTGGTTTTATTCTACTAAGGGTTTAATTTCATGTTAACATCATAATAAGTCTTGAAAGTATTTCATTAGATTACTCATTAAACAAACAGATATTTCAGGGTAAAAGATACTTTTCATTCAAAACAGCAATCATGATCAAATAAAAGTAAACCCAAAAACTTCTAAGTTGAAAAGTTTATTTTGAATATTTTGGGAATTCAACATGTCTGGTCAGATAATTCATTTTTCAATAGATATAGGAGAGTTTCATCAACTGTTGTTCAGAAACAAGTAATCATTGTAGAAACACAGTGACAAAAATCTTGTTTAAAAGTCCTGCACTATTTCAGAGATAAAATGATCCAAAGAGGACCAAAACCATGAAGGCTATGTCAAAAATGGCCCACTCTAGAAACATCTACATCAGAATACTGTTTCTTTCTCCTAAATCTTGAACAAGCAATAAATAAAAAAAGGTGTTACTTATTTGTGTCACCTGACTATAGTCAGGTGACACACAGGTGTTACTTGTGGTTTCAGCGTCGGTGTCGGCGTCCCATTTTGCTTGTCCAGGGCCTAACTCTAAATGTACTGGAGGTATCAACTTGAAACTTCATATGTGAATAGATCTCATTGCATAGAGGTGCAATGCCAAAGAACCATAACTCTCTTTCACATAATTTTTTACTTTTTGCCCTTTGTAATTTTTCATACTTAATTCTTGTCTAGGGTATAACTCAAAGTTATTGAAGATATCAACTTGAAACTTCATAGGTGAATAGATCTCATCATGGGGAGGTGCACTGTCGAAGTACCATAACTCTATTTCTCACAATTTTTGAGTTATTGCCCTTTGTATTTTTTCATACTTAATTCTTGTCCAGGGCATAACTTGAAAGGTTTTGAAGATATTAACTTGAAACTTCAAAGGTGAATAGATCTCACTGTGGAGAGGTGCAATGCCCAAGAACCATAACTCTCTTTTACATAATTTTTGAGTTTCTGCCCTTTGTAATTTTTCATACTTAATTCTTAACCGGGGCCTATAAATTCCCCATTCCATAGAAAAAAAGTTAAATAACTGGTATCCTATTGTCAGGCGACATGTCCGACTCACAGAGTTATGTTTCAGTGTAAAAAGGCCTATAATTGTATAAAATACAACCTCTTACAACTGCATCATATCCCTTGCTCCTCCATTAACATTACTAATTCTCTTTTGGATGAGAAGTGAAACCGAGGTCCCATGTATCAGTGCTAAACACTGAGCATGGAAAAGAACCAGGGATGTCACTGGAATGGGAAGCTTTCTGTATCCTGCACTTATAACCCCCCACAACAAAGAAAAAACTAATCTCTATCTATCTATCTTCCATGAAGTCAAACCCCTGCTGGGGACCTAGACTTGATGCGCCTCAACTGACATGAGTATTAGTATAAAAGATCTGAGATAAAAGAATATAAGTATGTTGTTAAGAGCAGGTTAAAAACAGGTTAGGCATTTAGGGAGACATATGTTCAATCCGGCTAACAGCCAGACTGAACTCATGGCCAGACAAATTGATGATATCCGGTGGTAGGGCATTCCAGTGGACAATAGTTCTTGTAAAAAATGAATATTTGTGATAGTCAATTTTGGTTTGTATTTGCTGGAATGCATAAGGATGGGATGTTCTGGATGATCTAGGGATAATGTAGTTTGGAAAGGGGAAAGCCACCTGGTCATGCATGATGTTGTGAAACATGACCAGCCGTTGGTCAATACGCCGAAGGTCAAGGCGCCTCCACTGACGGGAAGCCATCATGTCAGTGACATGTTTTGTCCACCTAGCAGCCATTCTCTGGATGGACTCTAGCTGGTCAATGAGAGTTCCTGTGTAGGGGGACCAGACCGTAGAGCTGTACTCAAGCTGGGGCCTGACAAGTGCCTTGTATGTGGTTGACTTTAACCCTTCGGAGTGAACTTTGATGTTTCGGCGTAGTAAACCAAGTGTTTGATTCGCCTTTGTTGTAATGCTGTTAATGTGTTTATTCCATGTTAGGTCATTTGATGTTGTAATGCCGAGGTATTTTGCAGATGGTACTGTTTCTAAGAGGGTGTCTTGTAAGAGGTATTTTGTTGGAATGACTGTTTTGCGTTTTGAGATTTGGATAACCTGGCATTTTGATGGGTTGAACTGCATGTCTCATTTTGTCTACCATTGTTCAAGTTGGTGTAAGTCATGTTGTAGTAGGCTTGAGTGAGAAGCCACCGTAAGAGTGTCATCGGCAAATAGGATTGAACATATTCAGGTAGATCATTGATATATATTAAAAATAGGAGAGGTCCCTGGGGAACACCGGAAGAGACTGTATGGAACTGGATGTGGAACCATTTACCACCACAGACTCTGACCTATTATCGAGAAACCCTTTGATCCATTTGAGAGTTTGACCCCTTATGCCAAAGAAGTGCAGCTTATATAGAAGTTTTTCATGGTTGACCATATCAAAGGCTTTGGAGACGTCAAGAAGAATTAAGTCTACTTGACTTCTCTGGTTTATTGACTGTAGGATATCATCTATTAACATTGGTAATTGGGTTTGACATGAACTTTTTTCTCTGAAACCATGCTGCAATTCATAGAACAAGTTTGATCTGGTAAAGTGCTTTGTGATACTGGAGGAGACAATGTGTTCCAGGGTTTTACACAAGATACAGGTAAGAGAGATAGGGCGATAGTTGGCTGGGTCAGATTTAATACCTTTTTTAAAGACAGGGGCAACATTTGCCATTTTCCAAATGTCTGGTAGAGCGCCGGACTGCAGAGATTTTTGGAAGAGTTTGGATGATATAGGGGCTAATTCTTTACCGGTTATGTTTTTAGTACAATAGGTCGAATTTGATCAGGTCCTGTAGCCTTGAGAGGGTTAAGGTTTTTGAGAAGTTTCTCAACACCTTTTTCAGAGATGTCAATATCAGGCATGGGGTTGTGGGGGCTAAATGATGGCGATTCTCTCTACCTGTGTCTGTTTGATCCTGTACCTTCATTTCAGCCAGGGATTTGAGAGAAATAGGAGATTTGGAAGTGAAGACTGACTGGAATTTTTCATTTAGTACCTTTGCTTTTTCTTCATCAGATGTGTATAGTTTATTTTGTTTTTTCAGTGAATCAATGCCAAAAGAGTCTTGTTTTGAGTGTTTAATTAGAGAATATAGTTTTTTGTGTTTGGTCTATTTTGTGTTTGATCTCTGTTCGAACCCTGCTCTGGGTGGTCATTTTCGAGATGTATTGCATCTTTGTTACAAATTTCGTGTTTATAAGATAACTATCCAGCTTTTTGCAACAAAATAATCTGTAATTTATAAAAGTGACATTTTCAAAAGTCAGTACTGTCTACTAGGCAGGTGCATGCCAGGAACATTGAAATTGTCAATGATAAAAACAAAGTAAACTGTACTTTTACTGAAAACTCTTACTTAAACATTTATTGTGAATATTTAAAATCTATAAAACTTGTTCAATCCATTGACAGAAGCTGGTACAGCTAGGGTAGCCTTAATCTCGGATGGCAATTACTTCCAGAGTTGTATAGTCCTTGGGAAGAATGAGTTTATGTGTTGTTGTGTTTTTGACTGCGAAATAAGAAATTTGTTGTTTCTTGCATCTGTAAGGTGATTGTGATTGACACTGGTTAGTGATCTAGGTATCCTAGTTTAAATCTATCTCAGGACAAGAAAGTTTACATATTTTCCTAAATCAGTCATATTTATGGGTTTCCGAATATAAAAACTGGCTTAAAATTTCCATTTTATTTGTCAAAACTCTGAACAAGACCTGTGGCTGTGCCTGTGGATTGATTCTGTGTGTACTTCTATTAAACAAGTCTGAGGGGCTAGAATTTGATGTAACATGTGATGAAAAGAAATTGAAAGGGTCTGTTGTTTCTTTCAATCCATGTATGTCCGTGCTACTTACACTACAATGCTAAGAATGGCAGTGATTTCCTTAAATTGTTAAGGTTGGTCTCTATCCAAAATCCAAGGACTCACGGTTGTGACAGGTGTTTAGGCATCCAGACGAAAATAATAGAATTTAGTATCAAATTACCTGTAGATACCATTCAGTTTCATAAAATCTATATAAAAAATTACAGTTACAGAAAATCATTAAAGAAAGCTTGAAATGTATTTTTGTTTTAACTTATTTATTATTTTTTTAATCCGTTTAGGCTTAATCGGTAGACCGGTGTCTCGTGCAATTCACAAAATTGTGAGAATTCTAGAAGGCATGAAAATGAAAAACACAGAAAAGAAAAATATTTTATCTGATTTAAAAGAAAAAACGAACAATTGCCTTACCAGCAGAAAACATGCTAATGACCTTATCGACATTATAGCAAAATTACAGGTATAATTATTTATATTGAATTCTTTGCAGTCAAGATTAGACTATAGTGTCATAGTTTTCGGATAGGAAGTCTGTACTGGTTTCCAGTCGTTTCCCCCACACTGACATTTCCTCCAGGATGTTTCCTCCCCTATATATATATTATATAGTAATGTGAAGATATACTATATAATGATGATATTGTTCTTTATGAAATATTTAGTATCATTGATATTTAACAATAAAACATGACAAAATCATTCTTTTACTTAAATATAAAAGAAAGTTTGGGTTAGGTAGTTTATAACAATTTGTATCTATTGGATATCAGGTGTTAGGTTTTTAATTAAATTTTAACAGTTTACTTACATTTTTTGTTGTATTTGTTTATGGTGGATAAATATATAACTAGAGATAATTATGTATGCGTTGATAATATAAAATATTAAACAATTAGTCATTTAGCATCAATTGTGTGAAAACAATTTTTCAAAGTTTGCGTTAATTTATTTTGGGATAAAATAATGTGTTAAAGGTGTTGGAAAAATTATTCAATCAAATCTGAATCATTATTTTAAATCCATCCATCCCAACTACTTTTTATATAGTATATATATAGGGGAGGAAACATCCTGGAGGAAACTGTAGTGTGGGGGAAACATCCAGGGGAGGAACTGGTTTGTGGGGGAAACGACTGGATACCGTCTGTACTGATCCGTACCTCTAGACAATACTAGTAGGAATGTCTAGGGATACGGACCTTCTTTTAAGTTACTTAAACTGTTATTATTGCTACAAAATGAAGCGATTACAGCTTTAGTTCATTTATCACCATCCCGTTGTGTTTTGTTTTTTTCCGCAAAATTTGTTTTAGCTAGCAATGCTTAAATTTCATTTTCATTAGTGTGTGAAATCAGAATGAATCGGAATAGGCTGATTGAAAAATATTGTTGTCATCCAGCAGGCTCATAAGAAATGACATTTAAAAAGATATCTTTTTGTGTAACTTGTATAGTCCTGAAAAGGACTTTAAAGTAGTCAGGACTACCTACTTCGCTGTCATGGTAAGCAGCGCATCTCTGATATTCTTAGAGAAGTATCTCTCTTGAGATCGGCAGAGATGGACTTTGCATCAACTTAATGAACTTTTGCTAGAGAACTGTTGAAAACGTCCATATTGACTGTAAAAAATCTACGGCAAATCACAACTATGCATCACAAATAGGTTTATGTGATTTCCTTTGAGGCAGTACTGTCTAGAATCATATAAAGAAATGTTAGCTCATTTATTTTAAATAATAACTCAGTCCGTCTGTGAAAAAAAAGGGAGTTCCTCCATGTGGTGTGGCCTGGATGTAGCTGAACCTAATACAAGTGTTTGAAATTATTTTTGCATTCGGTCGTCAGAAGCTGTAAAAATGTAAAGAAATGGTCATTTGTCATACACATTTAGGTTCAGCTATAACTGAACGCTTTCTATTTAAAAAGTATACACGAGATGACAACGATATGTTTCTCTTTCCATAAGCAATTGTTGGATTTCGGATTACTCGCATAATATCATCGGGAAAAGTAACCAAATATAACTTAAGTCATTGTCACTCTTAGGTAATTTTAGTCTCTTAAATACAAAAATAAACTGTCAAAACCACTAAAACTGAGTTCATTCTAAAGTAAGTTAATGCTTCATTATATCGTAAAAGAAGGTCTTTTTAGTCAGGATTTACTTGTGCTTGATTGGGATATCAGCCAGTCTTTCCAAATTTTCTGATGATTTGGTGCTGGCCTTTTCAGGTCAGACTTGGAAAGAATAATTAATTGAACAACAATAATGAATTTGTAATTATTAAAATTTTGTAACAGTAATTGTTAGGTATTTTTGGTGCTTTAGAAAGTTGCATTTGTTGCACTAAAGTGTTCATTAAGATGCTTTCCAGAATTCCTATAATTATGAACAAGACTTAAACTCGCAGAAATTTTAACCAGCATGTTAATTTTAAATATTTATTATTTTACTGTTTGCGCTCTACCATTGTAACTTTAATCTTTGATCAAATTTTAATGCATCAGCGCATTACATATCTATGATTTAAAACTTGACTGCCAGGCTAAACCCATAGTTAGACTAGCATTTTGGTTACTAGACCATTGGACCTGGAGTATACCAATATGGTTACCTGAAGTCTAGCCACTGCTATTTAAAAAATGTCTTGTATTAATGTTTTAAGTATTGACAGTTGTACAAGAAAAGTCCTAAACTATTGTAATATCTGACTGTTCTGTTATTGTTATTTTAGGATGATGATGAGGCAGTTGTGCTTGCATGTATACGCAGTGTACACAGATTGTTTGTGCATTACCTTGAAGTTGGCGAAATGGCCGTGGAACACACTGAATCAAAAGGTACATGTTTACATGTTTTTGTCGTTTGTTTGAGTTTTTTTCCTCCAGCAGCTCTTTAAAGAGCTTATCAGTTATTCATCGACTGCTTGGTGATAAATGCACGCTGTTTTCCTGCCACATCTTTTTAAGTGCCATGATTTCTTCTCTACCTACCGGTTCAAATTACTAGTGATGTAACAACAATCAAATTAAATTGAATAATCATTGGTGGCCATGGTATTTCTGCAACAACCAATTTTCATTTCCAAGAATCCAAGTTGCAAAGTGGCAAGGAAGTTACTCTTTGCAGGAATCTGTTTTAACAGAATTTCATTTAATTTTTTAAACTCATCAAATAACTGGATGAATATGTGATTCAGTACTAGTTAATGTTTTATTAAAACAGCACTTGTTGTTATAATACTGACCCATAATAGTGTAAGTGTACAAGACTTCTGAAAGTGTTTCCAGTATATCTATGTTTACAACATTTGGATTATTTTCTGTTATTAAATCAAAATGCTCTCTGTGATTCAAAATTATAGTCGATTTTCATTTCAGTCCAATTTTACAGCACTACAGATTATAGGCAAAATATGATCAAGGGAATCTGGATAGAGTGTGATGTGTGATGTGGGAATCAGGGTAGAATGAAATTACCTTGTGATGAGGGAATCAGGGTAGAATGAAATTACAGTGTGATGGGAATCAGGGTAGAATGAAACTACAGTGTGTTAAGAAAATCAGGGTAGAATGAAATTACAGTGTGATGAGGGAATCAGGGTAGAATGAAATTAAAGTGTGATCTTGGAATCAGGGTTGAATGAAATTAAAGTGTGATCTTGGAATCAGGGTTGAATGAAATTACAGTGATTAACAGAAACATTCCTTGATTCACTTGCTGCTAGAAACAAAAATGCAACGCATTAAAATTAGTGATTCTAAACAAAACTGATGAGCAGGTCCATTCAAAGGATCTTGTTGAGACTGATTTTAGATACTAGTGTATTTATTTCTATTTTAGTATTTATCTATTTAATTAACATTGCAGAACTGACAAAGGAAGACAAGTACAAATTCTGGTTAAGAGACAGATACAAGGACACAGTAGAGAGTTTGGAGGAGATGTTACTACATACTAACACTAGTATACAGGTAAAAACCAGTTCTCATGGGAGAGGCAAAGAACATGGCATCTCTTTGTAGACAAAATGATTCCTTGTACATTTTGACGATAAGTCATCTGCTTTAGCAATTTTTGCCTGCTTCAGATTACTTTGGTTGTAAGGTATGAGGAAGTTCAGGTATAAATACTATTACACATTGTGCTCTACAGTTTTCAAGATGTCTCTCGGGGGGATATACATTTAGCTTACCTAGATGGTGATCTTAGTTTACATAGTTAAAAACAAGACTCTATCACTAGAAACCTGTCATTTGTTATACAAATAAGCTCAGCTACTAAGATTCCAATGCAAATACATTTAAACAAATGGGTATTTTCTAAAATTTAAAGTCCCATTATTTCTAAAAAATGATAATATTCTGAAATTCCAAACAGGCCTTGTATTTTGTGAAAATATTGATGAACATAAATAAGACTCGTATCATTATGCACCTTTTACTTCTTGTTGCATTAAAATATTGGATGTAAAAGCAGATTTTGAATTTTGAATGTACTGGTATGTAAAAATACTAAACTTGCTTACATTTGTAGCTGGCAGGCATTTCCGATGATGGTCTGTAAGACTTGGCTGCTCTGCACAAACAATGATTTTATCTTAAATTATCTGAAAAGAACAAATCAGTTTACTAGAGAATTTAATGCATCATGAAACACAAATACTAGGTGAAAAGATTGTGTATATGTTAGAATATTTTGACATGTTTAATTGTGTGACATCATAACTTGTCCTTTCCTTTCCAGGAACTTGCCTTGTCAGTGCTCATGAAATTGTTGATAAAAGAATCAAAGCATCCCTTGAATACTGGCAGAAGTGTAAAAGATCATTTTCCTGTTGGTCTTCTAAAGGTAAACAAGTATTCTCATTAAGAATGAGAAAATATGGCAGATTGAAACACTGGTGCTTGATCAACAATTATTGTCTATGTTGATATAGTGGCATTACACCTATACTCTTATTAACTCTCTATATATAAAACGTGTGTGCTACAGAGTTCTTAGGTTTAAAATCACTAAATTTCAAGCAGTTGTCGATCAAAAAAGTTTAAGAGAATATTTATTTGTTATATCAAATTCCTAGTTCTGAGCACTTCTGAATGATGTACATGTATATATATCATACAGCTATTTTATTAACAAACTCAGCAAATAGATTAATGATTAATAGATAATTAATTGAGACAGAAGTGAGATACATGTACTTAATGAAATATTTTGAAGCTTTGATTTCATCTATGTTATTAATGTGCCCTTTGTCTCTCTTTGGGGCTATAACTTTGTTGAAGACTTTATTTTCAGGTCTATAAATGGTTAAGTATTTCTTTTCTTTAACAGCATTTGTAGTACCTTAGTTTAAATTCCTTGATCCATTGTAAAGCTAAGTTGTAACACTTGTTTAGCCAGTCCTGACCAGTGTTTACTTGGAAATAACAGATTGAATAATTCTTAAACAGACTAAGTCTCAGATGTGTTTCAAACTAAATCCAGAATGGAACAGTTATGTTTCTATGAGCCAGTTTCACAATTTTTTCATGGTCTTTGCTTTTGAAATAATTGTTCAAGAAGCACTGGCCTGATGTACTGATGGTAATTTTAAGTTGTAAATTACATAAATGTTTATTTCAGAGTATTCTGAAAACACTGCTGTCAACAGAGGTTAACAATCAGGCATTATTTAACCGATTTCAAGAATATGTTGAGTACGATGATGTCAGGTACCACACCATGCAGTATGTTCACCACGAGTGTCATCATAAAGATAAACAGGTTTATTTTCATTCTGTAATTTCTGTATTTCCTGTTGAAAGTGATTTTGTCTCAGGCCCTTGTAAATCAGTGGTCTTTGAAAAGCATAATAGAATTGAGACATTTTCTCAGCTGAAGCTCTAGGAAATACAACAAATCGACTAATGTCTAGGTCAGAGCCTGGACAATTCCATCAAATTATACTTCTCCCCTCCTGATTTTTGTGCCACCTGGACAGTTTCCCTTCAATATTTTATACAGGGCAAACATAACCCTCTTTAAATTTTCATGTGGGAGACATTTATCAGTTTGACCATAAAGTTTTACCATGGACAAGGCACCTTAAACTTTCTGCAGTGATTCAAAACTTTTTAGATATTTGAAGGTCCTTGTAATGCATTTGTCATCGTTTTATTATGGTTGGGTGGTAACCTGTTTTTGACACTGCACGTTTTGCCTTCTTTTAATTTGAACATCTGCCTATATACATTTGTTGAATTTGTTTTTTCTTCTATTCAGATTTGTTGAATGCTTTTTGTTCTCTTTGTTTTTGAAAAAAACTGGTAATTTTAATATATATTTTGATGTTCATATACTGTACTGACCGATAGTTAATCGAACCTTGTTCTCTTACTCACAGGACACAGCAGATGTATGGCTGGGAAATGTGTTTGCTCTGCTGGAAACCTTGTCAGTGCCATCAGTTCAAAAAGTTAAAAAACTGAAAAAGTTCTTATGTCCAAAACCAGGTTAGCAAATTTAACAATGAAAATAGTTGCTAATAGTTGCAGATAAGCTGAAAAGCCTTAAGAGAACTACACTTATATGACTAACATGTAATTGCTTTTAAGCAGAATTTGATAATAAAAATGCTGAAACATATAATTAAGGAATAGAAAATTTGTGAGAAGCTGATCAGATAAACTAAACTTCTTTTGAAAACAAAATCTAAAACATCAAGAACTGAAGACAAGTCTGTCTTTAGTCCTTAACATCACTCAACAACTCAACTATTTAATGTGAAATGGAGCAGATTACTGAAAATAGTATAAATGTAAGTTGTTATAAAGTATTTGTTTATGTTTTGCAGAAGAAAACCAGAAGATAATGTCAGTTGTAGAACATAGGAGACTGTATTCTAATTCCTGGGTGGAGTTTTTAAGATTCAAGGTATGATGTTAAACATTGTAATTTACACTGCAGTAAGTCTTTAGACATCATTTGAGTGAGTTGTGATTGATTCAGTGGGTGAGTTAGAGTTTGATTCATTGAGATAGTTAGAGATTGATTCAGTGAACTAGTAATTGATTCATTGAGTTAGTAATCAATTCAATGAGCTAGTGATTGATTTAGTGAGTTGGTGAGAGAGTTAGTGTTTAATTCAGTAAGCGAGTTGTGTTTGATTCAGTGAGTGCATTGGTGATTTATTCAGTGAATGAGTTAGTGATTGATTCAGTGAGTTAATAAGTGACTGATTCAGTGAGTGAGTTAGTGATTGATTCAGTGAGTGAGTTAGTGATTGAGTGATTCATTGAGTGAGTTAGTGATTGATTCATTGAGTTAGTGATTGATTCATGTAGTGAGTTAGTGATTGATTCAATGAGTGGGTTGTGATTGATTCAGTGAGTGAGTTGTGATTAATTCAGTGAGTGATTCATGAATGAGTTAGAGAGTGAGTTAGTGAGGTGTCAATTCAATGAGTGACCTGAGTGATTGATTCATTGAGTGAGATAATGATTTATTCAGTGAGTGAATAATTAAAGGGTCAAGTGATTTATCTTTCAGTTGACTCATTATATGGCTCCCTCCCTCAGTTACTCAGTCATATTACTGTTGTTGTTTAAAATATTATTGATAGTAATATCAGCTTTGACAGTTCTTTTGTAATACCCACAAGGCATTTTTGAGTCAGATACCTGTTTTACCTACATGATAGTAGTTATATAATTAATATCTACACAAACTCTGTACTGCTGTGCTTTAAAGGTTTATTTTTACCCCGATTCTTGTTTCAGTTGACTACAACATTATACAGAAAGGTGTTAGTGATATTACACGACAAAGTGATGCCAAATTTAGCCTCGCCTCTTGTTCTTAGTGACTTTCTGGTTGAGTCTTATGACATAGGTGAAGTTTTTTTTATGTGCAACTTGTAAATTTTTATATATAAATTGTTACAGTTCAGTGTGCCTTTCCATGACAAATGGCTTACGCAGGCTTGAGTTCGAATCACACATAATGGGTGGTCATTTTCTGATGCTTCGTATCTTTCTGTTGAAGATGGAAGTTTGTAAGATAGTTAACTTTAGATTCTAAATAGATAGTAATTTCTCTGAGATATATGTATTTGGCACATACCATATTACCAGTAATTTATTTTATGCCTACCAATGAAATATAGGGAAATATCAGTGAGATAAAAGTGATAATCCACTGTTTTGAATCAGTGAAATTACCATGCCGGAACTACTTTTTTATCAAGGGAAATACAAGAGAATCCGCTGTATTTCAGACAGTGATAGCGAGTGAAATTTATTTACCTTGTTAAATCCAGTTATAATATTGAATTCCTGAGCCTAACTAGTTGTGAACAATGATGAAATTTGCCATAAATTATTTAAAATGTCTGATTTGTTTACATAACTCACATGGACAATATCCAATATGGCCGACTTTCAATTCAATTGATTGAATATTACTCGGTATGAATCCGCTTTTATAATTAAAGTATGTATGGCTTAAATTCAATAAATATTGATAAACTGTGTAGAGAAAAATAAATGTTATTTGATGAAAGTGTATTCAGTTTATTTCAGCAGAAGTAAAGTTATCATATGTATTGGAGATTGTCTGCACTTTTTTTTGTTATCATATGTATTGGAGATTGTCTGCACTTTTTTTTGTGCGGAGTAACGGTTTGACCAAAGTACGCATTAACTGATTTGGGGCTCACCATGGGGAATTTATTGAAGGCCTTGAGTAAAAATGTCATAAAATACCCATTTTTGACGTGTTGGCATAAAATAAAAAGAAAATTTGTTTGTTTTTTAGTGGAAGATGGGAATTTATTTCATCTCGTGAACACCATACATTTATATTTTCACTCGTGGCTGCGCCACTCGTGAAAATATCACATATGGTGTTCACTCGATGAAATAAATTCTCATCTTCCACAAAAACAAACAAATATCCTCTATATAATACTGTCAAAATATCATTGAAAAAAGATTCTTCAAATGATTTTATTTTGTAGAATTACACTTTTCATTGTAAAACTTCTTTTGTTCATAGCAGTAAGTACGTAAGGGACCAAAGATCGGTTTCTTTGTTCATGGTAATTTCCTTCTGTTGCAAATTGTTTAATTGTATATGTTGTGTATCATCTAGTTTCAAAAGTATTTCATTTTCATTTTTTCTGAATACACCATTAAAGTCTCTGCATTTGAAGTTACATGTAATATTTGAAGCTGTTTTAATGAATATTTTCTGAACATTTTATAGGTGGGGCTATCAGCCTATTAGCACTGAGTGGATTGTTTGAGTTGATCCAGAAACACAATTTGTAAGTAGCTTATGTTGCTTTGACTCATAAATCAGGGTATTAATATATCGTACCTTCCAAAAATTGATTATCAAGTGTGTAAGTATTCATTCTTATAGGGTTTTTATTGTGTTAGGTGGCAAGCTTTTATAATGCATTTTACATCAGGCTAGTTTGATTTTTACTTAATTTGCATTGATTGGAAAATACATTCGTGCAACTTATATTAATTCCGTATTGACTATAGGTTTAATAAGTATATATCACTGCTCTGTTTTCAAAACATGAAGTATGAAATTTTGAAAAGTGGGATTTTTAATTAGACTTATTAGTTCAATTTAGACAACTATCTGTCAGTGATTGCTTGAGCTTTGTAATAACTTTTATTTCTTCTGGTTGTAATGTCTAAAACACATAGTGAACATTTTGGAAAGTAAGAAGAAAAAAACATGTCAATGGATGCTGTATGTTTGTTGCAGGCATTACCCCGACTTCTATGAGAAGTTGTATGCCCTGTTTGAACCATCAATATTCCATGTGAAATACAAGGCAAGGTTCTTCTACCTGTCTGATCTTTTTCTGTCCTCAACGTAAGTCAAATTTAATCAATTACTGTTTGTAAATATTGAACAGAAAAAGGTTTTAAACCTTTTGAAAATAAATGAAATTTTGCCCTAGTCTTTTCACTAGTTCAAAATAATCGACAAAGTGCTTTGTTTTTTTTAATCATCACTTTCAAGAGTCTGTGAATTTAAATGTCCTATGTATATACACACTGGAGACCTTTTAGATGTATTTGAGGTCCAAGACTTTCAACAGACAGATAACATGGAGTTCTGAGCTGAAACGTGGGTCATAAGGCAGTACTATCACATATTACCACACCCACCAAATTAAAATATACTTACTCTTTGTAACACTTTAGCTGATAAAAACTTCCTAAGAGAGGTGATAAATTTAAAGTTACTTTAGCTTCTGTTATCTTTCTTGTTTGCAAAACTGATACTTTTTCTTCTAGACATTTACCATCGTACCTTGTTGCTGCCTTTGCTAAACGACTGGCTAGACTTTGTCTGGTGGCGCCACCTTCTGGCCTGCTAGTAGCTGTGCCATTCATACTAAACCTGATCATACGGCATCCAAACTGCAAAATACTTATACACAGGCCTGATCCAGAGATGGGTAAATTTTCTCTGCTTTTTTAATGAATATTTATACGCCATCGAATAGTAAGATGTTTTCAGTGATCAGGATACCTTGCAGCTGATTTAATTTTTTATCTTAATGTACAGTTGAAAACTGATAAATCTTTTAACAAAGAAATTATGGGGAACTAAGAAAATATTCCTTGGTTCCCTTGGCTTTATTTGCAATGAAATGAAGATTTACTGGATCAAAAAATGTCAGTCTACAAAAAAATTACATGGTCTATTCTGAAGAATGTTATTTCAGCTTTATGTCGTTTTTTTAGATGATTAGTTTATTTGTTTCCTGTGTTCAGTATTTCATGTAAACTCATTAATGAAAAAGACAATGCTTGTTTTAGTTGTATTCTATGGAATTTGAATTATTAGTAAAGGTTTCTGTATTTAATTGGCTGTAAATAAATTTAGACAGTTTCTTACTTAGTCTTTTTTTATCTACATCAGAATTCGAGGATGACCCCTATGATCACTTGGAGAAAGACCCTTCCAAATGCAAAGCAATGAGTTCCTGTTTGTGGGAAATAAAGGTACATGTACATTCACTTTGTGCTACAGTATGTGTCTCCTGATTGACAGAAATAAACAGTTGCTTAGACAGTGACATTTATCAGACATTAAGACATGCCAAAGTCAAATGCTTAAAGACTTTATGGGCTGTTTTGTTACATATTTTCATCCTTAAAAACATCCATTTATTGGTCTAGAAGCTCATGCTTGATTTTAATTCTTCTTTGAAAATGAAACGGTTATGACATAGGAATATTTAAAATATTACTGGGGCTATGATTACTGTTATATTTGTCAGCCTTGTTGTCTGTCAGTTCATCTGAATTTACAAATAAATACTTGGGAACCATAGAGAATAACTTCAGTGTGGAATCATAGGAATTAAGGTAGCCATTGGAACTATGGGAAATTAGGTGGATGTGGTAACCATGGAACATTAGATGGATATGGAAACCATAGGATATGATTCTTTGATGTTTTTATTAATGTTTATCTAGGTGTATCATAGTATGGGTTATCCTTCAGTCAGTGATAGATCTTGTTTTTATTTTTCTGGTTGCAGACATTACAGCATCACTATCACCCTGATGTGATCAAACTAGCACGTAAGATTTATGATGGCGATATACCAGATATGGTGATGGACCTCTCAGAAAAATTTGACCTCACTGCTGATGATGTAAGCATCTGTTAATATTTTTAGAGGTTTTGTTAAAATATCTTTTTATTTTGATTTTTCTCTGGCAGTTTTTCCATGTTCTCTGTTCCACTGATTTAAACTCATTGTTTCTGGTTATTAAGAAATTTTTTGTTTTTACAGATTCAGAACATGTTCAGATTGCCTTATAATTGCCACAGGTGCTTGTATCATTAGTCAAAAACTTCAGTTTTATTGAAAAAAGATACATTTTTTACTGTAATTTAGTAAAGGTAAATTTCATTCTAAAAGTCATTTTCGATTTAAACATCATAACTTATGTTATCCTCTGAAGACCTAGATAAAATTAACATTTCCAGGTAGCTTTATGTTTAAGTAATGTTTGTGCAAAATTTCAATTACTTGGTAAAAAATTGACCAACCTGTGCAATGTAAACAAAAACATAGTTGCTGTACATTACTGAGGTGTCTCCGGTCAAAATAAATAACGATATCTTACAGTATAAAGTGTATCGACTAAAAATCAATAAGGCAGACTTACAAGCAAAAGTTAGTAAATAAATGTAAAAAGGTCATTTTCTCAGCTGCCTTGGTAGTTATTGTAACAGAAATGTCTCTTTTAATTAGAAAAAAAAATGACTTAAACTGTTTTGATGCTAATAAGCTTGTAAAGATAATTAATATGAAAATACGCTCAGGAAATCTTGCGAAATTGTAGAAACACTTCAGTGTTCGACAGTAACTTTTGAATGAAATTTACCTTTACTAAATTATAGTAAAAAGTATATATGTATTTTTTTTCTGATCAAGTGACGTTTTTGACCAATATGATACTAGCACCTGTGATAATTATTAGTCAGTATAATTGCATATTTCCTGTTGTGTTTTACCAGTAATTAAATATTTGAGCATACATTATATTTTCAGTTGGAACATGTCAGGAACCAGATTAAATGGGCTTACCCTTCCTGTTGGTCAGTTTTGAAACTTTGTAACCAATCAAAATCCTTTTAGACTAGTTGCCTAGAAAAGTTACTATAAGTCTGTTTGTAAGGAAATCATCTGGATATAGTATAACTTTCTTTGTTTTATTTCAGTTATTTGAGAACGAATGCAGTAAAAAGTTGAAAACTACAGCTGTGACCTTTGAACCACCTAAAGGTTTATTTGGCACGAAAGAAGACAAACTTGGAATGTGCTGGACACTTTAGAGTTATTTTGAGAGCAAATAAATTTGATTACTGTTAAAGTGTTGTTCTATCACTCAGATCCTGTCTAATTGTCTTATATTTTAAGTCCATGCTAGCTGATGTCAGTTCTTCCTTCTTGTTATAAGCGTGGTGTGTCTTGGTATAAATTTAAGTTCCAGGGCACTATTTGGACGAATTTCAATCAACCTTGGCACCAGTACACATTGAAGAATTGTTCTCATGATTTTTATTCCACATTCTAAATCTGCCTTTGATTCTGATGTCCAGCTGAAGAAGTGTCTCTGATTTCACGAGTCTGGACATACAACTGCTGTCATGACGTCAGTATAGTCCTGTATATTGTATATCACTCGGTGTATAAATACTCCTAATTTGCCATAAAGCAGTATGAATGAAGCATCATATCGAGAAGAAAATAAAAAAAAGGTACAGATAAAAAAAATATATGAAAAGAAGATGTGTAGAAATGAAAGCCATACAAAAAATATGTTACTACTTTGACAAGAAAAACTTTATCCACATAACACGAGAGCACTATTACAATACTAAACATTACTATATTCAAAACAAGTGTATCTCTTCTGTTCCTCTATGGCTTTTTGAAGAGAACAGTTTTTGAGGAAGCAAAAGCAGCATACAGACTACACATGTAATAGCTGCTCACTTCACTCTGCATGCTATAAAAACGTCGTATAAAAAATATTTTTAGTCATCAAATACATCTACTTCAACTTCTTCTTCAACTTAATACTGCCAAAAGTCAATACTGACTATACTAGACAGGCGCATCTACCTTATTAGGCAAAATATAGGATAGATTTAAAGAGGTACAAAAATGGATTTACAAGAGTTTTTAAAAAAGGTGATAAAGTTGTCCAATCTTGAAATCGTCTGCTCTCAGTATTGAGGATATGGCTGGCCAGGATATTGCTGGACTGAAGGGTACTGTTGCGGGTATGGTTGGCCACCTCCGACTGTAGCCAGGGGCTGATTAACAGTGCGCCCTGCCTACAAAACAGGAAAGAATTTGTATGAATTCAAATGTTCGCTCTATAATAAAGTATTGAATTTTATCTCGATTATATTCTGTTTGTTGTAATTAGAAAGGCCGATTTCCTTGTACATTTCACTGACTACGTGAGCCCACAAAAATGACTAAAATATACAATTCTTTATCAGGTAGCGAAATTGAAATTAACCATCTCTTTTTGTTGGTCTTTGCACAGGAAACTGATATTCAAAAAAAAAAAAAAAAAAAAACACTTAATGAAAAAAATCATACCTTCTATGTATAAATATGTGTGTTTTTTATATATAGAAGGTATGATTTTTTTTTCATGAAACTTTTTTTTTTTTTTTTGGAATATCAGTTTCCTTTGGTCTTTGCAAGTTCTTTCAAATATCGGGCTTGACGGCGCAGTATACAGTCTGTTGGAAAATAAACTAGCATGTATTAACATGAGTAGTGAACTTACATAAGCATTTCTTCGTCGTCGGCAGATGATAACGATCACCACAACAACAGACACAATAAAGGCAATTGAGCCAATCACTATTCCGACAATGATGCCAACTGCCAAGGGACAATCGGAATAATCTCCGCAGGGATTATAACCGTTGCACCTGAGTGAGTCCGAGATACAGCGGTCATTACTGCAGGAAAACTCGTCTGAATCACAACTTCCTGAAAAGTTTGAAATATTCCAGATTATTATTTTTTATTAGATGATTAGACGATAATTGTGGTATTACATGGAGTGAAGAAAGCAACTTTTTATACGGTTTTCTCTTATTTTTTTATCTAATGCATGAGCACAAAATGCTTCTCCAAATAGGCTTTCAATTTCGTGACCATACAGCACGTTTCCGAACTTCTGAACATATTCATAAGGTAATTTATTTACACAAATAAGCCACACTTAGTTCAGAAACCGAGGGCTTAAACACTTCAAAGAGTTTTGAACTGAAAATTTCAGGAACAGGGGTCATTTAAAGTATTGCTGTACACTGAATCATGCCTTTATATCAACCTCAATCAAGAATATGAAAAAGAAAGGAACTGATAGACATTCCCACCACACAAACTCTCACGCAAAACTATTTGTCACCCCTGTGATATTGAACTTACCTGTGTGATACTGAGTGATAACCATATCAAAATTACTTTTATACAATAATGGATTGCGAGCTTCAAATCTGAGAAAGAGATTGTTTCCAGATGTTTCATAGACACTGCTGATGTAATTTCCACACTGTTTTCCGTGCAGACCTGTAATGTTGAGAAAAAGATTTAAGCAGGGTTAGCTGATGCAAACGAATTGCAAAGTTATGTACATAAATTTGTAAAGTTGGAGAAAAAGTATCGCTATAAACGGAGTACGTGAAAGAAGTTTATGAACAATAAGGCACCTCATGTATATCTTTCTGGCAAACTCATTATTTTTGGTCTTGTTTGCGTACAAGTGAATAACCGTGTAATAATAACGTCAGCTGTACATGGTTTATCCAGCAATCTTGTTAGCCAAGCTAGCCAGCCAGTCAGTCAAGTCAGTCAGTAGATCTAGTCAGTCTATCAGATCTTTCTTACCCGAAACAAAGTCGGAGCTCGTACTTCTTCCATCATACAGATATAATCCACCTCCATTTCTACATGGCGACACATGGAATTCCTGCAGTAATTAGGTGGAAATAATTGGTTATATTGCTAATGATTTGTGCACTGGCTGGACTAGAGTTTAAGATTATGTTGGAAATCTAATAACTTGAATACATCTGTATGAGTAAACTTCAAATGGTTATCATGATGATGGCGGTGACGACAATTATGACTTGATGATGTTTTTTTCACTTTAAATGTATCTGGTATGAATACTGTTAAATGAAAAATATACTTAGCCAGCACTACAGTTATATTTGTACAGTCTCTTTAGGTTATCATTTTCATGTGAAAGTTCTTCTTTCTGCTAAATATACGCTTCTCAGAGGAAAAAAATCTTTAAAACTAATTGGCAGGGAGTTGAATATCAACGTTATTCTGGGTATTAACATATAGAGGATTTTTGTTTGTTTTTTTTTTGAAGATGAGAATTTATTTCATCGAGTGAACACCATATGTGATATTTTCACGAGTGGCGCAGCCACGAGTGAAAATGTAAACATATGGTGTTCACTCGATGAAATAAATTCCCATCTTCCACTAAAAACAAACAAATTTTCTTTTTATTTTATGCCAACACGTCAAAAATGGGTATTTTATGACATTTTTACACAGGGCCTTCAATAAATTCCCCATGGTGAGCCCCAAATTAGTTAATGCGTACTTTGGTCAAACCGTTACTCCGCACAAAAAAAAGTGCAGACAATCTCCAATACATATGATAACTTTACTTCTGCTGAAATAAACTGAATACACTTTCATCAAATAACATTTATTTTTCACTACACAGTTTATCAATATTTATTGAATTTTAGCCTTACGTACTTTAATTATAAAAGCGGATTAATACCGAGTAATATTCAATCAACTGAATTGAAAGTCGGCCATATTGGATATTGTCCATATGAGTTATGTAAACAAATCAGACATTTTAAATAATATATGGCGAATTTCATCATTGTTCACAACTAGTTAGGCTCAGGAATTCAATATTATAACTGGATTTAACAAGGTAAATAAATTTCACTCGCTGTATAGAATTCCGTAGTACTGCAACAGTTACGAATAAAGAAGAACGATTGTTTAATTTCCGGCTTCGCAACGTGAAACATTTGTATCTTGGGTAAGAATGATAAAAATATATACATGTATTTTTTTTTAAAGCCATGACAAATGCAAACGAGAGAAACATATATGTATGTGCTAACCATTTCTTTTGCGACACGTTCACCTGTATTCACCTGTACATATTAGATCTTATCTTAAATTCAAGTACCACAGCAGTAAGTGAGTATATTTTGTACACGTTTAATCAGTTAGTTTTCAACAGGAAGCTTTCGTGAATAATGCGGAAGAAAAATTAAAAGCTTATGACAAACATCGAATACTTCTTTTTAAGCAATCAATACCGATTTTTCCGTTTTCCGAGATTATGCTTAAAATTAGGAAAATGATGATGATAGAAAATAGAAGTTGTAGTGATGATGATGTCAACAACGACGTCGATGATGATGATGTTCTCATAGTATTCCAATTTCTAAACACGAGGTCTGAATTTTGGGCTAAAGAAATCAGAAAAAAAATCACGAAAAATATACCTCGGTCACAAGACGAGAAAGGCCACTTAAGGGAGATAAGGCTAGAACACCTCATAGCCAAAAGAGCAAACAATGAGCGTAAAATAAGCCTAGTTTGTTGTCTCTTGATCGACACTTGTGACATGTGTCGGCGTTCGTTTTACGCTGACTTTGGCAGGGTTCGAAACTGGATGAAACATGTAAGTCAGTTACACATTTGCAGTCATCTAGTCGGACTAAATACAGGAAGAAATTGTTTCCCAATCGATGTAAAGTAAAAAGGTTTATAATAAATTAATTTGCATAAATGCTTACAGTGGTTCTATACTTTACAGCACCTGGTTCCGCAACAACTATATTAGACTAAGTGTTTTTAATTTAAAGAGAAGGTATTTCAATTTACCTTAAAAAACAACATCATCTGGTTTCCAGAGTTTGTTTTAACTCGGAGGGTGCATGTTATACGTGGAGAAATGCTGTTTGGTGTAAACTTTAATCTAACCGAGTCGTGTGAATCCAAATCAATTTCACGACCACACATATGTTCCATATATCCTAGAAGAAATATAATTCGGTTTTCATCAGTATTGAAAAGGAAGAGTGCAAATGTAAATGAAAAAGGCTTATGGTAAGCCCGATAGGGTTCTATTCTATCAACAGGGGTTATCATTATACACAAAAACTTCAAATAAGTCATTCATTTTAAACTGAACCATTTCACAAACTACAAAGGCATCTATTATTCTTTTCTGATAGTACCCCTTTTTAGCCACTGTTTCGAAAAACAATTGTTTTTTTTTTTTGTATTCCACGGACATTTTTGTATAGTCGGTGCTGACAGCCTCCGATAGGCCGTTTAACCAGTGAATAAACGGGAATCTGTAATTTCCGATGTTTTCTGTCGAGTTCTGCTACCAATCAGAAGGGGCTTTTTTTATAATAGAGTATTTGAATGGTGGAAAAGAGCATTCTTTAGACTCAAATAAGAGCGGACAAATTGAAACAAATGTCAATATAAAACAAACGAAACAACACAACAATTAAACTAATCGAAAAAGTATGAGATTATCGCCCTTAAACAGAAACAAGCAGCTGACCCACCCATCGTTCCTGGGAAGTTCTAAACTCCTAGTTTCCACAAGAAACTGGCAATTTACCCATATAAATAGTAACTGTCGGCTGTGGTCTCGAAGCCATGACCATCAATTAGTGAGAGATTAAGCGATCTGAAGTCAACGACCTAATTTAACTTCGCAGACGGGTAGCCTATTCTACGCTAACTACATTATCAACATGAATAAGTCACCAAATAGAAATAATGTTATACTCACTGTATGTTATGGCAATCACATTTTGGATGTAAACCACCAGGAGGAAACTGACAATGATTTTCTTCATCCTTTTTTTTTATCCTGAGAGGACATATAATGAACTAAACAAACACCATGACCCAAACAAGGATATTTCAAAATATCAACTACGGCATTGATTTTTTTTATCAGTGACATACTTAAAATCCAGATTACTCGAGCGTCAGGTAGGACGTACAAATGTAAGATAAAATCCCGGTCTTTCAACTTAATAATAATAATAAAACAAGGAAGAAGTAGGGAAATACTATTTGGTGTCGATGAATGACTGAATGTCGATGACGGAACATGCTTGTCATACTAGTATATGAATGTAAAGCTGGTTGGCAGATGGTAGTTGGTTATTCAAATGCCCAGGTATATTAGAATTACCAGAAGGTAATTATTGATTTGAGCACCTGATCAACCAATCGGGACAAAGACAGTTTTACAAGAACAAACAACAAACTTTATTAGCAAAATCGGCAATACAAAAGCATTTAGCTAATGAACAGTGGAAACAAAACAATTTTATATCACAATTTATACACTACAACAGTGTGCGTATTCAAAGTATAAAAAATAATTCTAGAAAAAAATGCAGTCAGACCATTATTAATAATTAATTAATAACACAAGATGGCCCTAGATCGCTCACCTGAGTATTTTGGCTGTAGGTTTGCAGTTAAGCAGTACTAACTACTACTAGTATTTCATGTTTTAATTGCAAATATATAAGTAATGTCAATATAAATATGTAAATATGTAAAATATCAGTAAATAAATAAAGGCCCTATGAGAGAAAGTAGAAATATCTATCATACGCTATGGTGACTTTGACCTTGACCCAGTAACCTAAAACCCTACCCATGGGTAGAGGTCCATGCAAGGATCCTATATACCGAATATCAAAGATATTGGTCTTTAAATGAAGGCTCTATGAGGTACAGTATATAAACCTATTTTTAGCCTCGGTGACCTTTAACCTAATCTAATAATTCGAAAAGCTTGATAAAGCTTGTTTCATACCAAATCTTAGATCTCAGGGCCTTGTGGTTTCATACAAGAAGATTTTTAAAGTTTTACTATATAAGCCTATGTAAAAGCAAATGACCCCTGGGTACGGGCCAAATTTGACCCCAAAGGCATAATTTGAAAAAAACTTGGTAGAGATCCACACGACAATGATACGTACCAAATCTTAAGGCTCAGGGCCATGTGGTTTCAGACAAGAATATTTTTAAAATTTCACTATATAAGCCTATGTAAAATCCATTGACCCCCGGGGCAGGGCCAAATTTGACCTCAGGAGTATAAATTGAACAAACTTGTTAGAGGTCCACAAGACAATGCTACATACTAAATCTTAAGGCCCAGGTCCTTATGGTTTCAGACAAGAAGATTTTCAAAGATTTTCAAAGCTCTCCCTATGCCAAATTTGACCCCAGGGGCATAATTTTAACAAACTTGGTAGAGGTCCACAAAACAATGCTACATACTAAATCTTAGATCTCAGCGCCTTGTGGTTTCAGACAAGAAGATTTTAAAAGTTTTATTATATAAGCCTATGTAAAATCCATTGACCCCTGGGTAGGGGCCAAATTTACCCCAGGGGCATAATTTGAACAAACTTGGTAGAGGTCCACACAACAATGCTACATACCAAGTCTTAAGGCTCAGAGCCTTGTGGTTTCAGACAAGAAGATTTTTAAAGTTGCACTATGTTAGATAAGTTGATCCTCAGGGCGGGGCCAAATTTGACCGCAAGGGCATAATTTGAACAAATTCGTTAGAGATTTTCAAGACAATGCCACACACCAAATCTTAAGGCTCAGGACCTTGTGGTTTCAGACAAAAAGATTTTTAAAGTTTCACTATATAAGCCTATTTAAAATCCATTGACCCCCGGATGGGGCCAAATTTGACCCCAGGGGCAACATTTGAACAAATTTGATAGATGTCCACACAACAATGCTACATACCAAATCTTAAGGCTCAGGACCTTGGAGTTTCAGATAAAAAGATTTTCAAAGTTTTTCCTTTAAGTTGCCATAGCAACCAGAGTTCTTGATGGAACTGAATTTTTTGAACAACTTCGGTAGAGCTTTATAAAGGAAACATCCCAGGCAAGTTTCATCAAATTTGGCCCAGAGGTTTCAGAGGAAATGTCGTTTGAATGAAATTGTTGACGGACGACGGACCAAGTTCGGTCACAATTGCCCACCATGAGCCAAAGGCTCAGGTGGGCTAAAAAGTAAATAAAATGTTTACAGGTGTATTAATTCAACGTTTCAAAGCGTATTTTTCTTTTAAATAGTTCTATTATTTTTCGAGGTCATTAAGTTTTCAACTTTTCTGAGATTTGGCCATGATGTTTCTGGCAAATATTTTAGACGACATTCTTAATATTTTTCACACATTAAAAGAAAATGATATTCAAATTCGACACAATTTTTATTGCAATTTTGACGAATTCTTCTATCTATCTTTAGAGATTTACGGCTTAAATTACACAGTGAATTCTTTTTGCTTATTTAAATATTCATTTCTTGCTCTCCGTTTCACATTTCGGAAATTTGTTTAACTCTTTAGGAAATCTAATCTATTTACCTCATAATAACTCGATTCTAGTTTTATCATTCAAAAATTTAACTTTTGCATCTCTCCAATGTTCATTAAACCACTCATTTTTTTATTACCTGTGTTTAGCACAAAGTAGTCCAAAAAAATAGTCATATATAAGATTTGTAAAACGCTCTTTATTTTCTTCTAAACTAGCATTGCTAAACTATATCACGGGTTGTATTTTCAAAAATGCTCATTTATTTCTAATGAGTTAAGCAATTCTGACGATTGGTCTGAATCCCAAATCATCTTTTTAACAGGAATAAATTTCCCATTTGTTTCATTTTTCTGTTCGGCTAAGCTATCAAACATAATATGAAACTTAAATGGACAATGATCCGAAAATTGTGTCGAAACCTATATATCTGAAATAAACGCAAAGTTTTTTTTTTTGGTTTGTTATTAAGTAATCAACAACACTCGCCCAACAACAGCTTCTAGCACAAAGAAAATAAGTATTTTTCTTTCTACTAAACGACCAATAATTATACTTAAGCCATGCATTTTAACAATGAAAAAAGCTTACACCCAAAATGAATTAACGATTTTATCTATTGATTTTCTAACTAAAAAGGTATCAGTGTTTTTATTTGGTAAATCAACAAATTTTGGTAAACCCGGGATTGAACATAATTTGTGAGTCTGCCGGTTCTACTGTTCAGATCTCCCAAAAGAAAAACATATCCTCCGATGGAATATAGCAGGCACATATGTACAAACCCTTTACAACAATTTTTAGCAGTTGTTTTAAACCACAATATACCTTTCCTGTTAGTTTTTACCCTGTAGAGATTGTTGATAGTAAATGATAATCCCACCACTTAATCTTCGCATTTTTATTTGATTTTGGTCTAGGATAATTAAAACTGTTATAACCTTTAATATTAATGTAAGGTCCGAATTCCAAGTTTTCGTAAAAAACTAGTATGTCAAAATTATTAATAAATGTTAAGAAATCATTATCTTCAAGTTTATAAACTACACTGACTATTCTATAGGATGAAAGATAAACACAGTCCACTGTGTTCATATACACGGGAAGTAACCGCAGATAAAGTTTTTAAAAAAGTTTAAAGTTTATTAAGCAAGTTAAGGCCCATATGGGAAGGTAACATAAGAACTTGATATACATTTAATACATTAACGCCTAACAGAACACAGTATTCTGAACAATACATATATGGATCTATGAACAAAGAATACATAAATTCTGTTTAAATTGCATTTGGAATAATTGTTTTATCATTAACAATAATATATGGATGTAATATTATGGAGGATTAGAACTCTTATTACAGTTGATAAATTGCTGAGTTGACCAAGAATGCATCCAAGTTCAGTCTCGTAGAGTAATACATGTATCTTATTAATTTTAATTCTATTTGAGCAAAATGCATCCTTAAACATAGACAGGAAAACTTCATTACAGATGGAAAAGTATAGAAATATTCATTTATATATATAACACTATCATCAACAAAATAAGTACAATTAAATAAATAGTGAAATCCATCACCCATTTACCATGCGTCCGTAGATGACTCAACCTGGACTGCCTCCCTTGGATGAGTGTGCGGAAGACGCCGAGTGCTTAACATACACAAGAACAGCATCTTGTTATTTACTGTAGTGTTATGTTGAGGTGCTGACTTCATTTACATCTATCTATAAACTTAATCATATTGTTAAAGACATTATTGGTAATAATATAATATTTTATCTATTTAGGCATAAAGTTCATGTACACAGGTAATTTAAGGTTTGCAATGACATCTTTATCTGACCAAGCTATCAAGGCATATCATAGTTTATTATCACTATTTACCAGAGTTACGTTAGATATCAAAACAAAATTATATCTTTTTGATTGCTTAGTTGCTTCAATGAGGGACAGTGCTGATAAAAAATTATCTCCCTTACTCAGATAACATCAAAGGTAGACCAAATAGCACTTTGGTCCTTTCAGTTGGAATCCTCTGACTTTATCCTTGTTTCTGTTTGTGATAGTCTTGACTTTTAGTTGTGAAAAATGTCATTTATAAATTAAATTAAAAGTGAAGTTTAACAAAAAACAACCTTTATGGTGTTAGCAAAACATGTTGCTAAAAAAATGTTTAATCTGACTACCATTGTTGCAAATAATTAAGCTTCATTATTACCATACCAAAAGAGAAAATAGCGATGAAAGCAGAGGAATCCAAATGGAAGGACCAAACTAATATTAGAGAATATTCAGGGTAGATAATCCACTACTGTTCCCCATTATACTGTATGGGTCGGAAGTCTTTATACGACTTTAAAGAGGTAGACAAACTGCATATTCGTTTTTTAAAAATATTCTGGGAGTAAAAAAGCAAACACCAAATGCAGCAGTTTTGGGTGAGCTGGGTAGATATCCGTTATCTGTACTATGTAAAGAAAGGGCAGTAAAATTTTGGATAAAAATCAAAAGCAATGTCAATCCAACATTACGTGATATTTATCTTGACCAGTTAAGTACTGGTAATAGGAACTCTTGGGCTTCTCGTATGAATTCTTATATAGTTAACATCGGTTTTGCATATCTTAACGCCGATTTGATGTAAACAGAAATTATTTGCTATGTTAAAATCACGTATACGAGATGAATAGGTCATCCTTATTCTGCGGCCCTGCGGCCCTATTTGCGGCCTCATTTGCGGCTCTAGTTTTATCACCTTTTGTTCTGTAATTGTCATAGTACAGGCCTTTGTTACAACAAATAATAATAAGTGGATAATAATTTATTACATATATTTCATGTAAATATAATATAATGAATGAAATATACGAAACATAATCTAGCAGAATTTAATAAATAATTATATAAACTATGGAATAAAATACTTTATCATCATGTAAATATTATTTATAAAGGATAAAAGTAAAATCTACACAACATAAGAAAACCTTTCCACGATGTATGCGCACGACCTGGAAAAAAAACAGAAGAAAAAAACATACTAAAACTTATTTTTTACAGTATTTTTTCCAGTTCAATTCTATCCCACAGACATAAAAACGGGATCGACACACATTAAATAGACGCGATAATCCGATGATTGCATTATCGGATATCGGAATGTATATGTTTATTGGGTTGACGCGTGACCGTAATTGGCAATAAACAAGTTGTTTTTTGTTGTTGTTTTTTCACATAGAAAGCATCAACATTCAACATACAATTCAATTCAATTTTTTATTTTGCCAGTACGTTAAATTTGTTACAATGTATGGCGGTAAATATTAACATACATGAGAAAAGTATGACATAATTTATCACATCAACATATATACAATACATTCGAAAAGTTACAGATATATACTTCATCGTTTAATCTTACATTTCTACGTTTGCAATTAGAAATATATATATATATTTGGCAAGTTTGTTAAGCGTGCATTTATGTTCACCTTTCCACAAATTTTCAGATTTCTTGTATACTTGGCCAAGAATTGTAATATTTAGGCAGATATTCCATTCTTATTGTTCTATAATATGGACTTATCACCAAAATATGGTATTCGTTTTCAACCATATTCATATTGCATTTAGTGAATTTTCTATTATTTCTATCAATATTACAATGTCGGCCTTCTTCTATCAACAAGTCATGAGCAGAGCATCTAAATCTACATAGTGCATTTCTGTAAATTACGTTGTTAATACAATTAAGATATTTCTCTACGTAAATTCGTTTTTAAAGAAGCAATATGTGTCTAATTTTGAAATACCATGCATATCATTAACAACATGTATTACAACATGTACATATTTACTTATACGATACAGAACAATACAATATACCATGATTTCTTCATTTTCACTGATACATTAGTTATAATGCTGAAATGAAGTTTTTATATATTCTATTTAGAACTTAACCTAATAACAGCCAACCATTTACCAAACATTGTAACTGATAGTTTAATTTTTTTTTTTAAATTAATATTCTGTACGTCTACAGTGTATCCCGAAATAGCCTTACGCCTATGTCACTTAGTTTTCAGCACCAGCACGTGCAATCTAAGCCTGGGTTTGTATAAAGGAAGAAAAGAATATAGATAAATAGAAATTCATTAGGACCATATTATGATTTTGTGGTATATATCAGTATCAGTTTATTTCATATTTAATTCAGTTATTTTATAATGATGTTCATGAAACAAACATATAAAAGTTAAATCAGTACTATTGATTATAGTGCTAATTTTAATATATAATTGCGTCATACAAACTTCAAAACAAATAGGAACGTGCGCCTTTTCATCTTATCTATGACATAAAACAATACAATAAGAAATCAAAAACTTTGTTTCAAATCAAACAGAATTATTGGTTTTTTACAATTAAAGAATAGAAACAAATATTTGCCTATCACTATGATATATCAGATACAATACATTAAATGCAGATACGTTCATTGATTTGACTCCCAGTAGTAAAAATCTAGATTTTATATGCGTAAATAATAATTTCATCCATTATATATATCTAATATTTATATGAAATATATGTAATATGTTATTATCCAATCGCTATTATTTGTTTTTACATAGACTATGACAATTACAGAACAAAAGGTGATAAAACTAGAGCCGCAAATGAGGCCGCAAATAGGGCCGCAAAGAGGGCCGCAGGGCCGCAGAATAAGGATGTCCAGATGAATACATTCAGGATTGGTTTGCAAGCTTATATGAATCATCCAAACTTGACTATTATAGAAAATTTAAAACTATTTTCTGTTTTTAACACTATCTCCTGAATAATAAATCAGATAAACTACGCAAACAACTAACCCAGTTCAGATTATGTTCACACTCTTTAGAGTTAGAAACTGGAAGATACAGTAATATTAATAAAAATCGAAGATTATGTCCTCAAAAATTGGTCGAATCGGAATATCATTTCCTTATCTGCTGTTCAAGATATACCAATATTCGTAAGAAATATTTCGGCCTAACTGCATGGCCAACTATAACCAAATTTATTTCCATTATGACCTCCAAAAATGTAACAATACAACTGAAACTATGTAAATACCTAAGGGATGCTTTTGTATTGCGTTCTGATTCTCCCAGTAATCTTGCTGTTTCTTAATTATGTTGATTGTGTTTTTGTCCTTTTCTGTAAATTTATATCAGTTGAAATGTTTAAGTTATGCTTGTAAATTTATGTATTTGCTCTACTTCATGATGTATTGTTCATAGCCAAAGGCAAAAAATAACTACTACTTTCTCGAAGGTAGTTGCGGATTTGAGCGAATTACCAAATGAGCAGCCTGATCTACCCAGCGGCCCAAAAGTATTTCTGTTATGTTGAGGTGCCTTCATGTAAGTTTATGTACAAACTTAATTAGATTGCGAAAAGAATGATTTGTAATAAATTACTAAGTGCAAACTTAATTATATTGCTAAATCAATTATTGGTAATAAATTATTAAAATTCAAATTACTAACTACGTTCTATAAGGTATCAGGTAATTCGAGCAAATTACCCACTTAATAACATGATCAACTCAGTGGTTGGGAAGACAGTACTGTTATGTTGAGGTGCTAATTTCTTTTACGTCTTAACTACTAACCACTTTTACATTCATGTGTGATGTGGTCTCCATGTGCCGGTATCATGGTGAAAATATTTTCCTGTAGGATAGGTATCCTGACTTTAAACGGTTAATATTAGTGATTTTACGTAGAAACCAGATGAACGATACTACAACTTCTTCCTGCCTATGCAGGTTAAAATGATGATAATCATGTAATACGAGGGTTGTCCCAAAATAGCGTATAATTTTAACCTAGTTCAGTTATGTAGCATTCTAGTAAAATGACACTCTCACATAATGAATATAAAGGATTTTGAGACATTACTGTAAAATGTAATTTATGTCCGGCGTATACTTTATGTTACTTTAGCAGAATGAGTCGACCGGCCCAAGGGAAAATACGCTATCTTTTTTTAATGTGTAAAAGTTAAAGTGTCAATGTTTCAGCTTACAGTTGCACGATCTTTAAAAAAATATATATGACAGTAACCATCGCATTTAGGCGCGAATGTATACGACGTCGTATGAATATGATCTCAAAATTGTGAACGTTACAACGAATCAAGCAGTACTGGTCAGTTTCAATGACGCTAAAAATGGCGACGTCAGACGACAGAGAGGCCCATCGGACTGTCATCAAAAACTGTTGACCATGGAATTATACCAGGACAGACCATTAAGAAAAGGAAAGTTCGATAATTCAAAGGAGTATTTCAAGAATATTGCTTTACAAGTGGCAGAAGAAGTTCAGCACAGGATGGGAGGAGAGTAGAGTTAAAAAGAGAGGAAGTCTAACAGATGCCGTTGATAAGAAAGTGAAGGACGTCATACGGTCAGATTAACGATACACTGTACGTGAGTAGCGAGGATGGTGAAATTAAGTATAACTACAGTGCTATTTTTCAACAAGTCCCACATAAAAAGATGGTTTGTTGGTGAGTTTTTTTTTGCAATGGGTTAGACGACATGAGAAATGTATTGAACATCGCGGACAGTACTTTACGACGTCATGGGTAGGGTTTGACGTCGCTCGGTGTGGGCAGGTAAGCAGTCCGATGAAATATCCGTAGAAAACTTAAACCTAGACGAATAGTCATTTAGTTTCGCCAGATTACTCACAAAAGTATGCAGATAATGATAATATACTGTTCTCCTCGCGTTTGTTTATTGCCTGTCTGTGATTTCACATGTATACGCTATTTTGAGACAACCCCTGAACATCACGAAAAATAATATATATATTATACTGAAGAACATTTTAGGGCTGTTGGTTGCAAACACTACAGACGTAAGCTAATTCATCAGCTGATATACTCGAATAGTCATATTTTGATGTAGATCTGTCAAGATACACTGCTTTCTGCCTACTCCGCTCATTTTATTCAGTCTTAGAAAATTTTGATACCGAAATCTGGCGACATGAAAAATCTGTGGCTATGCATTCCGGCGACATTGATAACAAGTACCATTTCAAGCTTCTTTGTTTTCCCTTGTTTGATTCTGCTATGCTTAACAACAAGAACAACAACAACGACAACAACAATCTCAGGTACACTATCGGTATAAAATGGTCACTAATGCTAAGTGATATTTTTCACATTTGGTAATCGAACTTTTATAGAAAAGAGAATAGACATATATAGGTTAAAAGACCATAATTCAACAAAGACGGGGGACAGTACCTTAGTTTTCGTTTTTCAGTACAAATTAGAAAAGTTCAATGTTAAAAGAGTAATTCTGAGATACACAATGAAAAATGAAAAAAGAATTTAAAAAATATATATATAAATTTCTGCAATATTGCTTGAACAATAACACTTGTATTCAAATATATTTGATTTGTATTTCTGAAATGGTTTAGTGAATTTTGAAAGTTCAAATGTAAATGAAGATGATGTCACTTTTGACAGAAAAAAATATTTTGAAAACACATAATGTGAAGAAGAAAAGAAGGTCTACTGAAATATATTTAGCTGTTGGAAGTAAATTTTATCTTAAGACAGATCCCGAGGAAGTCACAAATAAAATATCTAAATAATTAAATGAAATCATATTGAATGCTCCTTTCAGTTGCCAAATAATCTTAACAAAGAACATAGGACAAACTGTAAAAAAAACGAAAGCAAAAAAAGTCCATCTACTCAAGCTTATACTTAGAACATCAAAGGTGAAATGTCTAGGTCTATAACTTATACCTATTTGCTCTATAGAATCTTTAATAAAAAAAATTGTCCAAATTTCATTAGATTCTAACCAGTAATTCACGAGCAATTGAAGCATATTTGATGGTCACCCCCTCCCAAAATCATAATTGAAATTGACTTACTTTTCAATATCTCGTATGACCACCACTTTCATTTGTCGCGGCCCTGATTCTCCTATGCTTAGAGTTCATAAGTGCATTTATCCTTCTCATGTGAATATTATTCCACTCCTCCAACAAAGCATTTCTTAGTTCGTCAAGAGTAACGGGAGCTTCTGACGCTTCTTTACCTTCCTGTCCAGTACAACCCAAAGATGTTCAATTGGGCACAAATCTGGTCTGTTCGGCGGCCAGTCGAGTGGAATTATGTTATGGTTTGCCAGAAAGACTCGACAATGGCTACATGAGACAGGGCATTGTCATGCTGATAGATTAGGTTGTGCTGTTGCACATCTTGGACTGCAATAGGGCGAAAAATTTCATCCCTATATCTTACGGCAATTAAATTCCCATCTCTCCTCAGACCATAACCGAGCCGCCCCAAACCTATCCCTTTCAATTACACAAGCGTCGACAAAACATTCACCACGACGTCAATATACACGACGTCGATCATCTGAATGAAACAGAGTGAACCAAGACTCATCTGTGAAAAACACTCGTCTCCATCGATGCGCTGGGAACAATCTTGGAGCATAAGCCGTCAACCAAGCTAAACGACGTACGCAACGTGCAGGAGCAAGGGGCAGACCAACGTAAGGACGACGAGATCGCAGACCGTGAGCCTGGAGTCGGTTTCTTACAGTTACGCATAGTCTTGTCTTGACTTGGTGTCGTCACACGGGGACGTTCCGATCTAGGACAATCGGCAACGGTTCCAGTTTCTCTCAGGCGCCTGACAAGTCGTTCTATGGTGGAAATTTTCACATCAAATTGCCGAGCAACCTGTTGTTGCTGTTGACCTTCCAATAGCAATGCAATAGCATGGCTCCTCTGTACTTGGGTCAGTCGTACCATGAAAGCAAATGGTTAGATTTAACTTTAAATAGCAGAAAGTGATGTGTATGTCTCAAGAGTATTGAGTGGTATCACAAAATGTGCTGAGCAACATGTTATCATTAAACTGGACATGATTTTTGCTGTTTTACACTTTCTACGTGAGGCTTGGTACATTACAAGGCTGAGCAAATTTAGATTTCGCGTACACAGTGACCTTGAAAGTTGTTTGACCAAATTTCATCTTTTGAGGCCAAAACATTTACTCATGGTTTCACATTCATGTACATTGCTTTTCTTTTTTTGGTTGAGTATAAAAAATGTATATATTCACTGATGCTTGTTTCGAAGTTATTAAAGTTGGCCCTCTGACTTTTGCCAGTGCACATACAATACCATAATATTATTATAAATACAAGATGACAATGTCGAAATGTAAACAATGAAATATTTTCCACAATTTAAACCAAGACCGTGGGTTTATCTGGCAACTACTGGCTGCGGACGTTATAGGGACAAGTTTTCATCTGAACTCCACCAATATTGTAATGTATACTGAGGTACAGCTCTGACTGACCAATCAATAACTGATGAGCTCTGCCCACTGTATAATGCTTGCTGTGTATAATACCTCTCCGAAAAAAAGCGAATATTACATAAATATTACAAAAATTTGGATTAAATATATATTGATATATTGTAGAGTAATTAACATTTCAAGAATCTGTTCTCATTCAAGATGGCTTCAAATTTTGATTTGCCAATGCCTTAAACATTTAAAGTTATAAGACAACATACTAATTTATTAAGTTCCTGGAAAAATTATGTTAAATGTTAAGAGATTCAATTACTACATTCAAGCATGTGGAATTACCAAAGATGAAAGGAAAAAAACATTATTGTTACACCTTTGTGGAGAAGAACTATAAGATATTTATGAATCATCAATAGAAGAGAGCAGTAATTATTAACAAACCATTGATGCATTATGAGCTTATTTCAATCCAAAAACAAAAGTTTTCTTCTTGAAAAACACAAATTTAGGCAAGAACAACAAAAAAGTGATGAAACCGTGAACAAGTACATAATTAGACTTAAAAAACTATCATTAACATGTGAATGTCCAGCTGATGAAAGTGTTGATGACATGATAAGATATCAAGTTGTAGAGCCATGCTTCTCAAAGAACTTGAAATTTAGATTTCTGAAAGAAGAAAATTTGGTCCTGGACAAAGTTCAGATAATCGCAAGGTCATCTGAACTGGCTTCCTTACATGCCGACCAAATCGAAATATCAGAAAACAATGGATTGAACAAATACTAACAACCTGAATATGCATCTAATTATCATGACGAAATAAATCAAAAAATCAAACCAAATCGGATACCCGCAAGAAAAACGTACGCACAGTATCAGCCAAGAGCTAGACATGCTACCCCTTTGGAACTAAAGGATACAGTGGTCATGAATGTATGAAATCAAGAAATATTACTTGCCGGAAATGTCAAAGAAAAGGTCATTACGCAAACATGTGCAGATTACAGATGAAAGCAGTGCCTGCTATGCACGAGAAAAAGTTAGATAATCAAGAATGTTATACAACATTCTCTTCGAGATATTCCAAATTGTAAAATCATATCAGATGACATTCTTAAATGGGGTACAACAAAAGATGACCATGACAAAATATTGCGCAATGTAATGCAGAGGATAAGAGAAAAAAATTAACACTAAACAAGGGCAAACGTGAATTTTGCAAAACAAGTATCAAGTTCATGTGTCACACATTGGCAGGCGAAGGCTTAAAACTTCAAGAATAAAAGATCAAGAGTGTATTGAACATGTCCCCACCTGAAAATGTAAAAGAAGTTAAGTCATTTTTTAGGACTTCGGAACTATTTTGCAAAATTCCTACCAAACTGGGCTACTGTGCCCGAGCCAATAAAAAAAACTGACAGAAAAGAACATTAAATCTAAATGGAAATCAAAACAACAGAAAAGTTTTGAGAAAGGAAATGTTGACTAGTGCTCAAGTGATGGCATTTTGTGATCCAAAAGCGGAAACTACCATAATAGTAGGGACTCGGTGCCATACTAGCCTAGAAACAAAGTGATGGAAATTATAGACCAATAGCATATACAAGCGGCAGGTTAAATGAAGTAGAAAGGCGATATTCAGCAACAGAACGTGTTTTAAGTTAGTGACAGATCATGCCCCGCTACTAAATATTTTCAAGCCGATGCACAAACCACCTATGCATCTAGAACGCGTGTTATTGAGATTACAGTGTTTTAAATTTAAAGTAGAACATCGATCAGGAATGTCCAACCCAGCTGATATTTTAAGCTTGCCGAAAATCACTCAATAAAATGGTGAAATTTCGAGAGCACTGAAAAGTACATGGATTACCTTAAATTTAAATTCAGTGCCGTCTGCTATGACCTAAGAAGAAACTGACATTGTGTCCTCTAACGACACGTTCATTCAGAATCTTAAAAATGCTGCAAACAAATAACTGGCCAAAAGGTGATGAGTTCACTGTATTCTTCAAAATATGCAATGAACTGTCAGTTTACAATAACATTGTACTACGAATCAGCAGAATTGTTGTTTCCGTGGGAGTAAGAGCAAGAACATTAAATTTAGCTCATCTTTCACTTCAAGATGTCGTGAAAACCAAGCAAACGCTTAGAACTAAAGCCAAACATTGACAGAAAAGTTGCAAATTTAATAAAAACTTGTTATGAATGCCAAATAAACACACACCAACAACACCAAACCCTTGTAACACCGACATAACTACCAGAAGTTGCCTGGCAAATGACATAACGGGGCCATTCCCTGAAGAGGAGAGCATTATTGTTGTGCAAGACCTGTACTCACGTTTTCCAGAAGTTGATATAATCAAGAACACATCATCTCGCACAATTATAAATAAACTCAGGCGAATATTCGCAACACATGATAAAACTGACAATGCGCCTCACATGGTTTCAGAAGAAATCTCAACATTTTTAAATCAAATGGAATAAAACATCACCGTGTAACACCATACCAACCACAAACAAATGGATTATTTGAAAATTTTAACAAAACACTTTTAAGTGCATTCAAACTGCCGTTGCAGGAGGGAGAAACTGGCGATATGAAGTCTTTAAATTCCTGCTGGATTATAAAACAACTACTCATACCACATCTGGCAGTCCACTTGCCGAGGTGCTCTTCAACCGAAAAGATCGAAATAAATTACCTTATATTCCGGAGAAAAGAACTGATCATGCTGTAAGAAAAAGAGACAAAAATAAAAAAAAAATATGGAAACGTATGCTGACAGTAAAACAAGTCGCAGGGTAATTTCATATAGCCTGGGACAAACGTTTTTAAACAGTTTAAACAAAAACAGTGGAAAATTATATTCAAAGAGGAATCCAGAATGTTATATTGTAATAGGACAAACGGGACCCCAAATAAACTGAAGTCAAAATACAATGAGATTATTCGCAGACATGTGAGTCAAACAAACCTTTTCTACGAACAGTGATTATTGTAGAATAAGAAACAAACTGGGGAAACAGACATGTAACTGTGCCGCGTGTATCACTTCAACTATTAGTTCCAATTAGTTTTCACAATTAATTTTAGTTATCCTTCAACTGCTACTATTTTAGACAGTTCAAACATTAAGCTAGCTAAAACATTCTGGTTAGAGTACCAGTAATTTACTTTTGATCCGTACAGCTTAAGTTTCGCACTAATCTCCTCGCAGTGATCTCCTTTTCATTCTTAAGAAAATATCTCTGCTGGCACGCGTTCACCTTAGCTGGATCAGATATATATTACACGTATGAGCTTTTTAAAAGAAATTATGTTTTCTCTTAATCAAGTTATAATTGGAATTACATCGATTTAACATGCCTGGATGTGATGAAATTTATCCCAAAAAAACCTTGAAAAAAACTTAAACATTTTGTTTATTTACTTTCGACCATCATCACGTGACATGCATCAGTGATTATTGTACTAAAAGGGAAGTAACCGCAGCATGGAGTTTGGTTTCGCACGTGTTTCGTTGTGCAGCCACGCCCTTTGTCATTTTGGTAAGGTTCACTTCTGTTTTGCTCAATTTTTAAAATGTTAAGTTGTTACCAGGCACTGTTTCAAAGTTATGGTTGCACTAGACACAATTTTAAGTGGCAGTCGTAAATTTTATGTAGTAAATAGATTTGCTACTGAAATGATATTCCGATGGGAAAATATGCCATTTACGTGTAGCATCATTATTGCTGCATTACAATCATCCAATGGACAAACCATACACTGTTGGTCTGGGTATGAAAATGGAAGTATTTTGGAAAAAAGTGTTGTGCAGATTGATAAATAATGATGAAAAAATGCCAAATTAAGAATTAAGATATACATATTATTGACGAGTGCTCAATGATAAGTTACAAGAGAAATCTTTTAAAATGCAGAACAAAATTAATGCCCCAAATGTGTATACTTTTCAGACATTGGCAAATACTGAACGCGCATCAATTTGGGCTATAATAAAAAAAAAACAAAAAAAAAAAAAACATGTTGAGTGTAATGCAAAAAAGGCTAGTATTATTTTCAGTAAAGTAATTAAAATATTTAATCACATTTATTATATATTTCTATCATTTCGTATATTTATTAACAGTTAAACTGTTTTAATATTCAATTTACGTCTGTATAAATGTTAGCATTAAAGCATTATTTTTTATAGGCAATTAAAATAACAATTACGAATTCGGCCCTAAAATTTCACAACAGCAACACTTATAACCAATGACAAACTTTCTTCCTTACCTGAATACTTTGTATCTTTCAATTTCATTCGTTACAAATGAAGGTCAAAATCGATTTTAATACAGCTATATCGAAAACATTGTTCGAAAGAGTAAATGAAATTTGTAGGTCTGTAAGAAAAACTGACAGGTACTTTGGATGACTGCAGTTTATTCTATCTGTTATAGTTTATTTCAGCTAACGCATGTCTGTGATCAGTTATATGGGGAGAATGGCAAATACTGTTTTGACTCGTCATACTTTTTTATGGCTATTTCTCATCATATACAGTTAGAAAAAAATTCAGACAGTGTAATGATAACCTGTTTATGAACTAGAAAGGGGAATTCCTACGGATAAGTCAAATACTTTCTTGAAATCACTCGGGAGAGAAATTTCAGAAACTGAAAACAGTGTATTTGTTTTCAAAAACTTTTAAAATAAATTTATTTAACTATGACAAATTGAATCAAATGCCTGGAATTTTGCATGTATATAATTCTACTGGCGAGGGTGACAACTTTTATTTCAATAAATTCCATGCTCTTAAAAGGTAAGACTTAAAAGTCGGATGTCCTGCAATGTTAGTCGACAATTTAAGCGAGCGTCTAGTATATAGATTAATCGGTCATGTCTGTAAATAATCACCCGATGAAGTTCAGGTTAACTCTTATCAGAAAAATGAAACCGTGTCAGTATGTCGTCATTTATTTACGAAAATAGATCCCGATTAAAAAAAAAACAAGAAAAAAATCAAAACATCAAAAACTAAACAAAACAAAAAAACACAAACAAACAACAAAAACAAAAGCGAAAACAACCCACTTGCCAAAAGATTGCAATTTCTGCTTATTCTTGCTTTGGTTTAATAATAAGTCACTAGGCATGAATCTACATTCTGTAGTGGAGTGTGAAGATACAAACATTCCTGGTCAAACTGTTGTTGCGATTGGTCGTGCAGGTAAGCCTGGTATTTACATTTATCATTCATGTTAGAATCTATTTTACCGCATTATGCTAGTAGGGGCAAAGAACCAAGGGCAAACAACTAGGGGCAAATGACTGCATGTCATATCGCGTTTCGTCTATTGAGCTTCATTGTACGCAAACGATTTATTTGCATAAATGGATCACCATCACTGGTGAATTAATTAAAGAATAAAAAATTCGGGGGACGTTATTAATTCGGAAATCAATACCTGTGAACCCCAAACACAGAATTACCCATGTGGGTACTTAACTTTATTCCTCATTCAATTGTACATGATACTTACAATGAGTCACTGGAGAAGGACAGGTAGAATTTCATTTTCGCAGGGTTTCTCAGCGCACACTGTACTGCAATTGCTTTTCGGAAACTCTTCAACGGCTTAAGCGTGTATTAAGAAAAAAGTTTCATGTTCTAAATAAGAATTTCATGAATATTAACTATGATTAAATATGAACAATGTCTAAACGATCAAGGTATATATTGACTTTTAAAGATATTGTACGTGTAAAACAATGAGCGAAATGTTTGACTTAGACATCGCTCACTAGATATTTCACTGTCTACTGTTTTCGAGAATCTTTCAGAAAAATAAAAACTATAATTATTTTTGAGGCTTTATATGAAAGTAGTGGAGGAAAGAATGTCTCATTCCTAACACATATCAAATGCGAAATCTGAGATGATATTTTGAACTGATTCAAGTGAGCAAACAAGTAGACTTTTACCTGTATAATATTAATCTAGGTGATATTGCACCATCATGGTGTAGATGTTTAATCTGTTTGATATCGCGTTATCTAGAGTGTTACGACGCTTCTTTATCGTATAGAAGAAAAACGTTACGTATATAACAAGTAACTGCAGCGTAAAAATGGTGTATGAAAGGAAACCGAAAAGAACAGACTCGACCTCAAAATAGTTTTGAAGTAAAACTTTCTTCTATTAAATATAACATATTTGTTATCCTATTTTTTGGTAAGTATTTTCACATCTAGGTATGTCTGTCAAATGATTGGTAAACTTTATTTAAAGTCTCAGCTCGCATATAATAATAAGTGTATATCGACAGGAATTTACTGCTAATATTCTGGTCGATCTCATTTTTGTTTATGGGTATTGATTAATGAAAGCTAGAGATTAATTGCGCAAAATTATTTTAAAGTTTACCAGAATTACTTCCCTACTTATAACATTGCCACATCCAGACAAGTCTTTCAAATCTACGGTCTTTGTTTGCATCGACGGAAATACATTTTGTTTACGTTTGACTTTGCCATCTTATGGATAGTGCATATGCAGTTGCGACGTTTCGATAAGATGTGTCAACTTGTATAAATACAGGGCAAACAAAAATGATATGATTATGATGTAGGAGTAACTTACATAAATGGTGAATTTGCTAACCATCACTTTTGTTGTAACAATATGAAATATTACCCTTTCCTGTTGATTTTTCTGATACACGATGCGGTGGCTATTACTTACGGTTAGTATCTTTTTTTATAACCATCTGATAAGAACTTTGTAGAAATTCGTATTATCTTTATTATGACTAAAAATGCATTTTGTTTTTTAAACCTTATAACTATGGCTGTGTTACTTACGAATGGCACAAAAACAACAAAACTTGGTGTTGCAAACTGAAGCAAATATACATTGTATAAAATTTCCTCTTTACAATATTTTTATGACTTTTCAAATTTTCTTTTTAATTTGGCTTCCAAATAATCTTAAATAATGATAATAATAATAATAAACTATATTCCGTGTAGATTATTCACTATTATTTATACTTTCATAATTTTTACCGGAAAAAAATATCACCAAAATGTTATAACTGATTAAATGTCATTTCCAATAGTTTTTACTCAATAACAAGAATAACCACTTCCCTAAAGAACACATCATCTAAAACATATACGTTTCGAAGAGTAATGTAGTGTACAATGCGCGAAGCATTTACCTCACTTCTGTTGTATAGAAGGGCGGATATTCTCCAGCTTCCCTTTTTCAGAGTTTTTTTTTGTTAGTTTTTAATAAAGTTTTGAGTTGTTCAGTACAGTGTACGTACCTAAGCAACAGCAGTAACAGCAGCAACAACAACAACAACATTTACTATCTTGAGACTTTTTACTTATTCTAGAGTATATGGACCAGATGTGTGGTGGCGTAATGTAATCGATGTTGGTGTCTTGGATTCCGTTAGGCTCGAACTTACAAGTGGGAGCTACATGACGGACTGTATCGTCATTGTAAAGACAAACACTGACAGTAGTATAATGTTATTTTTTGAGGTATTTTATTCATTTATTTGCAAAAAGAAATGTTAAAGTACTGATGCAGATGCTATGTACAATATATATTTGTTAGTTTCAATGTAATTATTTTTTCATAAGTCATCAGGAAACACGTTTTCAATGAAACAGATTCAGTTGACCATACTCAAAGGATTTCGTGAGCAGACTTCAGGATCCGGTTAATGGAAATAGGTGGGATTAGGTAAAGAATCATGCAAAATGCATTGCATGAGGTTGAAACGACATGTAATCAATTTTATCAAGAAATACTTTAAATATTATTCAAGATAAAAGCATTTTATCATCTTCCGTCCTATGATTGTCGATAAGACGCTGTGCACTTCTCGCCGATTAAATTTATGCATAAAGCTGTTTATCTCCACCAATAAAATTGTATCATACATGTAAACTTGGGAAGAGATTATTGAAATAAACATAAAGTCAGCATGCCTGTCGGTAAGCCGGTTACATCTTCACTGTATTGAAACGACTTTGGTTATGACTAGGGATGGCAACGGTAACTGACATTCCTAACCGATTGACCGTTCAGGCCTATTATTTTTGGAAGGTTAACCGGTTAACCATTTATTATTTAGAAAGTACAACTAGTACAAGACGGCTGACGGATAGGTTAGTGGATGTCAGCTGGTATAAATACACTTATCTTCGTTTTCTTTAACGTCATGCTCAGATGCTAATCTGCATATACGAAAGTTATTTTTAGAAACACAGAATTGTATTTTCCAGCCATGTTTCACACAGACAAACAAAAACGAAACAAAATAATGCTGTTTATGGCGCCACGCCCCTTAAATATGTAACTGACTCAGGGTAGTGTCTAAAACCGAAAGTAACTTGAAAACCGAAAGTAACCGAAAATAACTATGAAGACCGAAAGTAACTTATATTTGGTGATATATTGACAATACTTTGAATAATATTTTTTTTAGAAAGGTCATGATATTTTATTTACTTATAAACGAAAATATGTCATAAATTGAAGTGCTTTGAGGGAGAAATCCTGGTTTTATTGATCTTGAACTTTTTATTACAAAGTTACTTCCCTTTACCATAATACAGAGTGTATCGTTATGGTACCGATGTCATACTGCATTCCACCCTACATCAAAAGGGGCAAAACAGAAAACATCCAAAGGCTGTTATAAATGTGAACAAATGATGGAAGTAAAAAAAGAATAATTTATTGAGACCTTGCCCACTCTATCAGACCTAATGAAACATGACATTTTATGACCATCATACACCACCAGAACTGGATTTTCTTTATAATTATTATAATAATAATATTGCTTTTAGAGCCGTTTCGAACCCCGAAAAGGAAAACTCCGACCTGTGGGTGTTCGATAATACACTAAAAATAGCTTGTCTATGCTTAAGAACAAATGATTTATTAAGCTAAAGAATCTGCAGTAAATGATTATAATCAATGAAATGACTTATTAAGAAGATAACTGTGTTAGACATTGTTGGTAAAGGTAAAAGGTTAGTTACATCCGCTCCATCTTGAGCTCCACTGCAAAAATCAAGTTCCAGGGAAAATGCACCGTGAATTATTTAGAACAAAAATCTAATCCTATTATCTCTAATGAAGTTTAATAAAGTCTAATAAAAAACAGTGTGTGAAACCAAAGTTTAAAACCGAAACTATAAATCCAGAAAGCCCTCAAAGAACGCCGGACGGGCAATGTATTCAAAATCCCCGCATCGAACACTTGCAAATCACTGAGCGCTTAAGCACCGCTTACGCTCTCGCCCAATCAGATTGTAGAACGTCCATTTTGACGCCAAAGCTTTCCATCTCGACCAATGGCTAGCCGTTCGGCCCATACACCGAAAGAAAATAGATCCGAACAGTCCACGCAGATTCCAATAAAATAACTTTAAAGGGTCAACCAAGCAGCCCCTTAAGTCCCTTTAATTTAGTAGTTTCTAATTCAAACATTCTGGAACGGAATTGATCAGGTTTTAGACAACACCAAACATGCACTGTGACGTCAGTGTTTACAAAACACTGAAGTAAATTAATTCTGCATTTCATTATGAAAGGAAAATACTCTATCCATGGGGTTATTTCATGTATCCCGAAGAGTAACAAGGACAAAGCATTATTAAAGAACTGGAGACCTATTTCTATGTTAAATGTAGGTTACAAAATCACCTCTGCAAGTTTGGCAAATAGATTAAAGAAGTCCTTCCCAAGATTATAAGTGAGACTCAAACTGGTTTCTTATCATTGTGTTTTATGGGTTAAAATATTAGACAGATCAATGATACAATGAATTACTAAAAAGAGCATAGTATGAAAGGAATGCTTTTACTGGTGGCTTTTGCCACCGCATTCGACGCACTGTCATGGAGTTTCAGTTTTTCAGTTAATTTTGGTGCAGATCTTATAAGATGGATACAGACTCTTTATAAGAATATACAATCTTGCATCATTGTAAATGGTCATTTATCAGACTGTTTTTGTTTTTTTTTGTTCATCGCGGCTGTCGTCAAGGTGATCCCCTCTCTCCTTATTTATTTATCCTCTGTGCTGAAATAATGTCTCTGTTATGGAAATATCGCAATAATATAAGAAGTATTAAATATAATAATCAGAAGTTCTTGACTTCTCAGTATGCAGATGACAGGACTCTTTTACTGGATGGATCCACAGAATCTCTTAAAATGCAGTCAGAATTTTAAAGTTTTATGCAGAAATTATCTGTCCAGAGTTATCATTAAAGTGGGAACATAGTTTTAAAATATGAGATGTAACTTTTACATCAGAATTAGATGATATTGTGAGTTTAAATTTTGAAGCAAGGATTGAGGAATTAGAACTTTTACTGCATGTATATGGTCCAATAGAATTTAGACTCCAATTGAAAAAATATAGTCAATAAAACTCTAGCTTTGCCAAAACTGAACCACCTTTTAATTAGCCTTCCAACTCCTCCAAAAGATGACATTGAAAAATTCAAGACATGTGTTTTTTAGGTTTTAATGGAATAGTGGCCCAGATAAGGTTATACGAGCTACGGTAGTTCAAAATTTTAACAATGGAGGATTGAGAGTTATGGAGGTTGAAAATATTAATAAAATAGCTCTTAAATGTTCTTTGTTTAGAAGGTATCTGAAAGATTTCTCTTAGTACCACTCTTAGTAAGTTATGCCCAGCCTTTGATTCTGTAGTAAAGTATAGAGCAAACTTTGTACAGAGAAAGATCTCCGAGATTAGCATCCACTTTTAGAAAGATATACGAAAAGTAATATATAGTCTACTCTGCAAAGATTCCAAAATCTTGGGAAGAATTTCTTATTGAGCCAGTTTTTTACAACCCTAGGATCAAAGTAGGTGGAAAGTCCTTCTGTGATAACAGTTATACAAAAAAGGCGTATACTTCATTAATGATTTTATATGTGAAGATGACATGCTGTATTCTTTTGAAAGATTTCAGCAGATATAATAATATTAAACACAACAATATTTTATTTTATTACAATGTCATTGGTTTAAGTATTTCAATTATTTGAATTCTCTTAGTTTTGCACAAAACTCAAAAAAGGAAATATGCCGTATGCAACCTTTGATAGCTAAAGTGCTTTTTAAACTAGAAAAGGGTTGTAGGGTAATATATGACATAGTTATTGAAACCAGTATTAAGCCAACCTCGCAACAAAAATGGATGCATATCTTGCATCGTAGTTATTCTAACTGAAAAAAAATGTTTATATGTTACCATCTATATATACATAAGATACCAAACAAGAGTGGCTTCAGTTTATAAATTAATCATATAATTTTAGGAACCAACTACCTCGGGACTAAAATGGGGCTAAACAATATCTGATCTGTCAATGTATGTCTAATGGTATATATATCGAATCTGTCACTGACAGTCTAATGGTATATGTTGAATCTGTCACTGACAGTCTAATGGTATATGTTGAATCTGTCACTGTATGTCTAATAGTATATATTGAATCTGTCACTATATGTCTAATGGTATATGTTGAATCTGTCACTGAATACCAGTGGTATAATGTTGAATCTGTCACTGAATGTCTAATGGTATATGTTGAATCTGACATTAAATGTCTAATGGTATATGTTGAATCTGTCACCAAATGTCTAATGGTATATGTTGAATCTGTCATTGAATGTCTAATGGTATATGTTGAATCTGTCACTGTATGTCTAATGGTATATATTAAATCTGTTACTGAATGTCCAGTGGTATATACTGAATCTGTCACTGAATGTCTAATGGTATATGTTGAAACTGTCACTGAATGCCAGAGGTATATATTAAATCTGCCACTGAATGTCCAATGGTATATATCGGATTTGTCACTGAATGTCTAATGGTATATGTTGAATCGGTCACAGAATGTCTAATGGTATATGTTGAGTTTGTCACTGAATGTCTAATGGTATATGTTGAATCTGTCACTGAATGACTAATGGCATATGTTGAATCTGTCACTGAATGTCTATTGGCATATGTTGAATCTGTCACTGAATACCTAATGGTATGTGATGAATCTGTCACTGAATGTCTAATGGTATATGTTGAATCTGTCACTGAATGCCAGTGGTATAATGTTAAATCTGTCACTGAATATCTAATGGTATATGTTGAATCTGACATTAAATGTCTAATGGTATATGTTGAATCTGTCACTCAATGTCTAATGGTATATGTTGAATCTGTCATTGAATGTCTAATGGTATATGATGAATCTTTCACTGTATGTCTAATGGTATATATTGAATCTGTCAATGAATGTCTAATGGTATATACTGAATCTGTCACTGAATGTCTAATGATATATGTTGAATCTGTCACTGACAGTCTAATAGTATATGTTGAATCTGTCACTGAATGTCTGATGGTATATATTAAATCTGCCACTGAATGTCTAATGGTATATATCGGATTTGTCACTGAATGTTTAATGGTATATGTTGAATCGGTCACAGAATGTCTAATGGTATATGTTGAGTCTGTCACTGAATGTCTAATGGTATATGTTGAATCTGTCACTAAATGTCTAATGGCATATGTTGAATCTGTCACTGAATGTCTAATGGTATATGTTGAATCTGTCACTGAATGTCTAATGGTATATGATGAATCTGTCACTGAATGTCTAATGGTATATATTGAATCTGTCACTGAATGTCTAACGGTATATACTGAATCTGTCTTTTGCTCTTTTTGCATAAAACAGATTATATAAGAGACATAATTTTTATATACTAGTTGAAATTTTGTTGTACTTTGGTGAAACCTCTACCTTATAGATTTATATAGCGTAACCTTTGTTTGAAATGCATACTGTGTTATAAACAACTCTGGAAATAAATACAAAATACCCCCCCCCCCCGCAAAAAAAAAAAAAAAAAAAAAAAAAAAAAAAAAAAATCTAGAAATACACTTTTCAAAAGGTATATACTATATTTATTTTACAAGGGATTGGTCAGAATTTGTATAATGCACAACTATGTACATTTTCTTTAGGAATTATACTTTTGTTGTGTCGCCTGCTACAAAGTAGCCGCGACATATAGGGATCACTTCTCCGTCGTCTGTCTGTCGTTCCGTCAGTCATAAAATTTGTCTGGACTACTCCTCAAAAACTACTGGAGCAATTTCATCCAAACTTTACAGGACTGTTCAGTACCGGGTCTAGTTGTGCATATTTTCTAGTTCAATGATTTTTTTCAGATTTATGGCCCTTAATGATCTTCCATTATTTACATAAGTTAACTAGAGCAAATATAATGTTCAATGGTTTTACCTCAACGGGTGTGGAAGGCAGTTATCATCTCAATCTCCTCGCAGTGATCTCCCCTTTATTATTCGGAAAAGGTCTTTGTCTTAGCTGGATTTCAGCTAAATTTACATGTATAGTAGTGGTCTATGAACCTTTTTAAAGAAATTATTTTTTCTCTCTTTTTTGTGTTTTGTTTGGAATTGTATCGATTTAACAACCTGGATGTAATTAAATTTTAAAAAAGGTAACTTGGGAAAAAAAAGTTTGAAAGGAATGTAACGCCCCTTAGGGCATCACCGAGTATATTGGCGAGTTTTCAAAATGCGACAGAGCGTGAAAATGAATATGCAGCAGAGTGTCGGAGCAGAAGATTTTCTGACATCCTTATTCTGCGTACTTGCAGTCCCATATGCGGCCGGTCCCATTTGCGACCCTTAGTTTTACAATGTGCAATCATTTAATTTCCCTAAATTGTTATAAGCGAGAGTTGACAAAATAAAAGAAGCCGCATTCAATGTATTGAATCTGATTGTTTCCTTATGTCTGGAAAATAATTGTAAGTGTTTTTAGGTAAATGATGTGTTTCAGTTCAACAGAGATATTGTTATATACACATATTTTGCATATTTATAATAAATGACAACAATAAAACTGAAATTTATTTATTGCACGTAAAAACAGACTTAAATTCAGACTTTACCTCTTTTTTGCAACTGTTTTGCCTTCGAAACATGTTTCACACTTCCTAAATCTATTTAATTAAAACATCAACTTTGACCGTTAAAAAAAATAAAGCCACATTTAAATAATGTTTAGATCGTAAACTATTGAACAATTTCCCAGAATTCAGAAAAGATTAATAATACCAGCCAGCGATGTTAGCGTTGCTAAATTTACTATGAATTGCTGTACCTGTCAGTTTATTTATCGTCGGTACCTGTTGACCATTTAACCGACGCTCCATGGAGAGTTTAGTTATTTTAGGTTGTTCGGGATAATGCAAGACAAGAAAGCTTCCCATTTAATTGACGCCTCTCTTTTTGTCCATGTTCAGTTTATAGCACAGATATAAGGGACCACAGTTTAACGTCTTATATGGAAGAGAGTAAGTAATGTTAGTGGAGGCGTTACCACTGGACCACTGCTCCTACAGAATGCCGGCTTAAATACATGGCATATGTGACAACAAAAATGCAAAATGCAGTGGTTTCATTTCAAATGTATAATTGAATATGATGCACATTGGAAATGTTAGTATTGTAAAATATAAAATTGTTATGCCGTTTTCTTGTAAATATTCTTCCTTTATAGCTCTATTTTCGATACTTATTTCTAAAATAGATGATCTCAAAGATTATATTTTATAGTGTATTCAACTATTCATTATATTCTTTGCTTGTAAAGTCTTAAAATACTAAATATTGTAATACAATTACTTTCTTTGTCTACCCTGACGATATTTACTAACATGGACAGAAACATTAAAGCAAAAAGACAACTATCAATATCACAAGAAAAATTGCATCAAGATGTGATCACGTAAAATTCAATTATTTGGCATAACCCATTTGATGTTTTTTTTTAAGAAGCCAAATTGTTTCTGTGAATAGCCATCTATCTAGAATATCTTCATTTGAACTCCCTATAGCCTCGTAATAGGTGAAACGTCTTTCAGCCTTAAAACTCTGACAGTTTTTGTTTCATTATTTGGTATTTAAGTCCTGTTGGAGCGCTGCAAATCTTTTTGAAAATTTTGAAGTGTTTTTAGTATGGAATAGTTTCCATTCTTTTTAGTCAAATGTTGATGTCTAGGTTTTGTTTTTCATTGGTTCCAAATTGTGAAATGTTATATCGCCAAAATTTTTGCCAGAAGTTTGCAGTTAATGCGACTGAAATTTTCCATTTTGCCTGAAAATAAACAAATAAATGCTTTAAATAATATACTTCTTCTCCCAAAAAAAACTTTTGAAAATACTCTGAAGACATGACAAAGATAAACCAGGTAAATTTGCAAGTGAAGTTCAAAATCACCTGCTAGAAAAATACAGTAGGCCTTTTTTACACACTGGCTTTGAATCTTGTTTTTTATGTTCCAAAACATACAGTTATATAACAAATGACTAATTCATCTTTTGTTATTCATTATTGAAGTGATAAAGACTCAAATAATGTTCAAATAAAACCAATTTCTAGCAGAACTCTTTCAATGGAATATGGCTGACATTGAAATCTGCTCACAGGAACCGGTTATGGTCCAGACTATTTATACACTGTGGTACTTCTTTCCTTTTTCTCATTGCAAGAATTTTGATGTGGAATATTCCTCGGATTGCTCCAGTGACTGGTTACAAGTTCGTGAGGGCAACAGTTTCAAGTCGCCTTTTGTGAGTGGTAGGTGACTGACAAACATTAAATTTAATAATTTATATTTATTAACTTACATTAATGTATAAAGAACATTACTTAATACTTAGATGATTGCCTCAGACAAGAAAGCAAATTGATTTCCCACTTGTCACAGACTGCCATTAAAAACTACTGTTATTTTAAGTGAAATATTTGACACTGACACATTTTGAGGGAAGGAATTTAGTTCTTTTAAGTAAGTAAAAACTTTCAGGGTAATCCGTCCTCGATTAGAAAACTTCTAGTTTCTGATAAGAAAAGACTTCATATGAATTCAAGCTTTGCACCGGCGGTTACTTAACAAGCGACATGGATTTAAATGTGATACCCTACGCCCTTAGTAAGTGTCATGTAATGTGCATAGATAAGGGTCTACGGAGTGTATAGGTGTAAGACAATTAAATCAAAGCAGTGTTCGATCGTGTGCCCGTGAGACTTACAAAATCTCATTCTGTAGGCGGACGTTTTAACCAGCAGGCTATAGAGACAATGAATATCAGTTAAGCAGCTTACATAGCAAAATAATTCATTCAATACAGCATAGGCATTTTTCGAACATGTTTTCATTTTTATAGGACTACACGGAAACCAGTGTGGGAGCTCTCACAATAGCAAAAATGTTTATAAAACATCCAGCAACTTTTTGTACCTGAGATTTTCCAGTGTCAGATATCACCAAAGTGTGTTTACCATGATCATTACAAGTTATCACACAGGTAAATCGTTCATAAAGTGTGTTCCATTTTAGTTTTTAATTAACTGTTTTCGAGATAAACGTACATATAATATACTGTTCACAAAAAGCAGGGAATATTGTAGGCAATATTGTTATTTTCAGTAATTATGAAAACCTTTACCTTTTGATCTTTATTCAATCAAAAATTTAATCTTTAAGTACTTTAAACAGTGCCCATTAGTTATTGAGTTAACGTCATCAATTTCACACTCCTCAATAACGTGTTGGACCACCTCCGTTGTCGCAGCAAGCTACGCAACGACGTGTCATACTCACACACAGACGGTTGATGGTGTGCTGAGGTATTCTGTCTCACTTTTCCAGCAGCGCCGCACCGAGGTCTCGTAAGATTACGTCTACGGACACATTTTCCAAGAATGTCCCACACATGTTCAATAGGTGATAAGTCCGGGCTCATGATAATGTACGGATATGTTGCTCTTCCAGGAACTCAGTGACAAGTTTTGCATTTTGAGTCCTAGCGTTATCATCCTGGAAGATGAATTTTTGGTCATGACGTTGAGCAAACGTGACAACATGCGAAACCAACATGTTTTCACAGTAGTACTGGCCAGTCACACTGCCATGGCACACATGTAGCTGTGTTATGGTACCATAACGGACCCACACCCATATCGGTCGTTGGCAACCCTAGCAGCGTCTTTAAAACGTTCACCTGGGCGACGCCAAACTCATGTTCGACAATCACGAAAAACTAAGTTGAATCTGGATTCGTCACTAAATATCTCAAATGACCAATAGTTAATATTACACTGCCGCCGCTCTCTACACCACGCCAAACGTTCATGATGATGCCTTGCTGATAACGACAAGACCACTTGACGGCGGCGCCTAGCATTAAAACCGTCTGTATAAAGGCAATTGCTGAGTGTTTGTCTCGAGACATTGACCCCTTTGACATGTCGAAGACGTTGTTGAAGGTCCGGGCCGTCAGTACTCTAATACGGAGAGCTTGAATAACAACATTGCGGTCGTCTCGGACGTCAGTACGTCTTGGACGCCTTCTTCTATGGTTATCAATCATTTCACCAGTTGTTTGAAAGCGTGACCACAATTGACAGACAACGGGCAGTGAAAAATTCAAGTCAGCTGCAGCCTTGGCCTGTTTTGTTCAGGTCTTGAGCATACAAATGGTCCGCCAACGTTGACGCTGACGCTGATAATTCCAATTGCAAATTTATTATCGTCATTTACAACACAATATTCTGATAGTTTTGCATAACTAGAAGCCCGAAATACTGTTTAGAAGAGTATTCGTATGCTACAACATTCTGGCGTCTATGGTCTAAGTATTACTAAGTCATGAAACTTAATTACCAAATAACAAAGTACTAGAAACGTTGGTGATATCTCATACGTGCTTGTATGATGAAAATATAAAAACACTCCCTGAATAAAGATAAAATTTTAATGGCAAATTATTATAGAGCATAAGGTATATATGCTTTTTTCTTTTCATTTAACACGCATTGTTTTATAATAGCAATTCTGAAAAATTACAGAAAAAAAACCCCAATAAAACCCAAGCATGAAAAGGCCAAATGCACCCTCCGTGCATGTAATGCAAATTTATCTTAATTTTTCAAAATATTACTTGAAACTTACAATCATAAACTTGCAAACATGTAAATGTCTTTTTAGGTGTTTGTGACAGTTACGAGTACTCGTGTAGTAATGGCCGCTGTATAGCAGAAAGCCTCACTTGCAATGGATACAATCCGTGTGGCGATTATTCCGATTGTAACCACGTCATTTCTGTTAGCACCATTGCAGGAATATCAGTTACCAGTGTTGTCGGGATGTTAGTGATTGTGGGGGTCATTCTATACTGTCGAGGAAAAGGAACTGGTGGTAAGATATGTGATGTATATGATTTATGTTCCGACTGTCAGCCAGACTGTTGTTTTTAAAATGTAACATGGGCTGGTGTGTTTAAAAATGAAAATCTATGTATTCCCGTAAACTAAACTGAAATTATTGTCTGCGTTTATTGTTAGGTAAAATGATACTTACTCAAAAACTGTTTTTGATAATTGGTAATTTTTTCGAATTCATTTTATACATTGTCTAACTGTCTACCACTATGCAAAGCCTTCATTGCCTCTTGCGCTTTTTAGATCTACGGTTTGAAATAAAATTGTCAGACTTGACTTCTTGTATTGTCTTGTTTGGGATCTTTTGAAATATAATTAAATTAACCAGTTATACATTTTTTGTACAATATTCAAGTGGACATGTCGAAATCATAATGCCCCATGTTCTTGTCAAATTATACTATACAAGGGGCATTGTTTAGTCAACTTAGTATAGATGACCTCTCTGGTAATTATATTGTACTTTTTGTATTAGGAAAAATGCAATTTACTGTTTATTTGTTGTCATGATAAGGTCACCATATTTTAGTAAACAAAATAGGAGATCCATGCTCTTGTTTATATTGTCATTCGTTTACCTGTCTTATTATTTGTTAATTTGCAGTTCTGTGTTGTTTTGTTTTATTTTTATGTAACTGATACAAAATTGTAGATGTATCATGATCATATTAATATATTTCCGGTTCAGTATTTTGTATTTTTTTCTCGTCATAAATCTTTATTTTTTTTGCCCTATTCAAAGACGAGGGGTATACTATTTTTCAAATGTCGGTCGGTCAGTCGGTAGACACTTTGGTTTCCGGTCGATATCTAGAGAACCCTTAAATCCATCTTTCTCAGACATTTTATGTAGGTTGGTCATGATTAGTAAAGACCCCTGTAGTTTTTCAGATCACAAGGTCAAAGGTCAAGGTCACAGTGACTTTGAATAGAAAAACGGTTTCCGATCAATAACTATAGAACCCTTGGTCTCAGATTCTTTACACATAGTGCTTAGGTTAGTCACGACTAGTAGATGACCCTATAGTTTTCAGATCACCAGGTCAAAGGTCAAGATCACAGTGACATTGAAGAGCAAAACGGTTTCCGATCAATAACTATAGAACCCTTGGTCTCAGATTGTTCAAGCTTAGCGTGTTAGTTGGTCATGACCAGTAAATGACCCCTATGTTCTTTTCAGTTCACCTGGTCAAAGGTCAAGGTCACAGTGTCCGTTACAGCAAAACAGTTTCTGATCAATAACTATAGAACTCTTGATTCCGGATTGTTCAAACTTAGTATGTAGGTTGTTCATGATTAGTAAACAACCATTGTAGTTTTTCAGGTCAGCAGGTCAAATGTGAAGGTCAGAGTGACCTTGGAGAGCAAAACAGTTTCTGATCAATAATTATAGAAACTTTGGTCCCAGGTTCATCAATTTTATTACGTACGTTGGTCATGACTAGTAAATGACTCTTGTAGTTTTTCATGTCACCAGGTCAAAGACCAAGGTCACAGTGACTTCGAAAAGCAAACTAATTTCCAATTAATAACTATAGAACGCGTTGACCCAGGTTCTTCAAACTCAGTAAAACTGTTGGCCTTGACTAGTGGATGATCGCTATAGCTTTTCGGGTCAAAGATCCATGTCACAGTGTCCTTGTATAGTAAAATGGTTTTCGACTAATTACTTTAGAACGCAAAGGCCCAGCTCCTCAAAACTTAATAGGTGGGTTGGGCATGAAAATAAGATGACCTCTGTAGTAGGAATATTAGGTAAAGGTCACAGTTACCTTGAAAAGCAAAACAGTTTCTGCTGAATAACTAGAGAATCCTTGGGCCCAAGTTCATCAGACTTAGTATGTGGGTTTGTTATGATTAGTAGATGATAACTATCGATTTTGAGATCATTAAGTAAAATGTCAAGTGTCACAAATACCTTGGAAAGCAAAATGTTTTTCAATGAATAAGTGTAGAACACTTGGGCCCATGTTTCCCAAAGTTGGTATAAAAGTTGTTAATGACATGTAGATAAGTCCTTTAGTTTTTCAGGTCACCAGGTGAAAGGTCAAGGTCACAGTGTCCTTGAATAGCAAAATGGCGTCCGATCAATGACAATGTTTGTTTACAAACATCTCTTGTTTGATTTTTTGAGAGGAAAAAAAAGGAATTTGTAATGTAATTAGGAATGTTCACCTATGAAACATGATTAAACGAACCAGTTATACTTTTTTCTACAATATTCAAGTAGATATGGCGAAATAATAATGGCTCATGTTCTTGTTAAATTATACTAGCCAAGGGGCATTGTTTAGTCAACTTAGTGTACATGACATCTCTGGTAATTATATTGTACTATTGTATTAGGAAGCATGCAATTTACTGTTTATTTGTTGTCATGTTTAGTTCACGAAAATACACTAGAATATGTAAGATTGTCATTTTTCGTTCACAAAATGGAGAATCGTGCACTTGTTTATATTGTAATTCGTTTACCTGTCTTATTATGTTTGTTTGATTCTAGATATTACTGTTTCGTATAGTCTTGTTCCAGATTTACAAGAATATGAGACTGTACTAAATGAGAAATTTGCTTTGCCAAGAATAAACTGTGATGTAACTATAAATACATTTGGTAGGGACCTACTTAATATGTGTGAGGTATATAGTTTGTTAATAGTGAATGTTCAGATTAGTAGTGACAATTAATTTTACATTTGTTAGTGAAAATGGTTGAAGTGTTCTTGACTATTTTCTTAATATATGAAATATTTTTGAAATAATACAGAATTTCAAGGTTGAAAGTCGCTAAGAGAGTGATCATACGCCTATTATCATCTACATTAATAGAACATCCGGTACACTAAATGCTGCTATCACAAACTTGACTACAAAACAGCATAAATATGAAAGTCAGTGTAAATATATTATAGATATTACTAATGCCCCAGTGTTTCAAGATACGATGGTGGGTTGTGTATTTTCAGGTATGTTTTATGATTTATGTGCTAAATTGGATGTTATACTACGGATGTAAATGATATTATTTCTAATTTTGAAAACTTGATTCTTGAGTGTAGTAAGCAATTTACTTAAAATTAGACCATCACATAGAAAAGTATCCCGGCAGAAATGGTAAGATAAAGATTGCAGGTTAGCAAAGCTGGAAGCAAACAAATTGTTAAGAAATTTTCGTAGATTTAAGTATAATATTGATTTGAATAGATACATTGAAAATCGTAACGTTTATAAATTTTATGCAGAAAGAAGAAGGCATTGTTCTGTAAACGGTTAACTAAAGATTTTCTTTTTGGAAACAGGTTAAGTTGATGACTGACAAAACTATGACTAGTAAAAATGTAAAGACTAAAGATTGGTTAGTGCATTTTAAAAGTCTTTCTTAGTGTGATGTGGTAAACGATGTTGAGAGTGCGGAGTTAGATATGTAACTTGATGAAGTGGAACATACTTTTTTTGATAGTGAAATAATGGACAATGAAATAGTTAATGCTGTTAAAAATTTAAATATTAATAAAGCATTTGCTGGTAATTTGGTTGCAGAACACTTTGTATATGGTTTGGAGGTAGTTTTACCACATTTGAGAAAGCTATTTATTAGACTATATATGTCTGGTATTTTTCCTGAAAGGTGGACAAATTGTATCATTATACCTGTAAATAAAAGTATAATTATAGGGGTATCACACTGCAAGATGTTTTCAGTAAAGTTTATATTGCTGTAGTAATTATGTAGAACAATTATATATTATGTAGAAAATATAAAACTATCTATGTTGCTTTTTTCGTCTATACGAAGGCAATTTTGTAAACAGGAACAAGTTGTTCTTAGCGCTCAATAATGCAGGTGTAAAAGATAAAGTGCATTAAAAGTATTTATAAGCATTTATAAGTATTTATAACAATGAATTTTCAACAACATTTGAATGTTCGCTTTGGTTATGACAAGGGTGTAGGTTAAGTCCTACATTATTTTACCTATTTAAAAATGAATTGAATACTGTAGTTTCCAGAAGCCTCTTAAAAATTAAGTCCGTGTTATTGTACGGATCTGAAATTTGGGTCGTTGAGGAAAAGGATTGCATTTAAAGGGTACATTTATTTGTCTGCAAGTACTTTATGAATACTTCTTTGATATCTTGTAATGCTTCCGTGCTTGGTGATTGTGGACGAAACCCACTTTATATTGTCTTTATATTGATTCATCGAAGATATGTATGAAATACTGGATAAGAATATTGAATATGTCTGAGGATGGGTATGCCAAAAAGTATTATCTAAACATTTTGATCAAATTGGTTATAATAAGTAGGTTACTTTTTTTAAAACTAGTCTATATCAAAATGGATTTGGTGATGTCTGGGAACAACAGACAGTTGATAATCGAAAGTATTTTTGATACAATATGTTTCAAGGCTAAGAGACCAATACTTGTAAATCTGGAAAGCTGAATGTTTGCAAAAATCTAAACTTTATGTTTATGTTCAAGATAAACAGGTGCTCGAGGTAAAGAAGTATTTGTTGGTTGTTGATATACTGAAACCCAGGGGCCATATTTCAGTAGCATCTTAAGATAAAAATAAATCTTAAGTTAAAAATATTCTTCCTAAGTCCTTTCAATTTCTCCTTAAAATTAAGAATTTTCTTAAGTGTTATTTCATAAACTTTTTATCTTATGAAAAATCTTAAGATCGTCGTTTTTTTCCTTAAAGTTAAGGAAGGGTACTGCGTGTCTTAAAATACTAAAGAAAATCTTAAATAATCGAACACTTTTTAGCAACGCTAATTTTTCGAAGATTTTCGCCAGAGAAAACATATTTGAAGTGAAAGGAGACGGTAAGTTATTTTCTTAGAGTTTATTTTACAATATTTTTCCGTGACTGTCGTTTTTAAATTACACAGAGCCCAAATACTGGGGAGCAACTCTAGGCAAACGCTACAACAACAACAAACATTCTCAACACTGTTTTGTATTTACGCAACACTAACTTTGTCTTTAGCGTGCAGTATAATTAAATTGAATGAGAAATGTGTCATGGGATGAGGGGAAAGAAAGCAACAGTTATCAAAAGCGTGTTTATGCCTTACATTGTGTTCAAATATAAATTTAAATTTTGGATCAAACAAAATTGGGATAGAACATATATTCGGACGGATTCGACGGGCTTCGGATGATTAAACAAAAGTGATTTAACGTGAATTTATCTGTTAATTTCTGTTGTTTGTTGTTTTTGCTCTGTCATTACATCAATGAATACTGGCTTAACAGTCATGATGGGGTTATCAGGTTATAGAAGAAGATTATGTCTTGAGACCCTAACTATTTGATCTAGGTGCTAAAACCACAGTTCCGCATTATTGTCATTATGTGCAAAGAGAAGTATTTTTTTTATTTCCAATGACTTCTACTTATTCTTTTTGAAAGCTACTCAGGATTTTTACCCTTCTTCAAGAAATGGAACATTGACACTGTGTGCATTTTGTAATATCTTCTTTAATTGTGCTTAGAGTTGACGGATGCTTGGCGTAAACATAATTATTCAATGAAAGCTTACAAAAATTACTGACAATGATATGTGCATGTTGATTTTCTGTTTCTTTATATTTGTTAAAAAATATAAGGTTAATATATTTAACTTTTGGTTTAGTTACAACTAATATGACCTACTAAACAAAAGATAAAAAAGAGAATATTATGAAACAACTACTATAATTATTGTCATATATCTATTTTAAATGTAAAGATTTCAAGAAACATGTGCACATATTTATCTCTTTTTTAAATAAATTACATGCAAAAACATGTACAACAGTATTGATATTCAAACAACGCAGAAACGTGCTCTGGAGAAAACACTGTATTACTTTTTAGATTCTACTTACAATTAGTAAACTTGTGCCTAACGTAGGCGTGAAAGGACAGGTTATTCACCCAACAAGGTGAACCCATAATCTCCGTCAGTAAGAGGCAATCATTCAACGAAAAATTCTGCGATCGCTTTGTAGAGGTAGTGGTTTCCTCCATCTTTGTTTACATTCGTCTGCTGGAAATCAGCGCGCGCAAGGAAAACGTCATTTCCGTTTCTATTGTTTAAACACAGGAAAACCCAGTTTATTGACAGAAAACTTCTTAAGTATTTTCTTAACTTTAAGAAATTTCTTTCATAAGATTTTCTTAAGTTGCTACTGAAATACAACTTAAGATTAAGAAAAAAAAATCTTACCTAAGAAAATATTTGTAAGATTCTTCTAATCTTAAGATGTTACTGAAATACGGCCCCAGAACTCAAAGTGAAAAAGCCACGGTCATTAGAAGTTGCCAGGGCTAAATCAGCAACAAGAAATGCTATTAATAATTACTTTGATGAACTTGAACACATCTTGACAAAATATAACTTGCATGACAAACCTCATAGAGTCTATAACATTGATGAGAAAGGTATAAGCACTGAACACAAACCCCCAAAGGTCATTGGTGGTAAATTTTCCAAGTCCCAGGCAGTAACATCTGGTAGAGGAAAAACAACAACTCTGATTGGCTGTGCTAATGGTGTTGGAAATGTGATACCCCCTTACATAGTTTTCCCTGGGGCAAGATTTTCAAGTAATCTGTTAGAAGGTGCTAGTGCTGGTGCTGATGGTTGTGTAACAGAGTCTGGTTGGTCGAATAGTGAAGTTTTTGAAAAGTACATTAAGACACATTTGATCAAATACTTAACTGCAAGAGATGATGAGGACATCCTAGTATTATATGATGGACATAAGAGCCATGTCACAGTACCTCTTATCCAGTGGGCAAAGTCTCAGCGTATCCACTTATTTGTGCTACCTCCTCACTGCTCTCATCTTCTTCAACCGTTGGATGTCTGTGCATTTGGACCTTTTCAGAAGTTTTATAACTCAGCATGTCACACACACATGCGAGAATCTGGTGTTGTTAATAGATACAATATCTCCAGGTTAGCATGTAAAGTGTATGACAGTACATTAATTAACACCAGCCATCATCAAGAAAGCCTTCTGTAAAAGTGGAATTTATCCCCTTGACAAAACAGTGATCAATGATGCTCAAGTTGCACCTGCTACATCCTTTGACAAACATCCAGTCACACTTGATCCTGGTCTAAATGATCCTGTTACCATAGATACAACAGCTGAATCATTCTTATTGAGGAGAGGTGGAAAAGTCCTTGAAAATGTAGCAAAGCACAAAACAAGAAACACACTAAGCAAGATAGTTGGTGGGAAATGCATTACTGAAGATGAAATTCTTGATAAAATCATAGAACATGAGAACAAATATAACAAAAAGAGCAAGCAAACAGATAAATCAGGTGACACATGTTTAGATAAGAGAAACAAAAGCAAAGCAGTAAAACCTAAACCTTCAACATCAGGGACTCAATCAAAGAAACGCAAAGTGTCTTACTGTGAGAACTTTTCCAGTTCTGAGGATGAGTCAGATGTGGATGAATCCAACAAGTGTATCATTTGCAAAAGGTTTTCCCCAGCCTCATCAAGTAGGCCTGATATATTAATTGTAAAATGGGGACAATGTGATAATTGCCAGGCCTGGGTTCATCTTGGGTTCTGCTGTAAAGTGAGGGTTTTAAGGAGAGGTGATACTTTCCTTTGCCCAAATTGTGAAATTTAAAAAAACAAACAGTCAGAACATTTGTAAATAAGTTTATGTTTTAGAGACATTTTAGAACAGTATTGGACAGTTCCTAGTTGTTAAAAAATGTTTAGAGTTACAGTTTCTGAAAACATTATTTCTGTGTCACGAAAACTTTTTAGTGAAGTGTACTATTTGTAAACCCGCCGAAAACTGGTCACAGTGATTTCCCTTGGAGGAAGTAGCAAAGGGCATTCTGAAGTGCATAATTAAAACAAAAACGAAGGTCAGTGAACTTTATTTGTTTTTCCCCATTGGTTTTGAGATACTTTGTTGAATCTGACTTAAAAAAGAGTTAAATATTGATTAAATATTAATCAGTGATAAACCGTTAGACCGCCGGAAACTGGTTGCCCCGGGATATGTCAAATTATTACACAATCGTGTAGACATTCCGGTATAATATGCAGGCAACACGTTTAATGTTTTACATTCCTCCTTTGATTGTTTCAAACTTGAACCAGAACCTATCATAATCCTCTAGCACGTTGAACTGCCGCGATGATTTTATTTCTGTTTTCATACGTTTAAATTCTTCTTTTGGTTCTATTGTACAGTACCTCATCTTTACATGGACAGTTTGTGGAAGATTTGTTATCTCGTTAAGAAGATCACGGACTGTTCCAGCAGACATTTTCACCTCCCCCAACACAACATCTGTACGAGTTAATTTACTGTCTGTTGGTTCATTATTTACAAACTTTAACACAAGTTCTCGGTTAGATAAATCCACTAGCGTACACTTCTGTAACGACGCCATATTGACTTGTAGTTCTTTCACAGGTATCGCGGCCAGTGCTAACTCTCTTAGTCCTGAATGTCCACTCAGGTCCAGTTCTATCCCAGGACAGACACGCGGCCAGTGGTCAGTACAGTCTAAGCCATGCAGCATAATCTGCTTCAAAAGACGTGTCTGTGATATATAATTATATAACTCAGAAAACTCACTGTGACTCATTTTAAACCCCACGATACTTATGGCTTCTAATTTTTGCAAACTTTTAACTTTCTCCATCAGTGAACGCGACCAAGAACTTCCGTCACACGATAAATATAAACATTTAATTGACTCGTTCAACAGAGGTAAAATATCTCTGTCATTATAATCATTATAGTAAATTTTCTCGACGTTTTCCAGGTCACTAAGTGAGAACAAATCAATAACACTGAGACTGCTGTAACCTGCCTTATACATGTGAATATAAACTGATCTTATATCGCGTTTATTTCTTGAGGTCAGATGTTGCAGAATTTCACGGTATTGATCTTGTTTACAACTATATTCAATAAATACATCTTGTAGACATGAACTGACTTTATTTTTATCCGGCATTTCTTTTAAACATGAAACACACAAGTCCTGATACTGTTTCAGTGGTTCTTCAGTAGTGGACCTAATGCGGTATACTGTACTTCTATACTCGCGTGTAGTTTCATCATTATCCACGATGTTCATCAGTTCGGGTAAAATCAAAGATGACACTTCTGCATTGAATCCGCTAATAAACACAAGAATTTTTGACATTTCAAAGATATCCCTGAGACTTTTACATTTTGACAACACTGTTTTTGGTACTGAAGTTACATCAGGTGCAGAGAACATGTACAGAGATGCGAAAAACTCTTGAACAGTTTTGTGTGCAAACGAAATTTTACTTTCCTGTTTCAGTAACTTTCCAAAATCTTTACTTTGCGTTAAAAGTCCAGTTTTTAGACAGAAATCTAGCCATTCTTTTTTAAGACATTGTTTAGCTACAGTGCGATCAAATACTAACATATTTTCTTCTTTTGTTTTTGTGAGTAATGTTTTGTACGCTAATTTACCTAAAGCGTTGAGAAGTGAATAATATTTTCTACACTTTTTATTTTCTCTGAAACATGGCGGGATATCGCCCTGTGTGTACCCTGGTATATGTGGTAGACCAATGCCCGTTCTCTTGTATTTTTTCACAGTTCTTCTAAGCAACATTTCAACAATGTTACAATATAATCCCAACAGAGAATTACCTAGACCTATTTCGTCACAAAACAAACACAACATGTACATCAGTAGTATTGGAATATATGCCAGATCTAAGAGTTTGTTGGCTTTCATTTCTGAATCAAACAGCTCTACATTGATTGTATCATCCTCTCCACCTAAATGAGATATAACTGACTTTTTCAATTTCTTTGCTGACTTCTTTCCAAGGCCAGCTATTTCTAACTTTTGATCGATTTGGCTGGCTTTTATGCCACTTGTATCTAATTTCCATGGCCTAGTTGTAGTAAGTATTGCAGTTTTTTCTCTCGCTCTCCTGTGTGGGATAATTTCCTCCTTCCGAGTGCAATCATTTGAGGGGTGGGCCCACTCATCGAGGCCATCGAGTATGACTAAACATCTTTCATTTGACAGGGTGTTTTTAAGATCATCCATACTATAGTCATTCTCTAAACGCTGGTCTATGAGCTGATTGAATATTAAGTCATCGATATGACATTCGCTGGAACCATCTCTTAACAACACAAGAAAAACGAAATCAAATTCCTTCATGGCGTTAACTTCTTCTGACAAGAGTAGTCTCTTATCATTTTTGAGTGGATCTTTAGCGTGGCACCATGCTAAAACTAATCTCTTGCCAAACATAGTTTTTCCAAACCCTGCATCGGCTGTTACATATATTTCACGAAAAGGCTTCTCGTCTTTATAGAATATATTGCGAAATTTGTCTAACAGCGTTTTCTTTTCTTCTCTTCTGTCATGAGCTCTGTTTAATTCTACTAAGTTGATATCTGGCTTTACATAGAAATCCAGCAGACGCGTGTCTTCTTCATCAATCAGCGGCGACAACTGAATAGTATCATGCTGTTGTCTGTAGAGAGTTATCAAATCACGTCTCAGGTCTGAAATATATATATAGAAAGAAATATTTAAGCAGGCGCGTAGCTGCCTATACGCGAGTACGCAGCTGAATCCACATTATTTTGACAAAAAAAATTTTTTTTTAGTAAACGGAGGCCCAAAAACGCACCAAATTGCAACATTTATTTCAAAATTTTCAGGGGGGGGGGCATGCCCCTTGACCCCCCTAGAATTATTTTGAATCCACATTCTTTATAGGCTAGCTACGCGCCTGTTAAGTCATGCGTTTTGGTAATTGTTTAACATGTTATGTTTTAGATTATCTATTTGATTTCACATTGTATATCGAAACCAGAACAAAGTTTCTTATATACCTTCAGTATTGCAGCTTTCTACATTCGAAGAGAAATGCATCGAGGTTCTAAGTTTATACATGCAGACGGACTTTTTGACAGCTGTCAATTTTGTTGATTTCATTCATAGATAGCACAGAAATGTTCCAACAACCACAGGTTCATGAATCATAACTTTTTAACTTAATGTTCGATAATAAGCGCATCCTAAAGCTATTGTAAAATTATAGCTTTTTGTTAAGAGAAACATTGAGTAGACAATATACTGTTTTAAAAACTTTATTTTAAGTAGAGCTCTCTACTGTATGTTTTAAAGCAACTGACTCGCAGAGCTTAGCTTAGCAATAGTTTTTTTAAAAGTTGAAATGTAGTTAATATGGGGAAAAAACAACATAATTTTATGCTTCTAGATCTATACACCATGAAAACAGAAAAAAACAGAATTTGATTTAAACAGGATTCAAACCAATGCCCTTTCGGTCAGTAAAATTAAGAGCAATAAACTTATCCACTGAGCCAGCCCACACAGGCTTACCAGGCCAGTGGGGCATTTAATGCTCGTGGAAACTAGATCGTTCTTAAGGACACATCAAAATAATATATAGTCTACACTTTCTTCTAGAAGAGATGTGGTTGTCCAACCTAAATAACGCCAAGTCAAAGACTCACGCCTGGTAAACAACAGAGCTACCTCTTTCGGAGGCATACGGTAAATCGCTCTATCGCTACTTCCGAGGTAGTGCATATCGCTAAATGTTAATGTCAACAAAGGTAAATATATTTTCATATTTTATATTTTTTGTAAATTCAGAATCGAATATCGAAAATCGAAGAATGCTATACCATGTAGATTTGATTAAAGTTTCCAGGGAACGTAAAGTTAGTGAATTTATCTTTCAAATGTAGTTGTGGCGGTGTTTCCCAGTTAGCGAATTTAGCGTTGAAATGGGCCGTTTTGTCATGAAAGTAGTGTTTTTGCCTCGTATTTTCATTTAAACAGCAATTCAGATTAAACAGAAATACGTTTCAAGTAGATGTTAGTTCTAGAATGCAAATGAAATCTAAATCACAACCAAAACTTAGTTATTAAAGGAAATATATGATATTTATTTTGAGAGACAGCTCTGTCGTGAAGGAGGTAGTCATGTCGTCAAGGAGATAGCTCTATGGTGATAGGATTATTTACAGACATTTCCGATTGTTTGCTATATTCAGTAACATCTAGAATTCCTACTTACAAATACAATGTCATGTTTATTGTATATAACTTTGTAAATAAAATATAAAATCGTAAGTAAATGATTCGTTTCAGGTGACTACATTTGAATGGGAAAAGCGACGAAGCTTTCTGTGTAGAAGAAAAAACTGTGGATACGAGTATCCCAGCTCAAAATGGAAAGTACCTGTATATGTTTGATTTTCTTCCCATCGAACATCAAAATATAAGATCTATCGGTGCTGTTCTTTTCTGCAGTCGTATAAATCATTTCTTTTATCACACCAGTACCACTTTCAATTTCCATAGCGTAATATAAAGGTTTTAAATTACGCACAACTGAATCGCTAGGGCATGCAAAGTTAATTTTTGAGTCCATTGGTGATAGTCTTTGCTTGCCAGGTAACTGAACTGTTGGCCCAGACATGAATCTTAAAAATCTACCGCCAAACAGCTTCTTTCCTATCCAAAAAAACTTTAGACTTGTTTCACTGTATCGCATACTTTGAACGTCTTCAGTACTTAACCATTTAACAACGTCCATGAATAAAAGAAAGGCAACCTTATTGTTTTTTTCGGTACTAACTTAAGGAATGTTCTCTGTATATTTCGTCTTCCACAGTCAGTTTTTCTTGCACAGTTGTTGAAGGGTCGCTTTCAATGTCAGTTTCAGTATATGGTAATGTTTCATCTTCCTCGCTATATGTTTCAATAAAATCATTACTGTTGATCTTTTTTTCGTTATATTGTAAAATTCTTTTTGATGTCGGTCGATTGGTAAACTCATTTTCCCTTTCTAAAGTGATTATACGGTTGAATTTTCGAAGAGACGGCGTAAATATTCTGATTTTTTTCATAAGTGGAGATTTAACTTTTGTTATGGACCATTTTTCTTTTTTATTGAAGTTTTGGTGTATTCGTTTTAAAGGGTTTCTGAATATAATTATAGTTCTTTAAATGTACAGGTACTTTCCAATTTGAGCTGGGATACTCGTATCTACCCTTTTTCCTTCTACACAGAAAGCTTCGTCGCTATTTCCCTTTAAATGCAGACACCTGAAACAAATCATTTACTTAAGATTTTATTTTTTATTAACAAAGTTATATACAATAAACATGTATTTATTTTTTATTTAAACAGTTATATACAATAAACATGACATTGTATTTGTAAGTAGGACTTCTAGATGTTACTGAATATAGCAAACAATCGGAAATTTCTGTAAATATATAACCATACCATAGAGCTATCTCCTTGACGACATGACTACCTCCTCCACGACAGAGCTGTCTCTCAAAATAAATATCATATATTTCCTTTAATAACTAAGTTTTGGTTGTGATTTAGATTTCATTTGCATTCTAGACCTAACATCTACTTGAAACGTATTTCTGTTTAATCTGATTTGCTGTTTAAATGAAATTACGAGGCAAAAACACTTCTTTCATGACGAAACGGTCCATTTCAACGCTAAATTCGCTAACTGGGAAACACCGCCACAACTACATTTGTAAGATAAATTCACTAACTTTACGTTCCCTGGAAACTTTAATCAAATCTACATGGTATAGCATTCTTCGATTTTCGATATTCGATTCTGAATTTACAAAAAATATAAAATATGAAAATATATTTACCTTTGTTGACACTCACATTTAGCGACATGCACTACCTCGGAAGTAGCGATAGAGCGATTTACCATATACCTCCGAAAGAGGTAGCTCTGTTGTTTACCAGGCGTGAGACTGATGATTCATATTGCTATTTGTTTAAAAACATTATAATACGAGTTATTACGTCAGAATTACAAGATGAATTACGTCAGAATACAAGATGACGCCATCAGCAAAACGTGGCTCGATCCCGCGTTATTTATTTATTCTTCTTCAAAGTTTCTATGCAAATCTCGAAAAGAAGAAATGGGCGCAAACTTTTACATAGGGCAGCTAAGATCATTTGAGTTTTATTTCGTAAAATAATCATAGTCATAGAGTCTTTTAGCTTAAGAGAAACACCGATGTAAACTTTGACATTAAAACATTTCAAAATTTCTTTTTTAAGTATTTATACATTCATTCATTTTATTATTTATTGTTATTGATTACTGATTTATTTAAATAACGTATGGAAAGATGCTTAAACCACATTTTCCTTAACTTCCTGTACGGAAATGTACTAAAACATTATGTACAGTATTATTTTTATTGTTTTAAATTTCTAACTACGTGATGGGAGACAACTCAATTTGCTTTATTGTTTTGCTTGAAGATTTGACTCCCTTAATTGTGTGGGAATATTCTACAGCTATTATTTTTGTTAAATCTGTCTCAAATTCATGGTTTGTTCCTGTGCTCTTGGTGACAACAAGTCTTGTTTCACAGCAGCTTAACTCTGTATTTCGGATTAGAATATATACTTTAATTACTCACACCAGACATAAACAGTACGTGACCTTATTTGCCATTAAATACATAAGTAACAGAAAAAAATCGAGATCCTATAAATAAACAACAGGTATGAATGTCAAGTTAATAGAAAAGAATTTTCTACTGAACAAGACAGCATGTGCACAAATGATCTGTCTTAACTGAGTGACAGCGTTTAAACTAATTGTCTTTAGACATTTTCAGCTTTCGTCTATTTTATTGGAGGCTTTATATCAAAATGTTGCTATCTCAGCCATATTTTGAAAACAAACAAGCCGCATAAACCGACATATTAATGTTTGACAGACAATAGGAACACATTCGGAAATACAGACTTACTAGGCAACAGACAAACATACAAACACATAAAACCAGTAGCGGCATAAAAAGTATAAAATACCAAAGTTACAGCGAACATTGTTTTGTGACATAACAATTCAATATCTGACAACTTTATAACTCAGTGGTTAAGGCGTTCTACTCCAGTTTTGAAGGTTCCGGGTTTGAATCCAGGTCAGAGCATGACCATGTAAGAAACTGCCAACTGTCACACGTAAATGGAAATGGTCAGTAGGGTGGCAAGAATCCATTTACATAAATCGTGGAGAGGTTGCGTGATTTAAACATAGCGAATTTAACCACTTGACCACGGAGACGAGTCAGTTTCACCGTTGCTTTTTGACGGTACACAACAGTGACAACGTGAAACTTTGTCATGAATACATAAACTGTTAATGAACGCTATGGATTTTTTGTATGTATTAAAACCAAGGGTGTCTCTGGAATGAGTTCCTATCTGTATCTTGCAGTCTCCCCGACAACATAAGATAACTTATTTCTACAGGGGGACATCGGTCATATTTGCAACTTGTACGGTGTTGATAAAAAAGGGAAACTAAGCAGAGTAGAGTGATGATTTGTTTACATTGCATTTCCTTTCAATAGTTTCTATAACTGTGTGAAGATATAATGAGATGTTATTGATACTTTAGAAGTTATACTCAAGACAAACATTATTTAACTTTTGTAATTATCATTAAGGGAGACAATTCAAAACTTACGCATTGTAGAATTAAGTTTCATAAGCATTGCATTTCCTCTTACTGTTGTCTATAACTGTGTGAAGTTTTAATAAAATTCCTTAAACAGTTTTGAAGTTATTCTCCATAAAGGAAGATTAATACCAAACTAAGTAATGTAGCGTTATGGTTCTTTAACAATACGCTTCCCCTCACTAGTCTATATGCCTGTGAGGAGATTCAATAAGATATCACTGATAGTTTAGAAATTGTACTCCTGACAAGCATTAGATTTACGTATCTTTTAAGGTAATAAAAGAATCAAGCAAGGTAGGCATATGGTTATTAAACAGTGCACATTCACTCACTACTATCTATGTCTGCGTGAAGATATCAAAATACTTCAATACTTTTTTAAAATTTATATCCGGACAAGCATTATAATAAAAGGAGATAATTCATAAATTAAGTAAATTAGAGTTATGGTTCTGCATAACTGTGTGGAGTTTCAATGAGATATTATGGCTGGTTTAGAAGTTATATTCCGGACAACCATTACTTACTTGAGGGAGATAATTAAAAAAAATATACAAGGTAAAATTATGTTTTTTTTTTGGACACTGCACTTCCTCCTACTGGTCTTTATCAATGTATTAAGTTTCAATCAAGTTCCTTGCTTTTCAAGTTATTCTCCGGACAAGAGAGTGTGACGGACGGACGGACGGACAAGATGGCAACAATATGCAATCCCTTCTGGGTGCATAATACCAATACACTACAATATACAGTAATTCTTTCTTTCTTTCATTCTTCCTTTGTTTCTTCCTTTGTTCTTTCTTTTAATTTTGTCAATATCTTAATATTTTATTTAGAAAAAAATTCAAATCAAAACCCACCAATCCATTTATAGTGAGCAAACGAATAATTTAGAGTTAGAACAAAAACAGTTGAAAACAAATATTCCCATTCATCCGAGAGTTACTTCCCCTATCATATCCGTGAGCAAGTACAGCTGTACGCACTAACTAAAGGTAAACCAATAAATGTTAAAAAGTATTCCAGAAATACTAGTAGTTCGTCAAATTAATTATCAATATTTGAAAATGTAGCACACGGATTTCGTAATAACACTGTTTTAAACGGTAGAAAGCAATTAGCAATCATTGTAACAAAACGAAAGAAATTCAGTTTAATTCTAATAAAAACGTCATGCTTACACGAAAACAAATTACAATTTAAAAAAGCAAAACCTTATGAAAATCAAAGCTTTTAAGCGGTGAAAGACTCTTGGCTGGATAGAAGGCGAATGCCCATCCCTAGGCACACATTTTGCATACGTAATCATTCCTCAATTTCCAATCAAGAGTTTTTAAATCAGCAAAATGCTAATTTTTGATGCACGTATTAGCAATGTATGGTATGAAACTAATCAGGCATTCATTTATTTGTCTTTATTTGCTCGCTTACCGATATATCTTATACTGATGCACTATTATTATTGTTATTTTTATTATGATAACATATTACAGACATTATGAGAGAAATAATATTAACAAACAAACAAGTTTAATGTTTGTTCGTTGCTTTTTGTCATTTACTTCATTCCTGACCACAGAAGAAATATATACAGAAAATTTAATTTTGCAATGACCTATTTCTTCTTTTTTTTCTTTCTTTCTTTCATTCTTTCTTTCTTCCTCTCTTTCTTTCTTTCTTACTTACCTTATTTGTGTTCTTTTTTTCTTTCTTTCTTTTTCTCTTACTTACGTTCTTCTTTGTGTTCTTTCTTTCTTTCTTCCTTTCTTTCTTTTTTCTTTCTAACTTACTTCTTTGTGTTTTTTCTTTCTTTCTTTCTATCTTACCTATTTTTTCTTTGTGTTCTTTCTTTCTTTCTTTGTGTTTTTTCTTTCTTTCTTACTTTATTTGTATTCTTTCTTTGTGTTCTTTCTTTCCTTTTTCCTTTCTTTTTCTTTCTTGCTAACTTTCTTTGTGTTCTTTCTTTCTTTCTTACTTACTTTCCTTATGTCCTTTTTTCTTTCTTACTTACTTTCTCTGTGTTCTTTCTTTGTGTTCTTCTTTTCTTTTTTATATCTTTCTTACTTTCTTTGTGTTCTTTCTTCCTTTTTTTCTTACTTACTTTATGTTCTTTCTTTCTTCCTTCCTTCCTTCCTTCCTTCCTTCCTTTCTTTCTTTCTTTCTTTCTTTGTGTTCTTTCTAATTTTTTTCCTTACTTACTTTGTGTTCTTTCTTTCTTTCTCCCTTCCTTCCTTCCTTTCTTTTTTTCCTCTCTTTTTTCTTTCTTACATACTTACTTGTGTTCTTTTTGTGTGTCCTTTTTTCATTTCATTCTAACCTACCTCCTTTGTGTTCTTTCTTTGTGTTCTTTCTTTTTTAATTTCTTTCTTGCTTAGTTTCTTTGTGTTCTTTCTTTGTGTTCTTCTTTTCTTTTTTTATATCTTTCTTACTTTCTTTGTGTTCTTTCTTCCTTTTTTTCTTACTTACTTTATGTTCTTTCTTCCTTCCTTCCTTCCGACCTTTCTTTCTTTCTTTCTTTCTTTGTGTTCTTTCTATTTTTTTCCTTACTTACTTTGTGTTCTTTTTTTCTTTCTTTCTTCCTCCCTTCCTTCCTTTCTTTCTTTCTTTTTTCCTCTCTTTTTTCTTTCTTACATACTTACTTTGTGTTCTTTTTGTGTGTCCTTTTTTCATTTCTTTCTAACCTACCTCCTTTGTGTTCTTTCTTTGTGTTCTTTCTTTTTTAATTTCTTTCTTGCTTAGTTTCTTTGTGTTCTTTCTTTCTTTCTTTCTTGATAAGTTTCTTTGTGTTCTTTCTTTCTTTCTTTCTTTCTTACTTACTTTCTTTGTTTTCTTTCTTTCTTGCTTAGTTTCTTTGTGTCATTTCTTTCTTATTTTTTACTTTCTTTGTTTCTTTCTTTCTTGCTTACTTTCTTTGTGTTCTTTGTTTGTTTCTTTCTTACTTACTTTCTTTGTTTTCTTTCTTTCTTACTTACTTTCTTTGTGTTTTTTGTTTCTTGCTTACTTTGTCTGTGTTCTTTCTTTGTGTTCTTTCTTTCTTTTTTCCTCTCTTTTTCTTTCTTGCTTATTTTCTTTGTGTATTCTTTCTTTCTTTTCTTTCTTACTTTCTTTGTGTTCTTTCTTTCTTTCTAACACACTTCCTTTGTGTTCCATGTTTCTTTTTTTAATTTATTTCTTGCTAAGTTTCTTTGTGTTCTTTCTTTCTTTCTAACTTTCTTTGTGTTCTTTCTTTCTTTCTTTCTTACTTACTTTCTTTGTGTTTTTTCTATGTGTCATTTTTTTCTTTCTTGCTTAGTTTCTTGTGTTCTTTCTTTCTTTCTTACTTACTTTCTTTGTGTTCTTCTTTCTTTCTTACTTACTTTCTTTCTTTGTGTTCTTTCTTTCTTTCTTCCTCCCTTTTCTTCCTCTCTTTTTTCTTTCTTCAATACTTTCTTTCTATGTGTTATTCCTTTCCTTCTTTCTTTTTTCCTCTCTTTTTTCTTTCTTAATAACATTCTTTGTGTTCTTTTTTGTGTTCTTTCTTTCTTTCTTTCTTGCTTACTTTCTTTGTGTTCTTTCTTTCTTTTCTTCTTTCTTTCTTGATTACTTTATTTGTGTTCTTTCTTTCTTGATTACTTTCTTTGTGTTCTTTCTTTCTTCTTGATTACTTTCTTTGTGTTCTTTTTTTGTTTAATACCTTCTTTGCGTTCTCTCTTCTTTTCTTTCTTTCTTGCTTTTTTCCTCTTTTCTTTCTTTCTTCGTGTTCTTTCTTTTTCTTTTTTCCTTCCTTTCTTTATTTCTTTTTTCTTCTTTCTTTCTTTCCTTTTTCCTCTTTTGTTTCTTTCTTACTTACTTTCTTTGTGTTTTTTGTTTACGCCCTGTTTTCTTTCTTTCATTTCTCCTCTCTTTTTTCTTTCTTACTTACTTCCTTTGTGTTCTTTCTTTGTGTTCTGTCTGTCTTTTTTCATTTCTTTCTTGCTTAGTTTCTTTGTGTTCTTTCTTTCTTACTTTTTTGTGTTCTTTTCTTTCTTTCTTGCTTACTTTGTTTGTGTTCTTTCTCTCTTTCTTTCTTACTTACTTTCTTTATGTTCCTTCTTTCTTGCTTAGTTTTATTGTGTTCTTTCTTTCTTACTTACTTACTTACTTTCTTAGTTTTTTTCTATTTTTTTGCTTTCCTTCTTTGTGTTTTTTTTCTTTCTTTCTTGCTTACTTTCTTTGTGTTGTTGGTTTATTTCTTCATTACTTACGTTCTTTCTTTGTGTTGTATCTTTCTTTTTTTTATTTTTTCTTGCTTCGTTTCTTTGTGTTCCTACTTTCTTTGTGTTCTTTCTTTCTTTGTTTCTTTCTTACTTACTTACTTTCTTTCTTTGTGTTTCTTACTTTTTTTCTTTCTTTCCTCCTTCCTTTCTTCCTTTCTTTCTTTTTTTCTTCTCTGTTTTCTTTCTTTCTTACTTTCTTTGTGTCCTTTCTTTCTTACTTTCTTATTTTCTTTGTGTTCTTTCTTCCTTTTTTACTTACTTTGTGTTCTTTCTTCCTTCCTTTCTTTCTTTCTTTTTTCCTCACTTTTTTTCTTTCTTTGTGTCCTTTCTTTGTGTTCTTTTCTTTCTTACTTACTTTCTTTGAATTCTTTTTTTCTTGCATACTTTCTCTGTGTTCTTTATTTCTTTCTTCCTTACTTTCTTTGTGTTTTTTTCTTTCTTTCTTGCTCACTTCCTTTGTGTTCTTTCTTTCTTTCTTGCATGTTTTCTTTGTGTTCTTCCTTTCTTTCTTACTTTCTTTGTGTTCTTTGTTTGTTTGTTTGTTCTTTCTTTCTTGCTTACTTTCTTTGTGTTCTTTTTTTCTTTCTTTCTTGCTTACTTTCTTTGTGTTCTTTCTTTCTTTATTGCATATTTTCTTTGTGTTCTTTCTTTCTTTCTTACTTTCTCTGTGTTCTTTTTTCCTTGCTTACTTTCTCTGTGTTCTTTATTTCTTTCTTGCTTAGTTTTTTTGGGTTCTTTTTTTTCTTTATTTCTTGCTTACTTTCTTTGTGTTCTTTCTTTCTTTCTTGCATATTTTTTGTGTTCTTTCTTTCTTACTTACTTTCTTGTATTCTTTTTTTCTTGCTTACTTAATCTGTGTTCGTTAATTCTTTCCTGCATACTTTCTTTGTTACTTTTTTTTCTTTCTTTCTTGCTTACTTTCTTTGTGTTCTTTCTTTCTTTCTTGCATATTTTCTTTGTGTTCTTTCTTTCTTACTTTCTTTCTGTTCTTTGTTTGTTTGTTTGTTCTTTCTTTCTTGCTTACTGTCTTTGTGTTCTTTCTTTTCTTTCTTTCTTGCTGCCTTTCTTTGTGTTTTTTTCTTTTTTTCTTGTTTACTTTCTCTGTGTTCTTTCTATCTTTCTTTCTTACTTACTTTCTTTGTGTTCTTTCTTTCTTGCTTAGTTTGTTTGTGTTCTTTCTTTCTTACTTATTTACTTACTTACTTACTTTCTTTGTTTTTTCTATTTTTTGCTTACCTTCTTTGTGTTTTTTCTTCTATCTTGCTTACTTTCTTTGTGTTTTTTTTACTTACTTTCTTTGTGTTCTTTCTTTGTGTTCTATCTTTCTTTTTTATTTCTTTCTTGCTTAGTTTCTTTGTGTTCTTCCTTTCTTTCTTATTTTCTTTGTGTTCTTTCTTTCTTTCTTACTTACTTACTTTCTTTCTTTGTGTTCTTTCTTTCTTTCTTTCTTTTTTCCTCTCTGTTTTCTTTCTACTTACTTTCTTTGTGTTCTTTCTTTGCTGCTTAGTTCTTTGTGTTCTTTCTTTGTTACTTTATTTGTTTTCTTTCTGTCTTTTTGCTTACTAACTTTGTGTTCTTTCTTTCATTTTTTCTTTATTACCTTCTTTTTGTTCTTTTTTCTTTTCTCTCTTTCTTTCTTTTTTTCTTACTTTGTGTTCTTTCTTTCTTTTTTTCCTTCCATTCTTTCTTTCTTTCTCTTCTTCCTTTTTTCCTTTGTTCTGTCTTTTTTTTTTCTTACTTATTTTCTTTTTGTTCTTTTTTCTTTCTTTTTTTTACTAACTTTTTTGTGTCCTTTTTCTTTCTTTCTTACTTATTTTCTTTGTGTTCTTTTTTCTTTCTTTCTTACTTACTTGCTTTGTGTTCTTTCTTTGTGTTCTTTTCTTTTTTATTTATTTCTTACTTTCTTTTTGTTCTTTCATCCTGTTTTACTTTCTTTGTGTTCTTTGTGTTCTTCTTCCTTTCTTTCTTTCTTTTCCTCACTCTTTTCTTTCTTCGGTTCTTTCTTTCTTTTATCTTGCCTATTTTCTTTGTGTTCTTTCTTTCTTTCTTTCTAACTTTCTTTGTGTTTCTTCGTTTGTCTGTTTGCTCTTTCTTTATTGCTTCCTTTATTTGTGTTCTTTTCTTTCTTTCTTGCTTACTTTCTTTCTGTTCTTTCTCTCTTTCTTTCTTACTTTCTTTGTGTTCTTTCTTTCTTGCTTAGTGTGTTTGTGTTCTTTCTTTCTTTCTTATTTACTTACTTACTTACTTTCTTTGTTTTTTCTTTTTTTTTTGCTTACCTTCTTTGTGTTTTTTCTTTCTTTCTTGCTTACTTTCTTTGTGCTGTTTTTTTACTTACTTTCTTGTGTTCTTTCTTTGTGTTCTTTCTTTCTTTTTATTTCTTTCTTGCTTAGTTTCTTTGTGTTCTTCCTTTCTTTCTTACTTTCTTTGTGTTCTTTCTTTCTTTCTTACTTACTTACTTTCTTTCTTTGTGTTCTTTCTTTCTTTCTTCATTTCTTTCTTTTTTTCCTCTCTGTTTTCTTTCTACTTACTTTCTTTGTGTTCTTTCTTTGCTGCTTAGTTTCTTTGTGTTCTTTCTTTCTTACTTTATTTGTTTTCTTTCTGTCTTTTTACTTACTAACTTTGTGTTTTTCTTTCTTTCTTTGTGTTTTTTCTTTCATTTTTTCTTTATTGGCTTCTTTGTGTTCTTTTTCCTTTTCTCTCTTTCTTTCTCTTTTTCCTCTTTTTCTATCTTTCTTTGTGTTCTTTCTTTCTTTTTTTCCCTTCCATTCTTTCTTTCTTTTTTTTCTTCCTTTTTTCTTTTGTTCTCTTTTTTTCTTTCTTACTTATTTTCTTTGTGTTCTTTTTCTTTCTTTTTTACTAACTTTTTTGTGTCCATTTTGCTTTCTTTCTTACTTATTTTCTTTGTGTTCTTTTTTCTTTCTTTCTTACTTACTTTCTTTGTGTTCTTTCTTTGTGTTCTTCTTTTCTTTTTTATTTCTTTCATACTTTCTTTGTGTTCTTCTTCCTTTTTTACTTTCTTTGTGTTTTTTGTGTTCTTTCTTTCTTTCTTTCTTTTTCCTCACTCTTATCTTTCTTTGTGTTCTTTCTTTGTGTTATTTTCTTTCTTACTTACTTTCTTTGTGTTCTTTTCTTCTTGCTTACTTTCTTTGTGTTCTTTCTTTTATCTTGCGTATTTTTTGTGTTCTTTCTTTCTTTCTTTCTTACTTTCTTTGTGTTCTTTGTTTGTCTGTTTGTTCTTTCTTTCTTGCTTACTTTCTTTGTGTTCTTCTTTTCTTTTTTATTTCTTTCTTACTTTGTTTGTGTTCTTTCTTCCTTTTTTACTTTCTTTGTGTTCTTTGTGTTCTTTCTTCCTTTCTTTCTTTCTTTTCCTCACTCTTTCATTTCTTTGTGTTCTTTCTTTCTTTCTTGCTTACTTTCTTTGTGTTCTTTGTTTCTTTCTTTCTTCTTTCTTTCTTTTTTCTTACCTACTTTCTTTGTGTTTTTTCTTTCTTTCTTTGTGTTCTTTTTTTTCTTTCTTTCTTCTTTCTTTCTTTCTTGCTTACTTGCTTTGTGTTCTGTCTTTCTTTCTTTGTGTTCTTTCTTTCTTTCTTTGTATTCTATTACATTTTAACGTCTTATATAGCAAATATTCGTGACATTTTTTTTCTAATGTGTCTGCTCTGAAACATACAAACTATAAGGCGTGAAGCTGATACCCGGCTCTATAAATTCATCTTGAGACTTAATTGTTGTAGGAAGTTCGAAGTTGCAGTCTTCCTTTTTATTCTAACACTTCTTATTGTGTTGTATATACTCTGTAAAAGCACATAGGTTTTAGGATGTATTATAGAAATGACAGTGTATCAATGCTATACAGTATGACATGGGTGAGCCACTTGCTTACACGTTGCTGTAACTTTGTATTACAATCTAGCACTGGAATGAAACGAATCATAAAATGAGTTGGAAAGAGAAAACATTTAATAAACCTTTTTTCAGTTTAAATCCTTTTGTAAGGACTAAGTATATATTTTTCCGACGGACTTTTCCACACGTGACAATCAACTAACGACCCCGCACGTTTCCGCACTTCCGCCGGTTTCAAAATCCAAAACAGTACGCCATATTTTTCGGCTATATATTTTCCATGTATTGTGTAGGAAATAGTGTATATTCTATAGGTATCTTTACTATACATTAGTATATTACTATATAATTATTCTTTCGTTTGTTCTGTTATTTTTGTAATTTTAGATTCTTTTACTTCTTAGATTAATAATTTATAACGGTCGATTTGTGCTCACACATTTATTTTTACTGTCTGCATTCTAAACATAATGGTAATCTATTTTCAGTGATAAGTTAAGTATTTTTAAATATGCAGTTCAAAATCAGTTATATTCATGTCTTTGTTTGCGAGCCGGGGATGAATGACATGTCTACAACAGTGCACTAGGTTTATTGATTTTACTACGGCCACAAAACCATTTCTTTTGATTTAATTTATCAATGTCAACTTCTACCTAAATATTTTTACACAAACTGATTTGGATCTTCTAATGTAACGAGATAAGGTCTGTATTCTAAGTGACTGACAGTTTAAATCCAATGAGGTGTTATTTTCTCGGATAACTTATCATTACTGAAAAAAACAGGAGAGATCTATAACATTATACTTATGACCTATTGTGTTTTCCACTACAGGTACCAAGATGAATAAAAAATATTTATATCACCTAATAAAGTAAAAAGACTGGTTGCAACTTGTTCGCTGAATATACAGATTTTTAAATGAGGATATAACAAACAATTGTATAAAGGAAGCAATTTATAAAATAACTTAATTCATACTGAAAATGAATGTTTGGTGCTACAAAATAAAACATGTTATTACTTCCCTTTCTGAGAGTTTGTCGATCACAATTACACAATGTTAAAGGTTTGACGATATGAAGTACAAACTTAAGGTTTTTTAAATACTAAACTTTTCATGAAATTACAAACAGTTTTTTGTATTTGAGCTACACATTAAATAGTAAAGTAAAAATGTTTATCTATAGGAACAAGTATAAATTATTATCTCCCTTTTTTCTAGAAGATAGAGTGGTTACATCCCTTGAAATAGGACGAACTGCATTAAAATTAAGAAAGAGCTTCAGCATCAACCAGTAAAACAAGTAATATCTTTCTAAACTGATCAAAATTTCATAAACAACTACATTTGTATTAACCTATATTTCAGTCACTATCCTCAGTATGCGGAAGAATCTAAACGTAATTTACATCATGGGTGTGACTATTTACGCATTACGAGACCACTCCTGGTATTGGTATTATTTGTGCATTTTGCTATAACTGTAATTTTAATTGTTCATCACTAGACCTCATGTCAATCAGTTATTTTACTGAACTTAAAAATATGTTATTTCATGTTTTATATGTTACATGCCTCTCAAAGTAAGAAAATACAAGAAGGACGGTTCGGACATATCGCCTCTCCCTTCCGCAGACAGAAAATCTGAACAAGTAAAGTGTTAGATTCTAAAGCAGTATCATTCTGTTATTAAAGTTGATAATAAAATGCAAACTTTAAAATTCAACTGTTTGAACGGGGATAATCATGTTATGATTTTCTTGCAAGAGTCTCACTGCAGAACAGATTTAGAATCAGTTAAATTGGGGAAAGAGTGGAGAGAAAAAATGAAATAATGCCACAACTTTTTTCGAGAGGGGCTGCTTTACCTTTTACGCCAACTATGTACTTAAAATTCCAAACCTTTCTACAGATAAGTATGGACAATTTTTGTCTTTTTAAATTACATTTGCTGGTGATAGTTATTATCATATTTCAAACATATATGCTCCTAATAATGTATATAGAGGCATTAATTTTCATTTTTAGGAAAGACAATTGGTCGATTAGTGCCATCCATTTATACTTAGAGAAGATTATAACTGTACGTTAAATAATAAAACTGAAGGTGCTGGAGATGTTTTTACAGTATGAATTCCATCATACCAAAGATATTCATGGATGAGTAACAATAATGCTTAAGAAACAGAAATAGATACTCCGCGATTATCTATAACAGATGTTGATACTTCTGATACTAGTCTAGTTACGAAGAAAGTGTATTTATGAAATTTTAATTTCTACATGCATTTGAAGTAACCCGGTTCTTTCTGTGTTATATGGGTTGATTATTGTTTAAATATGTATAAATTTATAGATATGTATGTAGAATAAATCCCGGACTGCGATCTACATGACCGATTCACGTCGCAGAGGATTTTTTTTAAATAATACAAACGCACTTTCCATGTTTTAGTTATAATTTGCATATTTAAATAAGGTTTAAGACATTCACTAGGAAGGATTTTCTGACGTAAGAACATGTAATGAAATATATTGCTGAGGTAAGTTGCATCAAAGCCACCAGATAAAAGAAGCATACTCTAAAAATTCAGGTTCCGATTTCTTCAAATATTTAAAAAGTGCTTTTATATTGTTGTAGTAGTAACCTAGAAATGTCGCCATAAAGACAGCAGCTGATATTTTGATATTATATTTCATAGACTTAAAACAACCACATTCACCTGCACTTCAGCCTGAACTGTTCATGTTTAATATAGCAAAAAAAAAAAAAAAGACAAAAAAAGAAATATATCAGAGCACAAATCCTTGTTATTTTCTAATCAAATGATAGAAATTGGAACTGTCCTATTACATTTAATATAAACAGAGCGTGGAAATAACTGTCGTCTTAGAAAATGAATTTATATATTAAGTTTCTCTGAATCTCGTTTTCAAATTACTTTTTTTCAAACCACAATACTAATGGTATAAAAGTACAAAGTCCTTTGTTATGTTACAAGTATCTGGCAATGTGTGTACATGTGTATATATGTTTCTATTCAACTAAATGATTTTAGATGCTCAGGTCCTCAGACATGGCATTATCATGTCTTGCTAGCAAATTGTATGCGAGATAAATACAAGCACCGAAAGATAAGTGTAAACATCTGCGTTATCTGTGTATATCTGCGCTATACCTATTCGGACAATTCGGATAGTAATTTGAATTCGGACGAACAGTTCGCAATCGTCTTGAATTTTCATACATTTCTACATGTCTGCGACTTATGCAAACAATTAACAATAAATTTTTGTTGTATTAAAACATGAACAACCTTTTCTTTTCAAGAAAGTCTAAGAGAGAAAATAAAGGTAATATATAAACGAAAATGTGACATTCAAAACACCGCTACCTGTACTCTATAATGTCGCTGAACCTGTAAACATTCACTGCGGAGATTAACTAGGATTTTAAGTACCGTATTTTGCTGTCAAAATTCCATTCGTACATTTGTTAAGCCTACAGAAATCACACTTAAAATCATCGAATGAAAATCAAAATATAAAGTAATTCTTTCTTTCTTTCTTTCTTTCTTTTAATTTTGTCAATATGCTATCCAAAATGGAAAAATAAAATAATAAAATAAAATAAAATAATTTCCACCAATCCATTTACGGTATATTAAGCAAACGAACAAACGAATGATTGATGATTACGCAGGAACGAAAACACTTGAAAACAATTTACACACTTATTTCAGAGTTACTTCCCCTATCACAACGCTAACTAATTAAGGTAAACCTAGTAATAGTCATCAGAGCGCTGCAAGCACTAGCATATTTTCTGCACCTGGGAATGCTAATAAAGACCTACAAATATGAATAATTAGTCACAAATGTTTTGCTTGCCTAAACCAGATTAGAAGCAGTGACTTTAAATTTTAGTCAAGTCTCATCATTGATAAATTTATAAACTAATTGTTAATTTTAAATTAACCATGTGCAGTATCAGCAAAGCAGCATAAGACATGAATACTTGTACAAAGTTTGGAGTGAACAAAAGAACAAAACAAACTTTTTTTCATTTTTTTTTCAATTCCCCAATTTCAATAGAAACAACCACAGGATAACTATTAAAATACTTTGCTCGAAAAACCAATCAACATGCACCGCACTTTGTCCTGAACTTTTCATGAATAATATGTATCAATGAAAAAAAAAACAAAAAAAAAAAAACACACACACATTTGTTGGAAAATTGAACTAACTATATTTTATAGAATAAAAATTATCTATAGAAAGTTTTGTACAAGGTAAGTACAAGCATCGAAAGTCCAGTACATTCTAAATCTCTGCTTAAATACGCACATCTGAGTAATTCACATTTGCACAGTTGTTTTAGTAATGACAAATTCAGACACAATCTTTATTTTACATACATACGGAGAACACGTACTGCAGAGGTTAGCTAAGATTGTAACTACCTTAACAATGATTACCTGTTTTGTTGTCAAAATATCTACTCGAATATTTGATAGGCGTACAGAAATAACACTTACAATCAATGCATGAAAATCACATTATTTACTAATTCTTTCCCTCTTTCTTTCTTTCTTTTAAGTTTGTTAATATCTTAACAAAATCAAATCAAAACCCACCAACCCATTTATAATGAGTAAACGAGCGAAAGAATGACTAAGTGTAAGAACTTGTTTCCCTATTTATGAACACGCAAACACTTTACAACAGATCATCCCACTTAGGACACAGTTACTTCACCATTTATACCAGTTACGTACCCGGACACGTTTGTCAGACCAACGTTTAACAAGTAATAACATCGTAAATACGTTTAATATTCTAAATCTTTAAGGAGCAGAGTTGTAATTCTATTATAAGAACTTTCACATTGCGTTTGGAATTAAGCATACCAGAAAGTATTTATGAAACAATTGTCTAAAAAAAAAAAAAAGAAAAGAAATAAAAAGTGTTTGAACGTTTCTTCGAGTGTTGTGTATTGTATGGTCACCTTCAGGACCCCAGCGAAAGGGTTCAGTCCACGCCGCTAAATTACAATGATTACTACAATATGATCTTACTTATTATATTATTGTAAACATTAAACTGGGGGTAATTTGCCATTATACAATCACACTACCATATTTAGTCAAATCATTACTACAGATATTTAGTGGAGCATCCTTTAACTATCGTAAAAAAATTGCTTGTAATTTGCTTAAATGTAACAAAAGAGAAAGAAATATTCCTACAAAGTAGTATTCAATTTTTTCATTTTTTTTTTCATTTTGATAGCAGTACATTAAAGAAAACATGATAAGCTTTCATGAAAATTTCTAAAATTTTGTCGCATCTTAACTATATTATTTTTGACAAAAGTGCATTTTCGTTTATCATTGTGTGAGCTAGGATCAAAAGTTAATTTAATATAGCCAATTTTTACTTTTTTTCATCAGTTTTATTATCTTTTTAGTCTGAAATTGTATTCTGACTCACTAAAAATTTTAACGCACAAATGAGGCTTCGTTAAAACTAGGTAGATTTGTTTACATCTTTTTATTGATTTTACGCTCTAATTTTATATTTTTGTTCAATTTCAGAACGTAGATCTACTAAGGCCTGAATTAAGCTAAGTTTGACAAAAATGTTCTTGCATACCCTACGGGAAAAGTGCAGGTATGCGTTAACTTTTATTTTTCTATTTTTATTTTTTTTGTGCGTGACGTCATTCGATCTACATTAACTCATCAAATTCAGAAACTAAGATACATAATCAACTAGTACCTTTTTGTGTAAAGTATTATATTCAGGGAAAAAATGAACACTTTAACAGAAACTGATTCGAACGTTTTTGAGTACATACTGTGTTAAGGAGGCTTGCTATCGACCATGCTCTGTGTATTTCTTTGTATTAGATAAACGAGCAGACGACATTTTGCAAACTTGAGTTACTTGCAATTTCAAACGAAACCTGTGGGTTAAGAAAATATATCAACTGACCTTTTTCGATGAAAACGTGACATCACGACACCAGCAACAGATAAAGAACAGAGAAATTTGTTTAAAATTAAATATTCATAATATTTTTTTCTATATTTAGCAATTCAGCAATTTAGATATCCCTGGTCACATCACAAACCCTTCAGCATTTATGACATTAATTTTGACAACTAAACAAATCTGAGGCTGTGACAGAAGGTAGAGCAATTCGAAGGGTCAAAGAGAGAGAGAGAGAGAGAGAGAGAGAGAGAGAGAGAGAGAGCATGATGATGATTAAAGCGGAAGTTTGATGATAAGTTACGCGACGATATGGTGACGTCAGTATAAAAAGTAACGTTAAAAAGATTTGCGGGGATCAGGTTATTTAAGAACCATCCTAAATAGATATTTCTGCATGAGCAGTCCACCAAAGACAGACGTCACAGATGTATATTTAACATTTTACCGTTGATAAATCTTTTATTTATGTTTGACAAAGAACAACAATTGTTTCAAATCCACCACATAAGTCTAAAATGTTGACTAATACATGAAAAGATAGTGTACGTTATTGGTGCCCGCAAATAGGACTGGTGTTGAAAAGGGAGCGATCTGACGTCGCCAATTTGACGCTGCATCATATGACGTAGCCCAGCTTCAAGGCGCACTCGGGTATTTGTTGAGTCTCAATTGAATGCACACAAGGTATTAAATGAGTAGTCATGTAATACGAGATTTATTGCACGAGTTATTTGAAAACGATAAAAATGAGGCTCTGCCGAATCCGTCTACGTTTTGTCCGTATACGCCCGAACGTCATAAGCGTATTGTTAAAGACGTTGACGTCAACATTTTATTACTCTAGTGTTATACCAAAATTATTAATTAATTATACAATATTAGGCGCATTTTCACTACAAATGCAGGGCCAATATGAACTTCTCCAAAACATTATTAACACAAATCTCAGCCATTATGAAGAAACTCGGCCTTTATGAAAAAAACTCGGGCTTTTTTAGATTTGAGGCTTCTCATTGGCTGACTAGCTCGGCAATTATGAAAAACCAGACAATTATGAGATTCGAGCATTCTCACTGAATGACCAGCTCAGCCATTATGAAACTGATTCTATTCATTAGGCCTAAACAAAACAGTAGCCATCTTGAATTTTCTGAACTTAAATTTAGATTATTGTTTGATCAATTTTAAGATCAGATGTTTTTGAGATATCCTAAAGTTGCAACATAATTTCGCGGAATAAGTACTGGTTAAGATCCGGACGGGTTATATACAGGTAATTATTACACAAGACGACACTTTTCCGGCAGCAAAAAATAACAATGAACAAAGTTGAGCGTATACTGAAATTTTCACATTAATTGTTGTAAACTATCTAATGTTCTTTGGTAAATATTGTATAGTTTATTAATAAAATTTTCAATAATTTAGTGTTTTCATAATGTCCTAGTTATTGGGCTAAAGATAGACATATTACATAGATTAGAAGATAGTCTTAATTATTAACATTATAATATAACACGGTTCTTTATTTTATGCCTACCAATGAAATATAGGGAAATATCAGTGAGATAAAAGTGATAATACACTGTTTTGAATCAGTTAATTACCATTTTGATAATACATGTTTGTGCCCGAACTATTGAATATTGAGTATTAATCCGCTTTTATAATTAAAGTATGTATGGCAAAATTCAATAAATATTGATAAACTGTGTAGACAAAAATAAATATTATTTGATGAAAGTGTATTCAGTTTATTTCAGCAGAAGTAAAGTTATCATATGTATTGGAGATTGTCTGCACTTTTTTGTGCGGAGTAACCAAAGTACGCATTAACTGATTTGGGGCTCACCATGGGGAATTTATTGAAGGCCCTGATTAAAAATGTCATAAAAAAACCCATTTTTGACGTGTTGGCATAAAATAAAAAGAAAATTTGTTTGTTTTTTAGTGGAAGATGGGAATTTATTTCATCTCGTGAACACCATATGTTGATATTTTCACTCGTGGCTGCGCCACTCGTGAAAATATCACATATGGTGTTCACTCGATGAAATAAATTCTCATCTTCCACAAAAACAAACAAATATCCTCTATATAATACACTTGATATAATCATAATAGTAGTTAATGTATGCCGCTGAATTCCGCAAGCAATTTTGGAGATTTTAGAACGCTGTGAATCAATGTTTTGCATTAATAAAATATACAAACAATTAGCTAACCTCTGATACAAATTTTATGAACATATCGAACATTCACAAATTTACTGGCGATTTACAAAACAAGCCAGTACTGGACTGTGAGTAACGCGAGCAAAAATGAAGTTAAGCAATAAACATTAACGTAATGAAGTTAAACGTATAAAGCATAGCATATGTCAGGGGCGTAGCCAGCTTTTTTTCAACTTGTATGCCAATAGAAGGGGTTCCAAAGGGCGGTTGCCTTGGTAAGGGTGTCAAAGAGGGGGAGGGGACGAAGCCTCGCACTTCCGCTAACACCCCCCCGCGAAGCCGGAAACAAGCGGAGATTAAAAAGGGGCAAAATGTGTGTTATAAAGTATCTCGGAGAAAATGAAAAAGTCAAAACAATCCGTTAAATAGAACCATTTTAAACTTGGTATTTGATTCGATGCAAAATTAACTGAACACTGTATGCAGACTGTACAGCATGCCTAAGGCATGGTGAATGATAATGAAGTCGTTTTTTTGCGTCGCGAAAATTATCATGTTCTCCACAAGGCATTAAAACACACACTGCAAGGCCCCTCCCCACTGCCCTTCCAGCTTTTATTGCAATTTTTTTGACTTTTGCAAATGTCATTTTCTTGACAAACTTGCAGGCCCGGGCCTGCAGGGCCAAATAGTAGCTACGCCACTGTACGTTGTAAAAAGAACAAAGTTTCAGAGTAAATAACAACATAGAGTAATTGACTAAAAAACAAAAACGGGCGAATGGTGATAACAAAAAGTGGCAGATCGAAAAGCTACAAGATAAACTCGGAATATTGTGTAACTCAAATTCATGAGTTTTTTACGATGCCTAAGAAGAATCAAACAATCACCAGTTTGTATTTTTTGTTTTATCTCTAATACCCTTCTATATTGAACAGGCTAAGAAGCATGTATGAAACAATATAGACGGTAAGATATCATTTCGAACTCGGCCGGTTACTTCTGACACTTGCCCTTATGCATTTACAGAATTACTTCCCTTAGACTTAACCTTCACAATGTACATTATATCAGTCTCGATTTGAACTGCTACATGCGTTCAGTCCAGTATATTTTTATTTAAAAAAGTTATTCCTGTTATGGTCTTCGCGGATAATATGCTTCATAGTCTGTGAAAATTGACCACTGTCCACTATTTAAGACAGGACATGCGTGTACACACCATGGAACGGGTCAGTGGTCCAGTGATCACGCACTGGAATTATAATCCAGGGGTTGGGATTTTGATCTCCCGCTCCGCCACTAACATAACTGTCTTTCGGATGATGTGTCAGTGCTATACAATGAGCATGGAAAAGAACAAACGGGTGTCCCTTGGTTTGGGAGGTTTTCTGTATCTTGTACTTAACCTCACAGCATCTAATCTCTGCATGGGGCGCCGGTCATATGAGCAACCGGTACCGACAATTAACGCCACTCGATGTTTCTTGTGGCAACGATAATTCAGGTCCAATATTGTTGTCTTGCTTCGTAGAGCCTGGCCTGGCCGCCCTTGTGTTTATACACAATACTTTCGGTTCTAATTTACTGCTAGACGATTTTAGTCTCGTTTCAGTTATCTATCCCATCCATGATCCATCGCATGTCGGAAGAACTTGTTTGGCAGCTCAAGGCATTGGCTATAAAATTCGATTACCTGACAAGGTGTGTGAACGAAAGTCTTAACCAATAAGACTTTTATTCCTGGTTTTGCCTTTCTAGTTATTATAGTATATGACAACCGTTCTATAACGTTTCGCCCTTAGTTCACGAGAAATGAAATAGAGAATCGTAAGTTTAATCACGATTTTATCAGAGCAAGTTCGGTTTATAATGTGCTTTCGTTTTGCGAATTTATAAAAAGGTCACAGAGGTCACCCTATGTAAATATTTGTGCACGGATTAAAAAAAATAGTATCAAAGAAATAACCACTGTCTGTGACATATTTCGTGTGTGCTGTGTTTTTTATGTTTGGTTTTATATATACAATAAAGGTTGTCATCAGTTGTGCAAAAGAACAGTGAACGCAAAAACGCATGTTTGTTATACTTGCTACGGTGGAATTATTTGAAGGCTTCTATTAACTGCACAATTATACCTAAAATAACCATATTTGCTCAGTTCCTTGACATGTAATTATTCCTTTTATTTATTTATTTATTTATTTATTATTTTAGCTTGACCAAATACTGAGTGATTTCGGGTCAAAGTAATGGAACGCAAAATATGCCAATGTCGTAAAATATGTTTGTGTATATTAAAGGCTAGTGGATAGTAAATGGTTAAATTCACAAACCTTCTCGTTTCTTTTTCTCACGAGGTTGTTCTAGCAGTTCATCAGCAGGTTCTTCTCCCCTTTCGTAGCACTCTAGTAAATCAACAATCAAGGACTGGTTCGTCTCTTTCAGGCATTCTTTGAATTTTGTATACCCCTTCACGCCTTTGCTTCTAACAATGTCTAAACATTTGCTGTTTCTGTCTAGAACATTCCCTGTCTCCTGTGTGAACATAGACAACTAAAATCAAGCTGGTATAATAAATATTTTAAAGGCGACTGTAAAATTAAGAAATCATTTAAAACGACGAATGCTCCCCGAAGAGCACGTTTGTCTATAAAATGATTTTTTTTCAGTAAATAATATATATGCATTTTAAGCTTCTTTAAATTGTCACAGAATCTGCATTTCAAGTTTACAGAAATTTGTAACATGACATTGACATCAGATGATACTGGTAATCTGATAGTAAAACATCCGATTTATTTTAACTGAATTAAAAAAATGGTTACTGAGAAATAGCAAAGGTAAAAATAGTACGAAAAAATATGTAGCAAAATCAAAGGGCCATTAAAATAATCAATCCTCGCCATGCTTTAAATAAATGAATCTTATATGAATAAATGAAAAACTAGAACTATCACTAAAGGTGATTAATACCCCCACATGGGTGCTTGATACTGGAACTGGAAAGCTTAAAATCAATGGCATAAAGTGACATAAGAAACATGGAAATATGTATATGTTTTATATTTAATAATATTGTATATAGAGAAAACAATTACCGGTAGACAACTGAACTGTATATTTTCTAGAAGAACTAGCTTAAGTTTAAGCGAACAGTGACCTTGACCCAACTGGCAAAATTTTCAATCCCAAGCGTCGTCTTCATAGAAGCTACCTTTACAGCAAATTTCATCAAAATATCTCATTCCTAACTCAAGTTATTGAGCAGAAATCATTTTTTTTTATTTTTAGTAATAGTGACCTTGACCTTGGCCCACCAGCCCCAATATCGAAGTTGACCTGTATGTTATAATGTTACACCTGTGTACCAATTTTTTTTAATCTGTCAAGCCATTCATGAGAAATTGTCCGGAAACCGTTTTTCTATTTTTAGTAATAGTGACCTTGACCTTGGCACCACCAGCCCAAATATCGATGTTACACCTGTGTATCAAAAGTTGTTTAAATCTGTCAAGCCATTCATGAGTTATTGTCCGGAAACCGTTTATCTATTTTTAGTAACAGTGACCTTGACCTTGGCCCCACCAGCCCCAATATCGATGTTACACCTGTATACCAAAAATTGTTTAAATCTGTCAAGCCATTCATGAGTTATTGTCTGGAAATCGTTTTTCTATTTTTATTAACAATGAACTTGAACTTGGCCCCACCAGCCCTAATATCGAACGTGACCGGTATCTTATGATGTTACACCTGTGTACCAACAATTTTTTAAATATGTCTAGCCTTTCATGCATAATCATCCAAAAACCGTTTTTCTATTTTTAGTAACAGTGACCTTTACCTTGGCCCCACAAGCCCCAATGTCGAACTTGACCTGTATCTTGTGATATTACAACTGTGTACCAACAATTTTTTAAATCTGTCTAGCCTTTCATGAGTTATCGTCCGGAAACCGTCTTTCTATTTTTAGTAACAGTGACTTTGACCTTGGCCCCACCAGCCCCAATATCGAACTTGACCTGTATCTTATGATGTTTCAGCTGTGTACCAAAAATTGTTTAAAGCTTTCAAGCCATTCACGAGTTATCGTCCGGAAACCGTCTTTCTATTTTTTGTCACAGTGACCTTGACCTTGAACCCACCAGCCCCAATATCGAACTTGACCTGTATCGGATGATGTTACAGCTGTGTACCAAAAATTGTTTAAATCTGTCTAACCTTTCATGAGTTATCGTCCGGAAACCATGACGGACCGGCAGACCGACAGACCGACCGACCGACCGACAAGCTCACTCCTATATACCCCCTCAAACTTTGTTTGTGGGGGTATAATAAATGAACAATAATCCAGATTATGACTGTAAGTTTTGCATCTATCCATGTTTTTGAAGCTTTCATAAAGGTTAACTGAATTCCAGGCACGGGTTATTGATTAATAATTTGGTCACAGAAAATGTTTTGGGCAAATCGAAAGCGCAAAAAAGAGAAAATAAAATAAATGCGTTTTATTTTGGTAATATGAGCATCTCCTCCCGGGACACAAATTCCTTATAAATTTTAATTCATCAAGTGCTTAAGTATATTTTTAATCCAGATATCAAACGTTTACATAGAGAATATTCTTTTTTTTATAAATATGGGATTTATAGTCATCGAGTGGTATTAAAATAAATATTTCACGAGTGGCGATCGAGTGGTATTAAAATAGTTCACGAGTGGCGATAGCCACGAGTGAAATATGATAATCTTCATACCACGAGATGAAAATAAATTCAGTTTTCTTAAACTGGATTTTTCTGTTTATTATATACTTTTTCTCTTTTTTGCCCTTATGATTCAAAAGAATTCCCCTTTAATTTTATGTAATGGCTGAATTTAGTAGAAAGAAGTCCGGAAAGACACCAATGAAAATACAGAAAATATGTAAATTCACTGCAGTGAAAAATAATTTTCAAGTGAAAATACGGAAAATGAAAATACGCATTTTATTTCACTATTTCACAGCATTTCACTTATAAGTATTTCACTTATAATAATAATAATAATAATAATAATAATAATTATTATTATTATTATTATTAAGCCATAGATCACGGCTTGCCAAATATGTTTACTTACTTTGATGATCATGGCTTCCTTATAATCTAATAGGTCACAGTGTACAGCAAGTTCAATCATCTGATCTAGAAACAGAATTTCCACAATATCCTGCCTTGCTTGACGAAGAGAATATATCATCTTTTGTATTTCTATAGGGGAAAAAAAAACAAATAAAATTTTCTTTATTTAACGAAACAGAAACAGACAAAACAATTAAAACTTCAAGATGATAGTGTAGGTAAACTGTCTTAATTCTTTCATAATCGTATGGCCACGCTTACAAACGAAAAGACAATGTAGAATTTCTGTTAGACATTTGCTTTGCAATAAGTGATCATTTAAATGGGTTTGTTGAACACAATCAAAACAGAACATGATCCTAAGTGGTTGAAATTATATCCCGTCCAATCGCACTGTATAGTTTCACTGTGTTTGACAAACTTGGGGCCGCCATTTCCAGGACATCGGATAAAATAGATACAGAACATTCACTGTGCTTTATATGTGGATTTCTGTAGCTCAACGGAATTTCTTATTTCATGTTCATCTTATTTTTGGAAGATATTGTTTTACAAGTACCAGTAGTTGTTTAAACTACTAATGTGCGAACTATATCTATGTTTAAGGAAAATGCATAAAAGGTTAACTCCTTCCCCGCGCCAGTTATTGTTGGAGAGTAAGACAGTGTAATCAACATTGAGTCTAATTGGACACAATAATAGGAATCTAGTAATGATAGATTTTAAACAGATTTTAAAACAGCTTGACTACTTTTAGTTATTACTTGTTTGATACAATTTTCTTAAAATTTGTATTGTATTAGTTTTTTGTCCTTTGTCCAGTGAAAGCATTAATGAATTGAGGAAACAGAAGAAACCTTTTTTTTATTTGAACATATAATAGAGAAACAGCTTGTTCATTAAACAGAGACACAAAGGAGTATCACCATCTTTACGAGAGTAACTATAGAACAATTACTCAATATGCGCAGTACATTTAAGTGCCAAATAATATGAATCAGTTATTAGAAAATGTTCACCAGCCACAGGTTAGCGGTCAAGGCCAACATGTTTATACACAAGCCTCGGGTGAAGTACTTTTATGTGCAAGTAAGTTGTGATATTCCGCAGTACTTTACATTTGATAAAAGAAGTCAGTTCTATATGTGTTATCCACAGCAACAATTTAATGGACAACCGTTCATGCATTCTCCGTCAGAACTTTACTACGGTGGACTACCAGTCGCCACTGAACAACTTAATCCCACGGTGGTTTTTATAAAAGTAAAAATAAGAAAACTAAATCTATAGCTAAACACCAGTCTTTGTACAGGGTTTCAAAATTCTTCTCAATTGTCCTGCATTTCCCAACAAATTTGCTTCTAACTGAAAGTGATTTAGTTTTTGCACTTCACTCGCCGCGCTTATAATAACGCTTTATTCAAACAACATACAATTGATCAAATTTAGGTGATTAAAACTTGCAAGTGACGCATAAAACGCATCATTGGACCCACAATACCTGCAATACACAAACCAAAACACTGACATCTTCCGACACAAAAATGTTAATTACTTTGATTTGAAGAGTTAAGTCTTACTGACTGACTGTCAATAGAAAGAAATCGAAAAATGTAACATTTTTCAAGAAAATTTATTATCTACACATCGTTTGGTGTCACAAAATTTAAATTAAGCAAAGGTAATATATGTGCGTCCTAGAACTCGAGGTAGATATTTTACAGGCAGCAATAAAGAAGTTGATAACAAGTGGACGAGGTTAGCACAGTGTTACTGAAGACAACTTCATGTCGGTCACAAAGGCATTTGACAGTATTGATCAAGCGAAAGGAATCAAACCAGATCTTTTTGATTTATGGAGTATAATATAAGGTGTACTTGCATTGCATAAAATATGCACTATTTCGAAGATGAAGGGACGGAGGCATAACTTTGGAAAGGTATACGGTATTTTATTTATTTTGATATAGAGTATACCTTATCGAAAAGTCATACAACCGAATACTGTCACGAGTGTGGCACGGATATGAGCTGATTTCATAACGTACTATCATAACATCTGTCTCTGCTAAAATAGTCAAACCTACAGTCAAATCAAAAGTTAAGTTACATATTGGTTGACAGCCCTGGGGTTACTTCAAAATAGCGTCAATTAATACTTTGTTGAGAGAAAAGACAAAGGATGGTCTTGATATATGATAAATCTCAATTTAAAATACAACACCGAGTTTGCAAGCTTTAAACAAAAGAGTCATAATGGCCCTATACTGCTTATATAAGAACCACCCGTAAAACCAGCAAGGCAAATGAAGGAGTAAGCTAAGTTCACCCAATATTGAAGGTAAAATCTACATGCAAAATTATATACCTATTCCACATTTCATAGATACAGCTTCCGAAAACAGTAATTAGGTCAATGTCTACTAAAGTCAAAGTTGAAATCCACAGGTAAAATGAAAGAATGTAGGTCAGTACGTCAAGGTAAAAATTAAAGTCAAATGAAGGTAAAGGACTAAATTAATATATGTACATGAAGAGACCATACAATGTATTTAGGGAATTATTTGTTTTTCTATATAAATTAAGTCCCTCACCCAGTTGGGAAAATTTCAACAATATGGAGAGAATTTGAACAATCTTTCCAAATATAAACTACAAAAAGTAACATATTAAAAAGATAAGATCTTTGGCCAACGATTTGTGACAAGAAGATTTTCAAAGATTTTCTATTTTGCTTAAATAGAACTCATGAGCCATAAGGGTGGATGTCTACCAAAACTGTTAGGTATTGACCATACACATTCAGACAGAAAGATTAAAAACATTTGCAAAACGTGACCGCCGAGGTAGGGTCGATTTTGAACTTAGAGAAATAATTATGAGTTTTTTTTAATAGTTTTTTTTTAAATTATTTTTTAAAGCTAAACGATGCTTATAGCCATATATATAAAGCCTAGGTTTTCTGATAAGAATTGTTTTTGAAGATTTTTTATCTTGCACAAAAATGACCCCTGGGACGGAGTCAATTTCTCCCCTCAAGGGTATAACTTGAACGGTCTTGGTAGAGGATATCAACATTTTCTGACGTGAATATTTCCAAAGATTGAATGTCTTAGACTTATAGGTCCCATTGGACTGGGTCAGTTTTGACCTCATGATAATAGTTTGAATTATCTTGGTAGAGCATCTCTAGTTGATGTTCCAAGCAAAATATCTAAGACCTAACCCTTGTGGTTGCAGACAAAAATATTTCAAAGATTTCTTAACAAATTATAAGTTAAAGTGACCATGTGGCGATCCATTAATGACAGAGGAGCATATTTTGAACAATCTTTGCAGAAATAAGTTAAACAATGTTATACACAAAATATTAAAGGTTTATCGTTTCTTACAGGAATATTTTCAAAGATTAAATATTTTACACGAATAGGACCCCCGATCAGGTTCGATTTTGATCCCAGGGGCAAAATTCGAACAAACTTGATACAGAACCTCTAGATAATGCTTCACGCTAAATAACTAAAGCCTAGGCTTATTGTTTCAGAGAAGAATATTTTTTATTTATTCCCTATGTATTTCAATGTCAATCAATCGCCCCCTGGGGCAGGACTTTTTTTGACACCAGTGACTAATTTTAACAATCTAGGAAGAAGAATACAACAACAACATTATGTTTACGATGGACGACGGTCGCTGGACGACGGACACCACACAATTACAAGAAATGTTTGTAAAACATACATGCCCCCAGCAGCACCTAATTGCTTGTGGCTGGTCCAAACCGTTCTCTAGTTATTGATCAGAAACCGTTTTTAGGATCAAGGTCCCTGTGGCCTTGATCTTTGATCTTATGACCTCAAAATCAAAAGGGGTCATTTACTGGTGATGACCAACCAGCACACCAAGTTTATTAAATCTAGGTCAAAGCATACTCTAGTTATTGATCGGAAACCGTTTTTAAGATGAAAGTCTCTGTCACCTTGACCTTTGACCTATTGACCTCAAAATCAATAGGGGTCATTAACTGGTGATGACCAACCATAACACCAAGTTTGGTGAACATAGGTCAAAGTGTTCTCTAGTTATTTATCGGAAACCGTTTATAGGATGAAAGTCTCTGTGTTCTTGACCTTTGACCTACTGACCTCAAAATCAATAGAGGTCATTTACAGGTGATGAACAACCAGCATACCAAGTTTGGTGAACCTATGTCAAAGTGTTCTCTAGTTAATGATCGGAAACCGTTTTTAGGATGAAAGTCTCTGTGATCTTGACCTTTGACCTAATGACCCCAAAGTCTACAGGGGTCATTTAATTGTGATGACCAACCAGAAAACCAAGTTAAGTGAACCTAGGTAAAAGCGTTCTCTAGTAATTGATGGGAAACCATTTTTAGGATGAAAGTCTCTGTGAGCTTGATCTTTCACCTAATAACATCAAAATCAATAGGGGTCATCATCTGGTAATCTCCAACCAGCATAGCAAGTTTGGTGAACCTTGGTCAAAGCGTTCTCTAGTTATTAATCGGAAACCGTTTTTAGGATGAAAGTCTCTGTGATCTTGACTTTTGATCTAATGGCCTCAAAGTCATCTACTGGTGATGACCAACGAGCAATCAAAGTTGGTGAACCTAAGTCAAAGCGTTCTCTAGTTATTGACCGGAAACCGTTTTTAAGATGAAAGTCTCTATGATCTTGACCTTTGCCCTAATGACCTTAAAGTCAATAGGGGTCATCTACTTGTGATGACCAACCAGCATACCAAGTTTGGTGAACCTAGGTCAAAGCATTCTCTAGTTATTGATCGGAAACCGTTTCTAGGATGAAAGTCCCTGTGATCTTGACCTTTGACCTAATGACCTCAAAGTCAATAGCAGGTCATCAACTGGTGATAACCAACAAGCATTCCAAGTTTGCTGTACCTAGGTCAAAGCGTTCTCTAGTTATTTATGAGAAACCGTTAATAGTATGAAAGTCTGTGTGATCTTGACCTTTGACCTAATGACCTCAAAAGCAATCGGGGGTCATCAACTTGCGATGACCAACCAGCAATCAAAGTTGGTGAACCTAGGTCAAAGTGTTCTCTAGTTATTGATGGGAAACCGTTTTTAGGATGAAAGTCTCTATGATCTTGACATTTGACCTAATGACCTCAAAGTAAATAGGGGTCATCTACTGGTGATGAACGACCAGCATACCAAGTTTGGTGAACCTATGTCAAAGTGTTCTCTGGTTATTGATCGGAAACCGTTTTTAGGATGAAAGTCTCTTTGATCTTGACCTTTGACGTAATGACCTCAGCGTCAATAGGGGTCATCTACTTGTGATGACCAAACAGCATACCAAGTTTGGTGAACCTAGGTCAGAGCGTTCTCTAGTTATTGATCGAAACCGGTTTTAAGATGAAGGACCCTGTGAGCTTGATCTTTGACCTAATGACCTCAAAATCAATAGGGTTTATCATCTGGTAATGTCCAACCAGCGTACCAAGTCTGGTAAAGTTAGGTCAAAGCGTTCTCTAGTTATTGATCGGAAACCGTTTATAGGATGAAAGTCTCTTTGATTGACCTTTGACCTAATGATCTCAACGTCAATAGGGGTCATCTACTTGTGATGACCAAACAGCATACCAAGTTTGGTGAACCTAGGTCAGAGCGTTCTCTAGTTATTGATCGAAACCGGTTTTAAGATGAAGGACCCTGTGAGCTTGATCTTTGACCTAATGACCTCAAAATCAATAGGGTTTATCACCTGGTATTGTCCAACCAGCGTACCAAGTCTGGTAAAGTTAGGTCAAAGCGTTCTCTAGTTATTGATCGGAAACCGTTTTTAGGATGAAAGTCTCTGTGATCTTGACCTTTGATTTAATGACCTCAAAGTCATCTTCTGGTGATGACCAACCAGCAATCAAAGTTGGTGAACCTAGGTCAAAGCGTTCTCTAGTTATTGATGGTAAACCGTTTTAAGGATAAAAGTCTCTATGATCGTAACCACTGACCTAATGACCTCAAAGTCAATAGGGGTCATCTACTTCTGATGACCAACCAGCATACCAAGTTTGGTGATCCTAGGTCAGGGCGTTCTCTAGTTATTTTTCGAAACCGTTTTTAGGATGAAGGTCCCTGTGAGCTTGATCTTTGACCTAATGACCTCAAAATCAATAGGGGTCATCATCTGGTAATGTCCAACCAGCATACCAAGTTTGGTGAACCTTGGTCAAAGTGTTCTCTAGTTATTGATCGGAAACTGTCTTTAGGATGAAAGTCCCTGTGATCTTGACCTTTGATCTAATGACCTCAAAGTCATCTACTGGTGATGACCAACCAGCAATCAAAGTTGGTGAACCTAGGTCAAAGCGTTCTCTTTTTTTGATGGTAAACCGTTTTTAGGATAAAAGTCTCTTTTATCTTGACCTTTTACCTAATGACCTCAAAGTCAATAGAGGTCATCCGCTTGTGATGACAAACCAGCATACCAAGTTTGGTGAACCTAGGTCAAAGCATTCTCTAGTCATTGATCGGAAACCATTTATAGGATGAAGGTCTCTGTGATCGTGACCTTTGAAGTAATGACCTCAAAGTAAATAGCAGGTCATCAACTAGTGATGACCAACCAGCATTCCAAGTTTGTATAACCTAGGTCAAAGCGTTCTCTAGTTATTTATGAGAAACCGTTTATAGTATGAAAGTCTCTGTGATCTTGACGTTTGACCTAATGACCTCAAAATCAATCGGGGGACATCAACTTGCGATAACCAACCAGCAGACCAAGGTTTTGAACCTAGGTCAAAGCGTTCTCTATTTATTGATGGGAAACCGTTTTTAAGATGAAAGTCTCTATGATCTTGACATTTGACCTAATGACCACAAAGTAAATAGGTGTCATATACTGGTGATGACCAACCAGCATTCCAAGTTTGCTGAACCTAGGTCAAAGCGTTCTCTAGTTATTGATCGGAAACCGTTTTAGGATGAAGGTCCCTGTGAGCTTGACCTTTGTTTTAATAACCTCAAAATCAATAGCTGTCATTTACTGGTGATGACCAAAAGGCATATCAAGTTTGGTGAACCTAGGTCAAAGCGTTCTCTAGTTATTGATCGGAAACCGTTTTTAGGATGAAGGTCCCTGTGAGCTTGACCTTTGACCTATTGACCTAAAAATCAATAGGTTGTCATTTACTGGTGATGACCAACCAGCACACCAAGTTTGGTGAATCTAGGTCCAAGCGTTCTCTAGTTATTGATCGGAAACCGTTTTTAGGATTTAAGTCCTTGTGAGCTTGACCTTTGACTTAATGACCTCAAAATCAACAGTGGTCATCTAATGGTGATGTCCAACCAGCGTACCAAGTTTGGTGAACCTAGGTCAAAGCTTTCTCTAGTTATTGATCGGAAACCCTTTTTAGGCTGAGGGTCCCTGTGAGCTTGACCTTTGTCCTAATGACCTCAAAATCAATAAGGGTCATCTACTGGTAATGACCAACCAGCGTGCCAAGTCTGGTAAAGTTAGGTCAAAGCGTTCTCTAGTTATTGATGGGAAACCGTTTTTAGTATGAAAGTCTCTGTGATCTTGACCTTTGACCTAATGACCTCAAAGTAAATAGGGGTCATCTAATGGTGATGACCAACCAGCGTGCCAAGTCTAGTGAAGTTAGGTCAAAGCGTTCTCTAGTTATTGATGGGAAACCGTTTTTAGGCTGAGGGTCCCTGTGGGCTTGACCTTTGACCTAATGACATCAAAGTAAATAGGGGTCATCTATTGGTGATGGCCAACAAGCATTCCAAGTGTGGTGAACCTAGGTCAAAGCGTTCTGCAGTTATTGATCGGAAACTGTTTTTAGGATGAAGGTCCCTGTGAGCTTGACCTTTGACCTAATGATCTCAAAATCAATAGCTGTCATCTACTGATAATGACCAACCAGCATACTAAGTTTGGTGAACCTAGGTCAAGGCGTTCTCTTGTTATTGATCTGAAACGAAGTGTCTACCGATGGTCTGACCGACGGACGGACCGACCGACCGACAAAACTATTTGCCCCCTCATCTTCGATGGTGGGGGGGGGGGCATAACAATAGCTTACCATTGTGCACTTCACGCTGAGATAAGCAAATAAGCAGACTTTGACATGAGCTTAATTAAAATGAGTATTATTAAGAGACAGTTTTTACATATAGATAGAAATAATTGCCTAGGGTTTCTTTTCCATTCTGCATATGAGTTCGGACTGAAGTGTTTGATTTTAGAGGGGCGTCTCTAATATATACTCGAGGGATGAAGGGACGCAGGGTAAACTTTGAAAATGATTATAGGTATGACGTCGAGTATAATGATCAATATTTTTCAGTAAAAACGAAGATTAATCCATACAAATAAACTGCAAGATCAATTACTTGTATCTGGTTCGTGATTTAGGAGTAATTGAAGGGAATTGAAAGAGAACCCTGTCTTCTGAAATCGAAATGGACTGATTGTGTAAACTGGCTAGTAAATACCTGGTATGTCCCCCATTCGCTCTCTCCACAGTCTTGATTCTCCTAGGTATGTAGTTAATGAGTGAGTTTATCCTCCTCATTTGAATAATGGCCTGCTCTACAAGAGGGCTGCTATCAGTTGGGCCAGAGTAACAGAGAGAAGCTGGCGTTGTCCAGTAGGTCCCACAAATGCTAAGAAGGGAATAGGTTGGGGCTGTATGGCGGCCAATCCAGTGGATTGATACTGTTCTTAGTGAGGAAGTCACATGGGGCCGAGCATTATCCTGCTAGAATGTGGGGTTGTTTGCTGCAATAATGGGACAACATGGGGTCGGAGGATCTCATCTCTATACTTAGCGGCAGTTAAATTACCCGCTGCCACAACCACTTGAGATTCCTCCCGACACCATAACCGATCCACTCCTAAACCTGTCCCTTTACAACGCAGCAGTCGGCTAAACGTTCTCCACGACGTCGGTATACACGACATCGATCGTCTGCTGGAAACAGGACAAACCGGGACTCATCAGTGAACAAGACCCACCTCCACTGCCTCAATGGGAATATTCTTGGGAAATGTGCTGCCACCCAAGCTATACGACAGTGTCGACGAGCAGCGCTTAGGGACAGACCTACGTACGGATGACGTTCCCTCAGACCAACTTCCCACAATCATTTCCTTACAGTTTTAGCATGTATAGGACGGTTATGAGTACCTACGGCATAAAGCGCAGATTCAGTGGCAGTAACGTGACGATTGTGCAAAAGCGCGATACAAATAACCTGTCCTGAAGTTGTGCCGTCGCGTATAAATGTCTGGCAACCTGTATTTGTCTTTTGACGTTGAAACTCATCGCAACGGTCTGGCCCCTTTGAACTTCCGTCAGCCGTGCCATTGTTTAATGCTATCAAAAATAATCAAAATACAGGAAAAGGGTGTATCTCCATGAAGACTACCATGTGGTATGACGAGCTTTTTAACTCAGTGTAGCAACACTGCTGTGCACGAGTTTTTCCCGTTTCATGCTTTCCCCGGGAGATATCGTTACGCAATCCCACTTTCGATATAGACCCACGTGCACTGTAACCTAGAGAGTTGCTTAACCGATTTTCATTGTTTTTAAACGATGTGTTCCCAAGATATTGCAAATACTGTATTTTTTATATATACGAGGGTCATCCGGAAATGAATGAGAGTTAATTTGTAACTTTTGAATGAAAAAACATAAAGCCACAAAACTTGGCACGTAACTAAATTAACTCTTTGCGCGTAAGCGCATGCGTTAATAAACATCGTGATGTTACGTCATTTTTGATGACGTCATTTGAAACAACGTAATGGGGGACGATGCATTCGCGCTGACGCGAGAAGAAATTTATGCGTAAATCAAGATAGAGAGTAGGAGCGGAAAGAAAGCGACTGAAATATTTAATGCACTTCAGGAGGTTGACCCGACATATGCAGTTAGATTTAGCACTATATGTAGATGGGTGAAGGATTTCAGTAATGGACGGCAAGAGTCTTACAAGAAGCCCTCCTCTGGTAGGCCGGTTACAGTTACAGACGCTTATGACATCGAAATTGTTGCTCAAATTCTCTACTCTGATAGATGATTTACATGCGAGGAAATTGCTTATGAAACGGGGATAAGTAAGAGTTCCGTTCTGTTATTCTGACGCAGAATTTAGACATGAGAAAGATCGCCGCACACTGGGTGCCGCACGCACTCTCAAAAACTGAAAAAGAAAAACGTGTTCAAATTTGCACTGAATTGTTGAAAAGATATTCAGAGGAAGGTGAATTGATGCTGCATAGAGTGGTTGCTATCGACGAAACATGGATCCTGTCATCTGAGCCCGAATTGAAACGCCAAAGCTCTGAATGGCATACTCCAAACTCGCCAAGACCTGTTAAATATCGCCACAGTATGAACTGTCCAAAGATATTAATTATCTTCGTTTGTGGTATTAACGGCGTTTTGACAACACTCAGAGTTCCACATGGAAGTACGGTTAATAAAGAGTACTATGAGTGGTGATTGACTAAAATTTTTCGACCAGCGATACGCCGCAAATGATCGGATCTTCTACAAGTGAGGCCATTAATTTTGCATGATAACGCCACGCCGCAAAAGTCCTGCGTTGTTCTGGACGTGTTCGAGCGGTACCACTTGGAAGTTCTTAAACACCCGCCATATTCGCCAAACTTTAATGCTCCCGACTCGACCTGTTTCCAAAACTTAAAGAACCACTACGAGGAGTCCGATATAACGATTTGAATGAACTATATGTCGCCGTGAACGCGGTCGTTAGGGACGTCAACAAAGGTTGCCTAGCAACGGGAGTTCGGGATCTGCCAAAAAGATGGGAGTCGAAAATGTATTTCCGCGGGAGATTTTGTGAGTAACACTTGTAGTTTTTACGCGGTTAGGCAACTCACATTCATTTCTGGATGACCCTCGTATATACTTTGACGACTTCTTGATGTTTATAAATCAAGATCAACAATAATCAGTAAGATGTATCTCATGAAATATTCGCCTCACTAAAAGTTTTTTAGAAATCATCTCATGACTCTCTGTATATCTGTAGCATGAAATGTACGCTTTCGTAGTACAATCTGTATGGTTTTATGTCTTTCATAAATTAATAACTGATTTTTTCTTCTCTGAGTACAAATAGGAACGATGAGCAAAGCAGTATCTCTTTTGAAAATTAAAGGTTCTGTTTCAAAATTGTTGTCATTATAGGCTTTCCATTTATCGAAGAAAGTGTTCCGCACCTTCTCAATAGTACGCGGATCAGATATTGGATTCAGCCAGACAGTTACATTGTTTGAATATCGGTTACAGGGCAAGCATTTATCTATTTTAACAGTTTGCATGGTTGCTTCAGCTCAAATGTCAATCATGTATCGAACGTAACATAATTACTAAATCTAATCTGTCGAGCTGTCAAGGCTAAAATAGTTTTTTTCTGCATTTTGTTGTATAACCTTCGTTTATTGACCGATGTATTAGATATTTGGTGTGTAAGTATCATGCATAGACATGTATTACTACGTGGTGATTGAGGTCACTGGGCTCAATGTCACATACACATGTACGTAAATATAGATATTTTCTACCTAACATTGTAATGTTTAGCTAGCATTCAATTCAATTTAATTGAACTTTCACAAAACATGTATAAATTTTGAAGCAACCTGATCCCATCATGGGTTCCAGAAGTTTGGATGACAAAATAAGCATATTTTGCATGTCTGCATGGCTTGGATAATCTGATAAACCACTGCCCTGATTTCAAAATAAACAATGCAACTATAGAAACTTTAGCAATGGGACCCAGAGGAGAGATTTATGTCCATAATTGCCCTCTTGTTTGTCTCGTTTCAGTTGTTTATTCCATCCATCAAATGTTGCCAGCTCAAGGAATTGGTTATAAAATTCGAATATTTGACATGCTTTATGACCAAAAGTAGACAACTTATTCCTATTTTGGTCTTTGTTGTTATTTCATTATAACCGTTCTGTTATGCTTAGTCCTTGATTCTGAAGAAGTTAAATATAGAGTAATAGGTTTACGCACGACTTTATCAAGAGATTTATGTTTATATTGTACTTCCTTTTTTTGTAAACAGCAAATGTTTCATTTCGTCATAAGGTTACCTCTTTCTGGTACATATTATTTCTGTTTGATTGTGTATTGATGTTGGTCTTGTAGAAATAAGTTTTCATCAGTCATGCAAAAGAACGGTGCGCGCCAAACAGCCTGCATGTGATACTAGTTACGATGGCAATTTTTAACTTTGAAAAACAGCGTTCTGGGCCAAGTTTCAACAGCTTCTAAAATGTATATTTTTATACCTACAATACCAATTTACGCCAAATATGCCAAAATTGCAAAATATAAAAGTTTTAGAAAGGATATAAATTTACAAACCTGCTCGTTTCCTTGTCGCACGAATTTGTTCTAGTAGTTCATCAGCTGGTTGTTCTCCTTCTTCGTAGCACTCTAGTAAATCAACAATCGAGGACTGGTTTGTCTCTTTCAGATATTTTTTAAATTTTTTATATCCCTTCATGCCTTTGCTTCCGACAATATCTAAACATTTGTTGTTTTTGTCTAGAAGATTTTCTGTCTTCTGTGTAAACATAGAAAAATCAAAAAAATCTGGTATAATAACTATTTAGAATCGTTTCAAACGACGAATGCTCCCCGAAGTGCATGTATATGAAATGATTATTTTAAATTATCAAAGTAACGGTGTGTATGCCTTTTTAAGCTATTTTAAATTGTCACAGAATCTGCATTCCAAGTTTATAGAAATCGGTAACATGACCTTGACATCAGCTTACAGTGGTTATAAATGCCTCTCATTCTGATACTGAAGCTTCCCATTCGTTTTCATGGAATTTAAAAAATTAATTACTGAGAAACAGCATAGGCACTGAAAGTTTGGTAGAATATTGTATGTGGCGAAATCAAAGAGCCATTAAAAATAACCAATCCTCACCATTGTTGAAATATATCAATCAGATATGAATGAATGAAAAATAATTCAGATCATGATTGTAATATATGCATCTACCCATATGCGCATGGTTTTGAAGCTTCCAATAAAGTTTAACTGAATTCCAGGCACGGGTTATTGCTAAATAACCTGGACACGGAAAGTGTTTCAGGGAAATCAAAACCGCAAAATTGTGAGAAATAAATCAATTTTTTTGGTAATATGAGCATCTCCTACTAGTGCTCAAATTCCCTATTAACTATCATTTAATTCATCAAGTACAATAGTATGTATTTAATCAAGATATCAATCGTAAACATATGATAATTAAACCAATGGTCATAGCTTGTTAAAAATATCTACTTACTTTAATGATCGTGGCTTCTTTTTGATCTAATAGGCCACAGTTTATAGCAATTTCCATCATCTGGTCTAGAAACAGGATTTTCACAATATCCTGCCTCGCTTGACCAAGGGCAGATTTCATCTTTCGAATTTCTATAAAAATAAGAAACGATAATAATAATAATAAAACAAACAAACAACAACATCAACAATTTCAATGAACCAGTAATAGGCATAATGATTAAAATTTAAGATGATAGTGTGCGTTAGCTGTCTTGGTTCTTACATTATCATAAGGCGACGCTCAAGTGAGATTTTACAAACGGAAAGATATTTTTAAATTTGTGTTAGACATTTTTCATTGTAATTAGAGGTTGTTTACTTTGGTTTGTTGAACAGAATCAAAACAGAAAATGATTTTCATTGATTGAAATTATATTATGTCCAGTCACACTGCAGATTTTTTTATTGACACTTTATTTCAGTTAATCAGCATTAACTTATCATTAACTTATGACTTAATTTTAGATGGATATCAAATAATAGTCGCTCTAAGATAAAAATTACTTATGTCGCTGAGAAAATTTGACAAAATCATTATCATCAACTATTTAACTATAGAAACACTAAAAGTCACGTTATCTAATATATACAATGATATCGTCCTCTTTAACACACTTGCTTCTTTTTATTATTGTTTTGTGTAAAAACTAAAACGCACAATTAGCTAATTTTGCCCCCCGAGAAACACGTATTTGCATAAAGCAAAACAGCGACATACTGGATTTGAACTCGGCGACAGGCATTTGTGGGATGAAAAGCGTGGATAGAAAACTAAATATAATTTCAACCACTAAGCCGGTTAGTTTTTATTACTACGGAATAAATCAAATTAATTGGTTGCGCGGGCGCCCGACAAAATTAATGGTATAAAATAACCTTTACTGTAAGGTGAATCACTATAGCATCATCCTTTTCTTCAAAATCTTGTATTAATTACACATATTTTCTTATTTCTGATTTACAACATTTTGTCAAAATTACCAATGACTTGTACAAAAGGCACTTTGATTAAATGACAGTCAGTATCTTTCGAATTTAAATCTATAAATTTTGTCAAAACACTGAGGTTTTCGTTTTTGGGGTCTCTTTGTCCAGGTACAAAGACGCCGGATAAAATGGATACAATACAGGTACCGTGCTTTATAAATGGATTTCTATAGGTCAACAACATTTCTTATTTTATGTTTATTCCCTGTGGACTGGAGCCTGCAAGGAAAAGGCACGCATTTTAGTTAAGAGCTATGGAGGAGCAAGTGTTCTGTCATCGAAAGATGGAGGAGCACGTAATATATCAAAAGTACATAATTGGTTATTTTTCTTTTTATTAGTAATTTTTAATAAATTATACATATTCCTCTTTATTTTAAAAAAAGATATTGTGTTGATAGCGGGGGCCACGCTCAACATTTTTTCCTATTTCCAAAGGCAAACACATTAAAGGAAGCACATTGTAGCGAAGGTATTTCAAATAAAACATCATTTGGAAATATGATTATCAAATTCATCCATACATAACAAAGTAATGGCCAATTTTAGCAACATTCAGACATTTGACCTTAAGGTCAAGGTGAAGTTCAGTTTAACCTTCTTTGGGGATACTGTCTGAAAGGTAGTTATGTTCAAGCATAAAGACACTACATCCATTAATAACAGAGACATAGCCCAGTTTTGCAATGCCAAGGCCATTTACAGGTCGACATACTTGAATTGTTAAACACGTTTGCTTTATCCTCAGAGTTGTTTTGTCCAAGTATAATCAAATAAAACAGATTTGGCTATTTTAGCAAAATTCTATAATTTGAATTATATCCATACATAAATGAGAAAGTTTTGACAATTTTTGCAAAATTCAATCATCTGATCTTGACGGTCACGGTCATTTTAAGTCATGGTCACACTTGAGTTATTCCACATGTCGATTTTGTCATAAGTGTTGTTTTATCTAAGTATAAATCAAATCTGGCCATAAACAACAAAGTTATGTTCAATTTTAGCAAAATTCAATAATTTTACCTTGATTGTGAAGGTCATTTTCATGTGAAGGAATCATAATATTGGATTTGTCAAAAGTGTTGTTTTGTCCAAGAATGAATCAAATCCAACAACAAATAACAGTGATGGCCAATTTTAGCAAATTTAAAAATTTGACCTTGAAAGTGAAGGTCATTTATGATTCACGGTCAAGTTTAGTCTGGTTCACCTTAAGATCATGTCCCGAGAGTTGTTGTATCCAAGAATAAAGACAATCCATTTATTAATAGTTACGCTATGGCCAATTTTAGCAAAATTCAATATTTTGACCTTGAAATTAAAGGTCATTTATTAGTCAAGGTCAAGTTTATTCTGGTCTACTTGAAGGACTTGTCCAAAGGTTTGCTAGGTCTAAGTATGAAGACAATCCACCTTATAATAGTAAAGTTATGGCCAATTTTAGCAAAATTCAATATTTTGACCTTGAAGGTAAAGGTCATTTATTATTCAAGGTCAAGTTATGTGTAAGATCTTCTTGAAAGTCTTGTCCAAAGGGTTGTTTTGTCCAAGTATGAAGACAATCCATAAAGAAATAAAATAAGAGGGCCAATGGCCCTAAAGCGCTCACCTGGGTTCAAAGACGAAAGAAATTTGCCATAGCTTTAAAACAATAAAGTAGGTCAGTAGGTCAAAAATAATGGTCATGCTATGACGTTTTTGAAATCGGTACAAAAAACTGTACATGGTCCAATTTAATTGCCATAGCTCAAAAAACAATAAAAGGTCAGTAGATCAAAAATATAGGTCATGCTATGACATTATTGAAATCGAAAAGAAAAACTGTGCACGTGGTCCAAATTTCATTGCTGTAGCTAAAAAACAAAAAAAGTAGGTCAGTAGGTCAAAAATATAGGTCAAGGAATAATGATTTTGAAATCATCTTGATAACTGTACAAATCGCTCAAATCTTATTGCCACAGCGAAAGACTTAAAAAATGAGAAAAATAAATTGGGCGTGCAGGGAGTGACCCCCAGGGGAGGGGGGATGACCCCACTCTGGTCACAGTGCATACTACCAATTACCTAAGCTCCATGCCTTGTTGTTTCTAACAAGAAGATTTTTAAAGTTGTTCCTATATAACTCTGTGTAAAATGTGACCCTGGGGCGGGGCCAGTTTTGACCCAGGGGCCATGATTTGAACAATCTTGGTAGAGGTCTAATAGACAATGCTCAACACCAAATATCTAGGCTCCATGCCTTGTAGTTTCTTACAAGAAGATTTTTAAAGTTTTTCCTATATAACTCTGTGTAAAACGTGACCCTGGAGCGGGGCCATTTTTGACCCAGGAGCCATGATTTGAACAAACTCGGGGTGGAAAGCCTCTCTAGGTCATAGACCACCAAAACCGATATTTTTGTGTCTGTTATTGACAACATTGCCTGATCTTTGACGTAATGACCTCAAAATCAATAGGGGTCAGCATCTGGTAATGTCCAACCAGCATACCAAGTTTAGTGAACCTTGGTCAAAGCGTTCTCTAGTTATTGATCGGAAACCGATTTTAGGATGAAGGTCTCTGTGATTGTGACCTGTGATGTTATGACCTCAAAGTCAAGAGGAGGTCATTTACTGGTGATGACCAACCAGCATTTCAAGTTTACTGTACCGAGGTCAAAGCGTTCTCTAGTTATTCATGAAAAACAGTTTATAGTATGAAAGTCTCTGTGATCTTGACCTTTGACCTAATGACCTCAAAATCAATCAAGGGTCATCATCTTTGTGATGACCAAACAGCAGACCAAGGCTTGTGAACCTAGGTCAAAGCGTTATCTAGTTATTGACCGGAAACCGATTTTAAGATGAAAGTCTCTATGATCTTGTCATTTGACCTAATTACCTCAAAGTAAATAGGGGTCATTTACTGGTGATGACCAACCAGCATTCCAAGTTTGCTGAACCTAGGTCAAAGCGTTCTCTAGTTATTGATCGGAAACCGTTTAAGGATGAAGGTCCCTGTGAGCTTGACCTTTGACCTATTGACCTCAAAATCAATAGCTGGTCATTTTCTGGTGATGACCAACCAGCACACCAAGTTTGGTGAATCTAGGTCCAAGCGTTCTCTAGTTATTGATCGGAAACCGTTTTTAAGATGAAAGTCCCTTCGAGCTTGACCTTTAACTTAATGTCCTCAAAATCAAAAGAGGTCATTAAATGGTGATGTCCAACCAGCATACCAAGTTTGGTGAACCTAGGTCAAAGCTTTCTCTAGTTATTAATCGGAAACCGTTTTTAGGCTGAGGGTCCCTGTGAGCTTGACCTTTGACTTAATGACCCCAAAATCAAAAGAATCATCTACTGGTGATGACCAACCAACACACCAAGGCTTGCTGAACCTAGGTCAAACCGTTCTCTAGTTATAGATCGGAAACCGTTTTTAGGATGAAAGTCTCTGTGATCTTCACCGTTGATCTAATGACCTCAAAGTCATCTACTGGTGATGACCAACCAGCAATCAAAGTTGGTGAACCTAGGTGAAAGCGTTCTCTAGTTATTGATGGTAAACCGTTTTAGGATGAAAGTCTCTATGATCTTGACCTTTGACCTATTGACCTCAAAATCAATAGGGGTCATCACCTGGTAATGTCCAACCAACATACCAAGTTTGGTGAAATTAGGTCAAAGCGTTCTCTAGTTATTGATCGAAACCGGTTTAGGATGACAGTCTATGTGATCTTGACCTTTGACCTGATGAACCTAAAGTCAATAGTGGTCATCTACTTATGATGACCAACCAGCATACCAAGTTTGGTGAACCTAAGTCAGAGCGTTTTCTAGTTATTAATCGAAACCGGTTTGAGATGAAGGACTCTGTGAGCTTGATCTTTGACCAAATGACCTCAAAATCAATAGGGTCATCATCTGGTAATGTCCAACCAGCGTATCAAGTTTGGTGAAGTTAGGTCAAAGCGTTCTCTAGTTATTGATCGGAAATCGTTTTTAGGATGAAGGTCTCTGTGATCTTGACCTTTGATCTAATGACCTCAAAGTCATCTACTGGTGATGACCAACCAGCAATCAAAGTTGGTGAACCTAGGTCAAAGCGTTCTCTAGTTATTGATGGTAAACCGTTTTTAGGATAAAAGTCTCTATGATATTGATCTTTGACCTAATGACCTCAAAGTCAATAGGGGTCATCTACTTGTGATGCTCAACCAGCATACTAAGTTTGGTGAACCTAGGTCAAACCATTCTCTAGTTATTGATCGGAAAACGTTTCTAGGATGAAGGTCTCTGTGATCGTGACCTTTGACTTTAATGACCTAAAAATCCAGAGGGGTCATCAACTGGTGATGACCAACCAGCGTACCAAGTTTGGTGAACCTTGGTCAAAGCGTTCTCTAGTTATTGATCGGAAATCGTTTTTAGGATGAAAGTCTATGTGATCTTGACCTTTGATCTAATGACCTCAAAGTCATCTACTGTTGATGACCAACCAGCAATCAAAGTTGGTGAACCTAGGTCAAAGCGTTCTCTAGTTATTGATGGTAAAACGTTTTTAGGATGAAAGTCTCTATGATCTTGACCTTTTACCTAATGACCTCAAAGTCAATAGCGGTCAATTACTTGTGATGCTCAACCAGCATACCAAGTTTGGTGAACCTAGGTCAAAGCATTCTCTAGTTATTGATCGGAAAACGTTTCTAGGATGAAGGTCTCTGTGATCGTGACCTTTGACCAAATGACCTCAAAGTCAATAGGAGGTCATCAACTGGTGATGTCCAACCAGCATTCCAAGTTTAGTGAACCTTGGTCAAAGCGTTCTCTAATTATTGATCGGAAACCGTTTTAGGATGAAGGTCCCTGTGAGCTTGACATTTGCTTTAATAACCTCAAAATCAAAAGCTGTCATTTACTGGTGATGACCAACCAGCATACCAAGTTTGGGGAACCTCGGTCAGAGCGTTCTCTAGTTATTGATCGGAAACCGTTTTTAGGATGAAGGTTCGTGTGAGCTTGACCTTTGACTTATTGACCTCAAAATCAATAGGTGGTCATTCACTGGTGATGGCCAACCAGCACACCAAATTTGGTGAATCTAGGTCCAAGCGTTCTCTAGTTATTGATCGGAAACCGTTTTTAGGATGAAAGTCCCTGTGAGCTTGACCTTTGACTTAATGACCTCAAAACCAATAGAGGTCATCTAATGGTGATGTCCAACCAGCATACCAAGTTTGGTGAACCTAAGTCAAAGCGTTCTCTAGTTATTGATCGGAAATCGTTTTTAGGCTGAGGGTCCCTGTGAGCTTGACCTTTGACCTAATGACCTCAAAATCAATAGGGGTCATCTACTGGTGATGCCCAACCAACACACAAAGGCTAATGAACCTAGGTCAAAGCGTTCTCTAGTTATTGATGTGAAACCGTTTTTAGGATGAAAGTCTCTGTGATCTTGACCTTTGACCTAATTAACTCAAAGTAAATAGGGGTCATCTGTTGGTGATGGCCAATGAGCATTCCAAGTGTAGTGAACCTAGGTCAAAGCATTCTCCAGTTATTGATCGGAAACTGTTTTTAGGATGAAGGTCTCTGTGAGCTTGACCTTTGACCTAATGATCTCAAAATCAATAGCTGTCATCTACTGATGATGACCAACCAGCAGACCAAGTTTGGTGAACCTAGGTCAAGGCGTTCTCTTGTTATTGATCTGAAACGAAGTGTCTACCGACGGACCGACCGACGGACCGACCGACCGACCGACATTTGCAAAACTATTTGCCCCCTCATCTTCGATTAGGAGGGGGGGGGCATAACAATAGCTTACCCTTGTGCACTTCACGCTCAGATAAGCATATAAGCAGACTTTGACATGAGCTTAATTAAAATGAGTATTATTATGAGACATTTTTTACATATAGATAGAAATAATTGCCTAGGGTTTCTTTTCCATTCTGCATATGAGTTCGGACTGAAGTGTTTGATTTTAGAGGGGCGTCTCTAATATATACTCGAGGGATGAAGGGACGCAGGGTAAACTTTGAAAATGATTATAAGTATGACGTCAAGTATAATGATCAATATTTTTCAGTAAAAACGAAGATTAATCCATACAAATAAACTGCAAGATCAATTACTTGTATCTGGTTCGTGATTTAGGAGTAACTGAAGGGAATTGAAAGAGAACCCTGTCATCTGAAATCGAAATGGACTGATTGTGTGAACTGGCTAGTAAAATCCTGGTATGTCCCCCATTCGCTCTCTCCACAGTCTTGATTCTCCTAGGTATGTAGTTAATGAGTGAGTTTATCCTCATTTGAATAATGGCCTTCTCTCCAAGAGGGCTGCTATCAGTTGGGCCAGAGTAACAGGGAGAAGCTGGCGTTGTCGAACTTTTCTATCCAGTAGGTCCCACAAATGCTAAGAAGGGAATAGGTTGGGGCTGTATGGCGGCCAATCCAGTGGATTGATATTGTTCTTAGTGAGGAAGTCACATGGGGCCGAGCAATATCCTGCTAGAATGTGGGGTTGTTTGCTGCAATAATGGGACAACATGGGGTCGGAGGATCTCATCTCTATACTTAGCGGCAGTTAAATTACCCGCTGCCACAACCACTTGAGATTCCTCCCGACACCATAACCGATCCACTCCTAAACCTGTCCCTTTACAACGCAGCTGTCGGCTAAACGTTCTCCACGACATCGGTATACACGACATCGATCGTCTGCTGGAAACAGGACAAACCGGGACTTATCAGTGAACAAGACCCACCTCCACTGCCTCAGTGGGAATATTCTTGGGAAATGTGCTGCCACCCAAGCCATACGACAGTGTCGACGAGCAGCGCTAAGGGACAGACCTACGTACGGATGACGTTCCCTCAGACCAACTTCCCACAATCATTTCCTTACAGTTTTAGCATGTATAGGACGGTTATGAGTACCTACGGCATAAAGCGCAGATTCAGTGGCAGTAACGTGACGATTGTGCAAAAGCGCGATACAAATAACCTGTCCTGAAGTTGTGCCGTCGCGTATAAATGTCTGGCAACCTGTATTTGTCTTTTGACGTTGAAACTCATCGCAACGGTCTGGCCCCTTTGAACTTCCGTCAGCCGTGCCATTGTTTAATGCTATCAAAAATAATCAAAATACAGGAAAAGGGTGTATCTCCATGAAGACTACCATGTGGTATGACGAGCTTTGTAACTCAGTGTAGCAACACTGCTGTGCACGAGTTTTTCCCGTTTCATGCTTTCCCCGGGAGATATCGTTACGCAATCCCACTTTCGATATAGACCCACGTGCACTGTAACCTAGAGAGTTGCTTAACCGATTTTCATTGTTTTTGAACGATGTGTTCCCAAGATATTGCAAATACTGTATTTTTTATATATACGAGGGTCATCCGGAAATGAATGAGAGTTAATTTGTAACTTTTGATTGAAAAAACATAAAGCCACAAAACTTGGCACGTAACTAAATTAACTCTTTGCGCGTAAGCGCATGCATTAATAAACATCGTGATGTTACGTCATTTTTGATGACGTCATTTGAAACAACGTAATGGGGGACGATGCATTCGCGCTGACGCGAGAAGAAATTTATGCGTAAATCAAGATAGAGAGTAGGCGCGGAAAGAAAGCGACTGAAATATTTAATGCACTCCAGGAGGTTGACCCAACATATGCAGTTGGATTTAGCACTATATGTTGATGGGTGAAGGATTTCAGTAATGGACGGCAAGAGTCTTACAAGAAGCCCTCCTCTGGTAGGCCATGACAGTTACAGACACTTATGACATCGAAATTGTTGCTCAAATTCTCTACTCTGATAGACGATTTACATGCGAGGAAATTGCTTATGAAACGGGGATAAGTAAGAGTTCCGTTCTGTTATTCTGACGCAGAATTTAGACATGAGAAAGATCGCCGCACACTGGGTGCCGCACGCACTCTCAAAAACTGAAAAAGAAAAACGTGTTCAAATTTGCACTGAATTGTTGAAAAGATATTCAGAGGAAGGTGAATTGATGCTGCATAGAGTGGTTGCTATCGACGAAACATGGATCCTGTCATCTGAGCCCGAATTGAAACGCCAAAGCTCTGAATGGCATACTCCAAACTCGCCAAGACCTGTTAAATATCGCCACAGTATGAACTGTCCAAAGATATTAATTATCTTCGTTTGTGATATTAACGGCGTTTTGACAACACTCAGAGTTCCACATGGAAGTACGGTTAATAAAGAGTACTATGAGTGGTGATTGACTAAAATTCTTCGACCAGCGATACGCCGCAAACGATCGGATCTTCTACAAGTGAGGCCATTAATTTTGCATGATAACGCCACGCCGCAAAAGTCCTGCGTTGTTCTGGACGTGTTCGAGCGGTACCACTTGGAAGTTCTTAAACACCCGCCATATTCGCCAAACTTAAATCCTCCCGACTCGACCTGTTTCCAAAACTTAAAGAACCACTACGAGGAGTCCGATATAACGATTTGAATGAACTATATGTCGCCGTGAACGCGGTCGTTAGGGACATCAACAAATGTTGCCTAGCAACGGGAGTTCGGGATCTGCCAAAAAGATGGGAGTCGAAAATGTATTTCCGCGGGAGATTTTGTGAGTAACACTTGTAGTTTTTACGCGGTTAGGCAACTCTCATTCATTTCTGGATGACCCTCGTATATATACTTTGACGACTTCTTGATGTTTATAAATCAAGATCAACAATAATCAGTAAGATGTATCTCATGAAATATTCGCCTCACTAAAAGGTTTTTAGAAATCATCTCATGACTCCCTGTATATCTCTAGCATGAAATGTACGCTTTCGTAGTACAATCTGTATGGTTTTATGTCTTTCATAAATTAATAACTGATTTTTTCTTCTCTGAGTACAAATAGGAACGACGAGCAAAGCAGTATCTCTTTTGAAAATTAAAGGTTCTGTTTCAAAATTGTTGTCATTATAGGCTTTCCATTTATCGAAGAAAGTGTTCCGCACCTTCTCAATAGTACGCGGATCAGATATTGGATTCAGCCAGACAGTTACATTGTTTGAATATCGGTTACAGGGCAAGCATTTATCTATTTTAACAGTTTGCATGGTTGCTTCAGCTCAAATGTCAATCATGTATCGAACGTAACATAATTACTAAATCTAATCTGTCGAGCTGTCAAGGCTAAAATAGTTTTTTTCTGCATTTTGTTGTATAACCTTCGTTTATTGACCGATGTATTAGATATTTGGTGTGTAAGTATCATGCATAGACATGTATTACTACGTGGTGATTGAGGTCACTGGGCTCAATGTCACATACACATGTACGTAAATATAGATATTTTCTACCTAACATTGTAATGTTTAGCCAGCATTCAATTCAATTTAACTGAACTTTCACAAAACATGTATAAATTTTGAAGCAACCTGATCCCATCATGGGTTCCAGAAGTTTGGATGACAAAAGAGGCATATTTTGCATGTCTGCATGGCTTGGATAATCTGACAAACCACTGCCCTGATTTCAAAATAAACAATGCAACTATAGAAACTTTAGCAATGGGACCCAGAGGAGAGATTTATGTTCATAATTGCCCTCTTGTTTGTCTCGTTTCAGTTGTTTATTCCATCCATCAAATGTTGCCAGCTCAAGGAATTGGTTATAAAATTCGAATATTTGACATGCTTTATGACCAAAAGTAGACAACTTATTCCTATTTTGGTCTTTGTTGTTATTTCATTATAACCGTTCTGTTATGCTTAGTCCTTGATTCTGAAGAAGTTAAATATAGAGTAATAAGTTTACGCACGACTTTATCAAGAGAAATTTCTGTTTATATTGTACTTCCGTTTTGTGTAAACAGCAAATGTTTCATTTCGTCATAAAGTTACCTCTTTCTGGTACATATTATTTCTGTTTGTATTGTGTGTATTGATGTTGGTCTTGTAAAAATAAGTTTTCATCAGTCATGCAAAAGAACGGTGCGCGCCAAACAGCCTGCATGTGATACTAGTTACGATGGCAATTTTTAACTTTGAAAAACAGCGTTCTGGGCCAAGTTTCAACAGCTTCTAAAATGTGTACTTTTATACCTACAATAACAATTTACGCCAAATATGCCAAAATTGCAAAATACAAAAGTTTTAGAAAGGATATGAATTTACAAACCTTCTCGTTTCCTTGTCGCACGAATTTGTTCTAGTAGTTCATCAGCTGGTTGTTCTCCTTCTTCGTAGCACTCTAGTAAATCAACAATCGAGGACTGGTTTGTCTCTTTCAGATATTTTTTAAATTTTTTATATCCCTTCATGCCTTTGCTTCCGACAATATCTAAACATTTGTTGTTTTTGTCAAGAAGATTTTCTGTCTTCTGTGTAAACATAGAAAAATCAAAAAAAATCTGGTATAATAACTATTTAGAATCGTTTAAAACGACGAATGCTCCCCGAAGTGCGTGTATATGAAATGATTATTTTAAATTATCAAAGTAACGGTGTGTATGCCTTTTTAAGCTATTTTAAATTGTCACAGAATCTGCATTCCAATTTATAGAAATCGGTAACATGACCTTGACATCAGCTTACAGTGGTTATAAATGCCTCTCATTCTGATACTGAAGCTTCCCATTCGTTTGCATGTAATTTAAGAAATTAATTACTGAGAAACAGCATAGGCACTGAAAGTTTGATAGAATATTGTATGTGGCGAAATCAAAGAGCCATTAAAAATAACCAATCCTCACCATTTTTGAAATATATCAATCAGATATGAATGAATGAAAAATAATTCAGATCATGATTGTAATATATGCATCTACCCATATGCGCATGGTTTTGAAGCTTCCAATAAAGTTTAACTGAATTCCAGGCACGGGTTATTGCTAAATAACCTGGACACGAAAAGTGTTTCAGGGAAACCAAAACCGCAAAATTGTGAGAAATAAAATCAATTTTATGTTGGTAATATGAGCATCTACTAGTGCTCAAATTCCCTATTAACTATCATTTAATTCATCAAGTACAATAGTATGTATTTAATCAAGATATCAATCGTAAACATATGATAATTAAGCCAATGGTCATTGCTTGTAAAAAAATGTCTACTTACTTTAATGATCGTGGCTTCTTTATGATCTAATAGGCCACAGTTTATTGCAATTTCCATCATCTGGTCTAGAAACAGGATTTTCACAATATCCTGCCTCGCTTGACCAAGGGCAGATTTCATCTTTCGAATTTCTATAAAAATAAGAAATGATAATAATAATAATAAAACAAACAACAACATCAACAATTTCAATGAACCAGTAACAGGCATAATGATTAAAATTTAAAATGATAGTGTGCGTTAGCTGTCTTGGTTCTTACATTATCATAAAGCGACGCTCAAGTGCGATTTTACAAACAGAAAGATATTTTTAAATTTGTGTTAGACATTTTTCATTGTAATTAGAGGTTGTTTACTTTGGTTTGTTGAACAAAATCAAAACAGAAAATGATTTTCATTGATTGAAATTATATTATGTCCAGTCACACTGCAGATTTTTTTATTGACACTTTATTTCAGTTAATCAGCATTAACTTATCATTAACTTATAACTTAATTTTAGATGGATATCAAATAATAGTCGCTCTAAGATAAAAATTTCTTATGTCGCTGAGAAAATTTGACAAAATCATTATCATCAACTATTTAACTATAGAAACACTAAAAGTCACGTTATCTAATATATACAATGATATCGTCCTCTTTAACACACTTGCTTCTTTTTATTATTGTTTTGTGTAAAAACTAAAACGCACAATTAGCTAATTTTGGCCCACGAGAAACACGTATTTGCATAAAGCAAAACAGCGACATACTGGATTTGAACTCGGCGACAGGCATTTGTGGGATGAAAAGCGTGGATAGAAAACTAAATATAATTTCAACCACTAAGCCGGTTAGTTTTTATTACTACGGAATAAATCAAATTAATTGGTTGCGCGGGCGCCCGACAAAATTAATGGTATAAAGTAACCTTTACTGTAAGGTGAATCACTATAGCATCATCCTTTTCTTCAAAATCTTGTATTAATTACACATATTTTCTTATTTCTGATTTACAACATTTTGTCAAAATTACCAATGACTTGTACAAAAGGCACTTTGATTAAATGACAGTCAGTATCTTTCGAATTTAAATCTATAAATTTTGTCAAAACACTGAGGTTTTCGTTTTTAGGGTCTCTTTGTCCAGGTACAAAGACGCCGGATAAAATGGATACAATACAGGTACCGTGCTTTATAAATGGATTTCTATAGCTCAACAACATTTCTTATTTTATGTTTATTCCCTGTGAACTAGAGCCTGCAAGGAAAAGGCACGCATTTTAGTTAAGAGCTATGGAGGAGCAAGTGTTCTGTCATCGAAAGATAGAGGAGCACGTAATATATCACCAGTACATAATTGGTTATTTTTATTTTTATTAGTAATTTTTAATAAATTAAACATATTCCTCTTTATTTTAAAAAAAGATATTGTGTTGATAGCGGGGGTCACGCTCAACATTTTTTCCTATTTCCAAAGGCAAACACATTAAAGGAAGCACATTGTAGCGAAGGTATTTCAAATAAAACATCATTTCGAAATATGATTATCAAATTCATCCATACATAACAAAGTAATGGCCAATTTTGGCAACATTCAGACATTTGACCTTAAGGTCAAGGTGAAGTTCAGTTTAACCTTCTTTGGGGATACTGTCTGAAAGGTAGTTATGTCCAAGCATAAAGACACTACATCCATTAATAACAGAGACATAGCCCAGTTTTGCAATGCCAAGGCCATTTACAGGTCGACATACTTGGATTGATAAACACGTTTGCTTTATCCTCAGAGTTGTTTTGTCCAAGTATAATCAAATAAAACAGATTTGGCTATTTTAGCAAAATTCAATAATTTGAATCATATCCATAAATAAATGAGAAAGTTTTGACAATTTTTGCAAAATTCAATCATCTGATCTTGACAGTTACGGTCATTTTAAGTCATGGTCACACTTGGGTTATTCCACATGTCGATTTTGTCATAAGTGTTGTTTTATCTAAGTATAAATCAAATCTGGCCATAAACAACAAAGTTATGTTCAATTTTAGCAAAATTCAATAATTTTACCTTGATTGTGAAGGTCATTTTCAGGTGAAGGAATCATAATATTGGATTTGTCAAAAGTGTTGTTTTGTCCAAGAATGAATCAAATCCAACAACAAATAACAGTGATGGCCAATTTTAGCAAATTTAAAAATTTGACCTTGAAAGTGAAGATCATTTATGATTCACGGTCAAGTTTAGTCTGGTTCACCTAAAGATCATGTCCCGAGAGTTGTTGTATCCAAGAATAAAGACAATCCATTTATTAATAGTTACGCTATGGCCAATTTTAGCAAAATTCAATATTTTGACCTTGAAATTAAAGGTCATTTATTAGTCAAGGTCAAGTTTAGTCTGGTCTACTTGAAGGACTTGTCCAAAGGTTTGCTAGGTCTAAGTATGAAGACAATCCACCTTATAATAGTAAAGTTATGGCCAATTTTAGCAAAATTCAATATTTTGACCTTGAAGGTGAAGGTCATTTATTATTCAAGGTCAAGTTATGTGTAAGATCTTCTTGAAAGTCTTGTCCAAAGGGTTGTTTTGTCCAAGTATGAAGACAATCCATAAAGAAATAAAACAAGAGTGCCAATGGCCCTAAAGCGCTCACCTGGGTTCAAAGACGAAAGAAATTTGCCATAGCTTTAAAACAGTAAAGTAGGTCAGTAGGTCAAAAATAATGGTCATGCTATGACGTTTTTGAAATCGGTACAAAAAACTGTACATGGTCCAATTTAATTGCCCTAGCTCAAAAAACAATAAAAGGTCAGTAGATCAAAAATATAGGTCATGCTATGACATTATTGAAATCGAAACGAAAAACTGTGCACGTGGTCCAAATTTCATTGCTGTAGCTAAAAAACAAAAAAAGTAGGTCAGTAGGTCAAAAATATAGGTCAAGGAATAATGATTTTGAAATCATCTAGATAACTGTACAAATCGCTCAAATCTTATTGCCATAGCGAAAGACTTAAAAAATGAGAAAAATAAATTGGGCGGGCGGAGAGTGACCCCCAGGGGAGGGGGGATGACCCCACTCTGGTCACAGTGCATACTACCAATTACCTAAGCTCCATGCCTTGTAGTTTCTAACAAGAAGATTTTTAAAGTTGTTCCTATATAACTCTGTGTAAAACGTGACCCTGGGGCGGAGCCAGTTTTGACCCAGGGGCCATGATTTGAACAATCTTGGTAGAGGTCTAATAGACAATGCTCAACACCAAATATCTAGGCTCCATGCCTTGTAGTTTCTTACAAGAAGATTTTTAAAGTTTTTCCTATATAACTCTGTGTAAAACGTGACCCTGGGGCGGGGCCATTTTTGACCCAGGAGCCATGATTTGAACAAACTCGGGGTGAAAAGCCTCTCTAGGTCATAGACCACCAAAACCGATATTTTTGTGTCTGTTATTGACAACATTGCCTGATCTTTGACGTAATGACCTCAAAATCAATAGGGGTCAGCATCTGGTATTGTCCAACCAGCATACCAAGTTTAGTGAACTTTGGTCAAAGCGTTCTCTAGTTATTGATCGGAAACCGATTTTAGGATGAAGGTCTCTGTGATTGTGACCTGTGACGTAATGACCTCAAAGTCAAGAGGAGGTCATTTACTGGTGATGACCAACCAGCATTTCAAGTTTACTGTACCGAGGTCAAAGCGTTCTCTAGTTATTTATGAAAAACAGTTTATAGTATGAAAGTCTCTGTGATCTTGACATTTGACCTAATGACCTCAAAATCAATCAGGGGTCATCATCTTTGTGATTACCAAACAGCAGACCAAGGCTTGTGAACCTAGGTCAAAGCGTTATCTAGTTATTGACCGGAAACCGTTTTTAAGATGAAAGTCTCTATGATCTTGACATTTGACCTAATTACCTCCAAGTAAATAGGGGTCATCTACTGGTGATGACCAACCAGCATTCCAAGTTTGCTGAACCTAGGTCAAAGCGTTCTCTAGTTATTGATCGGAAACTGTTTAAGGATGAAGGTCCCTGTGAGCTTGACCTTTGACCTATTGACCTCAAAATCAATAGCTGATCATTTTCTGGTGATGACCAACCAGCACACCAAGTTTGGTGAATCTAGGTCCAAGCGTTCTCTAGTTTTTGATCGGAAACCGTTTTTAAGAGAAAAGTCCCTGTGAGCTTGACCTTTGACTTAATGACCTCAAAATCAAAAGAGGTCATTAAATGGTGATGTCCAACCAGCGTACCAAGTTTGGTGAACCTAGGTCAAAGCTTTCTCTAGTTATTAATCGGAAACCGTTTTTAGGCTGAGGGTCCCTGTGAGCTTGACCTTTGACTTAATGACCTCAAAATCAAAAGGGTCATCTACTGGTGATGACCAACCAACACACCAAGGCTGGTGAACCTATGTCAAACCGTTCTCTAGTTATAGATCGGAAACCGTTTTTAGGATGAAAGTCTCTGTGATCTTGACCGTTGATCTAATGACCTCAAAGTCATCTACTGGTGATGACCAACCAGCAATCAAAGTTGGTGAACCTAGGTGAAAGCGTTCTCTAGTTATTGATGGTAAACCGTTTTTAGGATGAAAGTCTCTATGATCTTGACCTTTGACCTATTGACCTCAAATTCAATAGGGGTCATCACCTGGTAATGTCCAACCAACATACCAAGTTTGGTGAAATTAGGTCAAAGCGTTCTCTAGTTATTGATCGGAAACCGTTTTAGGATGACAGTCTATGTGATCTTGACCTTTGACCTTATGAACTTAAAGTCAATAGTGGTCATCTACTTATGATGACCAACCAGCATACCAAGTTTGGTGAACCTAGGTCAAAGCATTCTCTAGTTATTGATCGGAAAACGTTTCTAGGATGAAAGTGTCTGTGATCGTGACCTTTGACCTTAATGACCTAAAAGTCCATAGGGGTTATCAACTGGTGATGACCAACCAACATACCAAGCTTGGTGAACCTTGGTCAAAGCGTTCTCTAGTTATTGATCGGAAATCGTTTTTAGGATGAAAGTCTCTGTGATCTTGACCTTTGATCTAATGACCTCAAAGCCATCTACTGTTGATGCCCAACCAGCAATCAAAGTTGGTGAACCTAGGTCAAAGCGTTCTCTAGTTATTGATGGTAAAACGTTTTTAGGATGAAAGTCTCTATGATCTTGACCTTTTACCTAATGACCTCAAAGTCAATAGGGGTCAATTACTTGTGATGCTCAACCAGCATACCAAGTTTGGTGAACCTAGGTCAAAGCATTCTCTAGTTATTGATCGGAAAACGTTTCTAGGATGAAGGTCTCTGTGATCGTGACCTTTGACCAAATGACCTCAAAGTCAATAGGAGGTCATCAACTGGTGATGACCAACCAGCATTCCAAGTTTGCTGAACCTAGGTCAAAGCGTTCTCTAATTATTGATCGGAAACCGTTTTAGGATGAAGGTCCCTGTGAGCTTGACATTTGTTTAAATAACCTCAAAATCAATAGCTGTCATTTACTGGTGATGACCAACCAGCATACTAAGTTTGGTGAACCTCGGTCAGAGCGTTCTCTAGTTATTGATCGGAAACCGTTTTTAGGATGAAGGTTCCTGTGAGCTTGACCTTTGACTTATTGACCTCAAAATTAATAGGTGGTCATTCATTGGTGATGGCCAACCAGCACACCAAATTTGGTGAATCTAGGTCCAAGCGTTCTCTAGTTATTGATCGGAAACCGTTTTTAGGATGAAAGTCCCTGTGAGCTTGACCTTTGACTTAATGACCTCAAAATCAATAGAGGTCATCTAATGATGATGTCCAACCAGCATACCAAGTTTGGTGAACCTAGGTCAAAGCGTTCTCTAGTTATTGATCGGAAACCGTTTTTAGGCTAAGGGTCCCTGTGAGCTTGACCTTTGACCTAATGACCTCAAAATCAATAGGGGTGATCTACTGGTGATGCCCAACCAACACACCAAGGCTGATGAACCTAGGTCAAAGCGTTCTCTAGTTATTGATGTGAAACCGTTTTTAGGATGAAAGTCTCTGTGATCTTGACCTTTGACCTAATTAACTCAAAGTAGATAGGGGTCATCTATTGGTGATGGCCAACGAGCATTCCAAGTGTGGTGAACCTAGGTCAAAGCGTTCTTCAGTTATTGATCGGAAACTGTTTTTAGGATGAAGGTCACTGTGAGCTTGACCTTTGACCTAATGATCTCAAAATCAATAGCTGTCATCTACTGATGATGACCAACCAGCAGACCAAGTTTGGTGAACCTAGGTCAAGGCGTTCTCTTGTTATTGATCTGAAACGAAGTGTCTACCGACGGACCGACCGACGGACCGACCGACCGACTGACATTTGCAAAACTATTTGCCCCCTCATCTTCGATTAGGAGGGGGGGGGCATAACAATAGCTTACCCTTGTGCACTTCACGCTCAGATAAGCATATAAGCAGACTTTGACATGAGCTTAATTAAAATGAGTATTATTATGAGACATTTTTTACATATAGATAGAAATAATTGCCTAGGGTTTCTTTTCCATTCTGCATATGAGTTCGGACTGAAGTGTTTGATTTTAGAGGGGCGTCTCTAATATATACTCGAGGGATGAATGGACGCAGGGTAAACTTTGAAAATGATTATAGGTATGACGTCAAGTATAATGATCAATATTTTTCAGTAAAAACGAAGATTAATCCATACAAATAAACTGCAAGATCAATTACTTGTATCTGGTTCGTGATTTAGGAGTAATTGAAGGGAATTGAAAGAGAACCCTGTCATCTGAAATCGAAATGGACTGATTGTGTGAACTGGCTAGTAAAATCCTGGTATGTCCCCCATTCGCTCTCTCCACAGTCTTGATTCTCCTAGGTATGTAGTTAATGAGTGAGTTCATCCTCCTCATTTGAATAATGGCCTGCTATCAGTTGGGCCAGAGTAACAGGGAGAAGCTGGCGTTGTCGAACTTTTCTATCCAGTAGGTCCCACAAATGCTAAGAAGGGAATAGGTTGGGGCTGTATGGCGGCCAATCCAGTGGATTGATATTGTTCTTAGTGAGGAAGTCACATGGGGCCGAGCATTATCCTGCTAGAATGTGGGGTTGTTTGCTGCAATAATGGGACAACATGGGGTCGGAGGATCTCATCTCTATACTTAGCGGCAGTTAAATTACCCGCTGCCACAACCACTTGAGATTCCTCCCGACACCATAACCGATCCACTCCTAAACCTGTCCCTTTACAACGCAGCAGTCGGCTAAACGTTCTCCACGACGTCGGTATACACGACATCGATCGTCTGCTGGAAACAGGACAAACCGGGACTCATCAGTGAACAAGACCCACCTCCACTGCCTCAATGGGAATATTCTTGGGAAATGTGCTGCCACCCAAGCCATACGACAGTGTCGACGAGCAGCGCTAAGGGACAGACCTACGTACGGATGACGTTCCCTCAGACCAACTTTCCACAATCATTTCCTTACAGTTTTCGCATGTATAGGACGGTTATGAGTACCTACGGCATAAGGCGCAGATTCAGTGGCAGTAACGTGACGATTGTGCAAAAGCGCGATACAAATAACCTGTCCTGACGTTGTGCCGTCGCGTATAAATGTCTGGCAACCTGTATTTGTCTTTTGACCTTGAAACTCATCCGTCAGCCGTGCCATTGTTTAATGCTATCAAAAATAATCAAAATACAGGAAAAGGGTGTATCTCCATGAAGACTACCATGTGGTATGACGAGCTTTGTAACTCAGTGTAGCAACACTGCTGTGCACGAGTTTTTCCCGTTTCATGCTTTCCCCGGGAGATATCGTTACGCAATCCCACTTTCGATATAGACCCACGTGCACTGTAACCTAGATAGTTGCTTAACCGATTTTCATTGTTTTTGAACGATGTGTTCGCAAGATATTGCAAATCCTGTATTTTTTATATATACGAGGGTCATCCGGAAATGAATGAGAGTTAATTTGTAACCTTTGATTGAAAAAACATAAAGCCACAAAACTTGGCACGTAACTAAATTAACTCTTTGTGCGTAAGCGCATGCGTTAATAAACATCGTGATATTACGTCATTTTTGATGACGTCATTTGAAACAACGTAATGGGGGACGATGCATTCGCGCTGACGCGTGAAGAAATTTATGTGTAAATCAAGATAGAGAGTAGGCGCGTAAAGAAAGCGACTGAAATATTTAATGCACTCCAGGAGGTTGACCCGACATATGCAGTTGGATTTAGCACTATATGTAGATGGGTGAAGGATTTCAGTAATGGACGGCAAGAGTCTTACAAGAAGCCCTCCTCTGGTAGACCGGTGACAGTTACAGACGCTTATGACATCGAAATTGTTGCTCAAATTCTCTACTCTGATAGACGATTTACATGCGAGGAAATTGCTTATGAAATGGGGATAAGTAAGAGTTCCGTTCTGTTATTCTGACGCAGAATTTAGACATGAGAAAGATCGCCGCACACTGGGTGCCGCACGCACTCTCAAAAACTGAAAAAGAAAAACGTGTTCAAATTTGCACTGAATTGTTGAAAAGATATTCAGAGGAAGGTGAATTGATGCTGCATAGAGTGGTTGCTATCGACGAAACATGGATCCTGTCATCTGAGCCCGAATTGAAACGCCAAAGCTCTGAATGGCATACTCCAAACTCGCCAAGACCTGTTAAATATCGCCACAGTATGAACTGTCCAAAGATATTAATTATCTTCGTTTGTGATATTAACGGCGTTTTGACAACACTCAGAGTTCCACATGGAAGTACGGTTAATAAAGAGTACTATGAGTGGTGACTGACTAAAATTCTTCGACCAGCGATACGCCGCAAACGATCGGATCTTCTACAAGTGAGGCCATTAATTTTGCATGACGCAAAAGTCCTGCGTTGTTCTGGACGTGTTCGAGCGGTACAACTTGGAAGTTCTTAAACACCCGCCATATTCGCCAAACTTAAATCCTCCCGACTCGACCTGTTACCACTACGAGGAGTCCGATATAACGATTTGAATGAACTATATGTCGCCGTGAACGCGGTCGTTAGGGACATCAACAAAGGTTGCCTAGCAACGGGAGTTCGGGATCTGCCAAAAAGATGGAAGTCGAAAATGTATTTCCGCGGGAGATTTTGTGAGTAACACTTGTAGTTTTTACGCGGTTAGGCAACTCTCATTCATTTCTGGATGACCCTCGTATATATACTTTGACGACTTCTTGATGTTTATAAATCAAGATCAACAATAATCAGTAAGATGTATCTCATGAAATATTCGCCTCACTAAAAGTTTTTTAGAAATCATCTCATGACTCCCTGTATATCTCTAGCATGAAATGTACGCTTTCGTAGTACAATCTGTATGGTTTTATGTCTTTCATAAATTAATAACTGATTTTTTCTTCTCTAAGTACAAATAGGAACGACGAGCAAAGCAGTATCTCTTTTGAAAATTAAAGGTTCTGTTTCAAAATTGTTGTCATTATAGGCTTTCCATTTATCGAAGAAAGTGTACCGCACCTTCTCAATAGTACGCGGATCAGATATTGGATTCAGCCAGACAGTTACATTGTTTGAATATCGGTTACAGGGCAAGCATTTATCTATTTTAACAGTTTGCATGGTTGCTTCAGCTCAAATGTCAATCATGTATCGAACGTAACATAATTACTAAATCTAATCTGTCGAGCTGTCAAGGCTAAAATAGTTTTTTTCTGCATTTTGTTGTATAACCTTCGTTTATTGACCGATGTATTAGATATTTGGTGTGTAAGTATCATGCATAGACATGTATTACTACGTGGTGATTGAGGTCACTGGGCTCAATGTCACATACACATGTACGTAAATATAGATATTTTCTACCTAACATTGTAATGTTTAGCTAGCATTCAATTCAATTTAACTGAACTTTCACAAAACATGTATAAATTTTGAAGCAACCTGATCCCATCATGGGTTCCAGAAGTTTGGATGACAAAATAGGCATATTTTGCATGTCTGCATGGCTTGGATAATCTGACAAACCACTGCCCTGATTTCAAAATAAACAATGCAACTATAGAAACTTTAGCAATGGGACCCAGAGGAGAGATTTATGTCCATAATTGCCCTCTTGTTTGTCTCGTTTCAGTTGTTTATTCCATCCATCAAATGCTGCCAGCTCAAGGAATTGGTTATAAAATTCGAATATTTGACATGCTTTATGACCAAAGGTAGACAACTTATTCCTATTTTGGTCTTTGTTGTTATTTCATTATAACCGTTCTGTTATGCTTAGTCCTTGATTCTGAAGAAGTTAAATATAGAGTAATAAGTTTACGCACGACTTTATCAAGAGAAATTTCTGTTTATATTTTACTTCCGTTTTGTGTAAACAGCAAATGTTTCATTTCGTCATAAAGTTACCTCTTTCTGGTACATATTATTTCTGTTTGTATTGTGTGTATTGATGTTGGTCTTGTAAAAATAAATTTTCATCAGTCATGCAAAAGAACGGTGCGCGCCAAACAGCCTGCATGTGATACTAGTTACGATGGCAATTTTTAACTTTGAAAAACAGCGTTCTGGGCCAAGTTTCAACAGCTTCTAAAATGTGTACTTTTATACCTACAATAACAATTTACGCCAAATATGCCAAAATTGCAAAATACAAAAGTTTTAGAAAGGATATGAATTTACAAACCTTCTCGTTTCCTTGTCGCACGAATTTGTTCTAGTAGTTCATCAGCTGGTTGTTCTCCTTCTTCGTAGCACTCTAGTAAATCAACAATCGAGGACTGGTTTGTCTCTTTCAGATATTTTTTAAATTTTTTATATCCCTTCATGCCTTTGCTTCCGACAATATCTAAACATTTGTTGTTTTTGTCAAGAAGATTTTCTGTCTTCTGTGTAAACATAGAAAAATCAAAAAAAATCTGGTATAATAACTATTTAGAATCGTTTAAAACGACGAATGCTCCCCGAAGTGCGTGTATATGAAATGATTATTTTAAATTATCAAAGTAACGGTGTGTATGCCTTTTTAAGCTATTTTAAATTGTCACAGAATCTGCATTCCAATTTATAGAAATCGGTAACATGACCTTGACATCAGCTTACAGTGGTTATAAATGCCTCTCATTCTGATACTGAAGCTTCCCATTCGTTTGCATGTAATTTAAGAAATTAATTACTGAGAAACAGCATAGGCACTGAAAGTTTGATAGAATATTGTATGTGGCGAAATCAAAGAGCCATTAAAAATAACCAATCCTCACCATTTTTGAAATATATCAATCAGATATGAATGAATGAAAAATAATTCAGATCATGATTGTAATATATGCATCTACCCATATGCGCATGGTTTTGAAGCTTCCAATAAAGTTTAACTGAATTCCAGGCACGGGTTATTGCTAAATAACCTGGACACGAAAAGTGTTTCAGGGAAACCAAAACCGCAAAATTGTGAGAAATAAAATCAATTTTATGTTGGTAATATGAGCATCTACTAGTGCTCAAATTCCCTATTAACTATCATTTAATTCATCAAGTACAATAGTATGTATTTAATCAAGATATCAATCGTAAACATATGATAATTAAGCCAATGGTCATTGCTTGTAAAAAAATGTCTACTTACTTTAATGATCGTGGCTTCTTTATGATCTAATAGGCCACAGTTTATTGCAATTTCCATCATCTGGTCTAGAAACAGGATTTTCACAATATCCTGCCTCGCTTGACCAAGGGCAGATTTCATCTTTCGAATTTCTATAAAAATAAGAAATGATAATAATAATAATAAAACAAACAACAACATCAACAATTTCAATGAACCAGTAACAGGCATAATGATTAAAATTTAAAATGATAGTGTGCGTTAGCTGTCTTGGTTCTTACATTATCATAAAGCGACGCTCAAGTGCGATTTTACAAACAGAAAGATATTTTTAAATTTGTGTTAGACATTTTTCATTGTAATTAGAGGTTGTTTACTTTGGTTTGTTGAACAAAATCAAAACAGAAAATGATTTTCATTGATTGAAATTATATTATGTCCAGTCACACTGCAGATTTTTTTATTGACACTTTATTTCAGTTAATCAGCATAACTTATTATTAACTTATAACTTAATTTTAGATGGATATCAAATAATAGTCGCTCTAAGATAAAAATTACTTATGTCGCTGAGAAAATTTGACAAAATCATTATCATCAACTATTTAACTATAGAAACACTAAAAGTCACGTTATCTAATATATACAATGATATCGTCCTCTTTAACACACTTGCTTCTTTTTATTATTGTTTTGTGTAAAAACTAAAACGCACAATTAGCTAATTTTGCCCCCGAGAAACACGTAGTATAAAGCAAAACAGCGACATACTTGATTTGAACTCGGCGACAGGCGTTTGTGGGATGAAAAGCGTGTATAGAAAACTAAATATAATTTCAACCACTAAGCCGGTTAGTTTTTATTACTACGGAATAAATCAAATTAATTGGTTGCGCGGGCGCCCGACAAAATTAATGGTATAAAGTAACCTTTACTGTAAGGTGAATTACTATAGCATCATCCTTTTCTCAAAATCTTGTATTAATTACACATATTTTCTTATTTCTGATTTACAACATTTTGTCAAAATTACCAATGACTTGTACAAAAGGCACTTCGATTAAATGACAGTCAGTATCTTTCGAATTTAAATCTATAAATTTTGTCAAAACACTGAGGTTTTCGTTTTTGGGGTCTCTTTGTCCAGGTACAAAGACGCCGGATAAAATGGATACAATACAGGTACTGTGCTTTATAAATGGATTTCTATAGCTCAACAACATTTCTTATTTTATGTTTATTCCCTGTGGACTGGAGCCTGCAAGGAAAAGGCATGCATTCTAGTTAAGAGCTATGGAGGAGCAAGTGTTCTGTCATCGAAAGATGGAGGAGCACGTAATATATCACCAGTACATAATTGGTTATTTTTCTTTTTATTAGTAATTTTTAATAAATTATACATATTCCTCTTTATTTAAAAAAAAGATATTGTGTTGATAGCGGGGGCCACGCTCAACATTTTTTCCTATTTCCAAAGGAAGCACATTGTAGCGAATGTATTTCAAATGAAACATCATTTGGAAATATGATTATCAAATTCATCCATACATAACAAAGTAATGGCCAATTTTAGCAACATTCAGACATTTGACCTTAAGGTCAAGGTGAAGTTCAGTTTAAACTTCTTTGGGGGTACTGTCTGAAAGGTAGTTATGTCCAAGCATAAAGACACTACATTCATTAATAACAGAGATATAGCCCAGTTTTGCAATGCCAAGGCCATTTACAGGTCGACATACTTGGATTGTTAAACACGTTTGCTTTATCCTCAGAGTTGTTTTGTCCAAGTATAATCAAATAAAACAGATCTGGCTATTTTAGCAAACTTCAATAATTTGAATCATATCCATACATAATTGAGAAAGTTTTGACAATTTTTGCAAAATTCAATCATCTGATCTTGACGGTCACGGTCATTTTAAGTCATGGTCACACTTGAGTTATTCCACATGTCGGTTTTGTCATAAGTGTTGTTTTATCTAAGTATAAATCAAATCTGGCCATAAACAACAAAGTTATGTTCAATTTTAGCAAAATTCAATAATTTTACCTTGATTGTGAAGGTCATTTTCAGATGAAGTAAACATAATATTGGATTTGTCAAAAGTGTTGTTTTGTCCAAGAATGAATCAAATCCAACAACAAATAACAGTGATGGCCAATTTTAGCAAATTTAAAAATTTGACCTTGAAAGTGAAGGTCATTTATGATTCACGGTCAAGTTGAGTCTGGTTCACCTAAAGATCTTGTCCCGAGAGTTGTTGTATCCAAGAATAAAGACAATCCATTTATTAATAGTTACGCAATGGCCAATTTTAGCTAAATTCAATATTTTGACCTTGAAATTAAAGGTCATTTATTAGTCAAGGTCAAGTTTATTCTGGTCTACTTGAATGACTTGTCTGAAGGTTTGCTATGTCTAAGTATGAAGACAATCCACTTATTAATAGTAAAGTTATGGCCAATTTTAGCAAAATTCAATATTTTGACCTTGAAGGTGAAGGTCATTTATTATTCAAGGTCAAGTTATGTGTAAGATCTTCTTGAAAGTCTTGTCCAAAGAGTTGTTTTGTCCAAGTATGAAGACAATCCATAAAGAAATAAAACAAGAGGGCCAATAAAGCGCTCACCTGGGTTCAAAGACGAAAGAAATTTGCCATAGCTTTAAAACAATAAAGTAGGTCAGTAGGTCAAAAATAATGGTCATGCTATGACGTTTTTGAAATCGGTACAAAAAAACTGTACATGGTCCAATTTAATTGCCATAGCTCAAAAAACAAAAAAAGGTCAGTAGATCAAAAAAATAGGTCATGCTATGACATTATTAAAATCGAAACGAAAAACTGTGCACATGGTCCAAATTTCATTGCTGTAGCTAAAAAACAAAAAAGTAGGTCAGTAGGTCAAAAATATAGGTCAAGGAATAATGATTTTGAAATCATCTTGATAACTGTACAAATCGCTCAAATTTTATTGCCATAGCGAAAGACTTAAAAAAATGAGAAAAATAAATTGGACGGGCGGGGAGTGACCCCCAGGGGAGGGGGGAAGACCCCACTCTGGTCACAGTGCATACTACCAATTACCTAAGCTCCAGGCCTTGCAGTTTGTGACAAAAAGATTTTTAAAGTTTTTTGCTATGTAACTCTTTGTAAAACGTGACCCCTGGGGCGGGGCCAGTTTTGACCCAGGGGCCATGATTTGAACAATCTTGGTAGAGGTCTAATAAACAATGCTCAACACCAAATATCTAGGCTCCATGCCTTGTAGTTTCTTACAAGAAGATTTTTAAAGTTTTTTCTATATAACTCTGTGTAAAACGTGACCCTGGGGCGGTGCCATTTTTGACCCAGGAGCCATGATTTGAACAAACTCGGGGTGGAAAGCCTCTCTAGGTCATAGACCACCAAAACCGATATTTTTGTGTCTGTTATTGACAACATTGCTCCAATTAAACAGCTTCGAATTAAACAGAGAACTGAGCCGTGGATTAACTCTGATATTTTACAGTCTATCAATCATAGGGATAAAGCTTTTAATAAATTCAGAAAGTGAAGAGAATTATAATGAATTCAAATCTCTTAGAAATAAGACTCAACATCTTATTGATTCGGCAAAGAAAAACTACTTCACTGAGACTCTGGAAGAAAATAAAAAAAATGACTCTAAATCATTATGGAAAATTTTTAAAAATCTGGGTTTGCCATCTTAAAAGGGTATAACTTCTAAAAGTAGTAATATTTGCCTTAATATTGATGGAACTATTTGTTTTGAGAAAAAAAATATTGCAGACTCTTTTAATAGTTTTTATACTACAGTTGCATCAAAACTTGTTGAAAAACTGCCTGCTTGTTTTAATAAGTTTGGTGAGTCATTTGTTAAATTATTCTATAAAAACCTAGGTGTGTCTCCCAACAGTTTTTATTTTTCATTAGTGTCAGAGAAACAGGTCCTAAAACATTTAAATAAATTAAGTTCTAATAAGGCTACAGGCTTGGATGGTATTCCCTCTCGTTTTGTTAAAGATGGTTCTTCTATAATTGCTCAACCTCTTGCACATGTCATTAATCTATCTCTTATTCAAGGTTCTGTTCCTGATGACCTCAAATCCACTAGAATTGTGTTCAAGAAGAATGACAAAACGTCAGTAGGTAACTATCGTCCTGTCTCAATTTTGAGCATTATTTCCAAGATTTTTGAAAGGGTTGTCCATGATCAGGTCGAATCCTATTTTAAGGTCAACAAATTATTGTACAAATTTCAGTCTGGCTTTAGGTGCGGGTTTTCAACTGATACATGTTTAATTCATCTTATCGATTTTATTAGAATGGAGATGGATAAAGGTCACATTGTAGGGATGGTACTTCTGGATCTCCAAAAAGCCTTCGACACAGTCGACCACTCCATTCTTCTTATGAAGCTTCGTTCAGCTGGCCTTGGTGAAGATATTTTGCGTTGGTTTTCTTCATACCTTTCAGATAGGCAGCAGCTTGTGGATGTTTCAGGGACACATTCATCAACTGCTCCTGTAACTTGTGGTGTACCACAAGGGTCAATCTTAGGTCCTCTTTTGTTCCTTATCTATATCAACGACATGTCGTCCGTGGTCAAAAATAAACTTTCGTTATATGCTGATGATTCTGGTATTGTTGCATCCGGTAAATCAAAATTAGTTGTAGAATCAGCTCTGAAAGAGGATCTACAGCTGGTCAGTCAATGGTTGGTTGATAATAAGCTGTCTCTCCATCTTGGTAAGACTGAGTCAATTTTATTTGGTTCTAGACACAGGCTAAGATCAAATTCCAGTCTTGATATTTCTTGCAATTGCTCAAATATTAAAGTACATCTTCTGTACATATCTTGGTGCCAGTATATCTAGAAATGGTTCTCGGATATGAATTATTCATCGAGGTTAGATACTTACTGTACAATAAAGGATTGTTTTGAAACAGGAAAATATTTTAACTGTGTCAAAACCGTAAATTATATAATTGTTTTTGATCGTGTCAGATGCTCAGCTTATAGAATAATGATTGAAGAAGAAAGTAGAAGTATTGATAGAAATGATAAAATATGTACAGATTAAACATGAATATTATAGAAATAATCAAGTTCCCAGTGGGATTCGAACCCGCATCGAACTGCATCAACCGCATTGCATTGCAAAGTAAGAAAGCCTTAGGCCACCTCAAAAACGGTTTCGCAAATAACCAGTATAAAAGTGTCCACCTCACTCCACACATGTGGCAGGCGTTATAAATGTCTAACTCACACCACACCGGGGAAAGGCGTTGCAAGTATCCAACTCACGTCCTACTGGTGACAGGCATTGTAAGTGCCCACCTCACTACACCGGTGACAAGCTTTATAAGTGCCCACCCCACCCACACCACAACAATATCAGGCGTAATAAGTGCCCACCTCACACCACACCACGAAAGGTGTTATAAGTGTCCACATCACACCACACCAGGGAATGGCGTAATAAGTGCTCACCTCACACCGCACACCGACAGGAGTTATAAGTGCCCACCTCACACCACTACGGTGACAGACGTTATAAGTTCCCACCTCACAACGCACCGGTGACAGGCGTTATAAGTGTCCACCTCACACCGGTGTCAGGCGTTATAAGTATCCACCTCACACCGGTGTCAGGCGTTATAAGTGTCCACCTCACATTGGACCGGTACAGGCGTTATTGGTGTCCACCTCACACCGGTGTCAGGCAGAGTATCATTTTCTTTTGGTTTATCCATTTTATTGAGAACTGAGGCAATTATGCTAACCAAAGTATTATTGTTCCTTGTCAAATGTTTAAAACTTTAAGCGTATAATGAAAAAAACAGGAAACAAAATGATATTAACCAGTTGTCAAAATTCATATATTTAGAAAGTAAACGTCGTAAACCGTAATACAAAATTGAAGATCTAATAGAACTGGATACAATTAAGTTATTGCTTGTGCATTAAAACCTACTATAAATATGCCGGTATCATTTATAACACTTGTGTCACACTATAACCATAGTTCACAGACTCTTCTTTTTACAGATGTATAATATATATGGTATTCAAAATATGTCTTAAATGTTTATACCATAATTAAATAAATATTAAAATTTAGGAATCTATCAAATCATGTGAATAGTTAATTGTTATATGTGTGAAGTTTAGTAGTTCTGAAAATCTGAAAAAAACCCAAAACAGAATCATAACTTTGATTATACTATACCCAAGAATGATTTTTGTTAGATTTATGAATGATGGACGTTCAGGTACCAAAGAACTCGTCATAGGCACTTAGTACTCTATTGTATGTACATATTGCAACTTACGTATGACGTATTCCATTGATCAATTTTATAACACACAATTTCATCTTATCAAGTAAAACCATTGTTATATCTATAGAGAATATAATATGGTATTTCGTCAATGATTTCTAGTTTAATTTGTAGATGTTCCTTTGTATTCCGTTTTGTTTGTCCAAACTACAGTTAGGCCAAAAATACAAATAGAAATAAAATTACCTTCCATTCCCTTTGTTTCAAAATTAAAAGATGCTAAAAATCTTTTAATAGCCCCAGGCTTCTGTCGTCCAACGTCTGTTTGCACTGAAATAGTTAGAAAAAAATTTTTTCTTTGCCGGAATTATGATGATCGGTTCAACAGTTCGAAACGGGTTGTCTTAACAAGAATAAGCAGAATAATTTTAAAATTTTCTTTTCATTAGTGTGTTAAGGAGCAGGCGAAGATTACCACTTGTTTTTAAAGGGTACCGAAAGTCAGAAATTTCAATTATATAATTTAACTATGTCGTTTCGTTTTTGTGTTTTTTTTTCAAAAAGAAACGTATCTTTCATTCTGCAAGCGTTTGTTAATGATTTTTAATCAAAAATTGCCCTTTGACCCGGTTATTGGCCGGCGCCATTGTTACGGAAAAACACTACGAGATTAATCGATATCTGATCTGAAAAGCCAAAAGGACGGTTATCATATTGAATACAATTATCATAATGCAATTGCATAATAGACTGTAACATAGTCGTATTTGGATAAGCCACTACTTATAGTCATTTGATGATCTACAGAAATGTGCAATAAGTATTGGTTAAAAATGGCGGCCATATTGATTTTCGCCTGTACCTAATCAGTTGACTATGATACTTAACTATCCAACCAGTATCAGTATTGATTTAGGAAACAGATTTTATGTTTGAGTGATATACCGTCGAATATATCACGGTGTCGAGTTAAGATGTGAAGAAATTTAGACCTGAAAGAATAAATAATTACGCAAATGAACGAGAATCTGTGATACATACGACGGTAGATTACAAAATTTTCAGATATATATTCCATTCTAACACGTAAGTTTATTTAAAAGGGGTACAAGTATGTGCACTATTTAACAGTGACGTTCTCAGCGACGTCAGCGGTCGAGCTTTTGTGTTCTGTGTGATATAACGAGTAAGATATATATCGCTCATTTTCTTATTTGTTTATTGACGGCGAAATGCAATGTTAGAATAGGAAATGGCATGTAATAAGGATAGAGAATGTAATTAAGTCTCACGACATGATGTCCTGATATCACACTGGATTATTTTATTTTAATACTTATAAACATGGGAAGAAAAGGAACTTTTTCCTGACAAGAAAAATGTCAATAAATAATATCTCAAACTTCTGAAATTAGCAAAATAATTGACATACGATACAGTATAGTGTTAAAATTTTAAAGAAATTTAAAGCAAGTGGTTTGGTTGAAAACAAATTGAGAAGTGGTAGACCAAGGATTGTAATAGATCCAACATACAGATTTTGTAGGGCCGTGCTAAATTAAATAGGAGAGGCACTTTGGGAGATATTACACCACAGTTTAATGAAAATAGGCAGAAAAAGGTTTCTAAAAGGACAATTCAGTACTATTTGGGAATTTCGTGCCGTCATGCAATGGCTTCGGGGACAGACTGATTTTGTTTTTCGAAAATGCATGAAAAACAGCTGTTTTCTTCTACTGTTTAGCGTATTGAAAAATTAAGTGACTTGTTTGCTTAGTTTTAGTGTCTGCTGAGTGCCAACACTGATAGATATCTGAAACTGGGCCCATTTTAGCTGAAGCGGCCTGAATCCTTAGTAGGCGAGGCAAGTAGGCGTTTCATTCTTTGTGTTTGTAATTATAGAATAGAAGACAGATAAACAGTTTCAACTGTTGAATGACTAAAACTACAATTTCAAGCTCCGATGCAAAACATATACAAAAGCATTTCAGGGAGAATTTCACAAGTAATAAGCCTAAAGGGACATTTGTCGATGTGCTAATGTATGATTTATTGTAAAGTTTCATTATGTTTTAAGTATGAACGGAACACAAACTCAATTTTAAATTGTAATATATATGCATATATGCATATAAAATATATCAATCCAATATGGCCGCCATTTTAACCAATACCTTTAACACACTGTTATCAGGAAAATATTTTGAGTTTGATTGATATATCACTCACCACGGCCTTCGTGATTGAATTACTACGAATCTAAACAAAAAAAAACATTATATATTCGACAACAGAAACTGTTAAAATTGTGAAATGTGTATCCATTTTTACACACATATATATATATTTGTAAAGGAAAATGAACGAGGTGTTTTAAAGTTATGTTTATAGGTTAACATTAAAGTAAATATCTATTTTTTTATCATAGGTGACTATCAAACAAGATAATTTAGTCCATTTAAATTTTTCACGTATAAAGACACAAAAAATTATCGAAGTTTACAATGACAAAAAACAGCCGAAAGAAATTGAGATTGACATCAACGGTCGCGCGCTTGTAGTTGGCGTAATATAATTTGTAAGATATATCACGATCAACTCCTTCTTTATCATACTTGTTTTTTTCTTTCAAAATTGACCAAATTTGTACGTCATGAAAAAACTTACGCAGGCTTTATTACAACTCGTCAAATAATACTAATATACATTTTCTGCTTTATAACAAAAGTACCTAAGTAAAAAAAGGTATTTATCTAAGTTAAAAAAGGTATAACAATTTTCGAAAGCATAACGGGTAATGAGTTAAACAAATAATTAACAAGACAAATTAGATCTTCTTATAAAAGTTTGCACTATATGAACGATTTCAAACGATTGAAAAATGTCAAAGGTACTTCATTATGTCAAGTACTTTTTTATATCCAGTTAATGCCTATAAAATTGACACTGGTGTAGTAATTCGCCAGGTAAAAATATGAAGTAAAACAAATTAGGCGGAACAAAAACAGATAAAAAGATAGATAAATGCGTGCAACTTTAGCATATTTTAATGTAATTAATAGGCATTCTTCCGATATTCTTACCTAATGTTGTCGTTATTTATTTAGATGAACTAAGCACGTCACAGATTGAATGGCCACGTGATAAAGGTGGTGCGTTCTATAAATCAGCCGATGACTGACTACTACTACCTTTGATTAAGCGTATTTACGTAAATGTTCTATCAATTTTCAAAATGGCTTTCGAAATGTAACAAAACTACACCAACTATGATGTCGGTTAAAATTGTTACTATTTCTTTCCTTCAAGTAAAATAGAATAAATCTGTGAATATAGGAATGCAGCATCGAACTGTCACTGTAAGATGACAATGCCCCCGAAGTGGTGCTTTGACTAAGGGCTGAGGACCAGTCATTCAAGGGTCGAGGGTAAATAAATATAGGTCAGTGGGAAGATCTTGTTCACAGGGGTATTGTGTCCAAGTATGAAGTTAATCGACTTTCTAATAAGGAGGCTATGGCTAATGTTAAAGTTTTTGGACAATTGGATCTTCAAGTTAAAGGTCATCTAGGGGTCAAGGTCAAATAACTATAGGTCAGTGGGAAAGTCTTGTCCAAAAGGGTGTTGTGTCCAAGTATGAAGTAAATCCATTTACTAATAAAAAAGTTATGATCAATGTTTGGACAAACTGGGTCTTCAAGGTGAAAGTCATTCAGGGATCAATGTCAAATACATATAGGTCAATGGGAAGGTCTTGTGCAAAGGAATTTTTTTTCAAGTATGAAGTAAATCCACTCACTAATAAGCAAGTTATGGCCAATATTAAAGTTTTTGGACGGACTGACGGATGGACAGTTAAAAAACTATGTGCCTCCCTTCGGGAGTATAAAAAGCTTGATTAACAATCTATTAAGACTCCCACGCTATTTCATTACAGTAAAATTCCTCTATTAAGAACACCATTGGGTATAAATGGAAGTGGTCTTAATTGTGAGTTGGTTTTAATACTGGGTTGAGACCTCGGCAACATATGTTTTACATAATTATGTAAGTTCATAAGGGGAAAATAGAACATTATTTAGACAAAGCAAAATACATTATTCATCAATATGATGTTATTATATTCAATAATTTGTCTAACACAATTAAAATTTAACAGTAAATATTCTGAGTTTTGAAGTTTCATAAATTTCAAAATAAGATCTTACGTTTTTTTAACAGAATTAACCCTTAATTAAATTAACTCAGTATTTTATTCAACCAACTAAAAGGATTTCTTTTTCAATCAACATAGGTAAGCATCGATCTAAGATTATATTCTGCTTTGAACCCCGGCAAACTGAAAACTTATTATACCCCCGAGGATTCAGTTCCCTTCCCAATTATTTACTCGTGTCGCAATCAAGTTGTAATTGAATCAATTTTAAGTAACATTTATATCATCCTTTAGTATCCTTACTTTCAGTAATCACCTGAAGAAAATTTGTTTTTCACAGCACAGACTTTCTTTTGTTTACACATGCAGCTGTCGTAAAGCAGTGTCGTAAACATGGCGGTGTTCTCAACTGATATTGATGACATGCCCGGGGGGCACTAATTTTGAGTGGTCGTAATCGAGGCATTACAATAAGAAGAAAATATACAAAATGATCTTGACAAGATGGTCGCATTATCGGATTAGCGGCGTGGTCTTAATTCTGATAAATACCTGTAATAGGACAAGGTGGTAATCTACTGTATATATCAAAACAAAAGTTAGTGTTGAGCAAGCAATAAGTAATGTCCATTTGTTTTCTTCTCATTTCAACAAACAGGATAAAACAAGGGAACTTTTTTGTGGTGAATTTTACCTTTCACGTGTTCCTTTATCTCTTTTACATCTACTTTCAGTTCTTCTACTTTTTGATCAATTTCACGTATTCTCGTCACTCCTGTTTTTATTTCTGTTGTAGCCTTTTTTACCTCTGATATATCTTGATTTAGCACTTTTACATGTCCCTTCATCTCCTTTACATCTACTTTCAGTTCTCCTACTTTTTGATCAATTTCAGGTATTCTCTTCACTCCTGTATTTATTTCTGTTGTATCTTTTTTTACCTCTGATATACCCTGATTTAGTACTTTTACATCTTTCTGTAGAAACTGTATCTCTGTTTCCAAACCCTTTTCCATTTCCCGCCATTGATCGATTGTTGTTTGGTGTATTCTCTCAGCGTCAGGATCTATTTCGTCGTTTTTGAAATTATCAATACGTTGCTTCAAGTCTGGTAAAGGGTTCGCTACAGAAGAATTGAGTCTAAGGACAACCTACAATCATAAATGCAAATACTGAACTTTCATCTGTATGAACGTAATATTTTAACTGAAAATTGGTAAACTATTATCTAAAGGTCATATAGTACAACTTTACATTTTATGACAGTTCTGCATCCACACAAGTGATATGACAGCATGAAGCTGTAAATTATGAGACAGTCTAAAGTTAAAGAATTCCAAGCTACACTTTTTTTCTAACTTTGTTACTGTGAAGTTATCGCATGGAGCAAAAGGAATACTTCACTAAATTCTCTCTTGTATATCCCCTTCTTTTATACAATGTGTCTTCAGTTATTATCGCACAAAACAGGGAGTTATGTTTATTACAATATCTTTCATTTTTTATTATCTTAAAATTATCTAAAATACACGAGAGTAAATGCTCATCGTAAAGTCCTACATAAAAGACACGGAATCTTAAAGTGAATGTATTTAAGGAAAGGATTTTTCTTCTATTCAGTATTTATATAATTTCCAGTTATCAACCGAATACTTACACTTTCAAGTTCAGCCCATTTTGTTTCAAAGTCAGTCTGTTGTAATCCAGTAGTAGACGCTATATGAGCGATCTGCAAATAAAGTATTTGAAATATTTAAGATGGGCTTTGCGGTGCTGTGTGTACCAAATTTCGCATTCCGGTTTGGTACTTATTTATTCTGCCATTATATAGACCACCTAATAATTTAGCAGGATATTGTTCAATGTTCCTTTGCTGTGACTTCCAAAAAAAGAATTTAAGTCAGTAAGTCAAGATTAAAATCCGTTAATATATTATGTATATAAAGTAAGTTCTTTATGTCTTAATACGAATAAGGAATAGGGAACTAGTCTCTTATTCCTTATTCAAATTGGACAAGGGAACAGAAGACTTACGTATGGAATCAGGTCCATATACTGATTTTAATGAAGAACTTCATTAGATACTCATTATAAATCACCAAAGCAGTCGTGGAGGATATTTAAAAATTTATTTTTGTTCCTTAAAAAAATAATCAGAAAAATCTTTAAAAGGAAATAACAGAATAAACAGGACGCAAAAGCGATATTAAAGCATTAAATAAGTATAATAAAGAGAAATCAATCACCCGTATAATCATCTAAGCATCGGCGTCGAGAATAACTTACTCGTAGCAACAGACAAAAATCTTAAAATATACGTAAAACCAGATTTGAATTTTCATTTTCAATCACCACACATTTCACTAAAAGCAGTCGTGTCGGATCTTTCGGTAAAATAATAAGTAATGCTTTATCATTTATAATGAAAAACGAAAACTTTAAATGATTAAAAAGCTTTTACAAAAGGAGTATCAAGGCTCATAAAAATGTACAAGTCGAATTAGAAAAAAAGGAACATATTTCTTATACCTTATTTAAATCAAAATTCGGAGACAGAGACATGATAAAATTGGTCGAAATTGTGAACACTATGCTGCTCAACATTAGATTTTGCATTATTAGTCACCAAATTGTTCACCTTAAACAAAGGCGGATGAATAAAAACAACCTTTTTATGTTCGTTCCAAAATTAAAGAGAAAAAAATCTGAAAGAAAAACTGAAGAAAAAACACATGCAAAAGAAATATTGGAAACATAAATTTACTCCATCACCCCCCCCCCCCCCCCCCCAAAAAAAAAAAAAAAAAAAAAAAAAACTTTAAGAAATATCAAAGGAATACCAGTTACCAGTTTAATAATAACATCATCAGTGTACTTGAACAAATGTACAAGAAAAATTAAGAAAGGGGAACAATTCCCTATTCCTGTTTTTTAAGATCTTAATAAAACAGAAGAAGTAACGCAAAGGAATGTAACAATTAAAACAACGTTTCATTAAATTGCATCAAAATCACTGAAAAATAAGCATCTGCGTTGAAACATTCTGAAACAAGGAAAATTCAAATGGACTTAAGTCCATTTGAGTGTACGGTTTTTACTGTATTTTTAAGGAACCTTAAGCTACAGCACTCTATTTTGTTTGCAGATGCTAATAAAAAGAAATTTAATATATATCTTTAAATTGAAGTTCAGACATATTATAACTAAGGTAATGCACATATTTTGCAGAACAACAACAACATATTTGTTCAACCTTTTATTCCCATATATCTCTTGATGTTAATGGTGATGATTATGATACTGAAACATTGTTTGTTTTTTTAAGTAACAAAATAACATAAATTTCATGGAATAGCATGCTTGAACAGAATAACAAACATGCTTGAGTAGAATAACAAATATACTTGTAATATCAATTATGATAATAAACTATGACCATGCTTTGATTACTCTGATATAATTCAACATATTAAAGACCAGGTGAGATACAATCACAGTCGTAGCAAAGTACGATCGGGATCCAGATATAATTTTTAACTTTATATATCTTTTTTCTTTATGAGCCGAATTTTATTATTTGAAAACATTAAACATAAGCATTGAATCCTTTTACATCATTTGAAAGTCCTTTAAATTCATATTTTGAAAATGTAAGCAGATTTTGAATTTTTGAAAAGAAAACTAAACTAAGTTATACCTGTCGTTTTAACATTTTTTCAGCATATTTTAGCAGCTTAGATGCACTAAGTTTAACCATTTACAAACAAGAAAGTGAACATTTTTGACAATTATTTTTTAAATATGTAAAATATGAGTTTACAGACCTTTTAAATGATATAAAATCTGGAATTGTTTGATGAAAAATGACTTTGTAACTGTAATTACAAAATTACTATGTTTTGCATTTTTATCAACCGCCATATTTTTGCCAACGTTCAAAAAGTTACCTGTATCTCTTATCAGTTACTTGTTACTATTAATAGATTTCAAAACAATAACATTTAGTGTTCCTACACAGTATTACCAGACAGTCACGCGATTCTGTCCGAGGATTTCCGGAATAACACAACTTCGCAAATTGATTCAACAGGTAGTACATCGTAAAAATACGTAATGCTCGGCAATAATCGGATCTTCTAACAGCCAATCAAAACATAGAATTACATAATATTGGATAACACTAACCCCGCTCCAATTGTACACATAGGAATATAATACTGGCAATTTTCCGTACAGAAAAATGTACAATCAAATAGAGAGTGAGGAACCAGTTCCTTATTCTTTGTCTATCTCTGAATAAGGAACAAAAGAAGTTACGTATGTAAAAGCGATATTGAAAAAGTGAATTAATCAAAAAGCATCACAATTAATAATCAGTTATGATTATAATCATCAAAGCTTCAGCGTCACACAGTACTTGGGAAAATGTACAAGACCAATATGGATTAAAGAACCAGATTCTTATTCCTTGTTCAAATCTGAATAACGAACAGAAAATGTTACGCAAAGAAATGCGGCAATATTTTTCTTTTAACGGCATTATATCTGCAAGGAACACAATCAGCAAATTCACTGCAAAAAGCATCTGAGTCGAAACAAAACAACAACAACAAAAAAAGCAAATATGCAATAAAGAACGAGTTTCTTACTCCCCATTCAACTCCGAATAAGGAACAGAAAAAGTTACGTATGCAAAAGCATTATTGGAAACATGAATTTATTAAAACAAACATTTGCAAATAAATAATCAGTCATTAGTGAAATCATCAAAGCGTGAAAAATTTCAAAGATTAATAAGGCATTGGGAATAATTATAATTAGAGCTATCACTAAATGTGATAAATACGCCCGCAAGACTGCTTTGGAACTGACAAAGTTATTAGTAACAGAATACTTCGTAAAAAATGAAAGAGAGTAATGGTTGTGGGCAATTAAAGACAGTTGTGATTCTTGTATATTGCATTTCCTGTTATTGTGCTTGACCATTATATGAAGTTGCAATGAATTCCAACCAGTAGTTTTCAAGTTAAGCTCTGGATAAGGAAAACCAACAAAGGGCAATAACTGTGCAAATACTACTGAAAATGGATTAATAGCTCTTAAAAATACACTTCCGGTCATTTTGCTTGACCATGTTATGAAGTTGCATTGAATTCCAACAAGCAGTTTTCAGGTAATGTTACGGACAAGGAAATCGATCAAAGGGAAATAACTCTACAAATGGTGAAGATTGAGTTATAGCTCTTGTACAGTACACTTTCACAATTGTACTTGATCATTGCATAAAGTTGCATCGAATTCCAACCAGCAGTTTTCAACTTAGGCTCCATAAAAAGGAACACTAACAAAGGGCAATAACTCTGCAAATAAAGAAAAAAGAGTTATTGTTCTGACACAGTGCACTTTCTATCATTGTTTTTGATCATTGTATGAATCTGCACGGATTCCAACCAGTAGTTTTTAAGTTATGCTCCAGACAAGGGAAACGAACAATGGGCAATAACTCTGCAAATAGTAAAGATTAAGTTATGATTCTTAAACACTGCACTTTCTCCTATTGTGCTTGACTATTGTGTGAAGTTGAACTGAATTACAACCAGTACTCTTCAAGTTATGCTCCATACAAAGGAAAACCAATAAAGAGCAATATCTTTGCAAATACTGAACAAGGAACGGCCCGACCGACCGCTCGACCGACCGACCACCGGGTGACTCCTAAAAACCTCCCAAACTTCGTTTCGGGGTTATAATTATAATTCTTTAAACAGCAATAGAATTGCAAGGAACATTTATCAAAATGACATAAAGCATATGTGACAAAAAATCTACGTAAGTCTAATAAGGGAACAAAACCTATTCAAATCTATTTACGGAACAAAATACGTTCACAAACAAATGCTTAGCAATACAAAATCCAGAATTATCATTATAGCGTCGGCGTCACAGGGTACTTTTTTCATAACTTGTTTAATAAACTCATGCAACATAAACATTCTTGGAAACTTATCTTATAGTAATAATACTGTAATTACCTTTAAAGGAGCTGGGCTCCAGAAGACAAAGAAAGAAATTTTTCTTGTATTATAAATTTCTTGTAATACTGATGACTAATGCTTAAAAACTTACTAACTGACAATAATTAAGTCAGATAATCATATTATAAAATGATTTTTTTCACTTTCGTAGTGCTATACCGTAAAGTGACGGTATTACTATATTGTATAACAAGGTGGCCATACCACGTGATATATGGCGTCATTTATGCTATCACGAAAAGCGTTATTTTGACATGAACGTGAAGTTGACACATAGATCGTAGCTCTACATCTAGCTCTGCGATCTTATATCATTGCAGAGCTGGGTCGCAGCTCTACATCCAGCTCTGCAATCTTATATCATTGCAGAGCTGGGTCGCAGCTCTACATCCAGCTCTACAATCTTATATCATTGCAGAGCTGGGTCGCAGCTCTACATCCAGCTCTGCAATCTTATATCATTGCAGAGCTGGGTCGCAGACTTACATCCAGCTATGCAATCTTATATAATTACAGACCTACATCCAGCTCTGCAATCTTATATCATTGCAGAGCTGGGTCGCAGACTTACATCCAGCTATGCAATCTTATATAATTACAGACCTACATCCAGCTCTGCAATCTTATATCATTGCAGAGCTGGGTCGCAGCTCTACATCCAGCTCTGCGATCTTATATCATTGCAGAGCTGGGTCGCAGCTCTACATCCAGCTCTGCAATCTTATATTTGCAGAGCTTGGTCGCAGCTCTACATCTAGCTCTGCAATCTTATATCATTGCAGAGCTGGGTCGCAGCTCGACATTCAGCTCTGCAATCTTATATCATTGCATAGCTGGGTCGCAGACTTACATCCAGCTATGCAATCTTATATAATTACAGAACTACATCCAGCATTGCAATCATATATCATTGCAGAGCTGGGTCGCAGACTTACATCCGGCTATGCAATCTTATATAATTACAGAACTACATCCAGCTCTGCAATCTTATATCATTGCAGAGCTGGGTCGCAGCTCTACATCCAGCTCTGCAATCTTATATCATTGCAGAGCTGGGTCGCAGCTCTACATCCAGCTCTGCAATCTTATATCATTGCAGAGCTGGTTCGCAGCTCTACATCCAGCTCTGCAATCTTATATCATTGCAGAGCTGGGTCGCAGCTCTACATCCAGCTCTGCAATCTTATATCATTGCAGAGCTGGGTCGCAGCTCTACATCCAGCTCTGCAATCTTATATTGCTCTGCAATCTTATATCATTGCAGAGCTGGGTCGCAGCTCTACATCCAGCTCTGCAATCTTATATCATTGCAGAGCTGGTTCGCAGCTCTACATCCAGCTCTGCAATCTTATATCATTGCAGAGCTGGGTCGCAGCTCTACATCCAGCTCTGCAATCTTATATCATTGCAGAGCTAGGTCGCAGCTCTACATCCAGCTCTGCAATCTTATATTATTGCAGAGCTGGGTCGCAGCTCTACATCCAGCTCTGCAATCTTATATCATTGCAGAGCTGGAGTCGCAGCTCTACATCTAGCTCTGCAAATTATTGCATAGCTGGGTCGTATATCTATATCTAGCTCTGCAATCTTATATCATTGCAGAGCTTGGTCGCAGACTAACATCCAGCTCTGCAATCTTATATAATTACAGAGCTAGGTCGCATCTCTACATCCAGCTCTGCAATCTTATATCTTTGCATAGCTTGGTCGAAGATCTACATTTAACTCTGCGATCATATATCATTGCAGAGCTGGGTCGCAGCTCTACATCCAGCTCTGCAATCTTATATCATTGCAGAGCTGTGTCGCAGCTGTACATCCAGCTCTGCAATCTTATGTCATTGCAGAGCTGGGTCGCAGCTCTACATCCAGCTCTGCAATCTTATATCATTGCAGACCTGGGTCGCAGCTCTACATCCAGCTCTGCGATCTTATATCATTGCAGACCTGGGTCGCAGCTGTACATTTAGCTCTGAAATATTATATCATTGCAGAGCTGGAGTCGCAGCTCTACATCAAGCTCTGCAAATTATTGCATAGCTGGGTCGTATATCTACATCTAGCTCTGCAATCTTATATCATTGTATAGCTTGGTCATAGATCTACAACCAGCTCTGCAATCTTATATCTTTGCAGAGCTTGGTCACAGACTAACATCCAGCTCTGCAATCTTATATAATTACAGAGCTAGGTCGCATCTCTACATCCAGCTCTGCAATCTTATATCTTTGCATAGCTTGGTCGAAGATCTACATCTAACTCTGCAATCATATGTCATTGCAGAGCTGGGTCGCAGCTCTACATCCAGCTCTGCAATCTTAAATCATTGCATTGCTGGGTCGTAGATCTACATCCAGCTATGCAATCTAATATTATTGCAGAGCTGGGTCGCAGCTCTACATCCAGCTCTGAAATATTATTTCATTGCAGAGCTGGAGTCGCAGCTCTACATCAAGCTCTGCAAATTATTGCATAGCTGGGTCGTATATCTACATCTAGCTCTGCAATCTTATATCATTGTATAGCTTGGTCATAGATCTACAACCAGCTCTGCAATCTTATATCTTTGCATAGCTTGGTCGAAGATCTACATCTAACTCTGCAATCATATATCATTGCAGAGCTGGGTCGCAGCTCTACATCCAGCTCTGCAATCTTAAATCATTGCATTGCTGGGTCGTAGATCTACATCCAGCTATGCAATCTAATATTATTGCAGAGCTGGGTCGCAGCTCTACATCCAGCTCTGAAATCTTATATCATTGCAGAGCTGGAGTCGCAGCTCTACATCAAGCTCTGCAAATTATTGCATAGCTGGGTCGTATATCTACATCTAGCTCTGCAATCTTATATCATTGTATAGCTTGGTCATAGATCTACAACTAGCTCTGCAATCTTATACCATTGCAGAGCTTGGTCGCAGACTAACATCCAGCTCTGCAATCTTATATAATTACAGAGCTAGGTCGCATCTCTACATCCAGCTCTGCAATCTTATATCTTTGCATAGCTTGGTCGAAGATCTACATCTAACTCTGCAATCATATATCATTGCAGAGCTGGGTCGCAGCTCTACATCCAGCTCTGCAATCTTAAATCATTGCAATGCTGGGTCGTAGATCTACATCCAGCTCTGCAATCTAATATTATTGCAGAGCTGGGTCGCAGCTCTACATCCTGCTCTGCAATCTTCTTTCATTGTAGAGCTGGGTCTCAGCTCTACATCCAGCTCTGCAATCTAATATCATTACAGAGATAGGTCGCAGCTCTACATCTAGCTCTGCAATCTTTTATCATTGCATAGCTTGGTCGTAGATTTACATCTAGCTCTGCAATCTTATACATTTACAGAGCTAGGTCGCAGGTCTACATCCAGCTTTCCAATCTTATATCATTGCAGAGCTGTGTCGCAGTTCAATATCTAGCTCTGCAATCATATATCACAATGAGTTGGATCATAGATCGACATATAGCTCTAAAAATTGTATAGCTGCAGAGTTTGGTCGTAGGTCGACAACAAGCTCTGCAATCTTAAATCATTGCAGAGCTGGGTCGCATTTCTCCATCTAGCTCTGCAATTTTTTTCATTGCATCACTCCATCTGCATAGTTTTTTCAGTTATTGCCTTTTGTTATTTTTCAAAGCATTACTTAAAAAGACTTTGAGTTATCAACATGAAACATCATAATATGTGGATAGAGCTCACTCAGGAGGTGTGCAGTGTAGAAGAGTGAAAACTTTACCCTTAATAATCTTTGTTTTTTCATACTTAATTTTCACCTGAGTGGAGCAGAACTAAAAATGTCTTTGAGATGTCCACATGAAACTTTATAGGTGGATAGATCTTATTGAGGAGGAATGTTGTGCGCAAGAATGATAACTCTGCTTTTTATAATGTTTGATTTAGTGCCCTTTGTTATTTTTAATACTTGTTGTCCCGAGCTTATCTCAAAAGTATTGCAGGTATCTACTTGAAACTTCATAGGTTGAAAAATCTCACTGTGGAGGAGTGCAGCGCACAAGAATGATAACGCTACTATGCATGATTTTTCAGTTATTGACCTTTAACTTTCAAATCTGTAATTACTTCAGCCATTAGTTATCATTACCGAAATTGAATTATGTTGCGCTGCTGCTACATATACATTCTTCCAATAAGCAAACACATGTTAATATGGCTCTTGTTGATAAGAGTTTTGTAACAATCTATATCCGTGTTGTTACAAACATATTGTAGTAAATAAACTTTTTGCATTTCTTTCTTTTTCTTTCTACATTCTACGGATGGACAAAAAGTCTATCGCAACACGTATGGTGTGTGAATAGGCTAAGAGCCTTAAATGTTCAAGCATTTTTACACATGTTAATTGCGGACAAAGGCATTTTCATATTTACGTCGTTTGTTTATTTTGGCGTGTTGATGACTGCTGCTCTAACCCCGACCCCCAACAAATCTGTTGATAAGTCATGAGAATAAGTATTCGAACGCACCTCCTTTATAATTATATGAGAGCTATCACTTAAAGGTGGTAACAAGTTTTATTTCTTGAGCCGCCAGACTTGTTTTAAGGATTACTTACGTTCTTTACTCAACGGAGTCTTTGTATGGCCATTGAGTATCACAATTCGAAGTTAGTCAGACTTAACCTCAGAAATTTCGAAAACTCGTTATTCACATTATTTAAACATTATTATCATAAACTAAATGATTATTTATGTATATTGTAATACCAAATTCATAGACTGAGTGGCTTTACGTCTTTTATAACTACGTGACACGATAAAAATACTGATAATGACCGGAAAACAACAAAAGTTTTAGACGGGTCCCCTTTGTCTTCCTTACCTTTTCAGTTACAAAATGAAAATAAACTTCAAAAGTTAAAAACAAATATCGAACGAAATGAATAACTGAATGCAAATGCGAATTACGCAGCAAACGTGGCATTTAGCTTTTGATACGATTGCAAGAGTATAAAATCGAATTTAAGAAACTAAAAGTAGGTAATAAAATTAAAAATATAGTTGTCCAGAGGAAAATATACACATTTAATTCCCCAAAATTATTTTACAAATTCAACATATAATAATCAACAAAGCCAGAAAAACGTTTTGAGAATGAATGCATTTATATATAAGATTTGCTTAAACTGCTCGGTAGACGAATAGTTACAGATTTCAATGCAGGACAGAAACAGAGGAACATATTTTTTTGGGGGGATGGGGCGTATGGGGGAAGTTTGAGGGGTAGTCGCCATGAATGACAATGCAAAAGTAATAATTAAAAAAATATACTATGAGGCAAATGAAAATATCCGGGAGTGAGAAAGGTTTGGAAGGGGATGTGGAAGTGTCACAATGCTTTTTAATGCAACCGATGAAATAAGGGACAAATACGAAAAATTCTGAAAACAAAATGGTCCCGACCGGGTGGGGGAGGAAGGTACAATGCATTACAACGCAACAAATGAAATATGTGTCAATAATAAAAACATTACCGACCAGCTAGTACGAAATTAAATAAGGGCTGTTTTTCTTTTATGCCTGGAGACATAGTATACCTAACGTTACCCAAATGTTTACTTGTCAGAGGTTCAACTGAGGCCAACAATCAACAAACAAAACGGGTACCGAAAGCTGTACATCATTGCTATGCTTGTTGATCATATTTCACAATACAGTGCATGAATTGGAAACCATTCGCCACTGAAATTCTTTGGCAGATCGCCTAGACATCCTGCTAGCCCATCATACCAGTAAATACCTTTATCATAAAGCACAACGAGAAGTGTAATTTGATGACCCTTCTTTATTTGATAGTTAAACGTTCGTGGATCTCTTACATTTTCCTTTAAGACAGATGCCCACCTGCTGAGCTCAATTGGTACAGTACTGTATTAAGAATCAAAGGTTCGATCACTGGAATGAGTGTAAATTTCTCTGTGACGATTGATCTCGAACGTTTTGCCTTAAGGTCATTCGTCTCTCACCACTGTCTCAGACTCATGTTAGAGACAGTGGAGAAAGTCATTCATTTGTGGAGAAATTGATACTTGCTAGTTAGATATAAAGGAAAAATCATAAACAACCAATAAAACAAACAGTTCATGAATTCTGTCAAAAATGTTACAACCCAGCAGTAAATAATTTTGCTCATAGCATCAAAAACAAACGCTATAATATTTTTTGGTGAATTTAAACCATACTTTAAAAATATGCGCGCCGCTTTTGATGCTTGCTTCAAAACTAATCTTTTACGCACTTTGTATTCATAGCCATAGCTAGTGTATACTTCTTGTTTTAATGCATTCCTTCTTGAGCGCATCTGTCTCTCATCTTATTGTAATCTTGAAAATAATGCAATTGAAATTTGCATGTCGTTTCAACACGACTCAGTTGCTCGTTAAATGTACTACGATATACTAAGTCGCATTTCTTTGGATCGAGATAAAAAAACGAATCCAATGTTTATGTTTTTCTTATACGGAATACATTACTTTTAAACATGTATAACCTCTTTTCCACCGTAGTGACAAGGTAGCAAGAAAGCAGGGAAAAGATCAAAGTTCCCCTTGCAGATATGAGAAAATCAAACATTTCTTTGCAAGAGCCGCCAAAAGTGTAAATAGACCTACATGACTGTACATGAAAAGTAGACAAAACTAAAACAAGTTCTATCCTTCCAGTTTTTGTTTCTGTATAATAATAACACCATTACAAATCTATTTGGTCAAATAACTATGCTCATCTGAAACGTCATTAAGATAACGCTCTACAGTGAAGATATACTGAAATACCATTAAAATTTTGCAGACCTAATTGAAACTGAATAATGAATATGTAAAAAGAAGTAAAAACAAATGTTTGAAGAGCTCGTTGTCTACGACCCAGCACTGCAATGAAAAAAAAGACTGCAGATCTAGATGTAGAGCTGAGATCCAGCACTGCAGTGAAACAAGATTGCAGACCTAGATGTCGATCTACGACCCAGCTCTGCACTTATGTTAGATAACAGAGCTAGATATCTATAAACGATCAACCTCTGCACTTATGTTAAATTGCAACCAGATGTCGAACTACGACACAGTTCTCCTAGAGCAAAGGTACAAGATTAGTGTGCTATATTTAGATATTATACCCAGATCTGTATTAATCATAGATTGCAAATTTAGATGTCGATAGCCTAGATTAAGAGCTGGGAATCAGCTTTGCAATGATAATAATAATGAAGAGCTAGATGTCGATCTATGATCCAGCTCTGCAATGATATAAGAATGCAGAGCTGGATGTAGAGCTGCGACCCAGCTCTGCAATGATATAAGATTGCAGAGCTGGATGTAAGTCTGCGACCCAGCTCTGCAATGATATAAGATTGCAGAGCTGGATGAAGAGCTGCGACCCAGCTCTGCAATGATATAAGATTGCAGAGCTGGATGTAGAGCTGCGATCCAGCTCTGCAATGATATAAGTTTGCAGAGCTGGATGTAGTTCTACGACCCAGCTCTGCAATGATATAAGATTGCAGAGCTGGGTGTAGAGCTGCGACCCAGGTCTGCAATGATATAAGATTGCAGAGCTGGATGTAGAGCTGCGACCCAGCTCTGCAATTATAAGATTGCAGAGCTAGATGTAGAGCTGCGACCCAGCTCTGCAATGATATTAGATTGCAGAGCTGGATGTATAGCTGCGAACCAGCTCTGCAATGATATAAGATTGCAGAGCTGGATGTAGAGCTGCGACCCAGCTCTGCAATTATAAGATTGCAGAGCTAGATGTAGAGCTGCGACCCAGCTCTGCAATGAAATTAGATTGCAGAGCTGGATGTAGAGCTGCGATCCAGCTCTGCAATGATATAAGATTGCAGAGCTGGATATAGAGCTGCGACCCAGCTCTGCAGAGCTGGATGTAGAGCTGCGACCTAGGTCTGTAATTACATAAGATTGCATAGTTGGATGTATGTCTGCGACCCAGCTCTGCAATGATATTAGATTGCAGAGCTGGATGTTTAGCTGCGACCCAGCTCTGCAATGATATAAGTTTGCAGAGCTGGATGTAGTTCTACGACCCAGCTCTGCAATGATATAAGATTGCAGAGCTAGGTGTAGAGCTGCGACCAGATCTGCAATGATATAAGATTGCAGAGCTGGATGTAGAGCTGCGACCCAGCTCTGCAATGATATAAGATTGCAGAGCTAGATGTAGATCTACGACCGTGCTGTGCAATGATATAAGATTGCAGAGCTTGATGTATAGCTGCGAACCAGCTCTGCAATTATATAAGATTGCAGAGCTGGATGTAGAGCTGCGACCCAGCTCTGCAATGATATAAGATTGCAGAGCTAGTTGTAGATCTACGACCAAGCTATACAATGATATAAGATTGCAGAGCGATATGTAGATATACGACCCAGCTATGCAATGATTTGCAGAGCTGGATGTAGAGCTGCGACCCAGCTCTGCAATGATATAAGATTTCAGAGCTAGATGTAGAGCTGCGACCCAGGTCTGCAATGATATAAGATTGCAGAGCTACATGTAGGTCTACGACCAGGTCTGCAATGATATAAGATTGCAGAGCTGGATGTAGAGCTGCGACCGTGCTGTGCAATGATATAAGATTGCAGAGCTGGATGTATAGCTGCGACCCAGCTCTGCAATGATATAAGATTGCAGAGCTGGATGTAGAGCTGCGACCCAGCTCTGCAATGATATAAGATTACAGAGCTGGATGTAGAGTTGCGACCCAGCTCTGCAATTATAAGATTGCAGAGCTAGATGTAGAGCTGCGACCCAGCTCTGCAATGATATTAGATTGCATAGCTGGATGTAGAGCTGCGACCCAGCTCTGCAATGATATAAGATTGCAGAGCTGGATGTAGAGCTGCGACCCAGCTCTGCAGAGCTGGATGTAGAGCTGCGACCTAGGTCTGTAATTTTATAAGATTGCATAGTTTGATGTAAGTCTGCGACCAAGCTCTGCAATAATATAAGATTGCAGAGCTGGGTGTAGAGCTGCGACCCAGGTCTGCAATGATATAAGATTGTAGAGCTGGATGTAGAGCTGCGACCCAGCTCTGCAATGATATAAGATTGCAGAGCTAGATGTAGATCTACGACCGTGCTGTGCAATGATATAAGATTGCAGAGCTGGATGTATAGCTGCGACCCAGCTCTGCAATGATATAAGATTGCAGAGCTGGATGTAGAGCTGCGACCCAGCTCTGCAATGATATAAGATTGCAGAGCTGGATGTAGAGCTGCGACCCAGCTCTGCAATGATATAAGATCGCAGAGCTAAATGTAGAGCTGCGATCTATGTGCCAACTTCACGTTCATTATTTTGACTCGATTCAGAGGAATAAAAATACTTACAGCAGTTTTCTCTTCCGAATCGAGTCTAAATAATGCTGCTCGTGATAGCATAAATGACGTAATATACCACGTTGTATGGTCACCTTGAAGATTTAAAGTAAATAAGTGTAATTTCACATGCAGCGATGGTGGTGACAGTAAAAGCATTTGAAATATTTTGTTAATACGAGCAGAGTTAAAATTAGGCTGGAGCAAATATATTTTTTGTACTTTTTTGAATTTCATTATCAGTTTTTAAGTAAAATATCATGTTAATATAATGTCACGGCATGTAGATATTTAATTTAAGTAAAAAATGTTTAACATCAAATCTGGAGAACAGCCTCATTAATCGTTGAATGGGAATATCTTAATTCATCTCGGAAAATGTCAAAATAGAAATAGGATATTTTATCTTCTTTATCAACCTTAAATGATAAAATTATGACAATCACTGCAATAAAATAAACAACTTCTGTTTAATTTTATTTATTCAAAACAAATATATGTATTGTAAAATATGTTATAATATTATCGATTTTGTATATATGGTATCATGCATTTACAGTCACTGTGCACAAACTGATACACTAGTTTTGAAGTCGTTTTCGATTTCATTTCGAAACAGACCAGTTTGAATCCCAGAAGTAAAATGTGACAGGTTTTAGGGCATTTATAGAAATCCAAATTTATGTTCTCATTTTAACACTCAAGGAAGGTTTTATATATATATATATATATATATATATATATATATATATATATATATATATATATATATATATATATGAACTGAATTAAAATTAAGAAAGGCCATTACGACTGGAATATCTGCTAACAGAAACAGAAGCTTTATGAAGTCGCGGTGCTGAACGTTCCTAGCTACAACAGTTTAACAAAACTGCAGTGCATGTACGTTGATGTAATAAGAGTTTTGATTTAATTTAGATCAACAAAATTTTGAGAGTAAAACAATAATTATTTACTTTACTAATCAAAATTAACCTTTTGCCACTGTCTTCATTTACAGAATCCTTTTGAATTGAAATATTATCTAGCTGCTGTGAATATATCCTAAACTTGTGAATATTGTCCATAAATGTTAAACCAGCACAGGTTAAACTAACGTAAATACATGTACTTTTCAAAGTCACAGCTTCAACTACTACTACTACTTATGTATCAAAGTGTCTTCTTTTTTATGTGCACAATGAATGTTCGAGGTAATTTTAAAAAATCTCTTTTTAGAATATGCAAGTAAATTCTACCAGCTTCGCCTACATGTAAAATAACTTGACCTAAAAAAACCAATAAAAGCAGTTTAAAGCCAATGTTACAATAAGTAAGAAGAGGTAAAACAAGTTAAAAGAGAAATAGGTGTAATTGCGAAACTTCTTTTGTCTCTAAATCACCTTTGAATATTATTCGCTTTTTTTTTCACAAGTTCTGAAAAAGTGGCTTTTGGCAGCTATTTTAATATTATTATGACTGTTATTTGCTATTCTTGTCCAGTTTAATTTTAACTCCCTCATTCATTTTGCGTAACTTCTTCTGTCCCTTGCTCAGATTTTAATCAGGAATAAAGGGCTGGTTCCTTAACCCTCATTCGATTTAAAGATTTTTTCAAATGTTTCGACGCAGAAGATATATGCTGTCTTTTGATGATTTTTCCTTGATATTTTTATCCAGTTTAAACAGAAACAGTTGTAGTTGTATCATTTATCATGCCATTACTATGACAACTGCCTGATAAAGCATGTCTGAGAACAGCAACCTTTCTCAGTCAGTGACTTGAGAACACTTTTCCATGCTTAAACCTATGGAAAAGTCAGAGTACATCAGATTTTTCAAGCACCTCCCACTTTTTGCCGGACTACTTTCACAATGTAAACAGCTTAAAGCATTGCAAAAAATAACAGATAAAACAGCCTAAATAAAACATATTTATTTTATGCCAACCAATGAAATACCAAGTTCAATCAGTGAAATATATTCCATATCAGTCACAGTGTGACTGATATAGATTCTATATCAGTCACTGTGCCGAACTACTTTTCAGTAACCACAATTTGAAATTTTACAAGTAATATAAAAGATATAAAAATAAATTCTAACATAAAATCCAGAGTTCGACTTTTAAGGAGTCATTGTATGTATACAACAGACCGATCCATTTCGAGAATCCTATGCCATTTCGTTAATTATACGTCACATACTTCAGAATACTGACGTAGGCGAACAATTTATTTCCCAAGACATAAACACAGGATGGCACTTTACGTGAAAACTTAAATTGAATACACTGGATTTATGCTATTTGAAAATGTGATGACGTGTATTGCTTCTTGATCAACCTATGGAATAATTTAAAATCTTGTAAGGGCATTTATTTAGGATGAACCTCTGCATTGGCGCTGAATTTTGATTCGTCATTGCACAGGCCATATTTTATATGAATGCCCTGTAAGCAGCAAATGTTGATAGTAAAAGAAGGAAAATGAAAAAGAATATGCAGGTAGATCTTTGTTTATTTCTATGATTTGTTTGGTGATTAGGCGTAGACTAAATAAATCGTTAGAATGCAACATGTTTCTATGTGTCATGTATAATTCAAGATGGCGGACTGTGTATTGAATTTGAGTTTCACGATCATGTATTCATACGCGTGTAAGCAAAGAAACAGTTCTAGAATTAAAATAATGAGATGCAATATCATAATAGTGGCATGATAAAAAGAATAACAGGTTACTGTCTTTTGAGAAAGGGATTTCTCAGACTCGGCTAGATATGGTCCGGAAGGGGCTCGGCAAGCCTCGCCCCTTCCAGGACCATATCTAACCTCGTCTGAGAAACCCTTTCTCAAAAGACAGTAACCTGTTATTCTCTATATATTCGCGTAACTCTTTCTGTTTCTAATTCAGATCTGAATAAGGAAAAAAGGACTGGCTCTTTAGTCCTTTTTTCAACTTGTAGATATTTTCAAATCCTTTGAAGCAGAAGCTCTATGCAGTCATTGTGATGATTATCCAGTTTAAATAAAATGATTATCATTGCATTATTTATTTGTGCAGCTTATTCTGTTCCTTCGTATATCAATAAAGAATTAGGAAATGTTTTCAAAATTGTAAGATAAAAGTCCATTCAGGAAACATTGCAGCAAAATATCATTGAGATTTGGCCAGGGGTTACTGAGGAGATTGTGTAAGTTCTCCATGTAGTCGTTTGATAAATACCTGCCAAACCATAGTCTATCAAGTTTTTAGCAACCAATCTGGCTCTAAAGAATTTAATATATGTCCACCACAGCAGCATTTTTGTGATTTTTTAAAACTTGGCTAGAGGTATCCAATGAGAAGACTTCCATATAGCCGTATACTGAAAACTTGCCCCGCCTCTTGTCAGCCAAGTGTTTATTCAAACCACCATTACTCAAACGAATTTTGAAATGATCTAGTTCAGACAAATATTTGTGACTATTTCTTGTATTTGGGCCAGCAGTTTATGAGAAGTAATTTGTCAAAGCTTTCCATATCATAAAGTGAAACTAGTCCAGCCCTCTGTCGGCTATATGTTTAAGTAACACCACACTGTAAAAAAATTAAGGAAAGGTTACAGTTTTGGTGTAAGTATTCCTGCATTTTCGAATGGAAACTTTACTCTGAAATGAAGGTATATTATCCTACTAGAGTGGTGTAACTTTACCTTGTAAAGCATGGAGAAACCTAACACAACATTGTAACCTTTCCTTTGAAGCTAACATTTCAAGAAACGTTTTGGTGTAATATTTCTTATGAAGGAAATGTTTCCAGAGACTTATAGGTGTAACATTTCTCATGAAAGAAATGTTTCCAGAGACCTTCAGGTGTAACATTTCTCATGAAGGAAATATTTAAAGCGACCTCTTGGTGTAACATTTCTCGTGAAGGAAACATTTAAAGCGACCTTTTGGTGTAACATTTCTCATGAAGGAAACATTTCAGGCGACCTTTTGGTGTAACATTTCTCATAAAGGAAACATTTCAAGCGACCTTTTGGTGTAATATATCCCTTGAAGGAAATAATTCAACAGGCCTTTTGGTGTAACCTTACTATTAAAGGAAATGTTCAAAGACACCTTTAAATGTAACATTAAACTCTTAAGGGAAATGTTTCCAGAGAACTTTTGGTGTAACATTTTACATGAAGGAAATATTTCAAGACATGTTGAGGTAATCTTTCCATTTATGAAAATGTTTCAAAGGGCCTTTAAATGTACCCTTTTCTTTAATGAAATGTTTTCTGAGAACAATTTGTGAAGCCTTTCAGCAGACAGATGTTTTCAGCAGTATTACTGTAGGTCATTGGAAAATAGTTCCAGAGACATATACATGTAGATACTTGAATGTTTTTTCTGTTTAAGTAAATATTCAAATGCACGTTTTGAAAAATTGTGCTTTAAATTACATGCGTATATTTTTTTCACTGGACACAACTATAAGAACCAATTTATTCGTTTTGTTTCCATTTGAACTAGGACATGTTTCACCAAAATTGGTAACAGACCAGCTGCCACCCTTGAGATATAGGACTTAAGTATTTATCAGTGAAAAAATATGTGTACATGTAGACTGTACACTTGGTAAAACTGTTAACTGTTTAGTTATGATAAAATTAGCATACTATGCAATTTGATGGAATTTTACTTCAGACAGGTTGAATGTCATATTTACTGGTATAAGTGCTCAAAAGAGGATTATGACAAAAGTGATCATTTGCAACAGTCCTTCCCTGTACAGTGTATAATAGAACAAAATCAAATGGCCATAATTCTGCTAAATATAATTGTAGCCTAAAATTTTTCCTTTACTATCATCTGTACATAAAAGATGTTCATCGTAAATGTTTGAGAAAAACCACCAAATTGAGTAACAGGAGTTCAGATTCCAAATTATTCATATAGTGTATATTGAAAAAAAAATCCAGCAAATATCCTTAATTCTTCTAAATCTGATCACACCAAAAATATTTTTATTTACGATCATCTGCACATTAAGACTGTTTATCCATGAAAGTTGGAGGAAAATGTGGCAATGCATTTAAGAGAAAATGCATTCATAAGATTTGAAGACATACAGACGGACAGACAAGTGAAATGCTTTATGCCATCCACTTTGAGAGGGCATGACATGTTGATAATTAAATAATTAATGTGCTGTTTTAATGCTGAACATAGCAAGTGATTCATGACATCCACTATAAAGTATGAAACCTCTAATGACTATGTACAATTTAACAGCATATAACTTAAATAACACACAACAAATGACATTTTGCTGATAACATTTTAATCAAGTTTTATCAGTTAAACAAACATCAGCATAAACATCGATGGTGTCTAATTTTGACAACCTCAAGTAAACCCTGTCAACTAAACAATAAGTAAACAAAACACATCAGCCATAATTATGATTTGAAGGCTCCTGCTGAACGCATGGAAAGTTAGCTTAGCCTGAACAGTTAGCTATAACAAGAGGACTATGATGGCCCTAAATCGCTCACCTGAGTAACACTGACACACAGTTCACAATCTGCTTTCAAAAATGTGTACCTAGTACATAAATTTCATGAATTTAGCCTCAGATATAAGTATATAGATAAAATGGTCAAGGTCAATCAAGGTCAAACATGGTAGACATCCACTAGACAATACTACAAACCAACAATCTAAGCTTTAGGCACTGAGGTTTCAAGCAAGAAGATTTTTGAAGATTTCCTTATTAACATATTAAAGACCCCCGGGGCGGGGCCAATTTTGACCCCAGCGCCAACATTTAAACAATATGGGTAAAGTTTCTCTACACAATACTTAACACCAAATATCTAAGGTCTAGTCCTTGTGGTTCTGAAGAAGAAGATTTTTTTAAGTTTTCACTTTTAAAATCTGTATTTAGCCCATGTGATCCAGAAATGCAACAAACAAACTTGGTAGACCTCGATGCAAGGAACATCCAAGGCAAGTTTCATTGAATTTGGCTCTGATGAATCATGTGTCAGATGAGATATAGTTTAAAACAAATTGTTGACAGACAGACAAATGACAACAGACCCGAGTGATCCCAGCAGCTCATCATGACCATTTGGGTCAGGTGAGCTATCAAATGTAACAGGTTGAGGCTTTCTTAAATTTAGTTTACATCAAATAATGTCCAGTAAAAAAATGGCCTTGAATCTTAATGTTATTACAGACATTTTTAACATTAAGTAAGCTTCAGGTTGGCATAGAGCACAACTTTTGATAGATAAAAATAACAAAAATCAACTTATTTCAAATACTGCATGGGGTAAGTATAGACCAACTAACAGAACATAAATATCATCATAATCTATATCACAATGTACAACAGTACTAATGCCCCTTTCAGGAACTCACTGAAATCAGCAAAGCCTGTCATCAAATAGCATGATGAGCACAAATTCTGAAACAAAAAAGTATTTTTCCCCCACCCATATCATCTCAGAGAGTCAATATTGCTACCAAATGATTCCTAAATTAAACAAGAGGGTCATGATGGCCCTAAATCGCTCACCTGAGTCTCAATGCTCATGTTACAAATATCGTTATTGGTTTTTTGGGGTGCAAGTTTGAATAAGTTTGCAAGAAGTTTGAAGACTCTGGGTGTAATGGTACTCAAATTTTTTAGCAGAAATAGTTTCTCTACAGGTCCCGGTGACCTTGACTTTTGACCTACTGACCCCAAAAATGATTGGGTTCCTTTACTGAGTAAAGAAAATCATCCTATGAAGTTTGAAGGCTCTTGGTAAAATGGTACTCCAGTTACTGAGCAGAAACAGTTTTCACTCTACAGGTCCCTGTGAACTTAACCTTTGACCTATGGACCCTAAATACAATAAGGTTCTTCTAATTCAATTATCCTATATATAGTTTGAAGGCTCTGGGTGTAATGGTACTACAGTTACTCTGCAGAAATAGTTTTCACTCTACAGGTCCCTGTGGCCCTGACCTTTGACATACTAGCCCCAAAAACAATATGGTTCTTCTATTTAGTAAAAGCAATCACCTAATGAAGTTTGGAGGCTCTGGGTGAAATAGTAATCCTGTTATTGAATGGAAACAGTTTTCAATCTAGAGGTCCCTCTGACCTTTGACCTATTGACGCAAAATGCAAAAGGGATTTTTTGTACTCAAAAAGGGCAATAACCCTGTGAAGTTTGAAGGCTTTCGGTCAACTGGTACTCAAGTTATTGAAAGGAAACGAAGTGTGAAAGACAGACAGACAAACAGACACCCATGGACAAGGCAAACACAATATGTCTCCATCAGAAGGACGGGGTTGGGGGGAGACATAACGAACAATTGAAGGTATAGCCCTTAGTGTTTCAGAGCAGCAGATTTTTAAAATTTTTCCTATATAACTCTATGTAAAATATGTGACCCCTGGAGCGGCGCCATTTTTGACCCAGGAGCCATGATTTGAACAAACTTGGTAAAGGTCCACTGGACAATGATGCACACCAAATATCTAAACTCTAGGCCTTGCGGTTTCTGACAAGAAGATTTTTAAAAGTTGTTCCTATATAACTCTATGTAAAACATGTGACCCCTGGGGCGGCGCCATTTTTGACCCAGGAGCCATGATTCGAACAAACTTGGTAAAGGTCTACTGGACAATGCTGCACACCAAATATCTAAACTCTAGGCCTTGAGGTTTCTGACAAGAAGATTTTTTAAAGATTTTCCTATATAACTCTATGTAAAATATGTGTCCCCTGGGGCCGGGCCATTTTTGACCCAGGAGCCATGATTTGAACAAACTTGGTAAAGGTCCACTAGATGATGCTTCATACCAAATATTTAAGCTCCAGGCCTTTAGGTTTCGGAGAAGAAGATTTTTAAAGATCCCACTTTTAAACTCTAATTTTAGCTCAAGTGAACCAGAAATGCAATGGACCAGAACCATTTGAACAATCTTGGTAGAGCTTTATGCAAGGAACATCCCAGGCAAGTTTCATTCAATTTGGCCCTTTAGTTTCAGAGGAGATGTCATTTGAATGAAAAGTTGACGACGGACGGACGACGGACAAAGACTGATCAGAAAAGCTCACCCTGAGCACTTTGTGCTCAGGTGAGCTAAAAAGAGCACTGCCTACAGGTGCCTGATGCTTGCCTTTTCTCCATGCCTGATATTAAAAGCATTGAAGTTGTGAACAATCTCAATATGTCAACAATTCATGAAAAAATAGTATGTGCTTTTAAAGTTAGTGTAGGTTCAAATGTATCATAATTTCTAACAAAATAAAATAATTGTTCATGAGCTCCTTAATGCCATTTAACTATGTTTCTAGTTTCATGAAAAAATATTCAAAATGTTTTAAAGTTATTGCAGGATCTGTAAAAGTGACAGGCTGACAGACGGGGAGCAAGCCTAAGTTCCCTCCAGTTTCACTGGCATGGACTAAACATGTCTCCCTATCCACTACATGGGTGGAGGGAAAGATATAATTATACTTGAAAATCCAATAAAAACACTAACTGTAAGTAACTAAAAAAGTAACCTCACTGCTTTATAAAACATATATTTGGAATGTGCTTATCAAGTTTAATTAAAACAATATATCTACATGTCAGTCGTAAAACACTTACAATTTTACAACTGCAGTACATTTTGAGTGTAAAGTTCCAAGAAGCACAAAGTGACAAATAATACAAAAAAAGATATCTTACCAATGAAATTGACTTGCTCAAGTATAAATCTGTTGATGCTTTTAATTTTGAAATAACAGAAAAATAAACTTTGAAAAATACAAATTTCAGTTAATCCTTAACCTGAATTGCACCACCATAATGGTTTTTGCAAACAGATTGGAACCAGACCAGATATTTAGACAAAATTTCTTCAAAATTTTCAAAAAATCAATCAATATAAATCTTAAGCAGACAAACGTTTAGCAGACAGTTTCTCTCAGCAGGTTAAGGTTTTTTAAAAAGATGCCTTTGGGTTCAGTTCAAAGTGTTACCTAATATTTCAACAAAAATATGTTGACATTTAGTACCAAAAATGTGGATGCCACAATGAAAAGCAAACATCATATTGCCTAACAAACTGCATGAACTCTTCACTTGAAACATTTCTTTCAAGTTCTATTTAATTGTGAGCAATTTTTTACATTTCAGTACAACTCATTGTAAATCTTTCATGCTGAACTTTACAGCACATAATTCTAAATCTACCATACTGGGTGAAACTGACTTGGCAAGAGTTTCACCATTTAACTGAGTGAACCCTGCATCCAAATAACAAAAAAATCACACAATGGGAGAGATTTTCAAAACTTCCTTTCTCAATCAGTTTGCAATCTCCCAAAACCAGTGTTTCCAGTTTGGGACATCCTTTCACAAAATCAAGATTCTTCACAGGGGCCGAGGACAAATCAAGCCACTCCAGACGTGAACTGCTGATTAAAGAGTTATTTAATATTGTGTCAAACTGAGAAGCCACAAAATCGTTTTTGAAACAAATCCCAGGAATGTCGAAGCAATGAAAACACTTAGAATGCTTAAAAATTGATTGAAGCTGATTAGTGCTCGAAAATAAGAATGGATCCAAAAATGCTCCTCAAATGAAAAGTGTGTCCAAATGTATGATGTATTCTCAATGAAGGAAAGCAGATATTTGCAAACTCTTGAAACGTTCTGTATACAATCATATACTCCAACAAAAAGCAGAACACTCATCAGCACAACATCTGGCAATTGCAGGAGGTCCATGGCTGAAAAAAACATGAGGAACTTTTTATCTGACATTTAATATCAACCAACAGCCATCACATTGGCTTCAGCACAACTTTCATCTTATAATAAATTGGCTTTACAAGTTCTATATTAAACTTTTAACAGAATTTTTGATAAATGCAACTCGCCTGATATAGGTTATAATCATTTCAATAATAATAAGAATATAATCTACAGTAATATTTGATAAGGCCAGTTAAACTGAATCCAAAGACCAGTTATATATGTCATGTTGTAGCAAAGCCAATTATTCTTCTCTAAAATTTAAGGGCTGCTTGTCTGCCTGCCTGGGCATTCCCATAATATTTCCTGCTTTTTTCAAACTTGGCTATAATAGTATGTCTCTCCCTCAAAACAGGACCAGGAGACATATTTACATGTAAGTATGTCTGCTTATCAAAACAAGAGCTGTTCATAAGACAGCCAATTCTCGACTATTCGAAGCTGTGTCACAAAAATTAAGGTTTTGTTGAATATGTATACTTACTTTACAGAAAACTCTGCTTTTAATGATGTCCAATGTATGTTGGAATTTTCATTGTTATATCCCAATATTTCTATATGTTAAAGCATATAATAAAGACTTAAGTTAAGACTGAACATTATAAGTGGCATATTGTTTAAGTGATATCTTATAGCTGGAGTTTATTGTGTCTTTGAAAATGGTGTATAAATTTAAAGATAAGAAAGTGATAATGTTTTTTTTTAAAAAGTGGATGCCTTAAGCTCCAATTTCTGTCAAAAAGCTTTATAGAGTTACGGGACAAGGTCGGATTTTGATCCTTAATATTTGTGAGAAGTTTCAAACTGATATCTGAGTTAGTTTTGGAGATAAGGACTTACATGCAAAAAGACTTACATGCAAATTTTTAACCAAGATTTTCTATGTCCAAAAAGGGGACATAATTCTGTCAATAAGCTTCATATAGTTATGGGACTTGTTGATACAAGCTTGCATTTTCAACCTTAATATTTTTGAGAAGTTTCAAACTAATATGTGAGTTAGTTTTGGAGATAAGGACTTACATGCAAAACTTTAACCAAGATTTTCTGAGTCCGAGAAAGGGGGCATAATTCTGTCAAAAAGCTTCATAAAGTTATAGGACCTGTTGATGTGAGCTGGCATTTTCATCCAAAGTATTTGTGTGAAGTTTCATACATATATCTTTGTTAGTTTTGGAGATACGTACTTACATGCAAAACTTTAACCAAAAGCCTGGCGCCGACAGCAAGGCCGTCGCCAGGGTGATTAGAATAGCTCAGACTATTCTTTGAATAGTCGAGCTTAAAACTGTTAATGTTTAAAGAAATCAAACTACTCACCCAAAAGCAAACAATGTCTGTTCTTGACTTAAACATGTAAGTCTACCCAATTTTCCCTCTAAGTGTAAGAACCTTCTTTGGTGGTCTTTCGTTTCCTTCAGTTTCTGAAAGCACCATCTGTACAAATGTCCATGAGTTTTGACATTTTCCTGGATCAGAGATAATAATAAAATCTTACAAGAGTGGTCAGAGGGACTATTTTAAGAGCTTGATAGTATTATTGTATAATAATTATACAAGCACTAAGTTAAAAGAGTAAATAATTCAAATAATTCAAATCATAGAGTCATGGGTCTTTGCAAGTGAGTTTATCTCAATGAGATCATCATCATCCAAGTGTTATGAGATCACTTGGTCAAAGGTCAAGGTCACTATGACCTTAACTACAAAACTTAAACTGCTTATAAAATGAAAATCATTGGGCCTAGGATACTGAAACTTCATATGGTTCTAATCGAGATCCACAATGTCCGCCTAATTTAAAATGAAAATGATTGAGCCTAGGATATTGAAACTTCGTATGTGAATGCATCTAATCAAGATCCAAAACCTAGATATAACCAAGATCTCAACCACATATAACGCCGCAATTAGTGCAGCAGTAATTACATCAACGTCATGAAAAGTGCTCACTGAAAACAATAACAATCGGTCATCAACTGTATAAAATTATTTTATATTAATTCAATTATTCGAGAACATGTTTATTTCATATCAACTTCATAAACATATCAATAATACACATTATCTGAGCCGATTTTGGTTATACTAGGCCGATTTCGGTTATGCGGCCGAGTCCGGTTAAACGTGTGACCCCTGAATTAAAGTACTTTTGGTAGTGCAGCACCTTTAGAAATTGTTAAAGTTCATACATTACCTACACATACCATAAATTTCCTTTAGATTATCCAAAGATGCAGATCTATGACTGCGTTAGATGTGAAGTAAATGAATGTGCATTGTCATATTTTTTCTCACAAAATTTAAATGGACAGTCCACTTTGATTCCATTACTAATATGCGAAATTATGTGGCTAGACAAAGACTTTTTAGTGTTTATTTTCCGTTTAAAGTACAGATCATCGTTAGCAATATAAAAACACATACAACACCGAAGAAACATAAAGAAATGTACATTTTGTTTTCCTCTTTCGCGTTACCTCAATCCTCCATCAGAAGCAATCACCCAGTAACTTCAATGAGCGTCTCGCAACTCGGAATAAATTTACCCATGGGAACTTGCATTACCCGGGGATTGTAAACGTTACACATTAACTAGAGTTTGTTCTGCTGGCGCTTAATTCCCAGAAAAGTTCATTTCTTTGGCGACGACAAGTTATCTATAATCTAATATAAAAAGGAAAGTAAATGTACTGTACCTTGCACATTGCATCAAGTCTAGGTCCCCAGCCGGGGTTTGACTTCATGGAAGATAGATATTTATAACTGAACCATTACGCCATCATGTTGTCAATCATCACCGTTGCGATGGCCGTTTTGCAAAAAATACCGAAACCGCTTGTTGAAGCATCCATTCGAATTTCTGAGCAAATTGCGGATGACGTCAAAGTAACACTAATGCTGTTGCTATACACAATAAGACGTTCATGATTTTATCTTGGCGACAATTGTGGACAGATTTCTTTATAAGTAGTGTAAGGCATTTTTAAGCGCCCAGGTTCTTGTTTCGGAAAAAAAACCACCAAGATTGTGTTAAAATCAAGTTTACACCAATCTTTATTAGAATTAACACACGTTTTTGTGTAATTCTCTAGTAGTTTTCTTTCTGAGTAAATCTACTCAAAATGAGTGTAAATGTACACGTTTACACTATATCTCGTTTTAGTTTACACCACATTTATAGTAAAAACCCCAATTATTCTCTACAGTGCGAGTAACTTAACACTTGCAGGTATTTATGATAAGGTTATGGACAATAATGTAAGTGTTTCCTAAATCTGGTGCAACTTTACGCTTTTCCTGGTGTACAGTTTCCTTTCTGTGTAACTCTAATCAAAATGAGTGTAAAATACACATTTACACCAATTTTCGTTTTAGTTTACACCACATTTAGAGTAACAAAACGCTCACTTTTACAGTGCGAGTAACTTAACACCAGCAGGTGTTTATGATAAACTAGCACGACAATTGTGTAAGTATTCACTGAATCTGGTGCAACGTTACTCTTTTCCTAGTGTACAGTTTCCTTTCTGAGTAACTCTACTCAAAGTGAGTGTGAAATAAACATTTACACCGATTTCCGTTTTAGTTTACACCATATTTAGAGTAACAAAACGCTTATTTTTTACAGTGCATGGCTTGAAAGACACTGATTTAGATACAAGATAAAAAGTAAAATAATTTGAAGTCGTCTCAGCGGTTTCTTAGTAGAAAGTTTTCTTTTTTCCATATAACAATACAGTGGAAAAAGGTGCAACCCATTTGAAGGTGAAGTCTTGTATGGACCAAAATGCATTGAAGAAGTTTGGGCTATCTGATGAATAATTTTTTAATCGGACAGGCAGTTTCTGAAGATTTTTTTAACAGTTTTTTTTCCTGATAGTTGCTATAGTAATCGACGCTCCGTATGGAACCATTTAAATCTGAGAAACTGGAAAAAGGACAAACGGATGAACATCTATATAAAGATAAGTGAAATTAGGTGACCAGTTTAAGAAAATCTATTGTTCGAAGGAAAATGTAGATGACAGATGATGTATAACAGACTACGACGGACAGTCACCAATCCTAACAGCTCACCTGTAGGAATTATGTGCTCAGGTGAGTTTAAAAGGTACGTTCTATAAGATAAACACAATTTGTGAAATGTAAATGAATAGTGTTATATATTTTAACAAATAAAAAAGCGTGCCAATAGAGAAAATCTTCGAATGAAAAGTTACAATTACCTCATTTCGGAAAACCTTCAAGCGGCAAAGATCAGCCTCAACTGATGTATCACTCGGTTTAGGAGGAACGTTCCATGTGTATTTGACATTAATTCCCAAAGACTGTAGGTTTCTTAGCAGGCAAATGATGAGTGTAATGTCAAAGTCTGCACTGTTTGGATGTTGACCACTTGGTGGATAAAGTTGGTGGTATTGTTTAAGGGTTACGGTTTTCTGGCCACGAAGACGATTGATAGACGCTTTCTCACTTGCTAAAAAAACATGCAGTGGGACATTTGGTAGTTTTTGATCGAAGATGTTACGTACTACATCGGTTCCACCGTCGATTATCAGTGTCTGTAGCCGGAAGAGGAAGACCCGGTTGTTAGATGTGCTTGCTGTTGCCATTTTCCTGTAAACAGAATGTCAGACTACAACGATATTTATTTTATTCATAACGTCCAATGGTAGAGCATACAATGTTTACATGATATTACGATATAATAGTAATGAAAAAGATATTTGAGAAAACCGTTTGTTCAGGTTTTTACTGATTAAACTACCTCCAAAGTAATACATCCAGGTAAAATAGATAAACCTTTTTAGGAATATTTTAATAATGCATATTGCAAAAAAAAGAGTGCCAATTATCTAAAATATCAATCAATAAATAAGAATTCTATGACAAGAAGAAACTATTTTAGCCACGGGCACCTTGATCCCATTGACCTTAAACTCCACACAAGGTCTTTACAATGTATCCACAAACCAAACACCGGTTAATAAATAAATACTATGGAGAAAAAGTACAGAAATCTATTTATAGCATTAGTGACCTTAACCCAAATGAATGACAAAGGCTCATGCATGGTGGTCAGTATCTAAGATATCGGTCAATAAATAAAGTTGTAAGACGAAACGTTAGCCTTGGTGACCCCAGTGGCAGCGTAAATTTTGATCCAAGGGCAAAGACTTTCTCAAACTTAGTTGAGGTCTACTTTGTCATGCTACAAATCAAATATCTTATCTTAACGCCTTGTGCTTTCCAACAAGAAGATTTTCTTCCCGATGCACAAATCATGCTACCCTGTGATGTGGTTAATTTTGACCACATGAACGTAATTTGAAAAAAATTGGTAGAGGACTTCAAGATGATGCTCTATACAAAAAGAAATATCTAAGCCCTTGGTATTCATAGAAGAATAATTTCAAAATTTTCACTATATATGTCTTTATTTAATCAAGAGACCCCTGGGGCGGGGTCTTTATTAACCTCGGAGGCAATATTATAATAATTTTGTAGAGGACCTCTAGATGAACATGTAAGCCATAAATCAAAACCCAAGTTTTAAACAAGAAGATTTAAAAAAAAATCCTATATACATGATATAAGCCTAGGTAAAATTATGTTGTAGCTCGGACGGAACCAGTTTGACTCTGGAGGACATGATCTGGTCAAACTTTGTAGAGCACTATTAAGCAATGCTGCATAACAAATATCTAAGAACAAGGCCTTATGAGTTCGGAAAGAGCGATGTTAGAAATTTCGACTTTTAACCTCTATAGCTCATGTAACTGAGGTATGCAATTAACCATAATATACAAGACTATTGTATATGTGTGAAAGAAATAACTTTAAATAGTATAAGGAATGAATGACAAATAAAGGGTAATTTAAAATAATCTTACAAAGATTTGTTACTTAATTTATCGAATTATTGAATTTGACGCTTTGTAGAGAAAAAAAGATGAGCTCTTAATAACGTTGAACAAATGTTGTTTTTTTTTTCAGACAAATCAAGTGTTACAATATTACTTTATTTGTCTTTTAAATGTACCTAACTGATACGATAAAAAACAGCTTAATACTAGGGGATGCGTGTTTTAGGTCAAAGATAATGCGATTATTTATCTATCTTGATTTTATCTATTTTTGTAGAGAAATAAATAAATTACCTGTACCCAATACCGTGTTTACCGATACCTATATAAGAATATTGTTCTTGTATTATTCCGGGAGTGCTTTGCCTGTAGCACATGTCTTTTATACTCACATGACTGCACAATAGCCGCAGAGGTGCAGCCAGTGTTTAATACTCCTTTTTTTGCCAAAGTGTGCAAGTAAACGCCATTTTTCATTCAGATTTCAATACAAAAACGATATGTTTTCGTGGATAGACAATAAATGTCACATTGCACGAAGAATACATCTGTGGCATACAGATGGCTTTCCTAGTATTTTTGTTCATAAAACTGTAAAAAAAATCCTTATTCAATAACGCATATTGTTTTATAATCTAGCTGTTATTCTGTTTACTTCACTACAGTATTTCTATTTTGGGGGTTTTGAAGCAAATCACACAGAATTTTGATAAAATGTTTTTGTTTTGTTTTTTGTTTTGTGTTGTTTTTTTTTTATAACGCACTTTATTATACTATTGAAGAAACTTTTTTTTATCCGTACACTACGAAAGACACTGAAGAAATATAGTTTGATTACAACTGGATTTGAACCCATGCCTTTCCAGTCGGTAAAAATAAAGGCGGAAAACTACACCTTTGGGCTACAATAATGTGTTATTGTTAAGAATCACAATTTACATTATAAAAAAAAAGGTTTGCCCCATGACTTATAGGAACAGAACAGAACAGAACTGTTCTATTCTGACTTATAGGAAACGTTTATAATTAAAAGTGCTGCTTTTATGTGTGTTTTTTATACAAAATGAGACAGTTTAGATATGTAATTCATTTTCAGTATGTATAAAACTTTTCTTCTTAATGCATCGTCGACATATTTGTGCACCAGTCGCTTAAAGAAGCCATGTAAAACCTACATTATTATTTCTGGCCTATGATATTGCATACAGGGCAGGAAAAATGTGTTGACCTTTTTATGGCAGACAGGGGGACTACAGCTCTTAAAGCCAATCAAATACATCTTTTTAACACAACCGTGCTATACAGCTGGAAGTGCAAATCGACAACTTTAGGGAAAATCAAAAACAACCTTTTCATTTCGTAATACACAAAGCTATTATGAAAGTTTCCGTTCCTATTACATTTGTTTTTAATTTTCTTAAGATTTTAAGTAAGACTTTTTTAAGATTTTGTTATTTGCTAAAATATATAAAGACCTTTATGTATTGAAAGATATTACACTTTGCCATTTACGACCTGTACTTTTTATAAATGTGTACGCTTAACTACTCAACTGAAAGTAGAAATATGGTTATCAATCATGTGTTTAGTCGTTATTGCGGACCAGCAAAAGCCGTCCGCTATATTTAATCCGGTGTTTGAAAAGATCCATGCGGTTATGGGGTTACGTAATAAGTAGAATGTGTCCTAACATCAGTGCTAATATTGCTCAGTTGTTACAAAAAAAGTTCTAGACACAGTCTATTAAACAGGCAGCTATCAGAGGGAGGCGCACCCGTCGTGCGCCTCTTAAAATACCCTGACGATAGGTGTTATTGTAGGTCTATTTAGAATATGTTTTAATAAGGTATACTTTATTGTTCAACATTGAATTGAATAATCAGAGGCACATTTTAACCGTTTAAATCAGGTAGAAAACGGACATAAATTTTGCCGAACATTTTGCGCGTCCCCCCCAACCTGAAATCCTGGAACCGCCCCTGTATTATCGTTCTCTCAATTAATAAGCCGCCATCTTTGACGCAGTCGTTAGGCAAATTGGTAAGTTATATTATAGCTATATTTGCTAATTTTGAGAAAAATATCGTTGGCCATAAACATACCCATGATATATATGAAGAATGCAGTGGCCAAAAAAAGGAGTTTCGTGTCTGAAACGATTATTCTTACAGTAATGCTTGAATGCTTACGATCTGTCACAATCTTTTACATATCCAGGAGAGATGTGTTCTCGATAGTTTAAGATTTAATGTCATTTTTTTTTTTAAATTAAAAAGAATCTTCTCTGTCTTGTTGATAATATATAAACAGCATTATTTTCATGTAAATCTGTCACAGGAAATGGTCAAATTTCAAATATTTTTCGGGCTGTATCTATTTTGATCCAATGACCTACTTTCGTTTTTAGGAATCCTGACAACTTTCTTTTTTAAAAATAGAAATACCAATGATTTCATGAAGACATGTGTTCTGTTTCGTTTAACAAATAACGCCAAACTACAAAAAAGAGGAAAATATGTAAGATACATGATTTTCTTGAGTTTTTAATACGCATTCGGGGATGAAAACCTTCGAAAAATTGTAGAACAAAATGTAATGAAAGTCGGCCATATTAGATTATTACTGTTGTGCATTTGTTTGTCATATTTCGTAATCCGGTAGGTGCTTTTTACTGACTAACATTCACAGAAATGACACTTATTATCAACTGTAAAATTAAGTGCATATGGGCATTTTACTTTTTTGGGGGTCATTTACTTTTTTTGGTCAAATGAGGATTGTTTAAATTGGCTTTTTTTTGGCTCGAACTCAGGACCCCTGCTTTACCAGTCCAGGGCGTTACCACTGGAACACATCCGCTCCCACTTGGTACTGTGCTCATATTCCCTGCCCAATATAGACTCTGTTTTTTAGTGAATTCCCAATCAAAGTGGACCTAACATGTTTTTGTTCCTCTATAGTGACTTTCCGTCTGTCGTTCTAAGTATTGCTTTACTTCTGCCTAACCACGTTAAGAAGTCCATTTACTTCTAGAAGTGTGTACACAAAGTACAAATTAAGTTAACAAACTACTGATATACCTGCCGCAAGTCAAAACAGCTAATTCAAAATATTCGCATGCAGCTCTGTTCGTCGGTCCGCTGTGATACTTTTGTATCACTGTTTTTCTTGTTTTATGCTGATGTTGTTTAAGGTTGAAAAGGTTTGAAACAGTAAACATAAACACAATCTCAGACGTATCTTATATGAGAAACGGAAAAAAGATCAAACAGTACAATGTATACATTATTTTAAGTCATTATATAAATCATAGATGCTATCTACATGTTAGAGTTTCTTTAGACATTATTGAAAAAAAGTAGAGAACGCATATCAGGAGAAAGGGTCAAGCTCACGGAAGCCTTCACTTGGAAAACGGTTTCCGATCAATGACTCATGAACAGCTGAACATAGACACTCATATTTTACATGACGGTTAGGCATGATGACTAAAAAAACGATTGTAGGTCCACTTTATCATTGATGACGCGAACAAGGGCTCCACTTTGAAAGCTGTTTCGAGTCAGTGCAAAATAAATGGGAGTGAAGAAAAGTAAGTGTTATTCTGACAACTCATGTATTGTTTTCAAATTTATTTCACTCTTCCAACCTCTACATCTTTATTATTTACAGACATGTCTATATTATGAGTTGCAAAATTACCAATGTCACCAGGTCTACTATTCTGATATTTATGATTTTGTAGCCTTGATAGTTTTTTTAATCTGTACAGTTTGATATTGTGTTTTAATCCCGTGCCGCGTAGCAGGAAGGGGATTACAGAAATGGCCTCTGTCTGTGCGTCTGTCAGCCTGTCCGTCCGTAACATTTTTGATTCCGCTTTATAACTTTTAAACTGCTTGAAAGATTTTAAAATAACTTGGCCCAAATGATCACCATTATGACGGAATGTGCAGAATGCAACAACCAGGTCTCTATCCCCAAGGTCAAGGTGACACTTAAAGGTCAAATATAAAAAACTCCACATTTCGTGTCCGCCCTGTAACAATTAAACTGCTTTAAAGTTTTTAAAATAACTTGGCATAACTTATTACCATTACGAGACAATGTGCAGAGCGCAACAACCAGGTCGCTATTTCCAAGGTCAAAGTCACATATAAAGGTCTTATATAAAAAAGTCCACATTTTGTGTCCGCTCCGTTACTATAAAACTGCTTGAAAGTTTTTAAAATAATTTGGCTTAAATAATCAAACAATGAGAGCGCAACAACCATGACGCTACCCCTTAGGTCAAGCCACATTTCGTGTCCGCTCAATAACTCTGAAAGTCAAGGAAAGTTTTAAAATAACTTGGCACAAATGATTGAGACGAAGTTAACAGAGCAACAAGCAGGTCGCTACACCAAGGTCAAAGTCACACGTAGCGGTCAAATATAAAAAGTCCATATTTTGTTTCTTCCCCATAACGTATTGACTAGTTATTGAAACCATTTTTCTGTTAATGGTCACTCTGACCTTGAACTTTGACCAAGTGACCCCAAAGCAATACGGATCATTCGGTTAACGATCAATTTTAACTTGACCTTTGATCTAGTGACCCTAAATACTATAGGAGTGTCATACTGGCCATGCAAACTTACCTACGAAGTTTTAGAAAGCCTAGGTCCTAACATTCTGTAGTTATTGATTTGAAACAGTTTTGCTATTTAAATTCACTTTGACCTTGGCCTTAGACCTAATGTTTGGAAAATATATAGGGATCATCTACTGGCCATGAACAACCTGTATATAAAGGTTGGGGAACCTGGGCAAAAGCGTTCTATATTTATTGTTTGGAAACCTTTCCTATTCAAGATCATTGTGATCTTGGTCTTTAACCTGGTGACTTAAAAATCAATAGGAACCATCTTCTGATCATGACCAACCTACACAGCCAGTTTGAGGAACCTGTGTTCAAGTGTGCCCAAGCATTCTATAGTTATTTATCGGAAATTGTTATGCTTTTGAAGGTCACCGTGACCTTTGACTTTGACCTTATATCCTGGGAAACAAAAGGAGTCATTTACTGGTCATGAACAACCCACATACACAGTTTTAAGAAGGTGAGTCGAAGGGTTCTCTTGATATTGATCGGAAAAGAAGTATCTGCCAACCGACAGACAGACAGACATTTGCAAAACAATATGCCGTTTTGATTAGGGACATAAATATGTGGACGGTTAACAGACGACAGACAGACGCCAGACATCCAGTGATCAATAACTCACCCTGAGCATATGCTGTAAGATTACAATGTCCCCGAAATGGTGCTTTGACCTTTGAGCAAAAGGACCAGAGAAGATCGATTGTAGATCCTTCAAAAACTTGTTTTTCTTTGACAGTTTGAGCTCAAAATCACGGCCATATAAGGGTCAAGGTAAAAAAAAATTTGTCGTTTGGAAAATCTCTCCCAAAGGACAGTTGTGTACAAACATCAACTAAATCTGTTAATTTTAAAGGAGGAAAAATTGAATTGACCTCAAGATCAAAGTCATTTAGGTTCGATTTAAAACATATAAGTCATTGGGAAGACTTCTACAAAAGGTTTGTTGTGTGCAAACATAAACTTAATCTGTTGAGTTATAAGGGTGTTATGGTCATTATTACTACGTAATTTGGGCCTTCGAAGTCTACGTCGTTCAGGGGTCAAGGTCAAATAAATACGTTAGTTGGAAGGTATTGTGCAAAGGGGTGTTGTGCTCAAGTGTGAAGCAAGTCCATTTATTAATAAGGAAGTTATGGGCAATGCTAAAGATTTTGAACAGAATGAAAGACTTACAGACGGACAGGTCAAAAGTTATATGCCCTCCTCGGGGGCATAACAAATCTAAGTGAAAAATTATGAAAGTGGAATGTGACAACGATATGCACAACCAAGCTTGGTACTTATGAGGTCTTCAAAGTATTATTTAAATCTGAGTAATAGTTACTGAGAAACAGTGTGGACAATTTTTTTCTTTGAACAGTTGGACCGACCAACGTCGGTCATTTACTGCTCATGACCAACCTACAAACTAAGATTTAACAATCTCCGACCAAAGGTTCCTTAGTTATTAACCGGAAAATATTTTGCTACTCAAGGTCACTGTGACCTTGAAGTTTGACCTGGCGATGTGAAAAACTGTAAGTGTCAACTTCTGATCATGGCCAACAATCATATTAAGTTTAAACAACCTGGGACCAAGGGTTTTTACAGTTATTATTCGGAAACTCTTTTGCTCTTCAAGATAATTGTGACCTTGACCTTTGACCTGGTGACCTTACATGTTACAAGTTTGATAAGACTGAGTACTATTGACTTTCAATAGAAATAAATTACTTGCCCTGATTGTTATAATGATACATAGCATACTATTAAATCAGCTGTTATTTTGATGATTTTATCTATAAACCTGAATTCATCCTGAATTCAGAGTTACTTAGCAAAGTTAAATTTGGAACAATAATGATACCATCTATCAAATAAGAAGGATAATTCGGGAACATTTAACTGAGCCAACTTTTTCAAAGACAATTATCTTAATTTTGTATTAAGGGTTACGTCAGATCATACGTTCGGATACAAGATGAAATAATCGCAATGATGCTATTGTATAATGGTGAAAACTCGGTTGGGCGATGATGAAATCGCGATGATGGTATTGTAAAATGGTGAAAACACGATAGTACAATGATATAACCGCAATGGGACTATGGTAAACTGGTGAATTAAAATGGTAAGATGATGTAATCGCAATGATGCTATTGTAAAATGGTGAAAACACGATAGTACGATGATATAATTGTAATGATGCTGTTGTAAAATGGTGAAAACACGAAAGAACGATGATAAAATCTCAATGATGCTATTGAAAATGGCGAAAACACGAAAAAACGATGAAAAAATCTCAATGATGCTATTGTAAAATGGTGAAAACACGATGGAAAGATGATAAAATCGCGATGAAGGTATTGAAAAATGGTGAAAACACGATGGCACGATGATACAATTACGATGATGGTATTGAAAAATGGTGAAAACACGATGGCACGATGATAAAATTACGATGATGGTATGGTGAAATGGTGAAAACACGATGGCACGATGATAAAATCGCGATGATGGTATTGAAAAATGGTGAAAACACGATGGCACGATGATAAAATTACGATGATGGTATTGAAAAATGGTGAAAACACGATGGCACGATGATAAAATTGCGATGATGGTATGGTGAAATGGTGAAGAAATGATTGAACGATGATAAAATTAAGATGATGTATGGTAAAATGGTGAAAACACGAATGAACGATGATTAAATCGCAAAGATGCTATTGTACAGTCGAAAAAAAAACACGATGGCACGATCATGAAATTGCGATAATGCTATGGTAAAATGGTGAAAACACAATAGTACGATGGTAAAATCGCGATGTTGCTATGATACAATGGTGAAAACAAAACGATACAATGGTGAAATCGCAATGACGCTATGGTGAAATGGTGTAAACAAGGTGGTACAACAGTGAAATACTATTATAAAATAATGAAAACACGATGGTAGTAGGATAAAATCGCAACGGTGCTGAGATAAAATGTTGAGAACACTTTGGCATGATAGTGAAATCACGATGATGCTATGGAACAATGGTACCATCGTGTTTAAATAATCTTGCCATCGCGTTTTCACCACCGTACTATTGCGATTTCACCATCACATGTACGTGTACCACTGCATTGTTATCATTCTACCATCACGTTTTCACCGACGTGGTTTCACTATCATACCATCACCTTTTCACCATTGTACCATCAAGTTTTCATCATTATGCCATGGTGGACATGCGCAGTGATAATTTTCATCAACAATGGAAGAATGCAGTAACATGATTTTTTGTTATAATTTTGTGAGAGGCAAACATACAGTTTTTATCAGAATCTGACGACACATTTCTGCTCAAAATTATGTTTTACTGTCCATGACCACCGTAAGGCGAAGCACGATGGTAAAACGCAATAGTAGGATGGTGAAATCGTGATAGCACGATGGTAAACCTCGATGGCATGATGGTGAAAATGCGATAGTAAGATGATGAAACTACGATGGTATGGTGGTAAAACACGAAGGTACAATGATGAAAAAACGCGATATTACATAGCGTTTTTACCATCGTACCATTGCTTCATCGCGATTTCATCATCGTGCTATCCTGTTTCCTTCATCGAACCATCGTGATTTCGTCATCGTGTCATCGTACCATTGTGACATCATGCACCGCAGGTTAGGGTAAAATAAAGAGTCACAATTGTTCAAACGGAACACGGTAGATACTTGTCCTTTAAAATCCGTTTACTTATATTCAAGCCCCGCAATATAAATCTCAAGGCAGGTTATTAAATCAGTACCGATATTCATTATGTAAGTGACATTGAGATAATGACTCTCAATTGCTGTGTTTTGTTTTGTTTCATTATTAAGCTACTTTAGTCAAACTTAAAATGACAGTTGAACTTTGAAATGTAAAATCTTGTTCGAGGAGAAATCTATGTTTCTGTAAATTGACAGTTCCTGAACTATTGAATGATGATACCAATTAGATAGTTTATTTCTTTACCAAAACTGCAGTATAATTATGTATATGTGGCATGTTTAGATTTCCTATAGACAAAATATTCGCATAGATAAACAAAATTATATAGTAATGAAAATAAACATTTAGAATTAAAGGGAACATGACAATTTTAGACAAACGCAAATCTATACTACACATTTTAAATAACATTTTAAGTGTTACTTAATTATTTTGTATCTCCAAAACCGGAGTGCATTTTCAACAGAATAATATGCATGGTACATTTTAAAAGTTTTATACCACTTCGACTGAAAACAGTTAGGCTGTGATAACTGAAAGTCCTTTATATAATACACTCAGTTACATTGTTTTAAAGTATGAATTCCAAAAGTTTTGAAAATAGATATGCTTCTGATTCAAAGCACAGGTGACAGTATCAGTGAGCATACAAAATCTAGAATCGAAAAATTTTTTTTTTAACTTTTTACTTATATATCTACAAGGTGTATTACATACGGAACAACCAGGAACATCACTGAGGTGACTTTTGTTTTCAAAATGTTTGCATTTATTTTTGTTAGAAAATGGTGAGAAAGTAAAAGATCAACATCTTAAAGATGTATCAACATGCTGAACAATTAAATGCACTGACACAGATTGTTCTGTTAAACATATCAGAGTGTTTTCTTCCCATAACCATTGTTTTGTTTTCTTACTGCACTTGATCGCTTTCGAAATATCCCGAATGTTTTTTGTTATAATTGTTTTCATTAGTTAATTATCTGGAGGTGTGTCCCAATAAGCCAATGACAAAACTAGACGTAAAACTGAATTTGCTGACGTCACTAACAAACATGGTGAAATGAAAGTAGGATTACCTGAAAAAATAAAAGATTTTAACGCGAAGCACAAACAAACAATATAAGTAAAGGGATTTAAGTGGGTAAAAATGATGATCTATTATTTTCATTAAATACTGACATAAATTACTATGCAGACAGTGCTAGAAAAACCAAATTTTAGGAGATTTCAAGGAATTTTACACAGATTCCTAGTCACCTCAGTGATGTTCTCGATTAGGTATTTTACATATTACGTCATTGCTCGTAAGGTTTTGGACTGATTTTCAAAATATCGTGCAGATAATTTATTTAGAATATATATATTGCGAAAATTACAACATTTTCAATATTGTTACTGAATTAACATGGATTGTAGTACTCAGAAAAATCGATGGTCCTGCATGAAATATACCTTGTAGATATATAAGTAAAAAGTTAATTTTTTTTCGTTTTTAGAGGTTTTATGCTCATTGATACTGTCACCTATGATTCAAAGTTTTGAAAATTTAAGTAGCGGACTTACGATGATAAATTTTGAAAAGGAGAGTTGGTCGTTACATTTTATCTATTCTAATAAACGGTTAGAATAGACTGGCTTTTAAAGAAAGTAATCATCCGTAGAACTAATTTTAATATGTCAGGTGAAGTTCAGAAAACCCAATGGAAACAATTTGAAGTGAAGAGAATGACAAAAAATTATCAAGCCCAATCAGATAGTACTGAAACAAGAAAACTACTTACCAGGTCAAAGAACAGACGCCATGTTCTCTTTAAACATCAAATTTATATAAACATGTCTGGCTCTTTCAACTGTAATATAAAAAAGGCCGAACATTAACTATGCTCTTTCAGCATCAAATATGAGCACACCATAGTTCGTTTAACTGTAATAAAATCCAAAGCATTAACTACGTTCTAAAAGAATTATATATAAACACTCCATAGCTCTTTCAACTGTAATATGAACAAGATGGTCATGGTGGCTCTGTATCGCTCACCTGAAACAGTTCAAGGTTAACAAGGGAATGAAGGTAAGTTCATCAAATAGTTAATGAAAATCTTTAATAAAAATATTGAGTAAGTATATGCAGTTACCTAGTTTTTGACCCCAAGCGACACATATTCAAACGTGACTTAGAAATGATCAACAAAAACATTGTGACTGAAAATCATGATGCCTGACTTCTGAATGTTACCTTTAATGGTATTTGACTTCAAAATGTGGCCTGTAGTATTGTATTCAATCATTCAAATACAGTTGTAGTGAGAGATTGAGTAGTCTGATCTACAGCATATACAACGTTAACCTTTGTGTGCAAGTTGAAACCTACTATTATTCTTATTGACAATACACATTCCTTATCTTTCCTGTAATGACTAAAAGTGAGTATCATTGCTGCTTTTTATTTTCTTTATACTTTATGCAAACGTTTATTACATTTTTTAAGCGCTAAATTAGCATTACAAATTTAAAGAAAAATTAAAAGAAATTAACCTAAAATTCTAATTTATTAAGCTGAAGGTTTGCTATAAATTTCTTAAAGTGATTATCTTTATTTATACCTCCCTTTTATTTCTACTGTTTCAACTGGGAGGTCATGAACTACATCATGTATAGCATTGCATCTGTTGATCGCTTACATATATTAGTTTTCGTGTCAATGACCAAATGTGCCTGTGTTGCTGTATCAAGAGAAATCTTATATATATTCATTCCCCTAATACTTTTAGCCCTCGCTTTTGTACATTCATTGAATGGTAAAATTGAATAACATTTTTATGAAGATTTATATAAAATTGATACCAAAAATAATGATAAAAATTTTCTCAAAGATATCATTTCTTATTACCTTCCTTTATTTTTGGATTTTTTATCAAAACTCATAAACATGTGGTATACGTTTGAAAAATCAAGTTAAGTTTCAAAGTTTATACAGAGGGTCACACAAGGAATGGTGTGTCAAATTATTTTCAAAACAAACCAGCAATTTCCAAGTTTTTTATTTAGGAAAGAAGGGAAAACAAACAAGTGACCCCCATCGCTAGGTTTATTTTGACCCCTGTGACAGAGAAGAACATGTTTAAGTCTTCCCTATATAAATTTAATTAAAATCAATTGACCCCGGGGCAAGGCTTTCAATGAGTCCAGGAGCATAATTTGAATAATTTCGGAAGATTCTCCATCTTTCTGTTACTGACTCTCCTCAGCGTAAGAATGCAACGTACAAAATATCTAGGCTTTAGGGCGAACGGTTTCAGACAAGAATATTTTTTAGGATTCCCTTTGTAAGCCTATCTAAAATCAAATGACCCCAGGGCAGGGCAAATTATGATTCAAAACGCATAATTATAAAAATCTTGATAGAAGTCCACTAGATGATGCTCCATGTAAAATTTCTAAGCCCATATCCTTGTTGTTGTTTTTTTTCAGACAAGAAGAGTTTTAAGTTTTCTGTATATAAGCATTTATAAAACCATTTGACCCCTTGGCAAGGCTATTAATAACTCCAGGGGCAAAAATTCTCAAAAATTTCTTTCCGTTAGGAAATTTAAACAATATAAAATGGTATAAGTCTCAAAGGTTAATCTCAAACACTTCATTTTTTCGTCTGATATATAATAGTACCTACATGGCTTGATGACAGTACTGCTTGACACTTGACGCTACTTAATCAAAATGTCCTATCTGTACAACAATAGAAAGATGAAGTGTTATATAATTGTTTAAAATATACAATTAAGAATACTTCACTTAACAATGTAACTCAAAATAAATAATTGTCATTGTCACTACAAGCACGTACTTGAAGTTTCAGTTGAATATGAAAAGGACCTTGACATTATCAACTTCTGTAAAGCTAATTCATCTAAGTTTTAAGTACAGTCCAACCTCCCCCAAAAGTCACCTCTACCGATCCAACGAACGACATGCTCTTTTCAGCGACATTTTGATCCCGCCCCCCATTGGAAATCTGTGCATTTTCACATCTCTCGAGCGAAACCTCTCCAGAACGAGCAACAAAATTACTGTTTCTCCCGAATGACTATGAAAACCTCCCATGAACGACAGAAAAAAAGTCAGCGAGTTGTATATATCCGGGATTTCTCAAAAATATTGAAAAGGTATTTTCAGCGCAGGTGCGCATGTATTAAGTCTAAAATCATAAAGTTGCAAACACCCTGCGATTTTAGAATGAAACAAACATACAATACCGATGTGAATTGATGAAGCAATTTCTTTGTCAACATGCGGGTATTGATATTACGGATGTGCAAGGTTGTTTTTGATTCACATTCAAATGTGAGAATTCATAGATTATCAAAACTGAATAGAGCAATGTAGCGTCCGCAGTCTGACGTTTCGAATTTATTTCATGAATGCTCTGTAGGGATTTATTTATGGTAATATGTAATTATACTCTTTTTTTCTAAACTATTAAGATATTATTATCTCTGCTTGTACATCAGCGTCATACATCACTGAAACAGAAATTTTGTCAAATCAAATTTAAAAGGTACAACGTAAAAATATGTTTGATGAAGATTTTTTACGAAATCACATGTAAATAGAGGAAGATTTTTAAGAAAGCAGAGTGGATCATATTTGATTGCAAAGCATTATAACCATGATAATACTTCGAGCTGACAAGTCCTACATTGAAGATTGGTTCAACCACCCAAGAACAACAACCTCTCTACAACAAACACTTCCCTTTCAACCGAATGGTGTTTGCTCTTGGGAGGTTGGACTGTATTTTCACTTTCAATAAGAACATATGCTTTTATATTCTTAAAAATGCCAAGCATGTCAAAGTAAAAAGAGATATATGATGCCGGAACAGACTGACGGATTGACAGTTATACTACCTAATTTCCCCACTCATTGGTAACAAGTATTGCAGAACAAGAATCGTCATTATAAGGTAACAATGTTCCCGAACTAAGTCTCTACTTCAAAGCATACATTCAGAGATGAAAAGTAAGAATATGTAAACTGGACACATGGTGTACTAGTATCTATCTTTATCTCCAGTTAAAAGTTTAATAACGTAATAGTTTACGTAATGTTGTCGACAAATGCATAATATAATTGAAAAAGGAATAGAATAAAAGTATTGGACTCGGCAATTATGTTTATCGGACAGTCATAATCTATTTGTATTTATATTTTGAGTTACAAGACAATCTCTTACATTTTTTTGCAAATTATGCTTGAAATAAAGAGTCATTTAAAGGCGTGCCTTTGACTGTTTAAATCAGATCTGCCTATTCACTTTCATATATCATCACAGATTGGTGTGTATTTTGCTCTTATAAATTGCGTATGTTGTATATTTCTGTTTAAGATTTTATGTCAAATTGTAATTCTTTGGGGAGTATCTAAGTCTTTTTTATAGAAAAATAGAGAAAATTGGAAAATAAGAAGTACTTGTCATTTTATTAGGCACTTAAAAATTGTACTGGGTATATAGTTTCGTTCAGTAATATATTGTAAAAAGAATTAAGAAATAAAATACGGTATTGAAAAGTTCTTGTGTATGTTAATTTCTGTATTTAAGTGGCTGAGTGCCAAAGTCATTATTGTCAGCTATGAAGCAGCATATATAAATTAACATATAAAATGTAGTTGTAAAATCACGAATGATTATTGTAGGAATAGACAAGGTTGATCCAGCTAGGCCTAATGTTGTCATGGCCCGGAAATTTGCACTTCATGAGAGTGTGCAGACGATGTTTGAGAAACTCTTCCTGAGAATCCTACACGTGATGATGGTATAAATTGCAGTCAGTTTAAAGTAGATGTCATGAGTTTGTACAATATCGTTTGAATGTCGAGGGGGGATCACCGCAGAAATTTAACATTTATACTTTTGCATCATTCTGTCACTTTGGTCCTCGCGAGACTAAAATTAAATGTCTCATGCCATGTGTCAATTCGCGGGTTTCTTGATTTTTAAACATCAAATAAAACGCAACAGCTTGATAAACTAAGAGTTTTCAACCGTATAATGTATATCAGGTTATATTAGCGAGTTGAATTATTCGCAAAGTGAGCCAATAGCTTTATTATGCGAAACCTTTTCTCCATAATTATAGCATCAAAAAGTTAGATACATATAATTTGCCCGGATCAATGTTCCAGGATTTATTATCCAGGAGTTGCGAGTTCTTCCCCTGGTACCTCAACTAGCCCTGTTAAGTTTTTGTTTTGTGTGTGTGTGTGTGTGTGTTTTGTTTAGTTTTCTTTTTGTTATTGTTTTTTCGGAATAAAAATTTAACCGAGGCCTAGTGTATTGATACTTTTCATAAGACCCAGGAAAGTGTCTGTAATGGGATACTCTATCCCCCACAACTTAAAGTAACTAAACTCTACAGGGGGGCGTAGATCATATAGGTGCATAGTATTTGCGACAAATAAACTCATATTGATGAGATTGGTCCCAATCAAGCTTCTCGATTTTTTTCCGCACGCGAAATGCGCATGTGCAATCTTTTCGATGCGCGGAAATGTATACTTAATATACAGTATATTCGAAAGGTCGTGCTTTGAATATCACGTGTTTTAATTGTGTTTATTTGTTCATGTACAGAGGATATAAAATAACAGTTTAAAGTTCTAATTGCACGTTTGACTATGCAGGTTTCTTTTTCTGTTTATCAATTTCCTAATCTTGGCAGCGAGAAGAAATGCACCGGTTACTGTTGTTAAATCGCTTTCACATTATTTATAAGAACACTTTAAACACAATAAAACTCTATCAAAATAATGAAATTCTTGGCTTGATTGAATTGTTCATATGAAACCAGGATGATTTGCTACTGAAAACAATGATATCCATGATTGTGATTGTAACCGGAAATAGATTTCGGAAATCCTTTGGTTTTATCATTATTTTATCACGCTGATTTCATGACGTAGCTGTATTTACACTTATGCTGGGACACTTGTTTTTAATTATTTCTTTAAATGTTTTTTATGTAAGGTTGATAATGTGATTTGTTGAATCTCCCCTACACAATTAACACTGCCATTAGAATTTTGGCATACTTCTATACTTATGTCACCCGGAACCTTGTTTAATTTTGCATGCAACTGTTTGTTTACATAACCCTATGTTATGAAGTGGGTTTTGGATTTTTTTAACATACCTGAGGATTCTGTACGACCAGTAAAGGTGAAATGCAAGCTGTGTCCATCAGTTATATCTGGGAGTACATTATCTGTATCCAACTTTACTACCCATTTAATATTGAAAGTAATCAAATGTATTCTGATTACTAGACCACAAGTAACTGTAATGTAATCAATTACCATCAAAACATTAAAGTAATCCGATGTAATTGTAATCAGGAAATTTCAAAGTAACTGTAATGTAATCAGTTACTAACACAAGTAATCAGCCCCAAGCCTGGTCCTAAAACCATCGCTCTAGACCATTTAGCTTAAGAATCGATTGCATGACGCTGTTGTCGAAGGGTCTATTTTTACAATTAAAGGCCGTTCAGCACTTGAATCTATGTTTTCATTTTACAAATTAAAAAAAAACTAAAAAGATAAAAAAAAAAAAAAAAAAAAAACATCAACAACTGTGTTATTTCACTGTGTAACAGTAAAGTTTACTATTAAATTATAACTGATCATATACTTAAATCTGCTCTGAAATAATACATTCTCTCTTTCCTCTAAATATGATGGTATTTATGGAGGAAAGTTGAATTCTTTAGAAAATACCATTGTAGAAAGTTTTAACTTTCAAGAATGCTAGAATATGCATATCTTGTTTAGACGCAGTAGTTTTGACATGTAAAAAGGTACTATTTTTTCATTCTGTGATTAAACCGATTTATGTAAGAGAACAAGTATTAAAATTTATGTAAACATATGCCCTTACCTTTTTTGTTTGATATTTTCTTTCTGCTATATAACACATAAAGATTTTGTTTAGTTGATTTGGTAGTTAAGTATCATGAATGCCCGTCACCAGCTCTTTTAAAGTGAGTGTGTTTTGAATGACTTTACCGAAGTCCTAATGACAGAGAACAATCTCAATATCTCTGATAAGCTGAGGCCAACATAAAAAGATTATTCGGTTTCTGTGTCATTTGTTAAAAAGAACATGGAAGGTAGGTCAACTAACAATTTGTTCTTTACCTGCCCGTATTTTTATTCTCCTAAATGTACACACTAACGATTAAGAAAGAAGAAGAAATACCTGAAAGCTAGATAACTACCAAAAAGGAAATCTCGCAAAATTAAAGACCGAAAGACAAGATAAAATCCGGAGGGTATGAAATAATAGATTGGATAAAGTTTAAGAAACAATAAAGCTTGTATTGAGTCGATAATGTAAATGATGGCTCAAAAGCCCATTACAAATCACTTATTGAGGACCAGAATTTTCTACCTAACATAGAAAAAATAGTTCTTTCGATTCAAACATCTAAAATAACACTTACTTACACGTTCATTGATCATTTAGCAATATATATGAATTGCCTAATTATATACGTTTCTTACCACCGAGGTTTAAGGATTTTTTTTTCTGTGTCTTAACAATTTTCTGTCAAGTGTTCTATGTAGCGCAGTGATTCATATTCAGTCATTGATATTTTAAAAATATACTATTACGTTATTTATCGTCTCAAAACATTACTTGAACTAGTTATGAAACGATGCAGTTTGATAAGAAAATAGGAATGTTATAATTTGATATTTGGTGCAGCGACTTTTTTTTGGAATTATCTGCTTATGCGTTCTCACCATATTTGTATATTTTATCTAACTTTTAAGAGCGGACTTACAAAACGTTTCGGTGTTCACTGCGAAAAATACACCAAAATACGGAAGTGTACGGTCCCGTATTTTTTAGATATACGGGCATATACGTGACGTATTTGCATAATATACGGACATAATATACTAATCCGTATTCGGAACATCGGGTATACGGGAACTCCGTATATTTGTCATACAAATACGGATTTCCGTATTCTTCCAATATACATGTATGTATATGTGTCCGTATATTTGTAATATACCCACAGTACGAAACCCGTATTTCAGCCATATACGGGCTATAACAACATCTAGTTTACCAGTATACGGAGGATATACGGACTTGTATTTTAATAGAATACGGGAAAGCTAAAAACCGTACATGATGCATACGGGATAGAATACGGACTATGTATACTAGAGATATACGACGAATATACGGACATGTATTTTCATAGAATAGGGAAATGCTTAAAAGCGTATATTACACATATACGGGGCCAGAATACGGTCTTTGTATACTGTAGATATACGTAGGAAATACGGAATTGTATTTTCAATGAATACGGGAAAGCTAAAAGCCGTACATGACACATATACGGACCTATTATATTACATGTACATATCAAGAATACGGACATGGTATATACCAGGATATGGGAACCAAATATAGACTGCTAATATACATGTACATGATGTGCGGGATCATTATATGTTGTTACTACTCATTTCTAGAACGGACTAGTAAGACCTGCAATGTCTGAGAGAACGGTAGGAAACATACCCTTTTTAAATAGATAAATTGACAGAAAGTTTACTTTGGCGTACACGAGATATGCCATAAGCATGTTAAAAATTAACTGAGTAACTTGTAAAGGATGAGGATGTGCACAAACAAATGTAATTCAAATTAGTTCTGAATTTAATGAATAGTATTTTATTAACAAGTTTATTAATAAATGTAATATGATCATAAAAGAGTAACAATCAATAATAAAACCAAGCATATTGCAATGATAAGAACATAACTGAAATCAATCTTGAAGTTATGCAAACAATTACTAGTGAACCTTGGCCACTTGTAAAAATATATTCAAATTACAATAACATATGTAATATCAAAGATTTGTCAGCTCATGTAATTGGTATTGTTTCATACGTTATCGTTAATCAATAGAAATCCAAGTATCACTGTATGTGTGTGTAGTCACGGGTCATTGTTTAGCTGTACTACATATAAATGAGAAATATTTTTAAAAATCTTATAAAAACCATGGAATTGGCATTTTTACTTGCTACGATCACAGCTTATATATAAGACCCAGTTTCACTTCCACAGATAAACATACTAATTTTTTTAGGGTTATTGTGAGTTATTTCACTGTTTCTTACAAGGACATACATTTACAACATGCATTTCAGAAAGTTTTATTCTTTTTGTTCTTTTATTCTGCTTCATTGTCTTGTGGCTGTGACTTTTTCTGGGACTCATGCAAGACTCGCATCTGCTCCTGCAGCTCTGCAATGGCATCATGAAGGTCCATTTGTCTGAAAATACAAAATGATAGTATTGATTTTGTATTTTAATTAGTTTTCAATTATTACTTTTAAACATTTACAGTCCGTGTTTGATCGCTTTTGAATAAAAAATTGTATTACCTATTTCGAAATTGTTATTGTCATGGAAAGATGCTGGAATGATTAAGAGTTGCATATTTCATCAATTAATTACTCTCATTCTTACTTTTGTGTGTTGGCAGTTTTACATAGACTTATTTTACACATGTTTCAACGTTGCGCATGCGTATTTCGCAAAAAACATGGTGTGCATAATCGTAACTAAGTATGGACGCATAAAGACAAATCAGAAGATAAGTAAGGATGCGTAAATATAAAAGTAAGAATGCGTAGATATTATTAAGGGGAAGTAAGGTAAATATAAGTAAAGCGACGAAAAGATAAGTAAGTACATGTAGAAGGAATGTAAATATAACTGCCATTATCATTTTCATCCAAATTGAATATGTGATTTATTTAATTCTTCGTCCTACATTTCTCTGAAAAATTGAATTATATACCGTTACTGAGTGAGGCACGTGACCTGTCGAAGCACGTGAAGGGATGTTATGTTTCATAGAAGACGGGTAAAAAACAGATTTTTAATTTATTTCCACCAACAAATTCATTAGTTATATTACATTGAAGAAAATATATTTATGAAAGTAAAAACGGGAACAACGCTTATTACTTAAAGAAGCTGTTCTTATTTAAATTAAAGAGTAATCAAAATATCATGAGAAAAAAACAACAACATAATTTTATGCTTCTATACGCCTTTAGAATGGAAGAAAAATGTTGTTGACCTAACGGTGTGCAAACTCATGTCCTTCCAATCAGTAAGTCTTTTCTCGCCAGGTATATCACTGAACTATTTATTTCTAATGTACATTATTAACATTATGCCTGTGATGATCTGTGAGTCAGTCGCGGGACGGCATAAAACGCTAACACTATAGAAGAAGGAGAAAAAAGCTAAACTGACTTACGAATAAATTTTATTATCATGGCATAAGTATTCACTAGCTTGATAAACACTTTTACCGTAACAGGCCATGTGTATCATACAACATCTAATCAACACCTTTATTAATGGCATGGTAATTTGATTAACTCCCATCTTAAGTTCTATAACAACATCATAATCAAAACTGTTTTTGTTGAAATTTTATAGGAATTTATATTAATCTATAGGAAAAACTTTGATAAATTAGGTCCCCCAAAACAATATCTCTAAATATAACGTACCGAACTCAGCAGTTATTTGTTCGTTGTTTTTTATATGTATTATCTGATTCAAAACTAAAGTAATTTCTTGATCCGGAGTCATTTAACTTTTGTTTCCGACTACAAAGCATTTGATATACCCAAAGTAAAAACCTTGATAACAAAAAATATTGTTATGTTCTGTTCTGCATAATATGCTATATACACTAGTTTATTGATTAGCGTTGTGAGTTCTTAGCGCCGATGAAAATATTTATTCTAAAGAAATTATAAAAACATTCTTTTTTATGTACATTCGTTGTCAATCATAAAAAATCAATTATTTAGTCAATCATATTAAGGAACTAGGAACAGGATGTTACACATTTTACAATTTCATTGCTAATGCGTCTTATAAAATCATATTTTGTCTTTTTAATTGATGAAATCTTTAATTTTCCTAATTTTGATTTCGATCATGAAATAATCGCTAAACTGTGGTTACTTATCTAATTGCCGACATTTGTGAATGTTTTAACAAATAATCAATTATCTGTCAAGGCTTATTCACAGAATTATTCAGTCTCACCTATCTCTTAATATGCAAATGATTTACCGAAAAATCAGTAACATGATTTTATAAAGTAAAAAAAGAAAAATTGGTAACAGTAAAAATACTGTATGTACGCATAAAGGTGATAAAGTAGGTGTGAAAAGGCATGCTGGGGTACACTGCTGATCATAGAAAGGTGCTAACGACACGTGTCGGTCGTTAAATAGGTTATTAATTTGTCTCAGCAGGTAATTATATAATTTGTGTTTGTCATGCAATTATCATTATAAAAATTATTATAGCTGATTCTAAAACTAATCATAGTTACTTTTTCGCATTAAAAATGACGCCGAAGGAAGTAATGTATTCAATGATTACGGCTTGATATTTGATTTAAATCGGTTTATGATCTGATAACGGCAATGTATTAAATTGAAAACACATTTAAAACATATAAAACTTTTACAATATACCGCAACACATCAATACTCGATACATCAATAATTAATATATTTTTATATACAATTATATATTTATAGAAATTACACAAAAACATCAATTAATCTCGGTCATCAAAGGCGCTTTTCACACCAACTTTATCACTTTCTGTCTTACACATAACGTTTCTTTGATATATTTTGCAAGATTATACATCAATTTTTACTTTGAGACGACGTTAATGCATTGAACTTTTGTATAGTAGACCATTCCCGACTTTACGGTTTCCCATAATCCATTGCGCGCGCAGGACTTCCGGTGAAAATGAACAGCTGATTGACAAAACATCGTACTGTCAGATAATTTCAACTTTATGTAGCGGCTAAATACACCTCAATTCTAAAGAAAATGGTATGTGTTATCCATTTGATGTTTTTGCTTATAATTCATGGTAAAACCTTTCCGTATATGTAATTTATTAAGTAAAGATTAGGAAAAATGATTCCAACGGCCGCTAAATCGCAGTGGGTGGAGTAAAATATTTTTAATCTGGAAGTGAAAGTTTCCCCTTTTCAAACTTTACCGTTCCTGTCTGTTTAAAATCTTGCATGCATATGATGTTTCAAGAAGGAATATAAATGTTTTATGAAATAAAAACTTCATTTAAAAAGTATGATACATTTTTTATTTGCTTGGGCACTCTTATGAATTAAAGTATTTTGTAACCTTCTCAGCTTATAACTACTTTTAACTATTTTGTAACCAAGTTTAAACTATTTTTCAATCCTGAATACATTCAGCAGTACTATTTAGTAAGATGAATGTATTGTCATTTTTATGTCTGTTTTCAGTATATCCCTACAGGCCTAGAGGTACAAAATGTACACCTGTACAGTATGACTGAGATGAACTCTTAAATAAAGGCAGTGCAAAGTCTCTGATGGTGCCATCATTTGACAGGCATTTGATAATAATGTTAGGTATGCATCCTTGATGTTAGTCACTTTATTATTAAAATATATAACTGCAAGATGAAGCTGTAATATGTAAAAATGCATATGAAGACTGCAAGTGAAGGCATAGCACCTAACTAAGTGATCATGGGTTTGCGATTTGCTCAGATAACAACCATGTATTTTTAATACCTCCAGTATTGAGGCAGATTGAAAGAAGTGTTATAAGTTGCACAAACTTAGTTTATGTTATTTACATTCGTTATTTAAACTTCACATCTGTCTAACATTACAATCTTCATTCACAAAAAAAGAACAACATATTATTATTTTGTTATTTTAAGCTAAAATGAACGTAATAAAATACATTTCGGCATGTGCAATACTACATATGGTGATGATTTTTTAATATGATTATATTTGAATTGCAGGTGGCAGACAACATGGATACAAAGATAAATGTGCAAGGAAAAGTATGTACTGGTAATGTCCTTCAGCCAAGATGTTACAAAAGTTATACTGATATTGCATCTCTGTCAGCAGTTAAACTAAAACAGTTATGTGTACAGTACAATCTTGACACCACCTTGCCGAAGAAAGCTAAAATAGTATTTCTGTGTCAAAGACTAGGAATATCAACCACTGGAAATAATTTAAATGTCCAAAAATCCAAAAAAAGTGCCCGAACATTTGACAGCTTAACCTCATATCAGCATGAAGAATTGGAACAGTTAAGATCTAAGATATTACATGGCATGCCATCTTCAGAATGGACAACAGATATATCCAAGGTACCAGAAATAAATGATGTCAGTGTAAAACATTATCTCCTTGAAACAAATATACTGGATAAGTCATCTTCTAGAACATACAAACTTTCTAGACCTTATCAGCTTAGAAGTAGTGTTCATTCTGTCAAATATTGTGAAAATGTGGCATCAGATACATTTGGTATTCTTTCGGCACGGTGTAATTCTTCACAGTCTGCCAATCCAGATGAAGTGAAAGTACTTTACATTGTAATAGATAAAATAACTGGTGATCCATATAGTGGTTTTTGTACATGTACAGTTGGATTTTCTGAAACCTGTGGACATGTCGGTGCAGCATTGTTTTTGGTTGCTGAACAAATGGCAAATGGGATGTCACAATTTAATAATACAGACAGTACGTCTTGTACAGACAAACTTTGTAGCTGGACAGAACCTAAAGGAAGCCAGGTTGAACCAGATATTTTTGAAAATTTTAAAATCAAGAAAAACGCAGAGAAGCAACAAATGAGAAGAACAATTGATGATTTTGGTAAAAAAGTTTTGGCTTCTGAACCACCCACCTATGATGCAGTAGCAAAGCTTCATGCAGATTTGATCAATGCTACCCATCACATGGGGCAATACTGTCCAGCTGTCCATGTGCTCAATCCCAAAAGATATAAAAAGGATACTCAGGAAGTCTCAAGTTATCACACTGCAGTACATCTGGATGACTACATATCTGAAAGTAGCCCTTTACTGGCATATTCATCAGAAACAGAGATACACTCGACCCCATTGCCTGTAACTAGGATAGAACATAAAACATTTCAAAGTGCATCTGAACCTAGCTTTAAAAGAGAAATTGAATGCTTTACCAAGAAAGCTGCTACACACACATGTGACAGAGCCGAGATAGATGAAATTACAGTCGGACAGTCAAGCAATCCTGAATGGAGAGAGCAAAGAAAAGGTTGCATAACTGCAACAAAATTTTACAGTGTAATAAAGACTGTAGAAAAAGAAAAAGAAAATACCACTCTTGTGAATTAAATTATAAATAAAAACAATAAAGACTTTCTCTCCAAAGTTCCATCAATTAAATGGGGAAGAACAAATGAGATCAAGGGTAAGAAAATGTACTTACAAAAAGTGTCAAAATATCATACAAAGCTAAAAATTGAAGAACATGGATTAATGGTGTCAAAAGAATTGAACTTTGTCCGAGGCTCCCCTGATGGAATTGTAACCTGCAGGTGCCACAGCAGTATGAGCAGACTACTTGAAATAAAGTGTCCTTACTCTGCTAAGGATATGACTATTGAAGAAGCAATTATTAAAAAGAAAATCAAATATCTAGAGAAGAAGGACAATATACTACAGCTGAAGAAAAATTCCCAAGATGGCTATTATGCCCAAATTCAGGGACTCCTTGGAATTACAGGATTGAAACTAGCAAATCTTGTTGTGTGGACCACCAAAGACTGTAAAATAGTTACAATCAAATATGAGGAGGAATTTTACAAAAAGAAATTGATACCAGCATGTGAGTCATTCTTCCGTACACAGATTGCCCCTGCATTACTCCTCTCCCAAGAAGCATCAGACAATAATGCCAATTGTGAAGATGATATTCAAAATGTTGTACTTGAGGATAAAACATCTAAAGACAAATCTAATGACCAAGCAAAAATTGTTGTGACAAAATCTGTTGAAACTGAGTGTGTCATTCCCATGCAAATTTATAGATGCTATCAGTGCTGTAAAATACTTCCTGAAGATGGAAACATTAATGAGGATAATAGTAATGCAAGTGTAGGTTGTGACTGCCCAAACTGTGCATGTGACGTGTGGATGTGCTGGCCATGTGCACGGTACACAGAAGAATGGAAACTGGAAAATGTAGACTGGTTTTGTCCTCATTGCACAAGAGAATGTGATTTGGTGTATTGACAGTTTAACATGGTAGTACTCAAGCATCAAAGTGCAATTTAAGTAATTGTGACACAGTGCATATTTTTTTATATGTAATATTAAGATGTGTGCTTAGCACACAGCATCAAAATATGAAATATTGATGTTACCTGACCTCTGCTACTTGATCCTGCTAGTCATTTTTTTATTTATTGTTTTTTTTTTATTTCTCTTTTTGTATTGTCTTTCATGAAATGATCTCAGGCACTTTTTTAAATATTTATTTTCTAACATCTAAATTCAAAGCAAGCTTAGCTATTATTATTTGCAATTTTTAAAATATACCGTCCAAAACATGCTGAAAAATATTGAATAATGAAAGTAGAGTATATTTTTTTTACTAGTGAATAACTTTGAGATAATGTGTTGTCTTTCAAATTTTTACCTGATTGGATAAATATGCTCTGTAGAACTACTAGAAGTACAGAGCTTCAGGAAAGAGTCATTTCCTTATTTATATTGTAATATAATGTGTGCTTATATTTATTTAACTTACATCAAGCATTATAGCAATGTTCTATTGGTGTAAATTATTCTGCCAGCTCATAATTTGCTAGTCACTGTCTGTTTATTTATTCATTAGTGTTATTCAATGAATGGGAACTTCTAACTCAAATGCATCTTTATAGGAAAATTATTATGATATGTTCCATGAAAAGCTTTTTTTCCCCTTATATTGGTACTTCTGGAAAATTGAGGCATTCCTTTCATAAGTCAGCAGTAACGTTGTTGTTGATTTTCCTTGAATTTTTTTTCATGAGGTTAAAACGACTTATTCAAAATTATTTTAATACAAAGCCCGTTGATAGAAAGTATTCATTTTATTCATACTTTAAAAAGATACATATTAAACAATAACCCTTTTGGAATTGGAATTTATTTGGGGAGCATCCATCGGTTCTACCGATTTCTTTTTTATTTGCCTAGAAAAAGGTTCAAGTTATTTTGTCCGCAATGTCTCCCATTATTTCAGTAAAAATATTTTATACAAACGTAATAAAATTATATATTCTTTACACAGAAACAAGTAAGAAGCTCTCAGCTTTTATTATTATGTATATATGTTTCAAACAGGTCTAAACAAGATACAACCTTTGCTTTATGTTTTCATGGTTGTACCATTTTGTTGTTAAATTAAAATTATCTGTTTGATATCTCGAGTTTTTGTTGTTTAATTTCAAATTGGTAGATAACACTAATCCTGTATTGCAGCAAATGTAGTACAATATCTTTGTGCAATAATTAAAAGTGATTTTGGCCCTCATTATACATTATTATAATACATAGCAATGCATACTGCTTAATAGACAAGTGGTCTTTATTTGAAGATTTCCCTGTTCAGTTTAATCAGTGAAGGGTTGTTGAAATGTGGCCTTTTTTTACAATGTGGTCTGTATGGGAAGGTGGTCTTTAACACAGGTTAAACTGTATATCATCTTTAGATCTTGTTAACACTGAAGATCTAGTTCATTAATTAGTTCCTTAATAATAGAAATAGTTCAAGCAAACTGATAATGCAGATAATATATATTTTTTAAGTTTATTTTCATGATACATGAAATTGAATATAAAACTTAATCTGTTATTCATAGAATAAAATCAGTAAACGAAATATTACTCATTCATAGAATAAAACTAATAGAGAATACTTATACAATACTTATTCATGGAATAAAATGAATAAAAGAATACAATAACATTAAGAAATAACAAATTTGTATTTCACTAACTGAATCTAATGAATATCAATTTTCCGTGACATGCACTTGAAAGTCATTTTTTGATGATGGGCATCTGAAAGTTTGTCAAATATGCACAAACAATGAACACCTGTGTAATAACGTCCTGCATACTTAGTCTGATTGTTCACTCGAGAAAGTAAAATGTCTTGATGCGCTGAATAATTCTTTCTACATGAATTCTTGCCTTTCCGTGACATGCACTTGAAAGTCATTTTTTGATGATGGGCATCTGAAAGTTTGTCAAATATGCACAAACAATGAATACCTGTGTAATAACGTCCTGCATATTTAGTCTGATTGTTCGCTCGAGAAAGTAAAATGTCTTGATGCGCTGAATAATTCTTTCTACATGAATTCTTGCCTTCGAAATGTATTCGGAACGCTTTGCCTCTTCTGCGCTAATTTGAGATCGATCTCGACCTTTAAAGTTTGGGATTAATAGATCTACACCTTTTTTTTTGAATTCGCTTGCAACATTAAAGCCCCTGTCAGCCATAACAGCGTCGCCAGAGTTGAGGTTATTCATTATTCCATCGCTATTTAGAGTTATTTTTTTGTCAGTAGCTCTGCCACCCCATGCTCGTGAAACAAAGTTCACAGTTAAGTTTGGTGAAATGCCTACAAGAAATTTTGCGGAATCAAAATGTTTATAGTTGGAAAATGTTTTCTTGCGTACATCTAGGTTGGTTGATCTTTGTGCCATTAATTCTGTGCAGTCTAGAACAACTTTTAGATTTTCAAAGTCCTCAAAACATTGTGCCTGTTCTTCCTTAGAATGCTGCATTTCAAACAGAATTCTCAGCTCATTTGCCAGGAAGGTGATGTGTGTTGTAAATATACTGGACACATGTGTAGCACTTATATCAAATGTCATAGCAAGATCCTCATTGAAATTGCCTGTTTTCAGCTTAACAAGCACTATAAAAAGTTCCTCTTCAAAAGTTAGTTTTCTCTCTGGTCCCCTTTTTGATGATGCCGATGATGAGGTAGAATTTCCTTTCCAGTATTTTAGATTACCTCCTGGTATTCTTGTTTGTAAGTAATCACAAAGTGCTTTAAACACTCCATAGTTGGGTAAATTTGTATAAAACTGAAACTTATCTGGGTTGTCTTTAATATTACATAGCCTAAGTTGTTTGGATTTCACTATTTCATTTTCTCTTTTCAAATCTTCAACACTTTCCATATCTGGCACAGTATTTTTAGGATCTATAACATAGTCATGATCTCCATTCCACACTGCATTTTCATAGTCTTTGTTGAAATTCAACCTTACAGAAGAAGATGGTCGCCCAGCTGAACTTTTAGCAGCTTTCGTTGTCATCTTTAATGTCTGTGGTGATGGTGTATACAGTTCTGAAAAAGCAATTAATATTTAGTCATTCTAAAATGGTTCATTCATATTTTGTTCATAAAAAAAGTGGGGGGGGGGGGGGTGCAAAACTTTATATTTCACTCTGTATCAGTGTAATAATTATGATTAAAGTTGGGATTCAATGGCGGCGTGGCCGAGTGGTTAACACGTCAGACTAGTAGTTGACCGATTGCTAGCAGCATGGGTTCAAACCCAGTCGGGGTCAAGCTTTTGTTTCCTTGAGCAAGAAACTTTATTCTCAGTGCTTAGTACTGGTTTGTTCCAGGAACAGATTCGAGAGTGTATCTATAAGCTTTAAGCTTCCTACACAATCGAACTAAAATAAATTTGGTATAAACTTAACTAATATCTCACTGATATTTAAATACTAATATTCATTGAAAGAATAAGTCACTAAAATAATATTATTACTGCAAAAGGATAAGTTTAATTACATACCTGCTTGCCTTGATCGATGAGTTGTACGCTTTCTAGTTGAATTGCGGGGAAAAATTGTTGGCACATAGGCTGGGTCATTTGGATCATCAACTTTCTTTCCTGAAAGACATGAAAATAGGACTTCAGCATAAAAAACAAACAAAAATAATGATACTTAAAACTCATAAATTATTTTTTTTAAATGTCCCTTGATACAAAGTCACACTAACACAGTTAAGGTTGTATAGTGACTTCCAACCTTTCAGGCACAAGAAGGCATCTGGTAGAACCACTGACCTTCAGTCAGATAGCTTTATAGTTTTCTTACATTCAAGAGTCCAAATTAGCTTCATCGTTTTCTTACATTCAAGAATCCAAATTCCCTGATGGGATTCAAACCACATTGTAATGGGGAAGAGATTTGAAGTTGGCAACCTTAACCATTCAGTCACTGAGAACTTAAGAAGTTAATTCCTTAAATCACATACTCCTGAATTATGTATTTGAAGTGGAACTGAAGATAATTAGTTTATTTGGGGACCAGTATATCATGCTGCAAAAACAGTGTTACACTTAAATTAGAATGCTTTCTTATGTTCAATGAATAAATTTATGCACGCAACATTGTACACACTTACCCCCAACAAAATGTTCAGAACATATTCTTGAATGATTCTTCAATTCATATGGGACAACTTTGCCATCACGTATTTCATCCCGTCTGATTCGTTTCAGCCACATATCTGCTCGTTTAGCGTCTTTAGGAAACCTATAAAAGGACACTTTTAGACCCTTTCGTTTACACCTTCCTCTGGAATTGGAACAGCCAGGAACACAACAGAAATCCCCAACTGACCCACGGTATCGTCCAGATAATTTTGGAGAGCCCTTTCCTGGAGGTTGGGTTGTGTTGCATGGTTCTTCTGCCATCATGTATGTAATTCAGAAACCTGTTTATTAAAGGAATGTTTATAGAAAATGTTATATCTTTTTTAACATGGGAGTCAAGCCCATGACCTTTGGATTAGCAGGGTGCAGCAATAGTCATATTGCCTCTATTTAACATATATGGTATGTACTTTCTAGTGTCTACACAAAAATTGTTTAACGATCGAGTGTTCATCAAAATCAACTATTATGCTATTAATAACCATGAAATGATAAAATAGCTCAATATTTTATTTTCTGTTGTAAACAAAAAAATCGTTAATAAATACCTGTATCGTCTAAAAGGCGTGGTATAACGGATATCTATGATAATGTACGACAGTCGATGTTTGCATAAACGTTGTAAAATTCTACCGGAAGTCCTGCGCGCGCAAAGGATTATGGGAAACCGAAACAAACCGAATGAACATTTACCTGTACTGTATCCTGAGCAACATAATATAAAATTATCTTCTGATTCTACTGTTTTTTGATTACATAACTTACACAATCTTTTATCTCTTTCTACATTATTATACCTTCCTAATTTTATCTCTAAAGTATGTGAACATAATAGAAGCTTGTCATTTGATTTAACATCTAAATATTTTTCAAAACAAAATTCAGTTTAATATCTGCAATAGGAATTCAATTTTGACGTTGAACAACAATTTACCGGCCTTGCAATTTACCGAACTTACCAACACCCGTTTAAAAACGGAAGCAAAAAAAAATCATCATAAGCCATTCATTGCAGGGCATGATCAAGCATTTAATTCCAAATATGAGTTCAGTAAAACTGAAAAGTATTATTCAAAAACTTTGACTTACCTCATTTTACTTTCAAAACGACGAAGACTTCGAAAAAATGCAATTTTTGAGACATGAATTGCTGAAATCTGCTTCTTCCATTTCGCGCCCCAAAAAATGATTGGATAGGTGAACACAAGCTATACTTGATTGGCTCAATCTGATCACATGAAATAAACCCACGCTTTCTTTGATTGGTGGGATTGATCACATGGAATAAACCCACGCTACCTTTGATTCGGGCGATCTGGTCACATTGTATGTGCCTTGTTGCACTAACTGGTACAGTATATTTCTCTTTCTCGTCTTGGGGAAATAATATTTTTAGAATAAAAGAGAACCAATCTAGTAAATTAAATTTGATGATAATGGTTTTCTTGATTGATGTTGTCGCCAAAATATCCTGGTATCTCGATACACCTGCGCAAAAATCATTATCTTGTAGGGCTAGTCTTGAGAAAAAAGAACAACCTATCATTGCAAATAATAAAATAAAAACGAAGACTTTAAACACCCCTGACTTTGTGTGATGCCTAAATTATGATAATAACTGAGTGAACCTCTTTCAATATAAACTGTTAGCCATTAAAAAGCTGTTTTTAATGTATGAATATTGATCATTACCGAAGATCTTATATCTGCTTCTGAAGTTTTAGCGCACATGTAGACCGTTCCATAATTGATAAATTGAACGCCGCCATTATGAAGGTCACGTGACTGTCCGCCATTTAAAAAGCAACTTTACTTCGCTGTGATGCTTAAGTCCCGTAGAACTTTGTATAACTTTAGCACATTTCAAGGTGACATGCTGTTTTTTATCGCGTGAATTTTGTGACATCATTTTATTGTATTATTATTACTTTTCTGTATGTTTTAATCCTGGCTTGAACATATTATTAACTTGAATTATCAAATACATGAAAGACGGTGAATAAAGACCATTTACTGTTCAAAATTAAAGATTTGGTTGTGTAAAACACATAAAACTGTTCCTTTTCAAAAGTTGAAAATATGATTTCAATTATTTGAACACCTCTGAAAGTTTACAAAATGAACAAAATGACAAAATAAACACTTTGCTCATCAACCGCATGTTGATGTAGAATGTTAACTAAAACTTCTTTTATTCTATGAAACAGTTTCAAACCATACTTGACAATAAAAGTGCATCATTTAGCGCGTCTAGTATTATCACACTCTTTTGTCTTTCGCGGTGTCCTGTGGTCAAGGGATGTGGTTACGTAATATGGGGGTGACATACTGGCTTTGTTTTGATAAGTCACCGTTAATTGTCATTGTCGGTGTTCCTTGATCAGTCACAGTAAAACACTTAAGTAACAAAATTTACTCTTGAGAAAATGCCTAAAGGCTATAAAACAAGGTCTTTTTTTCTTCCTGATTGATATATAATATTTAGCATCTACTGCTGAATAGACCTATTCTCTAATATTTATTTTTCTCATTTCGGATTTTTTTGTGCAAAGTATTGATATGTACAGCATTCGAGTTTGTGTACGCAGAAAAAAATAACAGCTTCAATGCACACGTTTGTAAGATATTGATCTTACAAATAATACGTTTGCTTTCTTTTTTCTTACTTTTAATATTATTGTTGATGATATTTCTTGTACTACGGAAAACGAAATGATTATTACACCCATGTAATTGTACCCTTTTATTCAGATTTCTTTTTAAGATAGAAACCTGTACTTCTTAAAAGCAGTTTTTTTTTGAAATTTTGATAAAATAAAAAGAATTAATCTCCCGGAGAATATCACAAGAGCTTAATTTAACAGTTCATCAGATTGAGATGTTATCTATGATTCGTCTAAGTAAATTGTATTTGTAAATTGATTATTTGTTCTATATCTTAATTGATAATTGATATCTCATAACAAACAAATTTTTGTTTATTGTTATAACATACAGCAAACTGTTTAAGCCAGTTTAATTAGTAAGTAAGCTGTTAAACTTTCTGAAGCAAAATTTTAAATTTTGTATTACTGGCTTAAATTTCTTTGCTGTTTATAAGTAATCATGTTTCATCATAGGCGAAAAAAGATGTCTAACCAAAACCATGACAGTTTAGATAAATTGAACCTGCTACTTTTTTTTAATTTTTAAAAGTCATTATGGTTTAATTTTTCTTCTAAAAGACAGAAACACAAGCAGACCTAAGACGAAAGAGGACAGTTAAGTGTAAATAATATCACCAGAGAAAACTTACTATAAATCGCAATATTGTTTTAAGACAATAAAGTACATCACTGTTACGCAATATTAGATCAGCCAGCAAAGAACATTTTAACAAGAGGCACGGTTTGATTAAATTTAATTAAAAACTTGAAAACCCTGCTGTGAACTATGATCCATATCCGGCTTTAATAATCCAATACTGCAATGTCGTTAAGACAATAAAGCACATCATCATGGAGATAAAAAATGAAAAATAGACACGGGCAGATTAATTAAAAATAAGTCGGTTTCATTTTAATTTCGTTTTCAAGTTTGAGACTCAAGAGTGGAATTTAGTTTTGACAGAGAAAAAAAAAAAAAAAAAAAAAAAAAGGAAAAGGAAAAACATTTTTACAAAAAGAAAACATTTTGCTATATAAAGATCCTTAGTTTCAACTAGCCATTATAACTCTATATAACTGTAACTGTGTAACTATGACCGATATTATTTTCGCATTTTCAAATATGCGGAATGCCGTATTCGAGTAATATACGGACTTGCAAGCACACTCCCGTATTTCAGGAATATACTGAATAGTATTTCAAGTTTCTCGTATTAGTAAATATACAGAAACCCTTATTTGAGCAGTATACTGACTCCCGTATTTCCGAAAATACGGGGAGACTATCTTGATTTGATATGCCCGTCTTATTCAATTATAATGTAAATAATCAAACATAATAATCATTACTTTTCCAGTTTACAGATACATGTTTTATTTGTTGACTTCTCAATCAGTAGTTTTCTAGAGATGTTCCTTCTTGAAAATAATGACCTCCGAACCATTTTACATATATCCAAAATTTTAACACACGGAATGCCGCATTCCAGTAACATTGGGAAAAACTATGGTGTTTTAGACACATAATGGGTTCCATTTTTTACAAATTTATAGAACACCAGATTTGAGCAGTATACTGACACCTGTATTTCAGTATATACGAAAAGTACATTGAATTTTGTTTTCTTAACTTTCAAATAAAGGGTAATATGTAGTTCAGCAGTATACGACTGTTCATGAATATACAGTCTTTTTAGATTCACGTATTTGTAAGAATACGGGATACCGTATTTTAGTAATATACGGACTTATTATGACGTTCCCGTATTTTAGAAAAATACGGACACCGTATATCTAGTTTTCCGTATTTTGTGAGTATACGGAACACCGTATTTTGGTCATATACGGATTTGCTGAATATACGACACCGTACACCTCCGTATTTTATGTTTTCCGTATTTTTACCCGTATATTAATGATATACGGAATTCCGTACACTCCCGTATATCTACATATTTTTCGCAGTGGTTTGTGAAAACAAGAATACACAGTATGACAATTTTTTGTACGTGACCAGTTCAGAAGATACTTGAATGTAGATTCGAAGACAATAACTCAATCAGTTTTTGTTAACTTTGATTAAGGGTAAACACTAGCGGAAGTAAATGTTGTAACTACTCTTCTCAATGTTTTTATTTTCTTTGCCTTTTTTATATATTTCTTATTGTTAAAAGATCAACCTGAAGAAATCGCGTATCATCACGTGACATGCTAGGTGACAGCAATGCCCTTTGTACAACCTCTTAAGACACCTGATAGTTCTTCATAGTCTTGACAACAGTGTTCTTAATCACAAATTGGCATTGTTAAACGGACTTCTCGGTGGAAAGGTAATAAAATGTCTCGGTAATATGATTCTATATATTTTTTGAATATACAAATTAGCATATTTAACAGTCTTATGGATGGGACGGTAAGTGTCCTATGAGTTTATTTGAATAATGAGAGCTAAACCAGTTGGCAAGCTTATTACTATATTTTTAAACAGATGAATAAATATGGCGAATAACTTCTTTGGTCTCTATTAACTATATCCTAAAATTTCCTGAACGTATAAATGAATAAAAGTTACTTGTTATGCGAAGTTTTTTTTTTTTTCAAAACATGTTATGTTAAAACGGTCTTAAACATTCATAAGACATGGAGCAATTGAAAGAAATAAACGCCCGTGTGACATCTTAATGTAAATCTCTACAACTAATTCACCGACTGGAGAAGGATCCGTGGTTTCATGATGCTATCCTGTCAACAAAGGTCATTAGCAACCCGTTAATGTCCAATAGATTTTGCCATCTTTTTCAGTTGATGGTCCATTTTCAAATAAAAGGGTTTCCTGTATAACTTTTCAATTTCATTTTATTAATTTGTTCTCAAAATGCCTTCGATGAAAAATTATACTCAATGATTAAGAAAATATCAGAAAAAAATGAAACATACAAAAAGTTATATTATATATTCTTCCTCCTTTTCCATCAAATCTTTCTTCATTTACTTTTTTTTTCGCAAATTCTTCCGGTATTTAACATGACCTTTCTCTGAGTGTTAAATTTTAAAGCAAAACTTATTAAATTTAGAGAGGAAGACGAAAGAATGGATAGAACGGGTGAAGGAAGGATAGAACGGGTCAAGGAAACAAGGAGGCTAACTAGGAAGGAAGCCAGGAAAAAGGGTGTTGAAATATAATTTAATTAATCTATCTCGTGTTCAGTTGATTGGAAAATAAAGTATTTCATAAACTGATTTCATAGTGTATCGCATCTCACCTAACAGTAGTAAAGTAGTAAGTACAAAGGACTTTCTAGTTATAAGACAGAGGCGAAATCAACAATGAAAGTGTTAACAAAGTAAAACTTATGTCTCTTGATTACCTCTATGTCATTTATCCTGTCGACAGTCTTAAGATATTAGAATACTAATAAGCATTTTTTCAGCCCTCCTTGAACTGAGCTTTTTTTAAGAAATACACTATCCTAGGACAAAATACAGACACTAAAAGACACTTTTACAATGGGAGTTTCAAGAAAAGAGTAAAATTCACTACAAACCGAAACTGACTTAATGGGCATATAATGTATAGAGAGAAACAATGCGTTTTTTATAGGAGCGAATGTGGTTCAGTGACAACGCGCTGGACTTGTAAACAAGGGGTCCCGAGTTCTATCCCCCGCTCTTCCACTTACATTACTAATAGTCTTTCGGATGAGACGTAAAACCGAGGTCCCATGTATCAGTGCTATATACTGACAAGCCAAAAAAATCCATTGGTGTCTCTGGAATGGGACGCCTTCTGTATTTTGCCCTACTCCCACAACATAAAATAACTTATCTCTTCAGAAGGGCGTCGTCATATGGGCAACCGGTACCGACGATAAATAAGCTCAAATAGATAGACAGAACTTTTTCTTCTAAAAACAGCTGTTACTTGGTATGTTATCATTCACAATTTGAAGACCTACTGACTGTTGACAAAAAGAAAAGCCGAAAATGAGAAGAATCGAAATATAATTATAGACATGGCATGAATGTACCAAATCCCCTTCATTTTGGGAAAATGTTATCAACGTAAATTTCATCATTATCAGGGCTTCCGATTAGCTACAAGTATTTCTATTCATATACTATTCTGAACAAATGGGTAGTATATCAAATATATTTACAGTCTAGTGTTTGAGAATTTTTTACTGAAAGCCAATGTTCATCAATTTACCATTTTGAAAAGCTTTGTAACAATTGAAATATATTTCAAACGAAAGAAACTGAATTTAAATTTTATACAAGTAACTATTGTTAAACCGAAACAATAAAAAACTGCCAAAAAACTAAAAGGATAAAAAATAGTTTGATTGGGGTTTGAACCTTTTTTTCTGCAATAAAAAAAGTCTCAATCCTATGCAAATTAAAGGAACTGAATACTCTTTATAGTGTAGGTAGGGTAATCGGAACCTAAAACCTTAATGTGCTTTTGACGCTTTTATATTTTTTTTGCTGAAAGGGAAGAATGACACGGTTTCATACACATCCCTTTGTTCGGACATGAACGCTTGAAGCAGAAGCAGAAAGATGAAGCAGAAGCAGAAAGATGAAGCAGAAGCAGAAAGATGCCATGCATCTTGAAAAGACCACAGTACTCAGAGTGGGATGAGAACGCAAATCCAACCAACTCTCTTAACCATTTAACCCAAAAATCGATCAGCTGACGCAGTTGTCAAAGGTTCGACTCATACAATTAAAGACTAATGTGCAATTATATCTATGTTTTAATTTAATAATTGAACAATCAACTGTGTGTTATTTCACTGTGTTAACGTAAATTTTATTATTTATTTCTATCATATTCTTAAATCTGCACTTAGATAAATACATGCTCTCCTTTCTATGAATATGATGGTCTTTATGGAGGAAAGTTGTATTAATCAGAAACTACCATCGTGAAGAGTTTTAACTTTCAAGTATTTTGCCAGAATATACGCATTTTGTAAACATTATTTAGTTTTAAAATGTATAAAGCTACTCTTTTTTTATCCTGACATTGAATTGATTTATTTAATAGAACAAGTCCCGAAATTTATGATTTGAATACGCACTCGCCTTTTTTTGTTAATTTTTGTCAGCTATATATCAAACAGATTTTTAGTGGCTTTAGACGTTTGTATCACTGTACGACCGTCACCAGCCTTTTATACTGGGTGTGTCTTGACTGACTTCACCGAAGTCCACACAAGAGGAGGCCAAGATAAAAATGTTTCATGTGACATCTGTAAAGAACATTGATGGTTGCTCGACTAAGAAATGGGGATATTCTAAATACCGGAAAGCTAGATTTATATCGGAAAGGAAATCTCGCAAAATCAAAGAACGAAAGACAGAGTAAAACCATGTCTGAAATAATCGAGTTGATCAAGTTATTGGAAACAAGTAACTTTCTATCACTTCTGCCATCGCAAGTCTGATTATGGTAAACATGAACTGAAATACACGTGTTAACTATTCTTAGAAAATGTCTTTTTATCTACTTCTTTTACTACTTTTATCATATATCATTCCATTAAAATTAAATATGCAAAGCAAACACTTTTAAATGAAATACTTTACAATCTTAAAAAAAAGCTTGAACCAAACGAAGTTATTGATCGGAAACCATTTTGCTTTTCAAAAAACTGTTACCATGACCTTTGATCTAGGGATCTGAAAAAAGGGCTCACCTACAAGTCATGAACAACTTATATACACAGTTTGAGGAACATAGGCCCAAGTGCTCTACACTTATTCACAGGAAACCACTTTGCTTTTCAAGGTCACTATGACCCGTGACCTTTGGCTAAATGATCTGAAGAACAACAGTTGTCATCTAAAGATCATGACAAACAAACATACCAAATATGATTAACCTGGGCACAAGCATTCTCTAGATATTCAGTAGAAACTGTTTTGCATTTCAATGTAACTGTGACCTTGACCTTTGACCTAAAAACCCCAAAAACAACAAGGGTTAACTAATTGTCATGGCCAACCTACATGTGAAGTTTGAGGAGCTGGGCCCAAGTGTTTTATATTAATTGATCGGACACTATTTTACTATACAATTCACTGTGACCTTGACCTCTGATTTTAAATGCTATCGGGGTCATCTACTGGTTATGGCCAGCATATATACCAAGATTGAGGACCCTTGGCCTATGGATTCTATAGTTATTAATAAGAAAACGTTTTGATAATCAAGGTCACTGTGACCATGACCTTTGACCTGGTGACCTGTAAAACTGTAAGAGTCATTTACTTGTCATAGTCCACCTACTCACTTGGTTTGAAAAACCTGAGACCAAGCCTCCCATAGTTATTGAACGGCAACCGTTTTGATTTTCAAGCTCACTGTGACCTTGGCATTTGACCTTTTGACCTGAAAACCTAGAGGAATCATCTACTGGCCATGGTCAAGCTACACACTAAGTTTGAACAATCTAGAACAAAAGGTTCTGTAATGATTGATCAGAAACTATTTTGCTCTTCAAGGTCACTCTGACCTTGACCTTTGTGCTGGTGACCAGAAAAAATATAGGGATCATTTTCTGATCCTGTCCAACCCACAAACTAAGTTTAAACAACCTGCGATTAAAGATTTCTTTATTTATTGACTGGAAACCGTTTTCTTATTGAATGTTAATGTGTCGGCACTTGATGTGTTAGGTACTACTTCACGTTTTTCTATTGGTCAAATCAGACTGTTCAGACAGAGTTTCGTTTGATGCTTCGACATTGCACTCATTAAAAAGAAAAACCCAGGCTAGTTTCCGTACAGTGTTTCCCAGAGTGACGTTGCTAGGTAGCTTGGCGTCCACAGAAGCGTCATCCACAGAGCCTTTCAATGCTTCCAGGCAACTGGACAATTCTTGGCAAGGTCAAGAAGTGGTCGTCCGAGGGCTACAACCCAACGAGAGGATCTGTACCTTGTCACTTCTGCAAGGGCCAACGCTTTGTGACCGCCAGAAGACTGCAATCCGACCTGGAATCTGCCAGAGGAACCAGAGTTTCCACTCAAACTGTGCGGAACAGGCTTCACCAGGCTGACATCCGTTCACGCTGACCAGCACAACGGGTCCCCCTGAGTCAGCGTCAGCGTCAGACTCGTCTCATCTGGGCTCGCCAACATGCAAATTGGAGGCTGAATCAGTGGAGAAGAGTTCTTTTTACTGATGAGTCCAGATTCAGTTTGGATTTCGATGATGGGCGTCAGGAAGTTTGGAGACAGCCAGGGGAACAATTTGCGGCTTGTGCTATTGCAGAACACGACCGTTATGGGGGCGGCAGTTTGATGGTTTGGGGAGGCATCTGGGCTGGAGGACGTACAGATCTTGTGCAGTTTTGGAGAGGCACGCTGAATGCTGAACGCTACTTAAATGACGTCATCAGGCCTCAAGTGATCTCCCAAATGAGGAGACTTGGTGATGAATACCTTTTCATGGATGATGATGCGCCATGTCACAGAGCACGAGTCATTCAAAATGAACTGAACGACAACAATGTCGCTCGCCTTCATTGGCCAGCCCGTTCCCCAGACCTGAACCCCATCGAGCACATTTGAAACATTCTTGGGCGAGCTGTTTATGGCATGCCCGTCCGTTACCACACTCTGGATGCTCTCGAAGTAGCCCTTGTGAGAGAGTCGAGAGCAATCCCATAGAACCAGCTGGACCGCTTAATTGCCTCGCCGAATTCAGGGCTGCATTGGTGCTAACGGGGTTCACACTCTATTGAAAATGGTTTCGGGTGTTTTTGACCTGAAGTGTTTGAAATTTGCGTTGGCTGTTTACATTTTACAACACCTGTTTTCCATGTGCCTTACTTTTTGCGAACAGTATCGTGAGATCGGAATGGGTTTCCAAGATGCTTTGTTAAATTTCACTTGATGAAATGTTGAAGATTATTTCTGCACCTACTCATTTACCATTGAGGTCTCATTAAAATATTTTCACAGTTTAAATGTTTGTTGCTTGACTTTTTGTGAGGAGTATATATGCCTCCTCATCTTCGATGGGGGCATAAAAAACTGCTTATTTACGAGCCTCCAAAATCACATGGCATGTAGGTGACAGTGATGCACTTTGTATGACCTGTAGACACCTGATAGTTCTCCACTCTCATGACAACAGTACTCTTAATCACAAATAAGAAATGTTAAAATGCACTGTCGGTGCATTGTCTCTGAAATTTGTTGTATGCATTTTTTAATACACAATTAATCATTGTTAAACGGTCTATCGAGGGGTAGACATTTCAAAGAAAATTTTTGCCCGGGTCCATAAAAACTGTATATATGGTTGAGCGCTTGATGCACATGAAATATTTTAACAAAATCAACCCGTGGTTTTAAGGGTTATGGCACTTAGTTATTTTTAAATAGACATTATGTATAGAAACAATTCTGTCCGGAGCCATATCTTAGTTTTTCAGAAACTACTCCCAAGCCCCACTTTTCGACCCATGGCCAAGGCAATTTCATTGAATTACCATAGAAACAAACAAGTCACCTGGGGCCGTATTTCAGTAGCATCTTAAGATTTCACTTAAGATTAGAAGAATCTTACAAATATTTTCTTAGGTAAGAAAATTTTTTTTCTTAATCTTAAGTTGTATTTCAGTAGCAACTTAAGAAAATCTTATGAAAGAACTTTCTTAAAGTTAAGAAAATACTTAAGAAGTTTTCTGTCAATAAACTGGGTTTTCCTGTGTTTAAAAATAGAAACGGAAATGACGTTTTCCTTGAGCGCGCTGATTTCCAGCAGACGAATGTAAACAAAGATGGAGGAAACCACTACCCCTACAAAGCGATCGCAGAAGTTTTCGCTGAATGATTGCCTTTTACTGACAGAGATTATAGGTTCACCTTATGGGGTGAATAACCTGTCCTTTCACGCCTTCTTTAGGCACAAGTTTACTAATTGTAAGTAGAATCTAATAAGTAATACAGTGTTTTCTCCAGAGCACGTTTCTGCGTTGTTCGAATATCATTACTGTTGTACATGTTTTTGCATGTAATTTATTTAAAAAAGAGATAAATATGTGTCTGCACCTTGTTGCTAAAGAAGGATACTGTGCATAGCTTTCTGTCACCTTAGCTGAACTCACAGCAAGCCACTATCAAATTTGATATATTAAGTATCAAATAAAGAGGAAAATGTTAGGTAATTTTATCTCTTCTAAAAATTTAAGAAACAGTTCAATGTAGTTCTTCATGTTTAATGCATGTTCATTTGTATTTGTGTTCATAATCTTGGCGACACTGAATGGGGTGGCTCCCCATGATACCCCTGTCTTAGAGCAGATAATACCATGATGCTGCATACATTTTAAGGTATGCCATGAGGGGACCAAGTGCCATTGAACAGTAAGTCTGTCTGAATCGTCTGATTGTATAGAAATCATTTGTTTGTTCCAAAGATGTAAATTTATTTCATTGTGTTAGCATCAGAAATTATCATAACGAGTGCCAAGAACCACAAATGAATTATCACTTTTGGTGTTCACAAGATGAAGTAAATATCATCTTACACCGAAACAAACAAATGTTCTTTTCACTTTTGCGGATAATTTCTAATTTGTCTTTAAAAAACAAAACAATGTGATAGTTTATGTTTATTAAAAAGGCGCCAAAAGTTGACTCCAAATATAGTTTGTTTTATATACATGTGAAAGAAAGTCATCTGATCACTCTCGACTACCGAATGACCTAGTATTCTCCAATTATTGAGCTGAAACTTTTTTTTTTCATTTAAGATACCTTTAATTGACCTTTGAACTTCAACATGATAATGGAAGATCTTATCATAGGCAATCATCATTTGTAGTTTAACACTGGTAGAACAACTATGCTGTAATTCGTATTTAGCAGAAACCATTTCAGTCAAAAGGTCACTGTGACCTTGACCTTTAACCTACTTTTATTTAAAACATTTAAATTGATCTGCTCACCATATGCAAAAATCTTGTTTAGTATGACAGTGCATGTCCTATCCTTGTTTAGCCATGAAGCTAAAACCATTTTCAGTTGTTTAAGCTTGTTACATTAATAATATCTTTGATGAAACTATTTATTTTAAAATATAGCTTATATACGAAGTCCTGAATATATGTGCCAAAATGCATTAATAAGTATTTAGTGAAACTGTAGTGATTGTGTTCAAGTAAGGGATTTTATTTATATATTTGGTCAATTACGCATTAACTGACTTAGGCAATAGAGTAGACATTTCACATGTTTGTTTTGCAGCAATAACATCGTCCACAAAGAAAAGAATGTAGGAGAGAGTTGCAAGAGAATACAGCATCAAAGCTGACATCCCAAGGGATGTCAAGCGTTGAAAAAGAAATGGGACAATCTGGTACAAAAGCACCGAGCAGTGTACTCTGATTACTTGCGAAGCCAGCAACAGACAGGTAATAAATTGAAAACAGATTTCACTTACTTCCGTTTGATAATATTAGAATATATACATGTATATGCCAGTTTCAATTTACAAGCACATACGTATTTCTTTGCTTCTTGAGATTTAATAAATACAAAATGTTGGGATATGTATAAATTTGTTAAAATATATAAATGTGTCATATTACAAGGAAGTAAAGCTTTATCTCATTTAAAAGTCAAGAAACAATTTTCATATTTTACAGGAGGTGGTCCATGCAGTAAGGATTTGTCAGTCGTTACTGATGCAGTTATGTCTGTTGTTGGACGATTTGCTGTCAACAATACAGGCATTGGAGGGCCATGCATGGACTCCACATTGCTAGGATTAAGTCTTGAGTAATAACACTTTAAAGTTTTATCATTTGTAAATTGTTTAATCTGTACATAATAAAACTGCCTTGAATTGTCATTTCATATACACATATATATGTATTATGTTGAGTGACAACATACCTTTCTACCAAAAAAATAAACAAAACAATAAAAAAAACATTGCATAAGGCTTATTGGAAGTTATAAATGTTGTGTATATGTATGAAGTTAATCAAAGGAAGAGTTAAATATTTTCTACAATAATAGCTTTGTCATTGCTTGAAGAGTAAAGAATTGCAATTTATGATTTCGTAAAGGAATTGATAATGATATACATTTATTGTTGTTTTCAGGAACTCCAACAGCAATGCTGATGTTGAAGTCAACTCTGCATTACCGAGGTAATTTTTTGGTCAAGGTATATGTATGGCAAATCATTTTATGAGAAACACAATGCAAATTATACAAGCAATACTCAAATCTAAACATGAAATGTTCCTAATAGTTTTTGAGAATGGGGATAAAAACCTTGTTTTATATTCAATAACATCCATTACTTATATCAATTACATAACTATAATAAAGTAATAATATGTAAAAATAAACACACAAAAAAACTGTCAAGTTTCCCATTTGTAAAAGGCTGTGTGAAATTATTGTTTCAGTGCATCGAGTATCTGAAGTTGAAGTAATGAACCAGCAAGAGGAAGAAATTTTTCCTTTTGCTGGCAGGTAATAACCAGTTATAGTTGCAATTATATAAAATGTTTTTAGGATCGCCTTTAATAGGTAATATATGATACATTACAAAAAAAAAACAATTTGTATCAGCAATCACTAATAAAATTTTTGGACAGGTATGGTATTATAATGATGGCTTGAAAGAAAAACAGACCTTATTTAGAATATCAGTATGCCTTATCTTCATAATTATTGAAACCAACAATTATATATGGCTTTTTTTTTTACTTTTCTCCAGCAGTACTTCTTCAGTGCAAGTTATCTGCTGCCAATGCAAGTGCCACAGGAAATTGGAGATTTTAAAGGAAGAAAAAATGAAGTTGCAGATTAGACTGATGAAAAGACAACTAGAAGAATAACATTTGAAACAGTTTCACAGATTTTGCCTGAAAACTGGAAAAGTGACTACATTTTTTTCTACTTTCGATTTGTGTATATTTGCCAAAGTTTTCCCGTTTTTAGAAAAAAAAACGTCAATTTCTAAAGAATTTTATGAAGTAGTGTGTATAGAAATCGCCTGTCGGTGTAGCCTCCGCCATATCTTGTAAACAAGAGGGCCATGATGGCCCTGGATCGCTCACCTGAGTACTTTGGCTGTAGGTTTGCTGTTAAGCAGTATTTCATTTTAATTGAAAATAAGTACCTACAAACCAAATATGTAAAATATCAGTCAATAAATAAAGGCTCTATGACAGAAAGTAGAAATATTTATTATAAGCTATGGTGACCTTGACCGTAACCCAGTGACCTCAAACCCTACCCATGGGTAGAGGCCCATGCAAGGAACCTATATAATGAATATCAAAGATATTGGTCCATAAATTAAGGCTTTATGAGGTACAGTATATAAATCTATTTTTAGCCTCTGTGACCTTTAACCTAATCTAATAATTTGAACAACCAAACAACCTTTCTGACAAACTGCCAGGATATTTGGACTGAAACAGTAGCCTCTAGAGCCTTAACAAGATATTTTTATTTTTGGGCTCTGTGACCTAGTTTTTGACCCCAGATGACCCATATTCGAACTTGACCTAGAAAGAATCGAAATAACCTTTCTTACATATTTCCAGAATATTTGGGCTCAAAATGTTACCTGTAGAGTGTAAACAAGGTTTTTCCAAATTTAAGCTCTGTGCCCTAGTTTTTGACCCCAGATGACCCAACTTGGGTTAACATCAACAAATCAACAAATCAACCTTTCTGACAAATTGCCAGGACATTTGGACTGAAACAGTAGCCTCTAGAGCCTTAACAAGATTTTTCTATTTTTAGGTCATGTGACCTAGTTTTTGAACCCAGATGACCCATATTCGAACTCGTGCGAGTAATTACTGGGAAAAACATCCTGACCAAGTTTTGTGACAATTGGAGCAAAAATGTGACCAGTAGAGTGTTAACAAACTACAATATAAGTGTGAACGGACGACAGACAACGGACATTCATCGATCCTAATAGCTCACCCTGATCCAGCTCAGGTGAGCTAAAAATGGCAAAGAAATAAAAGAGTTTACCTTGTTTTTGAAATTGAATTGGAGCAAAACTCTGCTTGCGTTATTATCCAAAAATGATGTGAAGGTCACGTGGTATGGGCATGCTGTTCCAAGGCATTTTGACATCATTAAACGATGTATTACTAAATGAGTGTACATACCTGGTTTAAAAATAAATGTTTGCTATATAGTCTCTGTATCTCAGTCCAACTTGTGGAGCTCCTTCATTGTCGCCATTGTTTGGTCCAGGTTGATCATCATTGCCATCCTGCACATCTGGCATTGGTATCTCCAACTTCTTGCAGATATTGTGCAACACAACACATCCTATGATTATCCTAATTAAAAGAGAAAATATTTTTTATTCAAGGTTAAGGCAATGCCAATGTCTACAAAACAAGAGCTGTCACTATTATGTGACTTATGCCCCAGAAATGCAGCTTTGAAATCAATTGCCTTACGGATCTGTAACTCTGCCAAGATCTGGGTCTCATGGTGAAATCTCTTCCTAGAAACTTTAGTATTTGATATTCATTAAAAGTAAACAAAAAACAATTGAAACTAGAGCTATCACTGAAGGTGTTAATACCGCCACATGATTGATTGCCAGAAAAGGCTAGTCATGGATAGAGCACAATGATCAAGAGGCTTACAATGTAAAGGGCCATAACTCTCTAAACCCTAAATCAACATACATGGAACTTGTGTCACAAACATCTTCAGTTCATTGTTATCATATATTTCGAAATGTTATAATACAGGCTGAATTTAGTAACATATTCTTACTTTCACATTAGAATAACAATTTAAACAGTAGTCCTTTATTTGTAATGTGCTGAAGTAAAGAAAGTGTAATTGCACAAATCTGCTATATATTATTTACTATACATACAATACCTTAAGCAATGTATATTCTACTATTTTATTCTGTGTATAACTATACATTATTACACTTTGATCATGTATGTTAAAATTCAATGTGTTAAGTTAAACAAAGTTGGGCTGTTTAGTACTTTTGAAACTAAGCATATATACTATATATATGTACTTTGTTGAATGACAGAATAATGTTGTAAGAAACTATTTAGTGATTACATACTTGCAGGCTTTTACTGCTTTCATACGAATTTCTGAATGCAAAATCCCAAATCTTCTTTTAAGTTGCCCAATGCCTCTTTCAACTTTTGATCGTGTTATCTTGAGAGATCTGAAACAAAAATCAATGTTTTAAAGTACAGTGATAAAATGAATAATATCAGACAAAGATTTACTCAAAGTCAAGGTATTTTATCATTCATATTCCCATTAATAATTTATTATTTGTTCAATGCATATCACCTTGCAATTTTTACGCTAATGCAAAAAAATATTGTGATCAACAACAAATTCTGTTTTTCCATAGAATTGTTCTCAAAGAAATACATCTTATCACTTGCATATGTTATTACATTAAAATGTTATACCCCAACCAACAAATGAATGTTATATTTGTTTCATGATTTTTGCAAAGTTGAATATTATATATATTAAAACACTGATAAACACCTTCAGTGGAAATTTTGATTTGTTGTTTGTGTATGCCTTTATAATTAATCTTGTCAATGATAATTACTCAAATTATAATATTATACAATTAAATATACATGGCCTCTTAAATCAGCAAAGCAGACAACAGCTAATGTTAAATGTTTACTTTTTTTTATTATTGTAGACAAACATGATGTTTTTGTGAATTAATATCTTAAAATTTTACCTATTGTATGATGTATGGGTTCCTGGCTGTGGATCAAGGTATGGTGTCAGCAGCCATCTTCGGCAGGGGTATCCGCTGTCTCCTAGAAGATGGTATCCGGCAGGGATAACCCCTGTCTCGAACAGCTGTCTGGCACCACTGTTGTTCAGTATCCTGGAATCATGTGTTGACCCAGGCCAATGGGCAACTACGTGTATGATGTTATCAAACGCATCAAATATCAACTGGACGTTTATACTATGATATCCTTTTCGGTTTACATACATGTCCTCATCTTCTGAAGGTGCCAAAATTTTTACATGTGTGCCATCTATGACGCCAATAACCTTAGGGAATCCAGCAATCCACGCAAATTCCTGTACTTGCCTGTCCAACTCCGGTACGTTTCTAGGGAAGGTGACAAATTGCCCGATGATGTCAGGTGCAGCGAGGGCCTCTGTAACCTCTGTTATTACTTTGGACACAGTTGACTGTGAAACTTGGTGGATGTCACCATCATTTATTTGCACGCCACCGGTAGCGTAATATCTCAGTGCTATGAGAATCTTCTCCATTGTAGACAGGCTGTTGTGTCGTAGGGTTCTTTGTTCAACCCTTCCTCTCAGTAAACCCTCCAAGTACTGTAAACCTTTCCTATTGAACCTGTACCTATCAATCAGCTGTATATCATTCATATCCATCAGGTTTGGACGTGCCGCCATGTCTAAGCAAAAAAGGAAATTTTGTTTTAAACTTTGAATGAAATTGTTTATATATTTCCTAGCATTAACAGGTGAAAAATTATTGTCAAAATACATTGTACAAATACATCCTCAAGAAGACTTCCAGATTAATGCACAAAAGTTGTGTAATAATTACGTATTTAAAGCTGTCATGTAATAAGTACTTTTGACCAAAAGTATATTATTTGAACATTTTTGGTAGAGGTATTGTAAACGATGATTCATGGTAAGTATCTATTAGCAAGCTCTAGTCCTTGTAATTTGTCAAAACAAGGCATTTTTGGTAAGGCGTTAAAGAGCATTGAAAGTCCTCTATATGCAGTAATAGCTTTATAGAAAAGGATAAATCCTGTTTTCCATGATAAAACATGGCTTTAAACAACATTTTGACTTCAGTATTTGAATTTTGTTTGACCGCACATTTGTCTCACCCTTTAACAAGTGAATACATGAAATCGAAAATAGTGATTGGACCAATGCTCGCCATAAAATATTAAAAAATACTCTATGCAATCAAAATTAAATAATTCAACTTTACATGTTAACTAGTTTTCTTCAACAGTAACATGTGCACATGTTTCTTGAAATCTTTACATTTAAAATAGATATATGACAATAATTATAGTAGTTGTTTCATAATATTCTCTTTTTTATCTTTGTTTTGTTTAGTAGGTTATGTAAGTTGTAACTATACCAAAAGTTAAATATATTAACCTTATATTTTTTAACAAATATAAAGAAACAGAAAATCAACATGCACATATCTTTGTCAGTAATTTTTGTAACCTTTCATTGAATAATTATGTTTACGCCAAGCATCCGTCAACTCTAAGCACAATTAAAGAAGATATTACAAAATGCACACAGTGTCAATGTTCCGTTTCTTGAAGAAGGGTTAAAAACCTGAGTAGCTTTCAAAAAGAATAAGTAGAAGTCATTGGAAATAAAAAATACTTCTCTTTGCACATAATGACAATAATGCGGAACTGTCGTTTTAGCACCTAGATCAAATAGTTAGGGTCTCTAGACATAATCTTCTTCTATAACCTGATAACCCCATCATAACTGTTAACCCAGTATTCATTGATGTAATGACAGAGCAAAAACAACAAACAACAGAATTTAACAGATAAATTCACGTTAAATCAATGTTGTTTAATCATCCGAAGCCCGTCGAATCCGTCCGAATATATGCTCTATCCCAATTTTGTTTGATCCAAAATTTGAATTTATATTTGAGCACAATCTAAGGCATAAACACGCTTTTGATAATTGTTGCTTTCTTTCCCCTCATCCCATGACACATTTCTCATTCAATTTAATTACTGCACGCTAAAGACAAAGTTAGTATTGCGTAAATACAAAACAGTGTTGAGAATGTTTGTTGTTGTTGTAGCGTTTGCCTAGAGTTGCTCCCCAGTATTTGGGCTATGTGTAATTTAAAAACGACAGTCACGGAAAAATATTGTAAAATAAACTCTAAGAAAATAACTTACCGTCTCCTTTCACTTAAAATATGTTTTCTCTGGCGAAAATCTTCGAAAAATTAGCGTTGCTAAAAAGTGTTCGATTATTTAAGATTTTCTTTAGTATTTTAAGACACGCAGTACACTTCCTTAACTTTAAAGAGAAAAAACGACGATCTTAAGATTTTTCTTAAGATAAAAAGTTTATGAAATAACACTTAAGAAAATTCTTAATTTTAAGGAGAAATTGAAAGGACTTAGGAAGAATATTTTTAACCTAAGATTTATTTTTATCTTAAGATGCTACTAAAACATAGCCCCTGGATTTCAGTATATCAACAACCAACAAATAATTCTATACCTCGAGCACCTGTTTATCTTGAACATAAACATAAAGTTTAGATTTTTGCAAACATTCAGCTTTCCAGATTTACAAGTATTGGTCTCTTAGCCTTGAAACATATTGTATCAAAAATACTTTCGATTATCAACTGTCTGTTGTTCCCAGACATCACCAAATCCATTTTGATATAGACTAGTTTTAAAAAAAGTAACCTAGTTATTATAACCAATTTGATCAAAATGTTTAGATAATATTTTTTGGCATACCTATCCTCAGACATATTCAATATTCTTATCCAGTATTTCATACATATCTTCGATGAATCAATATAAAGACAATATAAAGTGGGTTTCGTCCACAACCACCAAGCACGGAAGCATTACAAGATATCAAAGAAGTATTCATAAAGTACTTGCAGACAAATAAATGTACCCTTTAAATGCAATCCTTTTCCTCAACGACCCAAATTTCAGATCCGTACAATAACACGGACTTAATTTTAAGAGGCTTCTGGAAACTACAGTATTCAATTCATTTTTAAATAGGTAAAATAATGTAGGACTTAACTTACACCCTTGTCATAACCACAGCGAACATTCAAATGTTGTTGAAAATTCATTGTTATAAATACTTATAAATGCTTATAAATACTTTTAATGCACTTTATCTTTTACACCTGCATCATTGAGCGCTAAGAACAACTTGTTCCTGTTTACAAAATTGCCTTCGTATAGACGAAAAAAGCAACATAGATAGTTTTATATTTTCTACATAATATATAATTGTTCTACATAATTACTACAGCAATATAAACTTTACTGAAAACATCTTGCAGTGTGATACCCCTATAATTATACTTTTATTTACAGGTATAATGATACAATTTGTCCACCTTTCAGGAAAAATACCAGACATATATAGTCTAATAAATAGCTTTCTCAAATGTGGTAAAACTACCTCCAAACCATATACAAAGTGTTCTGCAACCAAATTACCAGCAAATGCTTTATTAATATTTAAATTTTTAACAGCATCAACTATTTCATTGTCCATTATTTCACTATCAAAAATAGTATGTTCCACTTCATCAAGCTACATATCTAACTCCGCACTCTCAACATCGTTTACCACATCAACTAAGAAAGACTTTTAAAATGCACTAACCAATCTTTAGTCTTTACATTTTTACTAGTCATAGTTTTGTCAGTCATCAACTTAACCTGTTTCCAAAAAGAAAAGCTTTAGTTAACCGTTTACAGAACAATGCCTTCTTCTTTCTGCATAAAATTTATAAACGTTACGATTTTCAATGTATCTATTCAAATCAATATTAGACTTAGATCTACGAAAATTTCTTAACAATTTGTTTGCTTCCAGCTTTGCTAACCTGCAATCTTTATCTTACCATTTCTGCCGGGATACTTTTCTATGTGATGGTCTAATTTTAAATAAATTGCTTACTACACTCAAGAATCAAGTTTTCAAAATTAGAAATAATATCATTTACATCCGTAGTGTAACATCCAATTTAGCACATAAATCATAAAACATACCTGAAAATACACAACCCACCATCGTATCTTGAAACACTGGGGCATTAGTAATATCTATAATATATTTACACTGACTTTCATATTTATGCTGTTTTGTAGTCAAGTTTGTAATAGCAGCATTTAGTGTACCGGATGTTCTATTAATGTAGATGATAATAGGCATATGATCACTCTCTTAGCGACTTTCAACCTTGAAATTCTGTATTATTTCAAAAATATTTCATATATTAAGAAAATAGTCAAGAACACTTCAACTATTTTCACTAACAAATGTAAAATTAATTGTCACTACCAATCTGAACATTCACTATTAACAAACTATATACCTCACACATATTAAGTTGGTCCCTACCAAATGTATTTATAGTTACATCACAGTTTATTCTTGGCAAAGCACATTTCTCATTTAGTACAGTCTCATATTCTTGTAAAATCTGGAACAAGACTATCCGAAACAGTAATATCTAGAATCAAACAAACTTATAATAAGACAGGTAAACGAATTACAATATAAACAAGTGCACGATTCTCCATTTTGTGAACGAAAAATGACAATCTTACATATTCTAGTATATTTTCGTGAACTAAACATGACAACAAATAAACAGTAAATTGCATGCTTCCTAATACAAAAGTACAATATAATTACCAGAGATGTCATGTACACTAAGTTGACTAAACAATGCCCCTTGGCTAGTATAATTTAACAAGAATATGAGCCATTATTATTTCGCCATATCTACTTGAATATTGTAGAAAAAAGTATAACTGGTTCGTTTAATCATGTTTCATAGGTGAACTTTCCTAATTACATTACAAATTCCTTTTTTTTTCCTCTCAAAAAATCAAACAAGAGACGTTTGTAAACAAACATTGTCATTGATCGGACGCCATTTTGCTATTCAAGGACACTGTGACCTTGACCTTTCACCTGGTGAACTGAAAAACTAAAGGACTTATCTACATGTCATTAACAACTTTTATACCAACTTTGGGAAACATGGGCCCAAGTGTTCTACACTTATTCATTGAAAAACATTTTGCTTTCCAAGGTATTTGTGACACTTGACATTTTACTTAATGATCTCAGAATCGATAGTTATCATCTACTAATCATAACAAACCCACATACTAAGTCTGATGAACTTGGGTCCAAGGATTCTCTAGTTATTCAGCAGAAATTGTTTTGCTTTTCAAGGTGACTGTGACCTTTACCTAATATTCCTACTACAGAGGTCATCTTATTTTCATGCCCAACCCACCTATTAAGTTTTGAGGAGCTGGACCTATGCGTTCTAAAGTAATTAGTCGAAAACCATTTTGCTATACAAGGACACTGTGACATGGATCTTTGACCCGAAAAGCTATAGCGATCATCTACTAGTCAAGGCCAACAGTTTTACTGAGTTTGAAGAACCTGGGTCAACGCGTTTTATAGTTATTAATTGGAAATTAGTTTGCTTTTCAAAGTCACTGTGACCTTGGTCTTTGACCTGGTGTCATAAAAAACTACAAGAGTCATTTACTAGTCATGACCAACGTACGTAATAAAATTGATGAACCTGGGACCAAGGTTTCTATAATTATTGATCAGAAACTGTTTTGCTCTCCAAGGTCACTCTGACCTTCACATTTGACCTGCTGACCTGAAAAACTACAATGGTTGTTTACTAATCATGAACAACCTACATACTAAGTTTGAACAATCCGGAATCAAGAGTTCTAAAGTTATTGATCAGAAACTGTTTTGCTGTAACGGACACTGTGACCTTGACCTTTGACCAGGTGAACTGAAAAGAACATAGGGGTCATTTACTGGTCATGACCAACTAATACGCTAAGCTTGAACAATCTGAGACCAAGGGTTCTATAGTTATTGATCGGAAACCGTTTTGCTCTTCAATGTCACTGTGATCTTGACCTTTGACCTGGTGATCTGAAAACTATAGGGTCATCTACTAGTCGTGACTAACCTAAGCACTATGTGTAAAGAATCTGAGACCAAGGGTTCTATAGTTATTGATCGGAACCGTTTTGCTATTCAAAGTCACTGTGACCTTGACCTTTGACCTTGTGATCTGAAAAACTACAGGGGTCTTTACTAATCATGACCAACCTACATAAAATGTCTGAGAAAGATGGATTTAAGGGTTCTCTAGATATCGACCGGAAACCAAAGTGTCTACCGACTGACCGACCGACATTTGAAAAATAGTATACCCCTCGTCTTTGATAGGGGGCAAAAAAAATATAGATTTATGACGAGAAAAAAATACAAAACACTGAACCGGAAATATATTAATATGATCATGATACATCTACAATTTTGTATCAGTTACATAAAAATAAAACAAAACAACACAGAACTGCAAACTAACAAATAATAAGACAGGTAAACGAATGACAATATAAACAAGAGCATGGATCTCCTATTTTGTTTACTAAAATATGGTGACCTTATCATGACAACAAATAAACAGTAAATTGCATTTTTCCTAATACAAAAAGTACAATATAATTACCAGAGAGGTCATCTATACTAAGTTGACTAAACAATGCCCCTTGTAAAGTATAATTTGACAAGAACATGGGGCATTATGATTTCGACATGTCCACTTGAATATTGTACAAAAAAGTATAACTGGTTAATTTAATTATATTTCAAAAGATCCCTAACAAGACAATACAAGAAGTCAAGTCTGACAATTTTATTTCAAACCGTAGATCTAAAAAGCGCAAGAGGCAATGAAGGCTTTGCATAGTGGTAGACAGTTAGACAATGTATAAAATGAATTCGAAACAATTACCAATTATCAAAAACAGTTTTTGAGTAAGTATCATTTTACCTAACAATAAACGCAGACAATAATTTCAGTTTAGTTTACGGGAATACATAGATTTTCATTTTTAAACACACCAGCCCATGTTACATTTTAAAAACAACAGTCTGGCTGACAGTCGGAACATAAATCATATACATCACATATCTTACCACCAGTTCCTTTTCCTCGACAGTATAGAATGACCCCCACAATCACTAACATCCCGACAACACTGGTAACTGATATTCCTGCAATGGTGCTAACAGAAATTTTAAATGACGTGGTTACAATCGGAATAATCGCCACACGGATTGTATCCATTACAATTGAGGCTTTCTGCTATACAGCGGCCATTACTACACGAGTACTCGTAACTGTCACAAACACCTAAAAAGACATTTACATGTTTGCAAGTTTATGATTGTAAGTTTCAAGTAATATTTTGAAAAAAATAAGATAAATTTGCATTACATGCACGGAGGGTGCATTTGGCCTTTTCATGCTTGGGTTTTATTGGGGGTTTTTTTCTGTAATTTTTCAGAATTGCTATTATAAAACAATGCGTGTTAAATGAAAAGAAAAAAACATATATACCTTATGCTCTATAATAATTTGCCATTAAAATTTTATCTTTATTAAGGGAGTGTTTTTATATTTTCATCATACAAGCACGTATGAGATATCACCAACGTTTCTAGTACTTTGTTATTATTTCTAGTACTTTGGTAATTAAGTTTCATGACTTAGTAATACTTAGACCAAAGACGCCAGAATGTTGTAGCATACGAATGCTCTTCTAAACAGTATTTCGGGTTCCATATAAATTACTCTATACAGATATAATGTAGAATTTACCAAACAAAACAAGATACATATACACTGTTCACAAAAAGTAGGGGATATTTTTATTTATTTTTTTTATTTTGATGTAGGAATCCTTCTCTTTATAAGCAATTATCATGTATATTTTTATAATTGAGGTTCATATAGACTGCATTGTCACTGAAGTATAGAAATCTTGTTCAAATTTGTGCTGCATGTGCATCTTTAAGACATGAGGGGTAGCACGCGTATTTTAACATTGACCGTGATTTCTAGTTATGCAAAACTATCAGAATATTGTGTTGTAAATGACGATAATAAATTTGCAATTGGAATTATCAGCGTCAGCGTCAACGTTGGCGGACCATTTGTATGCTCAAGACCTGAACAAAACAGGCCAAGGCTGCAGCTGACTTGAATTTTTCACTGTCCGTTGTCTGTCAATTGTGGTCACGCTATCAAATCAACTGGTGAAATGATTGATAACCATAGAAGTGGGCGTCCAAGACATACTGACGTCCGAGACGACCGCAATGTTGTTATTCAAGCTCTCCGTATTAGAGTACTGACGGCTCCAGACCTTCAACAACGTCTTCGACATGTCAAAGGGGTCAATGTCTTGAGACAAACACTCAGCAATTGCCTTTATACAGACGGTTTTAATGCTAGGCGCCGCCGTCAAGTGGTCTTGTCGTTATCAGCAAGGCATCATCATGAACGTTTGGCGTGGTGTAGAGAGCGGCGGCAGTGTAATATTAACTACTGGTCATTTGAGATGTTTAGTGACGAATCCAGATTCAACTTAGTCTTTCGTGATTGTCGAACATGAGTTTGGCGTCGCCCAGGTGAACATTTTACAGACGCTGCTAGGGTTGCCAACGACCGATATGGGTGTGGTTCCGTTATGGAACACAGCTACATGTGTGCCATGGCAGTGTGACTAGCCAGTACTACTTTGAAAAAAATGTTGGTTCCGCATGTTGTCTCAACGTCATGACCAAAAATTCATCTTCCAGGATAATAACGCTAGGACTCAAAATGCAAGACTTGTCAATGAGTTCCTGGAAGAGCAACATATCCGTACATTATCATGAGCCCGGACTCATCACCTATTGAACATGTGTGGGACATTCTTGGAAAATGTGTCCGTAGACGTAATCTTACGAGAGTTCGGTGCGGCGCTGCTGGAAAAGTGAGACAGAATACCTCAGCACACCATCAACCGTCTGTCTGTGAGTATGACACGTCGTTGCGTAGCTTGCTGCGACAACGGAGGTGGTCCAACACGTTATTGAGAAGTGTGAAATTGATGACGTTAACTCAATAACTAATGGGCGCTGTTTAAAGTACCTAAAGATTAAATTTTTGATTGAATAAAGATCAAAAGGTAAAGGTTGTCATAATTACTCACAATAACAATATTGCATACAATATTTCCTGCTTTTTGTGAACAGTTTATTATATGTACGTTTTAGGGATGGCAAAATTTGTTCATTTTAGCATTCGAATGTTCGGATCATTTTGCATTCGAACGTTCGAACGTTCGAATCACTCGTACTCAATAGTTACACAGTGTTTTCACGAACTTCTCGACCAAACTCCATGCAGCGTTTACTTTCCATTCAGTACAAAGGCATGTCACGTGATGATAGTCGAACGTAAATAAACAAAATGTTAAACTTTTTTTCAATTTCATTACATCAAGGCATGTTAAATCGATGCAATTCCAATAATAACTGAAGAAAAAAGAATAAAAAATAATTTCTGAAATCCAGCTAAGTTTAACAGTGAAGGGGAGATCACTGCCAGGAGATTGCTTCTCGACGTGGTTAACTCGATAAAATCCGAGTGTTTCCAATTCATTGACACAATGTGTATTTCTCGTTATCCGGTATCCTTAATGGGTAAATCACCTTTCGATTTAAATTTATACTTAGAAGGTCAAAAAGTAAAAGAAATTGAGACGAAGCCCAAGTTATGGTTGACATTTTGACTGATTATGAGCGTTACGGATGTGAACTGTTAGAGAATTTGCGAGAGAATAAAATAACCCCGACAATCGCGCCATAATAAAGTAAAATCGGGGTTAGTGCCAGTAACTGACTGACATGTCTGTGTATTTAATTTCTTCCTTCTGTTTCCTAGTTTGACCACAGACTCGACACTCTGACACGGATATACCAGTAACTTTTGACTTAGCTATTGTAGGTGACACTTGCCTAAAGCACAGGTCACCAACATTAGATGACGGAAGTTTACGGTCATCTGACCAGACGTGTTAACAGAGGTGTTAAAGCAACAATAGGTGTGAATTCACCTGATTATAACGCCTTTCTTACTTCTTCAACACTTCATGATTTCATTTTCCCATGAAAGCAAAAACGATAGATTTTTTTTTCTAAACATTCGAATGCCAAAAATACATTCGAACGTTCGGCATCGGATCCGAACTTTCGAACGTTCACTGACATCCCTAGTACGTTTATCTCGAAAACAGTTAATTAAAAACTAAAATGGAACAAACTTTATGAACGATTTACCTGTATGATAACTTGTAATGAACATGGTAAAGACACTTTGGTGATATCTGACACTGGAAAATCTCAGGTACAAAAAGTTGCTGGATGTTGTATAAACATTTTTGCTATTGTAAGAGTTACCACACTGGTTTCCGTGTAGTCCTATAAAAATGAAAACATGTTAGAAAAATGCCTATGCTGTATTGAATGAATTCTATATTTTGCTATGTAAGCTGCTTAACTGATACTCATTCTCTGTAGCCTGCTGGTTAAAACGTCCGCCTACAGAATGAGATTTTGTAAGTCTCACGGGCACACGATCGAACATTGCTTTGAATTTCATGGTCTTACACCTATACACACCCTTATCTATGCACATTACATGACACTTACTAAGGGCGTAGGGTATCACATTTAAATCCATGTGGCTTGTTAAGTAACCGCCGGTGCAAAGCTTGAATTCATATGAAGTATTTTCTTATCAGAAACTAGAAGTTTTCTAATCGAGGACGGATTACCCTGAAAGTTTTTACTGACTTAAAAGAACTAAATTCCTTCCTTCAAAATGTGTCAGTGTCAAATATTTCACTTAAAATAACAGTAGTTTTTAATGGCAGTCTGTGACGAGTGGGGAATCAATTTGCTTTCTTGTCTGAGGCAATCATCTAAGTATTAAGTAATGTCCTTTATACATTAATGTAAATTAATAAATATAAATTATTAAATTTAATGTCTGCCAGTCACCTACCACTCACAAAAGGCGACTTGAAACTGTTGCCCTCACGAACTTGTAACCAGTCACTGGAGCAATCCGAGGAAAATTCCACATCAAAATTCTTGCAATGAGAAAAAGGAAAGAAGTACCACAGTGTATAAATAGTCTGGACCGTAACCGGATCCTGTGAGCAGATTTCAATGTCAGCCATTTTCCATTGAAAGAGTTCTGCTAGAAATTGGTTTTAGTTGAACATTATTTGAGTTTTTATCACTTCAATAATGAATAACAAAAGAATTAGTCATTTGTTATATAACTGTATGTTTTGGAACATAAAAGACCAGATTCAAAGCCAGTGTGTAAAAAAGGCCTACTGTATTTTTCTAGCAGGTGATTTTGAACTTCACTTGCAAATTTACCTGGTTTATCTTTATCATGTTTTCATGGTATTTTCAAAGTTTTATTTGGGAGAAGAAGTATATTATTTAAAGCATTTATTTGTTTATTTTCAGGCAAAATGGAAAATTTCAGTCGCATTAACTGCAAACTCCTGGCAAAAATTTTGGCGATATAACATTTCACAATTTGAAACCAATGAAAAACAAAACCTAGACATCAACATTTGACTAAGAAAGAAAGGAAACTATTCCATACTAAAAACACTTCAAAATTTTCAAAAAGATTTGCAGCGCTCAAACAGGACTTAAGTACCAAATAATGAAACAAAAACTGTGTAAACTGAGAGTTTTAAGGCTGAAAGACGTTTATGAGGCTATAGGGAGTTCAAATGAAGATATTCTAGATAGATGGCTATTCACAGAAACAATTTGGCTTCTTAAAAAAAGCATCAAATGGGTTATGCCAAATAATTGAATTTTACGTGATCACATCTTGATGCAATAATTCTTGTGTTATTGATAGTTGTCTTTTTGCTTTAATGTTTCTGTCCATGTCTGTAAAAATCGTCATGGTAGACAAAGAAAGTAATTGTATTACAATATTTAGTATTTTAAGACTTTACAAGCAAAGAATATAATGAATAGTTGAATACACTATAAAATATAATCTTTGAGATCATCTATTTTAGAAATAAGTATCGAAAATAGAGCTATAAAGGAAAAATATTTACAAGAAAACGGCATAACAATTTTATATTTTACAACACTAACATTTCCAATGTGCATCATATTCAATTACACATTTGAAATGAAACCACTGCATTTTGCATTTTTGTTGTCACATATGCCATGTATTTAAGCCGGCATCCTGTAGGAGCAGTGGTCCAGTGGTAACGCTCCCACTAACATTACTTACTCTCTTCCATATAAGACGTTAAACTGTGGTCCCTTGTATCTGTGCTATAAACTGAACATGGACAAAAAGAGAGGCGTCAATTAAATGGGAAGCTTTCTTGTCTTGCATTATCCCGAACAACCTAAAATAACTAAACTCTCCATGGAGCGTCGGTTAAATGGTCAACAGGTACCGACGATAAATAAACTGACAGGTACAGCAATTCATAGTAAATTTAGCAACGCTAACATCGCTGGCTGGTATTATTAATCTTTTCTGAATTCTGGGAAATTGTTCAATAGTTTACGATCTAAACATTATTTAAATGTGGCTTTATTTTTTTAACGGTCAAAGTTGATGTTTTAATTAAATAGATTAAGGAAGTGTGAAACATGTTTCGAAGGCAAAACAGTTGCAAAAAAGAGGTAAAGTCTGAATTTAAGTCTGTTTTTACGTGCAATAAATAAATTTCAGTTTTATTGTTGTCATTTATTATAAATATGCAAAATTATGTGTATATAACAATATCTCTGTTGAACTGAAACACATCATTTACCTAAAAACACTTACAATTATTTTCCAGACATAATGAAACAATCAGATTCAATACATTGAATGCGGCTTCTTTTATTTTGTTAACTCTCGCTTATAACAATTTAGGGAAATTAAATGATTGCACATTGTAAAACTAAGGGTCACCGCAAATGAGACCGGCCGCATATGGGACTGCAAGTACGCAGAATAAGGATGTCAGAAAATCTTCTGCTCCGACACTCTGCTGCATATTCATTTTCACGCTCTGTCGCATTTTGAAAACTCGCCAATATACTGGGTGATGCACTAAGAGGCGTTACATTCCTTTCAAACTTTTTTTTTTCCAAGTTACCTTTTTTAAAATTTAATTACATTCAGGTTGTTAAATCGATACAAGTCCAAACAAAACACAAAAAAGAGAGAAAAAATAATTTCTTTATAAAGGTTCATAGACCACTACTGTACATGTAAATTTAGCTGAAATCCAGCTAAGACAAAGACCTTTTCTGAATAATAAAGGGGAGATCACTGCGAGGAGATTGAGATGATAACTGCCTTCCACACCCGTTGAGGTAAAACCATTGAACATTATATTTGCTCTAGTTAACTTATGTAAATAATGGAAGATCATTAAGGGCCATAAATCTGAAAAAAAATCATTGAACTAGAAAATATGCACAACTAGACCCGGTACTGAACAGTCCTGTAAAGTTTGGATGAAATTGTTCCAGTAGTTTTTGAGGAGTAGTCCAGACAAGTTTTATGACTGACGGAACGACAGACAGACGACGGAGAAGTGATCCCTATATGTCGCGGCTACTTTGTAGCAGGCGACACAACAAAAGTATAATTCCTAAAGAAAATGTACATAGTTGTGCATTATACAAATTCTGACCAATCCCTTGTAAAATAAATATAGTATATACCTTTTGAAAAGTGTATTTCTAGATGTTTTTTTTTTTTTTTTTTTTGGGGGGGGGGGGGGGGGGTATTTGTATTTATTTCCAGAGTTGTTTATAACACAGTATGCATTTTCAAACAAAGGTTACGCTATATAAATCTGTAAGGTAGAGGTTTCACCAAAGTACAACAAAATTTGAACTAGTATATAAAAAAGAGCAAAAAAAACAGATTCAGTATATACCATTAGACATTCAGTGACAGATTCAATATATACCATTAGACATTCAGTGACAGATTCATCATATACCATTAGACATTCAGTGACAGATTCAACATATACCATTAGACATTCAGTGACAGATTCAACATATGCCATTAGACATTCAGTGACAGATTCAACATATACCATTAGACATTCAGTGACAGATTCAACATATGCCATTAGACATTCAGTGACAGATTCAACATATACCATTAGACATTCAGTGACAGACTTAACATATACCATTAGACATTCTGTGACCGATTCAACATATACCATTAAACATTCAGTGACAAATCCGATATATACCATTGGACATTCAGTGGCAGATTTAATATATACCATCAGACATTCAGTGACAGATTCAACATATACTATTAGACTGTCAGTGACAGATTCAACATATATCATTAGACATTCAGTGACAGATTCAGTATATACCATTAGACATTCATTGACAGATTCAATATATACCATTAGACATACAGTGAAAGATTCAACATATACAATTAGACATTCAGTGACAGATTCAACATATACCATTAGACATTGAGTGACAGATTCAATATATACCATTAGACATTTAATGTCAGATTCAACATATACCATTAGATATTCAGTGACAGATTTAACATTATACCACTGGCATTCAGTGACAGATTCAACATATACCATTAGACATTCAGTGACAGATTCATCACATACCATTAGGCATTCAGTGACAGATTCAACATATGCCATTAGACATTCAGTGACAGATTCAACATATGCCATTAGACATTCAGTTACAGATTCAACATATACGATTAGACATTCAGTGACAAACACAACAAATACCATTAGACATTCTGTGACCGATTCAACATATACCATTAGACATTCAGTGACAAATTCGATATATACCATTGGACATTCAGTGGCAGATTTAATATATACCTCTGGCATTCAGTGACAGTTTCAACATATACCATTAGACATTCAGTGACAGATTCAGTATATACCACTGGACATTCATTGACAGATTTAATATATACCATTAGACATGCAGTGACAGATTCAACATATACCATTAGACATTCAATGACAGATTCAACAGATACCATTAGACATTTAGTGACAGATTCAACATATACCATTAGACATTTAATGTCAGATTCAACATATACCATTAGACATTCAGTGACAGATTCAACATTATACCACTGGCATTCAGTGACAGATTCAACATATACCATTAGACATATAGTGACAGATTCAATATATACTATTAGACATACAGTGACAGATTCAACATATACCATTAGACTGTCAGTGACAGATTCAACATATACTATTAGACTGTCAGTGACAGATTCAACATATACCATTAGACTGTCAGTGACAGATTCGATATATATACCATTAGACATACATTGACAGATCAGATATTGTTTAGCCCCATTTTAGTCCCGAGGTAGTTGGTTCCTAAAATTATATGATTAATTTATAATCTGAAGCCACTCTAGTTTTGTGTCTTGTATTTACTTATGCGAAAACTGAATAAATGTATCTACAAATAATTTCACACACACACACACACACGCGCACACGCGCGCGCGCGCGCACACACACACACACAAAAAAAAGGTAACACGTGTTAATCTAATACTTTAATACTCTTTCACTCTAAGATGCAGCTGTCACTGAAGAATATTAATTGGGACTGGTGCCTCCTTTCAGATTCACTCCAGATTTTGTTTTTTAACACCAATGCTCTCCACTTCTGAATCCCGTCTTAAAATTCTGCATCAAGTAATCTCAATATTAATTCAGACTTCTTAAGAGGTGAGTTATAGAGTTAGAAGACAATTTTTCCTGAAACCTCTACGTTCATTTTTTACGAAAAGGTCATAACTGTTTAGCCAGTGACACAAGTAACATGGGTATTATTGAAAACCATCAAGTATTAGAATATTTATTATTGAACCAGAAAACAACAACAGATCACGCTTGCAACTCATTACCTTTCCAGCAACTAAGATTATTTTCTATCAGGGATCTCAATGTTTCTAAAGCTAACATTTTAAATGGTATTGTAGACGCAAAGATGTGTCTGTCCTTAGAATTATTTTCAAATACAGGCATCTTTCTGGCTCGGATAAAAAAACCTGTCTACACTTGCTCTCCTAAGTAAAACTGCTAAAACCACATATGTTGTGTATGGATTTATTATCAAAATCAAAGAAATGCTAGAAAATGCTGCATGCATATATTAAAGCTCAATGTTATTTGGATAACGAAATTAGACTTTAAACTGTTTCCACATGACTTTTTTATTTGCTTTATATTTTAAGGTTAAACATGTGACTCCTGTTTGGGCAAAAAATAATCCAGGGACATACTTTGTGTTTTGGTTTCCCAGCAAGGATATGTTTAAAACTTTGTTTAAACAAGTCCATGTTATACATTAAACCCCAGCAAGTTTTAACAATTTTGACATAGGTCTACTAGGCAATGTTAGCCTTGTTCTTTTATTGAAGAAGCATTTAAAATATCAACGTAAAACATGTGACCCCATAAGCACAGCAAATACCCCGGGAAATAAATAGAACAGCATTAGTTGAGGTCCAAAAGGTAATGTTGTACATGGAATTTCAGTATTATCAGCCTTGTATTATCTTAAAAGAGTTTTAAAAAAGTATTTTGCAATAAGTCTTTACAAAACTCCTGATTCCTGGGAAGTAGGCAAAAATGAACAATGTAGCAAATTTGGGCAATCTTGATAAAGTTTAATTACTTAATACTTTATGCAATATTCCAGAATTGTAAGCTTTTTGGTTTAATAGAAGTAGAATCTAAAAGAATTTTCTTTTTAATGTACAACATGTGCACCCAGTTAAGTTACTGTAGAGACATAATCTGAATGGAATGTGAACGAATTGTATCAATTTCCTGGCAAACCAGGTCAACAGTTTACGTAGGGCATCAGGTCACTTGAAACTTTAATTTCACTTAATGTCTTTTTCATGCAATGGTATTCCTACAGCACATACAATTACGTAAAACAAATTAAATTGAAAATTTCAACTTTAAGGTTGCCTTCTGCGTCTGTCCAAATACTACCTAAAATTAAATCGTTTTAATATTTGACACCTATAAAGTTATCTTTGGCTAGTTCTATCACTTTAAGAAGCCTGCAAGATGTTCAATGTGCTCACTTTTTAAAAAAAAAGAACTATCACTGAAAAATGACAATGCCCCCGAAGCGGTCCTTTCAGCTGAGGACCACATGAAGTTTGCTTTCAATACCGAAAAAATGGTAAAAATATCAAGGAAATAGCGAAATAGCTTCAGAACAGGAAGTTGGTCAATAAGTAAACCAAGGTCAAAGTTGAAGTTGAAGTCTGTATGCAAACATTGTACTAATTGTTAAAATTTGAATTACGTAGCTTCAAAAACAAGTAAGACACCTTGGGCGAGGCCAATTTTGACTCAGGGGACATGATTTATACAAACTTGGCAACTTTGTGGTTTTGAATTAAAATATTTAAAGTCTTTTGTCCCTCTTCCAGTTGCCATGGCAACCACAATTTGGCATAGAATTCCATTTTTATACAGTGTCAAAAAGGGACTACACAAGGATCGTTGCTAATATGTTTGATTGCAATTTGTTTAATGGTATGGGAGGAAATGTTGTTAGAAGTTTGTGATCGTCGGTCAGGTGAGCTGTAAATATATGTGACCTAGAAGTTAAGGTCTTTTAGGAGTCAAGGCAAAACAATGCATTTGGAAGATTTCTGCCATAATGTTGTTTTGTGCAAACATGAACTAAATCTGTTGTGTAATAAGGGAGAAATGGCCAATATTAAGCATTTTGGACAACTTGACCTTCAAGGTCAAGGTCATATTAATATATTTGAGTGCAAAGGTATTGCCCAAAGGGGTACTGGGTTCAAAAATGAAGAAAATCCATTCACAAATAAGGAAGTTATGGGCAATGTTGAAGTTTTTTGACGATTGAAACTTTGAAGTCAAAACATTTAGGGATCAAGGTCAAACAAATATAAGTCAATGGGAAGGTCTTGTGCAAAAAACATTTTTATTTCGACATTTCAAACATTCAGGACACCGTTTTCGGCAAATTTCTATTTAACTTGTAGTTAATAGATAGCAGTAAATCTCTGTAGAGCATTTAAAGGCAGAGTAAGGATTTTTCGGAACATAAATGGATTCAAAAACTTTAAACATCTTACCCACATGGTTAAAATGATTGCAATTATGAAAAATAAAACATTTTAAATAACCCTAATTATGACATTTTCAAATAACTTGAAATACGAAAACGTAAATCGGGGTCGAATGGGAATAGAACTTTCGGCAACATCAAAAGAAAGTTACATGTTCATTGTTCAATTCATGACCTTAAAATTATTTTGAAACAATCTGGCAGACACGCTATGTTTACACGTTTAACATCTTTTTCTAGATAAAATCTGCAGAGAATGGGTGAGAAGGCGATGTGATTGTTATAAGCACTCATCCACATGATGACGTTACAAGTCTTATTCAGTGTTACGGTGGGCATGTTCTCCGACCACACGTTGACTTGAAATCTGATCATAAAAGACATTTCTTGAACAATTCTTTTTTTTAAATAAAGGAATTCATTTAATTTGACTGTCCAAGTATATTTAAAGATGAAAAAGTTAAATCGACTGAACCTAAAGATTTCAAGAATACTGTATCACCTATCTTTTGTTAGAAACACCACAAGCCAACTAGAAACACAACATTTAATTATTAGTTACTTCTGATTTACAGATTGTTTAAAATACACCAAAATCTTGACATTGTTCAAACTCAAAATATTCCTAAAAGCCTGCATGCCTGCCGTATCATTAGTTATCAAAGACTATAGAGTCCGTGATTTGATTTCTAAAGGTCTGAAATATGGATTTCCACCAGAAATTGATTTTAATGCCTCGCGTGCAGAAATTTCCGAGTCATTAAGCTTATTTTGTAATAAATGGTATAAAAGAGAACATGCTGAGCCTAATGCCCTTTCTAATTGGAAATGACAAATCTTCAAAATAATTGAAACTGAAATTTGAAAACGTGAATTTAAGACTTTCTAGTGTCTTTTTACAATATATTGATATTCAAACAAAAGAACTACACTGTACTAATAATACTTTTACACTGCGTCTTCATTGGAGATTGATATTGTTAGTCTACAAATTGCAAAATTTGGAATCAGTGTTGAACCGAAACATGATAGCACCTACAATGCATTGGTGTCTTAAATGCACTACACGCCATATAAAGAAAGATTTATAAATTATCAGTGGTAAACAGCCATAAAAGAACATATTATTAGGTATTTCGAAAAGGCAAAAAATCTTATTTGGTGTATTAAAGCAGATCGTTCAAAGATAGTCATTGACTAACAATTTGATTTAACTATCTGAGTGTATAACATCTACCGATTCCCATCTACAGGCGCATCAATGTAGTGACTTTGTGTACCCATGTTTGTCCAGGGAATCAGGTTTTGATGTGACCTGCATTTAGCTTTTTAATAAAAATGTGTATTAGTTAATACACATCACTGTAGTGTCTTTGTGTATCCATGTTTGTCCAGGGAATCAGGTCTAGATGAAAGCTGTTTTGTTCATATTCTTTTCTATTTTATCATTTATTTTTGAAACTACTGATTTCAGTATCAATAGATTTTACTTATTCATCAGTAGAATTTATAATAAATATCAGAAGTGTAATTCAATATCATTTTATGTTATCCTCTCCATAGTGATCCAAATAGTTTTTTAATATTTACCAAAAGTGGCAAAATGGAGCTGCAACAATATTCCCAATTCGTTTAACCATTTAATTCGCGTGTTCAATCGTTCTGACAGGTAACGCATCTGCGTTGATGTTTTTGTGGGGTTTCCATCTACTTTGTCTAAAAACCTGGTCAGAAACTGTTATAGAATTGATGATCATTTTGACATAAAAGATTAGTCCTTTGATGTCAAAAGTCTTGTTCAGACGACGCCCTAATGAATATGATATTTCTAGTTTCTTTACTGGATGGAAAAGTGCCTTACGTGTTTACTAATCCTTTCATCCATAAATTACGTACTACATGTACTTTCAAAATCTTACGAGAAGCGCAAAACATAAGGTTAAATCTCTTTTTGAGTGACGGATTTTCTACAGAATTTTTGTTGACAGTTTCTAGATATTTCATGTAAAACAAAACAGCTATTCCACAACATTCTTTTTAATTCATCAGAAAAACACCCGAGTCCTTAGAGTAAAAATACCCGTATTACTAATTAGTTTTGATTAAAACTCATAAATCTAAATTTAGTTATGATTTTGCATCATTATTCATATTCAATATTCAATTATCTATAAAACTTGTGACGTTCTATTTATTTGTACTTGATAAAATTTGTGACCTTATATAAATACAAATTAGGTGAAAATGATAGCCATATGATACAGGAGTAACATATATAAATAGTGAATTTGCTGACCACCATTTTTGTTGCAACAATATGAAATATTACACTTTCCTACTGATTTTCCTGCTGCATGATGCGGCTGCCATTACCTACAGTTAGTATTTTTTATTACCATCTTAATATTTATTTGTAACGTAACCATGTTGTTTCTTAACTTTACAACTATTTCTGTGTTACATGTTTGACTATTTGTAAAACTAAATGTCTTAATTTTAGTATTTTGCTCGGCACAAAAACAACAAAACTTGATTTTGCAAACTTAGAAATTTTTCAAAATTTCTTTTTACTTTGGCTTCACAGTAATCCATTTTAAAGCTTTAATAATAATAATAATAATAATAATAATAATTCCATTACTAATAATAAACTAATTTCCGTGTAGAATATTCTCTTCTAGCTAAGTACTTCCATAATTCTTACAGTAAAGATCACCAAAATGTTATAACCGATTTAACGTAATTTCCATTGTTTTTTACTCAATTACAAGACAAACACTTTAATGTAAACATCATATAAAATATTCGTTTCGATGAATAATGTACATACAATACAATGCTCGACTTCACTTCTGTCGTATAGATGCACATACATTCTCCAGCTTCTTTTTTCACAAGTTTTGTTGTTGTTGTTGTTAGTTTATGTTTTCGATATAGTTTTGCGTGGTTTTACACTATGGTGCTCATATCGAAGTCCCAACAACAACAACATTCGTACTATTTTAAGACTTTTTACATATTCTAGAGTATATGGATCAGATGTGTGGTGACGAAATCGATGTTGGCTTCTGGGATTCTGTGAGGCTCAAACTCACCAGTCGTGGAAGCTACAGACCTAACATGGACTGTACAGTCAAAGTTAAAACATACTCCAACAGCAGGATAATGTTATACTTTAAGGTAGGTTATATTTACAAAAAAAAATATTACTGATGCAGGTTTTACATACAATATATATTTTTTATGTTTTAAGTAGAACATTTCAAAGTTATCAAATTACTTTAATTAACAAGCTGTTGAAACAACTTAATCATAAAACATCTTGGGAGTGGACGGATTCCATTTTTATCAATGGAGGACAGTTTGGGTTTCCCATCAAGTTACCAGTATACAATTACAGTTTTTTGCGAAGACGCCAACTTGGCCTCAAAACACATTTCAACAGTTTAACGTCAATCCCCTTTAAACATTCATTAAATCGCGCCACCTGAAATGAAGGCATATAATTAGAGACTTTTTCCTTTTCCTTTGCTAGAGTTTCAATGTGGAATCTTCGTCGGGTTGTTCCAATGACTGGTTACAGGTGCGCGATGGCAGCAGCCCCATGTCGCCTTACGTGAGTGGTAGGTGACCTGTACAAATATCCTTTAATAATATATGCGCATTGACTTATCTTAATGAATTAAGATCAATACTGGACAAACTTGATTGCCCTTAATAAAAACACAGATTAACGTCTCCTAGTAAGTTCCATTTGTCTCGTACTCTCATTAGAAAACTGCTTGTTTCTTTACAGTGCAATATTTGACACAAAGAACAAACTTTTGAGGTGAAGGTTTTACTTGGATTAATTTCTTATAAGTAAATAAATAGCTCTTTTTAAGATATACGTCCTCGGCTAGAAATCTACTGGTTTCTGAAAAGAAAAGGCTTGATATGAATTCAAACTTTCCACTGGTAAGCGATATATATATTCAGTTGTGTTACATCTACGCCGTAAATAAATCATATGTGTCAGGAGCTACGAAGTTAATAGGTGTAAGACGACTAAATCTTAAGCAACGATCGTTCCAATCTCCCACGCAGTGATCTCCCCTTACAGGATTAGATCTCTGCCGTCACAACATTTTCGTCAAGATTTTTGACGATATGATTTTTTCAATTTTGATTTTTTTTAAAAAAAAGTAAACACGGTTTTGCTAATGTTTCAAGAGTGTAAGGTGTTAGATGTGAACTCAAATAAAAAATGATTTCGGAAACATAAAAAAATTATGAGAATAATTTTTAATATCGCACCGTTTATTTCAAAACAATATGACCGCTTTTGAAAAAGAAATCATTCAAGTCATCAATGCTACTGTACTAAAGTTCTTTTTTTAATAGAAATGAAATTTTGTCAATCATATCGGCAGACTTGACACCAGAGCTCAAATTATAGTGTCGCTGTTTATCACAGATGAAACAAATTTTCAACGGTTTCATTGGCCTATCCGCCATCTTGACACAATCATGTGATAAGACCATCATCACGTGATTCGTGTGAAGGCAGTGGTTACTGAGCGTAGCGAAACCGGTGCACGGAGTTTGCGATCGATCGAGTGCCAGTGAAACTTTCAAACTCCCGTAAGTAGGCGGTCGTTCACAAATAGCTAGCTTCTGACACAGGGAAAACTAGAATTCATAGATTATGGCAGCCACTTGTCATACGTATTTGCGGTTTTTGTTACAGGTCTATATGGAAAGCAGTGTGGGTACTCTTTCAGTAGCAGTGTTTACAAAACATCCGGCAACTATTTGTACCTTAGATTTTCTAGTGACGGAAGTCTTCAGAAAAGTGGCTTTGACATGGTCATTACAAATTACCACACAGGTATAGCCTCCAACAACCAACTCTGGTCTAAAAAGGTCGTAAGATCAACTTTCAAATTTGAATGCTGTTCAATATTCCCCCAACGCCATTGACCACAAGTACAGTGCGTATTCATAAAGTATAGCAAACATACCAACTAAATAATGATAAACTATAACTGACTAATTGCTACAGAGCATAGAGCATGACTTCTTGTTCTCTTTTTATTCCACATCCATGCATCGCCACATTCATTGTTCGTTCAAATGTCAGTGTTTGGGAAATAAGCAGATTTACTTTTCTAAGCAGCTTAACCAGACTGTAGTTTCTAGCTATTCGTTACAATTCGAGCACATCAGTGTCTAATATAGTATTGCATTGTAATGCAGTTTCATGTTAAGCACAATATTTCGTAATGTAACTTGAAAATTGAAAGTTATAAACTTGTAAATGTCGTTTAAGGTGTTTGCGATAGTTTCGAGTACTCCTGTAGTAATGGCCGTTGTATAGCGCAAAGCCTCACTTGTAATGGATACAATCCGTGTGGTGATTATTCCGATTGTAACTACGTCATTGCCGGTGGCGTCATTGCTGGAATCGTAGTTGGATCATTTTCCTGTGTCGTGATTGTGATTGTGGTAGTCATTATTTTCCGTCGACGTAGATTATCATATGTAAGTATAAAATACCACATTTCCTCAGCAGTAAAAAATCTATGGTAACATTTTTCCTGGAAGAGTTGAATAAATGTATATTTTCGAATGTTCACGGTATCAAAATCTTTTATCACAAGGTCTAAACAACCATAAAGCGGGTTTAATTGTCCTCTGAACTACAAGTTTACTGAAAACACTGTTATCAAACATCCGACAAGAAAATAGTTCACAATAATTTGTATTTTTTTTGGAAAACAATAAGGAAGACATCTTTTCGAAAAAGAACTTCTATATGGCAACAAATTTACAAAATGCCAGTAAATAAACAAAATATTTGAAGCAAGAAGCAACTGCGTAATGTTTTGTTTGACGTTATCATTACATATGTGTGAAATAAAGAAATTGCTGAGCAAACAACGTTTGTCATGTGATAAACACTTCTTCGCCCTTGTCATGATTAGTATCAAATCAATAAACCAGACAGTGGTATTTGTGTTATGTACTGGTTTTCAAAAATCCTCTCATTTTCAAAACAGAGAAGTTGAAATTAATAAAGCATGTATGTATATCCCATTTAAAGATAATTTTCCGCATATACACAAATGAATTTACATAATACCTTTTTTTTTCGTTTTGTTTGACATATTATATGAATAGTCTTGGTCATCAAATTGGAATTAACTGCTTTAAAATTCTATCGGCATTTTGTTTCGTTTTAACAAATCTTTATATAATATTCTTTTTCTCTACTTTGGTAAGGTTGGAGCCCGGGTCCACCAGCCAGTGGATGTCGTTACAACCACTACGGGATACGACCAGGCGGTACCGCAGCAGTATCCACAGCCTTACCCCTCCCAGTACCCTGCCCAGCAGGCCCCGTCAGCATACCCGGGCGGCCAGTACCCGCAATACTGAGCGTTAATCGCGATATATCATCATGAAGCCATCATGACGGTTTACAAATGTTTAACAGATTAATGCAGATTTAAATATTACATTTGACATTTTCATTGTGTAGTATGTAAGCGTTCTTTGTTTCGTCAGTCATTTGAAAGAAAGATAATTAATGCTTTCATGTAAAAATAAATGATTTCGACTTTGTTTTATGTTCTAAAAAAAAAAATAAGGAAAAAAAGCATTACTGTGGTTTGGCCTTTTATACTGAGGTATACAGCCAGGAACCGAAGAAGTTATTCAATGCAAGATGGAGTTGATTATGGGTTCCTCATCTTTACCACAATTTTATCACACTAATAGAAATCAACGGGCCTTTTTAAATTTTTAAATGTATATTGAAAAATAAAGACATCATACATTTTGTTTGTCATTATGTTGTACTCAAAGACTGGGTAATTCGATAACTCTGCAAACTGAACACTGTCTTAAAAAGTGTTGCATTTAAATCTAATGAAATTCAAGATATCTTTAAAGATATCCGGCAGTTGAATCATAACAACTGAAATTCTAAATTCAGTTCTAACAATATCTACATTTGGCCGACAATAAACAAAGATGGAATTGACAGTGATCAATCATATGCCTTTTATCACGCTAAATATAAACGCGCGCCCGCTGACTGCAAACTACTTTCGGCTGTTCTTATTTGGCTTTGTAAACAGATATTTTTTTTTAAATATTTTTATAAGTCAAATTATCTTCTTTGGTATTCATCTATGATAAATAATAGATGTTTGCTAAAACGTTAATTATTAATTGATAAACTAAAAATGACCTAATTGTTTTCATTTTCTTGAGGGAAATGAATAGCGGGGTAAACGGAAAAGCCGTACAGGGACCATTACCGAAAAAAAATGATATTATAAATATACATACGTGTTAGAATGAAAACAGATTTTACAGTTTTCGTGATCTACCGTCGAATATATCATAGTTTTTCTGAACTCGAAGCAGTGATATATTCGACAGTATATCACTCAAACTTAAAATCTACTGCCTAAATAGAATTTTCCTGAAACAAACTGGAAAACAACCATTTCACCAAGAAAAGATGTTTAAAGTCATGGGACTAGCTCGTCTTGATTATGCAAAACTATGCATATAGCTATCTGCAGATTAATAAAAGCTAGGAGTTTCTGTATTACTTCAATGAGACTCATTCAGATTAAAAAAAATCAATCCTTTCAAAGAGACACTCACTGTTTTTTTATCATGATTTCTTGCGAAGGAGTTTAGAATTTCCAAACACTGACAATTTTATATCTAGTAAGAAAACAATCAGCAGAAGCTCTAACATTGTGATTTTAATTCTTCCGTATTTATAATATCCGATGGAAGGACATCCCTACACTGCTATTTGTAGTTTAAATGCCAGTTCTTTGATAGACATATTGAACACCACCTGGTATAAGAATTGTCTAAAATCTAGTTTTAAACTCTTACTGCAGAATGGAAGTAACAGGTCGTGTCAAAGAGAAGCATTTGACTGTAATTTGAATTTATTCCGTTTAATACGAGCATGTACCATTTCAAAAGTTTATCAGCAATAGGGGGACACATTAGCAACAAATGAGAAAAGTTTTCATAAATGCAACATAAATAGTTAAGCTTGAACCCAGTTCCCCAAATTTTGTATCCTCAAAACAGGTGCAAACATATTCGCCACTCGTGAAAATATCTAATCTGATGCTCACTCGTGAAATACATTTTTTTATCTCGTACAGAAAAAAAAATTCTATTTTTTTCATACTTTTCTGAGCCTTTTATTGAAAAATATAAGCTGTGAACAATTTCAGAAATCCTTTGTGCACCCAAATGTTTAGTTAGTACTGTCTGCACGTGCGTGACGTCAGTCAAATAGCACCAAGAAAAACGATAAAATAAATGATAGCCTGCTTACTTTGTGGTAAATTTCACCTTCTGTAAGAAAAATAACAATTACCAGCAATGACTTTTCATGACACAAACTGATACAGCCAAATAATATAAAAATGTCAACATCAGCAATAAGATATATTCCTTTGCGTTCTGGATTTTGAACAAACTCCGCGCACCGGTTACGCTACGCTAAGTAACCACTGCCTTCACACGAATCACGTGATGATGGTCTTATCACATGATTGTGTCAAGATGGCGGATACGCCAAAGAAACCGTTAAAAATTGTTTCATGTGTGATAAACAGCGACACTATAATTTGAGCTCTGGTGTCAAATCTGCCGATATGATTGACAAAATTTCATTTATGTTAAAAAAGGACTTTAGTACAGTAGTGGAGGCAAACAGGTTACTTGGAATATGCAGATCCTGCAACGTCAAAAATTGTTAACGCCTTTGAGTTTGTGAAGTTGCTTGAAACTGCAGACCAACAGTGCTCTGGAGACCACTCTTGTCGGTTTAAGCGCATGGCAGTTAGCCCGCTTACGCCCAAACTGGCAAAACCTGATTAAGGTAGGGCCTCAGTTTTATTCATTTCAGTTTATTGCTGATTCTCCCTAACTTTGTTTAACACGCTAAGTATATACCATGGACTGGTCACAGTTTGGTTTTTGGAACAGTCCATTGAAGATTTAAGGGAAGTTAAGATGAAGAAGAAGAGTTTATTATGCAAATAAACTGACAAGATCCATGGCATAGCAGAATTAACAACAAAATTCATGTGTAATAACTCACCGGTACAGCAAGATGATATATGGCATAACAATTTTACAAATATTCAAAATAACTATATGACACTTACTTGTAATGCAATAAAAATATTTCATTAAGACAGTATTTAATGTTCTTTGATTTACTTTAAAGGCAGATCTTTAGAAGGATTTTTTTTTCATGCGGCAGAGACTACATGTATTAGGAAAAAACACACTAGCCGGCTACTAATCGGCGTCTAATCTCAAAAGCATTGAAAGTAAAAGTGGCAAGGTTTTTCAATTCAACTGAGTTTACACTGTTAATCAATTGTATAAATTTGACGAAACTTGGATGGCGCAGATAGTAATTGTTTATATATTTTTTTCTGATATCTTCATAATTATCGCATTCTAAAACAAAATGAAATTCATCCTCTCATACCCCGCATTTTATACATTTACGTTCGTAATATAGTATACTTTCGGGTTTATGCCACCTTCCAATATCAGCCGCTGTGTGATGACAAGCGTAATCTAGATAAAGCATTTCTGTATTTCGTTATATTTACTAAGTTGAAATACTCGCTAAAATTAAAACAGAAAATTTTTCTGTAAAACAGTGACCTCGATGATTCGTGTATAGTTGCATTCAAATTTTGGGCAAAATTATCTCGCACTCTTTGTTTAACTAACAGTAAAAATAATTTAGTATTCCCTACTCCTTGATTTAGACAAGCTTCGTAAAACCCTTACTGAGAGAGTAACACTTTGACCTTCGAAACCCAATTTGTTTTGTTAGGATTTGCATCCAATGAATTCTTTAACATATTATAAGCGTATTTAACGTATTTGTTATCTCCACACGTACAAAGTTTTAACCAAAACTTAATAATATTATAGAATCTTCCATTTATAAGATTTGATCTTCCTGTTTTACCATAAATAAAGTCATTTTGGGTTGATATCTTAACGCCAAGTAACCTTTTGCAAAACGCTAAATGTGTGCGCTCAACCTGAGATCCATTACTGAATCTCCAAACTTCACTGGAATAGTTAAGAATTGGAGTTACCAGTTTATCAAAAAGATCTAATGTGTGTTGTAAACTTAAATAAATACTTATTCATTTTAAAAAAAGCCTTTAATGCTTGACCTGCTATCATTCTATCAGTTTCATTGAATGACCACCTGATGTGAATAAAATGCCAAGGTATTTGAATTTACTTACAATTTCTATTTCTTCACTCTTATATTTAAATGACAAATTTTGTGGCAGTCTACCACCTTTTTGAAAAAACCATAACTTTAGTTTTTTTGACATTTACTCTCAGCTTCCATCTACCACAACAATCCGCTAAGACATTTAATGAATTATGTAATTCATGTGCACTTTTGGCGAACAATATTATATCATCTGCGTACAGTAATTAAAATAAGTTCAAATCTCCTAGTTTAATACCTTGCACTCCATGTAAAATAAATGTCTCCTTTATATCATTAAGATACATACTAAATAAAAAAGGCGATAGACTTTCCCATTGACGTATCCCCTAAATCAGATGTTAAAGAATAGCTTAATTTATCGTTCATTTTCACTTTTTCATTTTAAGATGAAAAAATATATATTTGAGCAGACAACAGTATATAGATTGGTCAATTTTAAGGGGCGGGGGTCCAATTACCAAAATACAGTGCTATGTTTAAGATAAAGTATAAAAAAACAAACTACACAAATTAACAAATATTCTTAATTAACCGCTTCACCGCTGGATCCTTTCCCCATTATTACAACATAACTAAAGCTGCCACATTCTCACACTGCAGTGTATAGTTAACTAGGTAACGCATGCTACAATTTATTCATTCTAAACTGAGTGCTATTACAGTCTGTTTTTATAGCTATTCAGTGCAATCTTTGACTTTATGAATAAAAGATCATTCTTTTAATTTGGCAATTCCAAAAAGAGACTTTCGGCTGCCAGGAAATATCTAGATCTCCCCCAACCTGAAGTACCGTTACATCGTAACTCAGTACAGACAGTAGACATGCCTTCACCCTCGCCCTCATGTGAGCACAATTACAATTTTATGTCCGTTCCACCTACTCCTGAGTCGACTGAGAAATCTGGTTTCAAGCTCCTCCAGAAACATCTGCTGGACGAGGATGATGTCTGTGACGACAGTGTAATAACAGCAATTCTAAATACCACCACATCCAATTCTGTAAGTACGTTTTGATTTCTGAGTATCATTTAAAGCTTAATAAGCTGCATGTATGTTCTGAGGGCAAACTGAGACTTGCCATATACTGTACATGTAAATGAAATTGATAAATATGATTTCCTAAAATCTGTGTAATACACATTTTATATACTATACTCGTATGCTTTTGAAATTGGGTAAGATCAATAAAGAAAAAGAACCAGATTAGTCTAAAGGAAGACTTGTAGATATAATACATAAAATTCAATTTGCAAAACCCAAAATACTACTAAACATGCTCAAAGTGAAAGGACAATAAATAAGTAAAAGTTTACGAATAATAAATTATCTGTATGAAAAATGTTGCTGACTTAAGTGCTGTTTTTTGCCAACTAAATTATATGATTGTAATAATATTAAAATTTATACAGTATATTATACCCTGTATATGTTTATAATTATTAAAACATTTTATTATGAAATAACAGAAATGTTTTTAAGGTTCTTAGAAAAGCTGTAGAAGGTCTTCTGTTGAAGATCAATATGGAGTGTACAACCCTTTCTGCAAGGAATGTAGCTTTACCAGTGTCCTTTCTAGGTACAGAAGTGTTGCTAACCTGTATCACTATGGTGATCATCTCCTAGATGAAGTCATCCGTGAGATGTCTGAGAGGTAAATGTTTTGAGGTTTGCATATAAAATATTTCCAATTAAATTGAACCAAGAATTTTTGTTTCTCTTGTTATCAAAATTAGAATATTCTGTATACTTTTCAGTTGCCAGTTCTTTTTTCCTAAGTTTCTTATACTCAGGATATTTATCATAATATTTACTTGGCAATTAACATTTTGGAAAATGTAGTATGCTGTTGATTAATAACACTTACAGATTATCATTATTGGTGCCTGATCCATACATGTATGTTAAGTTATTTCAATTTTTCATCTTTGTAAGATCCCTTTTCTGCTGGATATATTTTCTATGATTATCACTGGTGGAAAAGAAGCGAGGGAAGAAACAAATGCACCCATTGCAGCAGCATATGCAGTATTGATGCATGCCAGATCTGAAAAGTTATCTGCATGGCATAGGTTAACAACAATTGTAGCCATTAAGGGACATACAGATGATTCAGTAAGTTAAAACCCTTATGTATGTAGCCTGAAGCGTGAATACATGTTAAGTCCAATGGCCAGAATACGAGTGCTTAAAGGTGCCTTTACCAACTTGAGAGGGGGTATTGGATGCAATATTGAAAGCGATCTTGTTCAAGAGAACTCTGTTAGAAACTAAAAGGACTTGATTCGCTCTCTGGGTGCCAACAAGATAGACAAGGCAATTCTTCGAAGTACAAAGGCAGCAGATATTTTAGTAGATATATGTAATAAAATTGACTCCTCTGTTGCCCTGAAAAATCATCCAGTAGACATCACACGCCAAGAGCTGCAAAGGATGAAGAGATCATCGCCAAGTCCCTGAGAGAACTTAGACCTTTCAATAACATTTCTGGTAGAACTTGCCAGGGTCTACCAAATGTACTCAGTTCCCCTTAAAAGAAAATTGACAAAAAAGATTTGGTGTACAGAATGAATCAATGATTAAATAACTGTATTATGGCCAAATTAGAAATGTTGATAACAATGCAGTTGATGAAGACAATTAAGGCTGAAGTGTGAATCACCTGTATCGTATGATTAAAATCTGTTTTCAGACTGCCATAATTCATTAAATTAAACCTTAGTATGCTTAGCACGAATTGGTATGGGCTTTGCAACCAGTGTAGAGCCAGGCCGGCCTGCAGTCGCTTTAAATCATCCCCTATGAACATCCTAAAATAAGAGTACATTTTTCAGTACTAGCACTTTTTCCATTTAGTACATATATGTGTATCTTAAGGGTTGGTATCAGTTCTGTGACGGCAACAAAATGAGCAACATTTTCCTTCAGGAATGTTCTCATTCTTTGAAAACCAAAATGGAGCAAGTAACATTTCTCTGAGACATTTGTCTTCATTATTACAATAATCAAGAATGTCGTCTTGAATGCCAGACAGATTTCGGGCAACATATTTCTTGTTGTGATACAGTATTGCTGTACTTGCTTGACCACGCCTACCTGCCCTGCCTATTTCTTGCAAGTATTGTGACAAACTACGAGGGGGTCTTGTGTGAATAACTCTTTCTATGCATGGTGGGTCAAATCCCATACCTGCCACAGATGAGGTGACAATCAGACGAATCCTTGGTTGTTGAGAATGTAAATCCTCAACTGACTGTGGTTTGTAGTACAACTTTATCTTGTCTAGAATATAGCACGGCATAACAGGATATGTTTATGTCACCAGGCCCAAACAGGTGCCTTAGATAGACAGCAGCCTGACTTATGTAGAACAAAGTCATAAACATTAATGTTACTGGATACGCAGCTGGATCTTCATGTAGTTTAACACATTCTTTAACAAAAATGCCTTCATATATTTCAACTGCATCTCCATATTTTACTTTCGATATCTTCTTCAAATGAATATTTTCACGGTCTGGGCTATACCGAACAGTAACTGGATTACTGAGGCTCAAAATACTGGGCAGTGATTTTAGCTGCGTTATAGTAAGTGTTCCACTTAATGCAATAACAGGTGTTTTCTCAAATACAGCAGGAAGTGAATTGAGCTTTTAGTAAGCTGTTCTAAACTCTTTTCCCCTGATGAAAAAGAACAAAAATCAAATTCAAAATGAGCGAGGCTAAAGGAAATCTAACTTAAAGAAAAAAGCATAAACAAAATTTGCATATCAAGAAATAAACTCCATATATACAACAATGGAAACAAAAACTTGTGTCATAAACTTTCCAAAGTCATTTTAGTTTTCACATTCCGGTGAAAAACAGTTGAATCAATAACTCACAAACTGAAAAGAATATACTCAAACTAGATAAGAAAGGACATTCCTGGCTGGCCTTGTAAGAATGATCTGTATAACATTTCTCAGAACATATACTCATTAGATATCTTCTGACACTTCGACAAAACTGTAGAATCTTAGTTGATCACCTCTGCAAGGATTTGAACCTAGATCTCTCTGCACAATTCATGTAGAGTGTTCTGCTATTGAACTACAGAGGTTGCAAATGATAGATGTATTCTATCATTTTTTAAACATTCAGCAAATTAGTGCTTTAGGTTTCGAGTTAAAGTCTAGTTTTAGTAGAGATTTCTTAGTGGGTGTTTTCTTTGACAATTATTTCAAATGGAAAATATAAAGAGAGTATATTGTGTTTGGTGAAATGCAACTCACTGCCAATATGAGTAGCATTACCAGGTTAGAGCAGAATTATTTGAGGAACATATATACATAATCCACATTTTTCTATTAAGATTTCATTATGAACACTTGTGACAGGCAAAATCTGTTTTAGAAGATACACGACTAGGACTTTTTCCTTCATTTTACTTTGACTTTTTAAGAGCATACGGGGAAATGTATTTACGTCATTTATACTTTGAAAAGAAAAATTATAACGAGGTGAAATTATTTTTGACTGGAAAAAATTAGTAATCAGCTCGCACCCCACGTTCCTGTATTGACTTACCAATATGTAACAACATATCTCATAATAATTCCTTTTTATTTGTTGCTTTTGTACAGATTTAGAGGCCACACAACTTTATTATAACCCAAACATAAAACAAACCCTGTTTCAACATTTATCTTATTACCTTATATGTAATCACATTCCTATTATATGAGCCCACATCCCCAATTACTTTTCATTCATTTTCAACTATAGTTTCATAATATTTCACACCAAGACCTCTTCATCGTGAACCACGAAACAACTCCTTCTCTGTACACTTTCCTTAATCACACATTTTTTTTCACACTCTTGTGTTCGTTTGGGGAGCATCCATCGTTTCCAACGATATCCTTGTTTCCAATAAGTTGTAAACGTTTTCTTGGCTCGTAAAGCTCCAATTTCGTCAAAACTTGAAATACGCCGTTGCCTGTAGAACTGCGAATGTTTTCTTCACTTATAAAAGTGATTGATGACTATGTAACTTGAAGCATTTTGACTCATAATGAAATTGTTACATAATTATAGAAATCCAAGCGCTTTCTCGACTTGTACAGTTTTGTGGCCTAAAAGACTGCAATACATTTCACAGCTCGTAAAGATATGGTACAGTAACGTGCAAAAAGTATTCGTTAATTAGCGGCCATCTTGGATATAATGCATTTACCATCGCGTATTTCTATCAAGATTTAGCAATGAATTAAAATTTTTAAACTTTATAAAATGTTGTTTTCTTACCATAATACTTCGTTAAATGTCCTTTCAGCCGGATAACCTGCATAATTCGCCGAGGAATACTCTTATACAGGATTTGAATGTAAGCGGGTGAAATGTCCAACCATATCCTGCGAATTTCGTCAAACAAATCCTGTTCACAGTTTATTGATTACACACGAGTTGACAGTTTCCTTTTGATAAGTAACCATAAATTTTCTATAATATTTAAATCTGGTGATTGAGCTGGCCATGAAATTGAATTACTATTATTTCTTGCCTTGTAATTGCAGACACTATGAGCTCTATGAACTGGGCGTTATCGTCTTGAAAAATATAGTTATTTTGTGGGAAATGTCTGACAATAACTGGCCATAAATTGTTGTCAATAATTTGTTCGTATTTTGCTGCATTTATATTACCATCAACCTTTACTAATGTCCCAACCCCGTGCCAACTGATGCATCCCCAAATCATAACCTTCAAGGTTTTAGACACAGACAGTGAAAGAAGATCGGGTCGGTACCCTTCCTCTCTTTTTCTCCAAATATATTCGCGTTGATTACTTCCAATTACAATCTGGCTTTCATCAGAAAAAAATCACCTGATTCCATCTTCCGAAAATAGGCCATCTCCGTTTTTCCCGACACCAAGCTAAACGCTTTGCCCCATTTACCTTTTTTACAACAAGTTTCTTTCGATTTATACGTCTTTTAAACCCATTTTTTGTAAATGATGTTGAATTGTTCTTTTAGACACTTTTGTTACCCTACCTTCATTAAATTTATTTGTTATATCCATCAATGAATCTCTACGATGACATTTCACTGTCCGTTCCAACCACAGGAGCTTGAAATTGAGTTTTTAGTCCTTCAAGATTCAAAATGTATTTGTGGCTTCTACTCTGTATATAAAAAACACAAGGAATGAAACGCCGCCTGTTCCACCCAGTAAGAATTCGAGTCGCATCAGCTAAATTGCGCCCAGGTGCAAATATCTATCAGTCCTGTCACTCAGCAGACACTAAAACTAACCAAAACAAATCGCTTATTTTTTTCAGTACGCTACACAGGAGAAGAAAACAGCTGGTTTTCATGCATTTTCGAACAAAATCAGTTTGTCGCCGAAGCCATTGTGTGACGTCACGGAATTCCCAAAAATTGTGGCGGTTTCCCAGGAAAATCTTTTTCTGGAGAGAGATAGAAAGAATAAATGCAAAGTCAAACTAAATAGATGCTTTTATAATGAAATAATGGGAAAATGTACTTCACAATTATTTTTGTGATGCATAAAAGTATAGAACAGAACAGCTTCTCCAGTTCAAAACTGCTTTTGATCAAGAAATATTTTGGAGATTACAGTCCGCTCTATGACGTCACGCAATTACTTCGGGGACAAGCAAATTTTGTTGGAAATGCATGGAAAGCAGCGGCTTTTTACTAGTGTGAAGCGTGTTGACAACAATTAGCGAATTGTTTTGGTTAGTTTTTGTGTCTGCTGAGTTAAGGACTGATAGATATCTGCACTTTTTCGCATTTTAGCTGAATGCGAGTATTAAAGATTGTTGCATACAGAAATGCATGTGTTTTTCTGACTGAAAGAGATTGTTACCGATTGGTCTGCAAGCTTTATTTTACTGGATTTTAAGGAAGTTTTTTTGCCTATGAAATTGCAAGGGATTTCCAGTGTTTTACCCTTGTAACTGCAACATTTCCGAGCTTTCATAGAAACTGTGATCTATTTAAGAGAATATTTCCTGATGCGACAGTTTTGATGAAAATTAGTGTGTGAATAATAACAAGAAGCATTTTATCATAATTCTGGTTCGTGAAATCAGTCTGTCAGGGAGTAAGAAAACAAAGTGAGGTGCATAATCTCCATTATTGCAATATTTTACATACTAATTTCGTTAACCTAGCTCGTATACTTCTCGAGTTATCAAAGGATTCATCTGTTAAAGCCAGATTTTGACATTTCCGTTACAAGAAATTTGATCTGAGGACAGTATAACGTGACGTCCGTAATCTACGGTGTTCCGTTACAGCCAGCGCTTTCACTCCGACAACGCAAAGCGCGACAGTACGATGGTGACAGTATAACAGTATGATATTGAAGCGCGACAATACGATGGTGACAATACGACAGTACGAAGGCGAAGTGTGACAGTAGGATGGTGGCAGTCCATGTCGTATTGTCACCATCGTACTGTCGTACTGTCACTATCGTACTGTTGCCCTTCGCGTTCTCAGGGAGAACGCGGTCGCCATAATGCGGAACACCGTAATAATCTCCATATTGCCGACTTAAAATGTTTTCTTACAACTTATATAGTAAAAAGTTTTCCGAAAAAATAGTCTTAGGTCTATATTAATAGCCATACAAATGCAAGGTAACATACAAAAAAAAAATAATAATAAAGAAAAAAATAAAATAAAACCTCTTTAGATGTTTTGTCCTTTTTATCAATTTTGTTCTAAGTTCATTAAGTTCATGTTTAGGCTGATGGGCTATATTTATATTACTACTACTTGTAGTTTGGTCAATTTTGTAGACAATCATTGATATAGTTCTCGTCAAAAATCGTGTGTTTATTAATAATCAATGTTAACTCCAAAATTGATCTAAAATAAATTGTATTGTACAATGTTATTTAATTTACAAAATTAAATGTAAAAGTAAACGTAAATCTCAAAAACTTGTTTAAGGTTCAGTATTTTAAATGCATATGCAATGCTGCTGAAGTTGTTTTTTTTCCTTCTTTGACTCCTTGGTAAATGAAATAAAAATCATGTTTATACTGTGCTTGGTTCGAGTATCATTCACTCAATTAATATTTTGACATCTTTAGGAATAAACACACATCAACTATCAAGATCCATTCAAGCACCACAACAGTCGCTAGTTAATATTGGACATTCATATGCTGCTTCTTCTCCGTGGTACGTTGTACCTGCTCCGAAGATGATGTTACTAGCCGGACCTCGAACATATCCGATTCAATCGACACATGCGCAGTTATATCCATACTACATACATACAGCCATAAGGACACGGCGACAAAGGCGGTGATGTATTCTGTTGTACTATCCGAGATTTTCCGTAGGTTTTAAATATATAGTGAAATAAAAATCACTATACTAGATACATACTAAAGAACTACATTCTTTTTGCATTTTGTTGGAAACATGTTTGTGTACCATCAATAATTGTCAATTCGTTTAACAAGTGCTTCTATTTTCAAAGTCTCAATCTGTCAAAATAAATCTCTTGTATATCCTGCCTTTCTTGTCTTCCAATCCACAAAATGAATTCTAAGAAATAATTCAATTAAAGAAAGCCGAATAATTTAATTTACCATACAAATTCCGAGGTGGCTGAAATAGTCATATATTTTTATAAAAACGACAAATGACCTTGAATGGAAAGAAATGGTGGTATCAAATTATTGTTCTTGATTATCTACTGATATTCCATGTACAAGTCAATGATAAAAATTGCATTCAATAACAGTTTCAGTTTATAATGACATTAAATCGGATATGGTTAATTCGGATACTGCGACTGTGGGTATTGTTGTCCGGTAGGATAATTTACAGACGGATACTGCTGTGGGACAGGTTGGTTATATCCGGTCCCATAATTTGTGGTTGTTGTCACTGCCTGCACTGGTTGATGATAAGGTCTCTATAATAAGAAAACGTAAAAAGTTGTTTTTCGCAGCTGTCTGAAGCTGACTCACAGTAAAATACAACCTGTGTTAAACGAAAAATACCGTAAAATAAAACCTTTTTAGTAAGTTTGTAAGTCTTATCCGCAAATGTAACCTTTCGTATCTAAATAAATATACACACAGAGGGCAATACGAACATTTCCCACCCGATGACTGTATGAACACCCAAGAATCATTTGACCTAACACTTCCTAAAGATGGCAAAACGTATATACAAATGATTTCTTTCAACAGGTTTTTTTTCCTTAAAAAATGGACTTTGTGATAATAACTTCCAGTCAATCGACTTAAATGCATAAAATTGAATTTATATTTTTTATTCCCTTTCACTTTTTCACTTGAAAAAATAAATGGCGTTCATGTATTTTTATACGCCCGTCGAAGAGGGGACGTATTATGGGATCACCCATGGCAGGCGGGCTGGCGGGCGGACGGGCGGCGTCCTGATGTTTGTCCGGAACATAACTCCTACACTATCAAAGCTGTTGACTTGAAACTTCATAAAAAGATAGATCTCGCTGAGACGGACTGCAGTGCTCAAGAACCATCACTCTGCACTTCTTGATTTTGGAGTTATTCTCTTTTGCTTAATTTTCTTGTCCGGAGCATAACTCCAACATTATCAAAGTTATTGATTTTAAACTTTATAGGTAGATAGATATCATTAGGATAGAGTGCAGTGCTCAAGAACCATCACTCAGCAATTCATGATTTTGCAGTTATGCGCCTTTGTTTAATTTTCTTTTCCAAAACATAACTCCAACACTATCAAAGCTACTGACTTGAAACTTCCTAGGTGGATAGATATCATTGAGGCTGAGTGCAACGCACAAGAACCATTACTCTGCACTTCAAGATTTTGGAGTTATTCCCCATTGTTTATTTTTTTCCAGAGCATAACCCCAAAACTATCAAAGCTATTGATTTGAAACTTCCCAGGTGGATAGATATCAATAAGACAGAGAACAAAGCACAAGAACCATCACTTTGCACTTCATGATTTTGGAGTTATTCCCCTTCGTTTAATTTTCTTTTCTGGAGCATAACTCCTACACTATCAAAGCTATTGACTTGAAACTTGATACATAGATATGTCTTATTGAGAAACAGTGCAGTGCCCATGAGCCATAACTCTGTACTTCATAATTTTGGAGTTATGCCCCTTTATTTAATTTTCTTATCTGGAGCATAACTCATAGGTTATCAAAGCTACTGACTTGAAACTTCACAGGTGGATAGATCTCATTGAGTCGGAGTGCAGTGCACAAGAACCGTCACTGTACACTTCATTATTTTAGAGCTATTCCCCCTAATTCAATTTTCGTACTTGTTTGTCTAGACCATACTCCTACGTTATCAAAGCTATTGACTTGAAACTTCGTAGGTGGAACAAATTGCTCAATTGACGGGCGTATTTTGCTCCGCCTTGCGGCGCTCTTGTTTTACAATTAGGATTAACTGAGATTACGTTATCGAGTGCAGTTACTAGATGTGTACTATGAAATCATGTGGAATGTGTATTGTAATGGTCGCTTACATTTAATCGTCTACGACGACGGAGAATGACTAAACAAGTGACGACTATAACAGCAACACAGAAAGAGCCGACCACAATGCCGGCTATAACCCCTCCAGTGATGACCTCGGTGGCACAGTCGGAGTAATCCCCACATGGATTATAACCATTGCAAATCAAGCTATCCGAGACACACCGACCATTGTCACAGGAATATTCATCATTATTACAAAAACCTAAAAGAAAATATAGAAAATCTAAATTTGTTCATATTAAACATGTATAAAAACGTGATGTCATTTATCTATTTTTCAGCATTTCTTTGCAAAGTGTGAAAATACATTTAATTATTGTTTTACATTGAAAGATTGTGTAAATGAAGGAAATTTTGTGAAATATTGGAGTATCGTTATGAATTTTGTTTGCAAACAAGGATAACTTGTATTTATAGTTACATGAACGTGAATCATTTCTCTCCGACTGACATCGGTTTTCTATGTGATATACATTGAACGAGAAAAATACGCGACATAAATCAACACGTGTTGTATGTTTACATATAACAAACATTTATATCTTTATTAGGCATATCTGTGAATTTTAGCAACTACTGAAACGTTCTCAGACATGCACCAAACTTAATATATGAGTGCCTTATGGCTTCGCATATGTGAAACAAGGACAATTTCTTTACCCAAGTGTCTGTGTAATTGATCAGTTGAGAGATTCAAATTAAAAGAAGCGGGCAACGGTAGCAGTAAACTGCAAAACATTTCTTCACAGTCGACGGAAAATAAACTAGACTGAACTAAACAAAACAAGTTAGTTTGCTGACCTGTGTGGTACTGAGTAATGACCATGTCAAATCCCCTATTCTGCCATGAACCGTCACTCCTGAAGTAGAGGTACATGTTGTTACCGCTGGTTCTTCTCACAGCACTGCTTATGTAGGAGCCGCACAGTCTTCCGGATATACCTGGAAATCAGCGGTTAGACACGTCGAAATTAATTCAACTTTTCATCTAATTAATCTTCTTCGGGACAGAATATGGTATTATTACAATAAGTTTCGGCAAATACCAATATAGGAGAAGTAGCAGAAGTAGTCGTATACGCTTTTGGCAAAAACTTGACTTCTATCTATTTGAGCTTTATTATCGTTGGTACCGGTTTCCCATATAACCGACGCCCCCTGAATAGATTAGTTAATTGTATGTTGTGGGGGTAATGAAAGATACAGAAAGCATCCCATTCCAGAGACACCCCTGGTTCTTTCGCATGCTCAGTGTATAGTATGATACATGGGACCTCGGTGTAACACTATTAGTAATTTTAGTAGCGGAGCGGGGGATCGAACTCGGGATCCCTGCTTTACCAGTCCAGCTCGTTACCACTGGACCACATCCGCTCCTAGAAAACTTGACTTTTACACGGGTTTGACTTTTATCAAGGTCCCACCATTTGCAGTTTTGAAGGCGGTGTAGTATTTCAGTAATTACCTGATACATAAGGAGAATAAATGTTCGATCCATCATGTACTTCAAGCCAGTCATGGTTACAGTTTATGTTGCTTTCAATATCAATGTCCTGCAAGAAATCAAAATGTTAGATAAAAATGCAAAAACGAAAATAGAAACAATGACAAAATGAAATCTGACAGATTCCGAAAGAGATCCAAGTCAACTCAAACTTTGATAAAAATCGATGGTTCGAGGTCTAATGGGGAATATGCACAAACTCCCGACAACCTAACATGTCTATACTCTCAAAAGGTTGTGTTCGTCATATTGGGAACCGGTACCAACGATAAATAAACTCAATAGGTAGGAAAAAACACGTTCTCCTCGTGCAAACCAAGTTGTTAATGCTTGAATTTGTGATGTTTCGCTGAACGACAAAATCTTTAAACGTTACCCTGTTGGAAGCAACTGACTTTGCCTTTGCGACTAATGCAGACCAAGATCAGCCTGCAAATCCGGGCAGTCTGATCATGATCTACATGAATTGCCATTCAGTCAGTTAATTTTCAATAAGCGCCACAATAAACAATTAATAGATCTGTCCAAACTGAAAGATGGACAAGTTCATTTTTTATATTTATGGAGATAAAGGTTAAGACATACACCTATCATATACGCATCTGTAGGCTATACTTTCGGCTAACAGTATATAAGATAAAATATATATAAGTATGAAAATCTCTTGTCACTGTTAAAGTTCTAAATAAAATTGCCGCATTTTGTCTTACCTTAAAGTAAAGCATGTATTTATCCGCATATCTGGTAGATGTAATGAGCAATGAACATGCCATATTTGGTTTATATGAGCTTCTACTCGTAAGTTTAAGCCGAACAGCATCAATGAACGACATGTCCAAAGTACCATTACAGTAATTGTCCATGTAATCTGTAATTGTGATCAAGTTATATTACTATTACATTAATTAACCCCGTTTCCTGTAATATGCTAAAAATACTTAACTTTTAGAGTATTTGATCATGCAATTTGTGACTGAAATCAAATAACATTAACAATTTTAAAGTAAATCCATGTAATCTGTAGCCTGTAATCAAATATTATCAACATTACGGTATGGTAAAAGAAGTATGTTATTGACGTATTTGCGACATCTTGAAATTCTAAAAAAAATCACACAAGCATGTCTAGTTAATCAAAAAAGTTAGAATGAGAACATTTGAGATTTATAGTTGCACAACATGTGTTTTGTGAATTATGGAAGGCAAGTATTTGTGTTTTGTGAATGGCATACCACTGAATTGACTAATGTTGTCCATTTCATGTTTTTACTCATAACAAAAAAAAAAGAAAGTCAAAAGGAGATGTATGATTTATAAGAAACTATACTTACAATATGTTATAGCTGCAGCGTTGTTCAAACATAGCACCGGAATAAGTGAAACAATTAATATAAATTTCGTCATTTTCATATTTTAAATCCTTACTTTTTCCTTGTTCCCACCAAAAACAAATTATAAAATAGAAATTGTGAAAACAATGCTCTAAAATAAATTCAAACAAATTTTACTAAATTTGAAAAAGTCTTATTATCGATACAAAGCACAGCTGTAATTTAACTAATGATTTGCTATTTATCAAATGACACATATTTTATATCTGTAAGTTTTGCAATATTTTATTATCAGAATTTTTATCATTACTAAATATCACAGGATAGGTCAACCTACACTGTCATCAAAGGTTTGAGTATGACACACATTAAGAAATGAAATTATATGCACTTTAAGTCTAATAAAACTTAACTCTTCAACAACAACAAAAACAACAACAACAACAGCAGACTCTTTACTAGTCAGAAACCATTAGTAACAATTACCTTAGACGGCAGGATGATGCCTCCAACTGCATTGACAACAGTCTCATTTCGATTATAGATGTTTACATCTTCGTTCACAATTTCTGTGAGATCCAGTAAAACAGGTCTTAGTATAGCAAGCAATAATCTTCTAATGAGTCAGGAAAATGCTTGACTCTTTATTAACCAGGAAAATGTTCGCAAGACTCTAGCAATTAAGTATATGAATCAGTGAATCTGGCTACTTTCTCTGAACCAGTTATGAAAACGCTTTCATTAAAGTAGTCATTACACAGTCAGTATGACTTTTCATTATATACCTATAAATTTTCTTTCTAAAATACACGCAAATCTAGAAGCGCGAATACGCTTCGGCGGATAGAAAAATCCGTATTATGTTAGTGTTAAATACGGTACCATATATGGAAGTGCCGGACTATTTTTCTTGGTTTGCTCCCATCCTTGTTGTTCGTGACGTAGTATTTGGAAGCGGGAACCGATACTACAGGCACCTTGCGGGGAATCCTTTTAAATTTTTAGTAACGAAATCCCCCGTCAAAAAATATAAACAAACATAATTTAACGAGTTTTATTGAATTCTATTACAATTTTTAACATAAAAAATCCATAAATTGTACCCTTCTATCAAAATCATATGAATACACACAAATAAAGTCATACTTAATACAGAATCCTCGTGATTTTTACTACGTCGTCTGCTACTGTTTACATGTATTTACAGTTGGTCATTAAAGCTGATGTATTCATCCGCCATTCGTCATTTTATTTTTCAATGACATTTTTGTTTGTGAAATAAAAGTTCAGTAAATTGAATCACTTTGTCTTTTTTGTTGTCTAAAATTTATAGGTTGATAATAAAAGGAAAATTATGTTGTAGTAGTTGTCTGAGACCTTGTATTTTGCTGCTCACAGCGTGGAAAAATACAAAGTCTCAGATAGCTACTACAACATAATATTCCCTGTCGATCTTAAATCTTGAGTATTGATAGTTGAAAAATGACTTTGTTTTTCAAGTCGAAAATCACAAGGCAAAGCTAGTTTTGGATTCTGAGGAAATCGCCACTAACGGAATGATAAAACTTTAAACTCAGTTGATAATAATTCACTTTCTGAGTAAAACAAAAATAAACAAAATAACAGAAACAATCATCTGCACATTTCATATAAACTAAGTAATGAGTATCGCTTGTGTAATCGTTAGTAAGATATATCGGAAGTATGATAATATACAAATAACAGAAGACCACAACAAACATCTGTATTTCAATACATACAATATCAAGAAACATGAAACAGTAAGCAACAATACCATTACTCTCTGAATTGTACCATTTCACATCCTTATATATTACAGCAATTGCAACGCTACGAAAAATTGAAAACACGTCATGGTTTACAATGTAGCGAAACAACTAAATATTGAGCCGTTTAATGCAGTGCAGACCAATCTTCGTGTTTTATAGATTAACACAAAAAGGAACGACCAAAAAGGGAGGAATATATCTTACTCTTATTTCCTTTTACAAAATCTACCTTTTTTCTACCCGTTTCCTCAACGTTTTGGTTTGTCCAACCAACTGAAAGCGTCACAGTGACGTCATGCTTTATTAATACACCAAAATATAAAACAGAACGTAAACAGGTTATGAATTGTTATGAATTATGCGCTTTTATTACATAAACGTTTATACATGATTAATCCGTTAACGAAGTTGCTTGCCTTCTGGCTAAAGGCAGTATTCACAAACGTTGACAACTAGACGTTAGACCTCTCTATATAAACTAGTCTAAAAATAACCTTATAAGAAAATGAAAACATGTAAATAAAAAAATTATTACAATATTTTCTTAAATACATGTTTGAGTGTATTACATTCAGCCTAATAAGATGAAGAAAAATCCTTGTTTGTGGAGTATTTCGATAGATTTGCATTCAAATACATTTCATTCTTCAATGTCAGTTAAATATCACAATATATATTTTCTCGAAATCTCAAAGAATATTGTCAGTGTAGTTCATGTCGCATTTTTACATCAAATTTATACAACAATGATCCTCTCTAAAAACCACTTTGATATGTCAAAGAACAGGCAAAAACCAGAAATCTGAAAGATTCGGACAAATATGGTCCTTTGCTTCGGCAAATGTACCCTTTTTTACTGGTCTCATAATTAGATTCTTATTACTTTAATGTACTTCTGATTCCACTCGTTCTTACAGAGCACCATCTCAAAACCTTATCTGAGCATTTCAGTTTAGTAAGATTAAGTTCATAAAAGCTGAAGTGCTTGCTTTATTTACCCTTTTCACTTTAAAATTTAATGGAGATAAGGGTATTGTTGTTGCTGAAAAAGTAGTACTATAATTTCGTAACAATTTCTGGTAAAAGAGCTTAATTTGTTTTGCCATTAAATACAGTTCCAAATAAACTTGACCTTTCCTAGTAACAGTACTAAATTAGCATAATGATTCCTTGTAAAACCAGTACTAAATTACCTTAACCGTTCCTGGTAAAACAGTACTAAATTAAGTTAACCATTCTTGGTCAAAACAGTCTTAAATTAACTTAACCATTCCTGGTAAAACAGTGTTAAATTAACTAAACCATTTATGGAAAAAAGTGTTAAGTTAACTTAACCATTCCCGGAAAAACAGTGTTAAATTTCCTTAACCATTCCTGGCAAAAACAGTGTTAAATTAACCCAACCATACCTTGTAAAACTACTTATTTTGGATGTAAATTCTTAGCCGGTACAAACCCCTTACAAATCTCCGAATATGAAATGTTAATTTAAATGGTGCTCAAACCTAAAAATAGAGAGGAATGGCCTACAGTTTGCATAATCGATGGATAGATCAGGGTAGATAAGCTAAGTATCATAAAGAAGGTTTTCGATGAGCTCCTTATTTCTAAAACCATCTTTTGTATCAATCGTTGTTGCTGAATTAAGCTTATCTGAGGTGTACACTCATCTGAATTTGTTGTATTTTCTTCACACACGTAAGTTGCGGACATTTTGCATACATTTGGACCAGAGGTCTCCGCTCTTAAGCATGTTAAGATTAACACGTTTAACGTACACTAGTTCAATCACAATATTTTGCATTCTAAGTGCATTAATATATTAAGGTGGTAACTGAAATATTGGAACTTTAACTCAAATAATAACACAATATTTTACTGAGGAATTAACATGACTTTAACATCTGATAAAAAAGACCGACTTTCGTTTTTTAATCAACTAACCTGAGTGAAATTTTAAGTATAAGCAGTAATTTACATATTGACTTGAAACTGATTAATAGTAAGAAAAACGGCGGACTCCATATTTGTAGGCGGTTGGTTCGAATCGCGCAAGGAGTCAGTATACTCAGTGACTCTTGGCGATGTAAGTACTGCCGTTTAACTCTGAAAACAGTCATCAAGAGTGAACAGTTTATTTTTTTCGAAAAAAATGATACAAAGACGAAGAAAGTCCAAAAGATGGTATAAAGACGAAATAAGTCTAAAAAAACTGGTACAAAGACGAAATAAGTCTTTAAAAACTCGTACAAAGACGAAATAAGTCTAAAAAGATGGTTACAAAGACGAAATAAGTCTAAAAAACTGGTACAAAGACGAAATAAGTCTAAAAAACTGGTACAAAGACGAAATAAGTCTTTTAAAAAACTGGTACAAAGACGAAATAAGTCTAAAAAACTGGTACAAAGACGAAATAAGTCTTAAAAAACTGGTACTGTTACAAAAACGAAATAAGTCTTTAAAAAAACTGAAACAAAGACGAAATAAGTCAAAAAACTGGTACAAAGACGAAATAAGTCTTTAAAAAACTGGTACAAAGACGAAATATGTCTAAAAAACTGGAACAAAGACGAAATAAGTCTTTAAAAAACTGTTACAAAGACGAAATAAGTCTAAAAAACTGGTACAAAGACGAACTAAGTTTAAAAAGCTGGTACAAAGACGCAATAAGTCTATGAAAACTGTTACAAAGACGAAATAAATCTAAAAAACTGGTATAAAGACGAATAAATCTAAAAAGTACTTTACTACACTAGAGACTAGACTAGATTTCACTAAACTAAAGTTATTCTAAATATTAAGTTAAGCCAAACTAAAATAAATTAAGCAAACTTAAGCTAAACTAAACTAAACTAAATTGAATTTAGATAAATGCAGGAAGATAGAAAATCACTGCAGTAATATGCTTCATTCACCCCACTCCGAAATATTTCTTTGTTCGGCTGATAACAAATGATTTAGGACAATCTTTAATGTTACCTATCATCTGTTAAATTATAAACTTTTTATCTAATATAGTCGGAAGTTCCTTCCCCTGACACTACGTAATTTTACATTATGTCCGGGAACCAGACTATATCCAATATAGATCATAGTATAGATTCTTTAAATCGATCTAAATTACACATTTTTTTCAGAGGCAGTGTTAATTCAGGTTAAAATCGATATACATGTATTCTAAAACCTTTAATGTACATGTAAACGAATTATAATTAGACTCCATCTTTCTTTTCTTTAATCTTGTGTCAAGTAACTTGAGAATCGTTATCATCTTGTTTTTAACCTTGTGTGATAAACTGCTCACAGCGTTTATTTTTATCTTACTCATAGTCACGGGACGCTTATCGATTTGAAACTTTATCTTTTATTTCTCAATACCACAAGGTTTTACAAAACCTCTGTTTACTATAGGATATTTTTACACAGGCCTTGTACTTTTAAGTGAAAAGAGATATAAAACCCAAGAAGTAAACTGTAAGGATTGAAACAGAAAATGGCGTTTATTGTCGTCTGTTTAATTTCGGTTCTGCTGGTAAACAACGTTTTCGGCATACCAAAATGTAAGTATTAAAAGACTTATTTTCTCATCGTTTAATCACATGATAGATTTATTTACGCCTGTCAAATGTTTTAAGATAACACAGACTTTGTGTATCACTCACTATTACCAGATTTATATATGATTTAGGAACATTAGTCGGGAATAAAGTGTCGGACTCCTGTTCCTTAGGTCGCTTTTTCGAATCCCAACATGAGTGAGAAGATTCAGAAACAATGTGCATTGCATAATGTGGCGCAAGAAATTACGGGTTTAAACCCAGGAAGCAGTTATGAAGCACGATTGATATAACTTACACCGACTTGTTTCGATTTCGACAAACTTCATGTCGAAAGTTTGAATCACAGGATGTGAAAGTTCTTTAACCCGTTACAGGAAATTAGCATTATATATACAGGTTTCATATTTTCTGTGCGTTTCTTGAACGTATTTAATGTGTACTGTACTTTGTGATGAGGAAAATTGAAACAGTTAAAACATATAAAAAGGAAGTGCATGACTTGTAAAACAGAAGAGGGGATAAAATCATATTGTTCGTGAAGAACATCAATCAAATGACCGTCCAACCGTCCGTCCGTCCGAGCAACATTTTAGGTCAATAAGCCTTAGTCAACGATTATTTAGCTATTGTAACTTACTTAAATGATTTGTTATGTTTTCAGACTATATGGACAAACAGTGTGGCAAAACTTTAGATTTGTCGGAACTAGGGGAAGCTGTTCGACTGGAACTCACAGAAGGGAGTTCTTATAGACCTGATATGGACTGCACGCTTTATATTACGTCATCAAATAGCGCCGACCAGTTCATGCTTTATTTCAATGTAAGTTGTGTGCATTTAGAGTATATTTCGCGTACAGAAAAGGTAGGACTGAAGATGGGTGGATGGGTGGGGGGACGGACGGACACCACGATATTGTCTCGGATAAATCTAGAACAAGGTTAAAAACAAAGAAAATAAATGAAAACAGTCAGGTAACCATCATGATTCGTATATTACTGTTATGACCTTCCTTTTTTCAGAGTTTTAGTATCGAACAAAGTTCAGGCTGTTACAATGATTGGCTCGAGGTTCGTGACGGAAGAACTAGTCTAAGCCCCTATGTTTCAGGTATGTCAAGTGATATATATTTGATCAGAAAAATGTAAGTTCTGGCAGTGTCATATTAATGTTATTCATTGCAAAAAAATGAACAGATATTTTTGCCATTAGTTGCATTTTATTTTGTTGATTTTTTTTATGTTTTAAAGCAGATCGTTCACAGTTGAATGGTAGAAATTAAAAAAAGTTTTTTTCTACTCTCCATTGTTACCGTTGGTGAAGTCTTTGTTTTCGGACCCCAAAAAAATCGGCTCGCGTACGTCACTTTGCATGGGAAACACATTTTTCGTAAACGCTTACTTAAGGGAATTCCAGTTTGTACTTTCGTTTTCAATTCGGCGCCGTGATTATAGCACGTTGGGAAACTTGCTCGAACAGAATGAAAATGATATTTGTTTTGTCACTCGTCAATACTGAAAACAATTAAAATGTGAATGTTGAACGGAGACTCTAATCAAAGGTGTAAAAATTATTGATCGCTTCGGTAATTATGTCGAGTCATTGCAACATAATTTATAATGATTTTGATCGGTGGGGATTAACGCAAGTGTTGAGTCAAAGCATTTATCGAGTCAGCGAATTTCGACTCATTGCATTTAATCTCTATGGAAAATAAAGGGAAAAATTACGGGACCGAGCGACAGCTTCGAGTCAGACCGACCTGTCTAGTCATTGCATTTCGACTCATCGCAAAACTACTGTAGTATACGATACCCACGAAACAGGTACTTGCTGCACCCAGGTGACTCGTTCCGCATCATGGCATCTTCACCAATCTGAGTACCGACATTCGTTTCATGGATAAAGGTTCCAAACCACTATATAACCTATATAAAGTATGAAAGTTCACAAGAGTGAATCTGACGGTTACTCTACTTGAAACAGATTTTTTGTTATTCAAGCTGTCAGATGCAATGTAACTCTTATTGTCTCTAATAGCTGCATCTTTGTTTCTAAATATGGCAGTCAAAAACTCCATTCAAAGTAAAAACTGTTTTTTCCAATGCACCGCTGATTTCTCTCGAATGAAGAATTTCAGCGCTTGTTTAAAAAAACTTTTCGTGACACGACCTCCGGTCTCTTGCACCTTAAATGGTAATTAAATATTAAATTGTTGAACAACCTCAATATAAACATCTCAGTCAAGTGTCAGATTTATTGTAAAAATAAACTGAAGTCTTTAGTGGACTTTATATGCTTTTGTAACGGATCCTGTAGATTAACTCGAAATTCATTTCATTATCTCGGATGTTATTATTTTATCACGAAGGCCGTATGCTACGCATCTGAACTCGACACCGTGTTATATTTGACGGTAGATCACCCAAACTTAAAATCTACTTCCCAAATAAATTACATGTTGTAAATACAGTTCAAAGACAATTAACACAATATTTACTTAATCAAAATCGGGAAAAAGCAAACAATACTTAAAAAAAGATCATTCTAACACTGAGAACAAACAGTGGTGCCTAATATCGAATTTAGTGGTGTAATACCTGCGGTATGAACACTAAATGTATATTCTAATGTTTGGAGAGTGTTCAAAGATGTAATACTGCTAGATTTCAGTAAGTTGTCCATCAAGTGTGAGCGGGAATAACGTATAAGGCCATCACATCATCTTTCTCATTGTAAACCTCTCACCGATATGTAGCTTAAAAATCAACGAACTGCATGCCTGTAGTACAATTACAATTATGTCATGTGATCCAATATACTGACTGTACTCTTTTTTAGGAAAATAATTTTACAAAAACTCTTTTTTATATATACTTTTATGTTCGATACAAATACGATAGTTATCTGCGAGTATGTTCTGTTCTGTAGAGGAAAATATGGGAATATTTTTTCCAGGTTTGTCGGGCAAACAATGTGGCTACTACATGAGTGACACTGTGAGAACAACAAGTGGCGCAAACCTTTACCTCCGTTTCCACAGTAACAGTTCCTGGCAGTATAGTGGATTCGAAATGATGATCACAGAATTTCACACAGGTAGGTTTCAACGTATTTTGAAGTGAAAATATTTGTTTTATAACTATGTTTTGTTTTCTCTTGAGAAATGAACATTTTTTTTTTAGAAATTTTAATTTATAAATCATATAAGTTCAAAAAATTTAAAAGAAAACCTATTCTGACTGGTAAACTGAATGTCACAGGGAATTTGTTCTATAGCAGTGATATTGACTTGCTGAGATTCTAACTGAATTTATTGTCTAGAGATCACTTTAATACACCATTTATATCTTATTCAAAATTGTCAAACAAATATTCTAACACTATCCGCAATTCGCCGACAAAAATAAGGAGGAATTGACCGTGTTATATCATGTACGTTATATAACGCTGAATACAAGCGCGTGCCCGCTGACGTCACTGCAAACTAAATTTGTCATTGTAAACATTATTTGAAAAAAAAGTATTTTATAATTGAAATATTGTTATGGACCAAATTGTCTTCTTTAATGTTCTTCTATGAAAAAATTAAAGATGTTTGTTTAAACGTAAATTATTAACTTATACACTAAAAATGACCTTGTTGTTTTCATTCTCTAAATTTTCATTTTAGTCTAAACTGAATTCATTTCCCACGTGAAAATGAAAACAATAAGGTCATTTTAGTGTATCAGTTAATAATTTACGTTTAAACAAACATCTTTATGTTTTTTCTTAGAAGAACATTAAAGAAGACAATTTGGTCCATAACAATATTTCAGTTATAATTTAAAAAAAAATAACGGTTCATAATAGCAGGGTAAACGGAATAGCCTGACAGGGACAATAAATGTAAAAATGGCATGGTAATTAATGCACATAATTGTGCCCCTTGTATCTACACATAAGTGTTAGAATGGATAGTTTTACAGTTTCGGTGATCTATCGTCAAATATAGCACGTTTTCTCGTTCAGCTGCATAACTATTTAATCACTCAGGCCTTCGTGATTACATTACTACGAATCTGAACGTGCTTTATTTTACGACATATCAATCAAATTTAACATTTATTTTCTAAATAAAACCTATGAACAATTCGTCTTTCTCTTTCAAAAGGTGCTTGCAACAACGCAGGTGAGTTTCTCTGCAGTAATGGCCGCTGCATCTCAGACAGTTTGGTCTGTAATGGTTACAATGCATGTGGGGATTACTCAGATTGTGTGGCTGTTGCCCTTGCTGTTGGAGCTATCATTGCCATAGTAATAGGCTCAATATTTGTCGTTTTCATGGTAGCAGCTGTTTCCGTCATATGTTGTCGCCGCAGACGCCGTCGTCTTACGGTAAGTAATTTTGGTTGCATAGAAATTTTCCCTTTTTCCGTGATAATGATAATTGCAACAATATCTTTATAGATTCAATTGAAAATAGTATGTACTTAAGTTTTCTTTATGTGTTCGAAATAATGTATTTTTTTAAAGAGAAAATATTTTGTTACAAGGCAATTTTTCCGATAATTTCCATTACATTTGTATCAACGACATAGTAATTATATTGAGCACAAAGATGACAAAAATCAATCATCGCAAAGATAAGTCGATTTTAAAACAGTTCTTTGTTCAGAACTTTCTAAATTTCCAGCAACAGACAAGAAGATCTTAAATAGAAGTTTTTTTAAATCCATATTTTCCGTCTACAGGGAAGAGTTTATCAGCCGGTTAATGTTGTGGCGACAACAACATATGGGACAGGCTATAATCAGTCCTCACAACCCGTTCCACAACCGTACGCAGCATATCCGACAGGGCAACACTACCAAGTTGGACAACAACCTCCATCTGCACAATATCCAAATCAAACTTACAAGAGTTAAAATGAGACATTGTTTTTTCATTGAATGAAATACCAATCATTTTTATGTACTAAAATACACTCAATTTATAACCCTTCTAACCAGTGGTTTTAAAACACCCGAAAAATCTTATAATTTTATCGCAAGGTAATAAAAGTTTTATTCTTTGAAGTATTAAGAATCATAAAGATAATGCAAACAAAATTGGCAAGCATCAATAGCTCACATAGCAGCTTAATCTCTGACACACATTTATCACGTTTTAGCACCCTCTTAAAATGGACGCTGGGTCTGGAATATCGTTATCAATACTTATAAATTATGGACGTCGAATAATGATGATAATAATAATAATAAAACATTTGAGAAATCACAACCTGTAAATGTGACAGACTGTGAAATTTTAACTGACGTGAGTCAATCAATAAGAACGTATGATTTATTTTCAACAGATCCTGAAATAGACCCGATGACAATTCGATGTCCTTTGAAAGTATTCCTGTTTGCGACAAGTCAATAATAGTATCCATGGCTATAAAAAAATCAACAAAGTTTCAAGGTTTTAAGACAGTTGTAAATTGCATTCTACAAACACAGTGAAACAAGTTGATCTATTCAGGAAGTGATGCGACTTGTTTTGAGTACGAACCACTTCATAATTAAAGTACTTTACGTATTGTTATTATCCACTTTTGGATTATTGCACTTTGTATATAACCTACGAAATACATTGTGCAAAGTAAACGAAGAGAAAAACTTGCTTATTGTACATATTTGTAACAAAAATATTGCATTGTCTTGTTGAATGCTGAAACATTAATTGCTGATGTTTTAAAGTATGTTTTCGGCAGATTTGAAATGTTCATTTACATTCACATTTATATCATTATATGTTATAGCAAAAATTAAATGTAACATCTACTCTCACATTTATTTACCACCCATTCATTCACACATTTTCAAAAGAAAGAAAAAAGTATACACACACTCAAATCAACTCATTTATTGCATTTCGAGAGAAAAAAAATACTGGTAAACAGCATAAAAGTGAGCTAGTTTTAGTTTTGTCTCTGTTGTTGTCTTTTTGTTTTGTTTCTTTTTTGGTTTTAACTTTACTTAGTAATTATTTTCTTGTTTTGTTTTTGTTAGAATGTTAGAGAGTTTACTCCATTTTTGTTTATATGATTAGGCTTTATCATTTGACAATGCAATTTCTTTTTCAATCTGTATTCTTATTTAAAAACAGTTTTTAAAAATTTGAAAAGTTGGCTTACATTTTTGGTATTTCTTTTTAAAAATGTAGTATTTCATCAGAATTATGATAAAATTTACTGCATCACTATGTTTGTACTTTTTAAGTTCTCCAAAAAACACTGTTTCTTTATTGTATGAAAAATCAATATTGTTAAATAGGAGAAAGGAAGTAGCTGTGACCATAGGAGTTGTATAATAGTACATTCCCGGAAAAGATGGTTAAGAGTTTCTACATAACTGCCACAGAAATCGCATAAATTTGAACTTCATCGATTATATTTGAATAGCATTTTATTTGTTGTAATAATTCTATGAATACTGAAAGTTCTTTCATGTCACATCTGTAGTACTCTATAATGGTACAGTATATATTTCTTTCCAAATAATTTCTGTATCTATTTCTTTTGTCCATTTTTTTCATTTATGTTATTTTTCTTCTTATCGTTTTCAAGTTGGATGTTATATAATAGTTTATTACTAGTTTTAGATTTCTTAACATTTTCAAGAAGTGTATCTTGTGTGTCTATAAAGGATGTTTTAGTTTTAAGTTTCTCGAGAAATTGTTTTTGTATATTATTTATAAGCATGTAGTATTTCAACTATTCAGCATTTTCAAAATTATAAATGTTTTAAAAATCTTCATATTTATAGAAATCTTTTTTTTCTATAATAGTATAGGTGTTCTATGTAGAGTATACCTTTATCGTGCCATGTTTAATAATACACATATTTATAACATTGATTCAATCCTACCTCAGAACTGATTCGGTTTTTGGGACTTTGGTTAACACCAGTTTATATATAAAATAGTTATAGTTTTACTACTCATTATCCTGAATACATGCTCACAAAATTCACTTATCAAGCCAAATATTCTCAAATCAAATGTTCTGTAGACGAAAACATAAGCATTGTTCATCGTAAGTTGTACATAAATTTCGCGGTTTGACATGAGACTATAGAAGGAATGTAGTGAAATGAATTATCAACGAGGCCTCTGAAGTAAAGGATTGTAGAACATTTAATGCTAAAATGGAAATAAATGATTCATACCAACACAGAGCACTAATATATTGCTGTCAAGCCTAGAACAAAATAGAACAAAATTGATTAGATTCGTTTAACATTTTATTAATAGATTAGATTCGTTGAACATTTTATACAACTCTTTGGTAGCATCGAAACATGTTTAAGAAGATATGTCAGGTTTCGTAGACAGAAAACATGCCCTGAAACGTGTCTGACTTGCAATCAGCTAAAGGTATTAGATATATTAAAAATAGACAGGATCGATATCATGAAATAAATAAGTTGATCAATTACTATGACAACCAATTTTCCATTCTCACTATTTGATAGACAAAGCAATGATGATGAATGGACACATCTCATTCTCGCACAAATCAGACGTGATTTCACGTGATTTACAGAACGTTCAAACAACTACACGTGCTAATAGCCGAACGTATGATTAGATTCTACGCAAAATTTGAGACAGCAAAACGGAGTAAAGTACTGATTTAGTAACTGTCTCCCGATGTCCATGGTATGGGTTGTAAGCCGAATGCGTGGCAGAAACTGGGTATTTTGCAAATTTAGGGAGTCCAAAGAATTTCTGCAGGGCTGGGTAAAAAGGTTTCGATGCAGGTACAGCATACGACGAAGCAGGTACAACATATTTCGGAGCCGATACAAATGGCTGCTGCACAGGTTGAATGTAACTAGGATATGGAAAAGTAGCCGGATACACCATTTGCTGTTTGTTCACATGAGAAGGTAGAAAGGATGGAAAGAATCCAAGACCTGGAAAAAGAAAAACAGTTTATATTCTAGTTGAAACAAAAGTTTGTTTTTTTACAAAAATAATGGCACGCAAAGATAAGCACAACAGACATTTTTTTTTTTTTTTACAAAATAACACTTTTTCCTGTCTAGTAAAAACGTAAAAACTATCAAAATGAATTAAAAACCAACGAAAGTATATAATGAGTTGGCAATGCATGAAGTGATTTATTTTAAATTTACCGGTTTCAATGAATCAAGAAACTTTCTTATTCAAATAAAAACAACAACAACAACAAAAAAACAACAACAAAAAACGACAAGCTTTCGTCCAAGTAATATAATTTGCCTGCCGTTTCCTACTTGAAGGAATTTTAAAACCAATATTTTGTTAGTAACCAATGCTAATATAATATAATAGAAAATAGTTTCTGCTCTGTACAATCAACTGTCTGTTAGAATGACACGGCTTCCCCATTTCTGACCCATTTATGTATGTTATGCGCTAAATTACAGAAAAAAAGAAGATATGTTCAGAAAAATTAACGTCATAACTCTATGTTAAAGGGAAATTTAATCGGACTGTATATGAAAACGAAATATTTCTCTAAAGACAGAAATATTAAACCCAAATGATAAGTGAATCGACAAATGAAATATAAAAAAATATAAAAAGAATATTATAAAACATACCGTTATTGTTAGAACCGTATCCATAGATGAAAGAAGTTTGCAAAATAAGTGCCACGGCAGCGAGTGAAAATTTGAGATAATCCATAGTTAGAAAATACTTCAAACTATAGCTAATTATTTTTGTCATGCTGTTGCAAACGTGAAAGTTTTTATACCATTCAAAATGTCAGGATGGTCAGTTACAAGGAAAGTAGTTTAGTAATTTAACGACTGTCGGACGCTTTATCTTTTTAACTCACCGGTTTCCTTTCCCGGTGTTCCGGACTATCCAATCAAAATTAGTCATAGACAGGTGACGATAAAATTAAGACATCACATGTTACTTTAGCTCATTCAATCATGTACATATTGCAAACTATTACAACCGTTATAACAAATTGACAGTTTATGACACACGTGGGCAATCCAGGTGTAGATCTACTGGTTAAAATAGTATTACCTACGGCAAATTTAAAGCAAATCACCGGAAGTATGCTAGGGTCGGTTATTTTTTTATTTTTATTTTATTATTTTTTTTTCAGTCGCTTGTGCATCTTTATAACAAGAACTAGGGCTATCTAAAAATTACGTAGGGGCGGATGTGGTCACTGGACCACGGGTCCCGAGTTCTATCCCCCGCTTCTCCACTAACATTACAAATAGTCTTTCGGATGAGACGAGGTCCCATGTATCAGTGCTTTACACTGAGCCGGGGGTGTCTTTGGAAAGGGATGATTCCTGTATCTTACACTAGCCCCACAACATAAAATAAATAATCTCTTCAGGGGGCGTCGGTCATATAGGCAACCGGTACAGACGATAAATAAGCTCAAATAGATAGATAGATAAAAATTACGTATGATAGTTTGATAATGCAAAAAGCTGAGAAGTGTTTGTTCAAAACATTTTTCACTTAAATGGAATTACATTTGAGAGCGATGTTTAAAAAGATTTAGACTGAAATTTTAAAGATGTGTGTATATAAGCGTTGACTTGTGACATCGTGATTTTTTTCTCCGCGACCCACATAAATGTCATCATATAATGTTTTCTCCTAATAAATAGTAGGCTTTATATTTATCCATATATTAATAAAATCAAAATGTCAATTTTGAAAAGAATCTATCGTTACAGACGAATGTTCTTTCTTTTAATGTAGTGACAGGCTTTGTATTCATTTTATGACTGACATGATTAGCATAACATACACTCCTGAAAAGGGCATCGTCAGACAATGCCGTACAACGAATCTGTGAAACAAATCAAGTGTGATACGTCTGATTGACAAAACTAACTTAATATAACACTTAGGAATGCATAATTAAGTGCAAAGACCATTGTTTTATAAAAAGATCATCCTTGTTTCGACCGGATGGAAAGAGTGTGTTATAAAAAGGACAGACCGACAGAATTGAACGACAAACACTGACAAAATCTCCATTCTGATATATAAGATACCAAGTTGCACAACTTTAGACGATGATAAAACTATTGTATGTTACTTAGATCGTTTGCTATTACTTAAATAATTCGCTATATTTTCACATTATGTACGAATAGTGTGGCAAAATTTTAGATATGTCGGAACTAGAAGCTATTCGATTGGAACTCCCTGAAAGGAGTTCTTATAGATCGGATATGGACTGCACGCTTTATATTACGTCACCAGGTAACGCCGACCAATCCTTTATTTCAGAGTAATTTGTGTGCATTTACAGTTATATCTCTTAGAGAAAATGTTTGACTAAGGATGGATGGTTAAATGGTCAGCCTGACGTACAGACGGACGCCAAGATATTGTCTCCAATGAAGCCTCGATGGAACCAAGTTTGAAAACAAAGAATAAATGAAAGCAGTCAGCCAACCAGCATGTTTTGTAGATGACTGTTATGACCTTTGCATTTTTTTTGAGTTTAAATATTGAACAAAGTTCAGGCTGTAACAATGACTGGCTAGAGGTTCGTGACGAAAGAACTAATCTAAGACCTCATGTTTCAGGTATGTCAAGGCAATATATTTGATGAGAAAAATGTAAGTTCTGGCAGTGTCCAATATTAATGTTACTCAATGTAAAATATGAACAAATGTTTCGTCTCAGTTTTATACTATGTTATTTATGTTAATATGTTTCAAATTAGAAGTAAATAGAGTTAAAATATTGACTAAAACAACATGTAATAACTATATGGTTCAAAGACAATAAACAAAATAGGTATTAAGTCAACACCAAGAAGACTTAAAAAGAACGTTAGTACACTAAACCAGAAAAAAACAATGGGCCCCTGACCAATAATTGTCGATATCAAATTGATTGGTGTAGTACCTACGCTATGAACATTAAATGCATATTCTAATGTTTAGAGGGAGTTCAAAGATGTAATACAGCTAGATTTCAGTAAGTTGTCCATCAAGCGGGAATAACGTATCAGTTAAAGCTATCAAATCATCCTACTCATTGTAGAGGTAAATACGGGAATATTGTAGGTTTGCCGGGCAAGCAATGTGGCAACTACATCAATTATACTGAGAACTAGTGGCGCAAACCATTTTCCCTGTTTCCATAGTGGCAGTTCCTTGTCGTCTAGTGGATTCGAAATTATGATCACAGAATTTTTCAGAGGTCGGTTCTCACGTCTTTTTACGGGAAGATAATGGTATTATAAATTTATTTTGTTTGCTTTTGAGAAATGAACATTTTTTTCACCAGAAATTTTAATTTTGCGTGATTTAAGCACAAGAAGTCCTATTCATTTAAGTTTTGTTTGGTTAATTAAAAGTCACAGGGAATCTCTGCTGTTAAAGTGATTGTAACTTGCTGAGATTTCAACTGAATTTAATGTCTAGAGACTACCTTAAGACGATTTATATGTCATTCAAAATAATAAAACTTATGAACAATTCGTTGTTCTCTTTCTAAAGGTCTTTGCAACAAAGCTAATGTGTTTCTCTGCAGTAATGGCCTCTGCATCTCAGACAGTTTGGTCTTTAATGGTTACAACGCTTGCGGGGATTACTCGGATTGTGTTGCTCTTGTCCTTGCTGTTGGGGTTATCATTGCCATAGTAATAGGCTCAATATGTTTCGTTATCATAGTAGCAACTGTTTCCGTTACATGTTGTCGACGTCTTATGGTAAGTATTTTAGGTTGCCTAGAGATTTTCCCTTTTTCCGTGATAATGATAATTAAAACGGCATTTTTTTAAATTCAATGAGGGACATTCCTGATAAAAAAATTATCTCCTTTACTCAGATAACATCAAAGTTAGACCAAATAGCACATTGGTCCCTCTAACTTTATCCTTGTTTCTAATTGTGATGGTCTTGTCTTTTAGTTGTAAAAATTGTAAATTATATATCAAATTAAAAGTTAGGATTAGCAAAAACAAAGATAATGGTGTTAACAAAACATGTTGCTAAACGTAAAGTGTAATCTGACTACCATTGTTACAAATAATTTGGCTTAATTATCACCATACCAAAAGAGAAAATAGCGATAAAAGCAGAAAATCAAAATGGAAGGACCAGTGTAATATCAGTGAGTATTCAGGGTAGATAATCCACTGATGTCCCCCATTGAAAATACAATGCACTTAGGTTTTGTTTAGGTGTTAGAAACAATGCAGTTTGTTTTTGTTTTTTGTTTTTGTTTTTGTGTTTTTTTGAAAGAGAACACTGTTTTGTTACTAAGCCTCTATTCAGATAATTACCATTTCATTTGTATTAACGACATTGTAATAACTTTTTGCACAATAATGAATAGGTCATCACAAAGATAAGTCGATTTTTAAAACAGTTATTTGTTGAGAACTTCCTAAATTCTCAGCAACAAACAAGATCTTAAATAGAACATTTTTACATTAAATCTTTTTCGTCTACAGGGAAAAGTTTATCAGCCGGTAAATGTCGTGGCCACAACGACATATGGGTCAGGCAATAACCAGTCTTTCCAACCCATACGACAACCGTACGCTGCATTTCCTACAGGACAACAATAACAATACAACCAACAACCTCCATCTGCACAGTATCGAACCCAAACTTACAAGAGTTGAAATGTGACACTTTTCAGCCAATGAAATATCAATGTGTAAATAATTTTTATATTGTAAAAAATACACTCAACTGAAAATCCTTTTTACGAGAGGTGTTAAAACACACAAAAAAGGGGAGAAAGTCTTTAAATTGTATCGCAATGTTATGGAATGTTCATTGTATAAAGTGGAAACACCAAATGAAAATGTAAAAAATGGCGGGCATAGTCTTATCATAGGCTATCAAAGGCTCACATAGCAGCGTAATCTCTGACACACATTTTCCACGGTAAAGCACCTCTTAAAATAGACGCTCGGTCTGAAATATCGTTAACAATACTTATATACTATGGACGTCGAAAAATAAATACATTTGAGGAATCATTACCTGTAAATGTGCTGATTGTTAACTTATATCTGCCGTGAGTCAATCGATAAGAACGTATGATTTATTTTCCACAGATACTGAAATAGGTCCGATGACAATTTGAAGTGCTTTGAAAGCATTACTGTTTGCGACAAGTCAGTAAAAGTTTCCTTGGCTAAATGAATAAAAAAAAAAAAAAAAAAAAAAAAAAAAAAAAACCACACAACAACCAGAACACAACAAAGTTTCAAGGTTTCAAGTCAGATGCAAATTGTATTTTTCATTCACAATGAAACAAGTTGATCTATTCAGGTAGTGATGCGACTTGTTTTGAGTACGAACCACTTCAACAGTATTATTTTTACCCACTTTTGGATAATTTCACTTTGTTTAGAATCTGCGAAATACATTGTGCAAAAGAAACTAAAAGAAAGACCAAAGTATGAAAGAATAGATAATGCATGACGAATATATAACAGAATACTGAATGTAATTGTTGTAAAGTATATAGAAGTATATCTGACGAATAGTAGTATGGCAAGCGGTAAATGATGCATGTATACTGCAATTTTTCTACCACTAATATACTACTACCAAATTGAACCATCCACTTTGGTTCCAGGGTCAAGATCGACGGCTTGAGGTCAAGCTCGATGGCTTGTCAAACTATAACTTCTCAATAACCAAGAGACATAGATTCAATCCTACTTCAGACCTGATTCAGTTTTCGGGAGGTTGGTAAACATCAGTTTACACATAAAATGGTAATAGTTTTACTTCTCATTTTCTTGAACAAGTGCGCTCACAATTCACTTACCTATCCAAATACATTTTATTTCCAAATCAAATGATCTGTTGGCGAATACACAAGCATTGTTCATCGCCAGTTATACATTAATTTCGCAGTTTGACATGAGAATGAAAAGTAATGAATTATCAATGAGGCTTCTAAAGTATAGGATTATAGAACATTTAATGTTAAAATGGAAATAAATAATTCATACCATCACAGATCATTAATATATTGGTGACAAGCCTAGAACAAAATAGAACAGAACAAAATTGGTTAGATTTGTTTAACATTTTATAACGACTCTTTAGTAGCAACGAAACATGTTAAAGAAGATTTGTCAGGTTTCCTAGACAAAAACATGCCCAGAAACGTGCCTGGCTTGCAAGCAGCTTAAACTATTAAATATACTTAAATAGACAGGATGGACTATCATGAAATAATAAGTCAATGAGTTACTATGGCAACCAATTTTCCCTTCTCACTATTAAATGGACATAAAGAAATCACGATGAATGGACAAAAGTCATGTTTACACAAAGCGGATTCCATGTGATTCAAAGAACGGTCAAATAACTACACAGATTATTAAGGTATTAGAATACTAATAAACATTCTATCAGCCGTCAATAAATTGACCTTTTTCTAAGAAATATACTACCCTAGAACAACAGATAGACAATATATGACGCTTTTACCGTGGGGGTTTCAAGAAATGACTAATATTCACTTCAAACCTCACCCGGCTTACTGGGTTTATAAGGTATAGAGAAACACAATGTTTTTTTTCTAAGACTGAATATAAAAAATACTGTTACTTAGTATGTAATCACTCATATTATGAAGACCTACTGACTGCTGACAAAAACATACCAAATGAAAAGTCAAAAGCAAAAAGAAACGAAATATGTTTATAAACATAGCACGAATTTACCCCACCCACTTCATTATGATGGGTATGATATCAACATAAACTTCAAACTAAATCCTCGAGGTTTCATATTAGCTTTAATTATTTTTATTCATGAACTATTCTAAACAAATTGGCAAAATATCAAATACTTTTACCGTCTAGTTTTAGAGAAATTTATAATTGAAATCACAAATATCCAAATTTTCATCAATTTACCATGTTGAAAAACTTTGTTACAATTGAAATATATTTAAAACGAAAGACATTGAATTTGAAATCTATAAAAGTTATTGTTGTAAAACCAAAACAATGTAAAACTGCCAAAAACTCAAGAAAAAATGGTTTGAGTGGGGTTTGAATCCATTCATTTCAGTGGAAGTGCCTAAATCCTACACAAATTAATGGAACTGAATAATCTTCAGAGTGGAGGTAGAGTATTAGGAATCTTATACCTTAACTGAACATATGACTAGATTCTACGCAAAATTTGAGACAGCAAAACGGAGTAAAGTACTGATTTAGTAACTGTCTCCTGATGTCCATGGTACGGATTGTAAGCTGAATGCTTAGCAGGAACTTGGTATTTTGCAAATTTAGGTAGTCCAAAGAACTTCTGCAGAGCTGGATAAAAAGGTTTCGGTGAAGGAACGTATTTCAGAGCCGATAAAATGGCTGCTGCACAGTTTGAATGTTACTCGGATATGGAACAGTAGCCGGATACACCATTTTTTGTTTGTTCAGATGAGAAGGTAGGGAGGATGGAAAGAATCCAAGACCTGAAAAAGAAAACAGGATATGCTGTAGTTGACGTAAAGGCTTGATATTTACGTAGTGCACAATTACATTATTTCCTCAATAAATCGTATATATCTGTAGATATATATATATATATATATATATATATATATATATATATATATATATATAATCAACAAGGTTACGTCCAAGCACATAAAAAATTACTGCCTTATACTATTGAGAGAATATCAAAAACAAATCTGTTTGTTCAATAACGATGCCTTTTAAAAGAGTATCTTTTTGGTATCTTTAACGCATAAGAGTCTGTTGACGAATTTCTGTATCTTAGGCGTCTAATTACAGGAATAGAAGAAGAGAAAGGATTTGATAAATATAATGAACCGTTGACAAACTATTTCAAATTTGCATTGGTGGAAATTGGAAGAAGAAGTCCGTTAACATTTCAGAGAAAACAATATTGTCTCTATTTATTTTCGTATAATGTAGTTTTATAAGCAAATAAATAAAATGTATAACTACCTATATCAGTTCAGAAACAAAATGACGTCAAAACTTTACGTTAAATGGAGATTTAATATAACTAAATATGTAAACAAAAAAGTTCTCTAAAAATAAATCTTAGACCCAAAAGATAAGCAAATAGATCAATGAAATATAAAGAAATAGTATTAAACATACTATTATTGTTAGAATCGTAACGGTACGTGAATGGCAGCAGTTTGCAAAATAAGTGCTACAGTAACGAGTGAAAATTTAAGATAATCCATAGCTAATGCTGAAGACAGATTTTGCAGTCGTAAAGCAGACTTTCTATTTGATATACTGCTACGCACCTAAAAGGTTTTATACAATTAAAAATTTCAGGATGGTCAATTATAAGGAAATTAGTTTGGTAATATTACGACTGTCCGATATTTACTCATTTTTTTAGCCCACCAGTTTCGATTCCCGCTGTTCTCAACTATCCAATCAGAATACGTCATAGACAGTTTACGATAAAATTAAGATATCACATGTTATTTCAGCTTATTTAATCATGGACATATTGCAAACTATTACAATAAATTGACATGTTAAGACACACTAGGGCAATTCAGGTGTAAAATTACTGGTTAAAGTCTTACGCTTAACACCTACGGGCAAATTACAGTGTGCTAACTTTTAATGTAGCGACAGACTTTGTATCTATTTTTATGACCTGAATTGTATTACGTACCCTGCTAAAAACAAAATGTCAAACAACGCTGTGAAACAGAACTTTCTAAAAAAAATCAGAAACGATGCCTGAATTGTCTGACAAAAAACACTTAATATTACAGGAATACAGGAACAACTACGATCACAGGTTAATAAATTGATCAATTCTGTTTCGACTGGATGGAAAGAGTGGTGTCAAAAGGAACAGACCGACTAAATTGAACGACTAACACTGAAAAAATCTCTGTGTTGATACATAAGAGAGCAAGTTGCAATTCGTTTAAGCATCCAACGACAATGAGACAAGTCCTACTGTGACCACAGTTGTTTGATACGTAGCTGAAAAACAAACAACATAATAACAGTTTATGGTAAGTGTAAGTATACATTATTTTTTAAGTATATTCGAGGGTGCGACTATGATCGAATAAGTAACTCGAAGAAATGACAATAACGAGACAACTATTACTTACACGGAAATACATAGACCACATTCTTATAATTTTGTTAACACATCCAATAAAAGTATTTGGCAGCGCTAAAAAGACACAGATTTAGACTACATTCCGGGCGCACGTCCGTGTCATTTGGAAAACCTTTGAAAAACCCTGGGGTGTCAGCAGTCTCCCATGAATTATACAATAATCTAGATGCTACATACAAATCACAAGTTTGAAAAGTGACAAAAACGGAAATTACAGTATCATAAAGTTGAGAATTTTTGAACACTTCTAAAGTTTTCAGAATGGTTCGCTGACCACTGAAGGTTGCACGCTGAACATTGAAGGTTGCACGCTGACCACGGAGGACATAGAAAGACAGTCTACTATCAGAGAACACATTCTCAGTTGTACACATTCCTTTTCATACAATGTTTAACAATTGCCAAAAAAGCATTAAAGGCTTGCATATACAGAGTAACAATATCGAGAACTTATATTAGTTTAAACCCGTGCTTGCAGACTGTTACTTATCAGTACGAATTAATGAAAATGAACTGGTCAGGCGCGGCCGCATAGTTTTCACGCATTTCCCTGCTGATTTAAAACTTCCAGGCTTCTGACTTGATCCTGCCAGACTGCTGACTTGCTACATCCAGGTTACTGATTTTTTTAGTTGATGCTGCCAGACTGCTTTACAGTTTCAGGATGCTAAGCTTCTGACTTGACGCTGTCAGACTGCTGACTTGCCACTTCCAGAGTGCTGAGCTTCTGAATGGATGCTGCCAGGCTGCTGACTTGCCAATTCTAGGGTGCTGAACTTCTGACTTGATGCTTTCAAACTGCTGAGTTGCCACTTCCAGAGTGCTAAGCTTCTGACTGGATGCTGTCAGATTGCTGACTTGCCACTTCCAGGGTGATGAACTCCTGACTTGATGCTGCCAGGTTGTTGACTTGCCAATTCTAGGGTGCTGAACTAACTGACTTGATGCCACCAGGCTGCTGACTTGCCACTTCCAGGGTGCTGGGCTTCTGACCTAATGCTGTCAGATTGCTGAACTTCTGACTTGATGCTGCCAGGCTGCTGACTTGCAACTTCCAGAGTGTTTAGCTTCTGACTTAATGTTGCCAGGCTGCTGACTTGCCACTTTCAGGATGCTGAATTTTTTTACTTGTTGCTGCAATGCTGCTGACGTTACACTTTAAGAGTGCTGAGTTTCTGACATGTTGCCGTCAGACTGCTGACTTGCTACTTTCAGGATGCTGAGCCTCTGACTTGATGCTGTTAGATTGCTAAATTGCCACTCACAGGGTGCTGAACGTATGTCTTGATATTGTATGAGTGAAAGTAATTAAATTTAAGTGAATATTAACTACAGTCCAATCGCGCTGCTACAAATTGCAGTACAACGAAATAACGGTTTACTACGAAAAAAATTTTTTCTTCTTTATTAAATTAAGATAAAATGCGATTTAACGAAATGCGATTTAACGAAAAATGCAAATGAGCGTACAATTATCACGGTCCCATAATGAAATTAACAGTGAAATAAAGATGCAATATAGCGAATCGCCGTCAGACAGGTGTTTTCTCACCTCCTTGAGTGATACCTGATGCTTGCACAGATCTTCTTGTGTTTACTGTTACTGAGCATACTGAGCAATTATCGCCCGAAGCAATAGTGGCACGATATGCTGCAAACAACAAGCGTGTTTGTTTGATTGTTTCACAAAACTTTTTGAGTGATAACATGTCAAAAGTTCCAAACAGTACAAAATCTGGACAAGTTGTATCGCTTGACATTCTTGATTTTGCAATTCAAATCTGCAATAAATTACAACGAATAGAAAATGTACGATTTTCTAGTAATCCGGTGAAGGGCCCTGGCTAGCCGGGATTGATTGTATTGATAACATGTAAATACGTAATAAAATGACATCAAATGTTCCTTTCTTCTTTACTTTCAAAGTCTTAATTGACTCCGACATATCACGACAACAATATATAACGACATTAACGTTTTGCGATGGTATCAACAAATGTATGAATAAAAATGCGTTTCTACAAAAAATGCGGTATTTCGAAAATTCTACAGGGTCCGATGCATATTCGTAGCATCGCGAATAGACTGTATAATCTTAGCTTCCAGTTAATGTTAATTTTCCTGAGCATACTTCAAGTTCATCTACCTTTGATTTTTAGGTCGTTTGTATTTAATACTATTATTTCTGATCACGCAATACAACTAACTGGTGATATTTGAAAATAATCACATAATGAGTAAAAGTTACATGACGTTCATCTAACGTTAAAATACATGTACAGATATCTAGCTTTAAAAAGTCTCCTATTGTTAGTCAAACAATCCATCATTCATTCATTCATTCATTTATTCATGCTTTTTTAATTTCAGCAACACAAGGATGCCCATTTATTTTTCCCAAAAATTCCCAAAAAACCTACCAACAAAATCAAAATTTTGAACATTCAGGGTTTGTTTGACAAATCTTTCATAAATGAAGATACTTAAAATTATTTGTTCATCAACTACTTAAAGTTTTAGAGAAAACACCGTTTAGAAAAGTGGCTGTCACCTAGGAAATGAACTTTGACTCACTAATCTAAAATTCCAAATAGGTCATGTCGGGGCCAACCTTCATATCATGTGCCAGGTCCTAGGTTGGGTTGCTACCAATTAATTTACTGAAACCGTTTTATATGTAGATCTGATGTCGGTCATCTCGATGTCTTTTATATCTTCTTTTAGAATCCGACCATCTACGAACAATTTACCCTTCCCTCCACACTCAATAGTTCCGCTAATTTGACTTTTGATGAAGCGACCTCATTATCGATAAGGTCATAACCGTTAAGTTTAATGTTCTTAGTCTGTTGGAAGAACTTAAATATGGTTAATTACCAAACAGAGATAATCAGGTTCGCCATGTCTAATACCTTATGAACAGAGCAGCCTAAGATAACACATTCATCAACTCATATATATATTTCAACAAATAATCTGTCACAAATACAGGAGATAAATAGCCCAAGCTGTCACTAGAACCATTTTTGAGAATAAATTGCCATGAAGGCTGCCAAAAATATTTCAAATCTTGTAGCTACATAAAGTGGAAGTCTTATAGTTCCTGTTTAACAGAATCGGTATTGGTTGCCTTGGATAACAGGCAACTATAAAACAGGGATGCTACTAATATTTTAGTTTCTCTTGGTAAACATTTTTACCTTTTGTCATCTGTGCACTTAAAATGATAACACATTATTGTGAACAAGTTAAATTCTAATAATCATGATAAAAGTATTCTATTTACCATTTTTAAGACCTTAATGTTCACCAAATAGTGACTTCACTACAGCAGCTCCAGTAAAAAAGTCTTCAGATCAATTTATCTTAGCCTTTATCCATTTTCTTTTTTATTCCAATTGTAAAAGTACAAGAGAGTACTTGTAGTCATGACTGACAAAAGTTCTTTCATTGTCACTTTATAAACAATCTTTTACTTTTGAAAAGTTTCACACTTAAAGTTTAATTTTCATATATCTCTTAGATTTTCAGTTCAAAGTTATTCAGAATTCCTGTCTGGAAATTAGCTTTGGCATAAAATTCAAATTGTTCATCAGTCTAAGCACTAACAGCAGTCATCTGGGCACTTGAAGAATTTTTTCTGGTAAAACAGACAAACTAAATTGCATGTATCTAGATAGGTTTGTCAAAACTGTGCCTGTACCAAGTTCTTCGATTTTATGGTACTGCAACATATTTTTTTAAAAAAAACTATGTAATGCTATGACTAATTATCAACGGTTTAATAAAAAACAAAACAAGAAAAATTGCAGAAGACATAGGTAATTCATATTTATGCACATAAAAATAACTCAACTCAACTCAACACACCTTTATTTCTTGTCAGGTTACATGTACAAGTAACAACATGACATTACATCTGCTATTAAATATACAATGTATTAACTGTGGGATATAGTAAGATGGGGACAGTGAATTACATTACCAAGATCGTCAATAAAATCAAAACATTCATAAAATATATATTTGAAATTAGGACTTAACGAGAAGATGATATACCCAACTGATAGTGACCTTTAACAACAACTGCAAAAGGTCTTAAGGTTGGGAGTAATGTTTAAATAATAAAAATCAGTTTAAGTATAAAGTTGAAGTTTAAGTTAAGTTAAAGCAAGTTAAGAAACATGATTCAGGTTCTAACTTGCACTAGAATTGTTATGGTCATTCTTCTGAAATAAAAAGAAGAAATCACTAACATTGACCTTTAAAATTAATAATAAATGGTGCTGAAATTTATATTTGATGACTCGCACATTTACATGCAAACTTAACAAAACAGTGACAGTAGAGTAAGGATTTTTTATTCGTTAATTTTAAAAGGCGGTTAATATAGAAAATTTGTACAACCGTTAACAAAAACAAAAAAGTATACAATAGTACTACGAAGTAGCATTATCATTCATAAAATAAAGTATGCTCATTCATGCAGAAGAGAGTTGATATATACTAAGGATTATTGTTGAACACTTTAATAATAGCACGGGAAAACAGAGCAAGATTCTTAAGTATTTTTTGTGATCCTGACGCTAAATTTCAATACATTTGGTCTCGAAAAATAATTTCTTGGAATGAACCGTTTACGATCGTTCGCAGAAAAAGGACAAGTAAGAATATTTTTTATAATGCAGTTCTTCACCTACATCGTTTAGCGGACATAGTGGACAGTTCCTCTGTTCTAATGGTAAAAAAGATTGTGGCCAACGACCATTTTTCTAAGCTTTGTCGGAGATTGTATGGAATCTTAATTAGGTACGGTTCTAACTTGAATTTGTGTTTGAAAAGACGATAATTTAATCCTTTCGAAGAATTTGACATAAGACTTAGCCAATTTTGTAAAAACTGGTCGATTAAGTTTCTTTTGACCACATCACTAAAGTGATTTAACATCAAGTTATTTTGATTGTCCCATACGTAAGTATTGCCTGTTTCGTTCAGGATATTTTTAACGAATGATAACCATTTGAAGTCTGTGTTAGAGTTTACCATATTTTTGTAGCAAATATGCGCGAGTTTACTCTCTTTAGATATTACCAATTTTGTCCGGTATTTGGTAATTCTAGTTTTTACCACAATATTTAAGGGGTATCTACCCAGTTCTCCGTATAGCATATATAGAGGGGTACTTTTTTTAGTTTTTGTTATTTTTCTGAGGAAGCTAGTGTGTATTTTTTCTATTAAGTCAAGATTTTCAAAGCCCCAAGCAGTTATATAACAAAATTGATACTATTGTTTGATCGGAAAGTTTTAACAGCAGGTCAACTGGAAGGTCAATATTGTAGATTCTTGTGTAAAGAATATGCATAGCTTTGCATGGTTGTTCATATAAAAAACTTCTAGTTCCTATAAAACTGCCAGTCGATGTAAAAACTGTACCCAAATATTTATACTCCTTAACATTTTCTATCGTTATGTCATTTATGGTGAATTTATATGAATTAGGTTTATTAGTTCCAAAAATCAGAACTTTAGTTTTACTCATATTTATCTTTAATTTCCATAAATTACAGTATGTATTGAACTTATTTAATAAATTTTGGAAATACTTCGGATTATCACTCACAATAATTGTATCATCTGCGTAGAGTAAAACAAATAACTGTAAATAGGTATCAAATTCTAAACTTGGATTTTCTATCTTTATTCCGTCATTTCCTGTCTGTAAATGTCTGTCTGCTTTCTAAGTCATTTAAGTAGATGGAAAAAAGAATTGGCGATAATTTTTCGCCTTGGCGTACCCCACAGTTACTTTTGGAAAATTGCGAGAATTCATTATTGACAGATACGCATGCTTTAATATCTGCATACATATTTTTGATAACATCATAAAATGTTTCCTTGGATTCCGTTTTGAATTAAGTTTGACCAGAGGCCTACTCGCCAAATTTTATCAAATGCGGATGAAAAATCTGCAAACAGCAAAAAAACTTTTTCTTCTGAGACCTCAGTCTATCAACCAAGAACTAAAGTGTAAATACGTGATCCACTGTTGAATATTTTGCTCTGAAACCAGCTTGATTCTCGTTTAGTATTTCGTTTTTTTTCCAAAAATTCATTTATTCTATTATTTAAAATTGCGGTAAATATTTTGCCTAAACAGCTTAAAATTGTTATAGGCCGCTAGTTTTCCGGGTTAAGGGGAGATCCTTTCTTCTTAAAAATCGGTTTAATTGATCCAATAAGCCATACGTCAGATATATTCCTGAATTGAGGATTTTATTAAAAAATGATGAATAAATAGGTATCATGCGGTGTTTTGAGATTTTGATGTATTCGTTATAGATATTATCAAACGGTGGCGCTGCTTTAGAGTTTTTACATTTACTAATAACTCTTAGAATTTCAACTTCATAAATAGGGCGATTCAGGCATTCGATGTCGTATTCCACTTGGTTATATTGGAAACTCAGAAACTCTGAATGTTCATGACTTTCTTCGAAATTTGCATTTTTAAAATGATTATAAAAGTCTTCTTTAGGCGGCATTTTATCAGTGGAATTGTTTTTAAAAGTGTTTAATACTTTCCAATAATCTCTCGGTCGCTTAAAATTCAAATCCCTGAGTTTAGGCTCATTTCGTGATTTATGCCTACGAATGAATGAATTCATGATCTGTTTATAGTATACACTGGCCCGGTTTATTTCAGCTTTATATAGGTCAGATTTATTCGAATTGTACTTTTTTGTGCCTTATTATATCTTTGTCTCGCTTTATTGCATTGATGCCCATACCAGGGTTTATTTTTGTTTGACCTGAAATAACGGGGAAATGTATTCTTAGCAGAATCTTGAAATAATAGCGCTATTTCGTCCGATATTTCATTTACATCATTTTTTTATTACATCATTACAAATGACATTTTCTTTTGATGTTATATGAAGTGAATCTAAAACTTTTTTAAAATAAGTCTTCCATATTTATTTCTTTTAAAAGTTTCTCGACAAACAAATCATAACAAAAAGTAAGTATTCCAAAAAAAAAAAAAATGAAAATATTGAACATTTCTTTCATAAATTCATATACTTTATTCTAATGGTCATTCTTTAAATACATTACTTAAAATTAAATACTATTAAACTCTTTAGGTACAGACATACCTTTTTCTGGTTTCCATGGTTATCATTCCACTAATAATACAAAAAATAACGAATTAAAAAAAATCGAAACTTTTCAAATAACCATGTTTAGTTCAGTACATATTTCTAGACAATTTACGTTTAAAATTACCTCTAAACAACACCCACCTTGTCAATAATATAAATGAAAAGATGAACTGTGTATGATGGTAATAAGTAATGAAAATAAATTATTGGAATAATTTGTCCACTTTTTGCAGTTATTTTGATAATAACTTTGTTCAACTGGTTATTTTATTGTAACTATATTTTGCATTCAAGAGTTCACATATCAATGTACACGTAGATAAGAGGTTAAAGGTTCTAATCAGAATTCGGATATAAATAATTGAACACACTGTCTATTATTCTGTTCGCAGAGGTAACCCTCACTTTTCCATTTACTTTCTCGGTAAATAATTTGTATAAACCATCACGACCTCCACGATTTACTGCAAGTCTCAGATGTGCTAATGACAAACCACTTTTGGCTATTTTTATTGCCATTTGTTTACTAACAACTTTTTCTTGTTGCATATTACTTTGAGATAGCAAGTTTACATCAGCTTTTTTTTCAAACATGTATGTGTCTATGGCTGCATCCATTGTTATACTATGACAACACATCTGGTCAAATGGTATTTCAGTAAATAAGAGAAGTTTTTGTAAACTACATACATCTTCAAGGGCATTATGAGCAGAATATTGAGCATCCATTACATTCTTCACAAGATATTCTTGGCTATGTTTATCTAACACTGGAAATTTTTCTTTACACAAAGGCATAGTATCCACAAAACCTATTACAAAGTTTTGAAAAGAGGTTAATAAATTACATAGCTCAAATGACCTTACTAGCCTTGGGAAGTCAAAAATTCTAAAATTATGACCTATCAGTACACATGGATTTCTTTTTTCTAACCAAACTAAAAATTGTTCCAATGCTGTTCTTAGAGACACTGCATGCACTGGCTTTCCTTTGTAGCACATCATATTATTTACCACTGTCAATCCAGTCAACTGTGTTGCTCCTAGAGTTATGGGTTGAGTTGGAAGAATATAATGGTTAAAGTAGTCTTTCCCTGACACAGCAGCTATTTGTGTTATATCACAGGATTTATGAAGACCTGTTGTCTCAATATCACAGTAAACATGTGTACAGTCAGTATTAGTTTCTATTTTTTCTTACCTCTGGAGCTGAAGTTGGTTTTGGTATTTCAATAATATCATTTTCATTGTTACCTATTAAGTCTATTGATTATTGATAAGTTACACCTTCTCTTAACTTTTTTTGTGCGTTTTGTTTACTTTTGTTCATTTTTTTTTTCAACTTTTTTTTTTGAAAGTAAGTGTATTTTCAAATTCTAAACGCCTTTTTCGTTTATGATGCTTTCGTTCAGCATGTTTTGAATAGAATTTTCCTGGAGATATACCAATTGATTTGTTCACCTGTGTAACATATGTTGAGCCTAAATTTTTTTTCTGCAACAATACAATTAACTGTGTTTTGTAAGCTACTTGCTGAAGAATAATGGCAACGTTTTGGCGCTTTAGATGCAATCATATTGTTGAAAGACTCAACATCTTTTGTTGATGCTGCTGGTGATATTTTATCATTATTTTTTATGAAACTTTCAAAAATTGAGCTTAAATCTGTACGGAGCTCCTCACCGACTAAGTCTCGACCATAGGGCAAAGAACTGTGTTTGTATTTCTCTGGATCACTAATGTAACCACACCAGGTATCGTTGCAATTTTCATGTAATCCGAACGCATGCGGAAAAATTTGATTCAATGCTTTTGCAAGCCCTCCAGGATTGTTTTTATTCTGGGCTTCTGCATAATTGAAACATTTTTGAATATACTGAATTACTTTTATTGTTAGGCACTTGTGTTTTTTTCTGCAAGGCATAAAGCCTGTTGCCAAGATGCTTTCTTGTATGATTCATATCACTCCACTTGACAAATGAATGGTTAAGCGTTTCTCGAAGCTTACTAGCGGTTGTTGTGTCATCATCCATTATCAATACACCCACTTGTACGTTTTTATTTTTTTCAATGTTCATTACAACTTGGGCGGCAACATCTGGTTCCATAGATTTTGAAGACCCATCCCAATTTTTGCAACACTTGTGGTCAGGCGGAAACTGCCCTTTGTTTATATGGTAAGTGCATTTTCTGCAGTCTTTGGACCGAACACCAAACCCACATACTTTTCCAGATAAATTTCCAATCATTGTCCCAACATCAGATTTACTATCATATGCACGACCGGCTCCACGCTTTTGCCATCCCATATCATACTAAAAGACGTTTTCGGTAGTTTTTTCTGCGCAACGTATTGCGCATCCAAGGAAGATAATCACGGATAGTTACTCTTTACAAAGAAGGTAGTAGAACGATATTCGGATAACCGTTACCAATTTCGGATACACAAATAACAATGAATAAACAATACCGAATAAATGGGCATTTTGTCAAAAGATCAAAAGGTGAACGGGCTAGAAGAATAACAGAATCATTTCAACAATACCGGACACATCAGGGACAGGAATCTAAGCCTGAGTTTGACGACAAAGATTCCAATTCCTTCGTCGTTACCCCACCCACTAGTAGCAGTAGCGAAAATGCACCCCAGTCTGATTGTTTTGTCAAGCAGAGAGACTCAGACGTTTTTAAGATTGACCCAATCGATACTTCTGGGCGACGTATTGTAGAATTGTCACATTTAGCCAAACAACTGTATTGTCTAGATTGTGAAAAGTCTCTTCTTTTAGAAAATGTAGTTAATGAAACAAGATATGGATTTGGGTCATTGTTAATGATTGAATGCGAGTGCGGATCATGTAGAGAGGTAACAACTGGGAAGACACATCGTACTGGAAAACGGGGACCAGCTGTATTTGATGTTAATACTAAAACGGCCCTTGGTATGTGCATAGACAATATTCAATTTTACATTAAAAAATAACTAAATTAATTTACCTTGAGGCCAAGTAAATAATGTTGAGATCCTACTGGGGTTTTAACAAATGATAGCAAACAACATAGTCTACACTAATTTATGTTTTAAATTTTAAGTAATACACTTCCCCCATCTTTATACATTTTGAGCGGTCAACCACTTAGGTAACTGTGGTGAACAACCAGTTTGGCAAACAAATTTTTTTTTCTATATTTTATGAAGAGGTGCGAAAATGGTAACAGATTCTGCCGATCTTGTCTTATATAGTAATTTGTCCACTTGAATGTAAATTAAAAGCAACATAATATTAATATACACATACAAAGTGTTTTTACTATTGTTGATTATATTTAAGCAAATGAATATGAAATGTTTTTTACATTTAATGATTTATACGTGTATATTGTATATGCAAAGAAAACTACACATCAACACCTTTGATAATTGATACCCCAGTATACATGTACTATCCAGGCCGGAACATCATCAAGGATGCTAAGCTGAACTGAGGATGCTAAGCCGAATACAATACCTTTCTTGTATACTATAAATTATGTTTGCCAAACCACAACTTATTTTGTTATATAATGTCACCAAAACAGTAGTTCAACAAAATCTCTTTCATCCATCTAAAAGTCTTTGACTTGGGACTGAAACTTTGTGTACAGAACTACCAGACAGTTGTGAAATTTATTAGGGACCAACAACAAAGTTCCTCTTTTTTCTATAAGTTCCGGATTACCATTACTTGGCTTGTAATCTGTAACTTCTGTAATATGATTATGGTACCTAAATGTTTAATGATGATGTCAGTTTGCTGTATTGACACATACATTATTTTGCAGCAACTGGTTTTGAAGGATTATCAAAATGTAAGTGTTGTGTTCATAGCTTGTACTGATATGGTGATGGAAATTGATATTTTATATATACCTAACCTTTAACACACCTGTAACCTGCTAGAGATACCACTAGATATTTTCTGCTACTTGTATATATATTTATAGACTAAAACAGCATTACCCCTTTGCCATTCTGTGATCTTGGTCTACACTGTTCAAGGCAGAACACTTAAAACCATCTGATCAGGTTTTATAAAATGGAAATTTATAAATCAAATTTCATTTTTATGTGTTTATAGACCCGAGAATCTGTTGAATTTTCGGTTACATTTAAAAATGAAGTTTGTCAATTGGGTGTTTTCATCCTTTATACATCTAAATCAAAATATTTTTAATTTTGTGACTTATAAAATGTGTTGGGTCCATATAAAAAATATATAAATAAATGCTTAGTTATAGCTTTAGTCTTTCTGCTCACATTTCCTTTTTATACTGCTATTGAGCCTATGTTAAATTATTTTGAAAAGTAATAAACTATTTACTAACAGTTGATATGGAAATATGTCAGTAAAAAACTTTAAAAAAGTATTATAATTAATTACTTTTGATATTAACAGTTACAATTACATTTTCTATAAGGAAAATGACTTGTCTTACTAAAAGATGTTCTTATTAAAAATCGTTTTCAATTAATATTTACCTTTAATTCCCAGACAATTATATAAATTGTAATAAAGTTTATATGCAAATGGATGCTGATAACATCTTTCTTCAGCTATTGGACTTTGTCACCCCCACCCCCCAAGTACATGTAATATAATTGTTTTTAAGCAATTTGAAGTAAATTTTTTAATTAATTTTTAAATGAAGTTGGATTAAAGTTGGAAAATAACATACAGTACTTTTAAACTCTACAAAACGTTATTTGTGGTATTTATTAGTAATAAACAGTTTATTTCCTAGAAAAGTGTGAATATTATTGAGAGAAGACATAATATGCATTAATGTGAATATATATTTGCACATATTTAATTAACATGTGATTTCAATGTTTACAGGAATGATGCACAGTGGTTCAGGTCATACACAAGTAGAAAAGTTTATGTCTGCTCTGGAAATTGAAGGCCTCCATCACACATCAATGAAGAAACGGGAACTTGAAGTTGAACCTCATATTGAAAATGTTTACCGTAGGTCTTGTGCTGATGCTATACATGAAGAAATAGAACTTCAGAAAAAAAAGACAGGTAAAATTGTTTGGTGGTGTTTAGTCAATAAGCGATTTTGCCATGTAACATATTTTTGACATAATATTTGCAAAGATTTATTTGTTCCCCATAATCATTAACATCCGTTTTGCCTAGCACAGTCAGTATTGACTTTTGGAAGTTAACTTGAAGATAAGACGAAAAGCGGTCTGGACTTAAGGGGGTTAACTATCATTGTCGTACTAGAATTAACAGACGTTTTCTCCAATATTTTGCAAAACAAAAGCGGTAACGCAGAAAAAGTTTTTTAATTAAATTTCTTTCATCCTTTCCAATTGAAATTCATACGTTAAAAGTACGTTTCAGTTTTACAACATCCATGCGCGAAATTTGCACAGGTCAATCAAAATCACCAGTGGACCACCTAAGTGTACATGAAAACAAATTATAATTATCTTCATTTAAATTTTGTGTCATGTAACATGAGTAATATTATCATCTTGTTTTAACCTTTTACGATAAACTTTTTATAGCGTTTATTTATACTTCTCATAGTCACGAGACGGTTATTGATATGTAATTTTATCTTTCATTCCTCAATACCACAAGTTTTACAAAACTTCTGTTCACTAAAGGGTATTTTTTACATGGCATATTCTTTTAAGTGGAAAGAAATAAAACACAATAAGTAAACTGTAAGAATTGAAAAAAATGGTGTTTATTGTCGTATGTTTGATTTCAGTTGTGCTGGTGAACAACGTTTTCAGCATACCAACACGTAAGTATTAAAATGCTTATTTTCTCATCGTTAATAATAGAATATATTTATTTACGCCTGTCTTGAAAATTACCAAAAAATGTACGCATGTAATGTTCTAAGATAACACAGACAATGTATATAACAATTATCACATTCAGGTATAATTTAGGGACATTGGTCGGCGATAAAGCGCCGTACTCCTGATTCAGAGGTCGCTGGTTCGAATCCCAAGATGGGCAAGAAGCTTCAATAACAATCTGCATTGCATAAATTGGCAAAAGTATGCACGAGTTTGAACCCAGGAAGCAGTATAGAAAATGATTGACATAAGTTACAGCAACATGAAGCGAAGGTAGAGGAAATGATTGTTAACGTATTATAAATATATATATATATATATAGACCGACCCACCAACCCACCCACCGCCGACACACCAAACTATAAGTCAGTAGTCCTACGGCTGCCAACTTTATACAGTAATAAAACTATAGTAGTTTACTTAAATTGTTCGCTTATACTTTAATAATTCGCTTTATTTTCAGACTATATGGACAAACATTGTGGAAAAACTTTAGATTTGTCGGAACTAGGAGATGCTGTTCGACTGGAACTCACTGAAATGAGCTCTTATAGACCGGATATGGACTGCACGCTTTATATTACGTCATCAGATAGCGCCGACCAGTTCACGATTCATTTCAAGGTAAATTGTGTATACCAAGAATACATTTTGCGCACAGTTTGAATGGATGGATGGGTGGATGGATAAATTGATGGATGCATGGACGGACACAGACTTGTCTCGAAAGAAGCCTCATCGAGCACGAGCAGGGTAGGCAACTGACATGATTTTTTGGGGTATCGTAGTCACAGCGCAGATATTTTCACTCGATTCAAGTAAGTTTTTTTATCAATAACTTTGCTATTACTGGCTAAATCTTGAAATATAGCGCAGGGTACCCGGATTTATAAGTTTAATCAGAAGGTGTAATCGTCTTTTTAAATGCTTTAGAAGATTTTCCCTGAAAACGAGATTTAGTAATGGAAATTTCAAGAGCCGCAAAAGATCACACAGTTTTAGACAATAAAAGCAAATTAACGAGTATTTTCGATCAAATTGCATGCAAACATAACTTTAAGGTTCCATTAGAAACTTATCATGCACTCTGATGCTTTTATAAAAAAGTTTTAGTGATTGAAAGAAAAATGATATTGTAAGCACTACAAATTAGAAGAAGTGTCGTAAACACCAGATTTTTTGCAATACTAGTATTACTTAAAGAATCAAAACCATCATTCTTAGCATTATCAGTTTCGCAGAACTTTATATCCGGCATGTAGTGTGAACATCCCTTTAATTAAATAGACTGTTTGTTCTTATTTCACTAAAAAAAGATAATCTTAATGTTGTCAGGAACACTACCATATATGGTCATACCACATGGTATATATATGACGTCATTTTCAAGGTATCACATATGCATCATTTTGCCTCGATTCGGAGGGGAACAGCTGTAATTATTTCATTCATTTATTAATCTTAATGAAAGATAGTGCATGCTAAGCGGAAATTTGTTCCCGACTCAAAGGTCTTAATTGTTTTTTTTTCAGATGTAAAGTATTTTCTTACATTCAGAAAAACTATGAGAGCTCCTGGACGTTGTTTTCTGTTGCAAAAAGCAAACAACCTATGACTGATAGAATGTTAGGGAAGATTGTACATTTAACTAAGGAGCCATAGCGACCTGTGAGTAGGGAACAATTTTCCGCTGAGCATGCCCTATATTCCATTAAATTGAAGAAGATATAAAATATGTACAACAGTTTTCTTCTCCCGGAATTGAGGCAAAATGCTGCATGTTATGCCTTCAAATTACGTCATATACCACGTTGCATGGCCATCCTGATTCCTTAGCTTTGAATATACGTATATGTTGGCAGCTATGAAAGCTTTCTTTTCGTTCGTATTTCAAATTTGATATTACATGAAGAGATGCAACGCTCAGATGCAAGGTTTCTTTGCAAACACTGTGCGAAAGAACTGAAGAGTCGGACATCTTTAAGTCAGCACTAAAGAAGACATACGAGGAGTGCCCCGTATATGAGCTGTAACACAAACTTCTTTTCAAAGACATCAATGTAACTTTCACGCAGCATCTAAATCTTAGGTAAGTTTAACATTTGGCAAATCATTTGCTACAAACTGGGACTAAGTTCGACATGAACAAAGGTAACAGGGAACCCTTCCATTTGCACGTGACATTTGCTGATTTCACGTTGAAGCAAAGTTAATGGATCACATACATAAACATGATGGCATGAAAACCAATGTATGTCCTCACTGCAACGCAAATTAAAAATTGTGACAGGATGATCAACCAACAGTGAATAAATAAAACTAATCAACAGCTCTATAAATATTTACAAGTTTATTTACGAAAGAAATGATAAATTTTGTACAAATGAAGAAAAAAGAAAATGAGAAGGAAATTAAAATAAAATAGTTCTGATAGCTGTGAAAATCAGAGAGAAAAAACAGCGACGTAAAAATCAGTCTCTTGAATTATATCCTCCTGTCTCACAAAGTTCCAAAAAGGTAATCACTTGGCACAACACATCAGTAAATAACACAGTCGTAATCGGATCCGGCACCGTTGCTCGTAATCGCTAATTGATGGAATACTTCTGAACTGTTTCAGAATTCCAATACCACTTTGTCCTATACGGAGCGGTGGGCATCGTAGACTTTCAAACGACCTTTGCTGTGCAATCACAAATTCCGGGAAATTTCATTTGGATGGAAAGCTGAATTCGGCAGAAGTTTTTGTCCCAGTGGTATTTAAGAAAATAATATCATCTTCTCTTAACAAGCTCGGTCGTTGGAATGCTATGTAAATGTCTCAGTGCGTCGTCTGAATAGAATTTGTGTCACGTGAAAGTGGTGAAATGAATTGAAAACATGAAGTCTACAGTATATCGACATTCACCAATCTGTTCGTGCATTATCAAGGTTATACAAGTACATTTACAAATAAAACAAGGTCCGTCCTATAAACTTATTCTACGGGAACAATAAGTAATGACTTTATGAAAAACTAACTTACTCAATATTGCACAGATTTAATAAAAGATACATGGAAATAAGTGGTTTCTTATATAGAAAATGTTGCGACATAAATATTGTTATATCTTGGTTTATATAAATAATAATCTCGTTATCAGAATTCACTAAATTTGATAACACAAAACGTGTATATATATAAAATATACTACTCAAAATTTGATAGGGATCACTTATAAGAATGTGTATATTTACTAAATAAGGTTGAAAGGTTACATTTTTTTTGTTGTGATTCTGAAAATATATTCATATGACAACAGTTTGGTACCAAAAAATGAGTAAGTCTGTAAACCGTTGAAGCATGACAGAGGCTGAGCTGTGGGAGGGGCACGAATTTGGGATAACACAGATAGGAGATGAAATGGAACTTTTTGGAAAAATCAAGTCTATGGCCTGAATTTTGCTTTAATATCGCGTGTGGTGTCCATTTGCTCGGATTACTGCTCTGCACCGCCTTCTCATGCTGCTAATAAGTCTCCGGATGCTTTGTTGTTGGAGTCGAACCCACTCGTCCAGAAGGGTATGCTGTAGCCAAGGGACCGTGGTTGGCTGGACTGGGCGAGCAGATATTGCAGTCTGCAGCATGTCCCAGGCGTGCTATATTGGATTGAGGTCTGGAGACCTTGCTGGCCAGTCCATTCTCTCTATGGCTGCTGCCTCCAGGTACTCGTCGGTGACCCTTGCCCTGTGACGCTGGGCGTTGTCGTCCATTAAAATAAACTCAGGGCGTATAGCACTAGCGTACGGATATCTAAGATCTCATTGACGTATCATACGGACGTCAGCGTGCCGTTTTGAACAATGTGCAGGTCCGTTCTTCCATGACCGAGCCCCCGCCATGACGGTCATGGGTAGCAACACATACGGGTGCTAAACGCTCATTGGCGAATCTCCATACCCGCACTCGCCTATTAGTGAAGTCCACACAAAATCTAGACTCGTCAGTGAACAGCACTGGGGTCCAGTCATGCAGCGTCCACCTGGCGTGGTGGTATCAACGCGCTGACGTCGCGCTTGAACGACAATAAACCGGACCTCACACTGAGTTGTGGACCTCTGACGCCCTCCGCCATACCTGTGCGTGACATGCCCGTAAGTTGAAAACCGTCGCCACATCCTGGCAACGGTGCCCTGGGACACCCCAAGTACACCTGCCACGTGCCGTTGAGAACGCCCAGCCTCAAGCATCCCTACCCTCCTATTCATCTCCTCATCGTCAATACGCCGTCTTTGCCGTAGATTTGCCATGACCAGTTCGATAAAAACGTTACCATGCAAAGCGAAGTCTGAAGAAAACGGATGTTTACATGAAGATACATGACCGCGGTGCACAACTTTTCCAGGGGTATCGCTTTTCCCGTGCATCTCGAGCCATGTACAGGTAAACAATCAAAATTTGCTGGACAGGTCGGCTTTGCCATATGCATAAACAACATGTATGAGTAAAACTCAGTTATCTTGAGGTTATCATTAAAAAGATATTTAAGAAATAAAAAGTGATCCCTATCAAATTGTGAGTAGTATATATTAATATACAACTACATCTGATAGACTGCTCATAAGAGAACATGCACTGGCATATATAAATGTAAAGTGAGACAACTCTAACTAAATGATAATAATCAGGAACAACAGTTATTCTTCCATACTACACCATCCCCTTTGTTATCATAGTTGATTACTGGCTAATGTATCAAAATACATAAATCAAGCTTAAGTGCCTAAGGTATCGGTAAACTAATGAGTCTGGCAGCTGGTTATCTCTATTTATATCCCATGAGTATTAAATTAACAAGCAATTGTCAAATTCGCACGCGCTGGTTTTTCTAACAGATAATTGTTATCACAAATCACTTATTGATACAAGTCACTGTATTAGTTGTTAAACATTGCATATCAGCTAAATCGATTTTCATTATTTGGTTGCAAATGACAAGCAAAAGCAACAAAAATTTCTATGACTACAAAAGATATGAAACCAATCACTAATCGTAATGTAATTCATAATATCTGTAAGGAAATATACGAAACTATTTACAATGTATATACACTGTTGTCTTTCTCCTGAAACACTGATGTTATGATCTACTATATGTAATACTACTTTGTCCATTCCTCTCATTATAAACTTTAAAGAGTATAACTTTAGAGGTCTGACCTCACGACCTGATCTTGTTCTAATTACAGACTTTGAAGTTGAGGTTTACCAGAGGCGGTATCAGATATCAGTGATGACTGGATATGTTCATTAACTATTTGATTTTTATGGTCTAGGTAAACACGAGTTTTTGAGTCATTGATATAATTTCTGTTTCTGCGATAAACAGAGCCATCCCGTGTTTATAAATTGTATGAGTGATCATTGTGTTTAGAGATAATTTTTCCTGGTTCCCAGTGCTAGTCTCTTTGAGCTGTAACATGTTCGCCTATGTTTCAGGATGGTAAGCTTAGTGCCGTTTTAATATAGGTTATTTTTGTTTTGATCTGTTGTTCATTCATGTTTGGTCTTGCTGCTCTGTGGTCAATTGCATTTGGCATTAATTGTTTATTTGTAGCTGACAGAATTGATCCTAATCTTCTTTCCATTAATAATTGAACAGGTGAATATCCATATTTCAATGGGGGTATTTCTGTACTCTTAATGGGGAACATATGGGTCTCTGTTTTTGTAGAATGTGTTTTGCAATTTTCACATACACTTCAGCTTACCCATTTGGACTTGCATGAGTGGGGCTAGATGTTTCGTGTCTGATATTATAGGTCTCAAGAAATTTTTGAAATTCACCACTAGGGAAATATAACCCATTGTCTGTCTTTAAGGTTTTTGGAAACCTAAATCTACTAAAATGCACCTTTAGCTTCTGAATGACTGTTTCGCTTGTCTTGTTAGGGAAATTGTCGATCTCTAAATAGGACTGTATGCATCTACTGTGACCATGAGATTTTGATTGTTCCAGGAAAACAAATCACATCTTATGTTTTGCCATTGTCTATGTTGTATGTCATGAGAATGCAATGGTTTCATGCTGTTAGAGTCCCTATAGTGGCTGCAGATTTCACAGCTCAAAACGAAGTCAGTAGTCTGTTTTGTTATTGTCGAATAGAACATAATGTCTCCTGCACGTCCGGTTGTCTTTTCAACACCAAAATGTCCAACAGGGACTGCAACGGTCATGTCATGTGTCAGTGAGTGAGGTATGACTAATTTCTGTCCATTTAAATTATGTCATTCTCAATGACAATTCGTCAGGGTGGTTCCAATATTCTAACATTGGCTTTGAGTACTGTTTTCTTTCAGCTGGCCATCCAGCTGAAATAACATTGAGCAACGTTTGTAATTGTCGGTCAGCCTGCTTAACATTCACTTTTTCCTGTATCTTAGCATCACTGACAGGTAAGTACTTTAATACAGTGTGTATGTGAGAGTCCAAGTCTCCTATCATGTTTGGATATGTATCTTTAACAAGGTTGCGGCTGAGTGCGTCTCCTAAAGGTAAATTTGTCCTTTGTAATGTATGACTTCAATGACAAAGTAGTTGTAAGTGTAACAGCAATCTCTGTAAACTTGGTGGTGAACTACAAAGGTTTTTTTCATTATAGGTTTGCAGTCAGATTCAACTACCGTGTGCCGGCCGTAAATGTAGTGTTTAAATCTTGTTCATCTGAACAGAATTGCCAGTGTCTCTTTTTCTATTTGTGCATAAGAGATTTCAGACTTTCTGAGAGTTTTGGAAGCATAAGTTAATGGCTTCCAATCCTGCGCGCAACAAACTCCTAGGTCCTTAGAAGAAGAGTCTGCTGAAGCCTAACAGGTTTGCATGGAGCCTGAGAATTGACTGATTTCACTTTGCAAAAGGCTTCAGTATGCTGACTTTCCCAGATATACTCTACATCCTTCCTTAGCAGTTCACGCAACGAACTTCTGACATTGGCCAAGTTTGGCGCAAATTTGGTCAAGCAGGTAATCATACCTAAAAATGTTTATAGCTCAGGTCTGTTTTCTGGGGTTTTCATGTCTAGTTCTGCACTAAACTTGTCTTGGACAACCTTCACTCCGTAAGTGTTAAATAATATGACCATAAAATTTGACCTCTGTCAGTTCGAATTTACATTTTTCGAGATTTAACCTCAAACCGGCATCTCTAGCCTTGTCTAGAATTTGTTTTAAGTTATGGTCATGCTCTGATCTTGTTTTCCTCAAACAAGAATGTCGTCTACAACTGAAGTTACCCTTTTAAAGGCCTTTAAATGTCTCGTCAGTTTTCCTATTAAATATATCTTGGCTAGAGCTGATGCCCATCGTTAACCTTAAATAGCTATACCTGGAAAAGGGGCTGTTAAATATGGTCAGATACGATGACATTTTTAAACGAGTCTTATCGACCAGTTACCCTTAGTGGCGTCTAATACACTAAAATACTTAGCGCCAGACCATTTTGACGTATGTCTACTATAGTTCTCATAAGATAACGCGGTCTGCGTATGTTATCATTGAGAGCTTTGGGGTCCAGACATACCCTTTGTTTTCTGTTGGGTTATTCGACACAGATCAGAGAGTTAACCGACTCTGTCGATTTTTTAACATTACAAATTATCTCTTTTGCCCCCATACTGTCAAGTTCGACTTTTAGTTTGTCCTGTAAACCAAATGAAACTCTTCTAGGGGACACACTGTAGGTACAGCATTTTCTTTAAGTGTAAAGAACAAGTCCTTGAAGTAAACCTATGTCATTGAATAGCTCATCATATTCCTGCCTTATCACGTTCATGTCTAACTATGAAGTGCGTGCTACATTATTATCTACAGAGTATGTCAATTTGATTAACTGCAAATTAAGAGATGTGTTAAGACTGATGAGTGGCGGGGCTGTAAAGAATTCTACTTCAAAATATTCCGTATTGACAACCCTAACTTTGTTTTCACATGTTAAGTTCACTTTGCCGTGAACGACCAGTAGGTCTCCAGTGTAAGAAGTGAGCCTAGCTGATGATGGTTCAAGTAGAAACCTCAAATTAAAGTTTTTGAAAATTCTCATTGGAATGCAATTTATTTGTGAACCTGTGCCTATTTTACATTTGATTTTGAATTTGCTTTTCTCTCTGGCAAACGAAATATCAACAAAACTCTGATCAGATCTAAAGGTACTCACCGTATCTTCATAGAACTGAACTGACATCGGCCAATAATCGTTTTTGTGTCCGGTGACGTCCACGACCACTATGTCGGCTAATAACGCCCACCTGCTAGGGTGCTAGACCATCAATCGCTTGTGCCTGTGTTGGCCCTAATTCTAACGTATAAGCGATATCTAGACATTTCTTGAGAGTCAGTTGAGATCCTTCCAATTTTTCTCGGATTTTGAGATTTCACACGAAACACAATGTGATCACGAATCATTTCATCAGGCAACTCTTGTCTGTAATCACAGTCTACAAGCAAAGACTTTAAGTCTGTCGAAAACTGCTCAAAAGGTTCATGTTCACCCTGAACACTGTTTATGAACATGCATCTATTGTAAATAATGTTACTCTTCGGGTGACATTATTCATCAAATTTCTCAAATTAAGATTTCGTCTTCTTTTTATAATGGTCCTTTTAAACATTTACTCACAATGTTCCTTGAAGTTTTTGAATGCATTTGATAAGTCCCGTGATTCCAAATTCATTTTCGGCGTATCTGTTTTAACTTACATTTTTCTTTTAGATTCTGTCAAGTATGTGCTATGTTACACTATTTTATTTTCTGTGCTTCTTAGTCCCCTAACTATTATAATCCAAAATTTCTTCTGACACCATGTTATATGTTGGTTTATATAAATAATAATCTCGTAATGAGAACTCACTAAGTGTGATCAAACCAGACGTGTATACAGTACAACTGCTTTAATATAGAACTACATCATACTTGTACAACTACATCTGATAGGCTGCTCATTATAGAACATGCACTGGTATTTATAAATGTAAAGAGAGAGAACACTAACTATATGATGATAATCAGAAACAACAGTTATTCTTAAATATCTTATAAAAGATGCAGTCTTAATAATACAAAAATTTACTAAAATCTGATGCAATAATTTCTATTTTCATATTACAAAATTGAGGGCCTGGTGCCAGTTTGTGACAAACGCCTCCCCCCATTAATAGAAACATTTGGAATCTTCTTTTACAAAACAAAATAACTTACAAAATGGATTTCAATAAATACGATATTATTCTTTTTACATAATATTTACAGCCATCTCATAAGAAGGTACTTCAGTTCCGTTCTGTCTATAATTAAATCCTACTGAGGTAATCAGCGCCCACATTTTCACGCCCTGGAATAATGCTTATTCTCATCCTACAAGGTTATAGTAACAATGTCCATCTCATTAGTCTTAAAGCCTTGCTTCTTTTAAAAAAACTGTAAAGTGTCATTTTTTAACAAATTTAGATTAAATTTTAATACATGTATATCATTTTATCAGTAATGTTGTACATGGCTGATCCTTTCAAAGACATATTTGTTCAAAATGTATTCTTTTCCTGAGATATTTATTTTTAAGACTGTGATTTATAATATCTAAATGATCTATGATCTTAACTTTCTATAAGCTTAAAGTGATGTCAATTTTCTGTGATGATATTTTAATTATTTACTTACTCAGGATTATTGTTTTATGTTTTTTGTTCAATTGATGTGCTAAGCAATTTTTTTTTTCAAATTCTCTAATTTTTCTTTAAGATCTCATGCCTCTCTATGTCATGCCATTACTATCAAGGACCACAATGGAAATAAGGGATTCTCTTCTCTTTTTTGTGTTATCCTTGATATTGATGTGACTGACATGGTTCATTTTCATTAATATATCATTTCATTCTTATATCTGTTTTATATACTTATATGTCTATTTTAAATGTTCTGTAACCATGTTGCTTACACAATATTGAAATAAATCTATCTATCTAAATTGCTATATAAATAAGTCAATGGCTGTTGATCAGTTTCGAGTACGAATTCCTTTCCAAAACAATACCTATGGAATTTCGACACTGCCAACACTACCGTTAAATTCTATAAGAGAAATTATCTCTGGTGAAAAAAAACCCAAACAAATTGTACAGGTAATAGTATAAATATATATTGTCAAATCATGTTTAAAACAGTTACAAATAACCTTTCATTTTCGTGAATATCTGTTCTAGTTTCAGAAACATTTAATAATTAATGGTTATATCAGAACATTTTCTAAGCCTAAAAGGGGCATAACTTGTGTCATAATTCAATGGAATTGTAGAATTTTCGTCATCTGAGCTTGCTTGTAACCATTCATATAAATTTTAAGTTTCAAGTAAATGTCTGTTCTGGTTTAAGAAATATTATAGTAAATGAATTTAAAGACATAAAAATGGACTCAACTTTGTCAAAATACAATACAAAGATATCCCCCCCACTTTTTTTAGTTATGAAACTTGACCTGCATATCTTACTTGCGACACTTTGTATATATTTGAAGTTTCAAATGATTATCTGTTCTAGTTTTAGAAATATTCAAGTACATGTTAAAATTTCAGAACATTTTCTAAGGTAAATTTTTGACCTTCAAGTGTGGCCTTGACCTTAAGCTGGCACAAGGGTAAGATGGGTTCTGCACATTGCCCAGTTGGGGTGAACATTTGTGTCAAGTTTGAAGAAAATCCTTCCATTAGTATAGAATTTATAGAGCGGACACGACATATTGTCTAGTATTGATTGTAAGTAAATTAAAAGACTTAAAGGGGGCATAACTTTGTCAAAATGCAATACAGAGTTACGAAACTTGACCTGCTTATCCCAATTGTGACACTTCATATATATTTTAAGTTTCAAGCAAATAAGTTTTCTAGTTTCAGAAATATTCAAATACATGTTAAAATTTAAGAATATTTTCTAAGTCAGTTTTTGACCTTCAAGTGTGACCTTGACCTGAAGCCGGCAAAAAGGTAACATGGGTTCTGCACATCCCCTAGTTCAGGTGAACATTTGAACCAAGATTAAAAAAATCTTTCAATTAGTGTAGGACTTACAGAGCGGACACGACATAATGTCTTATATTTGATTGTTTGATATTTGACCTTCAATTGTGACCTTGACCTTGAGCTGACACATGGGCAACATGGGTACTGCACATTCCCTTGTTGAGGTGAGCATTTCAGCCAAGTTTGAAGAAAATCCTTCAATTGGTATAGGATTTATAGAGCGGACACGATAATGGAGACGGACGGACGGACGGACGGACCGACCGACGTACGCGACAAAGCGAATCCATTATAGCCCTCCCCCCCCCCCCCTATTTTGTGGTGGGGGTATAATAATACAAAAACAATTACCAAAATCTGAGGCAATAATGTCTTATTTTCTCATTACAAAATTAAGGCTCTGATGTCAGTGTGTGACATAAATATCGCAGTTGTCATCTTAACGTCGCTCTACTTGGAAAAAAACGCGCTCACATACGAAAAGTAGGATAATGACTTACCCAGTTAGACGCTAATAAGAAAAAAACATCGCTCCGCTCCCTCTTTCGAGCTGTTCAAATCGTTTAATTTTAACACACTGTTTTACCGGCGCAAGTGATGACAGATTGCTACAGTGATGACAGAAATGTAAAATAACCGGCGTATTGAAGGTAGGTTATAAATTTGGATGGTATAGTTATAATACGCTAAAATGGCCAATTTCATTGCTATGAACCTACTGTCCATTGATTGGAGATAATATCACATAATTTTTAAATTTTATTCCAGTTTTTAAAATATTTGAGCGAGTTAAAATTGACAGCTTCGGAAACATCCCTGAAAATGAATGATTTTCGTTCAAAATATCTCGGGTTTGAAGCGAATAAAGGGATTTCGTGTTTTACACAAAGACATCCATCCCTTAGGATCACGCAAGCAAATTATCTACCCCGTGAGTCATTTTTTGTGTGAAAATGTTACAGGCGTCCAAACAGGCCCAGTCGAAGAAAATATGCTGCCGTTGTAGGCAGAAATGTATTTTTATAAAGCTGCCGATGATGGCAGAAACGCTCTAAAAGTGGCTAACATTCTGACAGAAAGTCAAGATCACTCTTTTATTGATTTCTCTATTCTTTACTTACATTAATACGGAATTGAGACATTAAACAATCATTTGTCATTTTTTTCTAAAATTAAAAAAGTCATAAATGCGCTTTGTGCTATCGATATATGTTTTTTTTATTGACAGACAGTTACAGGACAAAATAAAATTCACTACGACGGCAAATTGCAATTAACCTTTAGAAATTTAATTTCCTATGTTTATGAACATGTGCCTGTAATGTTGTGTCACTAACTTACAAATGATATTTGCATACCATACGACGATTTCATTTCCATTCGTTTCCATTGCAAACGAATGACTTGCTTCAGTTTATTAAGATATAATTCACTCCCTTTTCAAGACATAACGCCATTTGTGTTTAAAATGTTTATTGTAACATAGCGAGAAAGTAGATATTCATTTTTTAGCTCACCTGAGCACAGAGTGCTCAAGGGTGGGCTATTGGGATCATTGATTGTCCGGCGTCCGTCGGCGTGCGTCGTGCGCCGTCAACAATTTGATTTGAACCACTTCTCCTATACCGCTGAGCCATTTTTGACGAAATATGCCTGGGATATTCCTTGCGTAAAGCTGTACCAAAGTTGTTTAAAAAATGAATTCCATCAAGAAGTTTGGTTCCTATGGCAATTGAAAGGAAAAAGCTTTAATTTTTTTTATCTGAAACGATAAAGCCCTGAGCGTTAAGATTTGGTATACAGCATTGTCTATTAAACCTCTACCAAGTTTGTTCAAATTATACCCTGTGGCCAAATTTGGCCCCACCCCGGAAGTCAGTTGATTTTACATAGGCTTATATAGAGAAAACTTTGAACAATCTTCTTGTCTAAAACCACAAGGCCCTGAACCTTAATATTTGGTTTGTAGCAATGTCTAGTAAACCTCTACAAAGTTTGTTCAAATTATGCTCCTACGGTCAAATTATTTCTGCCAGGGGTCAATTGAATTTACATAGGCTTACATAGGCTTAAATAGGCAAAACTTAAAACAAACTTCTTGTCTCAAACCACAAAGCCTAAATCTTAGATATTGTGTGTGGAGCATCAGTTAGAGGTCTTCTACCAAGTCTGTTCAAATAATGCCCTTTGATTGAAAATTGGCTCTACCCTGAACGTCACTTGAATTCGTATAGATTTATATATGGAGAATCTTAAAAAAGCTTCTGATGTTTGCACACAGCAGACACAAAGGCAAAGTATTCAGGAGAGCGATCTCGTGGCCTCTTCTGTTTATTTTTTTTTCAGTGTTAGAGTAGATTGCGACCAAGCTGCAACGTCAATGACAATACATGCGTGCGCCGCCAGCTCTCTTTTTGGTTAAAATGTTATTACCCAATAAGCCAGCTTATTGGATTCTACTGAAAATGTATGTTAAAGTGTTGTTGTTATTACTATAAGCTGCATTATAAATGCAGGATATAAAGTTCTGCGAAACTGGCAATGCTAAGAATGACGTTTTTGACTCTTATATTGTATTGCAAAAAATCTGGTGTTTACGATACCTCTTCTAAATTGTAATCTTTACGATATTTTTTCCTTTATATCTACTACAACTTTGTATAAAAGTATCTAAGTACAAGGCAAGTTTCTAATGGGACATTACACTTATAGTTGCATGCATTATGACCGAAAATACTCGTTAATTTGGTTTAATTTTTCTGAAACTGTGTACGTTTTGCCACGTGTGTTTACGATACAAAAGTGGCTCTTGAAATTTCCATAACTCAATCTCGTTTTCAGGTAAAATCTATAAAAAACATTTAAAAAGACGATACACCTTCTGATAAAGCTTTGAAACCCGGGTACCGTGGGCTATATTTCCACAGTATTTAACCAGTAACAGCAGTTATCGATAAAAACTTACTTGAATAGAATGAAATCTGTGCGTTTAGTGAGACTACTTTACCTAAAACGTCACAAGGGTTGGCCACCCTGATGAGGTTACAAACATCGTAAATTAATTTATGCAGCCAGGCAACCATCTTCTTAGAGCAAATATAATTGTTATGATCAATATATTTTTACAGAATTTTAGTATTGGTCAAAGTTCAGGCTGTAACAATGATTGGCTTGAAGTTCGTGATGGAAGAACTAGTCTAAGCCCCTATGTTTTAGGTATGTAATAGTGATATATTTAATCCGAAAAAGAAAATGCTGCCATATTAATGTTATTCACTGTAAAGGTATGAACAGATGTTTCATCTCAGTTTTCTGTATTTATTCACTTTATTAAGATTAAACTGAATACAGTAAGAAAACTTAACTACATGTAAAAACGACGGTTCAGAGACAATTGAAGCAATACTTACTTACTTAAAATCAGAAAATATACTAAGAGTGAGAGAGAATTCGTTTGTGTAAGACTACTTGTAAGTTTCAATCAAGTGCTATTGAGAATAACGTATTAAGGCCATCACATCATCTGACACATTGTAGAGGAAATTACGGAAATATTTTTTCTAGGTTTATCGGGCAAGCAATGTGGGCACTACATGAGTGACACAGTGAGAACAACCAGTGGTGCAAAGCTTAATCTCCGTTTTCATAGTGACAGTTCCAGGCAGTCTAGTGGATTCGAAATGATGATAACTGTATTTCACTCAAGTGAACGTAATTGTATTTCAAATTTATTTTGTTTGTTTTTTTGAGAAATAAACAAGAAACTGTTGAAATATTATGTCTGATCATCTGAAAGTTACATGGGACAGTACCTTTCTTAGATTCTAACAGAATTTCATGACCAGAGTACATTTTATTTGACCATTTATGCCTCATTCAAAATTTTCAAATAATTAATAAAACTATGAACAATTCGTCTTCCTCTTTCTTAAGGTCTTTCAAACGAAACCATTGATGGCGGGAGTGTTGCCATTATCAGTGTACTTGCGATTGTAGTGGTAATATTTTGGGTCGTATGTTGTTACTGTTGTTGCTGTCAATGCCGACGTGAAATGGTAAGTATTTTAGGTTACCTGGAAAGTTTCTGTTTTTTCCGGGATAAAAATAATTGCAACGGTATCTTTATTGATTCAGTTAAAAACAACATGTACTCAAGTTTTACTAAGGTGTTGGAAATAATGTAATATTTTCAAGGGAACATACTTAGTTACAAGGCAATTATTCGGATAACTACCATTATCTTTGTACTAAAAAAAGATGATAAAAATCAATCATATCAATCAAAAGTCGCTTTTAAAACAGCTTTTTGTTCAAAGCTTTTTACTTTTGCAGCAACAGCCGAATAATGATGTTGCGACAACGAAATATGGGACAAGCTATCAGTACGATTCAGTCTTAGGTATTCCGTTCTAATTTGGACAACTACCTCCATCTGGACAATATCCAAACCAAACTTACAAGAGTTAAAATTTGAATTTTTTTCTGTGATTGAAATAATAATGCGTAAATCATTTTTGAAACGTAAAATACACTCAGTTTATAATCTTTTTTTACGAGATTCGTTAAAACACGTTAACAACATCGTAATCTCTGACACATATTTTCAACGCTTAAGCACCCCTCTTAAAATGGTCGCTGAGTCTGAAATAACAATACGTTTATAATTTGGACGAAAAAAGAATACATTTGAGTAATCAATACCCGTACATGTGACAGACTGTGAAATTTAAACTGCCCTGAGTCAATCAATAAGTACGTATGATTTATTTTTAACGGACACTTAAATAGGTCTTTTTTAACATTATTATTTTTATTTACTCTTCATTAAAGTAAAATACCTTTCAAAGTAATGGTTGCAAACTATTAAGAGTTAAATAAGTCAGGGTGTTAGCAATTCTTAACATGAATTCTCTGTAACAAGAGGGCCATGATGGCCCTAGATCGCTCACCTGAGTATTTTGGCTGTAGGTTTGCTGTTAAGCAGTATTTCATGTTTTAATTGAAAATATATAAGTAATGTAAATATAAAAATGTAAACATGTAAAATATCAGTCAATAAATACAGGCTCTATGACAAAAAGTAGAAATATATATAATAAGCTATAGTGACCTGGACCTTAACCCAGTTACCTCAAACTCTACCCACGGAATATACGAACCATGTAGAAGAAAATTTGCTGTGGCTTTAAAATAAAAAGTAGGTCAAAATATAGGTCATGCTATGATGCTTTTGAAATCGGATCAAAAACTGTACATATGGTCCAAATTGCATTGCCATAGCTACAAAAACAAAAAAATAGGTAAAAAATATAGGTCATGCGATGACATTTTTGAAATCGAAACGAAAAACTGTGCACATGGTCCAAATTTCATTGCTGTAGCTAAAAAACAAAAAATATAGGTCAGTAGGTCAAAAATATAAGTCATACGATGACATTTTTGAAATCGGAACAAAAAACTGTACACATGGTCCAAATTTCATTGCTTTAGCTAAAAAACAAAAAAGTAGGTCAGTAGGTCAAAAATATAGGTCATGATATGACGTTTTTGAAATCAGAACAAACAACTGTATACATGGTCCAAATTTCATTGCAATAGCTCCAAAAACAAAAAGTAGGTCAGTAGGTTAAATGTAAAGGTCATGTGATGACATTTTTAAAATCAAAATGAAAAACTGTGCACAGGGTCCAAATTTCATTGCTGTAGCTAAAAGACAAAAAAATAGGTCAGTAAGTCAAGGGGGGATGACACCACTGTGGTCACGGTGCATACTACCAAATATCTAAGCTTCAGGCCTTGCAGTTTGTGACAAGAAGATTTTAAAAGTTTTTTGCTATATAACTCTATGTAAAACATGTGACCTCTTGGGCGGTGCCAGTTTTTACCCAGGGGCCATGATTTGAACAATCTTGGTAGAGGTCTACTAGACAATACTCAACAACAAATATCTAAGCTCCATGCCTTGTAGTTTCTTACAAGAAAATTTTAAAAATTTTCCCTACATGTATTTAACTCTATGTTAATCAAATAAGCCCTGGGCGGAGTCAGTTCAGACCCCAGGGTCATAATTTGAACAATCTTTGTAGAGGTCCACTAGATGATGCCTCATACCAAATATCTAAGCTCCAGGCCTTGTGGTTTCAGACAAGACGATTTTTAAATTTTTCCCTATATAACTCTTTGTAAATCAAGTGACCCCCAGGGCGGTGCAAGTTCTGACCCCAGGGTCATTATTTGAACAATCTTGGTAGTGGTCTACTTGATGATGCCTCATACCAAATATCTAAGCTCCATGCCTTGTGGTTTCAGAGAAGAAGAGTTTTAAAGTTTTCCCTATATAACTCTATGTATATCAAGTGATCCCCAGGGCGGGGCCAGTTCTGACCCCAGGGTCATTATTTGAACAATCTTGGTAGAGGTCCACTAGATGATGCTCAACACCAAATATCTAAGCTCCATGCCTTGCGGTTTCTGACAAGAAGATTTTTAAATTTTCCCTATAAAACTCTATGTAAATCAAGTGACCCCCAGGGCGGGGCCATTTTTGACCCAGGAGCCATGATTTGAACAAACTTGGTACAGGTCCACTGGACAATGCTGCACACCAAATATCTAAACTCTAGGCTTTGTTGTTTCAGACAAGAAGATTTTTAAAATTTTCCTATATAAGCCTATATAAAATCAATTGACCCCCGGGCGGGGCCAAATTTGACCTCAGGGCATAATTTGAACAAACTTGATAGAAGTCCACTAGACAATGCTACATACCAAATCTTTAGGCTCAGGGCCGTGTGGTTTCAGACAAGAAGATTTTCAAAGTTTTTCCTTTAAGTTGCCATAGCAACCAGAGTTCTTGATGGAATTGAATTCTTTGAACAATTTTGGTAGAGCTTCATGCAAGGAATATCCCAGGCATGTTTCGTCAATGTTGGCTCAGCGGTTTAGGAGGAGATGTTGTTTAAGTCCAATTGTTGACGACGCACGACGCACGCCGACGGACGCCGGACATTCAACGATCCCAATAGCTCATCCTGTGCAGGCTCAGGTGAGCTAAAAACCAGACAGTTAAAGAAGGGGTGTGGCACGCACCGTCGCAGAATCAGGCCATATGTCTATATGTTGTGAGGAACCTTACATTAATGTTATATCAATGTTATGTTATGCCATGGCAACAGAGCTCAAATATTTTTCCCAAAAACAGCCATCTTAACCAGAAAAATAATCCAAACTTGTCAAATTTCAACAATTCTGAAACAATATTTTGAAGGCTTCAAAATAAGTATTGCTTGTATTATTATATATTCATACATACTGTCACTTTCAAAACTGTTGTTCTTTTTGTTAAATACTAATGGTTTAAATCCTTGGTAAAAATGAAAATTCTAAAAAATACACAAAATGTCAATTTTAGGTCAAGAACATATATTCATATTTCATAAAGAAAAGGGCTGTAGCCCAAGTGGCTTATATTTTCTGATAGTACTATGGTAGATCTTTAAATTCTTGAAATAAAATTCTTGGGCAATTCATAAGCAAAAATTTTACAAATCATCAAAATTTCGAAATTCTAATTTCAATTTTTAAACAAACTCTTCAATAATATAGTGAAAAGAAAATATATATTTACATTTCTAAAATTCATTTCTATTGGCAAGAAAAACTTTCTTACAGAAGAAATACTAAAATGTTAAAATTTGCATTTTTTTATATTAATAAAACCGTTTCCATGGCAACAAAAGCCAGTTCGCTTATTTTGATTTTAAAACTGGTATTTCTTTCTTGTTACTTTTTATTTCTAGACAGATAACAAAAAAAGTATCTTCTTTGAGAAAAATGACATAACATAACAGTTTTGTAATATAATTATTCAGTATGTTTCCATGGCAACAGAGCAAAAGTACTGTTTGTATATATGAAATGGCTATTTTCATTTTAATTTCTTAAACATATCTTATTTGTGAAAGAACTTTTTTTTAATATTCCAAAAGGACTATTATCAAACATGATAATTTGGGAATTTTGTTGTTGTGACAACCAGCAGGTATGATTTGCTTCCATTTTGGCTAAAAGTATAACATAAATCAGAAACTGTGTAATTGGATTTATTAGACTAACTTCATAAAATCCTGACATTAACTAATGTAAATTTTTGAAATTGGTGAAAAATTTGAAGACAATACAGTATTTCACTGTAAGCATAAAGCTAAAAAACCTATTAAAATTAATATCAAGTAAACTGTTTTCGGACATATATTTTCGGACAAAAGCACACACTTTCATAATTAAACTGCTACACAATGTTATAAAACTGTTTTCTCTGCTCAGTGTGTGTTTCATAAAATAAATTAAGTAAATTCTTTTTTACCGTGACACATAAACATAAATATTTTTAGAAGAATATTCATTAAATACAGATGGCTGCTCCCGATACTATTGAATGATCATTTGGAAAAAAGAAAAAGATTTAAGCAATGTAATATACCCCAAGAACATGGCAGTATTTTCTCATTTTTTTAATGATTGTAAATACGGACTCATGAATCCCTACCATCCCAATGTATATTTAACTTAAAGAGGCACTTTCAAGAACTAATAAAGATATTTTCTACTGTGTCTTCAATTTAAAAAATATATCACATTAAACCACCTTTCATGAAATAGGACCACTGTGTTTAATTAAGCAAAATACACTTAGGGTTGTTAAATATGTTAGGAGAAAAATGCTGACATATATCATAAACAATGACAAAAAAAATATTCGAAATTCCTACAGGTAATGAAGAACTAACACTAAAACCTAGGCTAGGTCCTTTTACCTTGACCTCTAATTTAAAGAGTTGACCTGTATCATGAGACATTTAAATTGATTTAAAACTGATTATCATTTGTAACTGAATTTACCTTTGAAGACCCCCCCACGCCCTCAACTTACAAAAGAGAAGCATGTGTAGAAAACAAACATGAGTTTTCAGAAAATGCTGTTATTGACTGTACGCCAACCATTTTTTTATTAATCTAAAAAAAGAATATTTTTAAATACAAACATAATTTGTTATGTTACTCATTTCTACAACCAACAAGTAAGAATTATCCTCCATGATTTCTGAGTGTAAGATTAGGAAAATAACTTGTTGAATATGAGGTTATATGTTTGTAGAGCACTTTTCTGAAAAATTATCTTAACATCATGAGAGAGATTTTTTTGAAGTTAGAGAGACAAGCAAACGTCCATTTTGACAACAAGGTAGATTTGTTTAAAATCACTCCACCTGTATGCAATTATGATTCTTCAGAAAGATGATATCATTTTAAGAATAAAAACAAACATCTACCTTGTGTATATCAGTGCATTATGCAAAAGGAGCTATAGTAGCAGAAAGAAGAGAAACCTTAGTAAAGGTGAAACAAATATAACTGCAGGCATTCCAAGCATAGGAACGAATATATGGTTGAAAAATATAAATGTTTTCAAATTCTCATGCTCAGGCGCTCTAAAAGCAACATTGAAACACTGGCTGTACCCCCTTCAAAGGAAAACTTCTACAGAACAACTCTAGCAGTATAACAGAATGGTAAAACAACTCTAGCAGACTAGTAGACTAACTCCAGCAGACTAGCAGACTAACTACAGCATACTAGCAGACTTACTCCAGCAGACTAGCAGACTAGCAGACTAACTTCAGCAGACTAGCAGAAAAGCAGACTAACTTCAGCAGAGTAGCAGACTAGCAGACTTAATTCAGCAGACTAGCAGACTAGCAGACTTGTGTCAAAGATTTTTTAAGTAATTCATAATTTTAATAGTTTTAAAGCTCGAATAAAAACCGTTTAAACCGGAAAATAGGCACAATTATTTTATAATTCATTGTACCCACTTCAAAGGAAAACTTCTACAGAACAACTCTAGCAGTATAACAGAATGGCAAAACAACTCTAGCAGACTAGCAGACTAACTCCAGCAGACTAGCAGACTAACTCCAGCAGACTAGCGGACTAATTTCAGCAGACTAGCAGACTAACTTCAGCAGACTAGCAGACTAAATTCAGCAGACCAGCAGACTAGCAGACCTGTGTCAAAGATGTTTTAAGTAATTCATAATTATCATTTTACTAAGTTGTAAAACTCGAATAAAAACCGTTTAAACCGGAAAAAAGGCACAATTATTTTATAATTCATTCTGTCATCTTCAAAGGAAATTTCCAAAGAACAACTCTAGCAGTATAACACAATGGCAAAACAACTCTAGCAGACTAGTAGACTAACTCCAGCAGACTAGCAGACTAACTCCAGCAGACTAGCAGACTAACTTCAGCAGACTAGCAGACTAACATCAGCAGACTAGCAGACTAACTTCAGCAGACTAGCAGACTAAATTCAGCAGACTAGCAGACTTGTGTCAAAGATGTTTTAAGTAATTCATAATTTTCATTTTACTAAGTTGTAAAACTCGAATAAAAATCGTTTAAACCGGAAAAAAGGCACAATTATTTTATAATTCATTGTACCCCCTTCAAAGGAAAACTTCTACAGAACAACTCTAGCAGTATAACAGAATGGTAAAACAACTCTAGCAGACTAGTAGACTAACTCCAGCAGACTAGCAGACTAACTACAGCATACTAGCAGACTTACTCCAGCAGACTAGCAGACTAGCAGACTAACTTCAGCAGACTAGCAGAAAAGCAGACTAACTTCAGCAGAGTAGCAGACTAGCAGACTTAATTCAGCAGACTAGCAGACTAGCAGACTTGTGTCAAAGATTTTTTAAGTAATTCATAATTTTCATTTTAAGTTTTAAAACTCGAATAAAAACCGTTTAAACCGGAAAATAGGCACAATTATTTTATAATTCATTGTACCCACTTCAAAGGAAAACTTCTACAGAACAACTCTAGCAGTATAACAGAATGGCAAAACAACTCTAGCAGACTCGCAGACTAACTCCAGCAGACTAGCAGACTAACTCCAGCAGACTAGCGGACTAATTTCAGCAGACTAGCAGACTTACTTCAGCAGACTAGCAGACTAAATTCAGCAGACCAGCAGACTAGCAGACCTGTGTCAAAGATGTTTTAAGTAATTTATAATTTTCATTTTACTAAGTTGTAAAACTCGAATAAAAACCGTTTAAACCGGAAAAAAGGCACAATTATTTTATAATTCATTGTACCCCCTTCAAAGGAAAATTTCTACAGAACAACTCAAGCAGTATAACACAATTGCAAAACAACTCTAGCAGACTAGCAGACTAACTCCAGCAGACTAGCAGACTAACTCCAGCAGACTAGCAGACTAACTCCAGCAGACTAGCAGACTAACTTCAGCAGACTAGCAGACTTAATTCAGCAGACTAGCAGACTAGCAGACTAGCAGACTTGTGTCAAAGATTTTTTAAGTAATTCGTAATTTTCATTTTAAGTTTTAAAACTCGAATAAAAACCGTTTAAACCGGAAAAAAGGCACAATTATTTTATAATTCATTGTACCCACTTCAAAGGAAAACTTCTACGGAACAAATCTAGCAGTATAACAGAATGGCAAAATAACTCTAGCAGACTAGCAGACTAATTCCAGCAGACTAGCAGAATAGCAGACTAACTCCAGCAGACTAGCGGACTAATTTCAGCAGACTAGCAGACTAACTTCAGCAGACTAGCAGACTAACTTCAGCAGACTAGCAGACTTACTTCAGCAGACTAGCAGACTAGCAGACTAAATTCAGCAGACAGGACTAGCAGACTTGTGTCAAAGATGTTTTAAGTAATTTATAATTTTCATTTTAATAAGTTGTAAAACTCGAATAAAAGCTGTTTAAACCGGAAAAAAGGCACAAATCTATTATAATTCATTGTACCCCCTTCAAAGGAAAACCTCTACAGAACAACTCTAGCAGTATAACAGAATGGCAAAACAACTCTAGCAGACTAGCAAACTAACTCCAGCAGACTAGCAGACTAACTCCAGCAGACTAGCAGACTAACTTCAGCAGACTGGCAGACTAACTTCAGCAAACTAGCAAATCACCGAATACAGTATCATACCAACGACTGCCTATGTCTTTGATAGATTATTAGAACATTTGGACATTTTAGTAGGCGCTTGCAATATTTCCAGTTGTTGTTCACGTTTCTTAAGGGTAACAAGACGTATGGAAAACTAAACAAAAGACAACTCAGATGTGAAGTAGCTAATTTATTTTGAGCAGCAAAACAAAAATGCAAAAACAAGAAACTAACAAGAGCTTTCCCTGTAGAGTGACTTTCGCCCCCGAAATGAAGCTTTTAATTTCTATGCAAATTGATCTTGAAGATGCTGGTCATTAAGGGGGCAAGGTCACATATCTATATATAAGTTGGAAACTCTTGTCCAAAGGGGTGTTATGACTAAGTACGAAGTATATCAAGTTAATAAGGAAGTAACGGGCAATGTTAAAGTTTTCGGACAAATGGATCTTAAAGGAAAGGATTATTCATTGGTCAAGGTCAAAAAAATATAGGTTAAAGGGAAGCTGTTTTTAAAGTTTTGTTGTGTCCAAGTATAAAGTAGACCCACTCACTAATAAACAATGTATTACCAATGTTAGCAATTTTGGCACTTGGATTTCCAAGGTCATTCAATTGCCAAGGTCAAATAAATACAGGTCAGCTGGAAAGCTGTCCAAAGAGGTTTTCAAGTATGAACTATCTCAATTTACTATTACGGGAGTTATGTCCAACATAAAAGTTTTTTTGTACAATTCGATCTAGAAGGTGAAGGTCATTCAGAGGTCAGGGTCAAATAAATTTAAGTCAGTCAGAATGTCTTGTCCAAAGACCATTAAGCCTGAATCATTAAATTTTATGGAAGTAATGGCCAATGTTGGACAATTTTACATTCGCGGTGAAAAGAAAGAAGACATGTGGACTATGGATATAACACTTTAGACTGTGATTTGACATATGTTTATTGTTTGTGGTGTCCTTTTTACAACAAAAGAATAAAGAAAAATGAAGAAATATCTCCCCTCACCTACTGGCTGTGTAAAGAGGCCGTGTTTTTATTGTAGCTGTTCCTGATGTGCAATTTATTTGGTTTTTGCACATTTTTCATAGATTTGAATCGTGACGGATCTGTTCGACAAACTATTGGGGATGTGGGCTGACTCACATTTGTCACATGTTATGTATCCAGCAAATACTAAAAACACTGTCAAACTTTTCACGATTTTATTGTTGATGCTATTATCATTTTTTTAATTAAAGACGAAGAAGGAATAATGGCATACTCAAAGACCATATATCTTTTTTTCATTTACCTTTCTTAATTAACCGGACTTAAAACAAGTTAGTAATGTGATATAATGGCGGTGAATAAGCCACATTGATTTAACATGATCACAGTTCAGCCACTGCATCGTTCCTGGGCTGGCTGTCAAGTAGTTTACCAGTACTCGATGCCTTCACATTCGATAGGAACTGATAACTTATGTACATGCCAGAGCAGAGGTACAATGCGAATGACCGTAGAAAAGAGTTCATGATCAATCACAACGAAAGTGACTTGCAACGTTCTGGAATCGAACCCAGGTCGCCCTATTCACAGTCCAACGCTCTACATATTGAGCTAGCCGGACGGTTCCATCTCAGTGTTATTGTATTTATATATTGAATATGGAGGAACATAAGGAAAATCAAATACACAGAAAAAGAAGCATATATCTTGCGTCAATGCGCTTTGGGTTATTTCCCAGTTATTGATGTTTGATCATGCTCTATGCGCTCTTATCATTCAAGAGGATTATAACCGATTCCACACATTACTGTTAAGGAGTACAGTGCACAAGACTCATAACAAAAAAATCTTGATTATGAGTAACGTCTCTGTTTCTCTCTTAATTCGAACAGCACAGGAACGTGAACGGCTGGTCACGAGAAGACCCTGTGCATAAGAACGTAAGAACAGGTGTGACGAGGGTGGCCGTATTCATCCCACGTGTGACAAATGTGATGCATGACAAATGTGCACCTTAGTACATACCTGTTTCGCTAAAGAAACTGAATATCTAATTCAGGTATTTTAATGAGTTAGTTTCTTGGTAAATATTATCTCTTTCCTCAGACCAACAAGTCGACACAATGAACAAATGTGTCAGTATTCGTCCAGAATGGAGAAATGTAAAGATCGGGAGAGAATCTCGCCTCTGACAAGAACTGAATCCGCTACCATCGGACTCCTGCGCTCTACCCATGGAACACCGTACCTACTCGTCAATTGCCAATCAATGTAATCATTTTTGAGTCCTTCCAGTGGTAACAAGGAAAATTCAAATGGAATTGAGTCCATTTGAGTGTACGGTTTTTACTGAATTTTTAAGGAATGACCATGCTTTGATTACTTTGATATAATTCAACATATTAAAGACCAGGTGAGGAACAGTCACAGTCGAAGCAAAGTACGACCGGGAACCAGACAGAATTTTTAACTTTAGATTCTTTTTTCTTTGTGAGCCGAATTTTATTATTTGTAAACATTAAACAAACATTGTATCATTTTACATCATTTGAAAGCTCTTTAAATTCATATTTTGAAAATATAAGCAGGTGTTAAATTTTTGCTTTTAAAAAAGAAAACTTAACTAATTTATACCTGTCGTTTCAGCATTTTTTCAGCATTTTTTAGCAGCTTAGTAGTCTCAATATGTTGACTGCAAGACCGACCGATTTACAAACTGATATTACATAGATGTCGGCCTTTGACCATCGTCTATATAATAAAGAGCCCTGGCGCACCATTTGTTTGGCTAGCAGCTTAGATGCTCTAAGTTTAGCCATTTACAAACAAGAAAGTAAACAGCTTTGAAAAATATTTTTCTTATATGTGAAATATGAGTTTACAGACCTTTTAAATGATATAAAATATGAATTGTTTGATGAAAAATGACTTTGTAACTGTAATTACAAAATTACTTTGTTTTACATTTTTATCAACGGCAATATTTTTGCCAGCCTTCAAAAAGTTACCTGTATCTGTTATCAGTTACTTGTTACTATTAATAGATTTCAAAACATTCAATGTTCCTACACAATATTACCAGACAGTCACGTGATTCTGTCCGTGATTCTGTCCGAGGATTTCCGGAATAACACAACTTCCCAAATTGATTCCACAGGTAGTACATCGTAAAAATACGTAATATTTCGGCAATAATCGGATCTTCTAACAGCCAATCAAAACATAGAATTACATAATACTGGATAACACTAACCCCGCTCCAATTGTACATATAGGAATATAGTACTGGCAATTTTCCGTACAGAAAAATAAATTGGGCGGGCAATTATACTAACCACTGACTTCAAAGAAAATGTAGCTACAAAGTTCAATGATCCAAAAGACGCACAGCTAAATACTTTAAGCTTTGGGCTTAGTTTTGGTCAAATGGGATAAACAACTACACTAAAATTCACTTATGGCGAAGACGGTTATAGGGGCTATCGCGTACATCGGGATATAAGGAACAAGTATTTCGGGTCCGAATGTCGTCCTTTTTATTCAATGTAAAAAGAATGGTTATAGTGAACACGGTTTTAAGAAATTGTTGCTTACAAGGAATACTTTTGTCACAAGTAAGAAAAAATATTTAAAAAATGCATGGTTCCAACGAACTCCAAAATGTCGACTACATATAAATAAATCCCGAATTCACTACTTTCGGTTTCTTTGGCACGGATTCGGCCGAATGTATAAGGTGCTTTTAATAACGATTATTTTGATTCATCTGATGATGTAAATTACCCATTCCTACATGTACATGTCAACAAAAAGGAAACATTGTATACAACCTTAGGCATGTTAGTGCCAGATATAGAAAAAAGATTAAGAAAAAAATCAGTTTTCCTTTTGAATGATTTCAAGGGCGATAACAATCACAAACATGAGTAATATTTCTTAAAAAATACTCCTCAGAATGAAGGACGATTATGGTGAGCAATCAGAACGTAATAAATGACTTGGATCGCTATGTCTTGATGCGAGGAACTAATTTACTATATGCTAACTACGAACTTCGGATTTTAGGAACAAAAGATGAATGTTTCAGTGAATTCACTAAATTATGCCGGTCTGTAGGGCTTATCTCTTGGGTCCGAGAGTACCAATATATGTTATATATGTTGGTGTTAACATGGTCCCAACACCATCTGTAAACTTGATTTGACCGAAATATCAAGTAAATGCGTTGTTGCTGGTTCTAAGGTAGGAAGACGTGACATATGCGTTCGTTTAGAATAAAACAGAGGTGATAAATGTGATTCTGTGACACCTGAAAAACTCAACCCGAACAGAAACGTCACAGTAGATGTGAGGAATGTATTTTGAAAGAGAGACATATGCGATCGCAAATGTCAAAGGAGTGACAAATGCGGTCATATTATTCACATATGTGACAAATGTTAGGCGTGACAAAAGTGCTCCTACAGTGCACGGTAACGGTCTATTGTAATAACTGCAGTTTAGGTTACATCTCAATTTACTTAAAATGATACTCATCTTTATATTTATTTGTCAATTTTAACTACAGAATATAATTTACTAAATTTTTCCGATAAAGTTTATAAGCAAATTACCAGTCTCTGTGAAGTTAGCAGACTAGGAGACTAACATTAGCAGACTAGCAGACTAACTTCAGCAGACTAACTTCAGCAGACTAGCAGACTAACTTCAACAGACTAACAGACTAGCAGACTAACTTCAGCAGACTAGCAGACCAGCAGACTAACTTCAGCAGACTAGCAGACTAACTTCAGCAGACTTGCAGACTAACTTCAGCAGACTAGCAGTTTTACAACTAAGTAAAATGAAAATTATGAATTACTTAAAACATCTTTGACACAAGTCTGCTAGTCTGCTGAATTCAGTCTGCTAGTCTGCTAGTCTGCTGAATTTAGTCTGCTAGCCTGCTGAAGTTAGTCTGCTAGTCTGCTGAATTTAGTATGCTAGTCTGCTGAAATTAGACTGCTAGTCTGCTGAAGTTAGTCTGCTAGTCTGCTGAAGTAAGTCTGCTAATCTGCTGAAGTAAGTCTGCTAGTCTGCTGGAGTTAGTCTGCTAGTCTGCTGGAGTTAGTCTGCTAGTCTGCTAGTCTTAAACTAACTCCAGCAGACTAGCAGACTGCTAGTCTGCTGGAGTTAGTCTGCTAGTCTGCTGGAGTTTGTCTGCTAGTCTGCTAGAGTTGTTTTGCCATTCTGTTATTCTGCGAGATTTGTTCTGTGGAAGGTTTCCTTTGAATGAAGTACAATGTGTGTTAAAATAATTGTGAATTTTTTCGCTGAATAAAAAATTATATAAATTATATATTTTAAAATAATTGTGAATTTTTTCTGCCGAAGTTAGTCTGCTGAATTTAGTCTGCTAGTCTGCTGAAGTTAGTCTGCTAGTCTTAAACTTTGCGAGTTTTACAACTTTGTAAAATGAAAAATATGAATTACTTAAAACCTCTTGGACACAAGTCTGCTAGTCTGCTAGATTTAGTCTGCTAGTCTGCTGAAGTTAGTCTGCTAGTCTGCTGAAGTTAGTTTGCTAGTATGCTGAAGTTAGTCTGCTAGTCTGCTGAAGTTAGTCTGCTAGTCTGCTGAAGTTAGTCTGCTAGTCTTCTGGAGTAAGTCTGCAAGTCTTCTGGAGTTGGTCTGCAAGTCTGCTAGACTTGTTTTTCCATTCTGTTATTCTGCTAGAGTTGTTCTGTGGAAGGTTTCCTTTGAATGGAGTACAATGTGTTATAAAATAATTGTGATTTTTTTCGCTGTTTAAACGATTTTTATGCGAGTTTTACAACTTTGTAAAATGAAAAATATAAATTACTTAAAAGATCTTGGACACAAATCTGCTTGTCTGCTAGTCTGCTAAATTGAGTCTGCTAGTCTGCTGAAGTTAGTCTGCTAGTCTGCTGAAGTTAGTCTGCTAGTCTGCTGAAGTTAGTCTGCAGGTCTGCTAGTCTGCTAAAGTTAGTCTGCTAGTCTGCTGAAGTTAGTCTGCTAGTCTGATAGTCTGCTGAAGTTAGTCTGCTAGTCTGCTGAAGTTAGTCTGCTAGTCTGCTGAAGTTAGTCTGCTAGTCTGCTGAAGTTAGTCTGCTAGTCTTCTGGAGTAAGTCTGCTAGTCTTCTGGAGTTGGTCTGCAAGTCTGCTAGACTTGTTTTTCCATTCTGTTATTCTGCTAGAGTTGTTCTGTGGAAGGTTTCCTTTGAATGGAGTACAATGTGTTATAAAATAATTGTGATTTTTTTCGCTGTTTAAACGATTTTTATGCGAGTTTTACAACTTTGTAAAATGAAAAATATAAATTACTTAAAAGATCTTGGACACAAGTCTGCTTGTCTGCTAAATTGAGTCTGCTAGTCTGCTGAAGTTAGTCTGCTAGTCTGCTGAAGTTAGTCTGCTAGTCTGCTGAAGTTAGTCTGCAGGTCTGCTAGTCTGCTAAAGTTAGTCTGCTAGTCTGCTGAAGTTAGTCTGCTAGTCTGATAGTCTGCTGAAGTTAGTCTGCTAGTCTGCTGAAGTTAGTCTGCTAGTCTGCTGAAGTTAGTCTGCTAGTCTGCTGAAGTTAGTCTGCTAGTCTGCTAAAGTTAATCTGCTAGTCTGCTAACTTCACAGAGACAAATTACTATCCAATCAAACTCACATCTTCAGCCATCTGCCATATGACATTAAACTGTTGCCACAAGGTTATTTAACACTACATTACGATGGAGGTTAAGGAGTTTACTTTGTAAATTTACCATGTCCTTTATTGCTCTGTACTGTCGTTTATCTAACAGTCAAAGAAACAAGAACGTATTCTTGAAAGTTCAACAATAATCGATGCGGTTCTCGTCGTAAGTGTGGGCTGGGATTGGGTCTCGTCGTCCGGGGCGCGGGGGCACAGCAGGCGATAAAATGAACTGTGTATTTCTTCTTCCACTCTCCTTTTCTTAAGGACCTTCTTCCTTTTTCTTATACTCATCACAAATTCGAATATATGACTCTTATCATTAGATTCAAAGTATTCATTTTAAATAAATACTGTTTAAACTAAAGACCATTATGTATTGTGTAGCCTGGTGTAATATAAGGCGTATTCATTTTTGCTATTTTGATATTCTGCTAGAGTTGTTCTGCTATTCTGCGAGAGTTGTTCTGCAATTCTGCTAGTCTGCTAGAGTTGTTTTGCCATTCTGTTATTCTGCTAGTTCAAACGATTTTTATCCATTTCCAGGCGATTTAAGTTTTTATTAAAAAATCAAATGATTGTTGTTTTATTTTTCGTTTATTTCAAATTCATAAAACGTAGGTGTTTCAGGCTGCTAGGCTGCTATCTAGAGTTGTTCTGTAGAAGTTTTCCTTTGAAGGGGGTACAATGAACTATAAAATAATTGTGCCTTTTTCCGGTTTAAACGGTTTTTATTCGAGTTTTACAACTTAGTAAAATGAAAATTATAAATTACTTAAAACATCTTTGACACAAGTCTACTAGTATGCTTGTCTGCTGAATTTAGTCTGCTAGTCTGTTAGTCTGCTAGTCTTCTGAAGTTAGTCTGCTAGTCTGCTGAAGTTAGTCTGCTAATCTGCTAGTCTGCTGAAGTTAGTCTGCTAGTCTGATAGTCTGCTGAAGTTAGTCTGCTAGTCTGCTGAAGTTAGTCTTCTAGTCTGCTGAAGTTAGTCTGCTAGTCTGCTGAAGTTAGTCAGCTAGTCTGCTAACTTCACAGAGACAAATTACTATCCAATCAAACTCACATCTTCAGCCATCTGCCATATGATATTAAACTGTTGCCACAAGGTTATTTAACACTACATTACGATGGAGGTTAAGGAGTTTACTTTGTAATTTTACCATGTCCTTTATTGCTCTGTAATGTCGTTTATCTAACAGTCAAAGAAACAAGAACGTATTCTTGAAAGTTCAACAATAATCGATGCGGTTCTCGTCGTAAGTGTGGGCTGGGATTGGGTCTCGTCGTCCGGGGCGCGGGGGCACAGCAGGCGATAAAATGAACTGTGTATTTCTTCTTCCACTCTCCTTTTCTTAAGAACCTTCTTCCTTTTTCTTATACTCATCACAAATTCGAATATATGACTCTTATCATTAAATTCAAAGTATTCATTTTAAATAAATACTGTTTAAACTAAAGACCATTATGTATTGTGTAGCCTGGTGTAATATAAGGCGTATTCATTTTTGCTATTTTGATATTCTGCTAGAGTTGTTCTGCTATTCTGCTAGAGTTGTTCTGCAATTCTGCTAGTCTGCTAGAGTTGTTTTGCCATTCTGTTATTCTGCTAGTTCAAACGATTTTTATCCATTTCCGGGCGTTTTAAGTTTTTATTAAAAAATCAAATGATTGTTGTTTTGTTTTTCGTTTATTTCAAATTCATAAAACGTAGGTGTTTCAGGCTGCTAGGCTGCTATCTAGAGTTGTTCTGTAGAAGTTTTCCTTTGAAGGGGGTACAATGAACTATAAAATAATTGTGCCTTTTTCCGGTTTAAACGGTTTTTATTCGAGTTTTACAACTTAGTAAAATGAAAATTATAAATTACTTAAAACATCTTTGACACAAATCTACTAGTATGCTTGTCTGCTGAATTGAGTCTGCTAGTCTGTTAGTCTGCTAGTCTTCTGAAGTTAGTCTGCTAGTCTGCTGAAGTTAGTCTGCTAATCTGCTAGTCTGCTGAAGTTAGTCTGCTAGTCTGCTAGTCTGCTGAAGTTAGTCTGCTAGTCTGCTAATCTGCTGAAGTTAGTCTTCTAGTCTGCTAGTCTGCTGAAGTTAGTCTGCTAGTCTGCTGAAGTTAGTCTGCTAGTCAGCTAGTCTGCTAACTTCACAGAGACAAATTACTATCCAATCAAACTCACATTTCAGCCATCTGCCATATGATATTAAACTGTTGCCACAAGGTTATTTAACACTACATTACGATGGAGGTTAAGGAGTTTACTTTGTAATTTTACCATGTCCTTTATTGCTCTGTAATGTCGTTTATCTAACAGTCAAAGAAACAAGAACGTATTCTTGAAAGTTCAACAATAATCGATGCGGTTCTCGTCGTAAGTGTGGGCTGGGATTGGGTCTCGTCGTCCGGGGCGCGGGGGCACAGCAGGCGATAAAATGAACTGTGTATTTCTTCTTCCACTCTCCTTTTCTTAAGGACCTTCTTCCTTTTTCTTATACTCATCACAAATTCGAATATATGACTCTTATCATTAAATTCAAAGTATTCATTTTAAATAAATACTGTTTAAACTAAAGACCATTATGTATTGTGTAGCCTGGTGTAATATCAGGCGTATTCATTTTTGCTATTTTGATATTCTGCTAGAATTGTTCTGCTATTCTGCTAGAGTTGTTCTGCAATTCTGCTAGTCTGCTAGAGTTGTTTTGCCATTCTGTTATTCTGCTAGTTCAAACGATTTTTTTTCCATTTCCGGGCGTTTTAAGTTTTTATTAAAAAATCAAATGATTGTTGTTTTGTGTTTCGTTTATTTCAAATTCATAAAACGTAGGTGTTTCAGGCTGCTAGGCTGCTATCTAGAGTTGTTCTGTAGAAGTTTTCCTTTGAAGGGGGTACAATGAACTATAAAATAATTGTGCCTTTTTCCGGTTTAAACGGTTTTTATTCGAGTTTTACAACTTAGTAAAATGAAAATTATAAATTACTTAAAACATCTTTGACACAAGTCTTCTAGTATGCTTGTCTGCTGAATTTAGTCTGCTAGTCTGTTAGTCTGCTAGTCTGCTGAAGTTAGTCTGCTAGTCTGCTGAAGTAAGTCTGCTATTCTGCTATTCTGCTGGAGTTAGTCTGCTAGTCTGCTGACGTTAGTCTGCTAGTCTGCTTGAGTTAGTCTGTTAGTCTGCTGGAGTAAGTCTGCTAGTCTGCTGGAGTTAGTCTACTAGTCTGCTAGAGTTGTTTTGCCATTCTGTTATACTGCTAAAGTTGTTCTGTAAAAGTTTTCCTTTGAAGGGGGTACAATGAATTATAAAATAATTGTGCCTTTTTTCAGGTTTAAACGTTTTTTATTTGAGTTTTACAACTTACTAAAATGAAAATTATGAATTACTTAAAACATCTTTGTCAGAAGTCTGCTAGTCTGCTGAATTTAGTCCGCTAGTCTGCTGAAGTTAGTCTGCTAGTCTGCTGGAGTTAGTCTACTAGTCTGCTAGAGTTGTTTTGCCATTCTGTTATACTGCTAGAGTTGTTCTGTAGAAGTTTTCCTTTGAAGAGGGTACAATGAATTATAAAAAAATTGTGCCTTTTTCCGGTTTAAACGGTTTTTATTCGAGTTTTACAACTTAGTAAAATGAAAATTATGAATTACTTAAATCATCTTTGACACAAGTCTGCTGAAGTTAGTCTGCTAGTCTGCTGAAGTTAGTCTGCTGAAGTTAGTCTGCTGAATTTAGTCTGCTAGTCTGCTGAAGTTAGTCTGCTAGTCTGCTGGAGTTAGTCTGCTAGTCTGTTGGAGTAAGTCTACTAGTCTGCTAGAGTTGTTTTGCCATTCTGTTATACTGCTAGAGTTGTTCTGTAGAAGTTTTCCTTTGAAGGAGGCACAATGAATTATAAAATAATTGTGCCTTTTTCAGGTTTAAACGGTTTTTATTCGAGTTTTACAACTTAGTAAAATGAAAATTATGAATTACTTAAAACATCTTTGACATAAGTCTGCTAGTCTGCTGAATTCAGTCTGCTAGTCTGCTGAAGTTAGTCTGCTAGTCTGCTGAATTTAGTCTGCTAGTCTGCTGGAGTTAGTCTGCTAGTCTGCTGGAGTTAATCTGCTAATCTGCTAGTCTGCTGGAGTTAGTCTTCTAGTCTGCTAGAGTTGTTTTGCCATTCTGCTATACTGCTAGAGTTGTTCTGTAGAAGTTTTCCTTTGAAAGGGGTACAATGAATTATAAAATAATTGTGCCTTTTTCAGGTTTAAACGGCTTTTATTCGAGTTTTACAACTTAGTAAAATGAAAATTATGAATTACTTAAAACATCTTTGACACAAGTCTGCTAGTCTGCTGAATTTAGTCTGCTAGTCTGCTGGAGTTAGTCTGCTAGTCTGCTTGTCTGCTTGAGTTAGTATACTAGTCTGCTAGAGTTGTTTTGCCATTCTGTTATACTGCTAGAGTTGTTCTGTAGAAGTTTTTTTTTGAAGGGGGTACAATGAATTATAAAATAATTGTGCCTTTTTCCGGTTTAAACGGTTTTTATTCGAGTTTTACAACTTAGTAAAATGAAAATTATGAATTACTTAAAACATCTTTGACACAAGTCTGCTAGTCTACTAGTCTGCTGAATTTAGTCTGCTTGTCTGCTTGACTTAGTATACTAGTCTGCTGAAGTTAGTCTGCTAGTCTGCTGAAGTTAGTCTGCTAGTCCACTAGTCTGCTGAAGTTAGTCTGCTAGTCTGCTAACTTCACAGAGACGTTTTTATTTCAGTATATTTGTATCAAAGAAACACTTCTTACTGTTGGTAAGACAGGAGCTGAGAAAAATCGTATGATACATATGGTTCTTTCAGGGTATCAGCACTTAATTTTTTCCCTTCAGGGACAATGAAGTCAGGGAATTCAAAAAACACTACATGGAATTACAATTTCCATAATCTGTTACTTGTTGAACAGTCTACATTCTGCAACTTTTTAGTTGTTTCAATGTCACATCCCTGTAAAGATAGAAATTAAAATTCAGAATAACTAATTTAATAAATTTTGAAAAGTAAAATGACTCACATGAAATACTCAACAACAAAATATCCAATGTCAATTTGGTTTAATTATGGTTATTCTTTGAAAATAAGAAATTTAGTTCAAATAAAAAAAAGCATTATTTTAATAATGAATGGTTGAAAAAGTAGTTTCAATTTATACTCCCCACTTTAAATGATTATTAAGCAGACTTCTAAAATTTAATGGCAACAGAAGTAGAGAACTTTGAAGCTATGGTAAAAAATAGGTGGTATTTTAACCACAATCTCCAAGCCTGACCTTTTGTTATTAAACAATATTTTCGGGAGAGATATACAGAATGTTTCAAGTAATAAATTACCTTATCACTATGTTTCTGTCATTGTCCAAATATGTAGACCAACAGACAGCAGTCTGTAATAGGAATTTCTGAAGAAGAAAAGAAAATTAGTTTTACTTAAGGTCTGTGATGTCATGATGCAAGGTATCATTTCAACATCAAAATAGGCATATAATTGTGAAAATTAAAAGCATATTAGATAACACTCATGTGAATGATTTGATTTTGTTTTAACTTCATGAAAAATCAGATGAAATGAACATATTGTTTAACTTACTGCACAATTTACAATATACTTTATTGCCTATGGGTCAGGAATCCCTTTAAGTAAGTTAACTCTGCTGCAGAGTTCAGCTTCACAGCCAAACTCATAAAAAAGAAAGCCATGTGTGAATGAAATGCAAATTAGAAATGAAAGACTCTTACTATAGATTAGTAAGAAAACAGATCACAATATTTATAAAAACTGATCAATGGCACAACGCAATGGCATATAAGAATGGTAATATCTCACCTGTCTCAAAGTCATACATGTATATTCGTGTAAGAAAAATCTGGACCAATGCAAGTCTCCTGTCTTGATTCTTGTGAACTTCAATCCAAAAATGTTTCGCAACACCATTATGGCATTCACCATTCATATACACTGATTTTCAACCATTGGATCACAGGCGGTTAATTCCACCACTATTATCGATTTGAAAATTACATATCAGACACTATAAACGTTCTTTCCATCTTAGAATAACCTCAGTTGAGCACCTTTTACAAGATATGCATAATTTCTTGCTTATTCCTACCGTTACTCGTAACATGTGCATCCATTTTGATTTGCACAATTTTTAATGTAAAGAGTTGGTTAAGGGGAGGTAATAAAACCTGGAAAACGGTATGAAACTACCAATTTTCTTCAGCTTATTCCTTCTGCTGTCATTTAGTATCAGGATTGCCCATAAATTTTATTAATGATTTTATGAAATTAATGAGTGCTCTTTCAAATGCTTTAGCTTATTTTTTTAAAGGTTTTACTTTAATAGTAAAGTGCAACTCAAAATACCACCTAAATCACATTTTTTACCCAAAATTTTGGATAAAATGTGACTGTATTTTACAGATGAGATAAATACTTACCTCTTTCCCAAATAGATCAAAGTCAGGAACACTTTTCTACAAAATACAGGTGTAGAAACTTCACCAGCTTCTATATTTTTTTATTTAATTACATTTTTTGAAACCATTTCGTTTCCACAAAAATATCCAATTTTCTAAACTCTGGAGGCTGTTGCCATGGAAAAACAAATCATAGTTTTAATTCAAATATGAGGTTGATCAAAGTTATCATACTTTTGTTAAAATCTGTTACTATGCGTGCCAACATTTTCTGGTCATTACAGAGAATTCATGTTAAAAATCACACAATTAAGTAAGTCGGGTCTTTATACATTTAAGGCTCCTTCTAGCGATTGTTAACGAAACATTTTTCTCTAGCTTGTCTCAGAAGTTTGGCACGAAATGTTTAATTTTTGTCATTTACACCTATAACGGAAATATTTCCATGTTTGTTTTTTTCAACAGCGGTCAAGTAAATTGGTTGTCACAACTTTGTAAATACTTAACAGGTTTTCATAAAATTTGAAACCCCTCACAGTTTTTAAAACAGAAATGTTTTACTCCGCCTTTTTTCATAAAACTCCGATCAGATTGGTCAAAAAGAAAAAAAAAACAATGGTCAGTCGGGAGAAAGTTTATAGATCCCTTTTTCTGCAAGTCAACATCATTGTTGACAAATAAATGAAAACGGATATAAAAATTTCTTATATCTTATTTAATAGATAAAATTCCTCATTGTGATAGAGGTTCGCTCAAAGCAGAACACGTGGTGGGTAAAGGTGGATAAAGGAAGTCGATCCAACCTCCCACAGAAACCAAGCGAGAAATAGTTCTTACATCAAAACCATCGAATTACAACTTATGCTCAACGGCAATTACAGTAGGCATCTTCATCAGCAATTTAGCAGTCAACGATTTCAACTTCAACAAGGACAACAATCGTAACAAGCACTGTCACAACAATTGCCCTATCTTCAGTGCAGACTACAGCCAGTAATCCAATCATGTCAGGTGTATTCAAGCTTTTAAGGGTGATGGTAACAAGGACATAATCACCTACCTAACGTTAGACGGTTTGATCAATACCATGGCAACACTGGCCTAGCATCTTGAAGACACTGCCAGGCTGTGGTTCGAATCTTTCAAGCCACTTTCATCAACGGTAAATGAACTTACTGAGCTACTTAAGACAAAAAACCAAAGAGCCAAACAAATAAATTTAGATGTTTATAGAATAAAGCAACTTCCTTCAGAAACAGTTAAGATGTTTCTCAACCGATTGGAAAGAGAGACTCTTTGTTGCCCTATAGCTAGTGATGTTCAGGTTATTTCTGGAAGTGAATGACTTTGTAAAATCATGTAAGAAGTGTCAAAGATCAAAGAGAAATTCAAATGCTCACTTAGCTCCTCTTAACCCTCTTCCAGTTGTTAAGGTTTTTGAACGTAAGCTTACAGACATATTAGGGTCACTGCCAAAAAAAAACAGCTGGACATGAATACATTCTTGTTTGGTTGACAGTTTTTTCTAGGCTGGTTGAGGCATCCCCTACACATACACAATCAGGCATAGAAATTGCACGTGTTTTACATGATGTAATTTGCTGTAGGTATGGTGCTTCTCTGTCTTTTCTAACTGACAGGGGCAAGAATTTCAAAACTGATTAATGCTATCTGTGAGGTTTACCATGTATCAAGATACAGAACAGCAAGTTATAACCCTCATGCCAATCGGAGTGTAGCTCAAACCCTTAGGATGTATGTGAATGAAAAACAATACAACTGGCATTTGATTTTGCCGGTCCGGCTTGCTCAATCAGTAGAACATCGGATCTTGACGATCCCAGTTTGATCCTCATCAGGGCCAGTAAAATTTCTGCGTGATAATTTATCTGAGACAATGCGTCTATAGGACATTTGTCTTTCACCTCTGAAGCAAGTGAGGAAGAAGTCAGTCACTTGCGAAGAAATTGATTAGTTAACTAGTTGGATACCCAGAAACATTTGTTAGGTAGACCGACCGCCGGGATATGAACTTAGCTGTTAACACTGGCGCTAAAGCCCATCAAAACCAAACCAAAACCAAAGCATTTGATATTGTTCTCATGGCCATTAGATCTTCCCCTTATACTGAAACTTCAAGCTTTTTACCATACAAAATGCTCTTTGTTGGAGAAATGTGTCTTCCATTTGATACATCATTAGTCCCCAGAGAAACTTTAAACCCTGAGGCAAATATCTTTCTTAATCACTTACTTGAGGTTTGTGCATGCTAATGCAACCAAAAATACAGAGACTGCTCAAAATGACATCAAACAACGTCATGATGTTAAAGCCAAAAAGTCAAATTTCATACTTGGTGAACAGGTTCTCTTAACGGTAAATAAACTTTCTCAAGGATTATCCTATAAACTAGAAGATAAATGGAAAGGACCATATTACATTAAGCAAAAATGATCAAATGACACATACAAAATAGCAGAATGTGTAACACATAAACTTCACAAAGCACCAGTCAATGAAAAGAAACTTAGAATATACTGATTACGACAGTGTTAGCAATGACAATTCTGACTTAAGAGAAACCTCTCATAATGTTCAGACACAGTCTGAAAACAACAACACAATACTTTTCTCACAAACTGACCAAGAACCTGTACCTGGCAGTTCAAACCAACAAAACTCTGATTACGACTGGCATGAAGTAAATAAAATTTAAAGCAAAGGAAACGGGGTAAAACCAAGCGGTTTCTGATACAGTTTATAAATCCCAAAATGAAACCATCATGGGAAGACGAAAATGATGACACAGACTTCCTTTCAAGGAAGTTTAATGATAACCATACACTCACTGGTAAAAGGCGAAACGACCATACCTGTATTTTGATAAATCGTCTGTTTAAAAATCAACTATATTGGCGCGCTTTAATGACAATTGGATTAAGGTAGATAATTAAGTAAATTAAATTTAGTCGTTGTTATAGGCTCTCAGATACTTAAGTCCCAGTTGGTCGGATCATTACCTTGTTGATTTTAATGGCCTTAATAATCATAGGACATGCAGACATTAGAACTTTGTCCATTTTCTGCTATTTATGAGCAACTACTCTATCATTGGTCAGTTTTACTTTGATGAGACTGTTTATGTGGGGAAGTCGATTCCAGGTTCAAGACTGATACCGACACGTGTTACAACATCATCTTACCTGCATCCCTTTAATTCTATTTTAGTTAAATCGGCTGATTTGGTTTTAACAGTAGAAATAAGGGTTCTTTGTTTTACGATGGTTTCTGGATGAGCACAGACAGAATTGCAGCGACCCAAGAGCTCAAATGCATTTGGCACAGGAAACTTGGGTTCATACTTTGAGATACAGCTTTAATTATTTTTATTCATGTACTGTTCTTAACAAATAGTCAAAATATCAAATACGTGAACTACCTTGTAGTTTGGAGGAAATTTATAACAGAAATTACAGATACCCAAATTTTCATTGATTTACCATGTTGTAAAACTTTGTTACAATTCAAATATATTTAAAACGAAAGAAATTGAATTTGAAATCTATAAAAGTTATTGTTGTAAAACCAAAACAATGTAAAACTGCCAAAAACTAAAGAAAAAATTGGTTTGAGTGAGGTTTGAATCCATGCATTTCAGTGAGTGTCTCAATCCTACACAAATTAATAGTCTTTGAAGCGGAGGTAGGGTATTAGGAATTTAATACCTTAACTGAACATATGACTAGATTTTACGCAAAATTTCAGACAGCAAAACGGAGTAAAGTACTAATTTAGTAACTGTCTCCTGATGTCCATTGTACAGATTGTAAGCTGAATGCGTGGCAGGAATTGGGTATTTTGCAAATTCAGATAGTCTAAAGAATTTCTGCAGAGCTTGATAAAAAGGTTTCGGTGCAGATAAAGCATACGGCGGAGCAGGTACAACATATTTCGGAGCCGATATAAATGGCTGCTGCACAGTTTGAATGTTACTCGGATATGGAACAGTAGCCGAATACACCATTTGATGTTTCTTCAGATGAGAAGGTAGGAAGGATGGAAAGAATCCAAGACCTGAAAAAAAGAAAAACAGTTGAAACAAAAGGTTTTTCTTTTACAAAAAGAATGCCACGCACAAATAAGCACAACATACATGTTTTTGGAATAAAATCACACTTTTTCTGCCTTTTAAAGACGTAAAATCTATCAAAATGAATTAAAAACCTTCGAAAGTACCGGTTTCAATAAATCAAGAAACTTTCTTATTCAAATAAAAAACAAAAAAAAACAAAAAACGATAGGCTTCCGTCCAAGAAAATTATAATTTGCCTGCTTGATTGAAATTTTAAAACCAATATTTTGTTAATAACAAATGCTTATATAATATCTTAAAAAAGTTTCTGTTCTGTACGATTAACTGTCTGTTAGAATGACCGTCACGACTTCCCTACATCTGACACATTTATGTATGATATGCGCTAAATTGCAGAAAAAGAAGATATGTTAAAGGGAAATTTAATCGGACTGTATATGAAAAAGATATATTTCTCTAAAGACAGAAATCTTAAACATAAATAATAAGTGAAGCGACAAATAAAATATAACGAGGAAAATTCAAATGGACTTGAGTCCAATTGAGTGTACGGTTTTTATTGTATTTTTAAGGAACCTTAGGCTACAGCATTCTATTTTGTTTGCAGATGCCAATAAAAAGGAATTTAATATATATATCTTTAAACTGAAGACCGGTGTATTCAGACATATTATAACTAAGGTAATGCACATTTCTTGAAGAAGAAGAACAACATATTTGTTCAACTTTTTATTTTCCGTATATCTCTTGATGTTAATGGTGATAATTATGATACTGAATCATTGTTTGTTTAGTTAAGTTACAAAATAGCATTAATTTCATGTAATAACATGCTTGAACAGAATGAAAGAAAACATGCTTGAATAGAATAACAAATATACTTGTAATAACAATTATAATAATAAACTATGACCATGCTTTGATTACTTTGATACAATTCAACATAAAGACCAGGTGGGATACAGTCACTTATTACTATGCTACTGATCTGTCATACATGTATATGAAATTTCAGGTAATACAATTCAAGCAATTCTAAATATTTATAAGGGTTCTTGTTCATATTCATTGCAAAACAGTTAAATGGTCCTATATTAATGCACATTTTGGTAATAGGTTCTATTGCTGTACTATATACTAACAATATATTATATATAATATAAAAAGCAGGATGATGTGGGTTTTCCTTTTTAAATAGAGCGTTTTTTATACCCTTAGCATTTGCACTGAGTATCTCTAAGGGTTTACAGATGAAGGACCAGGTTTGATATAGCAAATATACAGTGCATGGTCATTTCAAGACATCTGCGGGTTGATTTTCTTAATGTCATCTAATTCTTGGTAGATATTTCGAGGTGGATAACGTTGAAGTGGGTTAAATTTGCATATATGTTAATCACTAAATGTTTAAACTCTACTTAGAGCCACATATGCCATCCACCTTGGAAGATGTCATGCTGTCTTTAATGTCCGACACTTTGTGTATTGTTACACCAACAGATATAGCCAGAGGTAGTTGTGTCCGCTGGACCATAATTCTTGTTTTTCGCACAATGAATTGGACTGTTATTTGTTTTATTTCAATTGGGGTATGCTCGTTTTCTTTGTGTATTGCCCCAACTTTTGGATTCTTGACTATATCATCTGAATGTCATTTTTTGTTTGGCTAACTACTCGTACTCTATATAATAGTGATTCACATCAACAAAATAAAATGAACAGCAGTAATTTTCTATGCCATTTGTGGACAATTATGGTAACAAATCTGGCCTATATAATAATGCATTTTTCATATGAATGTTGAAGTTGTAACCTAAAATTTAGTTTACAGGATATTTAATGATATATTTTTGGAACAATTAATTCAAATTGCCACCAAATATACAAACAAGTTCAAACAATACTGACATGAAAACCAATTTTCAGCATTATCTCCCCTGACTCCACTATTCGGGCGCCTGCTATATACAAGGTATTTACGATAGCCCGCGTTGATTTTGTTATTACGATGCTTATTCTCCAAATCAAACACAACTTCAGTATTAAAGTTTACTTCATCAATTAAGTTAAGCTGCTTCACCCTTTGCAGAAATCTTAGACACATACCCTCCCCATAAATCATATATATAATGGAGCATAACGTCCAGATATATGCAGATATAAACAATATTACTAGGCAGTCACGTGATTCTGTCTGAGAATTTCCGGAATGACACAACATCCGAATAAAGCATTCGTAAATTGATTCAACAGGTAGGATATCGTAAAAATACGTAATGCTTCGGCAATAATCGGATCTTCTCACAGCCAAACAAAACTTAGAATTACTTTATATTGGATAACACTAACCCCGCTCCAATTGCACATATAGGAATATAATACTGGCAATTTTCCGTACAGAATTATGTATATATACATACCGTTATTGTTAGAACCGTATCCGTGGATGAAAGAAGTTTGCCAAATAAGTGCCACGGCAGCGAGTGAAAAATTGAGATAATCAATAGTTAGAAAATACTTCAAGGCAGTTTTCCAACCGTAACTAATTTTTTTGTCATACTGTTGCAAACGTGAAAGTTTTTATGCCATTCAAAATGTCAGGATGGTCAGTTACAAGGAAACTATTTTGGTAATTTAACGACTGTCCGACGCTTTATCTTTTAAACCCACCAGTTTCCTTTCCCGGTGTTCCGGACTATCCAATCAGAATTAGTCATAGACAGGTCACGCTAAAATAAAGACATCACATGTTACATTAGCTCATTCAATCATGTATATATTGGAAACTATTACAACAACTATTATGACAGTGTATGACACACTTGGGCAATCCAAGTGTAGCACTACTTGTTAAAATAGTACGTTTACCTAATCACCGGAAGTATGTTAGGGCCGATATTTATTTTTTACATTCTCTTGTGCTTTTTTATAAGCAGAACTAGGGCTGTATAAAAATACTTATGATATTTTGATAATGCAAAAAGCTGATAAGTGTTTGTTCAAAACATTTTTTCATTTAAATGGAATTACATTTCAGAGCGAAGTTTAAAAAAATTTAGACTGAAATTTTAAAGATGTCCGTATATAAGCGTTCACTTGTGACATCGTGATTTTCCCCGCAACCTACATAAACGTATTCATATAATGTTTAATATTTCTCCTAATAAATGGTAGGCTTTATATCTATCAATATATTATTAAAATTAAAATTTCATTTTTTAAACAAATATATCCTTACAGACGATAGTTCTTTCTTTTAAATTAGTGAAAGGCTTTGTATTCATTTTATGACTGACATGATTAGTATAACGTACACTCCTGAAAAGGCATCGTCAGACAACGCCGTGCAACGAATCTTTGAAACAATTCAGGTGTGATACGTGCACTGACTGACAAAACCTAACTTAATATAACACTTAGGAATGCATTATCAAGTGCAAGGACCTCTGCTTTATAAAAAGATCATCCCTGTTTCGACCGGATGGAAAGAGAGTGTGCTAAAAAGCACAGATCGACAGAACTGAACGACTGACACTGAAAAAAAAAGCTCCATTCTGATACAAAAGGTACCACGTTGCACAGCTTTAGACGATGATAAAACTATTGTATATTACTTAGATCGTTTGCTATTACTTAAATCGCTATATTTTCACATTATATGTACGAATAGTGCGGCAAATCTTAAGATTTGTCAGAACTAGAAGAATCTATTCGACTGGAAATCACTGAAAGGAGTTCTTATAGATCGGATATGGACTGAACGCTTTATATTCATCAAATAGGGCCGACCAGTTCATGCTTAATTTCAAGGTAAGTTGTGTACATTTATAGTAGATTTTGCGCAGTGGAAAGGTGGAAAGAAGGATGAATGGATGAATGGTCAGCTTGACGTACAGACGGACGCCACGATATTGTCTCGGACGAAGCATCAATTGGAATAAGTTAAAAACAAAAAAAATAATGAAAGGTAAGTCAGACAACCAGCATGTTTTGTATATTACTGTTATAACCTTTGTATTTTTTAGTTTAAATATTGAACAAAGTTCAGGCTGTAACAACGATTGGCTAGAGGTTCGTGACGGAAGAACTTGTCTAAGCCCCCATGTTTCAGGTATGTTAAGGCAATAAATTTGATCAGAAAAAGTAAATTCTGGCAGTATCCAATATTAATGTTACTCACTGTAAAATATGGACAAATGTTTCGTCTCAATTTTATACTATATTATTTATGTTAATATGTTTCAACTTAGAAGTAAAATAGACTTAAAATATCGAGTAAAACAACATGTAATAACTATATTGTTCAAAGACAATATACAAAATAGGTTCTTAAGTCAAAACCAAGAAAAAAAGGCGATTAAACTTAAAAAAAGAACATAATTACTTTAAGAAGAAAAACAAATGGGCGCCTGACCAATAATTGTCGATATCAACTTGATTGGTGTAGTAGCTACGCTATGAACATTAATGCATATTCTAATGGTTAGAGGGAGTTCAAAGATGTAATACAGCTAGATTTCAGAAAGTTGTCCATCAAGTGCAAGCGGGAATAATATATTAAGTACTACCATCACATCATCTTACTCATTGTAGAGGAAAATGCGGGAATATTTTCCAGGTTTGCCGGGCAAGCAATGTGGCAACTACAGTTTCACACAGGTCGGTTTTCACGTCTTTTGACGTAAAGATAATGGTATTATAATTATATTCTGTTTACTTTTGAGAAATAAACATTTGTCTAGAAATCTTAACTTTGTGTCGTATAAGCACAGTAAAACCTATTCAGTTGAACTTACTCTGTTTGATTAACTAGAAGTCACAGAGAATCTTTTCTATTACAGTGATGGTAACTTGCTGAGATTTTAACTGAATTTAATGTCTATGTACTACTTTGATAGACCATTTATATCTCATTCAAACAAATAAATTTGAAATAATAAAACCTATGAACAATTCGTTGTTCTCTTTCAAAATGTCATTACAACAAAGCCGGTGTGTTTTTCTGCAGTGATGGCTGCAGCATCTCAGACAGTTTGGTCTGAAAAGATAACAATTGGATTATTTGGATTGTGCGGCTGTTTTCCTTGCAGTCTCACTATTTCGCCTCCGAAGGTGAACCCATTTTACAATCTGATATTTTATTGTTGTTCACCTTCTACGTCTCACTTTGATCTGCATCTGGCTAAGCGGACTCGCCCAATCGTAGGCGATTGGGCACTTTTTATGGCTCGTTTGTCCAACAATTCACAGAGTTTAAGGCAAAAATGATAAAAATATGATAAAATATGATAACTAAATTCATACCTGATCCTATAATCCAAGAAAACACACAAATACGTAAGTATAGAACTGAAACACTTATTCCGTACATGATTAATCCACCATTTTATTCAAAATTTGGCAATCGGAATACTCGGTGTTCTAGGTAATAAGTTAACTAGGGTATGGTAAAGAATTTGCCGAACAATATCCGCTCAGTTATATGCAGTTTAAAATTAGGCTTAAAGGTTGAACAACTAAAAAATATCAGAATTATAAAATGGGTTCAACACTTTAAGCTTAATTAATTAGGCTATTTTCCTTGCTGTTGGAGCTATCATTGCCACAGTAATAGCTCAACAGTTTTCGTTATCATAGTAGCAAATGTTTTCGTCATATGCTGTCGACGCAGAAGTCTTATGGTAAGTATTTTAGGTTGCCTTGAAATTTTCACTTTTGCAACCGTTTCTTTTAAGATTCAGTTGAAGATTCTTAGCTATCCTCCTGAGCTGCTGAAAATCACGTAGATGTTTTGAATGCAGTAAATCTCAGATAATTACCATTACATTTAGATTAACGGCATTGCAAATACTGTGTGCACAAAGATGATAATAAATCATTAATCACAAAGATTAGTCTATTTTAAAACAGTTCTTTGTTCAGAACTTTCTTAATTTTCAGTTACAAAAAGGAACATCTTAAATAAAACTTACAGGGAAGAGTTTATCAGCCGGTTAATATTGTGGCGACAACATATGGGATAGGCTATAATTAATCCTCACAACCCGTACTACATCCGTACGCAAAATATCCGACAGGACAGCAATACCAAGACGGACAACAACCTCCATCTGCACAATATCCAAACCAAACTAATAAGACGAGTTAAAATGTGACATTTTTTCAGCGAATGAGATACCAATGTGTAAATGAAATATTTCATATCGTTAAATACAGTCAATTTATAATCCTTTTTACGGGAGGTCGAATTCTTTAAATTGTATCGCAATGTAAATTTTCATTGTACATGTATTAAGTGAAAAGTTCATATAAATAATGCAACAAAATTGGCGAGCATAGTCTTAGCATTTTGCCGTCAATGGTTCACACAGAAACATAATTTTTGGCACACAGTTTGTCGTAAAATGGATGCTGGGTCTGAAATATCATTAACTATACTTATATAAAGTATGGACGTCGAAAACTTAATATATTTGAGGGGTCACTACTCGTATATTTGACGCACTATGAAAACTGTAGTGAGTTTCAATTAACAAATGAATCAAGAAGATGCTATGATTAATGCCAAGTAGACAATAAAATAATAAATCCAATGGCAATTTGAAATCCTGTCAGTAGTAGTGTCCTTGGCTGAACTAAAACAATATTTCAATGTTTAAAGTCGGATGTAAAATTGCATTCTTTATTCACAATGAAACACGCCTATCCATTCAGGAAGAGATGCGACTTGTTTTTGAGTAACTGCTACAGACCCCACGTTTGGATTATTGCACTTTGTACACAATCTGCGAACTACATGTATATTGTGCAAACGAAACGAAAAGCTTGCTTATTGTACATACTTAAAACATTTTTTTGCATTGTGATGTTGAAAACTGAACAATTAAATGTGTGTCAAGGGTGAAATAATTGAAAAGTATCTATTCAGCAGTTTTGAAATGTTTTTAACGGATCAAAGTTTAACGAGTTCGTTCAAGACAGATGATGCATGACGAAAATATAACAGGATGGTGTATATTTATAACTGTTGTAAAGGGTAGACAAATAATACTATGACAAGCAGCAAATGATGCAAGAGTACTTCTATTTTACCGTTTACAAATTGTGCCATCCGCTCTGGTTCCAAGGTCAAGGTCGACGGCTTAAGGTCAAGGTCGATGGCTTGTAAAACAATGTTACCCCTCAATAATAATAAAAAAAACATTCAATGCTACTTCAGACCTGATTCGGTTATTGGACGTAAACTTAGTTAACATTACAAATACAGCAGTTTTAGTATTTTACTTGTCTTTTTATTTCACTTCTCTTTTTCAAGACACATGCACAAACAATTTCCTATTCATGTCAAGTAATTCCAAGACAGATGTTCTATTATCGAACGAAAAACTAAGGTTCATCGCCAATTACATAAATTTCGCGGTTTGGCATGGTTATACGAGGAATATGGTGAAATTATGACTTAGATACAATGAGTCCTCGGAAGTATAGGATTATATAACATTTAATGCTAGAAGGGAAATAAATAATTCATACCAACACACATCAGTGATAAATTGCTGACAGGCATAGAACAAAACAGAATAGAACACAATTGATTTGATTTGTTTAGCAGTTGTTAACTTCTTTTTAATAGCAATTTGTCAGGTTTCGTAGACAGAAAACTTGCCCAGAAACGTGCCTGCCTTGCAAGCAGCTTAAAGTATTAAAAGCAGACAGAATCGAATATCATGAAATAAATAAGTTAATGAGTTACAATGACATCCAATTGTCAATTCTCACTATCAAATGGACATAAATAAATCATGATGAATGGACAAATGCCATGTTCTCACAAATCGGATTCCAAGTGATATACAGAACGGTCAATTAACTACACATGTTATCAACTGAACATATGATTAGATTCTACGCAAAATTTCAGACAGCAAAACGGAGTAAAGTACTGATTTAGTAACTGTCTCCTGGTGTCCATGGTACGGGTTGTAAGCCGAATGCGTGGCAGAAACTGGGTATTTTGCAAATTTAGGTAGTCCAAAGAATTTCTGCAGAGCTGGATAAAAAGGTTTCGATGCAGGTACAACATACGACGGTGCAGGTACAACGTATTTCGGTGCCGATACAAATGGCTGTTGCACTGGTTGAATGTAACTTGGATATGGAACAGTAGCCGGATACACTATTTGCTGTTTGTTCACATGAGATGGTAGAAAAGATGGAAAGAATCCAAGACCTGAAAAAAGAAAACAGGGTATGTTTTAGTTGACGTAAAAGGTTGTTTCTTTTACAAAGAGATTGCAATTATATCATGATGGCGTTTACAATAAAATAATGGTTCATATATATAAACACTATTACCTTACCTCTTAGTACACAATTACACTATTTCCTAAGTTATATATAAGTTCAGTTCAGAAGAAAAATTAGCGTCAGAACGTTACGTTAAAGGGATATTTAATATGACTTGATATGAAAACATAAAAGTTCTCTTAAAATAAATCATAGACCAAAATGTAAGCAAATAGATCAATGAAATATAAAGAAATATTATTAAACATACCATTATTGTCAGAATTGTAACCATGAATGCCAGCAGTTTGCAAAATAAGTGTTACAGTAACGAGTGAAAATTTAAGATAATCCATAGCTATTGTTGAGGACAGATTTTGCAGTTGATAAGTAGACTTGTTTTTGTCGTACTGCTACTCAATTGAAAGTTTTTATACCAGTCAAAATTTCAGGATGGTCAATAACAAGGAAATTATTTTGGTAATTTAATGACTGTCTGATATTTACTCATCTTTTTACCCCACCAGTTTCCTTTCCCGTTGTCCCGGGCTATCCAATCAGAATAAGTCATAGACAGGTCACGATAAAATTAAGATATCATATGTTATTTCAGCCCATTGAATCATGTACATATTGCAAACTATTACAATCAGTTGACAGTTTATGACATACTAGAGCAATTCAGGTGTTAAACGACTGGTTAAAATTTTACGCTTAACACCTACGGGCAATTTACAGTAAATCACCGGAAGTACGTTTCGGCGGAATATTTTTCTAACAGTTGCTTTTGATTGTGTGTTTTTTTAATACGAAGAACTAGGGTTGTCTAATAATAATGTATGCAATTGAAACAAATAAAAAAATATAAAAAAATCACTTTTAAAGAATAACATTGGAGAGTGATTAAACAATGGTCTGAAATTTTTAAAATGTCTTTGTGTTAACGCTGATTTGCGGCATCATGATTTTTTCCCCGACCCACAACAAAGGCTTGATTTAATGCTTTCTCATGATATATAAGGGTTGATAGTTTAAAGTAATTTTAGAATTAAATTGTTATAAAGAACACATCCTGACAGATGGGTGTGCTATCTTTCAATGTAGTGACAGGCTTTGTATGTATTTTTATGAGCTGATTTGTATAACGTACCCTTCTAAAAAGCTCAATGTCAAACAACGCTGTGCAACACAACATTGTAACAAAAACAGAAGTGATACTAAAATTTTATGGCAAAAAATAACTTAATACTGGAATGAATATAAAACTACAACGATCTTTGGTTTATAAATGGACCAATCCTGTTTCGACTGAATGGAAAAAGTGGTTTAAAAAAACAAAAAAACAGACCGACTGAATTGAACGTCAGACACTGAAAAAATCTCCGTGGTAAAACATATGATAGCAAGTTGCATTTCGTTCAAGCATCTAACAGACCTCTCATTTCTCGTATGTGGGTACAATGAGACAAGGTCTGCTAACGCTGTGCATTTTAAAAAGGGATTGTTCATTCAATCCCATTTAAAATGCTTAATTTTGCATTTCTAGCCTATGAAAATGCATCATAATTTTTATGTTTGAGACCGATGCGGCAAAAAATGTGACAAAAAAAACAACAAATGACTTGTTCAGATTGTGTAATTTACAATAATTATACAAAAAAAGTGAGTTTATATTTCATTTGACAAAGCTAATAAATAAAATAAATAAATATATATATATATATATATATATATATATATATATATATATATATATATATATATATATATATATCATAACAATATGTTACAAGAAACTATTGAAACTACCAGTAGCTGAATTGTTATGCTGGCATAACAAATTTTCAACACAATTGCTCCTCTATTCCATAAGACTAAAAACTGTCATTAATCAAAGAAAATTTAAATGAAAGAACAAATTGTTATGCCGGCATAACATATTTTACAAAAGGTCCATTTTCAAGAAATCTTGAAAGAAAAACCTGAATTGTTATGCCGGCATAACAATATTTAAAGAAAAAAAGTCTCCATTTTTAACACTATTCTTGAAAATGAGAAACTATATTGTTATGCCGGCTTAACATTTTTACAAAAGGTCCATTTTCATGAAATTTTGCAAAATAGACCCTGAAATGTTATGCCGGCTAACAAATTTTACAAAAGGTCCATTTTTAAGAAATCTTGAAAAAAAAAAACCTGAAATGTTATGCCGGCATAACAAATTTTCGAAAGGTCCATTTTCAAGAAGTCTTAAACATGCTAAAACGAAAAACCTGAATTGTTATGTTAACAGTATTCTTGAAAATGAGAAATTTTGTTATGCCGGCTAACAAATTTTACAATATGTCCATTTTTAAGAAATCTTGAAAACAAAAAACCTGAAATGTTATGCCGGCTAACAAATTTTACAAAAGGTCCAATTTTAAGAAATCTTGAAAAAAAAAAAAAACAACCTGAAATGTTATGCCGGCATAACAAATTTTATGAAAGGTCCATTTTCAAGAAGTCTTAAAATGAAAAACCTGAATTTTGTTATGCCGGCTAACAAATTTTACTAAAGGTCCATTTTTAAGAAGTCTTTAAACGAAAAACCTGAATTTTGTTATGCAGGCTTACTAATTTTACGAAAGGTCCATTTTTAAGAAATCTTGAAAAAAAAAAAACCCTGAAATGTTATGCCGGCTAACAAATTTTACGAAAGGTCCATTTTTAAGAAATCTTAAAATGAAAAACCTGAATTTTGTTATGCAGGCTTACTAATTTTGCGAAAGGTCCATTTTTAAGAAATCTTGAAAAAAAAAACCCCTGAAATGTTATGCCGGCTAACAAATTTTACGAAAGGTCCATTTTTAAGAAATTTTGAAAAAAAAAACCTGAAATGTTATGCAGGCATAACAAATTTTCGAAGTCCATTTTCAAGAAGTCTTATAACAAAAAACCTGAATTGTTATGTTAACAATATTCTTGAAAATGAGAAAATGAGAAATTTTGTTATGCCGGCTAACAAATTTTACGAAAAGTCCATTTTTAAGAAATCTTGAAAAAAAAAACCTGAAATGTTATGCAGGCATAACAAATTTTACGAAAGGTCCATTTTCAAGAAGTCTTAAAACGAAAAACCTGAATTGTCATGTTAACAATATTCTTGAAAATGAGAAATTTTGTTATGCCGGCTAACAAATTTTACGAAATGTCTATTTTAACGAAAAATCTTAATTGTTATGCCCGCTTAATAATTCTTTGTTTTTACAAAAGTCTTGAAATGAGAAACTGTATTGTTATGCCGGCATAACATTTTATGAAAGGTCCATTGTCAAGAAATCTTGAAAGAAAAAACTGAATTTTTATGCCGGCATCATAACAATATTTAAAGTAAAAAGGTCTTCTTTTATACAATATTCTTGAAATAAGACACTGTATTGTTATGCCTGCAAAACATATTTAACAAAATGTCTATATTCAAGAAACATTGAAAGAAACAGAATTGTTATGCTGGCATAAAAATCTTTCCCTTTTTAACAATATGTTGTGCCAGCATAACATTTTTAATGAAAGGTACATATTCAAGAAACCTTGAAGAAAGAAACTGAATTGTTTTTCTGGCATAACATTATCTAAAGTAAAAATATCTCCCATTTTTGACAATATACTTGAAAATGAGAAACAGTATTTTTAATCCGGCATAACATATTAAACAAAAGATCCAATTTCAAGAAATCTTGAAAGCAGAAACCGAAGTGTTATGTCCGCTTAACAATATTTAAAGTAAGAATGCCTCCCTTTTTTCACAATATCCTCGAAAATAACAAACTGTACTGTTATGCCGGCATAACGCCATTATTAAAAATTTTGAAAAACAGCCTGAAATATAATTAGGGTGTAACATTTCTTAAACAAAGTTGTAATTATTTTGTTTCAAAAAAAAAAAAAACAGAAAAAAGAAAAAAATCATAAATATGATACTGAACTGTTCTCCTAAATTAATGAGTATCACAAAAGTTAAGCTGACATAAAAATCTTAATTCATTACAAAATTGACAATTTTTTGCATATTATGAAAAAATATCAAAAGCAAATCTATTCAAATCCAAAAATGTAAGTTGAATTAAAAAACAAAAGCAATTTTCAGAAGATTTAGAAATAAGTATCTTAAAATTTATTTTGGCATAGTAAAATCAAAGAGCCTCCTACAACTTATTGATGAATTTCATCAGGAAACTGTATTCAGTATTCAAAATAATATAATTCCAATTGAGTCTCTTTAATGATTCCTAAATATTAAGATCTGATACCATATATACTAACTTAAGTTCTTAGTAGACTTCCTATCTAAAAAGTCAATTAAATTATTTTTAAAAGCTTTATGCAAATGCTATAAATATCCCTTGTCATGACTCATAATCAATATTATGAAAACTCAAATAAAAATGTTACTGAAACTGAAGATGATGATATTAAAAATTTCATTGTCTGTTCTTCTACACTGCACTTTTTCTTCCTCAACTATTTCCTCGAGTGAATTAGAAAAATATCAACAGCATGTGTTTTGAAGTGTGCCCAACCTGATGAGAATGGTACATTTTTCAAATACTCAAATTGCATTTTAAGCTGTCCAGAAAGAGGTGCAACTTAAATATTGGACAACTACACATCATGTAAAAAACCATCACTGTTAAACTAGATACACAGTTGTTATTATGACTTTTCTCTCTCCAAACTTTCATTCAAAATACTATTAATGGTTTTATGAACAGGCCTCTTCATCAATTTGGTCCCATCTAAATTTCTGACTGTGTTCTGATCCATGAGGTAGGAATGCTTGCAATTGCACTGTCAATGGCATATTGAACTCTGACAACTGAAATAAGAGATGTTAACTTACATGAATCAATTACACAAGTTCACATATACTATGCAAGCTAATAAAATTGAGACTTGGATGACAAATAATTTGCTGTTATTATATCATAATAATCTGAAATTCAATTTAACATGCTGTGCATTTCTTACTTTTGGATTAAATGAGTTTGTTTCAAACAGCAGTTTTTTCCAGTCAACCAAAGGATAAAATTTAGTGTTGTTAATTCCTTATTTCTAGTCCTCAAGTGCATCAGTTTAAATGTATATCGTTTTTTGTTAACTTTCAACACTTTAGCCTCCAACCATTCCTCCCCATTTTCATCTCTCCAGAATGCTTGAACCACCTGCCCTTTGTTGAGTGTCTCCAACTGAAAATTAGATATTTCCAATTTTTCACATAAGAAATGTGAGATGTGTCCTTAAGGCACTGACAACCCACATACTGCTGTATTGTCTCCAAAAATTCTGTACAATTACAAGTGCATATTAACTTTGTCCTTAACATTAGGGAATCAAAAAATGCTATTTTGCTTACTCAGAGGGCATAACTCAGTCAATCACTAGTAAATCTGCATCGAAATACCTATCGCACCAGTTGTTTTTGAGGAAGAGTCCAGACAAGTTTTGTGACAGACGGACAGATGGACAGACAGTCACACACACACACAGATGATGGAAAAGTAATTCTGTTAAGTCGTGGCTACTTTGTAGAATATTGCAGCTACAGTTAAGCCTGCAACACAAAAATCATTAATGGGCCAAAAAGCCTTTTTCATTCAAGGGCCATAACTCAGCCAAAAAATCATTCAACCGCAAAACCCGTTAAATATGTGCAAATACTTGAGTTACTGATTAATCCTGTAACATTTCATTCGAATTGCTTTAGTAGCATAAGAGAAGTAGTTCTGACAAACTTCAAAAATAAATATCATTAAAGGGCCATAACCCTGACAAAAATCATTAAACTTGAAAATGCTAAAGATATGCACAACAACACTTGGTACTTATCATTCCTGTACAATTTGGATGAAATCGCACCAGTAGTTTAAGAGGAGTAGTCCGGAGTTCATGCTGTGAACTCATTCATGCCCAGGCTGAAAATAAATTTGTTATGCTGGCATAACATTTGAAAGTTTGTATTTTAAGAATCCAAAAGTTTGTAATTTAAGATTTCAGAATTTGTTATGCCGGCATAACATTTGAACGTTTAAAGCTTTTAGAAATTAGAATTTGAAAAGTTTGAGGTTTAAAATTTGTTATGCCGGCATAACATCTGAAAACTTTTTTTTATAACTCTAAAAATTTCAGTTTTATTATTCCAGTATAAGATTTGAATATTTATGACTTTATGAATTCAGAATGATTTTCTTAAGATTTCAGAATTTGTTATGCCAGCATAACATTTGAATGGTTGAAGCTTTTTTTTTCGAAATTAGAATTTGAAAAGTTAGAGGTTTAAAATTTGTTATGCCGGCATAACATTTAAATATTTTGTTATTTTACAATTCAGCCTTTGTAAAATTGGTTTAAGATTTCACAATTTGTTATGCCGGCATAACAATTCAAATGTTTGCATCTGTAAGAATTCGGAATTTGAAAAGTTTGAGTTTTAAAATTTGTTATGCCGGCATAACATCTGAAAATTTTTGTAACTCTGAAGATTTCAATTTTATTATTCCAGTATAAGGTTTGAATATTTGTTACTTTATGAATTCAGAATGATTTTCTTTAGATTTCAGAATTTGTTATGCCGGCATAACATTTGAATATTTTGTTATTTTACAATAATTTATTCAGACTTTGTAAAATTGGTTTAAGATTTTACAATTTGTTATGCCGGCATAACATTTAAAAGTTTGTATTTTAAGAATCCAAAAGTTTGTAACTAAAGAATTCAGAATTTGTTATGTCGGTATTAACATCAGAATATTTCTTAACACTGAAATTTCAGATTTTGTTATGCCGGCATAACAATTTAAATGTTTGCAGCTGTAAGAATTTGGAATTGGAAAAGTTTAAGTTTTAAAATTTGTTATGCCGGCATAACATCTGAATTTTTTTATGAATCTTAAGATTTCAGTTTTATTATTCCAGTATAAGGTTTGAATATTTGTTATACTCTATGAATTATGAATGATTTTCTTTAGATTTCAGAATTTGTTATGCCGGCATAACATTTGAATGTTTGAAGCTTTTAGAAATTAGAATTTGAAAAGTTAGAGGTTGAAAATTTGTTATGCCGGCATAACATCTGAAATTTTTTATAACTCTTAAGATTTCAGTTTTATTATTCCCGTATAAGGTTTAAATATTTGTTACTTCATGAATGCAGAATGATTTTCTGTAGATTTCAGAATTTGTTATGCCAGCATAACATTTGAATGTTTTATCATTAAAAAAGAATAAAATTTCATGATTTTACACATTGATTTTTGTCTGTTTTTTATTGAGTTGGTGTTAAATATGAAAAAAATATGCTTCATTTTCATAGGGTAAAAATGCAGAAATCAGCATTTTAAATGGGATTGAATGAACAATCCCTTTTTAAAATGCACAGCGTTCTCTGTGACAACAGTAGTTTGTAACGTAGCTGAAAAAAAGCATAAGAACAGTTTATCAAAAGTATATACTACTTTTTTTAAAACAAATTAATTAAGTAAGGGTGAAACTACGACCGAATAAGTAACGCGAAGAAATGACAATTTCGAGACAACTATTAGAATTTTTTTAAAGGTATAATAAGTTTGCAGTTAGTTTATGTAAGGGCTTAGAATATTGAATAAAAATCAGGTTTTTTTTATATTTTTTGTTAAAGTAAATGTTTTTTGTATCAAATAAAGTATCTACACTATTAAAAAATAGAATTTGCCGATTTGATGAAAGAACAAAACTGTAGAGTTGGAACAATTCTGCTGTATGTCATTGAATCAACTATATATTGTTGTATCAAGTTTGCATTTCTTTGAGGACAAAGCCTGTTGATATTTGCGAACAATGTCAAAAATCAACAAAATGATCAGAGTGTTTTCTTCTGAAAATGGAAAAACTAAAAATAGATGAAAACCTTGTACGTTGGAGTTTTAGCGTAAAAATATTCCCATATTTTAACCGAATGCAACTCTTTACTCAAATGCTAGATCATAGATATCACACGGAAAACTGTTTTGTTGCCTTGAAATTTAAAAAAAGGTAAAGCCTTTGTAATTTTGCTGAAAAATACACCCTCAATACATTCACGTATTATTCTTCTTGAAAAAAAAAACCCAATAGCGTACTCCCACGGAAATACATACACCACATTATTTTGTTAACACATCTAATAAAATAATTTGGCAGCGCTAAAAAGACACTCTACTAGAATATATTCCGGATGCACGTCCGTGTCATTGTATTCTGGAAGAATCATAGAAGAAACCCGGAATATCAGTAGTCCCCTATACAGTGTAGCAAAATCACGTGACCGTGACGTCACTAAAGGCATTAACAAAAAAAACCAAGACAAAACTGTCAACATTGTCAGTCTAAGGAGAAGCATATAATCTTTCCCCGCAATATAGGATCTCCATCAGCAGCTGAGCCGTTTTTAAGCACTACGTGAAACCTTGGAATTTGTTAGTATGGGAGGTGTAAAGTAGTGCTTGACAAAACGGCTCAGCTGCTGATGGAGTTCCTAAATTCCGTGGAAAGCTTATATTTTTCTCCTTAGACTGATACATGTTCCATGCAATCGAAGAAGAAATGAAATAGTTACGGGTAATTTTCTGTTTTCAAGCGAAGCCAATGTTCACAGTTTTGTCTTGGTTTTGATGCCTTTAGTGACGTCACGGTCACGCGATTTTACACTGTTATGAATGATACAGCGATCTAGATGCTGCATACAAATCACAAGATTGAAAAGTGAAAAAACAAATGGTACTTTTTATGGAAATTACAGCATTATAAAGTCACGCTTCAAATTTTTCAGACACTACTAAATTGTTCACAACGGCACGCTGACCACTGAAGGCTTTACTTTGACTACGGACAACTTTGGAAGAAAGTCTACTATCAGAGAACATATTCTCAGTTGTACACATAACTGATCACACACAATGTTCAACAAATGCCAGTTAATAACAGTAAAGGCTTGCATGTTTGGAGAAACAATATCGAGAACATATATTACATTAAGCCAGTGCTTGCACGGGAACCCTTTGGTTAGCCTGGTTTTTATCAGTACGAATTAATGAAAATAAACTGGTTAGGCGGGGCCGCAAAGATTTCCCGCATTCCCGCTGCTGACTTAACACTTCCAGGCTATTGAGTTTTTGACTTGGCTCTGCCAAACTGCTGACTTGCTACTTCCAGGCTACTGAGCTTCTGACTTGATGCTGCCAGACTGCTGACTTGCTACTTTCAGGCTACTGAGCTTCTGACTCGATGCTGCCAGACTGCTAGGCTGCTGACTATGCTATCAGGCTGCTATGGTACTGAGTTTAGGCTGAATGGCTGTTGACTTTACGGTGTTGGGCTGCTGCGTTCACGGTGCTAGACTGTCACGTTTGCTGACAAAACGTCGAAAAAGAAACAGACAAAAAGGTCTTCTTATATATAATACAAAACAAAACAAAAAAGATAAACGCGCTTTAATCTCTTCAATATTTAAGTACGTGTGTCATTTTACAATCTATGATATGAATTTACAGACTAGATATTGACCGAGTGAAGGTAATCAATATGAAATCTAAATTAATATGAACTATAATCCTAGGTTTCCAGTTAATGTTATTTTCCTAAGCATGCTACAAGTTCATCTACCTTTGATTCTTAGGTCGTTTGTATTTAATGTTATTATTTTTTGATCACGCGATATGACTAATTGTTGATATTTGAAAATAATCATATAATGAGTATATAGTCACACGAAGTTTATCTAAAGTTACAACTACATGTACAAATATTTAACTTTAAAAAGTCTCCTTTTCTTAATGAGACAATCCATTCATGCATCCATTCATATATAATAGGGCTTCAAGGTAACTTCTGTTATTTTACATCTGTAGATAAGATCAGCGAGAGCCGGGGCAAGACGATTTCTAGATGAAATTTATAAAAATAGTGAACAATTTCCAGTAATTATATTCTCAAAAATAATGATTTACTCAATTTGAATAATGTATGTTTAATATAAGATGTAATCATACATGCCAATAAAACGTGTCAGTGCTACCTCTACAGGTAAAAAAAGTATCTTCTACGCTTCCTAGCGGTGTGGAATAAAACATGAATGGTTTTATAAACTAATCAGGTTTTTTTTTTATCTTAGTCTTGTGTAACATTACGTCTTACGGTTTAAACTTTCACCTGACATGACGAACATTACGTCTTACGGATTAAACTTTCACCTGACATGACGAACATTACGTCTTACGGATTAAACTTTCACCTGACATGACGAGCATTACGTCTTACGGATTAAACTTTCACCTGACATGACGAACATTACGTCTTACGGATTAAACTTTCACCTGACGAGCATTACGTCTTACGGATTAAACTTTCACCTGACATGACGAGCATTACGTCTTACGGATTAAACTTTCACCTGACATGACGAGTATAAGGTGGGAGATCAGTGTTCCTTCTCGGCGATATATTTGTTTGTGTTTTTTTCCTATGCAAACCATTTTCACGGTTTCCAGTTTGAACACTTCTCATATAAACGTCTTTATTCTAACAATTATAATCGTTCAGTCATTAATCATTTTTTCAGGCAAAAAGAGTAAGCGCAAAGATTTTAGACTCTTTGCAGGAATTATTTAGGTGTCTACGGCTTTTTGATCCGGATTTATCAGTTATTGACCTACAGAGTAGTAAAAAAAAAATAAATGCGCAGAAAAATAAAGTACCAGATAATGATGAATCACGTATAACTACATGTAAATGACGTCTTGACATCCATGGAATAAGCTTACATGTATTATCAACTTGTATTATTGTAATAACTAAATGCATTCTCAACTCATTTTATATTACTAAATATTTTATCTGAATTTTATCACTTAGACTGTAAACACTCTTCACAGTTTCTGAAATACGTCAGACAGTGACCAGAACAATCATCATAATAAGAAAAAAGCGCCTCTTACACAAAACTTCGGGCAGCTACCGACAGAACTTTTAAAGCTGTGACAAAATGTTTAATTAACTTTACCAGATGAGCTACAAAAGAAACTTAACGTTACAACGCACATACATGTAGGTAAAACTTGTATAAAATGCGTACATTATGAAAATAAAAACACATTCTAATAAAATTATGGTTATAAATACATCTACTAATAGAATGCAGGTGTACATGGAAACACTTTAAACCAGAATAAACATCAAGAAGAAGAATTTATTTTAGAACGACAGACAATGAGTTTCAACTGTCACTTTGTCAATTGTAATCGTACATTCGGTCACTTGATATTAATGTAAACATCTTATATTAGAATGATTAATCTTCGTTATTGAAAAAAAAAACAAATACTTATTTAAGTAAATGGCTATAACTGTTGTTTTTTGTCTGTTTGTAAAACTGAACTGAATTGAATTACTTGTACACTTTAAGTATGCGCCTGTTTGTTTTGTTTCTTCTTGTCTGATCTTATGAGCAGGTTTAGCTTAATCTCATCTGATTCGCCTCTATGCTAAACCAGTCAGGATAATCTTGTCTGATCTTATGAGCAGGTAGTGCAGGTACTGCTCTGGCTCTATGTTAGACCAGTCAGGATTATCTTGTCTGATCTTACGAGCAGGTTTTGACCTGGCTCTATGTTAGACCAGTCAGGATTATCTTGTCCGATCTTACGAGCAGGTTTTGACCTGGCTCTATGTTAGACCAGTCAAGATTATCTTGTCTGATCTTATGAGCAGGTACAGCTCTGGCTCTATGTTAGACCGGTCAGGATTATCTTGTCTGATCTTACGAGCAGGTTTTGCTCTGGCTCTTTGTTAGACCAGTCAGGATTATCTTGTCTGATGGTATGAGCAGGTACTGCTCTGGCTCTGTGTTAGACCACTCAGGATTATCTTGTCTGATCTTACGAGCAGGTTTTGATCTGGCTCTCTGTTAGACCACTCAGGATTATATTGTCTGATCTTACAAGCAGGTTTTGATCTGGCTCTGTGGTAGACCAGTCAGGATTTTTTTCTCATATCCAAAGTTATGAAAAGACTAGTTCTCTGTCATCAAAGGAACTATATCTGACAATGGCTGGTTTAGGTCAATTCGATCCAGGCAATTATGTGACAGCTACTAAACTGCATTTTATTGATTTTTCTTTTCTTTTCAGCTTAGTTTTCTAAAAAAACACCTTTTCGTCTCTCGTGGATGTTTTCTTTACCTTCCTGTTGGAACCCATAGAACAGTAAGCGGTATTTTCTCTAAAATTTATCTAATAACAACATCTTCAGCTGTATCTTCTTTACTAAATTACACTGATTCAGGAATGTTTGAAAAGAATAATGGAACTTAATCGGACAATTGCTGGTTAAGGTCGTTAAGATTCAGGGAATTATGTGACAGCTACTGAACTGCATTTCGATGATTTCCTCTCCTGTTTATCCAATAACACATCTTCTGTCTCATCTCTATCATTTCATATTTTATTTTCTGTAGTTCTGACCCATGCTTATCAGATGTTTTTCATCTTTCACAGCATGTTATATGACATTGTTCTTCAGAAGATCGAACTTATTTTTCAATTTCTGAAATTAGTTTCATTATATCACTATAAACGTGCACGCCGCACCCCCTCCACACACGACAATCAGTAATTGTCACTTTCACTCGTTCATAGAGATTATAACAAAATATATTTTCAGTTGTATTTTTACTGTGTTTCCGTCATGATTGTGCTTGAATTATTTCTTGAACATTAATGCTTGCCGCATAGGTGCAATTTCATTGCTGTAGCTGATGTTTCAAGAGACGTGTCTGAAATTATGATTCTGTTGTAAGTTGTCTTCCCTCCTATGAGAATAACTGTAACTTTCCACTTAACAGTTGCGTTATGGCTAAAATAATATTATGAACATTTTGCTAAAACAAGTTTTTAAATGTACATCTTAACTATATTGCTACTTTTTCAGGCACTCTGTTGGAAGACACAGTGAGTTTCAGTAAAATAATTCTTTGATATCATATGTTTGTGTCAGTTTAAATTGAATCAAAGTGAGGAAGTAGTCAGTCACTTGCGGAGAAATTGTTTAAATTGGTTAGTAAACTGGTTGGATACCCAGGAACAATGGTTAGGTGGACTGACCGCCGGGATATGACCTTAGCTGTTAAAACTGGCGTTAAACCTCAATAAACCAAACCAAACCAGTTTACATTGAATGATGATCCATCAGTCATACTTCAATGTATTTGTTTACTATCAATATGCAGTCTGTACGTTTTTGCATTTGAAAAGAACAGTCGGTCATTCAAGACATTTCACTTCAATATTTTTAGAGGCTGACTTTTGTAGTGAAAAAATTGATGTGTATATAATCTGTTTTTGAGATTATGTTTTAGCAACATGTGAACTTGAACATACACGTATTTGCTTCAGTTTTTTTTATATTCATTCAAGGCCAAATTTATGTCAAAGTAAATAAAAAAAACAAAAGTTAATGTACATGTACATGTTTATTTTCACTTTAAAGTTTAATCGGAAACAGAGCCATGGGTAGCAGGAAATAATTATATTGTTACTTACAGTAAATGTCAGCAAGAAATTAGTGTTACAGTTGTTTTATTGTGTTTTTGATTTTTATTTAGTAATGTTTGTTTCAATACTACCACTGCAATTCAAAGAAATTCGATTGTCGATAAATCAACATGTATTAGTGTCAAACAGGTATTATACACACTAAGTAAAGTAACAATATTTAATTGAAACAATAAATGTATAACACAGTGATTTGTTAGACCACGTCAGATAAAACAACATAAAAAGTTAAGGCACACTGAAGCTCAGATTCTGTTCGTGGACATAACTCATGTTCACTAATTAGTCGTTTTAATTTGCTTGCACACAGTTACTGGATATTTCATTCAATAGTCATTCTAAACTTATAATGAATGTTTGGCCACTAGATCATCATGCCCGTAAATCAAACACTTTCTGCAAAAGTTTTAAATCGACAGCCTCAATCCCCACAAAATGGTCTCGATCTTTTTTTCTTAAACAAAAATTTTGATTGATTGGTTATTTGTAAATACCCATTCGGGACTAACGTTACCATGTTTTCGGACATAAATATGATTACTATATTATGTAAGTCAAAAGTTGTGATGTATCGTGACGCCGAAGGTATGTTGCTGAATTTTGTTAACCGGCGTTTCAGCCAGACGCTGTGTATATCAAATTACTACGTAAAAATAAACGAATATAGTTACATGAGACAAAGTATAATAGTTATATTTGGATTTAGAAATAAAATAACATGCACAATCTTGCCGGTGGTAAACATAGTGTGGTGAGAATTGCGAGCGTTTTCAAACAGAAGGAAATAACATCTGTTTGTCAGTCGTGTAACAAACACTTATACCTAGATGATGAATTACACGAAGCTAGAAGCCTTTGAGTATCAATCATCACATGTTACAATGGTCATAATTTCTGGGACTTACAAACAGCTAAAATTATCAGGTCAATGGATTTTATATATATCGCTCGGCTAAATACTGACATTTATCAAAATAGTAGCCGAAACTGTGAAAACTGTTATTATGAAAACTGAACTATTAAGAAAGCATAAAAACAGCTTTCAGAGTTTAACCTTTTAGAAAGTCATTTGTTAAATTACACGAGCTGAAAAAGAATTCTGATGTAAGAGCGTCTATAGACTGTTGAGACAACTCATCATACACAGAAAAAACAAGGGCTGGATCTCCGGCAATGCTTTGCAGTGTCTGAATATCAGCTTCTGGTCCTAATGCAATTACGTATACGTATTTTCCACTCGTTCTTAGCTTTTCTAATTCAGTCAGTGTTTCATCAGTTAACATTTGTTTACCATTTGATAAAATAACGACAATATCTCGTTTCTCAGTCATTGCGTTTTGTGATTGATCAAACATGTTTTTGCTGGTGTATCTCAATGCTTCATTCAGCTGAGTGTTACCACAGCGACTTTGCTCTACAGGACAATGACCCTCTGGCGGTACAAGCTTTTGTAACGAGGACAAAAACATTTGTTTAGAGTTGGAATCATTTATTTTTCTTTGCACCTGTATACCCATTCCGTAGGTTACCAGGCCAGTTCTTACTGTATTTTCTTCGTTCTCCATTTGTGTTGTTCTATGCACGAGGTAAGTTATCGCATTTAGTCCAGTCTGGAAGTCGCTCACGGACACAGTCATAGATACGTCTAGTAGAAATATTACATCCGATGATGTCTTCCAATAGCATTCTATATAAAAGGGGAAGAAGAGGAGAATACAAACTCACAATCATCACAAACTAGAAATGTGTCCATAGGACACAGGTGCCCCAACCTTGTGCCTTCCTCAGAAAGAACGTAAAGACAGACAAAGTCACAGGCGAACAGACAAAAGCAAGTCTTATTAATTGCTGCAATGGGGGGTAAAGCATTAAACTTTAATCTAAGACTTTTTAAACGTTCATTTTAACTATTTAAAAAAATGTCACGATATATAATATAAATAAATCTTCTTACAAACATTAATCGACAGTCTGAAAGGGAAATCATACTTATTAAATATTTTAAAGTCTTGTAAAGGTACAATTATAAGTTATATTTTTTTTCTCACAATAGCTACTTACATCTGTAAATAAAGAAATGAATGTCAAAATGATATTTTATTAATAATACATGCTATCTAATAGATCACTTCCTGATTCCCATCTCACCTTTAAGTTAGTATATTTGACATGAGGCATGTTTTTGTTATACATGTATCATAAAAACGCCAAAGTTTTCGTGACAAAAGGGTAGAGATGTTTTTAAATATTTTCTATGAACGACGCATTTAATATTTGCCAATTATGGTACCAAAGGAAACATCAAATGCTCAAAATATCATGTCTTTTGAGTTTTAACTCATAAAACTGTTTCGTACCTGTTTTGTAAGACTTTATTTCTTTTCAAAACTGAATGTACATTTAAAACTTTACCTTCACATGTTAGAGCAACTAATTCCTGTACAACCGTATAAAGTGCATTGAAGTTCTGCACAGAGTAAACGTATTGTCTCCCTGTATCACTATTTTCAGCGGATGCGATGGATAAAAGTTCAAGATGGGACACTTCTTTGCCTATGCCTTAAAACGAAAGCTAAAAAAGTTTACTAAATTCATTGATATAAATTATATTAAATTTTAAAAAGTTCTTAAGTTTTACTTACTAGTAAACGACAATGGAGCACAAGATATTTACCATTCCTTCTTCTCATAAGGTTTCATATTCGATTAACTTTAACTTCCTTCGTTCATTACAGATGCTAATCAAACATTTCACATCTTATATATCTTGACATACCTATTGCTAATACTTTATTAACAGAAGTTTTTAAACTTGCAGCGGCCTTAGCGGTGGCGACTCTGTTTGCTGATAAGCCATCGGTAAGTACAAAGGCAAAACGTATTGCTGTCTTGTGATAAGGACGCAGGTTTGGGGCATTGTTGAAAACTTCCTTTGCTTTTTCGAGACCTTTGTCTGTAAACGTGGGTCCTGGTCTGTACTTGATGTTTCTTACCGCTTCTTTCAGTGTGGCACTGTCTTTAAACTCACCCAATAAAATATCTATGACAGCTTTAGATGAATACGTCACTACGCCAACATTAAAATTCTTGTCTCCAATCACTATATGGTCAATAAAATGATTGACAAAATCCAGTTGCTTCTCAAACTCTTCTTTCGTCTGGCTTGCGGAAGAGTCGAGTACAAAAACAATATCAGCCACGTTAGGTTGACATATACCTAAAATTTTATATTTGTTCACTACACCATTTCATTTCCATCAGCCTAGCAAACAATTATAATGAAAAATACCTTGTGAAAATACCTAAAATAATAAAAGTAAGAAATTTGAAGATCAAATAAGTAAAAGATAATTGAAATAAAGACAATCATAAGGAAAAAGGATGATAAAATTGTGACCCTGCAACTCAAGCGGCTTGTTAGCTTTAAAATTACACTTTATATTGGAACTTCTAACTACATTTTATATTGGAACTACTAACTACATTTTATGTTGGAACTACTAACGACATTTTATACTGAAACTATTATAAGGTTAAATTTTAACAACACAGATGTTGGTCAGTTAAGACGAAAATTATAGTAACCTGTTTCACAAAAGGTCCCGTAAAATCCATGCGGACAGTCGCAGTAGAATCTGTTTACCCAGTCTTTACATGTGCCGCCATTTTCACATGGTGAACTCTCACACTCATTTATTTCTGGCAGACAAAAAACATTTAATAACTGTTTTCATTTAACACATTACTAATGAGCATCAGAAAATTTACGCTGCTTACATTTGGATATAATATCATGCAATCGCTGAAGAATAAAATTACTTCGCAAGTGGCAAATCTCGAAAAATGTTTTAAAATTCTTTAACATTCAGGGGTTGATTGTCGAATATTTCATAAATGAAGATTTTTTAAAAGATTCCGTCAAAGCAATGAACTTTGACCCAATTATCTAGAATTCAAAATGGGTCATGTCAAGGCCAATCTTCCTATCATGTGCCAGGTACTAGGTCAAGTTGCTTATCAACTGATTAATTGAAACCGTTTTACATGTAGCTTTGATGTCCAACATTTCGATGACTTTTAAATTTTCTTTTAGAATCCGACTATCTACGATAAATTGCTCCTTCCCTCCATAATCGAAAAACGGTTTACAAGCAATAGTTCCGTTTAATCTGACTTTTAAGGAAGTGACCAAAATATCCATAAGGTCATGATCTTATTATGACTACCTGTCCGTTTAGTTTAATGTCCATGCTTATTATTATTATTATGGGCTATCGCCAGGCGGACGAATAAAGATAAGTCAAAAATAATTTGCCCCTCCAAATATTGAAATAGGAGCATTAAACATTTTCAAAGACAAATACCTGTATCACAATAGATCCCAGTGTATCCTAAAGAGCAACTGCACAAAAACGAATTTATACCGTCAACGCATGTGCCACCATTCTGACAAAGTATGTTCTGACATTCGTCAACGTCTGCAAATAGAATAAGCGCAGAAACAGTGTTCATACAATTCATTTACAAATGTATGGATTAGCCATTTACATTGTTTGAAGGAAAATTAGTATTTTGGATTTTAAATCTATGCAGCGCATTTTGCATTGTCTAAAATAAGCACCTCTTAGCAGTTTTCATTACACATTTTTTCATCTGCGCAGGGTTTCCGCTCATGTTTCAGTAGTTTTGGTTGCAAACTGCACAGTGCTTAGGAGAAGTAACTCTACATGACATTCAATAAAACTCTGATGAGAATCTATACAAGTGGGCCATGATAGCCCTTTATCGCTCATCTTAGTAAAACTGTTCTTGAAATTCTAAAGCTCAAATATTGTTTGTCAAACATAGGGGGTTTTTTTATTAAGAACTCCTTCTCTTTTATTCAATGTATCTTTGTTTTGATATTAAGTCCGCAAAAAACAGTTTCAGTATCTTCCAAGAGATCGTTATGGATAATATTCCAAGTCAAGAGTGTAAAACAGCGTAAAGAGTTGATCTCTATGGTGTTCAAGTGGTTTTCTATTGATATGAGCAGAGACTTTGCTTTTGTTCTTACATGGTCCAATTAAAAGCTCTCAAAATACTTGTAATTTAAGATAAACATTTCTACAAATTTTCAAGATAATTGAGCAATATATGTTTTTTAAGTTATCCTTATATTTTTCTGTGATCTAGTCTAGTTACCTTATCTTGACCCCACTTATCCTTATCTTGGAAATCACCAAAACAACCATCCCTACAACATATTATCATGTAGATTTGACCACACAAGAGATCCATATATTCCATCTTACCTGAGCTGATGACTTGGCTTTTGCCCATACATGCCTCAGTCAAAAACTTATCCTAAGTTTCATCAAACCAAACACTCCGACCAAGTTGAAGAAGATTTTTATAGTGTTTATAAGGTGTTCAACTGACCGTTTCAGAAATCATCCTAGATATTATCAAAGAAAACAATGTGACACATTTCATGACGCTTGTGACCAAGTTTATGACCCAAATTTGACCTGATTAAAATTGTCTAACAGATTCCAGAAGAAAAAACAGCAACATTTTACAAGATTTTCAATTGATTCTGTTGTTGATCTATATTTTTTTTAACATGACCCAGTTTCTTAAGTATCGAAGGCTTTATCAGTACTAACATTCTGAGGTAATTCCCAAAGACATGTGCTCTATAGAGTGTTAGAATATTTTTAAACCCGTACGACTCAGTTCCAAACTGCTCGGATATATCATCAACCATGAAGACAAATATTCAAACCATGTTTAATTACTGGGTCAAGGATGTGACCTCTAGACTGTTGACCTAGTTCTTTACACCATATGACCCAGTTTTTAACTTATCCAAGATCATAAGACTAGATATTCATAACAAGTTTCATGAGATTGCATGGGTTTTTGGGCTCTAGAGTGTTAACAGTATTTTCTTTTAATTTGCGCTTGTGACCTTGTTTTTGATCCTATATGATCCAGTCTAAAACTCGCTCTAGAAGTTGTCAAGAAACAGTCTGAGCAAGTTTTAAGAAGGTTATATTAAATCATGGCTACAGTCAATGAACCAGTTCCGGTCCACTTTTGATTTTTCATCTGCATGCGACTTGAAAGTTGAATTTCTGGAAAATGTTATGGTATATTTTATTAGATAAATTGTTACTTCTTATTTTTGGACCACTTCAAGATAAATATGATTTAAAGAAGAATGTACATTTTGCCGGAATTCAATGTACACAAACAGACCAGTTCCGTGACCTTTGAACCAGTTTAGAACACAGCGCCACCTATGATTCAATTTTTAACCTTTGTTATTGCGGGTTGTCTCAAACTACTATTAAATGAGCCCAGAGAATCAGCAGCATCGCGTACATGACCCCTTTTGTTTTTAGGATCACTTACGGCAGTTCTTTGTTTTGTTGTGTAGCTAGCATCATCAGCATTCTGTGTACAATCAAATGTTGATATCAGCTGATCATACACCATTCTATCGATATTGATACTAATATAGTGCATTCCGAAACCTTTTTGATGTAACATCATAATGCACAAAATCATTTAGGTAACCAGCGTTCATTGTACAGTGGATATATATATATATTTTTGACTTTGAATGCTGGGGATCCCAGGTTCAAATTCAAGCTAGTGATTTGTTGCGTTTTCTCTCTAAAACATAAACTTTATAACTCTTTTTCTTGACGTTTTTACTGTCTAGACAAATTACATATATGGCATAATATGATGTCACTGAATGTGTCGATTCCCAGAGCAGGGATCCATGTGTAAACCAAATTAAGCAAGTGTTTTCGTTGTTAACCTACATGCCCCAGAAACAAGTCCAAAGACAGAGACGTATTTTCTCCTACTGTGGCCTAAACCTTTGAGCTTCGGAACACGCAGTGTCTCCATGTGGCAAACATTTGTGCCAAGAAATCTGAACAATCAATTATGATAATGAATGACAAAATTTTGGCTTTTGTTTTATGTTACAATAAACATGTGTGCTTTGTATGAATGAAGTGTGTTTATAAGTTATCAAAAAAAAAAAAAAAACTCGAATCTGCAAGTCTAAAATACACATGTTGCATTGCAACAGAAATATCCATTCACCATTATTAGATACCAGGAGTCGTTTCCCTTTAAAGATTGTTCGGTCTGACATTATATGACAATAGCCGTGTTTATTCCCTTGAAAAAACTGACATGCGTTGTATCCACATAAAAATGTTTATCGAGTTTCACAATAGCCGAAAAATACAAAAATCAGACTAAATTACCTTCAATCAGTTCAGAGAGCAGACACAAAATTTGACACCTCAAATGACAATAACTTGGTGTGACACTGACCCTTATCCAAGGAAGCCTGAACCTGCGCTCTGCAAATGGTCTCATTATGGCTAACATTTCTGCCAAGTAGTTTCAATAAAGGTTCAGAACATACAGAGCAGAAACAAAATTTTACATCTTATATAATAATAATCACTTACTGTGGCCTTCACTTGGAACCTGCGTTCTGCACATCGTCTCAGTATGGTTAAGATTTCTGCCAAGTAGTTTTAATTTCACTATATTGGTTCAAGAGATACAGAGCGAGCATTAAATCATGATGAATAAGTGTGAAATTGAACTTGATCCGAGGAAATAATCCTACTAATAAATTGTGCCTAATAAATAAGTCCTAGAGTGGCAAGCGGAATTTTAGTTAAATTCGCACAAGAACTTAACACGAGACATGCGACAGTTTATTTTGAGTCTGGCGAGGATTGAGGTGATTCTGAAAATTAAGATATTAGATTTTGTCAGAACCTTCCCGCGAGGTTTTAGATTTAAGCTGCTATATATGTTCACCTAAAAGGGAGAGACAAGATTTTTTTTTGAAAAAAAAAAAATCGCCCGCCGAACGGTATTCTGTATGTTCTCGCAAAACTCTACATACTATAATCATAAGAAAAGTACTTTCTTTCCTTGCTTGAATAATGAAAAACTAACATCAATTTTCTTGTTTTCAGATTTGAGTCACAAATAATGCTAAATGAAATTCCCGAATGTAGCTTTGTTGAACTGTATATGTCACGGATCGAATGTGTTACACAAGTTAAAAATTAGACTGAATATGTCACACGTGTGATATATTCAGTCGAAAATGACACGCGCATCAAACGAATATGGTACATAAAATGTAATATATTCGTGTGGCTTAAGATCCGAGGAACCCGGAACCTGCGCTCTGCACATCAACTTATTATGGTTAACAACTCTGCCAAGTAGTTTCTATCTCCTTTAATCGGTTTACGAGTTACAGAGCGGACACGAAATTTGACACATTAAATCATAATGACAAAGTGTGACCTTGACCTTAAGCTTGATCCAGTAAACCTAGGACCTGTGACCTAGATTCAATTTGATTAATTCAGTTCAAGAGGTACAGAGAAGACATGAAACAGGCGGACGGACGGACGTCCAGGGGCATAACATTATACGTCCCTTCGTTCGTATTAAAGCCGAATGTTTTCCAAAAATGAAAGACGACAAATTAGGTTATTTTAAGTTAATATTTCGCCTTACAGATAGAAAGATGACTACATTTTTGTTTTAGCGAGAATTTAACACGCGCTATGCGAAAGTTTATTATGAGTATCGCGATGATTAAAGTGACACACGTGAAAATTTAAATGTTAAATTTTGCCAGTAATTGAAATTACGCTAATAAAGATATACACCTGAAAAGTTGAGACGTTATCTTTAAAAAATGTCGCCTGATTTACGTGGCCCTAAAGGGCTTCCGTAAAAACACGCTGAATCACATTGTAAAAGAAACTTTTCTGTTCGGAAAATTGCCAGTATTATATTCTACATGTACAATTGGAGATAGGTTAGTGTTATCCAATATTATGTATTTCTATGTTTTGATTGGCAGTTAGAAGATCCGATTATTGCCGAAGCATTACGTATTTTTACGATGTACTACCTGATGAATCAATTTGCGAAGTTGTGTTATTCCGGAAATCCTCGGACAGAATTACGAACAGAATCACGTGACTGTCTGGTAATATTGTGTAGGAACATGTTATTGTTTTTGAAATCTATTAATAGTAACAAGTAACTGATAAGAGATACAGGTAACTTTTTGAAGGCTGGCAAAAATATGGCGGTTGATAAAAATGTAAAACATAGTAATTTTGTAATTACAGTTACAAATTCATTTTTCATCAAACAATTCAATATTTTATATCATTTAAAAGGTCTGTAAACTCATATTTTACATATATAAAAATAATTTTCAAAACTGTTCACTTTCTTGTTTGTAAATGGTTAAACTTAGTGGATCTAAGCTGCTAGAAAAATGCTGAAAAAATGCTGAAACGACAGGTATAAATTAGTTTAGTTCTCTTTTTTAAAAGCAAAAATTCAAAATCTGCTTATATTTTCAAAATATGAATTTAAAGAGCTTTCAAATGATGTAAAATGATACAATGTTTATGTTTAATGTTTTCAAATAATAAAATTCGGCTCAAAAAGGAAAAAGACATCTAAAGTTAAAAATTCTGTCTGGTTCCTGGAAGTACTTTGCTACGACAGTGACTGTTCCTCACCTGGTCTTTAATATGTTGAATTATATCAAAGTAATCTAAGCATGGTCATAGTTTATTATCATAATTGATATTACAAGTATATTTGTTATTCTATTCAAGCAAGTTTGTTATTCTGTTCAAGCATGTTATTCCATGAAATTCACGTTATTTTGTTACTTAACAAAACAAACACTGTTTCAGAATAATCATAATAATCACCATTAACGTCAAGAGATATATGGAAATAAAAGGTTGAACAAATATGTTGTTGTTCGTTAAAAACTGTGCATTACATTGGTTATAATATGTCTGAACAAGACAGGTAATCAATTTAAAGATATATATTAAATTTCTTTTTTTCTGGCGTCTGAAAACAAAATAGAATGCTGTAGCTAAAGGTTCCTTAAAAATGCAGTAAAAACCGTACACTCAAATGGACTCAAGTCCATTTGAATTTTCCTTGTTTACACTAGATAGATATGAACTACATTTACATTTGCTTGCAATCTTCTTTTTGATTTTTTTAAATTTAATAAATATTAATTATATTAAGGTACTTGTACAATGTTTGAGTTGTTACAAGGAGAAATGATCGAATCATTGCAAGAATTTAAACAAAATCAATACTTATTGGCTTCAAGATCATAGTCTATGTAACTAAATATATCTATTATGATGTTGATCTGGTTTAACCTTACTGCATTTTATAATCTAATAATTGGCACAGAGTCATGTGCAAAATATTCATATTCAATTATCAATAGTCTCAAATAATATATGTGTGAACAACTATTATTTTAAATGAATATCTAATTTAGCGTGTTCCTGTACAAAAAAATAATTGGACTGATATAAAGAATGCTTTACAAACAACTTAAGTCATTCATTTCCTTTCCACTTAATCTTTGCGAAACTTCATTTACTCACTTACATCTTTAGCGTATAAAATCCTTGAGTTAACCTAGACATACTATAATCAGGGTGGGCAGTGGGAAATAAAAGTTATAATACTATAATTGTAAGACACAGCACGTAGAGATGATAGGGGGTTATAACACACATAAAGTCAAAACAATACAATGTTAAATGTTAACAAATACGATAGGAAAGTGCATGCGGTTTAAACGTGTGATTTAAAGATTAACCCGTAACAATCTGCAGACTGGAGCAATATCTGCGCATGAACATGGATAATGCAAGAATACAAATAACTTATATTCGTTATCAAAATGGCACCAAAAGCCTTGATTTCCACTTACCTCTAGCAAATGAAATAGAGCCCATGAAGAAACACAAAGTACAAAACAAAATTGTAATCACTCGCCAGCAACCTAGCATATCCATCTTTGAGGCGTTTTTAAAATTCAAGTTCTTAAACCATTACGTCTTCTTATAAGAAGGCACTGAAAAGATATAACCAGCTTGTATTGGGGAAGTGCATATCATTATTTGCACCGGTTGTATTTACGTAATTACTTATAGCTAATTTATACTAGCTTCATTGTTTATCAATTACCAGTGATTATGAAATTTATAAAGGGCAGGAAAAGTATTAAAATTTTGTTATTATATCAAAAAGTATTGAAAAATATAAAGAAGACGGTCAATCCATATCTTATCTATGAGTTTAATAAGTCCATCCCCTTACCTTTTATTAACAAGATACTAGATGGGAGCCAGTAGAAGCACGGGTTAAAGTAAAATAAGTTCTCGATATTATTACTTTAAACATGCATGTTTTTATTGCTTTTCATTGGCATTTGTTTGCCATGGTCTGTAATCAGCTATGTTACTACAACTTTTGATCCAAAGTTTTGCTTTTAAGGCATGCATGTTATATCAAAAATACATAACATATACTCCTCACAAAAAGTGAAGCATCAAAAGCATTTCTTTCTCGTTTTGGTCCTTTGACACATATATTCACATAAGTGTACATGTGAAGAAAAGCACGTAATCATTGCAACCTAACACCGTTAACACTCATCACATGATGCACGTGCAAAACAAGAAGTCGGCACTTGCTGTGTTAGGTACTATTTCACTTTTTCTATTGGTCAAATCAGACTGTTAAGACTAAGTTTCGTTTTATGCTTCGTCATTGCACTCAAAAAAAAAAAAAAAAAAAAACCCAGGCTAGTTTCTGTACAGTTTTCACTAGTGGCAATGGTTCGGCGAGTTTTGGCAGAAGTTGAAGTGGCTCATGCCATTGGAATGCTTCAGTGGGGGGGGGGGGGTGTTTCCCAGAGTGACTTTACTAGGCAGCTCGGCGTCCACAGAAGCGTCATCCACACGGCCTATCAACGCTTCCAGGCAACTGGACAGTTCTCGGCAAGGTCAAGAAGTAGTCGTCCGAGGGCTATAACCCAACAAAAGGATCGATACCTTGTCACTTCTGAAAGGCGCCAACGCTTTGTGACCGCCAGAAGACTGCAATTCGACCTGAAATCTGCCACACGAACCAGAGTTTCCACTCAAACAGTGACTTCACCAGGCTGACTTCCGTTCACGCCGACCAGCACAACGGGTCCCCCTAAGTCAGCGTCAGCGTCGGACTCGTCTCAACTGGGCTCGCCAACATGCAAATTGGAGGCTGAATCAGTGGAGCAGAGTCCTTTTTACTGATGAGTCCAGATTCAGTTTGGATTTCAATGATGGGCGTCAGGAAGTTTGGAGACAGCCAGAGGAACGATTTGCGGCTTTTGCTATTGCAGAACACGACCGTTATGGGGACGGAAGTTTGATGGTTTGTGGAGGCATCTTGGCTTCAGGACGTAAGCTCTTGTGCTGTTTCTGAGAGGCACGCTGAATCCTGGACGCTAATTTAATGACTTCATCAGGCCTCAAGTGATCCCCTAAATGAGGAGTCTTGGTGATGAATACTTTTTCATGGATGATAATGCGCCATGTCACAAAGCACGAGACATTCAAAATAAACTAAACGACAACAATGTCGCTCGCCTTCATTGGCCAGCCCGTTCCCTAGACCTGAACCTCATCGAGCACGTGTGAGACATTCTTGGCGAGCTGTTTATGGCATGCCCGTCCGTCCCCACACTCTGGATGCCCTGGAAGTAGCATTTGTGAGGGAGTGTAGAAGATTATTTGTGCACCTATTCATTTACTATTGAGGTCTCAATAAAATTTGTTCACAGTTTAAATGTTTGTTGCTTGACTTTTTGTGAGGAGTATATCTGTGAAATAAGGAACGTGTTCAATACATTAAATATTTTGTAATTTACCAATAACGGTTATGCTTCGTTAGGTTTAATTATGAAGTTTTGTCTGTCTTTAAACACGTATAAATTTTATTGCTACAGATATTGAAAATCAGAAAAACAGTTGAAAGAGGTTTAATTAAAAACCTAAATCTAAGTACTGCTTAGGAGACAAACTTGAACACGCCATCCAACTGATCACACATAGCAGTGCCCCTTTCCAAGAGTAAAAAGAAACATATTGTTAAAACAAAATAATTATTGTATAAAGTTCAACTGCATCCTATTGAAGATATAACTGTAATTAGGAATGTGCTCAAGGTCTTTATGTATTACATGGTAAGTGACTGTTAAGTAGTAAGTATTTGTTAAAGCTGTTGAACCTTAGATGACCAAAATACGAGTTGTTTCAATTACACTTTAAACACAAAACAAAACAAACAAAAAAAAAACAAAAACAAAAAAACACAAGAAGGCAGTTTTCTGGGTGGCACCCATGATCTATCAGATCAGTAAAGGGTTGCATTCGATTAAAATGTAAGAATAATTTTACTTTCAGAAACAAACATATATATATATATATATATATATATATATATATATATATATATATATATATATATATATATATATATATTTTTGGAGTTTTCTATGTTTATTTTTATTTTTCTATTTTTAGAAGAAAACATTCCGATCATTTTGTTGATTTTTACAAAAAAAGTTTGTCCTAAAAGGAATGTCAACTTGATACGCCCATATACAGATGCTTTAACATTGTTTAAATCTCTGCAGCTTTTTCCACAAATCGGCGGAAAGTCATTTAGGGTCGAACTATATCATGTATATTGCAAGAAATGTCTAATTTAAATGATCATATGACTTTCTTTAAAAAAAAAAAAAAAATGATTTTTCTAATAATACATCTGCAACAGGATTACCATTTTTATAAAATGTAGTACCGACTCGACTAGAAGTCTGCTGTTGAAATGGGGAAAAAAGCCGAGTAATTCCTATCTTGACGAGTTCTATATAATGATTACCATTTTACTATACCGAATTAGACCAAGGACAATTCATTAACACTATTTTACACCGGTTGTCACATAATACGTATCTCGATGATGCACACTAATTACCTTGGACGTAAATTGTATCAAGATTCAAATAAATCATAGCCGACTTGCAGATATATCTTTAACCTGAAGTGTCAACTGATTTTGACCTTCTTCTTTTCATATATGCCATTCAGGTAAATGAATAGCGTACACAACTCCGAAGATTGTACCAGACTTGACTATTCATCTGTAAAAGCTTGAATTAATTAGTAAATATTCTGCTCTAGATGGAAGTATATCCACACTTCCTTGGAAACACAATGTCAGATTCCTTTTTTACCTTTTAACTTCCTGCTGAAATATAAAACGTCATTAAGGGAAATATGTTCAAAATATTGAAAGGCACCATCTGTGTGGTTATATGTTTTTTTTCCAGTGGTTCTTAACAGCGTAATTCAAAAGTAGGAATATTTTCGAGCACGCAATTTTCTGATTTACATATCTTACCGAGTTTACATTAGCAAGATTTTTCAAATCATTTGACATTCTATACTATCAGAGATAAGGTTAGACGAACACTGATTGTTTTCTTCGGGTGACGTCAAAAAACAACAAAATACAGTACAACATTTAGTGTAAAGATTTCGGATATTGGCAAATACTGAACGCGCGTAGTAATCAAATAACAGTGTAGGCTATAAACGGTAGAATGTTGAGTTTGAATGCCAATACAATGTAGTGTCAATATCATTTTAGTTAAATGAATTAATTATTTAGTCATAATTATTATATAGTTCTCCCATTCAGTATAATTTTTCATGATAAAAATGTTTTGATACTTAATTTACGACTGTATCAATGTTTTTATTATTACATTATTTTCAAAAGGCAACAAAACTATTACTAAAATTTCATAAAAGAAACACGTTAAACCAGTGGCAAACTTTCTTCTTCAGTTGAAGATTTTGTATCTAACCATTTTATTCATTACAAATGTAGGTCAAAATCGGTTTTAACACGGCTGCACCCATAAAAAATCATTTAGTTACTTTTTCTACAAACCTGGCATAGCATTTTGAACACATTTTAATTTCAAGTGAAAAGAAGTAACGCTATTACGCTGCTTAACTTGATAAAGAAATGTTTATTCTTTCAGTAAAGTAGGGAAAATAAATTCATCACAGTCTCCATATTGTATGTTTCTAGGCTTTGAGATCTTAATGTGTAGTTTTGTGTTCCGCATTATTTGACTTTCCGCTTACCATTTTGCCATTCATATTATTGTTGGTATGCAAAAGTTATTGAAAAATAATGTTCATTAGAGAGCATCTTCAGTGTAGCAATACCACGTGACCGTGACGTCACTAAAGGCAAATCAGTCACCCTCGCGATGAAAAATTGTGATAATATTCTGTTAGACAACATAGTCATTTAATGATGAACAGCGCCTTCTGTTTTATCTCAGGCTTCAGCTAACAGAATGAGGAAAATGACGTCACTGCTCTACATACTTTTAATAAAAGAGTTCTTTGTTAGGTAAACAACTTACTTTTCCACTTACTTCATTCAATTTTTATTTGCTATGTCATTGTCGAAAAAAGAATCTTTTAAAAGGAGTGCTGATAGACTGGAATGAGACGGTGCTTCTTGCTCCCACTTGAAGAACAAATGATTAGCACCATACCAAATATACTAAAATAACTTTTTCTTTTCAAGTGAAAGGAGTTAAAAATAATAAATACGAAAATCGTGTTTTTATTTCTTTTAAATTTCTGCCCTACATTTGGTGTTGCGAGAATGTTTGTTTTCGCTGAACCTGATTTATGGGTCAATGTTTTTAAAGTAAGTACATCGTTACTGGCGCTGTTAATGACTTTGACACAACTTGATTCGGTAAGGTATGCCGTAGCGAATTTAACTTCTTTATGTTGTTATCAACGACTAATGAAGAACCAAGTTTTTCCTAGAAAGTTTTTCTGCCGCAAATTCTGGGATGAAACGAAAAAAAAAAATCAGAACATAAAAACTATTGATTCGTTTATCGTGTGATTATATCGAATTAACGTTTTCTTCTTTCGATAGCATTTTGCCATTTTTATATTTCTTTTTTTCTACTTCAGTTAAATAGAATAACATAAATTATTTTTGTTATTCATGTATGTTTTGCAACAAAATATTGAAAATATATTGACATGCAATGGGATATCAAGACAAATAATGCACGATAAAAAGTTTTTTTTCACAGTTCTAATAGATCGGATGTTTTGTTATTTCACCGAATGAGGGGTACATAAACATTTGTGACCGCTTCAAATAATTTTTGGTACTTCCAGCTTCCGAAAAACAAACAGAAGTGATTTGTTTATAATTGAATTTTCTTAAATTGACAATTTGCAAATAAGTCTTAATGGCCTAAGTTGAAACGACTAATCATTACGATACAAAAGCAGAAAAATCTTTGATCTAATGACAAACATAAAAACAATGTTGACTTCCTGACACGGTCGTTTAGATCAATGTTTTCTCTGCTACTTCTTCATGTACAAGTAACTGGCATGTGTGTGCCTGCTTCTTAATGTTAACTTGGTCGAACTGTCAATTATAACTTTTAAACTTACGTATTTTTTTTTCAAATCTAAGTCGTCAGTGAAGATGTTACCTTCCGTATTTGTTCCGTCGGAAGTACCACATGTAAGTTGACCACCCTAATTTTCTTATTAAAACTGCTAAACAATGATAATGGAAATTCTTACTTCATGGAATACAACGAGCAACAGTAAGAAATATATTGTATGAAGGACATAACGTACAAAGCCATGTATATATGGAACTATAGAGTTGACAAACTTGGGTAATGCTGAACTTCATACTGTACTCATATTTCGAAAGTAAATTAACACGATCAAAACTCGTTATTATTAAAAACAAATGGTAACACATTTATCAACGAGGATACATGTCTTAATCAGAGAAGCGATTTTAATTCATGGTTTATCTAATAAAATAAAACCTAAGCAGTAATTGTGTACTAGCACCTATGTTCATATTTTGACACTTAAATTTTGACATTTGTAACACTTTTTTTAGCTTAGGAGGAGAAGAACTTCAAATGAGTAGATAAAATCATTAATAAAATATCAGGGAAATGATTTAATTGAAAATATCATGTGTTTCTATATAGGAGGGAAGTCCTGGTTCACGTGCCGATTTCATCAACAGTTTCGGATGCATGTAACTGTTTGCAGTTGCTGCAACAAGATTGACACCTTAATGAAAATCTGATTGAAATAAAGATATTTGAACTTAAAAATGGAGAGGCGATGAAAATAAGTGGTCTGCTGCTGAACGGAAAAAAGTTACATACAGGCGTCGTAAGTTTATCCCTAGCAGGAACACAACTGACTGTCGGATTTTACGGTTATATGTATCGGTGATAAAGAATGAACATATTACGTAAAGTCTCGAATGGGCCGTTATATGTGTTTTAAACTATTCCCTACTTCTTAAAAATAACGTAGCTTTTCAAGAGGCGTCGCTTAAAAGTCCGATGATAAACAATCACAAACGGATAGATAAATGTATTTGTAAATGAAAAATAACATTCAATCAGTTTATTGGCAAAATCGACAGAATAATGCCATCGTCCATAAACAAAACATCACGTTATTGCAAAGACACACCGATATGAAAATATAAAACAAAATACAGAGTATACAGTATATATCTAAATAATATATCATGGTATTTATGTGAAAAGCATTTACAACACAGGAAGATATTAAAATTGGAAGAAAGCAGAGTTATGATTCCTGAAAATTGCATATGAGATCAATGTACTTCTTCATTGCGTGAAATTTCAACTAAATCTCTGGTGTAGATTTAGAGTTTGGGATATATTAATTACAATATTATTAAGGGATATAATTATTGTCATGCTAGTATTCTACTCAATTGCACTGCACTCCCCCATGCCACCTTGAAGTCTTCAATGAATATATGCGATATATTATTTACCTTGATTTGTAGAAGAATATGCCAGTTTAAAAAAAGTATATAAAAAGAAGATAGATTAAGAGGCAAAGTAGAGTAACGGCCCTTGTATACTGCAGTTTTTTTTTGAAGTCCACTCTTATTGCCTGAAGATTCAACAACTCCTTTCTTTGGTTATGGAATTACGCTGTGGAAAAGTGTCACAGTTAGGAGACAACAAAGAGAAATACAAGTAATTAAAAGTGATTCTAGTTGCAGTAGTTGTTTCTAATATGAGTTATTCTTCCTACTAACTGCACTAACTCTCCATATCACCCATCATTGTGTGAAATAAAAACTGAATAACTTCAACATTGTTTAAGTTATGCTCTGGACAACTAATATGGAACCTATTACAGAGATCATCCGGACAAACATGTATAAAAACGAAGGGACAAGTAAAAACAATGATGAAAGACAAAGTTGTGATTCAACTAAACTATCAACTGAATCCCTTAAAAAGCTTTAAATTGCGTTTGAGACATTTTTATTGAAAAAAATGTAAAGGGAATTAATTAAGAAAAAGTGAAGTGACGGTTACGGTTCCTAAGCACTGCATTTACCTACAAGGTCCTCTATCATTGTAAGCAATATTGATAAATCCCCTTCCTTTTAGAAAAACGCTTTAAAAAAGCAAACTATTACCAAGAGCACTGATGGGCGGAGAGCTATATGCCCGAAGGGTGTTTTTTTTTTCCAAGTATGAAACATTTGTGTTCTTAGGCTTTGGAATTAAACGATTTGCTTTAAATTATAATATTTTTTTATTTATAATATTTTGATTTTTAACAGTTTATAATTTTAGTTTGAGAGTTTTATAGATCTTTATCATATCTGAATTTTAGGTTTTACAATTTGTATAAATGTTAGTCTTTTAGCAGTTATGATGTTCATGCTGTGATGCATGGTTATCAAGTTATAGTGCAGAAATATTGATTGTCATCTTGACCCTTTATGTACTTACCCCGAACAGTATAGGGGTCATGTAATCAATGATGACAATCATTTTAAGAAGTTTGAAGTCTGTATGGCAAGTAGATGCCAGTTTATACAGCAAGAATACTTTTCAGTGTTGAGGTCATTGTGACCTTGACATCTGACCTACTGATCCTAAGATGTTTGGGTCATTTTCTCAATTTAATCAATAAAAATTTCATCATATAAAGTTTTAAGTCTGTATGACAAATGGTTATAAAGTTTTACAGTGGAAATAATTTTCAGTACTTAGGTCACTGTGACCCTGACCTTTAACCTACTGACCCCAAAATCAATAGGGGTTATTCACTCTATATATGCAACTATTATATCAATTTTGAAGTCTCTACAACAAATTGTAATTGAGTTACACAGAGTGTAAATGATTCTAAACATTTAGGTCACTGTGACCTAAACCTTTGACATACTGACCCCAAAATCGAAAGAAGTCATTCACTTAATATGTGCAATCATGATATAAAGTTTGAAGTATCTACAACAAACGATGGTCAAACTACCTGGCGGAAATAGTTTTCCAATGTTCTGTGACCTTGACCTTTGACCTTTTTACTGCAAATTCAATAGGGATCATCCACTTAATGTGGGAAATAATAAAATGAAGTTTGAAGTCAGGGCCAAAGAATACTGAAGTTATCTTCTGGGAACCAAATTGCTCAAGGACACACGGACAAAGACCTTAAAAATTTAGGTTTCTGTGACCTCGACCTTTGAGCTACTGATCCAAAAATCAACAGAGGCCATTAGGTTAATGTGGACAAATCATTATAGGGAGATACATATTTGTAGGCCAAACAGTTCTCAAGTTATCCCCGTAAACAAAATTGCTAACGGACGGACGAACGCCCAGGACCATAATATAATATGCCCCTACAGGCATATTAAAAAGGTAGATAAGAATAAGAAAAAGCATAGTGATAATCTTTTTTTGTACATTGCACTTCCTGCCAATGCCCTTAATGATTATGCGATGCTTTATTAACCTTTTGCGAAATCATTTGTCAGATCACACGAGCTGAAAAAGAATTCTGATGCAAGAGCGTCTATAGACTGTTGCGAAAACTCATCATAAACAGAAAAAACAAGGGCTGGATCTCCGGCAATTCTTTGCAGTGTTTGTATATCAGCTTCTGATCCTAATGCAATTACGTATACGTATTTTCCACTCGTTCTTAGCTTTTCTAATTCAGTACAGTGTCTCAGTCAGTTAACAGTTGTTTACCATTTGATAAAATAACGACAATATCTCGTTTCTCAGTCGTTGCGTTTTGTGATTGATCAAACATGTCTTTTGCTGATGTACCTTAATGCTTCACTCAGCTGAGTGTTATCACAGCCACTTTGCTCTGCAGGACAATGACCCTCTGGAGGTACAAGTTTTTGTAACGAGGACATAAAAAGTTGTTTAGAGTTGGAATCATTCAGTTTCCTCTGCACCTGTATACCCATTCCATAGGTTACCAGACCAATTCTTACTGTATTGTTTTCGTTCTCCATTTGTGTTGTTCTATGCACGAGGTAAGTTATCGCATTTAGACCAGTCTGGAACTCGCTCACAGACACAGTCATAGACGTGTCAAGTAGAAAGATTACATCCGATGATGTCTTCCAGTAGCATTCTATATAAAAGGGGAAGAAGACGAGAATACAAACTCACAATTATCACAAACTAGAAATGCGTCCATAGGACACAGGTGCCCCAACCTTGTGCCTTCCTCAGAAAGAACGTAGAGACAGACAAAGTCACAAGCGAACCGACAAAAGCAAGTCTTGCTTGCTGCAATGAGGGTAAACTATTGAACGTTTAATCTAAGATTTTTTAAAAGCCCATTTTAACTATTTAAAAAATGTCACGATATATAATATAAATAATACTTCTAACAAACATTAATCGACAGTCTGAAACGGAAATCATACTTATTTAATATTTCATAGTCTTTTAAAGGTATATATATAAGTTATATTTGTTCTCTCAATAGCTACTTACACGTGTTAATAAAGAGATGAATGTCAAAATAATATTTTATTAATAATATCCTACTATCTACTAGATCGCATTCCTGATTCCCAACTCACCTTTAAGTTGGTATATTTGACATGAGGCATGTTTTTGTTATACATGTATCATAAAAACGCCAAAGTTTTCGTGGCAAAAGGGTAGATTTCTATGAACGATGCATTATACATTTGCCAATTATGGTAGCAAAGGAAACATTAAATGCTCAAAATATCATGTCTTCTTCACAGAAGTGGAGTTTTAACTCATAAAGCTGTTTCGTACCCTGTTTTGTAAGACTTTATTTCTTTTCAAAACTAAATGTACATTTAACACTTTACCTTCACATGTTAGAGCAACTAATTCCTGTACAACCGTATAAAGTGCATTGAAGTTCTGCACAGAGTAAACGTATTGTCTCCCTGTATCACTATTTTCAGCGGATGCGATCGATAAAAGTTCAAGATGGGACACTTCTTTGCCTATACCTTAAAACGGAAGCAAACAAAGTTTACCAAATTCATTGATATGAATTATTTTAAATTTTAAAAAGTTCTTAAGTTTTACTTACTAGTAAACGACAAAGGAGCACAAGATATTTACCATTCTTTCTTCTCATAAGGTTTCATATTCGATTAACTTTAACTTCCTTCGTTCATTACAAATGCTAATCAAATATATCAAATCTAATATATCTTGACATACCTATCGCTAATACTTTATTAACAGAAGTTTTTAAACTTGCAGCGGCCTTAGCGGTGGCGACTCTGTTTGTTGATAAGCCATCGGTAAGTACAAAGGCAAAACGTTTTGCTGTCTTGTGATAAGGACGCAGGTTTGGGGCATTGTTGAAAACTTCCTTTGCTTTTTCGAGACCCCTGTCTGTAAACGTGGGTCCTGGTCTGTACTTGATGTTTCTTACCGCTTCTTTCAGTGTGACACTGTCATTAAACTCACCCAATGAAATATCTATTACAGCTTTAGATGAATACGTCACTACGCCAACATTAAAATTCTTCTCTCCAATTACTATATGGTCAATAAAATGACTGACAAAATCCAGTTGCTTCTCAAACTCTTCTTTCGTCTGGCTTGCGGAAGAGTCGAGTACAAAAACAATATCAGCGACGTAAGGTTGACATATACCTAAAATTTTATATTTGTTCACTAGATCATTTCATTTCCATCAGCCTAACTAACAATGTAATGACAAATACCTAGTAAAATACCTAAAATAATAAAAGTAAGAAATTTCAAAATCAAATAAGTTAAAGATAATTGAAATAAAGACAATAATAAGGATATACGATGATTTAATCGTGACACTGCAACTACAAGCTTCTTGTTAGCTTTATATACTACATTTTAAACATAGAGCTACATTTTATATTGGAACTTTACTTTAAGGTTAAAATTTAACAACGCAGACAAAAATAATAGTAACCTGTTTCACAAAAGGTCCCGTAAAAACCATGCGGACAGTCGCAGTAGAATCTGTTGACCCAGTCTTTACATGTGCCGCCATTTTCACACGGAGAACTCTCACACTCATTTATTTCTGACAAAATATAAATCTTATTATAACTGTTTTGATACTTTTCATTTGACACATTAGTACACAAAGCATCAGAAAATTTACGCTGATTAAATTTTGATATCATATCATGCAATCGCTGAAAAATAATATCTCTTCACATATGGCAAATCTCAAAAGATGTTTAAACATTCTTCAACATTCAGGGTTGATTGACGAGTATTTCATAAATGAATATACTTTTAAAACTATGTGTTCATCCAACCACTTCAAGTTTTTGAGAAAACACCGTTTAGGAAAGTGACGATCACCTAAGCAATGAACTTTGACTAATCTAAAATTCAAAATTGGTCATGTTATGGCCAACCTTCCTATCATGTGCCAGGTCCTATGCCAAATTGATACCAATTTATAAACTGAAACCGTTTTTTTATATATAGCTTTGATGTCCTTCGTCTCGATGACTATTATAATTATTTTCTTTTAGAATCCGACTCTCTACGATCAATTTACCCTTCCCTCCATAATAGAAAACGGTTAACAAGCAATATTTAAACTTAATTTGACTTTTAATGAAGTGACCTCATTATCGAGAAGGTCATGTTCTCATTATAACTACCCGCCCGTTACGTTTAATGTTCTCTGTCCATGCCTTTTCTCATTGTGGTCAATTATCACACGTGTTAAAATAATTTACTCTTCCAAATATGGAAATGTAGCATTAAACATTGTCAAAGAAAAATATACCTGTATTACAATAGATCCCAGTGTATCCCGAAGAGCAATTACACGAAAAAGAATTTATACCGTCAACGCAGGTACCGCCATTCTGACAAAGTAGTATGTTCTGACAATCGTTAATGTCTGCAAACAGAGTAAGTGCAGAAACACTTAGCATTGATATTAGGCATTCACATTATTGGAATGAAAATGAGTATGACGGATTTTAAATCTTTACATTTTGCATTGTCTAAAATAAGCAGTTCTAAGCAGTTTTTACTACTTTGTCCGCTTTTGGTTGCAAACTGCACACAGTGGTTAGGGGAAGTAACTTTATATGGAGTTCGATTAAACTCTCACCTATACAAGTGGGCCATGATTGCCTCTTTATCGCTCATCTTAGTAACACTGTTCTTGAAATCCTAAAGCTCAAATCTTGTTTGTCAAACAAAGGTTCTTTTTTTTCAGACATCTTTCATCTATATTCAATGTATCTTTGTTTCGATATTTATCCGGAATGGAACAGTTTCAATATCTTTCAAGAGGTCGTCAAGAATTATATTCCGAGTCTGGGGAAACTGTGTAAAAATTTGACCTCTAAGGTGTTTCAAATGGTTTTCTATTGATATGAACAGGTGACCTTGCTTTTGTTCCTACATGGTCCAATTTAAAGCTCTTGAAATACTAGTAATTTAAGACAAACATTCTTACTAATTTTCAAGATAATTGAGCAAGCATGTGTTCTTTTAAGTTATCCTTATGTTTTCCTGTAATCTATGCTAGTTACCTTATTTTGACCCTACCTATCCTTTATCCTTGGAAATCACCAAAACAACCATTTGTTCAAGATATTATGTAGACTGGATCACATAAAATGTTCATATAATGTGTACCATGCTTTCCACTTATCGGAGCTGATGACTTAGTTTTTGTCTAAAACAAATCCTAAGTTTCATCAAACCAAACAATCCGACCAAGTTGAAGAAGACTTTTTATAGTGTTCTTAAGGTGTTCAACTGATCTGGGCTGGTGACCTAGTATTTGGCCCGATAAGATTCAGTTCAAAATCATCCTAGATATCATCAAAGAAAACAATCCAATCACTATCATGACGTTAGTGACCCAGTTTTTGACCCAAAATTGACCCTAAATAAAACTGTCTCACAGATATCAGAAAAAAACGTTTCACAAGATTTTGAGTTGATCTCTGCTGTTGATCTAGTTTTTTTCACACATGACCCAGTTTCTTAAGTATCGAAGGCTTTATCATTACTAACATTCTGAGGCAGTTCCAAGATAATTGCAAAAAATGTGCTCTCTGGAATGTTAAGAATATTTTTAAAACCATACAACGCAGTTCCAATCTGCTCGGATATATCATCAAACATAAAGACAAATATTCTAACCATGTTTAAAATGACTGGGTCAAGGAATGTTGACCTAGGTCTTTACACCACATGACCCAGTTTCTAACTTATCCAAGATCATAAGGCTAGATATTCAGAGCAAGTTTCATGAGATTACATGGGTTTGGGGCTCTAGAGTGTTAACAGTGTTTTCTGTTAATTTGCGCTTGTGACCTTGTTTTTGATCCCACATGATCCAGTCTAAAACTCGTTCGAGAAGTTATCAAGGAAACAGTCTGAGCAAGTTTGAATGAGGTTGAATAAAATCATGGCTACTAAAGTGTTCACAAGCTGAAGGTCTGACAACAGACAACGCACGACAGGTCTTGCTTAACTGCGCTAAAAGCGATGGATCATTAACATCATAAACAAAATAGAGTACATGCTGAATGAACAAAACTTAATGTGTTTCACTATAATAAGCTTACATCTTTATGACACAGAAAAAGACAAAATATCTGATAAAACTTAGAGTTTTATTTTAGACCTTACCTTGTTCACAGGACGTACCATTGTAACCAGGTTCGCAGACACACACAAACGAATTGAAAAAGTCACAACATCTGCCGTGTACACACGGGTTTCTCGCACATGCATCTATATATGCAAATTAAGAAATGGGAACGCATGTATTCAGTCATTTTGTAAACAGTGATAACTTTTAAGCAAATACGAAGGATGATAAGTAAAATAGACAAACCCTTAAATTTGGAGTATTCCATTTTCTTGAAAGTCATGCTAATATGCATGACAGATTGAATAAAATTACCCGATGTCAGTCAAAAGTTCTAAGTCCGACAGATAAACGTAATGCATTAATATCAGTCTTTATATAAAGTTATTGTTAGATAGCGATTTATTCGAAATGAACTAATTTTAAGTGTCTAAATACCTAAAGGGGGGAAAAGTACATATATGTTATCAATTGTTGCTCAAATGACAGCAAATGAGCCAATAGAATAGATACTCGGTATAGTATTGGTTATTTGAAGGGTTTGTTCCTTTAGATATTAGATATTTTATGAAATAATAATGTCTGACTTGTTCCAGTATACTAATAAGTTGATAGCCGTATGAAATTCAGGTATAAGGCGCGATTATACATCTGTGCTGAAATAATTATTCTACAGTAAAAAGAGAAAATGGTATGTATTGTATATCACTAGAATTTGAAAACGTCAATAACTGTCGATACATAATGACAAAAATGTTTATTTCACACACATAATAGCAATTGTTTGGTTACGATAATCGGCTAGAAACGATACCTGAACTTGCTGACGACTTGATTGGTTCTGAGATACTCTGTACTGCGCCGGAATCATCGACTCTAAAGTAGTTGGATGATTTCGAAGCCAGTCTCTTCAAATTATCTTCAATGTAGTTATCTCCTATACCCACAGTATAAATAGTGATACAAAGATCTTTCAGTCGATTGGTTTTTTCGATACTCGACTCCATTTCTATAATTCCTGTATCAAATGAAATATTTTAATACTTTAAAATGCGAAACTGTTGATTTTGGTTTGCTTTGAGGTATTATATCAAGAGTGACCATAATAAGTGTTTATATCTATATACATAGTATTGTGACTACTGTTGTTTGCGTATTTCTTTAGCCAAACATTTTATATATTTTAAAATGGTATAAAAAATATAAGATGGACAAATACTTGGTGCTTAAAATCATGATTTGACATTTTACCGTCACTCATAAATAAGGTTATTCCTGCAGCATTTGTTCTCCGGCCAGTAGATGTACTCAAAAACATACTTCTGGCATGGCTGATGGCTTGAGCGGCATTTCCACCACCTGAGGGGAATCTTCAAACCAAATTTATGTATTTGATAGATACAATGCGTGGTACATTTTTATTGAAATAAAGAATTTGAACAATGTTAATTACTTAATAACATTTAAACAAATAAAACTTTGACCCCGCCTCCTCCTACCTGCCCGTCCCCGCCCCCCACCCCTCAAACAAACAATGAAAACTTCGATCTCCCCCACCCCCCACAAAGAAGCCAACAAAATAAATCATCTAAATAAACATCAGTTCTTACTGTATTTGAAAAGCAAAACTTTTACATTTTGAATAGTTAAATAAATAAACTATGTATTTTATTATTTCATAATCTGTATTTTCCACATTACTTTACTTAGTTACTCTCCGGTATAGAATTTGAAAAAGTGATATTATTTCTCTCACGGGGTACTGGATATGGCGTGAATCAGTTCAGGTGCCGACGTGTATTTATTCCAATTGAATTGTGTCTCAATGCGTGTCGTAAAAACGACAAACGCAAATTGTACGTCTGAAGGTCCGATATCGAATTCATCAACGAGCATTTTGACAAATTGTAAAGCCTTTTTAAATCCATTTTCTGTAACACTACCAGTGCCATCAAGTAAGACAAGAATGTCCGCTTGATTACTCTCTGAAAATTTTCACGCAAAATTGATAACTTCACAAGCGTAAATTTCACACTGTGTCAAATATATGTATTATATTCTATGATTTGTATAATGCTTCACATAATATATAATATATCAAAAACAACAATTTTATCGATACAAAAGGATTAGTTTTGTTATATGATACAAAGTTGTATATCTCTTGATCAAAAGAGAAGACATAATATTTTGTGAATATACCATTGCAATATCATTTGTTAATATTTTCTCTGGGTTGGTCTAATTTTGAATCTCCCTCTGTGCTGTGGTATATTCGTCTTATTATACCGAACCGATAGAATGGTGATTATTTTAGTAATCATGGTGAAAATGCCTAAAATAATGTTGATGTTTAGTGCCGTAAATAATATGCTGAATTTCATGATAGTACGGTGGTGATGATGTTTATGATGACCGTTAGCTGTGTTCTGGTGGTCTTGTAATTCTACAGAACTATCCCCCTTGATGTCTACTGGGACATTTTTAATTGAATTTAGATATAATTAATAAATACATTCAGAGACAAAATAGTCTTCTTTGCTATTAAAAACGCATTTCAATTTTATCGACACTGAACAGATACGAACTCGTTGGATATATCAGACAGACGAAATAAATAACGTTTTTTAATCTGATACGTGCTACGGGATGCACCTTACATCTGTCAAATCCTTTCGCACAATGCTCTGGTATCATTGTGGACATACTATTGTCCCATCTAAAGACGTAAAGGTAAATGCTTGTAACGCTAAACTTTTGTTAAGCACTGAATATTTGACATATTATATGAAATAATTTTTTAATATTTTATGGTGGATATGTTTGAGGAATGTGTATGGGCTGATACCAACATTTAACATGATATCTCTGCTATGGGAAAAGCACGTGTAGGGTGTACCGAGATTCGGTCGTTTTGTCTGCATGTGTATGAAACCTTTGTTCTAAATTATTAAAATGTTCTAGTTTATCATCTACATATACAAATGTATAACTTCTGTAAGATGTCTATTTCAACATAAACCTTTCTAGATATAAAGAAGACAGAAATGGTTGTAGGGTGTATAATATGAGGCTACCTATTATTCCTATTTAGTATATCATATGGTGGACAACAGGATAATTGCACACCAGTATGACTGCACTGTTTAGGGAGACATTGGCAGCTGTTGATAGACCGTTTTTTAATCATACAGACCCTTAGGTATAGCTATGCCACAACAGCCAAACTTTGCACTGACATTCAGAATGCAAGGTAAATGGGATTAGATGCAAACATGCCGGGCGAGGTTGCATAGATGAGTACACCGACTAAGAAGACCATTTGCTGGCATTTTGCAGTCACAGTTCCACTTATGTAAGATTGTTCAGTTCAAAATAATACCAATTCTAATACTTTAACCAATCAGTAGCAGAGAAATGAGGTGTAAGCTGCCAGACGTTAGACTTTGGGAATCTCTTTTTAAGAGGAAATTTGAAAGTGATGAGCAAAGTCATAAATAAGCATAACAAAGCAATTGTTTCGGAAAAACCCACAAAAAGATCTAGTGACTCAAGAATGTTTTAGTTGTTTTTTGTCATGATAAAAAAATAAAAAGAAAGCCTAGTTATTTCACCGCCTTCTTTTTTGTAGCAATAATTTAAATCCTTTATTTTGAATAGATTCGAAAATACACTGTACTATCTTCAAATTTTATCCTCAAGAGCACGGGAATCAATAATTCAGTATGTCTTTTATAGTGTTTACCTCCTATAACCATAAATTTATATACATAATTTATTCCTTAGCTTCGTTCTTTTCATACGCAATTATTGACATATGGTCTTGTTCATATTTTATTCTTACCTCAATTTAGTCTCAAATACGTCGTTTATGAATGACAAATAAAAGTTGAATGAATGCGGGCGTAGATTAATTAAAAGAAAGTTGATGGGACTTTAACAATTTTTCATTCAAGTGGAAAAAAATAATTATATCTTTTCTACTGAATATAACTGGAATCTTTACACCTTTATATGCATTGGATACATTCAAGTTGATGATTTAAAAGCTCTTGTCGACACCGTAAATTTAAAATGTTTATAGAAGATGAATTCTTGTACAGTTTTGTTAAAGCGGCTGTCTCACACATGGGTCGGCGGTGCAAATAAAAAAAATAGGTATACGCTGTAATTGTGAAAAACATATCTAAACAAGTTCCTGACTCATTTCTTGTCACAGAAACACACCACAATTTAAAGTTTTAAACACTTTAACCGGTAAAAATACCCCGTTAGTCACGGGGTAGATACTTTATTATTGATTTTGACAACATTGAATAACTAGTCTCTGTAGGTCAATTTTGTCACAGAAACACACCACAATTTAAAGTTTTAAACACTTTAACCGGTAAAAATACCCCGTTAGTCACGGGGTAGATACTTTATTATTGATTTTGACAACATTGAATAACTAGTCTCTGTAGGTCAATGGTTATAGATCACCGCCCTACATTTTGCTAACTGAAAGGGCATGGTTTTGAATCTTGGTGAAATCAATTTTGTTCAGCTTTCATGGTGTATAGAAGCATAATAGTATGTTTTTTCCATAGTATATTAACTTCCCTTAAATTTTAAAGAAAGAAAAACTAGCTAAATTTTGTGAGTCAGTCGCTTTTAAGGGAAAACCCGACATCGATCCATTTATTTAAACTGACAAACGACACACGAAAGGACAGAGGGCGATAAAAACTGCGTGTAAATTACAATACGTGTATGTAGTAAGTTAACCTAACCTTGATAACAGCTGACTCTCACAAATTCAACAACTTCCGATTACAATTTTGATAGAAACCTGCTAACGTTAAATATGCTTTTGAACACCTTTAAAACATTAATTTAAATATCATGAGTTTAACTGGTTTTTAAATATTATTAATCTAAACCTACCTCCAGAAGATGAAAACGAGCCGATGAATAGACAAAAAAGGCTTGATAAAAATACAATCACTCGCCGTCGAAATAGCACATTCATTTCCCAGGTGTTTTGTTTACAAATTAAACATTTAAGATCAATATGCCTGCTGATAAGGTATCACGGTTATATATCAATCTCTCGCAGTGATCTCCCCTTCAATTCGGAACAATCGACATATCGATCTACAAGTATAAACTTTAAATAAAAAAGAAATTAGTTTTTCTCCTGCTTTGTAAGTTATAATTGGAATTACATCAATTTAACATGTCTGGAAGTTATAAAGTGATTTTTTTTTTTAAAAAAGTTTAACAGACCATCACCACGTGATATGCCTGCTCCGGCAGCGAGTTCTATACTGAAAGGGAAGTAAGCCGCTGCGTAGAGTTTAGGTTAAATACATGTTATACTGCGGAAGTGCGTGTTGAACAGCGCTCCGGATTTTTTTTCGCAAAATATGCATCTCAAGTGTGGGCGGAGCGTCTATAGTCAAACAGAATGTCCTGCTGTCCGACATGTCAAGCAGTTTTGTATCCTCTGGAATGAAACTAGATTAAACTAGGACTTTGTGAGAAAAAAAATCTAACAAGAGGAGACCCGCATATTCTCGTTATGGTCCCGTTTGATGATTTATAACATAAGATATGTTATTTGTCTAAAATTTTGCTCAGCTGTAGATAATTAATATCTAGCAGTTATACCTAAATTTTGCTTCAATATTCCGACTTAAACTCGACGGTGCATAACAATATTGGCTGACCTCTGCTTTATACGCGGTCTCGTCGTCGTCAGCGGTTATTCTGTACTATAAACACAGTCTGTGATTGAAAACTAGTCCGACAAATCGGACAGAGACCACTTCAGAGAGATAAGTTGCTTAATATTAAGAAATGCACGGAACTTCTCTGCTATCCGATGATGACTGAGTTTATAAGGTCCTCACACGTATATCAGCTCCACTCAAATTTTGAATATCTTGCCTTCGTTGATTTTAAATAAAAAACCTGTCACATAAGAAAATCGGAATTAAAAGTTTCTCTATGCTTTAAATCAATAAATAGGCATACCGGACATTTTTGAAAAAAGAAATTATAGCGTGTAATACATCATTTTAAAGGTCTGTTAAAAAGAAATATTATGCCCTTTATTTGAAACATATTCATTCACATATTAAAAATTTATGGCTAAATCAAAATTGAAAAAGTGACGTTTTTCTGGAACACTTCGGCTTTTTCTCTGAACAGCATAATACAGGACTAATTTCGTAGTAAATACAACATATCATTATTTTACAAAGTAATCCTTGCAATATTTGAACAGTATTAATAGAAATAATTATGATGTTTACAGAGTTTAAAAATAAACCTGTGTTTAAAACAAATTAATTGATACTGAGCCAAGTTTTTAGTTTTAGTTCTTGTAGGTCAAAAACAATTTCTACATAAAAATTTTAGTACACTAACGAAAAGGAAGAAAACTCAAAGAATGAGATGATAAAAGCCCAACACCATTGTTGAAACACTGCACTACATTATATTAGTTTGACTATGATCAACAATATTTTGAGTTAAGATAATACTATGTTAGGTAAAGAGTGAGTGCTTTGCATGCACTTGAGAGATAACTCAGCCTGGATACCATACCATGCAGCCTCTTTTGTCAATTGTGATATTCATCTATGCCGGACTCGCTTGCCAACCAAAATATGTCTTGCTTGATATGTCCTTTTCTTTCACAACTGCTTGTCTAACAAGTTTTTTTTCCAAATTTGTTGCAAGTTCTTCAAAGCTTAAGCTTTTCCTCTTTCCATCAATAGACTTGGTTATATTAAATGTTTTCTTGTCTTCTGATATTTGCATAAGAACTTCTTTTCTGAACTTATAAGTTGTGTTTTAAGTGCATCAACTTTCTCTGTCACGGTGTTGTAAGACGCAAGCATGTTGTCAACCTCCGCCTCTGACTGCCATAACCCTGACCTAATTATGTCACTAGTGTAATTTTCCTGCTCTCTTATGCGCTCCCTCTCCAAATTTTCCTTTTCCTTAAATTTCTCCTGCACCGCTAATCTTCTGCGATTTTTTTTATTTCCTGTATTTGATCTCTGCATCTCAATTTTAATGATTTAACTTATTTTGAGGCTTGCATAATAAGAATGTCAGGATCCTTTCATTTTAGAATTTAGCCATTCTGAAGTTCTGTTGTTAAGAAACATTACAAATGATTCAGCGGCTAGCGTTTTCATGTGTGGTTTACTGCGGATTAGTTGATCCAGCTGTCCAAAAACACTTTCTGCAAAGCATGACGTTTTAGATACCCCTTTGGCCTTGTAAGGATCTAAGTCATTCAGTTTTTCCTGTTGCAAATGTTCTTTGTACAATTTTTTGTACAAGGTGCAATGAGCTGCAACAATGATTGTTAACTGTCCTTGGCAAGCTTCATCATACTTACTGGGATGGATAAGATACAGGCAGTCTTTTTTACATACGAGTCAAAAACTTGAAGGTCACCACTCATAACCGTATCAGTATTAGTTGCAGCATCTTGTAGAAATGCTACCAAGTGTAGGTACTTTTCATTCATTTCAGCCATTGAGACACCTTTGTCTTCAAGTAGCAACAACCAAGCATTTTTTAATGAAAAAAAAATCCACAAAACTATACATTTTCTTAAAGCTTACAACACAAGGATTCTAAAAATGTATAGTTTTACTATACTGAACTCTACTCAACTTGGAATAGTCCTGGCAAACGAAGTAAAGAAACACACTCGAAATCAGGCTATTTTTAGTTTTCATGAGAAAAGTAACCTCACATCATAACTGTCTGAATCTTAGCACATGCTGTAAATTTCTGGTGTCTACCTGTTCTCTACACTTACTTCTAATAAAATGCAGTGAAAACTTGAAGAAAATTGATCCAGTTAATGCCTGAAAATGTTCCAATGTGTGCCAGTGCATGCAAAAAATCCCCCGATCTTTATTTAAGTCAAATATGCATTCATGTTGATTTTTTTATATTGAAGTGATGTGTTACAACTTATTAACCATACATTTACCATATTCTATATAAGTTTTCATTAAGTTTGACTTAAAAGTACTTTATAAGCTACAAATCTACATAAACTTACCTCACCCACTAGCTTTCAATATAGTAAACTTATTTGTATACTGATTTTATCATATTGAAAGGTTGGCAACTTAGTTTTAATGTTACAACTTGAAAAACAGCAATGATCACTGTTCTTGGTAGAGTATTATGACATCAAAACCAAAGCCAAATAACTGAACAAGAACTATTATACAACAACCTGAAAGTCTGAGTAAATATTAACTGATAATAAAATAAATGCTAGGCAAACTCATGAAGTGCTACTGCTAATACCTACATTTATAGGCTACAAGTAGCTGCGACACTATCCATGTCATTTAGTTTAGTACAATAATAGTCATTTACGCCATTGCGGTCACGAACGTTTTTGGGTACGTATCGACTATGCATCTTCTCTCAGAAATACTAAATACTTTGTCGGTGACACTTCATAACATCGGTTTAAATAGATGGGGAATTATATTCTGCATCATAACAGGCATACTTGACTTCTTATTTCTACCTATCTTGGCTTTCTTTTGTAATTTCTGTCGGCTAGCGTTCACAATTTTCATAACTTCCGGTAGGGTTTTCTCCCCTTGCAATGGTTGGACTGATTCAGTACGTATGTAAATGAAAATGAAAAATATGTATTCTACGGGGTCATCTAATGGAAAGGTTTGTCAATTGAGTTAGATAAGATATTATTCTGTAAAAGTGAGTAAAATTCTACCGTTGATCTTGCATTTTAATGCGGTTTTGCATAATTCATATTTTCCGACTTCATTTTTTTATGGAAATAAACGACGGGCACCAGCAGAAAACATAGATCAACCCCTTCCGAGCACTTGGCTACATCATTATGCAAATTTTATGATTTGGGGAACCTTGGATTCACCATAGAAAAGCGTAATTTAGAGTCATATGAACGAGGTTATGTTTTGGCGATTATGCAAAGTGCGCATGTGCGCCATCTAGCGGCTCGTCGGTTGTTGCTACTTCAAAGATACACCACAAGGAGCATGTTACAATCTTGCTGATAAGCCCAAGGGCTTTCACCCCAGGAACATACTCATGAACTTGAAGGTCATACAGAATGGTTTTCAACAGTCTATTTTCTGCTCCTACATTCGTCAAAAAATCTAGAATGCGTTCATGCAAGAAAAATAACCCGCGGTAAGACTTAAGGGGTACAGAGTTAGGTTGCTTTTCACTCAAGAAATCTGTAACAAATATTTTGAATGGGCATTGACATCCGCTCTTCTCATCCTCACCGCTCGCTTCGTCAAATGCTTTAGATGCTGTTCGAACCAGTCTACACGTTCCCGGTTCATTTGTATTTCAATTTCAAGGAGACATTTATGTGCGGCCTCAGCGTAATTTACCAAAACATGTAGTCCACAAAAATAATTGTTTAGAGACTCATTAGAAGTCCTTTGTTCTTGTGTGAAAGTTTCTAAATGGCGTATGTTAGAGGAAGATTTTTTTCTGTACTTTTCAAGAAGTTCATTGAACTTCACTTCAGTAGCCGCGCGGTCCGACATCGTTCCGGTGATATGAGTGATTACTTCTCTGGAAATTTGGTTGTTGCCGGAACTTGAAGCAGCATCTAAATCATCCAAAATTTCTTTCAGAACGGATGAAGTATTGCCGGCAGATTTTGTTTCAATTTCGCGTAGTCCCAGAACCCAGAAGTTTCCAGCAGTATCAGTAGCTTTGTAGCCCATTAATTTATTTCCAAATTTGGAGGTCTAATCTGTTTGAAGACATGCGTTTTCTTCCTTGGAAAAAACTTTACTTATTGTTTTTGCGCTAGACATAATCTCTGTAAATTCATCTCAAGAACGGTCGATGTTGCAGGAACTCTGTTTGGCTCAATGTTTACCAATTTCAAAACAGTCTTCACCACATCCCCAACCTTAGAGGCACTCACATTCAGTTTTAGTAGATCATAGACGCAGCTCTTGAAGTTTGATTTATACCTTTTACTTTCTTCATCAAATATGTTTGTTATTCTGTTTTCGTAGTCAACATCTTGAAGGAGATTGGTTAATTATTGAATACTTTCTTCCAAGTCACTAATTTGTCTATTTTTATCTAGCAGCTGAGTTTGCAAAGCTTTAACCAGATTATTGGCATTCTGACAACAAGTTTGATTAATATGTTCTTCTAACTTCTATATTTTTTTCTGCGCATAAGATCTGTATTTTTTTCTCTTGCTGCAGGTCTTTATAAATTTAACCACAGTTTTTTTCTGCAATTCTTATCTTTGGTATTAAATGTGTTTACAGTTTGCAGACTTTCAGTTTCAAAATGAACAAGTTTTTCAATCAAAGACTGATTTTTCTGTTTTTCACTCACCACAGACAGTTAAAGGTCTACACTTTTATCAGTTGACAGACGTACTCCACGCTTTTGTTCGTCACCAATTCGAAATCTGAAATGACATTTCATAAATGATGCCAATTCCACGGCAGGTTTTGCTCTATGATTACTTTTCAATCGCTTTTCGGTCTTATCAATTCCACGTCTAACTGAATTTTCAAATGCCTTTGGTTGTGGTACAACATTTGTTCCAGTTGTATTGAAGAAGTGTTTATTAACCAAATCAATTGCTTCTTTCTTACCATGTTTTTTGTACGTATCAAAAACATCTTGGTTGGTAATTACCTCCATGTCTATATTATTTACTTGGTATGAGTAGATCTAGCTTTTAGAAAGACAAGTTCAGTTTTCAAAGTTTTTGTTTTCTGCTTTTAAAAATCATTTCCGGTTTCCAGTTCTTTCAGTTGATTTATTTATTTTTTTTATTTATTTCAAACAGTTCAACATATGACAATGCACATGAATTTTCAGACTCATCAAATTGGCTATTTTTCAGTTTGTTATAGTCACCTCTTTCACCTGGCATGAAAAAATAAGTCTCAGCTATTGGATCTAAATCCTCTATAGTTGATGATGTAGAAAACAGTGATTGTGATTGTGATGAGTCAAAATCTGATGTTTCAAATAAGTCTTTCTGAGAATCTATTATAGCAGGGTTAGGGTTAGTACAGGCCTGGTCATCTGTCTGCAAGAAGTGGAAAAGAGGATCTATTTTAACTAGCTGCAAAGAAAAATAAATTCCAATACCAGCCTTACCATATTCCACTTGCCTGCTCTTAAGTACACACATGCAGAAGAAAAATGTGTGAGACCCTACACCAGTATGAGCACAATGCTACTATTAAGCAGGAAAAAGTATGTGAGTAAGTGAGAGGCACAAAAGCATATTAAATTGTTAAAGATTGGAAAAGAACAACATTTACAAGCAGGTTATATACTTGGAAAGTTAGTTTATATATAATTTCTACATTTAAATTACCTTCAAGATGGCTGCTTCGATCGATATCCCTACAATAAATCTAGAATGTAAACTTCTTATGAACAACATTGGTACTCACCGTAGAACCTTGTTTTCAGATATTTTTACTCCTTTCCTGCAAGCAACCATTAAATGGCAGACTCCATCCGTTGGCCATCTATTGTATCTATAAATAATGCAACTTATCTACTTCTTACATCAAAATGAAATAGTGCTATTCGATGGTTCAGCGCAAAACTATTCCAAGTCCATTTTTGCTTTTTTTACAGAGAAAAATAAAAATATTCTCATTTCCTTGTTTCTTTTTGTTTTAACTTTTTTTCCAGGCAAAAGCTTTATGGTGTTCTAAAATATCATAAGGTTTCTTTTATAACAATCTTTAAATTGTAAAAAGTGATTTTAACACATTTTTGCAGTTGGAATAGTTTTGCACTTTAAAAAGCGTTTTGCCCCAAAAAGTTTGTTTTGCAAAACTATGCCAACTTGAGTTAACATAGTTTTGCTCTGAATTATTGTTACATTTTACTAAAACCTCTTAGTGCAAAATTATTCCAACTGGGGTAAGAAGCCTTTTTACCAACAGTTATGAAGGTATGTCTGCAATATCTAATTTACTTTAATGTCTCTCTTTATTTTGTGATACTAGAAACACCTTTTAACTACAACTAAAACCATCAAACAAAAAGGAATAATGACATATACTTCTCCAACAACAATCTATTCATAATAAGAATTATCTAACCTAAAATCAACAATATATATCATAAACAGTTAAATAACATGATGATAATTTATCACAAATGATAATTTATAGGGATGGCAACGATTTCTATTGATTTGGCTTACCGGTTAACCGTTTATTCTTCAAACAGTTAACTAGTAAACCGATAAAAAAACTCTTGCATATAATGCCTGCCACTAATTAATATCATGGTAATCATGGTCACTAATCTTTTTATCTGTACACATGCAAATAACTTGAGTAAGGGAATCGAAGGTGGCTTGGGTGCTCTAGAGTGAGTTATTCTTCACTGATGATGGCTTCACTTTGATAAAGGTGCTCTCCCTCCCGTTTTGTGAGGTATAAGCCAAACCAAACACCTTTATATGCATACTACATAAGATTTTCATCTTTTAGTTATTTTTCAAATAACTGGTCTGCGAAATTTTTAACCGATAATGGGTAGTTCAAACGGTTAAGTGGTTATTTAGTAAACAATTTTCTTTTAACCAGATGGTGGCAACATAATACCCTACAGGTATATGCATAATAAAAAATACATGAACTGCAACTTCTCTTGGCAGTTCTACAATGCAGTTTGGATATTTAAACATAAGGAGAAAAGCTACATATTCTAACACATTTCATGACAGCCATTTTAACAATCGAAGGTATTTTGTAATGTTCAGATTTTTCTGGTGCAGATATTAAATTAGGAGTCGAACAACATAGTTCCATGCATCTTCTTACTGGTATCTGCAATATTTTAAAAATAAATAATTTAAGTAATCTAAATTTGAAGAATACATTTTAAATGAAATAAAATAATGCCATATCAACAGGTTTGCTAGTGGAAGTCATTTGCAAACTGTTTTGAGTAGTGACAGTTTGACTAAATACAATGCAGTTTGCTCACTCACAAAATACTTTAAGCAATTAAGTTAAAAATAAAACAAGAGCATGTCACAGACAAAGCAACAGTCCCCTACCGGCGCAATGTCCTCCCTAACTCCAACCCATATGTGGAAATTGTCTAAAGAATTTGTCTGAGACATGCATAATCTCCATATGATCCTCTATCCATGTACAAAGTATCATCAAAGAAGAAAACGTCATAGGTCAAGGTCATTTAGAGGTTAAGGTCACAGAAATATATGTTGGTGAAAAGGTCTTATCGAAGGGGTTGTTGTGACCAAGTTTGAAGTAATTCTGTTTAGAAATAAGGAAATTATGGCCAAACTTATAGTTTTTGGATAAGGCTTTTCTCTCAATAGCTGTTTGTACAGTGAACAGAATTTTGCGACAAAACCTCTTAATTTCACAAAAAGGTTTAACAGTAATACTACATTTATTTGCTGTATCAGGCAAAAATTTACTTTGAAACGAGTACCATTCTGCCAATATATATGAATTACACCTAAAAGCAAAAATTTAAATTACAAACTATCATCTGCCAAGTATGACTTACATTTACTCTTTTACATGTATGCCTTCTGCATCCTCCATGTAAATACAAGAAACCTAACTTGTTGATTACACAAATAAACGTGGAAGCATTAAAAAGCACATGTGATGAACTAAAGGGTTATTTTTCTCTTTACATAACCAAAGAAGATCTCTGTATTTATCATAGCTTATTGGTACACCATTTTCATGAAGCTGCTCAAGTTTAATGTGGGCAGGGTTTTGAATGTCTGCACTTCAATCTGCACTTCTTCGCACTTTTTGTGCAAGATTAAGATAGTGTGAAGGCCCATTGTAATTGTACTTGAATCGCACTACATTTGAATTATCAGAGCTAAGGGAAAATGTGAGAATGTCAAGCCAACTAACCTTTAGCCTATCAGTGTCCAACTCAAAGTTTTTTAGTTGATTAGCAACTTTTTATAAGAATCCATTTCTTTGACTTCATAAGCTTGCCTAGACTTTCTTGCAGCTCTTATGGTAGCTGCCCACTGTGGAGTAGTATAGATGGGCTTTTTGGAGCTAGCATCTGACTGTGTGTGTCCTTTTTGTATGTTTTTGTGTTTTATTGATTGTATATTTGATTTCTGTAATGTGTACCATAGCATGGCTGTGTAAAATTTGTTTTTATTTTGAGAGCTGCAACTATAAGAATAAAAAATATATTTTTTTTTACTTTGATTTCGAGCTGTTTTCATAAAATCATATACACAACTTGCATTTTCTAAAGAACCGCGACCAGAGATAGCCTCATTCCAGACATAACATGTTGTACTAGATGTCCCTCGATCATACATTGAAAAGTTAAAAGGATTTAACCTTCTCTTGTAGTAAAGAGACGATGCTGAACCTCTTGGTGTCAGTAACACCTTTTCAAGGTCATAGCATGTTACAATTAAACTGTTGTCATTACCAGAGGTAGCTTTTCTTTTATCATGATTTTTATGTTTTCTTGCAGCTTCTTTATTTGCAATATGTTTATCAATTTGTTTCTGAATACCTTGTTTTTCTTGTTGAGATGCTTTTTTTTTTCTCTTTTATTTTCACAATCATTTTACACATTGATTGCATGTATAATATCCGACATCACTCTGACATATATATACACTCTATACACACAATTTATGCACACTCGCACATGCACACACACGCACACACACACACGCACACACACACATGCATGCATACATAGACATATATTTACACACTATTTTTGCATACAATGTGAACATTTTCTTTCATCTCCTTTCACATATATAAATAAATAATAATATCTAGTGTCCTTGATTTAAAAAAATAAGTATATGTAAATGTTAAATTCCAAAAAAAAAACAAAAAAAACAATCATTTGTCAGATGTCATTTCTTTTTCTTTTTTTTTAATTTCTTAAATGATAAATTTACTCCATTTCTGTAGGTGGGTTTCAAGTTTATCTTTTGATAAAGCTATTTCTTTTTCTGTTTCTATTTTTAGTTTGAGGTAGTTGATGAATATTTTAAAAGTAGGAATTTCATGTCTTAATTTCATTTTAACTATAAAGAATTTCATTAAAATGAAAATGAAGTTTAATGATTTATCTTGTTGACCATTACCAAATAAAGCATCTTGTTTACTAATATTAATGTTAAATGATTTTGATTTCAAATATCTACTCAAATTACTCCATAACTCTTGTGTAGCAGAACATTCCCAGAATAAATGTTCTATTGTTTCTATATAACTACTGCAAAAGTCACATATATTTGAAGAGGACAATTTACATTTGTATAAATATTTATTTGTTGGTATTAAGCGCATTAAGAATTTATATTGAAAATTACGTAAGCTGGTATCAATAGTAGATGTGTAAATATTTGAAAACATGTCTTTCCACTTTAAATCATTTTCATTTATATCTATGCTATTTACCCATTTCTCTTTTAATTTTTTATTTTCATAATTTTCCATCTGAATATTGTATATATATTTTGTTATCAGCTTTAATGTGTTAATTTTGTTTAAAAGTGTGCTTTTACCCATTGTATTTATTTCTTCCTGCATAAGCTTTTGTTTATATTGAGGTGGTATGCTTTTAATAAGACTATGATATTTAAGAAAGTCTGTTTGCTGAATGTTATAAAGATATCTAAATTGATTAAAGTTGTAGAATCTTTTTGTTCGATAATCGAATAGATGTTCAATATATTTTATTCCTTTTTGAAACCAAGTTTTATAAAATACTGTTGTATTTTGTATTTTTATATCTGAATTATTCCAGATTATTTGTTTTCCAACTTTATCAATTTCACCTGTAAATTTATTGCTTACTAAAAACCAAGATTTCATCACATCATGTATAAACGTTCCTTTCTTTGCAATTTGTTCTATATCTTTTTGATTGAGATTACTTTCAAATAAAAGAGAATCTCCAAAATTTTTAAAGATGTCTTGAAAGAATATTTTCCATTTTCCATTGTTCTTTTCATCAATATATCTTTTTACCCAGCCAGACTTAATAGCATTTAACATCATTTCTATGTTAGTAAGTTTTAATCCACCATTCATATGGTTCTGATACAGTTGAACTCTTTTAATTTTTTCTGGTTTACCTTCCCATATGAATTTAAACATGTCTTTTATGTAATTATATCTATGTCTTTTTGTGTTGGATTTTTTAAGACAGAGAAAGGATAAATTAATTTAGGAATAGCAAAAGTTTTGATCACTGTAATTTTTCCCATTAATGTAAGTTTCCTATGTTGCCACTGTTTTAAGCATTCTTGAAATTCTTTTATTTTTGGTTCTAAATTCTTTTCAAGATTTAATTTCGAGTCATTGTAAAAGGTCATTCCTAGAGTATTTGCATGTGAAGAAGTCCAAATGAAGTTCCTGGTTTTGCAGAATACTATATTTGTTTTATTTAAAGATCCCACCCTTAAAACTTTTGATTTTGATGTATTGAGGTTTAGGCCTGAAACTTTACTAAATTTGGTTAATGTCTCAATAAGCGTTTCAAAAGAGATTTGACTTCCGTTGTTGATAAACGTTGCATCATCTACAAAAAAGGTCTGTTTTATTTCTGTTCCATTTACGGTAATTCCAATTATGTTTTTATTGTTTTTAATATAATTTGATAGCAGTTCAAGGCACATTATAAATAAGGAAGATGATAAAGGACAGCCTTGTCTGACTCCTTTTTTTATTGCAAAAGACTTTGAAAGATGCCCGTTATTTAAGACCATGCTTGATATGTCGTTATAAAAAACTTTTGTCCAGTTAATTAAATCCTTACCAAAATTAAATCTTTTTAAGCATTGTGTAATATAATCATGTTTTAAACTATCAAATGCCTTTTCAAAATCTGCAAAGAATAGGAGTCCTGGTTTGTTATTTTTATTTAAATATTCTATTATATCAAATATGGTCCGTACATTTTCTCCTATATATCTATTTTTCATGAAACCAGTTTGTTCAAAGCTTATGATAGTTGGTAAAACACGTTTTATTCTGTTTGATATAGCTTTTGTTGCAATTTTGTAATCTACATTTAATAAACTTATGGGTCTCCAGTTAGATAAATGCAAAAGGTCTTTATTAGGTTTTGGAATTAGGGATATAATGCCCTGCTTTTGTAAAGTAGTGAGATGTCCAGTTTGATATGAGTAATTTATTGAATCTAAATAGAAAGTTTTTATAGATTTCCAAAAAATCTTGTAGAATTCAACACTCAATCCATCCGATCCTGGACTCTTATTATTCTCCATATCTTTTAAAGCGCACTCACATTCATATTGTGTTAACAACCCCTCACAGCTTTGTTTTTCTACTTCACTTAGTTTATTAATTTCTTGAGAGAAAAGTTTATCACAAAATTCTTGATCATAACTACTGTTGTTCTCTTCATAAAGTTTTTGAAAAAAAACTACTTGTGCTTTTTGAATATTTTCTTTTCCATCAATTATTTCATTATTAACCCTTAATTTAGTTATACATTTCTTTTCTGCCTTTTTCCTTTCTAAATCTGCAAAGTATTTTGTGTTTTTTTCGTTGTATTCCACGTGAATTGCTCTTGCTCTTAATATATGTCCATTTATTTTACGATCATTAATTTTTTCCAATTTTTGTTTTTTTTCAGTCAGTTGCATAGTAATGTTATCTGTGTTTGTTATCTGATTATTCAGTTGATGCTCTAATAAATTTATATCATGCTGTAATTCATATTCTTCTTTTTTTCGTTGTTTATTCATATATGCAGAGTATTTTATTGTTTCATTTCGTATTGTACCTTTTATTATCTCCCATAATACGTTTGGATTACAATTTTGATTATTTTCCGCAATTTCTTTAATAGCTGCTTTTATAGTATCTTGGTACTCTTTTTCTAGTATAATTGTGTTATTCATTTTAAATAAACCGGGACCTTTTTCAATTCGTATGTTATCGATGGTTATATCTATAAATGAATGATCTGTTTTATAACCAGTTTTTATATTACATGATTTAACTTTATTTTGCAAGTTGTCTGAAATTAAAAAATAATCTAATCTGCAATGAACATGCGGTTTTGTATTAGAATGCCAAGTATATTTTTGTTTTTCCTGGTTTTTTATTCGCCATATATCAATTAAATCACAAGTATTTATTATTTCTTGTATTTTATTTCTGCATTTTTTATGGGTGTCTCTATTGCTATTTAATTTGTCCAGTCTTAAGTCTAGTATTGTGTTAAAATCTCCCCCGATTATAAAAGATTTATTATTATTGTTTTGAATATATGTTTCTAGAATATTAAAAAAGTTTATATCATCATTATTGGGTCCATAAATATTAATTAATGTTATTATATTTTCGTCTATGTTGATATCCGCTGTTATAATTCGACCTGTTAGCAATTCTGTCTTATTAATAATCTTAATGTTTTTATTCGGATGAATTAAAATGGCTACCCCTTCTTTGTTAGAATTTATTCCACTAAAAAAGTATTCACCTTGCCAATCATTTTTCCATGTTTTAAATGTTTTCATAGTAGAATGTGTTTCTTGTAACATAAAAATTGATTTATTTGTTTGTCTTAACCATTCAAAGACTTGCAATCGTTTCTGTTGATTACCTAAACCTCTTACATTTAAAGATGCTATGGAAGTTTCCATTTAACATTGATGAAATAAGTATTTTCTTTACAACTATCTGACAAACAATATGTTTTAAAAACATGTATCAAGCCCTGAAATAAAGGCATATCTAATTGTTTTTGAGAGTTCAGTATTTAATACATAATTATTTTAGACATTTCATTATTTTTCATTGTAATATTAACTTCACAAGTCAGTTTTTAAATATGTGAATTTACTTACATAAAAAATACCTAGAAATTAATCCATTTCAATTGATTCATTTTTTAAAATGTTTTTAAAAAGAAAAAACAAAGAACAGCAACAGAGAGGCATACTGTTTTAAGATATCATAAAAGAAAAATTTACATTTTTTATTACAAGATTTTTGAATATTTAAAAAAGGAAAACATAGCAAAAATATTCAGTTAACTTGATTGAATACCGGACTTATATCCATTTCAATTAATTATCTTTTTTGAAAAAGAAAATAAAGAACAGCATCATGAAGGAAAACTTCAAAAAAAAAAAAACACAAAAAAAAAGAGAGAAAATTTTTTCACTAGATTCATCTATATTAAAAAAAAACCACAAAAATATCCAGTTCACTTAACTGACTACCTCATCTTTTATAATATGATAGTCCCTAAGGTACGTACTAAATACATACACTAATACGCAATATTCTACATCAATATTCCATTTATAAGTACATACTAAATACATACATTCACCATTCGATAGATAAACCTTTGTATTTCAATTTTGAAAACAATTGATTTTTGACAGAGAAAAAAAATATATCTTTTAATTAGCAACTAAACCAGTTAGAACTGTTTTCTTAAAATGCATGTTTTTTTTCTCAAAAAACAAAACAAAAAAAAAACAATAATCAGTCAACTCTTAAGATGAAGAATATACTCCATGTACTTTCGCCATGCTATGAAATTAATAATAAATGTTGTAAAAGAATAATAGGGAAAAAATCTTTGTGTATTATTACAACAAAATATATGTAGTAACATTTTTTTAACTGATATGCCATTTAGAGATGCTTTTTTGTATTTTACACAACTATCACACTCATCAGTGGTCTAACAAAACCAATATTAAAATAATTATCAAACACAGATCAGTACACAGAAACTGACAGCTCATCTACCTGATCTTTTTTGCACTTTTCTTGATACTGGCGATACATCTCTGTTAAGTTAAGCCCTTCTTCAAGATACTCTTTTTTAGTGTCTTTTCTACAGTAATGGACTCTGCTCTATGATATGAGTTTATGTGTGCTTTAATATACTCTATGGCACTTACCTGTGATCTGTTTGGTCTGTTTTCATTTTTACCTCTGTTGTCTGCAGCACAGACACCTGGCACAAACACACCCTTTTTGACAGCTGTCTGAACCATTTAAGCAGAGATGTCTAGAGTGTGGAGAAACTTTTTTTACATATCCTTACTTTTTTGTTTTCCTTTTTAGGAAATGACCATATAAAAGAAATATTCTTACTTGAATTTGAAAATAGCTTTTTTGTTGCCTTTGGTGTTGGAGATGAATGGACATACAGAAACTGCCTTTGAAGCTAAATACTTGCAAGAGAAAGAATCTGTGAAAAACATCTTGCCTTTCTTCTAAGCTGAATTTTTGCTTGCATTTAAACCTGCATAATGGACCACAACCCTGTTTCACAATTCTTTGTCTTACATATTTACCTGTGTGATTTAAGAATGACTTCCCAGAGTTTTTAGACGCTTTCTGATATTTCTCTGCCATTTTTCAGGATTTCTTTTTCTTTTCCTGTCCCTGTATGTATCATCTTTGGCAAAATCCTCACTAAAACTGCTGTTTATGTTGTCCTTAACACTTCAATTCTCTAAATCTGAATCAATATCTGTACTACCTTCTAAATCTGACAGACATGTCCCATCTCTAAAAGATCCCATGTAGTCTCCCTCAGCTTACATTTCTTTTCTTTTCAGACAATTACTTTACAAAATTACTTTGCCTCTGTCCTAATGTTACCTTCTACACTCAACCCCCTCTTTTCTTCTCCACCAGATATCACATTACCTTCTATGCATGACCTGTCATCACCTTCAGTATCTGACCTGATATTATCTTCTGCAACTTAGCCAGTATTGATTTCTACACTTGAATCTTCATTACCTGTGACATTAGACTTCCTACTATTATGTTCATCATCTGGACCAACATTATATTCTTCACCCAACCTGTGATTACATTTTTCACTTGAACCCACATCACTTTCCACACCAAACTCCACATTTCCTTCACAACCAGAACACACATTCCCTACCTTACTTGATTCTGCAATATTACTCTTTTCAGTAATCTTGTCTTCACTTGATGAAATTTGTATACTTCTTTGTTTATATTTTGCATTTTCTTTTTTTGTTAATGTGTAACCTTGAAAGTAACTAGTAGTATGTTTTGTTTTCTTTTTTCTCTTTTTTCTTCAAATCAATATCTAAATCTGAATCAAAATAGTCACACATATTTGACTCCTCTAGTTTACGTTTTTCATATTCAGTGAATTGATATTCACTGTCAGAACTATTGTAATCTGTTAGGTCTTCAGACCTTGGTTCAGTAAGTTTTGTTGCCGTATAATATTCTGACAGAACTGAGAGTGGGATGTCAGGCAATGAGTCTGAATTGATGCTACTTACTTCCCTGCGGAAATATTCACTTACAAACCATGGTTTGATAATGATTAAACCATGCTTAAACCATGCCCAATGACCAGGTTCTGTCATTGTTCTAGAAACATGAGCATGGTTTAAACTTGGTTTGACCAGGTATGGCAAATGGATCATTGCCATTACAAGGCAGGGCATGGTCACCACGAGTTCTGAACTGGCTGTGATACAGTAATGGTTTATGGGCATGATATGGAACCAACCTGACCATGGACTTGAGATTTCCACATCAGTTCCCTTAAACAATGGACAAATCTTGGTCAGATCAATATATGAAGAACTTGTTTTGGTGTTGATGCCATACCATTTGCCATACCTGTCCAAACCTTTGCCCAACCATGGCCAGATTGCTGTCAAATTGCAGTCAATTCAGCCATACTTGTCCAAACCATTGTCCAACCATGGCCAGATTGCTGTCAAATTGCAGTCAATTCAGAGATTCTAAAAAAATGATCTGTAAATCATTTGATCATAATCTTACCATGTTTGAAACATAGACCAGGTACAACAAATGGAACAATGTCACATCAACATTAAAACAAATCTTTCAAATTTAGATCTGATTGTAATTGTACCATGAACAAATCATAGCCCAGGTTCTTCAGGACTTGTTTTGGTGTTGATGCAGCAGTGTACCATTTGTCATACTGGACCTAAACATGGTCCTACAATGGCCAGATTGCAACAGAACTGGAAATACGAAATACATGATGAATATTCGACCAAAAATGAATGTCTGAAATAAAAGTAACAAACTAAAATGTATGAAATATCAATTTAATGCTCATATGACAAGCAACAGCTCAAAACAATCTGTCTAAAGGACAGCACTCTATACATTCTGTAAACAGAAAACCATAATGTAAACCATAGACAAACATCAAGCATTCGATTTTTAATAGAGCAAATATGGCCCCCAATTCACAAAAGAACTTATGTTATTGCTGAACTGAGTTTGTTATTTTAAAATTATATTCTTACACAAACCTAGGACAGTGCATACTCTACATATTACAGAACAGTTGCATCTGAATAAAATTTTCTTTCAAAGTCATATCTTTCTGTACAAAGTTGAATTATTGCACATCACCATAATCAACAAGGCAGTGCAGTTCTAATAAACAAAGAAATTCAAAATCGTAAAGATTTTTATAGTGTCGACAAGTCACCAAAAAGTAAAGCATTTTACTGAGTAATTACATTATTTCAGTATTTTTATGAAACAGTGGCCTGAGATGGAAAACTATAACTGAGCACTTCTGGACAATAAAAAATCTAGTTTTATAACTTCGTCAACTGTCTCCTTAGTTTCTTTTGTACTGCATGTATTCTTGAAGTAATATCATGTTGTGGGATCTTTAGAGCAGCTGTCATCTTGGACAACTTTTCATAATCAAGTGGCTTCTTTGGTGTCTGGATTTTTATATTTGCTCTCTTACCACTTACTGAGCAACTGACTATAGCTTCTTTGTCAAAAATGTGCAACAAGAGCACCTAATTGCTGTATCTGTGTCCGAGTCTTCCACTCTCACAAACTTTTCAGGAGTGACTGAAAGATAAACAACAAGAAGACGATACTCCCAAAGATATTTTATCAGAACTAGCTCAGTTGCTCGTTCAGGCTAGCAAAATTTCTCTGTGAAATCTTTATCTTAGATGTGTCTGAAGGTCATTTGTCCATCAACACTTATTCAAGTGAAAAAAGAGTCATTTGTTTGCAGGAGAAGTTGGTAAGTACTAGTTTGATGCCCAGGAATGCCAGTTAGCCGGACTGACAGCCAGAATATACTATGTTAGTGCTACCAGTAGCAAAAATAGCCACTGGCTACATACATTTCTGAAATTATTTGAAAATGAAGCATATTTTCACATTTTCGAAGAAAATTATTTAAAAATGACAGATATTTTTGCCAAGTTGACAATTCTGGCTACTAAGATTTATTTCTTAGCGCCAGCCTATGATATAGCCCAGAAAGGTGTAGAAGCCAATGTTTGAATAATAATAATGATTATAATTTTAATAATAATAATAACATAAATAAACAACTAACAAAACAAAACAAGAATTCTGCTGCAGATTTTGTAACATTGGCTACCTTTGAAATCATTTAAATGATTCCTCAAGTGATTTTTTTCAACTCATTTTACAATGCAGATTAGGCCCAGTATCAGACAGTTTAAGAAATCATGATGGAGGGAGGACAGCATACACACATCAACAGTTTGTGCTCACCTATGCTAAGATTTCGTAAAAAGGTTATTGAGTTATTTATATTACTATTATTTTTAACAAAGTTTTTAATGAATCTTGGACAAGTTTACGTGTCTGACATTCCATAAGAGTCTGAGCTTCACAGGACTCATTCTCTAATGCATCACATTCTTGCAAATATTATGATGTTTACTCTGTAGTAGTCATATACTTAAAACTTTTCCCAGTTTTCCTTATTACATTATTGAGTCAGTTTACCCGAATCATCCAGCACATTTGTCGCAAGTCGCTTCACACCATCCCTCCTTGGGTCATCTCTCTCTTAATCAACCCGACTACACTCAGCTTTGGGTTGAGTCTCTGAAAAAAAAAAGAATAAAAGCACAAGAAGTCTTTACGCATTCTGCATAAAATAATCTGTTTTTCGCTGAGCATCCCCTGGTGTATTGACAACACTATTCTTAAAAGGTTATTTATTTATTTCATATCAATAATTGTTAAAAAACCAAAAAAAAAAAAACACAGAGCGATTAGTGATCATGTGTCGCCTGATGATAGCCAATTAAGCAGTTGTATTGAGAGGTGATTCTTTCTTTATCTCTCTTTCAATCTTTCTTATTTTGCCTTCTCTGTTTTCCTCGAAAGCAAGACAACATATTTGTGACTTTTTATGATGAATCAAAATGAGTTTAAATTTTTAAGTGAATGGAGGAATCCTTGTTTATTCTTGGTGCACTGTTTACCTGTGTATTAAGGACAAATCCAGCAGAATTATTATCGACATTTGTAGTCTATTCTCTTTACCAGAGAAAAAGGGTAAAGTTAATCTGACCAACCATCGCTGCCATCTTGGATGTCGAGGGCACCATTTTCTAGGAAAATCTTCTATCCGTATACATAAAGATGTAAATAAATCCACAAAACATGTGCTCGGAACCATTACACAATGACATTATCATAGGAATTGGAACAAAACTTCTTTCCTCAATTTCTTGGATATATCGTGACAGTATAATTACAATGAATAAAGGCTTTTAGACAGTCATAGTTTTCATTATGTAAAATAAATTGGTTACTTTTTAGTAAAAATGGCATTTTTCCTGGCAGTTTAATTTTGATGTAATTCTCAGGCGTCAATTTGACTTGATGACTAGATGTTCAGTTGAACACTTGTGTCGCCCTTGGGTACTCTGTTAGAATAATATCGCCGGCCCCTTTTCTAGCCCTGGCTATTGCTGCGGGATATTGGGTTTAGTAATTGAAGGCTGACAATACTTTTATTTGGTGGACTGATGAATATATAATTTTATTGTTTCTGAAATTAAATATAACCTCATTAAAACACGTTATACAATATTATCATAATAGATATAAAATAACACTTGACACGTGTTATCTGTCAAAACGCATAAACAATAACAATGTATAACAATCCAAGTGTCACAGTGCATAGCGGGCCATTCAAATACACTTTACATTGAAAATCGTTTTACACCAATAACTAAATGAAATCACAATACAATACTTACAATACTAATAGAAAAATGTTTATTATATACAAAAATAATAAATACCTGAATATATGTCCAATATATTTAGAGATAATTGGTTTTAAAGAGATGCCTATAAAAATTGGCTTTCTACATTTTCAAAACTTGACCTCTGGTGACCTAAAAGGTGATACGATAGAAAAGTCACGTGTAAAAGATATTAATAAATATAAATATAGGCACAAAAAGTTATTTCCCTTAGACTATATGAATATTGGATAAAAGAATGGAACACCAGTCTGGACATAAATATAGGAAATGAAATAAAATAACCTGAAATATGGCAAGTATGCTTTAAACCTAAATAATTCACCCTATGACATACTCCCCATTCTTCGGAAATGGCGTCCCGACATTTAATCGTACAAAATGAATCCAGCCATTTTGTATGATATAATTAAAATAACCGAAAAAATATAGTTATCAAGGAACCACCATGTGAAATATCCAAGGACATCACACATCATATATAAATAAGAATATATATACAATACATAATTTAAGGTTAATAAATGAAACATTATATCATTTATAATTACATTTGTGGGGTATAATGTGTATATGAGGTAAGAATGAGGTAAGTATGTGTTTTTCAAGTGGATATAATCCAAAATTATTATTCTCAACAATATCCTCTTTCCGCAAAATGTAATCCAATTATATTCTACAATGATGTACGAATAATGTGTCCAATTATTCACAATTTAGTTCAGTCAATTAGTTCAATCACATACACGTATACCTATTAAAATAATAGTTCATCATATATACAACTAGTATGTCAAATAACTGTTTATCTCTGTATTTCAGCTTCACTTAATAAAAAATCCAGTCTTTAGAACGCTGCCATCTTGGAGGCTTTCTATTGCGTGTTGGTCTTCTGTCTGTGTCGCTTTCAGAAGATGAATAGGTCCTAAATTCATCGTCGGTCTCTGAAGGTCTTCTCCTAGCGAATATTATGTATTTAACACTTCCTTTATCAGTTCTTGGATGGGGTAATGGTATATCATCATTTTGAAGAGTTTCTCCGTTATTGTCATGGATGTCAACATCTGCTACCGTCTGAAGGTAAGTATTGTCTTTTTCTTCTTCAGAATCTTTTTTATTATTTTCAGGGTTCAGGTAAGTATTAGTCACTTTCTTACTCAGGGGTAATAAAAGATTTCTATGAAGTGTTCTGGTCTTCCTGGCACGTGGACAATCCTTACGAACGACGAACACCTGGCTCTGATGTCATACCGTTGTTTGTTCTTGCTTGCTGCACGTTTAGCATTTTCTTCTGCTCTTTTGTATGCATTAGATAAGCGTTCCCTTAGCTTTCTCACGTATTCATTCTGTGTTCTGCTGTTTTCATCGTCAGAAGATAGTCCAAGAAATGCGTCCACTGCTAATTTTGGATGGCGACCGAACATTAAATAGTAAGGTGAGTATCCAGTACTATCGTGGATAGTTACATTATATGCATGCACTAGTGGAGCATCATGTGACTTCCAATCTGCTCTCTCGTGATTTTCTAGTGTTCCTAGCATCTTCAGCAGTGTCGAATTGAATCTCTCAACTTTGCCGTTACCCATAGGGTGGTAAGGTGTTGTATGGCTCTTGGCAATACCTGCTAGGTCACATAAGTCTTTGATGAGAGAAGATTCAAAGTTTGCTCCTTGGTCGCTGTGGATTCTTAGTGGGAAACCGTAATTGACAATAAACTGATCAAATAGAACTCTGGCAGTTGTCTTTGCAGTTTGGTTCTTTGTAGGGTAGGCTTGAGCATATCTGGTAAAGTGATCAGTGACAACCAAGATATTCTCAAAACCACCTTTGGACCTTTCTAGACTAAGGAAGTCGACACAGAGAATTTCCATAGGTGCTGAAGATTGGATATTAACCAGAGATGCTGTACCAGGTAAGGTCTTTCTTCTGATACATCTATGACATTGACGAACTTTGTCTTCTACCGTCCTGGTATGTACGTACGTAGTCTTACTCCTGGTGCACCGTAAATTCCGTTATAATACTGGGCCCTCCATCATAACGACAAGTCCCGGGTAATTACACACAGCCGTTTTATATAATTAAGGGGTCAGTCCCTTAAGTTCTAGTTCCAGTATTGCTTCTCATATTCCAAATTCATCAATGGTTTGGTTGGGCGCCATTTATCGCCGGCCCCTTTTCTAGCCCTGGCTATTGCTGCGGGATATTGGGTTCAGTAATTGAAGGCTGACAATACTTTTGTTTGGTGGACTGATGGATATATAATTTTATTGTTTCTGAAATTAAATATAACATCATTAAAACACGTTATACAATATTATCATAATAGATATAAAATAACACTTGACACGTGTTATCTGTCAAAACGCATAAACAATAACAATGTATAACAATCCAAGTGTCACAGTGCGTAGCGGGCCATTCAAATACACTTTACATTGAAAATCGTTTTACACCAATAACTAAATGAAATCACAATACAATACTTACAGTACTAATAGAAAAATGTTTATAATATACAAAAATAATAAATACCTGAATATATGTCCAATATATTTAGAGATAATTGGTTTTAAAGAGATGCCTATAAAAATTGGCTTTCTACATTTTCAAAACTTGACCTCTGGTGACCTAAAAGGTGATACGATAGAAAAGTCACGTGTAAAAGATATTAATAAATATAAATATAGGCACAAAAAATTATTTCCCTTAGACTATATGAATATTGGATAAAAGAATGGAACACCAGTCTGGACATAAATATAGGAAATGAAATAAAATAACCTGAAATATGGAAGTATGCTTTAAACCTAAATAATTCACCCTATGACAATAACTAAAAGGTAAACAAGAGCCTGCTGGAAAAGACAGCATGCTAGTCCAAGTACAACAAGACCTGTCCACAGACAGTATGCTCCACATTCCTCAGTGCTGGATAAGTAATTATAAACTAAGTTAAACAAGAGGCCCAAGTGAAAAAAATTTGAGTGGGGGAGGGCAAGTACCTAGTCATAGAGTCAAGTACTTATGTATTTAAAAAAAATCGGGCCCGGGGGTTTAGGGGGAGTGGGGTTTTGGATGGAGAGTCAAGTACCTATGCATTAAAAAAATCGGACCGGGGGGGGGGGACAGGTGGTGGTGCTGGGGGGTGGTTGTTGAGGGTGGATGGGAGTCAAGTACCTATGTATTAAAAAAAGGGCCTGGGGGGTTGAGGGTGGATGGGGAGTCAAGTACCTGTGAATTAAAAAAACCCGGATACACCCGGTGGGGGGAAGGACTGGTTGAGGGAGGCTGAGGAGTCAAGTACCTATGTATTAAAAAAAAATTCGGACCCGGGGGGGGGGCTGGTTGTTGGAGGGGGGTTTGAGGGTGGATGGGGAGTCAAGTACCTATGTTTTATAAAAAAAATCAGGCCCGGGGTTGTAAAAAAACATTGGGGGGGATAACGTAGGCAGGGTGGGGGGTCTCCATGCAGAGTGGAGGGGGTGCAGAGAAAAGGGGGAGTACTTATCCATCTCATGTCAGCTAATATTTTATTTCTAGGCTTAATAATATTTTATTTCTAGGCTTAAGAAGTTTTTTTCCTATATAGAAGTATAACCAAAATCAAGTGACCCCTGAGGGTACCAACAATCTTTGCAGGTGTCTTGCTGGTGATCAAGTATTCCAAGTTTGAATGGAATATCTTTGACACTTTTTGAGAAATGGACATTAACAAAAAGGTTAACCAAGAAATTTTAAGTCGAAAAAGGGGCATAACATTGCAAAAAATAAATTTGAGGGTTATCTGCCCTTGAGAAATGGTGTTGTCTTAAGTGATACAATTGTAAACATTACAATTGGAAAGTTTGATGACGAAATGTTATGAAATGGCAAAGTTATTGCCAACGTTAAGTTTTCATGACAAAATCCAAGTACAAAAAGGGGCATAACTCTGTCAAATGTGACCTTTGACCTAGAGATTTTGGCATCATCCCGACCCTGTTGTCATAAGCAATACTATTTGAAAGTTTGATAAGGAAATGTTAAGAAATGGCAAAGTTATAGCCAACGTTAAGTTTTCGTGACGGACCGTCGGACAAAGTAATCCCTATGTATCGCCGTTTCTTCGAAAGGGCGACACAAAACCGAAGAGTACCAGAAGTGCTCTTCATTAAGCAGACTTTCGGATTACATCAGTAGTAATTAACCACCGATAAATAGTACGTTGACGATATTTGCCATCATTCCTTAAAAGTGCACTGCTAACAATTTAATATAATTATTATGTAACTGATCCTGCTTTTTTAGCATTGTTTATTTCATGGTGAAGAAAATATTTGTTTGAACACTTGCTGTTATTTTGGATACGACATTAAGTTGCAAAATATTAAATTTGATAGGGCACCGATCGATGAGAAGGTTCAGATCTGTGGTCCCGTAAATGTCTGACCGCCTGACATGTCTGGTACATTCGGTCTTTAAAAAAAATATTGAAGTTTTACAACAGACAAAGGATATGTTTTTTTTTTCGGTCTGGTGTAAGCTGTGTTTCGTGAAGTCTGTCAGATCCATGAGAAAAGGCATATCTGTTCCCAGAATTTCTCATTTTAGCTAGACTACACTAATTTGTTAAAATTTTGATTTATTATAAGATAAGCAGATCCCATGAGAAAACCAGCCTAGTGCAGAAAATGATACCACCAAGAAATTGCTATACGATTTTGACGTCAAGATGCGCGCTTTATTCAGTTCAACGCTTACTGCATAGGTACAGTAACTCTTCATTGATAATGTTTGAGTTATAGCCATTTGTTACATTTATTGGGAATATAACTTTCAAATAGTATTTAAGGTATCGATATGAAACATAATAGTCTGTGCATAAATATCTGAGGGATTATACAGATTTGGTGTTGACAAAATTTTCTTCAATCAAGTGATTTATATCATATGGCGGCGCGGGGGATATCAATTCAACAAATTTGTTTCGGCTTCGCCTTTTGATTTTTTTTTTCTTTTATTTTTACTTTTAGCAAATAAAAAATATTTGGAACAACAGAGTACACAGGGAAAACTGAAGTACACTTGGTACCAAGTACAAAGTGGTAGAAGGTCTGAAAGTAAACAGTCTCATTCTGACAAGGAGGACTCATCTTTCAAGATTTCCATAAATAAGGAAGAGCGGTCTTCCGGAAGAATTCAGGATTTGATTTGGCAATTGGAAATATCTTGTAAATAATGCTTCGATAGGAGGTCCCATATTTTACAAGATTCAATTGTTTAAGTTTTGATGTGATTTACCCAAATTTCAACATCTTGCTTCTATCACATAATAAATAAACTGTAATTGCCATTTTTTTCACAAGACATGCATCAGCTATGAATCATTGGGGAGAGACAAATGACCATTAGACACAATGTCCAAGTTAAAATTTTCATCCAGAGTGCCCAGGGATCAAATCCAAATTACAAATCCAGTGCTTTTTGACCTAAGAGGGAAGACTTGTCTTTAAAGCTCTGTAAAATATTTTGCATGTAAGTTACAACTATGACCTGTAACTAACCTCCATACCGCTTTTGAAGAAATATATTTTTTTCACTACTACTCATTCTGTCAGTTATTACCCAAGAAGGTAAATATATATATGGTTTTAAATAATGTATTTTAACCAGCTTTCTTTCATTTTAGCTTACAAAAAGTGTTTCCAGCAACAAAGTGTGCAGAGAGAACTGAAGCACACCTTGTACCAAGAAAAACTGTAAAGTGCACTGGAACTGAGCAGTCTGACACTGACAGCTCATCTCAGTCTTCTGCGGAACCTGTAGACGTACCAAATACTACTGGTGTGAAACACCGTGTTCGACAGAACACGCAATGACTCAAACAGGTAAATGCACTTAATTTTTAAGATACAATAAACTTTGGAAATTCAAAAACTTTAAGCTTCGGACATGACTTCGATTACACGTGATTGGTTAAACGTTATAGGCGTGACAACAAAGTGCGGTGATGTCAATTTAGCGCCAGCGTTGTTTCGTACTCGGATCGTACATCTCCCTCTTTTAGACCTTTAGTAATCTTTGATAAATGATTTTTGTTGTTAGAATTGAAATAATAAATGCATTCCTATATTTTATCAATTTTTAAAATATTGGAAAGTCGTTTTGAATGAGGAAATATAAAACACTCTTGCTATGCACTCGTGAATTTTAACTTTGACTCATCCAAACTCCGCCCATATTTTAATAACTGATAAAATATGAGAACACATTTATTATTTCTTAAATAAGTATCTGCAATATTCAATAATGGCGGGGCATATTAGTATCCAGGCAGGCAAAACATTATAATCAAAGGGCCTGTTTAAGTTTTTCCCTATCGATATCTTCCTTTTCTTTTAAATAACTTAGCAGAAAGTTTTGGCAGGTTGAGATTATGCGTTACTAACACGACTTAGGCCAAGGTCAAACTTAAACTTCAAAGGTCATTTTTCGCATCACGTCTGGTTCATTTTAGCTTCACAAAGGTTGAAAAAAAAAACACAGGAGCTATTGTCGTCACCCAGTTTTTCGTGTTTTCGGTTTTAATAATGCTCCATTTCTCCTATATTATGACTACGCTATAAAACTTTACACATTCATTGTCATGACCCTCACAGGGCTCGACATAGAAATCAAGTTTACGGAATCGATCATTTTATAAATAGATATTTTGCATCAAAATGCTTCATAACCAACAAGTTTACGGAGTTTTTACATCCTAGTTACCGGAAACTGGACAACAATTTTCTGTATCCTCCCCTAATGCTCGTTCTTACGCTAGTCCAATATAGCCCGTGTCTATTTGTTTTTCATTAGGACTTCCTAAACATTCTAGATGTGTAGTCCATTGGGCTACCTTCATTTAGACCATTCTAACATACAACTTTTGGAAAAAAATTCTTCGAATGTAACAGAAGTTAATCACAGGGCTCGACAAATCCAATCCTCTACTCATAATATTACGAGTAAAAGTTGACTCGAGGCGAGTCTATTTTCGCATCAGACGAGTGAAATTTCTAGTAAAAATAATGAGATTTTCAACTTTAAACACAAAATGAAGGACTTTCCGGCAAAAGGGCAACAGATTAGATTCAAATTCCAGAAATCCCGAAATTTCTAAATATCCTTACATTACATTTATGCTCCTCAATTACTCTAACTTAAAAAACAACAAAAAAACATGTACTTTTTTTCAGAACGCTGTGACATCACTGCGAACACGTGTTGTAAACTTTGCTGCAGAATGCAGACATCACGTGATGTCTACTTCAGACATCAAAGGATATAACCAGTGTGTATTAATTTTCTTGTCTCACTGATGTTAATTGATTTTATTTCAAATCTGTACTACCGCAAACCCTTTATGAAATGTTATAACATTATTCAGTATTCAGTGTGTGTAAATGATAGGACAAGTTGGATTCTAGTCAGGACAAGTGGTTTTTGAGAGCACTTGTCCGACAGGACAAGTTCAGAAAAATGTTAACGTCGAGCCCTGCCTCATCTGTAGCAAAGAGAATGTTACTCTGTCAAGATTTATCTTCAAAATATCACCCTTTTTGAGTTAGAGAATTGCCACAGGGTCCAAAACTTGATCACCTCAGGGTTCACTTTAAGACTTGAAAACTAAAAAATAATAATCCTGCCAGGAGCTTAGAAGATCAGTTTAGTGACTTTTCTGCATGGCTCAGCTCTATACATTTTAGCAGTTATAATATTTTAATGCATGCCATTTAGTTTCAACAGATTGTACATTCTATGAAAAACAATTTCATAGCGAGAAAAGACCATATGAGGAGAAATTGTCTTTGCTGATGTGGCTAAAGAGGCGAGTTTCTGTAATGATGTCTAAAAAGTCACCAGAAATTGACATGGAAAAGGATTCCAAAATGTCTCTACAGTCCATCATTCATGATGTAGGAAATATTGGAACAGCAATATCTATTTTACTTTTGAAATTGTTTTCTGTTGAAGAAATTGTGAAATCGTCTATAACGGGAAAATTTTCACCAAAGTGTACAAGAGATGCTAGACCTGCACTTGATCAGTCTAAAGTTACAAAACTGGAAGGAGCTATACGTGAAAAATTTCCAGCAGTCACGAGAAAAATAATAGTTTAAAGAAGGCAAATCATTCAGAAAGTTCACAGAAGAAAGTACTGTAAGGAACATTAGGCTGTAATCTTTATGACATTCTAGTTCTATACAGAGTGTTCAGTTATAACCAAGTTCATTCACACTTAAAAACTTTTTTATGCTTTATTATTGATATTGATTGGTACATAGTTTTTACTGTCCATTCGCCGTTTTCACCGATAGTCAATATTGTTTTCCCACTGGATGCAGCACAATTTTTGTACTGCGCGAAAAAGCCAACCAGATCACTCGTTACATAACTACTACGGTATTACTTTAAAAATGGCGACCGCTTCTGAATTTTACCTAAGCATTTGAATTGTTTAAAGTGACCGTCTGCGTGAGTTCCAGGAAAAAACAGTGCGTGCTTTGATAAGTGAAAGAGATGTTTTTCGGACAGTGAAAACAGGTGTTGGGAAGAGTTTATGCTATCAGGCATTTCTCGTTGTTTGGCAACATTTGAACTCTGTCTCCGAGTCCGAGCACAATTCTCCTTGCCATATGGTTATTGTTACTCCGTTGATATCGATCATGAGGGAACAAAGTGATTATTTGACATCAGTTGGATTCAGAAGCACATACACTGGAAAGGATGTCAATGAGGAGGAAGATATTTTAAACGGGAACTTTGAATTTTTTGGGCTGTGTCTAAGTGGAGGGAGATGTTGGGACAAAGCATGCATATTAAACTTATGGTTGTAGATGAAGCCCAAACTGTTTTACACTGGTATGATTTCTTTAATATGTGGAAAAAGTAATGATGATCTCCAGAATATACTTTACGCATTGGCCAGTTTGATGTGGGCTAATGAATTTCTGTATAATTATCAAGGAATGTTAAACCAAGTTATTTTTCAAAGTGCTTTATTTTAACCTTTTAAACAAACTTCCCGACATCAAAATTCAAATATTTCATTGTCTTTTATCAGTAAAGTTTCTGTTCATGAAGTTAGTAGTTTACTGATTTTAAATCAGTTAAAGAAATGAGTATCAATCACTTTTTTATTCAAACATTCATTTTATACACACTATATTTGTTTCATCTTCAGGGGAGAATGTGATGGTGGTAAAGATCCATTCCGTTCCTGGTATGGGAAGCTTGGGGAATCACGGTCATTAATTAGCTGCCCTCTTCTCCTGATCACTCCTACAGCAAACAAATCTGCACAGGAGAAGATGCAGAAAATGTTTTCGATGAATGACTGCCTTGAAATTATTGACAATCCTGATAGACCGAATATAAAACTTTTTGTTTATAAATATGAAAGTATGTTAACTCTTAGTGAAATATTTCAGTTTCTTATTACTTACATCAACCAAAAGAAAGTCACTGTGAAAGACATATTATTTTTTGTCCTTCAATTAAACTCTGCAGTCAGGTTTTTACGATGTTTAGACTAGAACTGGGTTATGACATAAGATATATACAGATGTTTCATTCAATGACTACAGATGAAGTAAAAGAAGAAGTAAGAAAAGACATGAGTGTTAGTGATGGTACCATTAGGATACTGATTGCAAGTAGAGCTGCCGGGATGGGCGTTAACTTCAAAGGGGTGAACAGTGTGATTAACTTAGCACCACCAAAAGACATGGGGACAGTTTTATACAGCAGTTTGGCTGGAGTGGAAGAGATGGTTGCCAGGCAATGGCCCTTCTTTTATTTAATTCAAAACAGTGTGAAAATGTTGATAGAGACATGAAAGAGTATTTATTCAATGAAACAGTATGTAGAAGACAGTTGATTTTAAATTTATACAATGGAAAGCCAGCAGAAAAGTTGAGAAAGCATCTATGCTGTGATATTTGTACACGAAACTGTACCTGTCAGAGTGAAGATTGTTCAAACTATAGTCATCCAGTATATAATCTTGTGAACAGTTTTTCAGATTTAGATTCTGATAGTGATGTTCTCGGTGATCTGGACCTTAGTTCATGATTGTGACATTATGGTTTTTGCTACAAAGTAGCCGCGACTTATAGGGATCACTTCTCCGTCGTCTGTCTGTCGGTCCGTCACAAAACTTGTCCGGACTACCCAGAAAGTACTGGTGCGATTTCATCAAAACTTTACAGGAATGATCAGTACCAAGTTCTTTTCTAAAATTCTTGCATTTCTAAATAACTATATAAATGTATAAACAAGAACTGTCACTGTAAGATGACAATGCCCTTGAAAGTTGTGATTGGACCTTTGATCTGAGAACCAGTCATTCAGGGGTCAAGGTCAAAGTCTAGTTGTGCATATCGTCGGCATTTTCCAATCCAATTTTTTTTTTATGTCAGAGCTATGGCCCTTTTATGATTTTTATTTTTAATGTTTGTCCGGACTACTTCTCTTATACTTCTTAGGCAATTTGAATAATATGTTACAGGATTGATCAATACCTCAAGTACTTGCGCAGTTCAAACGGTTTTTTTCCGGTTGAATGATTTTTGACTGAGTTATGGCTCTTGAAAGAAAAAGGCGTTTTGGCCAAATAATGTTTTTTTTGTGTTGCAGGCTTCACAGTAGCTGCGACATGCTATAAAGTAGCCATGACATATAGGGATCACTTCTCCATCATATGTCTATCGTTCACATAAATTGTCCGGACTACTCCTCAGAAACTGCTGGTGCGATTTCATCCAAACTTTACAGGAATGATAAGTACCAAGTCTAGGTTTGCATGTAGTCAACATTTTCCAGTTCAATGATTTTTGTCAGAGTTATGGCCCTTTAATGATTTTTTATTTTTAAAGTTTGTCTGGACTACTTCTCTTACACTATTGAAGCAATTTAAATGAAATTTTACAGGATTGATCGGTACCTCAAGTACTTGCGCAGGTTTTTCGGTTGAATGATTTTTGGCTGATTTATGGCCCTTGAATAAAAAATGCGTTTTAGCCTACAAACTGTGCAATCAGCTCTCAATTCTAATGTTTAATTGGCTATCATCAGGCGACACATGTGATCACTGATCGCCCTTGTTCAGGTTTCAAATTACAACTGTTTAAGTTGTCTTCTGCAGAAATAAAGTGCAGAAATGCTATCTTGACATGTCAGCTCTGCTTCAGGCAAACACAACTTCAGCAGCATTTAAAACATAAGTTAATTATTCTTATCATTTTAAGATGTAAAAACTGTCATTACCAATTGTATATACTCTGGTAAACAATGACAGTTCCCTCTGGGAAGAGTATTCTATGTGGAGTCTCACTTAATGCATTTACAGAATATAGGTGCTGAGGTACATGTAACATGATGAAATAACATGAACATCTACACAATACTTTCAGTTTCTTACGAACATGAAGTCCTTAACAGAAAGATGCATCTAAGAATACACAACCCAGATTGGAATTTGAACTCTGATCTCATGCCTGACAAGCCAACACTCTAACCACTAAGCCAAATAATCGATTCCCTGATGCAGTTGTCAGAGGTTGTATTTATACAATTATAGGAAGGTGTGCGCTAGACCACAACAAGTTCATTATCTATTTAGTTTTGTTTCTTTCGTAAATTTAAATGGTATTCTTTTACACTAACATAAGGAAAACGGATTAAAGCATTGAGAAATTTTGGACTTTATATGAAGAGACAAAAACCAGGCATTTAAAGAAAATCAAGGAAACATGAAAGTAAACATGGAAGTACATTGTAAAGAACAAATTATTGCTGAATTTCTTAAGTGATCACAAGTTGATGAAGTCTTTAATACAGAAAATATGTATTTTCTTCCGTTTTTTGTGTGTTATTTTTTTGTTTCAACTATATGTACAATACAGTTGAAACAGCATCCAATATGGGAGCAGAGCACTCATATTTTTTCATCTTAGGAGACGTGGAAACCTGTTTTTTTTAAATCGTAGTGAGAGCCCTCGAAGATACATGTATATTGTCATAAAACCCCCTTAAAGTCAATCGTGTCTACATTTTCTTCTGTATATAAGTATATGTTTTATTTCCTCCTTTAGTGCATGAAAATAATCCTTACAATTTACGTAATAATTTAAACTATGTTACAGTATCTAGGCGCCTAGAAATTTACTCTAAATCTGTTATTCCTTCATGTGCAAAACTTTGGAACGATTTTGATCCCGAAATCCGTAACTCTCCAACTTTGTCTATGTTTAAAAGTAATCTAAAACATCATTTTAGCCCTCCTCATGTCCCAAATTACTTTAACTTTGGGGAGAGAACCTATGCAATTTACCATGCAAGAATTCGTAACAATTGTAGTAATCTCAACGCGGATCTTTACAGGAATCATTTAAGGGATAACAGTAATTGTGATTGCGGAAATTCTACTGAAGATGCATACCATTATTTTTTCGAATGTCAAAGATATGCTCAACAAAGGGTCAATCTTTTTCAGTTTACCAGACTTTATTATCCACTTAACATAAATATTATTCTATTCGGAAATGAAAAAAAATTTTCAGATGAAGACAATGTCGTTATTTTTAACGAAGTTCAAAAATTCATTAAGAATACTAATCGTTTTAGAAGATAATAGTACATTATTACACTGTTTTATAATATTGTTTTTATTTACGGAATAATTTAATATAATTATGAAATGAGTTCAGATTTTCTGATCCACTCCTCCATTCTATAACTGTGAAAGGGTAGTTGTTGTTGTTATATTTTAATTGTTGTGAGCCATATAACTATTACCATAATAACCTCTGTTTACTGGTTGACATATACAAGGGGATATGGGATTTGTGGGGCGGCAGGCATGCAGCAGCATTACAAGTTACATGTAACAACAAGTAACTATTAAAATTACTTATCTGTTATGTTCTTATCAAGTTAAAACTACTTACAAACGCTTCTTCTTTTTCCAATTTTCTAGAGAAACGATAAATTTAAGGCAAAAATCGGAGTAAAATTGACTAACATTTAGACGTTTAGGAGAGGGCAGTCTCTAACGTTGTCATAACTTGTTGCCCGATCCTTTTACACATTTTTGTACTTCTGATAAACTGTATTGTATTGTATAATCATATTTATTTATATGTGCAAATATTTGTAATAAAATAATATTAAACTAAACTATAAGTATATGTTTGTAGTAAAAAAACTTGCTGAGACACTGACTAAATAAACAGCTAGAAACATTATTAGTTGTTAATCTGTTACACAATTCTTTTATTCACAGCTGCAGTTGTTGTCCTGACAATGCAAGCTATTAGATGTATATAGAAGTGCTGCGATAGAAAACTGTTGTAATTTATTTATTTCATTGTACGACAATAAAGGCATTTTAAGAGGTACAGGATATTAAGTAATTGAGTAGCAAAGATGCTGATAGCCATTAAAATCCTCATCCAAGTGGATGACCGGCTATCAAAAAAGCAGTTACGGTAACCTGTCTTTGATCCTGTGTGAAACAGGTTCCTGTAAAATGACAGTTGTCATAATAAAGAAATTCATTAGTACAAGCCATTATCGTTAGCACTGTGGTAAAAGAATTTTAGTCAAGGCTGCCAGAAAGTGTAGTTTCAAAAATAATGCTGACTTAATGACATGTTTGTAAAATCTTGTCACCAACTGACTACCAATATCTGCTTAATATTGTATATTATGCAGAAATAGTACTGATTAAATATTAGTTGACCCTTAACTTTGTTATGTAACTTGGCAATTGATCTGCTAATAAGAAAACAAAACACAAATCAATGACTCAAAATCTCAATTTACTGATTAAATGTACTTTACTACATGTATCTCTAAACAAAAGTTTTTTGATAGTCACAGATAACAGTAATTTTATCAATGTAAATATACAATGTAAATTTTGTCCACAAAAAAAGCTCAGATCTGAAACCAGTATGTGACATGACAATGCAGTAATTATACATCAACATAGCCCTGACATGATGTACATGTGCTTGTTTATTGACACACAAAAGAATACATTCAAAATCTTTCCAGAAATATAAACTGGAAAAATAAATACTTTATAAAGGAAAATCTTTTCCTTCCTGAAATACTTATCTCATTTCCCACAGGTCTGTTTAGCTCTTTTATATCAGTTTTTGATCATACATGACCTAATTTTGAATAAGTATAATGAAAGTTCGGTCAAAATATGACCTCAGAGTTCTTGATAATTTTCTATGTACAATAATCTAATGGCTGTAACCTAGTTTTTGACCTCAAATGTCCCAGTTCATAAAACTTTCACAATTATAGATAATGAAAACAAACTTTCTGACCTAATTCAGAAGGGTTTCCCCTGAGCTGCAGTTTTAGAGAAAAAAAAACCTATTTTAAGAATCAAAATTTCTTTGAAGAACCCAATCAAAATGAGACTTATCAAGATTGTTTCAAAAATTGACCTCTGTTTACATTAAAATGCTAGCTATTTTTTTTTTGCTTATTTATCAAAGAGTGGAGATCATCTGCATCTATGCACTGTAAAGGATCTCTAAATGAACTGAAACTATTTCAAGTCACTTTTTTTTCACTGGACCATGCTGTCTTAGACAGTGAATCATGTGGACCATATCTTTAGTTTTGTCTACTACTGCTCTTTCTCTTGCAGACCTTGCTGTCTTTGTAGTGTGTACAAGCTGTTCTCTTATACTGTCAACAACCTGAGTAGTCATACATATCACCTTTGCTGAGTCATAAGACTTATTTGCTCCTTGCGTATTAAGCTCTTTTTTATGTTATCAACCTGCAGCTCTACATAATTATCATTTGAATGTTGTTAGAAATACCACCCTTTAAATTCACTGTCATGTTCCACATATATTCAAAATATCCTTAACACCAAGAATAGAAATAACATAGGATATCATCCACCACAACCATAATTTGTATTTTGAATGATTGATAGCTGATTCATACAGCCATTCAAAATATGCATTTCTGACTATTCGTTCGCCATCTCCATATTGGTAAGAATCACAAGTATCTCTAAACAGTAAAGCCATGAAAAGAAAATGTTTAACAGAATTAGAAACATCAACCCTTGTACTGACTTGATGAAAATTCCGATGATGTCTCTTAACAAGATGTTTCTTGAACCGAGTCAGGCATGTGTAGGTCTTTTCACGTAATGCACACTTGTAAATGTCACCAGTTTTCATGGCCTGAAGCTGTTTATCATCATAACTGAGTGACTGCAAATCATAACGGAGCTGATTAACTGAAGAAAAGTTATTTAAATCAAAACGATCTAACACATTTTGTGACATGTTATTCAACCACTCCACTTTCTGTTCTTTGTTCATCAAGAAATGCACCAACCAAGTAGGCATCTAAAACATCACCAATGAACTTTTGGTGTGGTATTTGAATAAAATTGATAAAATTAAAGATCTTGAAAAATTTAGAATTTATTTAATATTCAAATAACAGTGCCACTGTGGAAGTTGAAAATTAACAATGTAATTTATATTTTTTTTTTACTTTGAATATATTGAGCTGAATGCCCTTAGGCACTCATGTCAGTCAGATATTTTACCTAACCATTTCTGGGATGAACAAGTACTAGAGTTCCATCCTCTGAACTGCCAACTGAATGTAATAGAAAAAAGCAAGAGGGCAATGATGGCCCTGGTTCGCTCAATTGAATACTTTGACTTTGGGTCTGCTGTTGAGCAAACATCAGAAGCTTTTTTAAGGTGCTCCTTATATACATCTATATGAATTCAAATGACCCCTTGGGCAAATTTTCACCCAAGAGGCATAATTTGAATAAAACTGGTAGCTGATGCTCTATGCAAAATATCTAAATTCTATGCCTTGGGGTTTCAGACAAGAAGATTTTTTAAGTCTTCCCTTTATAAGCCTATGTAAAAGCAAGTGACCCCTGGGGTCAGGCCATTAATGACCATAAGGGCTTAATTTGATCTGATGTTACATGATCTTGGCTTTGTGATTTAAGACTATAAGATTTTTTAAGGTTTTTGCCAATATAAGTCTATCAAAATCAAGTGACCCCTGTGGAAAGGCCAATTTTTAACCAAGGGGCATAAATTGAACAAACTTGGTAGCTGATGCTCCAGTAAAATTGTAAATGATACACATCGCACAACGGACGCCGCACAATCAATCGTCCCAAAAGCTCACCCTTAAGCACTTCATGCTCAGGTGATCTAAAAAGTTGTAGAGAAAGGTTTCCTTATGATATCTAGCTCTAACTGTTCTGGCTCTTCTTTTAAGAGAATTTAAATGGATGAAGACAAGCTTAAAATTCTATGTTTAAACCGCAAAGACATTTAGGGATTTAACCTCCAATAACAGGAAAGTACTGATAGTTTACACTACTTATGTATGGTAAATATTCACATAATTACATTACTTGTTAGACACTAAGGTACCGAATTAACACTGTTTTACATTTGTAAAGATTGGCCTTACCTGAATTTCTGAACAACTTCCTTTGGTCCACTAACATCCCTACGGTTAATTCAGTTCCTATGCTGGTACAATGAACCTTGGTCCCTAGAACTGCTTTCTTTGTAGAACAGCTAATAAATTACCTGAAAATGTCAAGAAATATCTATGCAAAATAATAAAATATTCGTTCACAGATTACTTGTGACTCTATAAAATGTAAATGAAATTAAGTACCGGTACTTGTTTCAATATTAGTTTCATATAATTGTTTTCTTAAAATTACATGAAAGGGTCTTACTACAAAATAAATGATATATTGCTTAAGTATTTCATTGTTTCAACTGTACAGATGGCAAAAAAGAATAAATATAATAAAAGAATAGATAAAAAAAATCTGCAGTTCTGAGATGGATATACATGAAAATATACCCTTAAGAGTAGTAATAGAAATGTTTCTAGCAAATGTTTAACTTTACTCAATATAACTTCTATCCACAATGAATAATATGTAGAATTCATTATTACTAATACTTATTTGTATTTTCCAAGGATACACATCATTGTTAATTGATTTTTCACTCGATCACTTCCATCAATAGTACATGTATTATAAACATTAATATATACTGGTAAGACTAAACAATTTCAGTCTTTGAAACTTGATTCAATGCTATTCCTTGATAAACTTATGTGAAAACTTGTAAAAATAATGGAACAGTGTAAACAAAGAAGACTTTTCATTTTAGAAGTGGTATACTTGGATACATTTTACTATGTAATTTATCAAATAAGTATCTGACTTGTAAGATATCAAATTTGAAATACTTTATGAAATGAGCAGAATTAGATAATTTCAAGTATATTTATACACAAATATTGGGCACTCTTTTGGTCTGAAGCAGAACATAAAAATAATTTGGCTAACACATTGAATAGTAATTTTTTAAAGTCTATTAAGACTCTTAGACTAGAGAATTATAACCATCCTGAATTTCTGTACCCTAAGTATACCACCATACATTTATGTATACATAACATAAACAAAAACTCCCCAATGAAAATAGGCTTGATTATTGTTTACAGCCTAGAAAGATTCCATAACTATAAATTTAAATGATGAAGGCATGTGCTGTCCTGATGCTACTCTAGTGAACTCAATTACAGTTTTTCAAGTAACAATTCTTGATCTCTCTTTTCCTTGGTATTTTACACACACCTGAAAAGTAGAATGACAATTCGATATTTCACAATCTGTACAGGACATACTTAGTCCATACAGTCTTTTGCACCAAAATAATGGGAGAATGTATTTTTTTCTGTATTTTGATGAAGTCAAGTGATGTATGTAACACTACTGAAACGGCAAGTGATAAAATGCATGTTCTATTTCAAAATGCTTTTAAGTCTGGTTAAATATACTAGTATTTCACAGAAAAAAACTATTCTTAAGTGTATGTCATTCATGCCTGTGGCCACCCATAATCTAAAGGCCAAAATCAGATTTCATTGGTCCAAAATATACTTACTGAAAAAGAAATAAACAATTTGTATTTTATAAATCTCTGTTGTTTGACAATTAGTAGTTAAGTACAGCTAAAATGAAAAAAAAAGGAAGTTTGACTTTTAAAATAAAGATGATTACCTGAATCAGCATTTCTACAGGCCAAACAGCCTATAGGTCTAGAAAATTATCAAACAAAATAAAGATGATTATCTGAATCAGCATTTCTACAGGCCAAACAGCCTATAGGTCTAGAAAATTATCAAACAAAATAAAGATGATTATCTGAATCAGCATTTTTACAGACCAAACAGCTATAGGTCTAGAAAATTATCAAACAAGTTCCTATAAACACACTTAAAACATTAAAAACAAGCAGAATTTTTGTACAAACAGGCTCTTCTGTTTTGTAGAAAGCTGTAAACTAGCATTTTATATTTACTACAATACAGTGTAGGTGAATCTGTAGAACAATACATCTTTTTTGTGTGGCCAGATCTAACAATTCAGAAAAACTGTATTTCAACTTTTATACCATATTAACAAACCAGTGCATTATGAACGCCCAGCTAACGTGGTAAAAGGAATGAAGATGTTTCTGTTTTCTTATTGCATGAAATAAATATTCGTGTTGACAGACAAGGTCAAGGTATAATAACCACAATTATTTAACATTTTAAGCTTGGTTAGAAAATAACGAAGACAAGTCAGAATTATTAGAGATCGTCTGTGTACTTTGTTCAACTCCACAAGTTAATTTCTGTTTTGTTACACTTAATGCAGATGATAATTTGTTGGGTTTCACAAATAATGACCTTTTGCATTTGGGTGTTGCTCCACTTTGTGTCCTCGGCAATGGTTTTTTCTTGCTGCTACCAGCTGTAATACATAAATGTATATTTTAAAAGTTTGAAACAGAGGCATCTTTGTGCTACCGTTACTTACAAAGACCTCGAAATATGTGACTATGACCAACCAGGACTACCACTTTTCTAATGAATACCATCGTCAAATACCCACGGTTTTTGAAAACGAACTTAGCAATACTTAACCTTTACAGACAATACATAAACATACTTGAAATAATAAGTAAACCTTGTTCAAAAGAAATTATGAGTAAGAGATTTTTTACTCTTTAAATTTCCTTCCTGCATCAAAAAGCAACAGTTACTTCTTGTTAGCATGGATCCATACTTTTTATGTCTGTATCAGCAGCTAGACATACATCTATTTGTCCTTAAATATATGTATCATGATAGTAAGCCTGGCTGGGATTCTAATCCCACATTATTTTAGTCAATACTGCTGAATCTCAGCTAAGTGGCACCTGTGACCCTCCGTCACCATGCACATATCATAAATGTGCGACTATACCTGCCATGTTGCAATCCTACACGATACTGGAAGAAGAAGAAGAAGAAAAAGTACTGGACTAGGTACAATTGATTTGATTCTGGCGAATTATAATTAAGGGTTTTTCAAACAATAACTCTTAAATTAAACTGTTGCCAAGTAGCAAATTAATCAACACAAACAGCTAGCTTTAACACTGTATTTTCTGTACTGCACACTATCCATACACTGTCACTACTAATACACAAAGTCAAAAACTGAATTTCTATCTTTGCCAGAGAGATTTGCAATCACATAATAAAATGGTGGAAAATATAACAATGGAGACAGTTTAACAAATTACAAACTTACTTAGCTGCAACTGTTTCACACCAGGCGTCTCGCATAAATACTGGGTAAGCTGTGTTTGTTCATGTCTGATTTTTGACAGAATAGTGTTTTCGTCAGATCGAAGCTTTACAAGACGAATAAGTTTGTTGGTACACAGTCCTTATGACACTCCTTCATTTAATGTTAAGATCTTTGAATATAAAAGAATATTGTTCTGTGCTACTTTTAGAAGTTTCTGTAATTTTTCATTTTTAAAGATGTTAAACAAAACACACATTTCCTTTCCACGGGCGCGGCCATTTTTGTCCGCGTTATTTGCGTCTTCACTTAGAAGAGTATCAAAAATGTAAACGTCAATTTCATTGGCTTATGAATATTCAGTTCTGTTCTACGAAAACGGCGAATGGACAGTAAAAAATCCCACGGTTGTTGTATGAAGATCAACAACCGTGGGTCTCCGACGATGGTTTCCTGCTGAATAACACTCCTTTAGTATACATCAAAACTGAAGTTTGTCTGGTTTCTTGGTAACAATTGGTCTAAAAAACTTTTACAAAGAATGGATAAAATTCTGAGGTCTGCATTTAGTTTAAGGTAATATTTCAGCTCACCTGAGCATAGCATTATTCTTAAGATGAGCTATGTGATTGCAGGATGTCCCTCTGTCTGTATTTATCTTGTGAAAACACCAGAGGCCAGATATTTTATTCAATCAACATAAAACTGTCAGAATGTGTTAATGATTTCTAAGCCCCCTTCCCTTTATGGGTCATGATGGGGGTTAGATCAAATTAAAACCTCGTGTACTCACCAGACAACAAGACTTTGTAACTAAGGCACCTTAAAAGGCTTTCAAAAAGCTTGTAGTTCATGAACTGTAGGATTCAAGAATTGTTTGAAGTTCATGAATTTTGTGACATTCGTGAAATATTTGTGTTCATGAATTGTGTGATGTTCACGAACTATGAGTGTTCAGGAACTTTAAAGTTATTGAAATTCATGAACAACATTGTTTGATGAACTGTCTCATTTGTTGTTCATGCACTATAAATGAATTTGCTCATGAACCTTTTCATGAACAATTCATGAAATTCTCACTGGGGAATTAATTCCTTTTGCACGGGTTTCTGCTGTTTTTCTTCTTCTTTCGCTACTTTTTCTTTGAAGATTACGCCCGCTGATATGACAAAGTAGGGTTTCTTATCTACCCGCTTTTTCTTGGATTTTTCTGTTTTTACATGTAATGGAAAATTTAGATCTAGAACTTCCTGGGGCTAGGCAACTTTTTTTTTCGTCGTAACTAGGCACTGGTGCTGAATCAGGAGTAACTCTATCCATCACAGGTAAATCGGAAATAGGCACCGGTGTTGCCACGACATAGTCGGCACTTGCTGTATCGCCCACTTCAGCTGGACCAGGTGCAAATGCTGCAGGAGTAGCACTTCCCGTGACAGCTAAGTCGTTGTTGCTCACTGTTGCTGCCACGTTTTGCTCGATACTTGCCGCATCGCCTTTGTCAGTAGGAGCAAATGCTGCATCTGGGATAGCACTGGGGTTAAAGTGTGAATACCAGTAGCCATGAACCCACTAACGACGTTATTAGCTGTGATCGATTCGGACCAGTGTTTTCCAAAAACCCGCAGGAAACTCGAGTGCCCTTAACACCAATTCTCATGAAAGTTATTTTTAACTTTTCCACCTGTGTAGATTCATTTCGGGTGATCTCGAACATCGGGTAATTTCGAACACATACGATTTCATTTTGTCTTTTTCATAATATGACACTTTGATGACGTAATAAATGATGTATGCAACCGCCATACTTGAAAAATTCCAAAGTGAACTTACCATACATTAGCGCTTGCGTTTCCGGAGAATTGTTTTCCCGAATACCATGTAAGTAGTATTTACGTAACTTTACCGCTGCTTAATGTTAAGTATATAGTGAATGAGATTTTTGTCTTACTTGTATTGATCACACATCTACTGCAAGTTAACACTAAAATGCTGTTTTGATAGAAGATGAATGTTATTACCCTCTGTGGACAAGTTTTGGGATGTCCGAGTTCTCCCTATGAATCTCTCGAATGTCGGGCAATCTAGAACGTTTTAAATAGCCTAGATAATCATTTTGCTCATGAAAATATTTTTGATACTAAATGTAGAACATGGTTTGTTAGTACTGTAGTAATGCGTTTAATATGCGTCAAAAATGAATTCTAGTTCTTTATGATATACAACTTTTTTGGGGTTTTTTCAGGATGAGTAAGCAAATAGGTGCAAAAGAAGTCAAAAGAACCACAACATTTTACTTATACAACATGCAGTCCATGCCGTTCAATCAAAGGCGATTTCACTGAGAGCTGCATCTAAAAACTATGGTATTCCGTCGTCAACTCTGCACGACAAAGTCCATGGGAAAACGCCTTTGTCACGTCCATCCAAGACTGAAGAGCAGAGTTTGGTCGACTGGGTTCTACACATGGCCCGTATTGGCTATGGTAGAACAAGACAAGAACTTCTCGACACTGTCAAGCGCATCATTGATGCTGACAACAGACCTAATCCCTTCAAGGACAACAGGCCAGAGAAGGACTGGTTGTACGGTTTGATAAAACGACATCCAGAAATGACAGAACGTTTACCAAAGAGCCTAGGGAAAGAGCGAGCTGTAATAACACAAGCAAAAGTTCAACGATGTTTTGAAGAATTCGAACATTATGTCCGCAATGAAATCATAGATTCTACCATTCTTTAAGACCCTAGCAGTTTATATAACGCAGATGAGTCAGGGTTTTCCTTGTGTCCCAAATCAGGCAAAGTGATTCCACGTAAAGGTTCCTCAACCGTCTATCATTTTACATCATCTGATAAGACGCAGATCACTGTGTTGGCGTGTATGAGTGCAACGGGCCATTTCCTGAAGCAACTTATTGTCTACCCTGGCCAACGATTTGCATACAATCCATTAGAAGGGTTTCCAGAGGCCGTCATGGGCCGTGCAGAAAACGGGTGGATGGACTCGGACATCTTTTCTTCATGGCTAATCGATATCTTTATTCCATCTGTTAATGATCGGGCAGTGCGTAAACCAGTTGTTCTCTATGTTGATGGTCACTCAACTCACGTATCAATGAGAGTTAGCGACATCTGTAGGCAGGTTGGAATAGAGCTGTATTGTCTCCTAGAGCTTGCCTCGCATCTCATGCAACCCTGTGACCTTCGCCTTTTTAGTGTACTAAAAGACTCTTGGAAGCAGGCTGTCCGCGATTATCAGTTTCAGAACATCGGCGAACATGTCACCAACAAAACGTTTGCACGTTTGCAAGCGTATTTATGACCGCATGGGAAAAGGCAACCACACTCAGTGTTGCTGTTCACGGACGCTCGACTGTTTCCCTTGAATGCGGCAGAGGTGTTAAATACATGCAAAATGGATCCGAGTAACATTTTCCATCCACAAAGCACTTATACTGTCGATACTTCTGGAGCGGCCGATGAATCACAAGTTTTGCCAGCAGCTCAGGAGAACAGTAATAACGCACTTAATCTACAGGAAGAACAAATCGGTTATACAGAGATACCTAGTGAAGTGACAGTTACAGCTTCTGTTGACATACCACTGTATGTACTATCGACACTGTCACAGCTCAGGATCGATCTGATGACCTAACGCCTCAAATTTTGCCGGCAGTTGATATATTATTGAAAATTCCCGCTGCAAAGCCATCTGAAAAACGACCGTTGAAAAAAGAAAGTAAACATTTACCTAAGGCAATAACTGGGGAAAAGTTCTGGGAAATATTAGAATAAAAACGAAACAGAAAGGAACAAGAAGATGCAGATAAACAAGAACGAAAACGTCAACGAGAACTAAGGAAGCAAAAGAAAAATGAAGAACGTAAGCATAAACTGGAACAAAAAGAGGCAAAGAAGAAAGCTCGTGAAGAACAGAGGCAACTAAAGATTCAGAAAAAGCGTCAAAAACAGGTAGAAAAGCATTTTTTGAAGAGAAAACGTAATGAAAGCGAGTCATCCTCTGATAGCGATGTTGACAGGTCTGGCCTCAGCGATGGGTCTGATGTAGACATGGATTTTGACGTAACTCGGAAGAGCTACATCTGTGAAGAACTCTATGATGATACCATTTTCGGGATAGCATGCAACAAATGTCCTAGAATGTTTCACCGCCGTTGCGTGAAAACAATTGATTTGTGTGCGATGTCCGAAGATGAAATAGAGGCACTACAGTTCAAATGTGACTTCTGCTTAATGTAGCTAGAGCTAGAGCCAGTTTGACAATATCCGTATTTAGTTGCGGAAAAAAAACTGTACATCTGATATTGTTTGATTTGTAATGGAATGTACATATGTAATAGCTAAGCAATATAATGAATGATTGGTATTAAAGTTTGTTTCACTGTCCTGCGGTTATCGGTCGTTTGTTTATTTGTATTAATTGATAAAAGCATATATAAACGATCTGTATTGCTTTTAAACAACGAATGTTACTCTATAAGCAGCTTTTATAACACACGTATTTATCATATGAATGTTAGTTAATTAAAAATATCTACATTAAGTACACAGAAAACTACACAATTTATAAATCAATATATCGTCGGACACTTATAAAAACTCATACAGGCTAGGCGTCCGGTTACTGACTGTTAGACATATTCTAACAAAGATCCGAGTTGACCCGATGGTATGTCCGAGTTCACCCGAATAGTCCGAGGTGACCCGTCGATATATTCGAATTATTGGCATTTGGTTCTCGGCTTTCAATAACATTTAACAATCATCAAGTATGTAGAACCGGATATCAAAGCTCGGAGATGCTGAAAATCGGTACCTTCCGAATGATATGAACATGCATTTGATATATGATGCCTTAAGCGTCCGAGATTACCCGAAATGACTCTACTTTAAGTAAGTTAGACTTGCACTAAATGACATGATTCAATATAACATACGTATCATATCAAGGAATTGATAACAAAACTTTTTATTTAATCTGTAAAGCGTGTAAGAAAAAATAAAATAAAAGCTCGAACTTGTTTTCTTGGTGTTAATCAGTCAGTGATGATGTATTGGAATCTGCTAATTGTGTATTGTTTCAGCTTTTAACGTTTTTCATGATTTGATAGTCTACGACGGAAAGCACTGTCGCATAGATTTTACAATTCATGAAAATGTTCGAGACCAGATATTTAACTGTTGTTTGAAAGCATATGATTAGCGATAGATTACTCTGGATAAGTCATTTTAAAGCGCTTTGTGGGTATGAAACATAAACATTGCCATTTATTTACAAAAACAAAAAACAAAAAAAAACCCCAAAAACTTGAAAATGCAGGTATTGCGTTTAGTAAGGCACAGAGAGTAGAGCTTTTAAGCAGAAATGTTCGAGACTTTGAATTCTCTCCCCCAGTTTACATCAATTGTAGTCACTTTTATTCGACAAATGAGTGCTTTGTCCTTAAATCTTCTACATATAGGTAGATATTTCATATCAGAATATTAATCAAATTTATGATCTTTAAACAATGTGTAAGAAATGTACGATACCGACATGTTCGAGACGAGTACCTGCAATAGCTTCAGTTTTTATGAAATCATCAAATTAGCGTGTCATACGCAATGTTGTCATTTGCAATCAATGAGGTTTTGAAGAAAAAAAGATTATTTTCGCTTACCTTGGTGTTGACATTTAGTGACAAAGAATATTTTGAGAGCTGTGAGTCGTATTTTGTTTTCGTATTTTACTATTTCAGTTGTACATTAATGTATGAAAATGTGTTTATAAATTTGTTGAATGATTTATGTAAAATATTATTTTTGAATAAAATGTCCACAAGTATTCGCAAAATGTGATAAATAATGTGAGAAACGTTCGCTACATTTTGTATCGAACATTTCATTTCTTTTTAACGGTGCATGTTTGACATCCTTTGAAGAATACCAGGGCCGGGAACCAATAAGGAATTTGATGTTCGAATATTCGTTTTCAATGTTCGAATATATTCGAATATTCGTTTTTCCAAAATTTGTTCCAATATTTCTCTTTTACGTAGTATCCGAAATTGATAAGATCGAATACTATACTACTTTAATATGCTTGGAATAATCGACGATTAAGAAGACCTTTATTACTATGTCGAAGTAGTTGTTCTATTGATTGTAAATCGATATATGTATGAAACATTCTTAAGATAAATTTACCTATAACGCAGTAAATATCACATGGAGTCTAATTTTTACGGAATAAATATCTTCAGACGGAATATAGACATTTCCCAAGATTTCATAACGCCGTGAACGTGAAATGAGCATCTTATTAAACATGTATGTTCTTACCTTTGTTAGATGTTGGATGTTGTGAATTGAGATGATTTAGTAGGTTAGAAGTAGTCCCTTTATACTCAAAACACTTTCTTGCATAGATCGCAAGTAGCTCTAGACTAATCAATAAAACGTGAAAAGTAATTCCAAACACGGGACGACATTGCGATAAACTGACTTGATTTTTTCAATAGAGTAGATACGTTAAGAATCATTCCTTTAAAAAATCAAAAACAATGTTTGCAAAAAGTTATTGGTACCGAGTAGAGCTTTAAATTTCCATTGGGTGAAATAGAGTTAATTTTAGAGTGATGAATATAGATTTGTCGATCGTTCTAGCATGATGAATACGTGCCGATTTATTCTTCTTCACAAAAATTAAGACAATTATCGATTGATCGGAAAGATTAAAGCACAGAAAACAATAAAGTAAGATAATTAAAGTAGGAAAAAAATACAAAATAAACTGTTTAACAAGTAAATTACAAACTGTGGAACGGTGCCCTTTTGATCAACTATACCCCAAACTTTTCACAGTTAATTGGCGATAATCGTTGACACGCGTTATACAAACATATGAACTCCTGTCAAGTGAAGGTCAAGGGTTTAATTTACGATCTTTGAAATTTGAAAGTAAAAAAAAAATGAAAAAAATTCAGAACATTTCTTTTTTTCGAATATTCGTATTCGTTTTTCAATGTTCGAATATTCGGTAGTGTTTCGAATATTCGAATATAATTCCCGGCCCTAAAGAATACCCAAATTGTATGCATCAAATTAATTTCAGTGATGAAAGATTAACAATATTTTCTAACTTTCACTATATGAAGAATTGTTTTATAGGGGAATTTGCATTTAAACTAAACATATGAAATCACTCAAAATATGTAATATTATTTTGTTTAATGCCATGCAACTTTTTTTCCTAAATATTTTTTTTTCGAGAGTTTCATAACTTGAAAACAAAAAATTGTTTTTACAATTGTTTCACAGATCAACCCTGCTTCAAGAAACATTTTGAATGTTCGGTATCGAACATTTCAAAATTGTAGTGAACATTTTAGAAGACTTATATCTTAAAATAATTTGTACATAAAATGATTGTTTGGGAAAAATGATTAAAATAAACGTGTATCTCTTTTGCATTTGTTTCTTTCTTTTTGGATCATCAGTGCATTTGTATGTCCGTCCCGTTGTCCATTTGTCTGTATGTCTGTCCCAAATATTTCAGTAGATCATCAGTCACCTGTTACAAAATACCCTGTATCTGGTTATAATCATTCTCCTGCCGCATCATTCTTTTGTGGCGACTATGTTGCCGCAGTGTATAACAAGATATAGTATATTGGTAATTGATAAAGACGAAGATGATGGTGAGGTTGAAATTTGATTCATGGATCGCAAGAAACGCTTTTACCAATGGCCCTCAAATGATAATTTATGGGTTAAGAAAACAGATGTTTTATGTAGTGTTGAAAAGTCAACATCCACAGGAAAGTCCAAGCGCATGTTCAAAATTTCAAAGAAAGATATGATTGAGTCTTATTTTCACAGCAAACGGTAGTCTTTTTTAATTGAGAGGGTCTGATTAAAAATGTTCGAGACTGCTTCTTTGGTAGATGGTTAAAGCCCACACATGTATATGTATACATATGTATATATGCTAATTTAGTTGGTATTTCTATGGATACTTACTCTGTCAAAACTTTTTAATGAATTATTATGTTTGTTTGTGTGTGTTGTTTTTTTCTCGTGTGTGTATGTGTGTGTGACTTCTTGAACATTTCAGAACATTATACCGAACATTACTACATGTATATTTAATTCAATAAACATTTTATTGAATATTTCACTTCGTGAAATCCTACTTTATGACCACTTGTAAAGAGATGTTTATGATATACTTAAATTAAAGACAAATTGTTTACACAGTCACATACGCCCTTACTATGTCCGGATTAGTATATGTTCATATACATGTATATACATACGCAAAGTAGTATTCATTATGTTATGAAAATAGTTTTCATTGTTTCATTTGACAAATTATTAATGCAAATAGTTATGCAAAAAAGTATTCTATAAACAAGGTAATATATATAGCCAAGTGGGATATGATTTCACTCTAGTTGCAACAAACAACATTTCACTATATTATTTTTTGTTTTTTTTGGCTCGTAGTTATAACTGAAAGTAGATTTTCTTTAGACGCATTTGAATGAAATGTTCGATACAAAATATATGTTGGATTGAATTACATAGCCCTCAAAGTAAATTTGCAAGTCCTAATAATGGAGGTTTGTTTCAATTTAAGTAAACATTGATTGTCAAAATAAAGTATAAATTCAGCTTAAATGTCACCCTCTTACAAAATTTTACATTTCACATGATGATTAGATTTTGTAACAATAAAGAAGAATATTTTTCTCTTTTATAACTAAATGTTTAACTCGCCACCACTGATAAACAAATCATGTAAAGTATGTATATAGTTTTATTATGTTTTTGTTATATATGTACTCAGTTTGTAAAAGCATTTTCCACAGGAAAATCTACAACAATTATATTGCCTTTAACCTTAATATCTTAATATCAGCAGACATAATCATATTCGAACATTTTATTGCACAAAGAAATATTTCTTTACATATAAAATATATGAAGCTCTCACTAAAATCTATGCATATGATGATCATGTAATACTTTCAGTCATGAATTAGACATATTTGAGGTATCGAAATAACAATAAATAAGTTAAAATGGAGAAATTATTTTTTCTTCATCATCTCTGTTGGGTTATCACAATTCCCCCGAGAATGGGTGACAAGTGGTTTGCCAGTGTTTTTACGAAGTTGTCCACATGCATGTTCCAACTGTTTTTTCAAGGACTTGAACACGGCTCTGTCAAAACGTTGTGTCCAATTATTTGTGTGGCTTGGCAACTCATCTAGCACGATGTTCTGCTCACGGGCAACCCGAATAAACTCCTCGTTGTTGTGTGAGCCGTGTCCATCGAATATCAACAGCTGGGGACGAGCTGAGTCAATATTCGGCAAGAAATGGTCAGTGAACCAAAGGCGTCCGATGCCTTCCTTTGTCCATCCAGATTCACTCACGTTAAACTTGGCGCCATACAATGGTGAAGCGCGGTCTGTACACGATTTGGTGTCGTACCCATGAAGCTTTTTTCACGTTTGACCTGGCATGATGAAATATGGGGGGATGGCTTGATCAGCTGCATTGCCACAAGCAATTACAGTAATCGTTTCCCTGGAAACGCTGGCCTTCCCGTGGACCGTCTCGAGTAACTGTGAAATTATATTGTAAAACTATTCCAAGATGAGTTGGAATAAGTACTGAAACGTACTATAATTATTGTGAAAAGTTCAATGCAAAACTATGACAACTGCACTTAGAATAGTTTTGCACTGATAAAAAAATGTATTTTGAGATAGAATTTTTTTTTTCAGTAAACAGAGGAAGGAAAAGTGACATGACAGTAAGATTTTTACACAACATGTATTACAAGTACAAGAAACTGCCTTAAAAACACCAAAAACTCATTTTTGGAAAAATATGTAGTTAGCATAGTTTTGCACTGAACCCTCGTATTGCAGATAGATCTAGGTAATTTCATTTTTTTATGACGTCATGAAGATATATCGTCACCAAAGCGTTCGATCTCGTGACGTCAGTGCATGGTTGGATCAGATGAACAGCGTCTATTTGAGTGGAGTGTTTGAAAGTTTCTGTATAATGTTATTAAGAGAGAAAGTTGAAACAATAATTTAGAGTTTAGTGTGTCTTATCAAATTGTTACAGAATCAGTAAATATTATATACCAGATAACCCTCGTACATATATGTAGACGAGGAAACCGTAGTCACTGCCTTAAATCTCTTTACTTTACTTAACAAACACTTTCTTCTGAGTTATGTTTGTTTATTTTGAAAAGAGAAATAGCATGTAAATAAGGTAAACAATGGGAAATATTTCAATCCTTTAATTAAAATATTATTGCAAAAGCAAATTGCAAATATCACCACTTTTCTGATTTTTTATGGAAAAAAAGTTGTGACAACTCCTTTGCAACAACGATAATTACTCAGAATGAATGGTAACTGTTTACGCGATTAAGCAATTTACATTGTTTATCTGAAACCATGTCGTAACAGCCAGGCAGTCCATTTTTCCTTTTCTGAGCTGGATAATCAAGCATGACGACAAGCACTGAAACACTTCATTAGTTTTCTTCAACTGTCTTCCCTGGCAGAAAATACTCTTGGACACATAAGGTCGTCAGTTTTCGAAAACGGACACATTTTTCTTCTTGTCTGTGTCCTTGTCAATTTGGTCCCTGTATATTTTCAAATGAATCTGCAGTGGTACACTTAACTTCGGCATTTGTCGCAGAATACACAGTGTAGACATGTCTGTGAGTACTTTATGAAAATGTCTTCATTTACGCGGTAAAATGCGAACAGGTCGCACTGTGGTTGTTATCTGTGATTTAATATTACCATCATCTCTGCAGAATGATGATTACTGGCTTGACTTTCAACTGCTTACATATTTTCTATGCCAGACTCTTTCAGAGGTGATTAATGAAGAATGGAACGCTTTCTGTCTCGAGAAACTTCATCCATCAAGGTGTCCAAAAGTTTAACGATTTTTGCCTCAGTCAAATCTTAGATTTTCTGATTTTTTTCTCTTAAAACATTGTCTCCACTTCCACCAACAATGGCGATGTGTTGCTATTTGTTGTGCCTTTTAAGCCACGTGTCAAGGCCGTGTAAATTAGCTTCCAATTTAGACTTTAGCACTTCAATTTTGGAAGATATTCTCGAAGTTTCTCCATGCATACTGACAGTAGGTGATATTGATTTAATGATATTATATGTGGCAGAAACATTGGTATAAACTGGGTAGAAAAATGAAGGAACATAGCAAAGAAACAAATATAAAACAAATTGAAAGAAAAAGAAAACAAATGGAGGAAGAAATGAAAGGCTATGGATAAACTAGAGTGAATGAAAACAGAAACACAAGAAAGAACCTTATTAATAATCTGACGCTAGAATACTTAGAATAACAAATACTTTAAAAAGTTACATCACGGCGATACTTTTTTCTGAGAGCTAAGAAATTAAAGAATACCAGGTCAATGAATATTGTATAATAGTGTTAACCTTGTGGATTCTTTATGTCAGCCTTTAATCTTTTGCAAAGTCATTTGTTAGATCACATGAGCTAAAGAAGAATTCTGTTGTAAGAGCATTAATTGATTGTTGAGACAACTCGTCATAAACAGAAAAAACAAGGGCCGAGTCTCCCACAATTCTCTGCAGTGTTTTTATATCCGCATCTGGTCCTAATGCAATTACGTATACGTAGTTTCCACTCGTTCTAAGCTTTTCTAATTCAGTCAGTGTTTCATCAGTTAACATTTGTTTACCATTTGATAAAATAACGATCATTTCTCGTTTTTCAGTCGTTGTGTTTTGTGATTGATCAAACATGTTTTTGCTTGCATATCTTATTGCGTCACTCAGCTGAGCATTATCACAGCTAGTTTGTTCTACAGGACAATGACCATCTGGTAGTACAAGCTGTTGTAACGAAGGCAAAAACAGTTGTTTAGAGTTGGAATCATTCAGTTTTCTCTGCACCTGTATACCCATTCCGTAGGTTACCAATCCAATCCTTACTGTATTGTTCTCGTTCTCCATTTCTGTTGTTCTATGCACGAGGTACGTAATCGCATTTAGAGCAGTCTGGAAGTCGCTCACGGATATAGTGATAGACATGTCCAGTAGAAACAATACGTCTGATGATGTCTTCCAATAGCATTCTAGACAAAAGAAGTAAAATATAAACAAGAGAGCCATGATGGTCCTTTTATCGCTCACCTGAAAACAACTGCATCTATTTTCATTCAAAAACCAGTCATCTAAACCCCAGGCCTTGTGATTTCTGACAGGAAGATTTTTAAAAGTTTTACCTATGTCAGACCATATAAAACCAAGTCACCCCTGGGGTGGGGCCAATTTTGACATTTTTGCCTTGGTGATCTAAAATCCAACCCACAGGAAGATTTCCATGATACTTACATACCAAAAATCTAAGACATCGGTCAATAAATGAAGACTCATGCACGTGGTTTCAAAAAAAAAATCAAAGCTGTTAAACCATGCAGACATGGCAAAATAAGCCAGCACTTGCCCATTTACCTCTGGAACCCATGATGGAATCAGGCTGGCTCAGGAAAAGAAAAGAGATATGTTGTTTTAAAATAATTTGTGAAACTTTGGTTGAAACTGAATCAGTTGCAAGCATGACACTACGACGTTAGGTAGGGATTTTTTTATTTAACCTTTGTCACCTATACGTTGACCCTGGTAACCGCAGACCCCTTCCAGAGGCTGAGGTCTATGCATGATACCATATATCAAACACATCGTTCAATAATTGAAGGCTTCATAACAAAACTAGAAAAAAGCCTATTTTAAGCCTTGATGACTTTGATCTTCATCCAGTGAATGTTAGAGTTTCAGGGAAGTTGCCTATAAACCAACTACCTAAAATATTGGTAAAAAATAAAAGCTCTATGATATGAAGAAGACCTTGACTTTGACACATTCATTTCAAACCCCATCTTAAAGTAGAGGTCAGTGCAAGGTATATATCTAAATTATTGGTCAATTAATAACGGCTATATGAGGATAAGTAGAAAAAATCATTTTTAGCCTCGGAGACCTTGACCCCTGTTTATGGTAGAGGTTTATGCCTATATACTAGATGTGTCAAATATCAGTCAATACAGGCTCTGACAAGCAGCACAATCAATTTTAGCCTAGTTGATCTTGTTCTTGACACAAATAATCTCAAACCAAACTCAAGGGTAGAGGTCCACGCAGGTTACCAACATACCATATCTAAGATATCGGTCAATAAATGAAGACTCTACATGGAAAAGTACAACACTCTATTTTAAGCATCGATCACCTTGACCTTGATCCATGTAAATGGCAAAGGTTAATGCAATGTGACTATATACTTAACATCTAAGATATACCAAGATTTCAACAAACTTGGGAGAGGTCTTCTAATTCATGTTACACATCAAATATCTTAACAATAGGCCTTGTGATTACAAGAAGATTTTAAAGTTTTTTTTCTTATGCAAGTCTTTAAAAAATCAAGTGATCCCTGGGATGGGGTAAATATTGAACCATAGGCATAATTTGAATAATCTTGGTAAATAAAACTCTAGATAAAGCACCACGCAAAATATCTAAGCCCAATACCTCGTGGTAAATATTTTTAAAGTGTTCCCTATATAAGCCTTCATTATATCAACTTACACCTTTGTAAAGGAGCTCTAGGTGAACCTATAACACCAAGGCATATTATTGTTAGACAAGAAATTGGTTTCAGAGAAGATTTTCAAAATAATCCCAATATAATTCTATGTGAAATAATGTGGCCTCTGAAACGGTAGCAGGTTTGAACCTGAGGCCATAATTTGAACAAACTTGGTAGAGGTCAACTAGACAATGCTTAATACCAAATACGTTAAACCTAGGCCTAGTGGCTTCAAAAGAGAAGTTTTTGTTTTGAAGTTTTCGTTATATAAACCTTGATTGTGAAATAATATGGCCCCCGGGGCGGAGCCAATTTTGACCCTGGATCATGATGTGTTCAAACTTGGTAGAGGTCTACTAGACAATTCTACATACTAAATATCTTAGCCCTAAGCCATGTGGTTTCAGACAAGAAGATTTTCAAAGTTTTCCCTATATAAGCCTACGTAAAATAATGTGGCTCCTGGGGCGGGGTCAATTTTGACGCTTGGGCAATGATATAAACAAATTGGTAGAAGACCACTAGAAGATGCTACATATCAAACATAATAGCTATAGACCTTGCGGTTTCAGAGAAGAAGATTTTAAAATTTTTCACTTTTAAAATCTATTTTCAGCTCCTGTGGCCCAGATCTGCAATGGACCGAAACCAAAAGAAAAACTTTGATAGCACTTCACGCAAGGGACATTCCAGGCAAGTTTCATAAAATCTGTCTTGCTGGTTTTAGATAAGATGTCCTTTGAAGTAACTGAAGACGACGGAAGCCGATAGACGATGGACAATCAGTGATCCTAAAGGCTCACATAAGCCCTGCGTGCTTAAGTGAGCTAAAAATAGTCAAACTTTAGTGTTAAAATGTCTATCAAACAACAAAAGAACATGTTGATTCCCTGCTAACCGTTCAGTTTACCTTTTTTCATGATGCAAACTTTCGTTGAAAATAAAGACGTTGAAGTTTACAACAGACACCAGTGATGCAGGTTGATTCTAGAAAAGTACATGTCCATGAATGGTAGATTAAAAGACCTGCTGATGAGTGTAAAAGTTTGTCTGAGACAAACAAAAATACCTCAATGAAATAGAGGTTAGTTTAGTTATAAATACTTGCACAATACCTTTGAGTGACTTTTTCACTAAGCTACTTGTATGTAACAGAATACTTTACCTTGACAGGTTATATGAACTAATTCCTTCACAATGGTGTACAGAGCGTTGAAATTTTGCACGGAATATACATATTTTCTTCCAGTATCACTATTTTCAGCTGATGCAATCGACAGAAGCTCAAGATGTGAAACCTCTTTGCCTATACCTAAACATAAACAAGGAAGTTTTAGTGTCGAAAATAAAGGTCTGCGCGAGGTATTTCACAAGTTGTTTTCAGCTGATAATATTAACAGTTTTCGTCCTTCTGTAATTAGTGAAAAATGATTTAAATAATAATACACAACAAAATAGAGCCTATATTTTGTGTAAAGGGTTAATAAACAGATGGTTTTTCTTTTATCCTCTAGATAGAAAATATTTTAGATAAACCGTTTTATTCTTTTTAATACTAAGATAAAACTCGATCTATCTGCTGAAATTTTTACGCCCATTACTACGAGAATATTAAAACTTATCACACAATATAGCTTGACATACCTATATATTGCTAATACTTTAACAGAAGTTTTAAGACTCAGCGGCCATGACAGTGTCGGTCCTGTTTGTTGAAATGCCATTCGTAGGTACAAATGCAAAAAGTATCAAATGAGTAATCAGTAAAAAATATAAAATGCAGACGATATTTCGTATCAACATCGATAAAATGGATACAGTTTCTTTATCCATTACAGACGTTAGTCAAAACACACACACACACACACACACAATTAACACAAATCACGCTTAATATATGTTGACATACCTATTGCTAATACTTTATTAACGGATTTTTTTAAACTTGCAGCGGCCTCGGCGGTGGCGAGTCTGTTTGTTGATAACCCATCCGTAATTACAAAGGCAAAACGTTTGGCTATCTTATGATATGGACGAAGGTTTGGGGCATTGTTGAATACTTTCTTCGCCTCTTTAAGACCTTTGTCTGTGAACGTGGCTCCTGGTCTGTACTTGATGTTTCTTACCGCTTCTTTCAGATCTGTACTGTTATTAAGTTTACCCAATTGAATTTCTGTGACAGCTTCAAATGAATACGTCACTATCCCTACTTGAAAATTCTCCTCCCCAATAACTATATGGTCAATAAAATGATTGATGAAATCCAGTTGCTTCCTAAAATCTTCTTTTGTTTGGCTTACCGATGAGTCCAATACAAAAACAATATCAGCAACGGAAGGTTGACAAATACCTAAAAATAAACGCTTTCTTGAACATATTCCTATCACTTTTATCAGTATGAAAGATAATTGTAGCAAGAAATGTATACGACAGAATATCATAAAAAATATAAGGAATGTCTGAAACATGACTTATATCAGAAATATCGCTATGAAGAATATAAGAAACATCGTTCAATCAAGAAATATCGCGATGATAAATACAAGAACATTGTTTAGATAAGAAATATCGCTATGAAGAATATATGAAACATCGTTTAATTAAGAAATATTGTGATGAAGAGAAAATAAAAGAATTAGGATAAGGAAGTGCAAACTAATTTTTACTGTTACCTGTTTCTAGAAGTAAACTTTGAAACTGTCTTAGGTTAAATTTTCATTCTTAAATATATATGTGTTTCGACAAAGATAACACTTACTTGTTTCACAATAGTCTCCATAATATCCGTCGGGACAGTGGCATAAGAAACCGTTGACGAGGTCTTGGCATGTACCATTGTTTTCACACGGCGGACCCAGACAGTCATTGACATCTGGCAGAAAAAAAAAAAAACTTTTATAAATGTACTGTTTATTATTATTATTATTTACGTTTCTACCATACAACCAAACATTTAGCAGTAAATTGACAACAACTGTACAAACGAACTATTACTTCAAATTCAATTAAAATCGAAATATGTTCTTGCCATTTCTCAAAACCATACTTTTTTCTTTTAAACTGATGGTCTTAGGTGATAAAAATCCGTTTCCGATAATAGGATCACTTTGACAGAAACGACCTCACAATGCAGAGAGGTTATTTAATTTTTCCGTACAGGCATGATATTAAGAGTGACATTCTCTAGTCAAGTTCTTGAATTTTGATCATTTGCAGTTAAGAAATAAAAGTCACTTGGGCCAGTCACTTTTTCAAGAATCTTAAAATCAAAGGTGTCGTGTCATTGCAAATTTTCCTATAAACCGCGAGATTTTTTTAAGCTTCCTCTAGTTGAACAAAGCTGAAAAAGTTTATAGGAGTGAGAAAACTGTAACTTTTACTTATTCTGTCTGATTTTATTGTTTTTGAGGCTAATTCTTGGTAACGCCGATATCTTTTTCTATACCTTTCAATGGTTAAATAGGAGCCGTCCCCTCTAAGCTTACATTAAACGTAACTTCTTCAAATCATGTCGAAAATGATTTAAAGTAGTAATAAGATACTAATACACACAAATATTGGCTTTGTGCTTCTAAAATTGCATCATTTTGATTTAACCGGGTGACCATAAAATGAAGCAATAGCACATATAGGTACACACTTCACGAGTGTCTGGGCTATGTCATTTTCGACCGTCAGCCGTTTACTCACACTGAAATTTCCGGTATATTTAAAGGTAAAGGTCACCTAAAGGCTAATTTATACAATAAGCTTTGACTGGTATAGTTAAAAATCGAAAGGGGCAGCTTGGTAAAGGATCAGCTAGTTTACATTTTCTATATCTTGTTAGAAACTTGATTTTTCTACAAACATAAAAATATCGATATGTTCAATATGATTCACTTAACTACATAAAAACATACACGAAGGAAACAAACGCACGTCGAATTTGATATGCTCTGCTTCCTTCCAGTCATGGACAATTACCTTATTCCCAGACAACGACATTTCTATCTTATACCTCTAATGTTCAAAGCAAAAAAAAGCGCTGAAGAAAACACGTAAAACTATTCTTATTCAGACATGATTCCTGTTTAATTTTACAGCAAGCCTTTTATGATAGTATGTGTAATTTAAAAGCATTCCTTTACTCATGAGGTGAAAATTAGAACATAGATTTATATACTGTCGTGTAGGCCCCTATGTTTCGTCTGCTCTAAAAGTACACGGCTGCCTATATTCATCAGTTAGATGTTTTCCTTTTGAATGGCCCTCGCTGGTATGGAAACATTGACATATGCTTTAGTTCATAACCTCTGATAATCTATAAGCTTCACTGGCACCAAAGGCCTTAAATTCATAAAATGAACAAAATAGTACTCCTTCACAAAAATCACTCGAATTATTACCAAGACTTTTCTTCTGACCAGTTTTGTAAATAAATGTATCTACTATGAATCCGGTCGTTGTTTATCACCAGTTGGTCGTCTGAATGTGGGAAAAAGCGGTTAGGTTGCACCCCCTGTTGAAAGGTTCAACACAATGTGAATTATATATGGTGTCAGAAAAAAATCTTCGTAATGTGTCGGGTGATTTTGTGAAGGAGTTTTATTTCGTTCGTTTTAAGGACTCTGGTGCCAGAGGTAAGCTTCTCCCCCGTGAATATATTTAACAATTTTGTTACCATTTTCTTGGCACTACATATTTTAATTCACTACAGCTGTGTATTTTATCCTAGGATGCCTCTTGTTTCACGTAAACGGTGAAATCCATTGTGACCAAGGTCTTTAGGGAGCGACCTTAAACAGTAGAAGGCATCTACTAATCGTGATCAACCTGTCTGCAAGGTAGAACAGTCTTATATGCATATAAATACTTTAGATATTGATTGGATATATGGAATGACTGACAGTCCGTAGACATTTGAAAACAACAACAACAACAACAAATGTCTCCTCCAGTTTTGCTTGACAGGGGAACACAAAAAAAACATATACCTATACCACAATCGATTCCGGTAAATCCCGGCGCACACTGACAGGAAAAAGAATTTATACCATCAATGCAGGTGGCACCATTCAAACAAGCTCCCGAATGACAATCGTTAATATCTGAAAACATAATGAGTACACGAACAGTTATTACTTAGAAATGCAGTAGGTGTTATCATAGCTAGCAGACCAATGAGTACGACGATTTTAAAATAATAATATCCCTAATATTTAATAGTTAATGACATTAAAATTACAATGCAAACACTAAAATGACACAAGTTAAATCAGTCGATTTTCCCGTTACGCAACGTTGGAAATAACTATTGCCTGTGTTTTTGATTTAGCTGCAGATGTGAGACTATTCACCTTTTAAAACTGTCAGGTAACACACTTGCAAAGGAAGAACTCATGCTAAGTAATTACTTAAACGCGATTCACTTATCCCAAAGTTATTTATTAACAACAAAGGGGTTACAAAATTTCTTCTTCTTCTTTTTCTTTCTTTTCTTAACAAAGTAGTTTAAAACTGTTTTTAAACCCTCACAAAAACAAACGACGACCACAACCAACAACAAAAAGACAGAGATCCTTTTTTCAGACTTACTTTACGACTTAAACTTTATTTTTCCGACTTACTTTGATCGCACAATGTACCAGTGAATCCGGATTGACAGGAACACACAGTTTTATTCAAAGCATTGAAACAGGTACCGTTCAAGCACGGGTTGCTCGCACATTCATCTTTAAATGAAAAATGAAGACGAAACATGAAAAACTACCGTATATATCATGCCTAGTATTTGTTAATCATTAAGAAAAGTTTCCGCTTTTATTAACTTAATGTTACTTTGTACTTTCAACTTGGCTACAACTTCTCCAAATTGGAAAAAAGTAGAGCGAGCAGTAGGGAAAAAGCTTCACTGACTATGTTGCATGTATTAACCTCTGAAATGCATTAAAAGAAAATTTAATTTGCTCTTCTTAAATCCATTTCGTCTTATTCAATTCGAAATAGAGCATTAAAGAGTACCCGAACATGCCGACGAAGTCGTTGGTCTAGAAATGATTTTTAGGGCGCTCTCATCCTCGACTCTGAAATAGTGTGATGAACTTGAAGCCAAATTCTTTAGATCGTTTTCATTCCAAATGGAACCTATGCCCACAGTATAAACGGTAACGCAAAGATCTTTCAGCTGTTCGGTTTCATTGATACTGGATTGCACGTAAAACTGTCCTGTTCAATTTAAATTTCATTTTAAAAATTTCAAGGTTTGTGCAACAAAGCACTGCGACATCAACCAATAAAACGACATGTTTATCTTACTATGGGAAGAACATCTAACCGAAAAATGTGTAAGAATAAAACCAGTCAGAATCATCCAAAAATGCGCAAAATCAATAGACTTCTATAGTCAACATATCAAATCAGGGAATGTTACTGAAGACAGAGCAAAAGTTTGAGCTCAAAGCCTCAAATAATTCGAACATTTGGCTTATGCTCGTTTAACTTTATCTATTCAAATATATATAATTATTATAATAATACGTCGTTATGATAGTGTTTCTGCAGTTAGATTTGCCCTCGGTTAAATCTTTATTATATGAGAATACATAATAAGATATACAAAGATATGGAAATCTGAAACGTAGCTAAGATTTGTTTTTACCGTCAGTAATAAGAACAGCTTTTCCTATAGCGTCAGGTCTACGGCCAATGGATGCATTCAGAAACATGCCCTTGGCATAGTGGATGGCTCTACTTAAATTTTCACCACCCCCTGGAAAACTGCAAAGAAGATATGAAATTGTACGAATATGGATAGCACAACATATAGAGAACAATTTGTTTAAAATATCGTATTTGAACAAAATTAAGTCCAAAAGAACATGTTAAGAGTAAATAAAAACTTCGGTCGTATAATGAAGAGAACGATTGTCAATAATTATCGATGTTGTATTCTATATTTTGTTATCTTCTGAAACAATTATTTTAATTGACAGCAATAAAATGCATCTCACTAACTTGGTACTTGAAATAGCGTTTTTCAACTCATCCCTGGAAAAGAATTGTTTCCAATTGAATTGTGGCAGTATTTGAGTCGTAAAAACGAAGAGAGCAAATTGCGTTTCTGAAGGTCCGACATCAGATTCATCAGCAAGCTTTTTGACAAAGTCCAAAGCCATTTGAAAGTCACGGTATCCAACACTACCAGATCCATCAATTAGGACAAGGATATCCGCTTTATTACTCTCTGAAATAAATAATTCACGCACGTTAAGCGAAAACTCCAACAAATATGTATAATATTTTATATATGATGTATTATTTATGCCATAATACGATTAAGTATTACGATTTGAATATGATGTTTATTTCAATTGATAACAATGGTTGATGCTTGTTGTTTTTGCTGCTTTGATTCAATTCGACCTTAAACTTTGTATAAGAAAGAAGACCGTATTCTGAATGTTTAGGCGTTATTTGAAGTAATAGAGAACAACGTTTGTAATTTGAAGAACGTCACTTTAAAACTTGAAAAACGCAGGCTCAGAAACTTAACGTATCCATGATACTGGCATCAAATCAGTTCAGAAGACACGTCAATTCCCGGAAGTTCCAAATACATTTGTAAACTGAAGAACATGACTTTAAGGTAAACAACATTCTTAAAAAGGCCTCACTTTAATGCTTCACCATGTATTTTGTTTACAAATGTAAAACACTCCCTGCCCAGCAAATCTTGACTGTTTAACTTAGCATGACGATTCTCAGCTTTAGAAAGAAGATAGCGTGTGTTTCAAGAACACGTGGAATAAAATATTCCAATGTAAACAAGAAATATCTTTAAAAATATGACGTTAATAGAGATTAAACAACAGTGAATGCGTTTGTATGTACAGCTATTTATATAGGTTCGTCCCGAAACAGGTTTCAATATGCATCAACAAACAGTAATGTTATAATCGAAGAAATTTCTAATAAAATTTCAAGAATATGAAGCACATTTTTCAAATTTTTATCATTTAAAAAATGGTGCGTAACATTGTTTTTACTTAGTATAGTAATATCTACCAATGGAAGACGTGCAAATATTCATTCGGCATTGCTATACTTCATCATTTCTAAAAAGGTCAAAAGTGAGGTTAATCATCTACATCGAAAGTGTACTGTTATGTTGTGCTTTTAAATGATGGAAGAGTGTAAGTAAGGACTAAATAAAACTTTACTATGCCCCAAAAAGTGGTATAGAGTAGTAACACTTCCCGTCCGTTATACCGTCTGTCCGTCCCATCTTCTGTGCACAACTCCTTTCAAAAATTCTCATTGATGTTCACCAAACTTTCACAGAATGATCATTATCATGTGCTACAATGCGTATTATCAGGGCGTTTGTAATTCAATCATCTCTGGCATAGCTATTGCCCTTTTAAAAAAATACTTTATGCTGCTTCTGTGCACAACTCTCACATTTCTCATGCAATTTTCAACAGTCTTTTACAGAATGATCATTATCAAGTGTCGTAGCGCATATATACTCAGACTTTTGTGATTTGATTATTTTTGGCGGAGTTATTGTCCTTTGTAAATTTTACTTAATATTGGTTTTGTGTGCAGTTCCTACAATTTTATAACTGAACTATATTTTCGCTTATGATGTTCAACTGGAACATAAAAATCCTAAAGTTAAAAGTAAAGAAATTTTTTGAACATTTTTTTCTGTAAAATACCTATGGGTATAAAACATTAGGTCAATATCTTTTGAAACACATCAGTTTTGGAAATTTATTGATTTTACCAGCCATTCAAATAAGTAAAGGACATATAATAGTATTATCCCTGGACTTATGGGTACTTTGTTCAGTTCACAGACTGCAAACAATTTTGGCACAATTGAGGAAGGTAACATCATATTATAAGCTACTATGATTGTGTCATTGTCATGTTTCGGAGGCATCCGTGTTTTTGCCACATTTCTTGCTTTAATCTGTGTTGAATTTCTTTTTTTAAAGTGTGTCAATACTAAACTCATTCTGCATGTTGCTGTCAACGAGTACATTGATGATGCATTTTAATAAGCCCATGCTAATTATAATTCTAACACGATCTGAAAATAGCCTATACAAAGAAGAAAATAAACTCGGGTTATCCTGCAGTATACCACGCGCGTGCGCTTGTTGTTTTAGCTGTTCCGTGAACCGCCGTCACCCCACGTATAATTTTTTATTTATGAAAGTCACGTGATGTTTGTAAATACTACCGTAGGAATCGTAGTATTACCGGCGTACAACAACAACAAAGTTCGGCTGCAAAATGGCACAAAAAACCAATTTACTTAGAATGGGCACAATTTATGAAATTCGCGTGGTTTAGGGGACTGGAGGGTGATTGACAAGAAATTTGATGGTCATGTAACACGGTATTTGCTACAATTCACACACGCTTGCCGACTTTCGCGTAAGCGACCTTGTGACGTTTTACATATGCTATTTTTCGCATCTGAGGACATGGACATCTTTTATATGTTTGGACATTTAATTTATTAGTAAATTGCAATTTTAGTTCGAAATAAAAAAAGAAATTATCAACTGATGAAAAGTGTGTTGTTTATTTGTTCATTTATTGGATAGATCAACTTATAATGTGGAAGCCAACTCTTACATATATCGAGGGAGGAGATTTTAACGGCCAAACCCAGAATGTTTTTACGATCGTAAGAAGTAGTTAACACTTATTTCACAATGTGGTTGCAATTGATTGTTTGGTCGTGTTAGAATCGAAATAATAAGTTCGTTATTTATAAATTCGTTAGTTGTAAATTCGTTCTTATGCGAAACAATATATCACTCAAGCCTACGGCCTTCGTGATATATTCCTACCCATAAAAACTCAAAACGTGGGTTATTCTACGATAAACCACGCCTGGATACTTATTATTTCTTAAATAATGTGTATATAATTGCAGAGTTATAGACGCTTCATCCCCTTTAAACTCAGATTAAAAATTAATAGTTTTCAAAAATCAAAGGCATTTTCTGTCAGCAAACAAATTTTTACAATCTTGTCTTCTTAAATTTGTCCTGAAAAAAAGTTTTATAACCGTGTTGAATACACAAGTTGAGAATTAACGCGTGTTTGATAAAGTCTTAATGGCTATCAACTGTATAAACAAACGACCCATGAGTACTTGTTTATTTATTCTTCTTTCCAATTTTCACGATCTGTTATATGTCAGAATTTGAATGTAAATCCACAAATCATTGTGCATAAAAGATTTTGAAAGTTCAAAGATAAAGGAATGCTCAGTGAAATAGGGACGAAGAAATTACCTGTTCACATAACGTGCAGTATTTTACAGTTCATGTTTATCAATACCAAGGTGATTTATCCTTGTATAAATCCATGTCGAATATTACTAAACTAAATAAGTTTTGAGACAAAATATTTTATGATATATGTTTTGCATGGCGATTTTTATCATCCACTTGTGCATTATGATATATGTTCTGCATAATAAGTAAGTTTTTGTCATTATTTTGATAAACGTTTTGTCATTAAATTAATCTTGATAAAACAGTCATTAAAAAATAAAATGACATTTTACACATAACATTTGTGTTGCTGTTTATTTCACATAGGATATATGCAAATGAACCACTCCTTGGTATGAGCAATTTCATGAGAGGTGAATGTGTAAAAGGAAGCGTTATAAAATGTTTATCTCCTGTCGTAACCAGTATGCGTTAGGGATGACTCAAATATATGTATTCTATAACTTTGCTTAAATAGTTTAATGCATTTCATATCCAATGCTTGACAAAGGTTTTTGTATATTAAACAATAGTCTCAAATATATTGAAAGATGATGTAATTCAAATGATCACATAATTTAACGTTTACTTATTTTATCGTTAGAAGATCAAATTATGAGACTTTTATAAAAACCTATTTTTTTTAAATTAAAAAAAACATGTTCACTTAATTAAACTGAAATTGATTTTAGTCAAAATTTAACCACTTACGTTATCAGACTGTTGACTGCGCTTGTACGTAAACACTTTATATGTCAAGCCGAGTTAAGGGTGCTGAATTAAACCTCTCTGCCATCCTCCCTCCACCACACACACACACACACACACACACACACACACTGAAAACGAAACTTAACTCACTCGCCAAAGAGCTAAAATATACATCTATAAATGATTTGCCGTCTGACATTAAACATTAACGATCTGAACTTACCTCCTGAAAAGGAAAAGGAACCCATAAGAGCCAAAAATAAAATAACTCGCCATCGAAGTAACATATCCATCTTCGGAGTGCCTCAACTATTTAAGAGCAACACGTCTACTGATAAAAAATCACGGATGAACATAATCCCGAATTCAATGCGGAAGCACAAATATTAAAGTGATTTTGATTTGTGAGGTTAAACAATATTTAAACATTTATCGACTTCCTTCTCTCGTGATTGATTAACGAAAAGGAATACAAATAGCGTTAAAGAAAAAGCTAAATAATGACAAAACTTAGAGAACGAAACACCCTGATAGAATCATTATATTCAAGCTGTGTAGGAATACAAATAGTGTTAAAGAAAAGCTAAATAATGACAAAACTTAGAGAACGAAACATCCTGATAGAATCATTTTATCCAAGCTGTGTAGGAATACAAATAGCCTTAAAGAAAAGCTAAATAATGACAAAACTTAGAGAACGAAACATCCTGATAGAATCATTTTATCCAAGCTGTGTAGGAATACAAATAGTGTTAAAGAAAAGCTAAATAATGACAAAACTTTGAGGACGAAACATCCTGATAGAATCATTATATCCAAGCTGTGTAGGAATACAAATAGTGTTAAAGAAAAGCTAAATAATGACAACACTTAGAGGACGAAACATCCTGATAGAATCATTTTATCCAAGCTGTGTAGGAATACAAATAGTGTTAAAGAAAAGCTAAATAATGACAAAACTTCGAGGACGAAACATCCTGATAGAATCATTTTATGCAAGCTGTGTAGGAATACAAATAGTGTTAAAGAAAAGCTAAATAATGACAAAACTTAGAGGACGAAACATCCTGATAGAATCATTTTATCCAAGCTGTGTAGGAATACAAATAGTGTTAAAGAAAAGCTAAATAATGACAAAACTTCGAGGACGAAACATCCTGATAGAATCATTTTATCCAAGCTGTGTAGGAATACAAATAGTGTTAAAGAAAAGCTAAATAATGACAAAACTTAGAGGACGAAACATCCTGATAGAATCATTTTATGCAAGCTGTGTAGGAATACAAATAGTGTTAAAGAAAAGCTAAATAATGACAAAACTTAGAGGACGAAACATCCTGATAGAATCATTTTATCCAAGCTGTGTAGGAATACAAATAGCCTTAAAGAAAAGCTAAATAATGACAACACTTAGAGGACGAAACATCCTGATAGAATCATTTTATCCAAGCTGTGTAGGAATACAAATAGCCTTAAAGAAAAGCTAAATAATGACAACACTTAGAGGACGAAACATCTTGATAGAATCATTTTATCCAAGCTGTGTAGGAATACAAATAGCCTTAAAGAAAAGCTAAATAATGACAAAACTTAGAGGACGAAACATCCTGATAGAATCATTTTATCCAAGCTGTGTAGGAATACAAATAGCGCTTAAGAAAAGCTAAATACTGACAAAACTTCGAGGACGAAACATCCTGATAGAATCATTTTATCCAAGCTGTGTAGGAATACAAATAGCGTTAAAGAAAAGCTAAATACTGACAAAACTTAGAGGACGAAACATCCTGATAGAATCATTTTATCCAAGCTGTGTAGGAATACAAATAGCGCTTAAGAAAAGCTAAATACTGACAAAACTTAGAGGACGAAACATCCTGATAGAATCATTTTATCCAAGCTGTGTAGGAATACAAATAGCCTTAAAGAAAAGCTAAATACTGACAAAACTTTGAGGACGAAACATCCTGATAGAATCATTTTATCCAAGCTGTGTAGGAATACAAATAGCGTTAAAGAAAAGCTAAATAATGACAAAACTTAGAGGACGAAACATCCTGATAGAATCATAATATCCAAGCTGTGTAGGAATACAAATAGCGTTAAAGAAAAGCTAAATACTGACAAAACTTAGAGGACGAAACATCCTGATAGAATCATTTTATCCAAGCTGTGTAGGAATACAAATAGCCTTAAAGAAAAGCTAAATAATGACAAACTTTAGAGGACGAAACATCCTGATAGAATCATTTTATCCAAGCTGTGTAGGAATACAAATAGCGCTAAAGAAAAGCTAAATACTGACAAAACTTAGAGGACGAAACATCCTGATAGAATCATTTTATCCAAGCTGTGTAGGAATACAAATAGCGTTAAAGAAAAGCTAAATAATGACAAAACTTAGAGGACGAAACATCCTGATAGAATCATTTTATCCAAGCTGTGTAGGAATACAAATAGCCTTAAAGAAAAGCTAAATAATGACAAAACTTTGAGGACGAAACATCCTGATAGAATCATTTTATCCAAGCTGTGTAAGAATACAAATAGCGTTAAAGAAAAGCTAAATAATGACAAAACTTAGAGGACGAAACATTCTGATAGAATCATTATATCCAAGCTGTGTAGGAATACAAATAGCGTTAAAGAAAGGCTAAATACTGACAAAACTTAGAGGACGAAACATCCTGATAGAATCATTTTATGCAAGCTGTGTAGGAATACAAATAGCCTTAAAGAAAAGCTAAATAATGACAAAACTTAGAGGACGAAACATCCTGATAGAATCATTTTATCCAAGCTGTGTAGGAATACAAATAGCGCTTAAGAAAAGCTAAATACTGACAAAACTTCGAGGACGAAACATCCTGATAGAATCATTTTATCCAAGCTGTGTAGGAATACAAATAGCCTTAAAGAAAAGCTAAATAATGGCAAAACTTCGAGGACGAAACATCCTGATAGAATCATTTTATCCAAGCTGTGTAGGAATACAAATAGCCTTAAAGAAAAGCTAAATAATGACAAAACTTAGAGGACGAAACATCCTGATAGAATCATTTTATCCAAGCTGTGTAGGAATACAAATAGCGTTAAAGAAAAACTAAATAATGACAAAACTTAGATGACGAAACATCCTGATAGAATCATTTTATCCAAGCTGTGTAGGCACTTTGTACTGTCTTGAACCTTGGGCCTGATTTCAGTCTAAAGGTAGGATGGCTGAGCGTTGCTTATTAAAATCTTTTTGTTACACTCTGTTGTTTTGAGCACTAGTCAACGTTTAAAGTAAGGTTTTTCAATTATTGGGGTTTAACGCCAATTTTAACAGCTGTGGTCAAATGCCGGCAGTCAGTCCACCTAACAGGTGTTCCAACCAGTTTATTAACCAATTTCTCCGCAAGTGACTGACTATGTCCGCACTTGCCTCAGAGGTGAGGGACAAACGACCTATAGACGCATTATCTGAGGTAAATTATCAAGGAGAAATTTTCCCTGATGGGGATCGAAACGGGAACTCAAGGATTGAAAGCCCGATGCTCTACCGATTGAGCTAACCAGGTTTAAATAACAGCAATTACGTAGCTCATTGTAAACGCAATCCTTCCAGTGTTTACACAATGCAACCTCAAGAGATCATGTTAGTGTTCTTCAAGACAAAATTGGCGGTCGGTAGAGTAACTTATATCGATTCATGTAGCAGAATGTGATCGATGCTTATATCATCTGCAATGGTTGCTGCTATGACCAACGCTCCCTGAAGGGTTTGATTATATACATACAAAAGAAGTATTGTTCGGATGATAAGAATTGTTTTGGTCGAAACGGTTTTATACGTAGTGTATTCTTTGTTTTACTTCACCTTCCCTTGCCTTTAAATTCTTTTTAGACGAAGTGACAACTTCTATTACTTATTTTGAATAAACATTCAAATGAGTTACAGCTCTGAATAAATAATAAATTTATTTAATTTACTTTTATTGATTTTATCCTATGATTTATAAATACCACAAAATTCATCTACTCAACAAAATGAAATGAAGTTCTATGTTTGAATAAAAGCTTTATCAACTATTTTAAAGTACGATATCAAATTAAATTGAGTCGACATTTATCATTTTAATACACTGATAAACGAGGTCTTTAAACCCCCATATACGTACAATTTGAAACCGAAAATAAATGAATGAATGAATGAATGAATGAATTAACTAATTTTTTTTCTATTGTTAGAATAAGATACCTTAAAACTGACTCGAACTGATAGGTATTCTTCACATTTATTTGTTTATAATTTGTAAATGAAAGATAATTGATAAGATTAAGAAGAATATAAATTTAGAAACGTTTCCTTTGGAAAAATTGAAAGTAAGAAATTGTTCATTTGTATTAAATTTCCATCAAGCTTAAACTTATTCAACTAACAAGGTAAGACAAATTTAAATGCATTCCATTTCTCTTTTCCTGCATTGATTTATTTAAAACCTGTCGCGTTTTAATTTTTTTTTCAGGATGAAGTATGTGTTAAACTTTGATATATCCCTGTAAGGAACAACATGAACGTCCAGTCCAATAAACCTACTGTGACAGTTTGTCACTCTGATAAACATGATGTGACAGTTTTTCAGTCTGATAAACCTACTGTGACAGTTTGTCACTCTGAAATCCTACAAGGACAGTTTGTCAGCCTGATAAACTTACTATGAGAGTTTGTCACTCTGATAACCTCTGACAGTTTATCTTTCTGATAAACTTACTACGCTAGTTTTCTAGTATGAAAAACCTGATGTGATGGTTTTTCACTCTGATTAACTTATCGTGACAGTTTGTCACTCTGACAAACCTTCCACGACAGCTTGTCACTCTAGTAAACCTATTATGCCAGTTTCTCAGTCTGATAAACCTACCGTGACGGTTTATTACTCTGAAAAACCTTCTATTACAGGTTGATCAGACTGACAAACTGATAAACCTACTGTGATAGTTTATTCGTCTGATAAACTTACTGTGACAGTTTGTTAGTCTGATTAGCCTACCGTGACAGTTTGTGAGTCTTATAATCCTACCATGACAGTTTGTCACTCTGATAAACCTACTGGGACAGTTTGCCAGTCTGATAAATCTTCTATGTCAGTTTGTTTATAATAAACCTACTCTGACAGTTTGTCACTCTGATGAACCTGCTATGACAGTTTGTCACTCTGATAAACATAATATGACAGTTTGTCGGTCTGATAAAGCTATTGTACAGTTTTTCAGTCTGATTAACCTACTGTGACAGTTTTTCAATCTGTTAAACCTACTCCACTATACCTACTTTAAACTGTGAATACATACTGAGACTATCTGGCAGTCTGATAAACCTCCAGTGACTGGTTTCAGTTTGGTAAACTAACTGTGACTATTTGACAGGCCGATTACCAAATGTGACTGCTTGTCGGTCTGTTTGTCGTTCTGTATGACAAACTTACTACGACTGTTTATAAGAATGATAAACCTTCTGTGACTATTTTGTAGTCAAATTAATCTACTGTGACTGTTTGTCAATCAGATATACCTACTTCGACTGTTTGTCTGTATGATAAACCTACTACGACTGTTTATAAGAATGATAAACCTTCTGTGACTATTTTGTAGTCAAATTAATCTACTGAGACTGTTTGTCAATCAGATAAACATACTGTGACTGTAAGATAGTTTGATAAACTTATTGTTGGAAAAATCTACTGTAACTGTTTGGCAGTCTGTGAAATCTACTGTGACTGTTTGTCTGTCAGATTAATCTTATGTGATGTTTGTTTATGAGATATATTTATGTGACTGTTTGTAACCTACTTTGACTGTTTGTAAGTATGATAAACCTACTGTTAGTTTTTCAGTCAGATAAACCTTCTGTGACTGTTTGTCAGTCAGATAGACATATTGTGACTATCTGCCAGTCAAGTAAGCCTACTGTAACTTTTTATTGTCTGATAAACGTACTGTGACTGTCCAACCGTCCATTTTACCAACTGTGACTGTTTGTCAGTCTTATTTACCTACTGAGACTTTCTGACAGTCTGTGAAATCTACTGTGACTGTTTGACAGTCTAGGTAATCTACTGTGACAGTTTGTGTGTCAGATAAATGTAGTGTCACTGTTTGACATTCTGATTTGTCAGTCATATAAACTTAATGTGACTGTTTGTCAGTCTGATATAACTACTCTGACTGTGTGTCGGTCAGATTAACCTATGTGACTGTTTTATGCAGTCTTATTAACCTACTGTGGCTATTGTCAGTCTGATAAGAAAAACTTTTGTGACTGTTTGTCAGCCAGATAAACCTACTGTGACGGCTTGTCAAAATATATTCGTTCACCTCCCGTTTTATCTTTATGTTCGAAGGTCCTGCTTAAGCGCACTGACAACGACAGAGAAAACATTACATATGTAACTTAGATTTTTTTTATCAGGAACAAGTATTATTACTGTATACCTCATTGATTGCTGATTATCGACAGGAGACTGGATTAAGACAATATATTACATTAAGCCTTGCGTTTAAAGTATTGAAACTATCTCACTACGTAACTGTTTAGTACTAAGATTTTTGTCTCAGTTTCTTAAGTTATTCTAGCTCGCTAAAAAATTCTCATTATCAGCTGACTGTTAAAGTTTTACACGAAAAATTACATCGAGTGTGTGTGAGGTGTTCTTCCTCAATCACAAATGAAAAATATAAGATTTTTTCTTTCTATTTATTTTCATATTCATAATTTGCGAATTGTCTATAGAATTAATTAAGTTTCCAAACTGGAACTACTGAACATTACTAAATTAATTTTTTTTTTACATATTTGAAACGTAAATACTTGTGCTGATAAATCACTAAAGTTGATAATGAATAGTCGTTTGTAAGATGGCCTTTAATCGTTCAAAGATGTCGTCAGGAGAAATATTTATATTCAATAGAAACGATATTCAAGTTTCCCCCGTTGTTTCCCAACTAACCTCTCCTAGGTGGGCAACGCCATAGTGTAAAGCAATTTAACTGTAGCAAAGAATTTTCTAGGAATCGTGCAGATAAAAATGATGGACCCCAAGTTCAGAACAAAATATCTAATGAAACAATTTGATATGTTGAAAACAAATTGACTTTCAGACTCTGATCTACATAAGCAAGCATGTGACACCGCTTGCATAAACAAGAGGGCCAAGATGGCCCTATATCGCTCACCTGAATATGACTGCTTTTAACAAAGTTGCTATGGACCTGGTTAATTGACCCCAGATGACCCATATTCAAACTTGACCTAGAAATTATTGAAACAATCTTTCTGACAAACTTCAAGGTTGTTTGTACTGAAAATGTTACCTAAATGCATGTTAACAAGGTTTTTCCATATTTGGGGTCTGTGACCTAGTTTTTGACCCCAGATGACCTTTATTCGAATCTGAGCTAGAAATCACTAAAACATCCTTTCTCACAAATTTCCAGATTATTTGGATTGAAAAGTAGCTTCTAGAGTGTTAACAAGTTTTTTTCTATTTTTGGGCTCTGTGACCTAGTTTTTGATTTCAGATGACCCATTCAAATTTAACCTAGAAATCATTGAAACAACCTTTCTGACAGATTCCTGGTTATTTGAACTGAAAATGTTACCTCTAGAGTGTTAACAAGGTTTTTCCATATTTTGGCTCTGTGAACTAGTTTTTGACCCCAGATGACCCAATTTTGAACATGAGCTAAAAATCATCAAAACAACTTTTCTGTCAAATTTCTGGGATATTTTGACTGAAAATGTAACCTCTAGAGTGTTAACAAGGTTTTTCTATTTTTGGGCTCTGTGACCTAGTTTTTGAACCCAGATGACCCATATTCGAACTTGAGCTAGAAATCATAGAAACAACCTGTCTAACAAATTTCCAGATTATTTGGACTGAAAATGTTACTTCTCCTCCTACAAGAAGATTTTCAAAGATTTCACTATATAAGCCTATGTAAAACCAATGACCCCGGGGTGGGGCCAAATTTGTCCCCAGGGGTATAATTTGAACAAACTTGGTAGACGTCCACTAGACAATGCTACATACCAAATCTTAAGGCTCAGGGCCTTGTGGTTTCTGACAAGATTTTCGAAGTTTTTCCTATATAAGCCTATGTAAAACCAATGACCCCAGGGTGGGGCCAAATTTGACCCCAGAGTTATGATTTGAACAAACTTGGTAGAGGTCCAATAGAAAATGCTACATACCAAATATCTTAGCTCTATGCCTTACGGTTTCTGACAAGAAGATTTTTAAAGTTTTTCCTATATAACTCTATGTAAAACAAGTTACCCCTGGGGCGGGGCCATTTTTGACCCAGAGGCCATGATTTGAACAAACTTGGTAGAGGTCCACTAGACAATGCTGCACACGAAATATCTTAGCTCTATGCCTTACGGTTTCTGACAAGAAGATTTTTAAAGTTTTTCCTATATAACTCTATGTAAAACAAGTTACCCCTGGGGCAGGGCCATTTTTGACCCAGAGGCCATGATTTGAACAAACTTGTTAGAGGTCCACTAGACAATGCTACATACCAAATATCTAAGCTCTATGCCTTAGGGTTTCTGACAAGAAGATTTTTGAAGTTTTTCCTATATAACTCTATGTAAAACAAGTTACCCCTGGGGCGGGGCCATTTTTGACCCCATGATCATAATTTGAACAAACTTGGTAGAGGTCCACTAGACAATGCTGCAGACCAAATATCTTAGCTCTACGCCTTACGGTTTCTGACAAGAAGATTTTTAAAGTTTTTCCTATATAACTCTATGTAAAACAAGTTACCCCTGGGGCGGGGCCATTTTTGACCCCATGATCATAATTTGAACAAACTTGGTAGAGGTCCACTAGATGATGCTTTATACCAAATATCAAAGCTCCAGGCCTTGTGGTTTCTGACAAGAAGATTTTTAAAGATCCAACTTTTAAAATCTGTTTTTAGCTCCTGTGACCCAGAAATGCAATGAACCGGAACCATTTGAACAAACTTGGTAGAGCTTCAAGGAACATTTTAGGCAAGTTTCATTAAATTTTGCCCAGTGGTTTCAGAGGAGATGTCATTTGAATGAATTGTGGACGACGGACGGACGGACGGACGGACGCCGGACAATCAAGGATCCTAAAAGCTCACATGAGCATGCTTAGGTGAGCTAAAAAGCCACCACGTAACTATTCTCACTTTAACCTTTGACTTTTTTTAATGATATTTAAATAAAAATGTAAAATATTAATAAAATTCAAAAATAAAATTTTCATTTTTATGTAATGTGATGTTTTATGGCGCCCCTTTCAGTTAAATTTAGTCATGTCGAAATGCAAGATTTGACACATTTGCATCCGTAATTCTACAGGGAATGTTTTAACTAAAATTTATTTTGAATAAAAGCGATTATTTCACCGTATATCAACTGAGAAAACCTGGGTAACACCCATCCTTTAGTATAAGTCACTATAGCATTAACAGCCAAGTTCCTGTACACATTTAGCATAGTATTTCTAATTCGAATAAGATTAGACGAAATGTATTTCCTTTGTGTAAATTTAAAGGGGCTGTGCTCCAGATGACAAAAAAAGAAAGTTTTCTTGTATTATAAATTTCTTGTAATATTTATGACTAATGCTTAAAAAATAACTTACTGACAAAAAATAAAACAAATAATTACATTATAAATTGATTTTTCCCTTTCAAAGTGCTATACCGTAACGCGACGGTATAACTATATCGTATAAGATTTAAAGTAAATATCTATAATATTACATGCGGCTATGGTGGTGACAGTAAAAGCGTTGGAAATATTTTGTTAACATGAAGGTCCAGCGTTCAAATCAGGCTGGAGCGAAAATATTTTGTTTATTCTATTTTGACTGTTATAATCAGTTTTGAAGTAAAATATTATGTTGTTATAATCTCACGGCATCTAAATATATAATTTATGAAAAATTTTTTTTATGTCAAATCTGGAGTACAGCATCTTTAAAGATAAATATGGTATAATTATAATTGAGTCTCTTCTTTTACCTTTATCCACTATTGCCCCGAAATGAGTGTTCTTCATTAGGAAATTTTTATATCACATTTATCTTTTAAAACGGGGTGTAGAATATTGGCAGTGTTGACTATGTTCATTCAAGATTATTCAGATGATTTCCATCCCAAGAACACAACCATGGTGTAGAAAGACGGATTATTGAGCCAACACATTTCAGATTCTTAATGAAAAAAAAATTCTGGAATAGATGTGTAAATAGTAACTTGTTCTTATGTTGGGTGGCTTTCTGCATAAAAACTCACGTGTGGTACATATTAAATGCTGTTAACTGATACATTGTTTTTAAAATCAAATTTTCGGAATAGAAGATGAAATACAAAAAAGATCCATAAGACAATACATAGTTGCTAAATTTAATTAGTTCTTGAATGTTTACTTGAAAAAAGAAGATATTCTTCAATTTCATGTAACAATCAGGCACAAACAAAGTCCACATTTTATAGATTTCGGACATTTAATCAAGAACAAATGGTTTTACTTTAACTGTTCAATCAATACTGACAGTGACAATTAACAGTGACTTACCAAACTAAAACAGCATGTCACCCAAATATAACGTAAAGACATTCTATACACCACAAGACACCACAAAAGACAAATGAAGAGCTAAAATGCACCATTCTTTGAAACTGTATTAAAGAATAAAACATGATAGTTAACATGCAGTTGTTGAGCGAGATGTTTAGAATAAAGCTTGGCCATTTTCCAAAGTTGTTTAAATGATGCAAATAGTAGTTTCAACTTTTAGAAAATGTGTTTTGCACAACTCAATTTTTCAACTTGAATAGTCGGGGGTCGTTGTTTAATAGTAGTCTTTCGTGTGTTAAATATTTTAAGATTAATATAAAATAAATGTGTACATCATAAATCAAATAAAATAGCATAATAAGCAGTAGTCAATTTATTTTTTTGTCCAACTGTACATGTTTTCACTCCACTGTCAAGCAAAAATTTTACAATGATCCTTTTCACTTACAAAACCTTCAATCCTTTTACCGAGTGGAGTGTGGGGTATTCGTCTCTTCTGTGACAAGCTGTAGTTAGTATGTTGATGGCAGTGCAGAAGGTATCACTTCATGAAGAGCTACATTTTACTTATCAATGTAAAAAGTCTTCAGATGATTATTCTGACAAGACGTTGATGAATCTTGAGGCTTATTTTGTAAAGGCCATGCTTAAATTTATATGTCCACATACGTCATTTTAATAAAAGACCATCTTTGCTGGCAGGTAATGATTATATTGGAGTATGATACAATCATAAAGAAATAAGGTCACCGACAGTAAAACGTTTTTTTTTTTTTTGTTTTTTTTTACATTTATTAATCCTTGCAGATAACGTCACAGGTAGAAGCAGCATAACTAGGATCTTTGATAATACATGTGAATGAAATAACAACGTCAATACTCACGACTATGCTACATGAAGCAAGCTTGGAAATTTGATTAAAAGTTATTATATTGATGACGCATGTTTTCAAAATGACAAAGTTATCAAAACAAAAATTAAAAAGTAGCAACGTACACTTTCTGTTATCTGACAACAGACACAAGTACAGCTTATTCAGCATTGCCGGTCGGCAGGGGTTTTTAGTTGCAGTATGACTTTTTTTATAGACTGTGCTCTGCATGAGATTGAATGCGATAAAATCATGACAAGATTTCAACATATTCATTCCAAAAATAAATTTTACTTAGAAGAATAAGAGAGACAGACAGACAGACAGACAGAGCTAAATGGGTATCGATATTGAAATGAAAGTACTAACGTTCTTAAACTACTGTCAAAAATAAATGATTTTTTTCCTCAGAATATAGAACATAGAGCATCTTAGAAGTAGCACAATGTTTAAATGGCATCATTTCATTAATTTACAGCTGGAACTATTTCTTACATATTGAAAGTTTAATAACATGTGTCAATACAAAATCCGCCATTTTTTATTTCAATTTCTAGACTGTATCAGTAATTTAAACGTTATGATTAAAGGTAAACACTTAAACTGCAATCAACTGTGTAACAGATCAATCAAAGGCACAAAATATGACTGCTATTGTCAAGAAGATTAACAGCAGTGGAAACATGTTTAATTCAGTATTTTCAACGATTCACAAGGGTTATAAATGTCAGTTTAACTGATAATCATTTAATATAATGACTCTGCAGTGTGTAATTGTCGCTGCTGTTTCAAATAGCTTTATTCATGAACAATTTACAATCTTGATCCATGGCTCTGTACAATGCAAATGACCGCTTAAACGAATGCGTTTCATCTTGCCTGTGTAAAAGACATAACAGTTTCAGTTCAAATTACAGTCTTTTGTAATGAAAATATAAATGATCAGATAATGCTGCTTTATTTTTTAACAGTCGTTTAACTCGTAAACAAAATTAACGCGTTTTTAATCTTAAAGCTTTAATGGTTCAAACAAAGTTTTGACTTTCCTACAGTGACTGATTTAGGATCTATATCAGTCGCAGTTTGAGTGAACTGGAATGTATCTCACTGTTAGAACACAGTATCATATTAGTAAGCATTCATTTGCAAAGATTGAATATAAAAGCAGTGAACGCGACCTCAGTATTGGTCAGCAGGGGAAGATGAAATATTGTGATGACATCGATAAGTTTATTCATTCGAGATTGTCAGTTTAATTACCTACATTTTTATATTTAACGTCATATATCGTAAAAAATCTCGACACGTAGACATACATGTATTTGACACATTCTATACTGATCTATATTCATAAATCAAGTATATACTGTCTTAGTCCAGGAAACCTTGCCGCAGTAGGATATTGATGTATTTTAACACTGGCAATATCCTCCGCGACGTTTAGGGCACATTATAAATATCCAAATGAAAAACGGGTGCCCGAACGTCTCGTAAATGAGACTAATACGGATCCCTATTGTCTGACAAAAAAGTTGTATAATGCACGGTTGCAGATAGATGGTATTATGGTATAAATTTGTACAATTAGTGGTTATCACACTATTTTCAACAGTACATTGTTAACTTCAATAAATTTATGATTGGCAAACATAACTAAGCATGAATTGTATCCGACATGATTGCGTACAAATAGCTATTGTTTTTATAGACTCTCTTTCTGAATGCAGTTCTGTACAACTAAAAATTTAGATTTGTTCAGTGTTATTAAAAGGTAGAAGCAAGCAAGTTACTTTATCAAAAGATGTTAATGTGACTTATCAGTCGGATGTGTTTTAGCAGTAAACAGATCGTGTGTACAGCCAACTGGTAGACTCGTATGTTTTTTTCTCTCTCTCCAGACCAGTCATTTACATAAAAGATCCCCTTGTGGGTTTGTAATTGCATTTGTTACACATTAGGTTTTTATCATCTCACAATTTATCAGAAATTGGCAATTGTCTTGCTTGTATAACTGATAAACAGTTGCTACGATACAGTCACAAAGTGCTTTGAACGATTGTAATTGAAATTTTACACAGAAAAAAATGTGGAAATGATTTCAACACCTGTAGAAAGATAAAAGTAAAACGCTTTGAAGTAACGATTATCAGAACAAGCTTCTGCGTTATGACAAAGGCTTCTATTTGCAATAATGCACTCAGTCTGAAAAAAAGTTGTCTCAGTTTGTGATATAAAGCATTTTGTAAATCAATATCACTAACCCTCGATGCATTCCCACAACTTAATCCATTATTAAAGGTGTTTAAAACTGCGGATAAGTGATAATTCTTCATTTCACACATACAAATATATTAATATGAATAAATCTTTTGATCCATTTCAAAATACCATTCAGTTACACCGAATGCTGTATCCGATTAGTTGTAGGCTATATTTATCACATGAAAAATAAGGGAATATTGAATTTTGAAAATAAGTGAAACAGTAAAACATAACTGTTTTAAATGGCAAGAATCGGCTAATTGATTTCTTTCAGGAGTACCGGCCAAAAAAATTTATTTACTTTCCAGCAGAATGAAAACAAACCCACAAAACTTTTATGCTCGTGAAGAAAGAATAGTTACTACTTTTACGCCCTCGCATGGTTTGGGTATATGATTTCAAATCTGTAATTAAGATCAGTTGTCATTAGAGCACCCTGATGACTTTACAGTAACCAATACCAGAGAAATAAAAACTTCATACAGATTGACTGCATGGTAAATCATAACCTATTCTCATAAAGTCTCATTGACTGTATGAACGTTTGTGTTGCTTGAGGACTTAGAGTAAAACTTTATCGAAGTCATCATAGATCCATTGTTCGTGTCGTTGATTTGTTTATTAGGAAACATTCAGCTAAATGGATCGCAGAAGTGTATACACGTATACAAAGCAGCTCAGCGTTTTTTTGTAATATAAATCTTATTTTTTATCATTTAATGTAGTTCATTTGGTAATCACATCACTGTGACATGAAAGATCATTTAGTTTGTTCTGTATGCTAAGAAAGTTTTGTTTTCGTAAATGCAAAGATTAATTATACATTTGTTCAGGAGTGGTAGATAAAGAAAAAAGTGCCAAGAAAGTACAATGTATTACAATGATAGGATAAGATAAGGAGAATGAAGTATTTTACGGACATGAAAGTTCGTACCAGAATTATGCAATGCATCTGAAAAAGACCACCCTAAGTGGGATTCAAATTCAGGTCCTCCCGTATCGAACACCAATGCGACCATTGAACTAAAGAATCGATTCCCTTACGTAGGTGTCAGTTGTTTTTCTACAATTATAGGTCGGTGTGTCATGGACCATAACAAATAGTAGCATTAGATAGAGATAAAAATTGTTATTTTTCTAAATTTTAATTCGAATGTTTGACAATGAAAGTCATTATCAGTTTATTTCGTTTTTTTTCTCTCAAGTGGTTGAGAGGCTAACAAGAGTTAAAGAAAAATAATGCCAATTTTATGTATTCGTGTTAAAGTTTATCTAAAGTTTGAAGATGACCAAATGCTGAGGGTCTCTTCCGTTGTGGGTCACTTAAAGTAGAGCGAATAAGGTAAACTTTGAACTTACAGTAGTGGTAAACCTAGTTAAGGCTGGCGGTACAACATTAGCTGATTTGTCCTACAAGTTCACAAGGTCAAGATGTGCTGGTTTGGTCATTGAAATCTTTGATATGTCATATGAAATAGAATTTTATGTACTTAAAACAACTTTCCCCAGAAAAGAGGTAATTGTCATTGCAGATTAAATTATTCAAGATATTAACACAAACAGAAAATAAAAACAATTTTACAGAAAAAATATCGATTTGCATGTTGCAAACATGATGAGTTCCAGCACACAGGTTTTACATGTTTGCTTTGTGAAATGAAGTGAAAGAGTAAAAATATATTTTTGCTATTGTGGAATAAAAGCAAACAGCTTTGTGATCTTTATCCGAAAGGTTTTTGCATTTTACTAATGACCTTAAAAGAATACGTAATCAAGAGTTCTTTTCAAGTATCAAACAAAAGAGATTTAACGACATATTTTAATACCAGTAAGTGTTAGCTGTTATTATCTCAATAACAGGGAAATCTATTAAAATAACCATTATCACTGCATTCATTCTTTATCAATGTTGTTTAAATGAAAAAATAAAATAAAAAATGCTTCCACTTAAAATAGACGTGTAATTAGTAGGGATGGGAACGAATACTAAAATCAATATTCGAATATTCGCTTTGCCATATTCGAATATATTCGAATATTCGTTTTTCAGTTCAGTCAGTTACCCGAATTTTGGTATCCGAACATTGGTACAGTTTTATCACCTGTACGTTGTCGGGGAAACAGCTATGTGTTATCTAGAAATGGCGTAGAAATATGGAAATTTTAAATACTTATGAAGTGATTGGCAATACATAATATATTCTGTTCATCAAAACCGCGTGAAATAAGTCCAAACACGAGAGGTGTGCATGTTTTTTTTTTTCGTCTTTTTTGTTTTGTTTGTTTTCTTTTCCCTGTATAGCTTATTTCAACATTGTTCAGCGATGATCAAACATAATGCGAGGATGATATTTTTTTAAAATAAACTTATAAGAGGAAAATATTTGAGCTATTCTACTGATTGGGCAACTAAAAAGTAATATCAATAGAGTTATAAACGTGACCGGATTCGAATATTCGGTCGATTTTCGAATATTCGAACATTCGTTCCCATCCCTAGTAATTAGTAACTTGTTATTAGTATTAAAAGTCTTTCGTACAGCCTGAGAAATATGGCGCCATGAAATCTAAGCGGTGTCTTATAAATGAATGTGTATGGAGAGCCATAAGACATCGGGTAAGATGAAATAATAAAAACATAAGATCATATTAGGGAATATGATAAATATGAAAAAGTAACATGATACCTTGCCTTTTTTAGCTGACCTCAAACAACTTCTTCTCCTGAACTGCTGGGCCAATCTTGCTGAAATTGGCAGAAATGTTACTTGCATGAAGCTTTACCAAAATTGTTCAAATGGTTTAGGTCCATTGCATTTCTAGGCCACAAGAGCTAAAAATAGATTTTCAAAGATGGAACTTTAAAAATCTTCTTCTCCGAAACCACAAGGCCTGGAGCTTAGATATTTGGTATGAAGCATCATCTAGTAGACCTTCTACCAAGTTTGCTCAAATTATGACCGTGGGGTCAAACCTGACCCCATCCCAGGGGTCAGTTGATTTTACATAGATTTATATAGGGAAAACTTAAAAAATCTTCTTGTCAGAAACCACAAGGCCTAGAGTTTAGATATTTAGGTGTGCAGCATTGTCCAGTGGACCTTTACAAAGTTTGTTCAAATCATGGCTCCTGTGTCAAAAATGGCCTAGCCCCGGGGGTCACATGTTTTACATAGAGTTATATAGGAGAAACTTTAAAAAATCTTCTTGTCAGAAACTGCAAGGCCTAGATTTTAGATATTTATTGTGTAGCATTGTCCAGTAGACCTCTACCAACTTTGTTCAAATCATGGCTCCTGGGTCAAAAATGGCCCATGCCCCAGGGGTCAAATGTTTTATATAGAGTTATATAGGAAAAACCTTAAAAAATCTTCTTGTCAGAAACCGCAAGGCCTAGAGTTTAGATATTTGGTGTGCAGCATTGTCCAGTAGACCTCTAATAAGTTTCTTCAAATCATAGCCACTGGGTCAAAATAGGCCCCACCCCGGGGATCAATTGATTTTACATAGGCTTATATAGGAAATCTTTAAAAGTCTTCTTCTCAGAAACCACAATGCCTACAGCTTAGATATTTGGTATGTAGCATTGTCTAGTAGACCTCTATCAAGTTTGTTCAAATTATGTCCCCTGGATCAAAATTGGCCACGCCCCAGGGTTCTCTTGATTTACATATAGTTATATAGGAAAAACATGAAAAATCATTTTTCTCCGAAACTAATAGGACTAGACCTTAGATATTTGGTGTGGAGTATTGTGTTGAGACCCTTTACCAGTATTGTTTATATGTTGTCCCCGGGGCCAAAATTGGCCCCGCCCCGGGGGCCCTTAATATGTTAAAAAGGCAATCTTTAAAAATCTTCTTACTGGAAACCTCAATGCCTACAGCTTAGATATTTGGTATGCAGCTTTGTCTAGTGGATGTCTACCAAGTTGGTACAAATTATGTCCCCTGGGTCAAAATTAGCCACGCCCCAGGGTTCTCTTGGTTTAAATATAGTTATATAGGAAAAACATGAAAAATCATTTTTCTTCCAAACTAATAGGACTAGACCTTAGATATTTGGTGTGGAGTATTGTGTTGAGAACCTTTACCAGTATTGTTTATATGTTGGCCCCGGGGTCAAAATTGGCCCCGCCCCGGGGGCCCTTAATATGTAAAAAGGGCAATCTTTAAAAATCTTCTTACTGGAAACCTCAATGCCTACAGCTTAGATATTTGGTATGCAGTATTGTCTAGTGAACCTCTACCTAGTTTGTTCAAAACATGTCCCCGGGGTCACAATTGGCCCTGCCCAAGGGGTCACAAGTTTTAAATAGCAGTATAGAAGAAAATCTTTAAAAATCTTCTTGTCTGAAACCAGAAGGCTTAGAATTTTAAAATTTGGCATGAAGCAAGCTTTATCAAGCTTTTTGAAATTATTAGATTAGGTTAAAGGTCACGGAGGCTAAAAATAGATTTATCTACTGTACCTATAGAGCCTTCATTTATAGACCAATATTTTTGATATTTAGTATATAGGTTCCTTGCATGGACGTCTACCCATTGGTAGGGTTTGAGGTCACTGGGTCAAGGTCAAGGTCAGCATAGCTTATGATAGATATGTCTACTTTCTGTCATATAGCCTTTATTTATTGACTGATATTTTACATATTTGGTTTGTAGGCACTTACATATTTTCAATTAAAAAATGAAATACTGCTTAACAGCAAACCTACAGCCAAAGTACTCAGGTGAGCGATCCAGGGCCATCATGGCCCTCTTGTTTAATATACATATCTTGGTTTAATTCAAATCTGGCTTCAATTCTTTTATTTAACAACTGAATGGTTGTCTTTCTAAATATTTGTTATCTTGACCCATTACTTGTTTGGAAGCAAGCAATGAAGTACTCCTTCTACTGGTTATACTTTCACAAAGGTGTGTTTGCTTGAAATTTGATGCAACAACCTTCAATCCTTCCGTGCAAGACGCTGAACAAATCATCGAGATATATGTGGCAACTATATTTAGAAAATGCCAGATACGAAATATCAACATAGATATCTCCACGTGCCAAAAGTCTTTAAAACACTTAATTTACAATCTGATTACAGTCTTGTGAAACATGTGTCCATTAAATGCTGAATGAATGATTAACTTGATCTCGTTAATATTTTAATGGCAATGCAGAAATTTTCTTTTCACCAAAACGCTAATTACAGTTTTCAGATGAATATTCTGACAAGACGCTTAATTCTCTTGATGAATCTTAAGAGGCTTATTTTATAAGAGATACGCCTAAATGTATCCTAATAACGTCTATAATAAAAGACCATCTTTGCCGACAGGCTATGATTATATTAAACTTTGACGCAAGCATAAAGACATAAGGTATTCGAAAGTAAAACTTCATTACAAATCCTTGCAGATAATGTTACATGTAATAGCAGTAAAACAAGGGTCTTTGATAAACATGTGCCAAATGCAAAAATATGACCGCTATTTTCTAGATGAGTCATAGCAGTTGACACGTGTTTAATTCTGTATTTTAAACAACTCACAAGGGTTATAAATGTCAGTTTAACTGTTAATCATTTAATATAATGACTCTGCAGTGTGTAATTGTCGCTGCTGTTTCAAATAGCTTTATTCGTGAACAATTTCAAATCATCAAATGGAAAAAAAGTGAAACTGATGACAGCCATTGATTCAATCATTGCATTCTTGTAAAATGTAGACATTGGCCAAGATAAAGTAAAGACCATCAACCTCAGAGATGGATTATTAAACACTTAATTGAGGGTTAAATATTTTGACAGAATTATTAAGTTAGTGTTTAAAAGCATAGTTACTAATGATGAAAATACTTTTTACATTGCAAATGGCCGCCAAAATCGGACGTGTGTCATTTTTTTTTCTGAAAGCAAAACATAAACGTTAAATTCATAGTCTCTTATATAAAATATGAATGACTGGACTATGCTGCCAAATGTCTTTAACAGTAAAGTAACTCGTTAAGAAATATAAAAGCGTTCTGTAGTCTTAAAACTTTAAGAATTTAAAGATTAAAAGGGAGTAGTTCTAGTGCGGTATATATGCGGCGCTTCAGCGCTACAGAAAAGACGCAATCACACCGAGGCAACAACGCGTTTTCATGCTGGCGTCTTTTCATGTTGTCGCGTTCACACTACGCATAAACCTCGCTGGCGCCTCTTCTTATTTCGTCTTTTCGCATCGGCGCCTTTCCTTTTTTCGCGTTGTCGCGAGAACACGAAAAGACGACGAGATAAAAAAAAACGACGTTAAGCTAAGGGCAGAAATCAGCCACCATAACCTTTAATGAACGATATCGAAAAACAATCATATGTTCGATCATTATGATTAACTAGATCGTGTACTTATTCTCACATTGTAATAAATTGGACATAGTTTTGGAAATATCGATTCTAGAAATAGATGTAAATGAAAGATAACTCTGCATTGAATATCTTAAAGTTTATAGGCACATTGACTGATGACATCACAAGCACCTGTTACCAAAATATAGCTGAATTACTGGTTGGCAAAGAGCACCAATATTTATATACATTTGATAGCAGCAGAATTTTTAACTTTATATAACTTTTTTCTTTGTCAGCCAAATTTTAAGATTCTTATATCATTTGAAAGCTCTTTAAATTCATATTTTGAAAATATAAGCAGATTTTGAATTTTTGCTTTTAAAGAAGAAAACTAAACTAATTTATACCTGTCATTTCAGCATTTTTCTAGCAGCTCAGATGCACTATGTTTAACCATTTACAAACAAAAAAGTAAACAGTTTTGACAATTATTTTTTTTAAAAAATGTAAAATATAAGTTTACAGACCTTTTAAATGATATAAAAAATTGAATTATTTGATGAAAAATGACTTTGTAACTGTAATTACAAAATCACTATGTTTTGCATTTTTATCAACCGCCATGTTTTTGCCAACCTTCAAAAAGTTACCTGTATGTCTTATCAGTTACTTGTTACTATTAATAGATTTCAAAACAATAACATTAAACGTTCCTATACAGTTTAATAAAGTCACTGGAAGTGACGATAAATCTGTAGTTGAAAATAGGTTTAAAACAATATCTTGAACAAGTGACCATTGGTAAGAGGTATGGAAACAAGGAAAATTCAAATGGACTTGAGTCCATTTGAGTGTACGGTTTTTACTGCATTTTTAAGGAACCTTTAGCTACAGCATTCTATTTTGTTTTCAGACGCCAGTAAAAAGAAATTTAATATATATCTTTAAATTGATTACCTGTCTTGTTCAGACAAATTATAACTAATGTAATTCACAGTTTTTAACGAACAACAACATATTTGTTCAACATTTTATTTCCATATATCTCTTGACGTTAATGGTGATAATTATGATTATTCTGAAACAGTGTTTGTTTTGTTAAGTAACAAAATAACGTGAATTTCATGGAATAACATGCTTCAACAGAATAACAAACTTGCTTGAATAGAATAACAAATACACTTGTAATATCAATTATGATAATAAACTATGACCATGCATAGATTACTTTGATATAATTCAACATATTAAAGACCAGGTGAGGAACAGTCACTGTCGTAGCAAAGTACTTCCAGGAACCAGACAGAATTTTTAACTTTAGATGTCTTTTTCCTTTTTTGAGCCGAATTTTATTATTTGAAAACATTTAACATAAACATTTTACCATTTTACATCATTTGAAAGCTCTTTAAATTCATATTTTGAAAATAAAAGCAGATTTTGAATTTTTGCTTTTAAAAAAGAGAACTAAACTAATTTATACCTGTCGTTTCAGCATTTTTTCAGCATTTTTCTAGCAGCTTAGATCCACTAAGTTTAACCATTTACAAACAAGATAGTGAACAGTTTTGAAAATTATTTTTTATATATGTAAAGTATGAGTTTACAGACCTTTTAAACGATATAAAATATTGAATTGTTTGATGAAAAATGACTTTGTAACTGTAATTACAAAATTACTATGTTTTACATTTTTATCAAGTTACCTGTATCTCTTATCAGTTACTTGTTACTATTAATAGATTTCAAAAACAATAACATGTTCCTACACAATATTACCAGACAGTCACGTGATTCTGTTCGTAATTCTGTCCGAGGATTTCCGGAATAACACAACTTCGCAAATTGATTCAACAGGTAGTACATCGTAAAAATACGTAATGCTTCGGCAATAATCGGATCTTCTAACAGCCAATCAAAACATAGAATTACATAATATTGGATAACACTAATCCCGCTCCAATTGTACATATAGGAATATAATACTGGCAATTTTCCGTACAGAAAAGTATTTTTTTATTTGTGTTTTCCTACTTTACTATCACCTTATCATTTCCAGCATATTTAACATTTTGACTGTAGCAACGAAATTACCAGTTTTTTCCTAAACTTGATTTACATGATTAAAGTTTCAAGTTTCTTGATTCGAAAACACATTCTAAATACAACTTCTTTTTGACGACACATAGACATACTTATATTTTACACAATCTAGATTGGTCCACTAATTCTCGAAAGATTGTGTAAATCAGGAAATTTTCTGAAATATTGGAGTTTCATTACGAATATTGTTGGCAAACAAGGATAACGGGTATTTTGAGTTACATGAACGTGAAGATAAATCATTTCTGCGTCGCATGACATCAGTATTGTATGTGATATACATTGAACGAGAAAAATATGCGATGTAAATCAACGCGTGTTGAATGTTTACATCTGACAAACATTTATATCTTTATGTTTTTAAGGTATAACAGCGAATTTTAGCTGAAACGTTTTCAGAGAGGCACCAAACTTGGTATACGAGTTCCTTATGGCTTCGCATTAGTGAAACAAGTACAATTTCTATACCCCAAGTGTCTGTGGATTGGTCTGTGATCATCTAAATACCAATCTCTATTGTCTGACAAAAGTTGTATAATGCACTGCTACAGTCAGCTGACTTTAGGGTATATTTGTAAATTCGTATAAGTAATGCTTGCTTATTCATGCTATAACATATAAAATTATTTAAGTTGTTTTAAATAAACTTTATTTCAGGTGAATTTTGCAAGAGTACATAGTAAACTTGAATAAACTGACGATGATTGACAAACAAAATTTAAGCATAAATTGAATCTGACATGATTACGTAAAAATTCTTGTTTTGTTTATAGTTTTTCATTCTGAATTTAGTTTTATACAATTAAATATTTAGATTTGTTTAGTCACAGTTCAAAGAAGAAGCCAGTAAATGTTTTTTAAAAAAAGTATTAATGTAACTTATCTGTTAAATATGTTTTAGCAATGATCAGATCGTATGTTCTGCATATTGACTTCGGTCACGATTCAGGAAAAAAAACTTGTATGTTTTTTTCCTCTCTCGACCAAACAGTCACATGAAAGATCCCCCTGTGGGTGTGTAATTGCATTTGTTACACATTGGCTTTATTATCTCACACTTTGTCAGAAAATGGTAATTGTCCTACTTGTATAACTTGTATGCCGTTGCTAAGATACACTCAAAGAGTACTTTGAACGGTATTAATTGAAATTTTGCAGAGAAAACAAATTGTGAAAATTACTTCATCAACAGCAGAAAGATAAAATCAAGAAAAGAATATAACGATGCATTCTCACAACAATAACCCATTATAAAAATTCAATTCCCCCCGCGCCCCCGTGGGATACAAATCCGCACCGAACGGCTTCAGCCGCGTTGCAGTGCAAAGTAAAAACACCTTAGACCACTTGCCTATCCAAAAAAATGGGATATAAGTGTCCACACCACGCCGGTGACAGGCGTTATGGTAACACTGACTTTTTTACGGGGAGACTTTTTACAGCATCAACACTGCACACATAGCGCTGCTGTCAACTATTCAAACTTCCTGTATGATTTGAACCCACACCGAACGGCACCAACCGCCTTAACGTGTGCCCGAAATTGTGCATAGGTATTTATTGTACCTTGTCGCAAATGCAAATATACATTCTATTTAAAAATGCTACTCTGATTATACTTTATTTTATATCCTATTAGGTGTAATCTATAAAGGAATAATTAATTTTGAAATTAAGTGAAACATTTTTTCCACAGCAGCAAAGATTCGGCTTATTTAAATTACTCATACTTATTTACTTTCCCGCAAAAAAGTACTTTTATGTTCGTGAAGAAAGAAAAGTAACAACATCTACGCCCTCGCACGATTTGTGTATTTGTCATAGCCAATTGTCTTAAGAACTCTCTGATGACTTTACAGTAACGAAGATCTGAGAAATAAAAAGCTTCATACAGATTGATTGCATGTTAGGTTATGATATCATCAGTTTTAAGCACAGCCTATTCACATTAGTCTTATTGTGTGAGCGTTAATGTTGTTTGAGGACTTAGAGTAAACCTTCATCGAAGTCAGTGAATCATTTGTTTGATTATCGGGAAACATTAATCTAAATGGGTTTCTTATTAGTGCATTTACAAAACAGTTTTGATATTTGTGCTGAACATGATCAATTTTCAAAATTTTAAATCATTTAACGCAGGTCATTTGGTACAACAGTGTGACATAAAACACTCATTTGTTTTTTTTTCTTTTTTTGTTCACGTCAATAGTAAGGTCAACATTTGGTCACGTATGGTAGAAAAGAATTAACAAAAACCTTTTCGAGAAAGCACAAGTCATTACAAGAAGAGAGTAAGATAAATAGAAACAAATTAGTAGAATTAAACAGGAATGAAAATATTCTATTACTTGATATAATTGGAATATTTGAAGGTCATTGTAAGTGTTTTTTTTTTCAAATTGTCAGTATTCTTACAAGAATGCAAAAACTTGATGCAATTTTTTTACATTTGTATCGTTTAAAAGTTTATCTTAGTAAGATAAGCAAATGCTGAGGGTCTCTTTTGCTGAAAATTATATGAAAGGTGTAATTTTTGGATATACATAACTAAGTCTGACGGTAACATTTGCTAATTAATCTTAAAATTTCTGAAAGTGAAGGTCGTATGGGTTCGGCCACTGAAACCAGGAAAGCTACGTTTAATGGAAAGCTACATTTAACGTGTTCTTGTCAAACGGTTATCTTTTGACAAGAAACTTAATTTTGACAGCATCTCGTGAATTTATTTCAAAATTCTGAAACGCTGCATACTTGCTGAATTATGAACCTTGTTTAACTTTCACATTTTCAAACGATTAAGCTATAATGTGCTTATCATTACACCGTAAACATTGTATATAAGCAAGATTGGTCCTTCCCGATAACTATTCCCAAGATCTTTCGGAAAAAAGAGTGAAAAACGCATATCAGAAAAAAATACGTCAAAAATTAGAGAGGAAAAGCAACCATTAGTTTATATATTGATCAATTAAAAAAAGACACAACAATTAATGAAAACCCGCGGGGTTACCGCCTTGCAACAGTCAATGGCGAAACATTAATGGTCGCAAAATGGCCGCTTTCGATGTTGTGGTAGAAAAGTGTTAGACAAAATTAGGATTGTCGTTGTTAAAACCTCTTTAAGAATTATTGTGTATTATATTATAATTGTGGAAATAAAAGCTATGCCGCATAGAATACGCTTATCCGTAAAATATAATGTTCGATACGCTTCGACAATTACGGGGATGATCTCGTACTTTTTCGATTTTGTCAGCGACAATCTTATTGGTTCAGAAGTTTGTCGATAAAGCACGTTTTACAGCCTCATCATCACAGCATGAGTGTAATGGTTTTCAAGAAATGATTTTATCAAATTGGGATATACCAATCTAAAGCCGTTCATACGAAAATGAAACTTGACATGAAGTTTCTACGAGGTTAGGCGGTTACTGAGTGAATTTGTTCACAAATAGTAAAACATTTTATATAATTGGTCGGCCTTTTAATGAGTCATTTGATCGATTGTATAAGTTACTACTCTTAAAATGATAGTATTCACATGAAGGCACAATGTACATGTGACAAACTTCACAGCCAGGAAAATAGAAGCAAAACAACATTCCACTTTTAGTTTCGACAATATAATGATAAATCCAAAACTATCATTACCTTTATTCTGAATAAATCACTATCAAATTCGATACGCGTTTTCATTTCTTCGTAATGTATTGTTTGGAAAGCAAACAGTTTTTATAGGTGTCAGACACAGATGTTTATTTTACTTGTTACAATTCCTTACAAAAAATGGAACAGTGAACAAGCACGCAAGGTTTTTATTTTTCAGCTTTTAAGGCCGTACCTGTAATTTTTTTCTTTTAACTTAAGTGACGTTAAAGTTGTGAGACCTACTTCTTTCGTTATTTTATGATGTTGTCTGATTGTTTTGTTAGCTCTGATACTTTTGTTGTGTGTCCTTGTTTTTAGATATCTGTATTTGTTTCATTTTGTCGTTCAGAGATTTATTTACAAATCATTCTGTACTCACATAGAAATAAACCATATTAATGGGCATATTGAATATTCAGCATTCACAAGATGAAAACTTATCACTTTTGCATTTTCTAATAAACATTTGAGAGTTTGAAATTAATTTGTATCTATAAAATGCAATTTAACGACACATTTTAATAACAGTAAGTGATTAGCAATTATTGAATTACTGAATAATCCACAACATGATTCATACATGAATAATATTAAAATTTTGTTTAAAAGTAAAAACAAAACAAAAACAAAACAAGAACTGTCACTGTAAGACGACTATGCACACGAAGTGGTGCTTTGACCTTTGAGCTGAGAACCAGTCATTCTGGGGTCAAGGTCAAACAAATACAGATCAGTGGGAAGGTCTTGTCCAAAGGGGTGTTGTTTCTTAGTATGAAGTAAATCTACTAACTTTAAGGTGAAGGTCATTCAGGGGTCAAAGTCAAACAAATATAGGTCAGTAGGAAGGACGGACTGACGGAAGGACAGTTCAAAAACTATATGCCTCCCTACGGGGGCATAAAAAACGTGTTTTCAAAAAAGTAATACACGTTGATTTTTCCACATCAAGAACAATATACACTAACATGTGACAATTGTAATTCATAGCGACGAAGGGTATGTTTAGCTAGATTAAAAAGTATAACCAATTTAGGGTAAAATGTTCTTTGTTTAAGTAAATAAATTGAATCAGTCTTTACTTATAATCGCGAACATGTATTACAGCAAAAGAGTGAATATTCTGAAAAGTTCGAAAATATTTCTGTTTTCCGAATACTTACATTTTCTCAGTGGACTAGAACAACGTCAGTGGAACTGGACTGGAAATTTTATCTTGCATGTTTATTTATAATATATCTTTAAAGCATGCAGATCGGTATAATTAAAAATGTACTTTTTCTCTACTGTGTTAATCTTTGTAAATAATCAAGTTCCCAGTTGAATTCGAACCCTCACCGAACCGACCGCCTAGCAATGCAAAATAAGAACGCCTTACACCATTAAGTATTAATTACATTATGCTAATAGCAATGTACAAGAAACAATATTTTCGAAAACGTCGACTTCAGAGAATTCCGATTGATTTAATATAGAATAAGGTATGCCCGTGTAGCTTCGTAGCACTTGCCACGGTCCGCTTAATGCATCTTTACCAGTTACCGTAAGGAAATTCATGTTGCACAAATTTCAAGCCTTGCTGGTAATTTAAGTATCATTTACCTGAAACGTTCGATTTGATGAACTTATTATGATGGCAGCAGGATTATTACTCCATCTTTTACCATAGAAGACAAAAATGTGAATCTTGTAATATAGTGTTTATTCAAGCTGAATATAATCATTAACATCTTTGTTTTTGCATACAGTAGTACTCATATTTTCCGAGATTCTTGCCGGTTTAGACATATATTCGGCTTCAGTCACGCAAATGATACAACTTGGTTTTAATTACACTTACGTTTCTGTTTCTACATGTCTAGTTCCAACAAATAGTTCAAAAGATTAAGGTTATTGGAAAATAAAAGTTCCCAGCCTTCTTTTTCCGATGTTAACTCCTTAAATTCGATACAACAACTTAAAAATCACTTTTACGATCTAATGATAATGAACTGTCTAAGAATTAGCTTTTCCCGACCAATGCATTAATACGTGTACTTTTATAAAGCGGCCATTGGTATGTCTTTTAAGCTTTTACGATATCTCAGTGGGAAGAGGACTGAATACTACCATAAAATGATTCACTCAAACTGATCCGATTTGCAAGTTCTTTGACAATCTGCTTTCTAAAATAGTTTTAATTGTGGATACTTAGTACTTCAGAGCAAATCAATATGATAAGCATGCAACTGCACGTGAGGGTAAGCTTTAAAAATTAACCTTTATTTACAGACAAACAGAAATACTATAAACGGATTTGTTGATTAAATGCTAGAATGGTCAGATTCGGTTCAAACGAATGTGGATGTTGTCGGTAAATGTCCTTAGATGTCAATGGCCATCTTAAGGGTTTTAGTTTTCATACACGTGACGCTTTTCACATGTGTTCAGTATTAACCTTACATTAAGCGGTTCTTATATTAAATATCAAAAAACACTGGTATTGCTTTTTAAGCTCACCTGACCACGATATGCTTAAAGTTAGCTTTCGTGATTGCCATGTGAGCGTCGTGCGTCATTGCGTCGTAATGATATAACTTTAAAAAAAATCTTCATCTCCTTTGAAATCTAGAGTCAAAAGTGATTAACTTTTGCAGGCACATTCTTTAAATGAATATTTCAAGGTAGCTGGAAGAATGTCAAAGGACTCTGGTTGCTATGGCAACATGAATGAAAACTTTAAAAAAACCACCAGGCCCAGAGCTCCGAAATTTGATTTTAGCATTGTTTGGAGACCGTTTTTAAGTTTATTAAAATATGTCCCTTTGGACACATGTTTTAAATAAAAATATAAACAAAGTATTTTAAATTCATCTTGTATGTAACTACAAGGCCTAGACGTCAAAATTTGCAGATCATTGTTTATTGGGCTTCTACGCAAATTGCTCAAACTTTCTTTCTTTGGTAATTTTTGCTCTGTCCCAGGGGCCAGATGTTTTAAATAGACTTATATAGATAAACCTTAAAATATATTTATTCTTGTCAGAAACGATTTGCTTGAGACTTCTGATTTTGGTGTGTAGCTTTATACAGTTAAACTTTACCAAACGTGTTCAAATTACGTCAGTGGAGTCATTATTGGCTCCACCCTTGGAGTAATAATTTTAACACAGAAATATACAGGTTCGTTTAAAATTCCTCTTGTCTGAAACTAGAGGGGAGGAGGAGGGAGGATGGGGGTCACATTTTAAGCTTAAAGAAACTTACGAAGTCATATGGACAACTTTTTTTCATGTATCAAATACATGCAACATTTTCTAGATCTAGTTTTTACGGTGATATCCAATCCATTCATTGCACTTGTCGTTTTTATCCGCTGAACAAGTTAGTCTTATCTGAAACCAAAAGATCCAGTGGTTTGGACTTTGTGATAAAGCATTGTGCAGGAGGTCGCTACCAATGTCATTCAAACTTGCCACTGGGGTCATATTTGGTTCCATCCCAGGGGGTAGATATTTTACATATACATAAAAATATAAAGGATGAAACAAAAAAACTATTAAAACCTATTTATCTAGCTTTGGTATTGGCGATGCATTTGTCTTTCTTATCACCTATACTCAGATGATCGCTTTAGTGCCACTACTACCTTCTTGTATGTTGTTAAGCTGCTTACCGCTGCCAAACATTGAGATACTAAAGCGTATTCCTGTTTTCTTTCAGACTAAGACACGTGTTTTTTTTTCTTTGTTCGAATAAAGAAAAACAGGGGTTAAATCTTAATGAGTTTAGGTTAAAACTCTAGGTAAAGCCACAAAATCAGGATGAAATCATTTTTTCACACAATTTGCTTTAAATGCTATCACTTTTATATAGTGTTGATAAAGATTTTGTTATTTATGTTTTTTTATCCCTGTTCTCAAAGACACATTCATAACACACGATATGTAAATTAGTACTTTTTAGCTCACCTGAACAAGTGCTCAGGATGAGCTAATGTGATCACTCAAGTCTGTCCGTCCAGCGTCTGTTTCAAACCACTTAGATGATTTTGATGAAACTTCACAGGAAATTTCCATTCCCTGTAGAACTCTGGTTGCCATGGCAACCAATATGTAAACAACTTTTAACTTTTTAAATCTTCTTGTCTGAAACCGCAAAGCCTAGAGTTAAAAAAAACTTATAAACATCTGGTGTGTAGCTTTGTCGAGTAGATCTCTACCAGTTTTGATCAAAACATGACCACTTGCGTCAATATTGGCCCCGGCCAGTGGGACACTTGATTTAACATAGACATTATAGAGGGGAAACTAAGAAATCGTCTTGTCAGAAACCACAAGGCCTACAGCGTAGATATGTTGTACGTAGCATTGTCTAGTAGACCTACACCAAGACTGTCCAAGTTGTACTCTTGCGGTTAAAAAGTGCCCCGCCCCAGGGTCACTGGGTTTCATATATACATACAAAAACAAACATTTAAAATTCTCCTCTGAAATCACATGGTTTGGAGTCTTAATATTTTGTGTGTAGCATTGTCTAGTAGACCTCTTAATAATAATATTGTTCAAATTATGTCCCTAGGGTCTAAATAAGCCCCACCCCAGGTGTCATTTAGTTTTGTAAAGACTTATGTAGCCAACATCTCCTCACCATTGACTTGATCCCCTCCAAAACATTTCCCCCATTTCTTTATTTTTGGAAGGGAATGTTATTGCTGCCCCCTCCCCCTCGCCCGGTCATTTTTTCATATCTATGTTTAGGAATGGTATGTACATGCCCCCTCCTACTACTCACTCTCGGTATCAGCGATTTGGCATGTCTAATTCAGAACATAAATCTTTAGCACAAGAACAACATGAGTAAAATCGCTGACGGACAGACTGTGTCGTTTTCAGATCTATCCTTAGGCAGTTTGCATATTTTTCGTAAAATTCAAGGTAAGACTAATTAATCTGTGCATTGCTTTTTGAAAAATTTCTATAATGATTTTCATTAAAACAGTGCTAATTATTAAAAATGACAGTACGTTTGGATCAAATAACTTTAGAGAAAAAGAACCATTTACACTTACTGTTTGGAACAAACAAAAGACAGACAAAAATATACCAAACAATAAATGTTCATCCTGATATATTTGGAATTCAGCGTTAAACATTCGAAAAAGGACCTAACACTATCTTTTATTTTTGACAAAGTCTATGACAAAGTCAAACTGTAGTACAAATATCGACATTTTCCTTTTCTCACTGTTTGTATTGTTTAAAGTGATAAACATGATAAAGAGATCTTACATTAAATCTGCAAGTTTGTAATGCACAATTGGAAAAAATATCTTAGCAACGAATATTAACATAACAGCAACCGTGTTGGCTGTGGTTTTATTTTCTGTAATTACATAATCAAAAACCCATGTGATGTTTTTAATTTTTCATATATATATATAGATATATATGGTTGCAATAAAGTTTTTGTTTGTCAGTCGTACGTCATACTTTTGCATTGCACAGATAACAGTCATAAAAAGTGTAATGAAATCATTTAAGTAACATAAAACGTTTTAGATTTAGTACAAGTATAACGGTAACGGTTTTAACTGTCTATATGGGTCTTGTATGATTTTTATATCATTTAATCGGACTGTCTGAATTGTACTTATATTGATTTAATACAACTGTATCTATATGGATTTTACACCAGTGGATTTGTATTGATTTATACAAATGAGTTTATGTCGGTCTTGTAAAAATGTTTCGCATCGTTATCAACTCGGTGTACAACCAAACGATTATTTTATACACGCAATTAGCATTACGCTTCAAAATATCAACTGATGGCTTCAACGAAATATGTTGAATGTTTTCAGTAACAAAATACCAGAATAAATTTAGCAAAGGAAAATTGTTATTTACATAATTACATAAAATTAAAACAAAAAACATTGTATTACATAGAATGGTCCTTTGAGGAGACATAACATACTTCTTCGAAAGCATCTAAAATAGTTCCTTTATTTTGTTGTGAAAAAAACCATGTCTGAAATAAAACATCGTCACCTTTTTCTGACCTCTTCGATACAACGGACACAAATAGGTATCGCTTGTGATTCTGTGAAACATGTAATTACCGTCTTTGTCGACAAGTTCAACTATAGTGCTATATTCTAATAATCACGTTCTGAGTATCAAGAAACCCTCTCAATCGCTTCGAAGACATGGCGATACTGTCACGAACTTAAAGATTAATCCTGCGTTTACAAGTTTACAATATGGGTTATTATTAAGTAGTGACAAATAAAGCTACAGGAAAAGGTAAGAACAATTCAATCAAAATCATATCCTTAGAACAACAAGGCCATGAGGATTTAATTTTGACCGATAAAAGGTCAAGCTGTAGTGAGTTTACCATCTTGCAATCAGAGGCACGGTTTTAATTTTGAATATGTAGATGACGTTTATATGTTAATTGCTATAAATCAGCATTGAGCTTGGGTCAAATATAACCAAATTCTAGTGTATCGGCACAAACATGTTGATACTTACAAACAAGAAGGCCATGGTGATCCTGGGTTGCTCACTTGAGTATTTTGGCTGTGGTTGTGGTATTTAGAAAATTAAGAAGCAGAATAACGAGATTTGAATTGAAGATTTTCATAGATCTTTTATCTATTATATTTTACAGAAGCGGATCAATTTTGACTCAAAGGGACATAATTTCAACAAGCGTGATATTGTATTCATTATAGAATGCTACATTATAAACATTTAAGCTCTAGGGCATACAGTTTCATTCCAAAAGATTTTCAAAAGTGTAAAGCAACTGGTCCCTGGGTAGGGTCAGTTCTGACTCCAGGGGGGAAATATTTGGTCAATCTTTGTAGAGGTTAACTATACGGTTTCAGACAGGAAGATTTTTAAAGTCGTCCCTATAATCAGCTTTTATTAATTCAAGTGACGCTGAGACAGGTCCATTATTGACTCCTGTGGCATAATTTGAACAATCTTAGTAGAGAACCCCTAGGTGATGCTCCATGCAAAATATCTTAGCCACTTACCTTGCAGTTTCAGACAAGTAGATTTTTACGTCTTCCCTAGGTAAACCTATGTAAAATAAGATGGCGCCCTGAGTAGGGCTATTAATGACCTCAAGCGGCATATTTTGAACAATCATGGTAGATGACCACTGTATGATGCTACTTGCCAAATATCTTAGGTCTCAGGCTGACGGGTCTTCAGAATAATATTTTCAAATATTAAATATTTTACACGAATATTACCCATTAAATATCTAAGCTCTTGGGTTTCAGACAAGAAGAGTATTTAAGTCTTCCCTGTATTAGACTATGTAAAATCAGATGAACTCCAGAGCTAGGTGTTTATGACCCCAGGGGCTTAACTGGAAAAATTTTGGTAGAAGTCCTCTAGGTGAAGCTGTATAGACAATAACTAAGCTCTAGGCCTTGTGGTTTCAGACAAGAATGTTTTCAAAGATTTCCTTTCCGTTGCCATTGCAACTAGATTTCTGGATGAAATTAAGTTCTTTGAACAATTTCGGTAAACCTTTGAAACAATTTCCGCAAAACTTCATTACTTTTCACACTGTGGCTTACGAGAGGATGTTGTTTAAAGTAAAACTTAAAGTAAAGTAAAGTGCTGATGGGAGTTAAAAAATACAGCCCAAACCTGTTTCAAAATATATTTTTGTCATTATATTTATACACTGCTTTCAATTTCATCAAATAAAACTACAGTAATTTAAAAAGTGTTTTATCTATTCAATTATTTGTTTTCTTTTTTTTTAAAGCAATGGGTCACAAGAAGCAAATACACTTAACACTGCTTCGATTCGTTCATTTGCAATTTTATTTAATGTCATTTCATTAACACATCCACAATGTTGCAATAATGAAAGCAAAATATCTGTTTGACATTGGACATCTATCAGATGAGATAATTGGTAATTGCATTTCTGTGTTACTTCCTGTGTTTTCAAGAAAAGTCTTGAACATTTAGGAAGAAACTCGCCTGAACCTATAACTAATGATATTGAAGCTGGAAAATGTTGTTTCGTTAATACAAATATTCTAGTTCATTAGAGAAGTTGAAACTAAGTGCCTTACCATTTAATCGGAAGATTATGTTTGTCATGAGAGGTTTGGAAGCAGAAACATAATAACAATGAGTTAATAAGTGCCTTTACGGTCGATTTGATTGACAGTTATTGAAAAGGGTCATAGTTTACACTTAACATTAATGCATTTTATCAAGAAAATATTTTGTTTTCTCTTCTAATGTCTGCTGTTTCTGGAACTCACATTTATTCAAGTACGATTGCAAATATAATTTTCAACGAAGAGTTGACTCAATCATATGTGAAGATGTTCTTCTAAATATGAAAGGCAAATTTAAAAATACCTTAATGCAATTTTAATTCATAAATGTTTGATAGTTTTCGAAATTATATCAGTTAGTGATATGTACTTTTGTAGATGCCGATGCAAATGAATTTGCCCAAACCCATACAATTTATATAAAATCGTTAGACATATAACAAAAAATTGGTAAAACTAAATAATGCTCCCCGAAGTATTTTTTTTGTTCAGAATGGCAGAAGTGTAAGAACTGTACTATCAATGGTATAGTAAGGATAATCATAATGAAACATATATGAGGATTTATAGTATAAAAAACTACATTTGTAAGGGCAGTTGTTGCAAAATTTACCTGCTACTTGTTTAATCTTTGAATGTTTGCCAGAATTTTAATACCACCACTTGCAAAACTGATAAGAGTTTCACGTATTCGGAACGCAGTAAAAAGTGACGTTACGATGTTCATTTCAGTAGCTTAAACTGTCACTTGACTGATACTCCAATCACAGCGAGGCAGTTTTCTAAGGTATACCTGTCAATAAAACAATGGGTCTTACAATCTACCCGCAGCAAGAAAAATGTGCCTGGGCGACGCCAAAGTTGCTGTGTCTTAATTGTTGCTGCGATGCTACCGGAAATCTTCACTCAATATTTTATTCTTACCACTTTTCCATTTCGTACACAGAATGACACTAGAATGACACTATTGACAGGTAAAAGGCGTAGCTTGAAAGAAACACATTGGTCGGCGGTTTGATTGATTTTTGACAGGTGTACCGACGAGTCTCGTTCTTTACCTAACACTGTAAACTTTAATCAGTTTTGGCTGGCAGGTGTAAAAAGTAGACCTGTACTTCATATAATCAGTGTTGTTCTTCAGAATTCCAGCTGATAAGCCATTGCTTTATCTATCGGTCGGGGTTGCTATATAAGTTTTATAAAGGGAGATAATTACAAAACCTAACTGATAAAAAGTGATGGTTCTTTAACATTGCACTTCCTCTCATTGGTCTTTATAACTATGTGAAGTTTTATTCAAGTTCTTTCAATACTTTTTCAAATTATTTTCCTAACAATCATTCATTATTAGGTATTATAAGAGATATAATAGTCTCTATAACTGTATGAAGATATGACGAGATATCATTGATACTTTAGAAGTTATACTTCAGACAAGCATTATTTACCTTTCAAGGGAGATAATTAAAAATTAAGCAATGTAGAATTAAGGTTCATTAACACTGCATTTTCTATCACTGCTCTCTGTCACTTTGTGAAGTTTAAATAAAATTCCGTAAACAGTTTTTTCTTGCATTAGTAGTTTTTGTTTTTCTTCAGCCTTCGCATTGAATAGCTTCTACTCTTTTCACCTTATAGACTAAAATTATGATGAAAAGATGATTTGAGCAGACATATTAAATACATTTTACTCAGAGCAAACCAAGCTGTAGCACAAACGTCGTAGAATTAAAACACATTGAAAAGAAACCATTTCCTGAAAAAATTATTGCGTTTACAGGGTTTCGCATGGAAATATATCCAAACAGTCTATCTGAAACAGAGATATTCTTCCATTTACCGTTAACTCTACAAAAAAGCGCGCCGTATTAGAACTTAATGTATTTTTTTTAAATTTCGTTTTCGCTCAATTGTATATTTGCCACGTTTCAGAAATGAAACAAATCTATTATTTTTGACGACAGTTATATATATTGATGCTCATATTACATTGTTATTATATATATCTATGCTTAAGAAACCATTTTTCTCTCTACCATTTTGTCCTCTAAACTGAGCAGAAATGCTGTAAATTAATCAATACAAATTCAATCAGGTTCAGACTAGCACTAGTGATTTTTTCTCAGAGAATCAAAGAGTCAACTATTAATCTTACGTTTGTATGCTTAGGTGCACATTTTCTAGTTCACTTATCATCTTGAACTCATTAGTTGTATTAAATCAGACACATACTTCCATAATGACTTGTAAATTAAAGACTCAAACACAAGATTTTACCTTTAGGTTCATATTCTAGCATCAAAGTAGGTTGCCATACAATGATAACAAATAGCACTGTATGTTCACAAGCTGCATCTTTATAACTTGGAACCTTAACAGTATTCGAAATCTATACAACTGACAGAAAATGTTCTTTTTACGCAAAGAGACCTAAGTTCTCAGCGTGTTTGGGACTAGGAAAACTTGAAAGCAATCTTTGCATGACAGAAAAAAACACTTTTAAAATAAAGGTATCGGTACCACAAATTAAGATAAAGCTCTTTGCACGTTGTATCGCCGATACACAAATTTAGTCAAAAATACAATTGCAGATTAAAATCATTAGTGCGACAAGGTGTTTCTTCTGATTTCTTTTCGCTATTTGTAATAAAACTTCTGCAAAGATGTACTTGTTTGAACCCAGGAAGCAGTTATCATATAAGTTGCAAGAACCTGCCTGCCTAGTATAGTCAGTATTGCTTGTTGGTAGTTAAACTTGAACTTGAAAGTCAAAAGGTGGGGTCTGAGAGTTTGTGAACTTCAAGGTTTCTCGTTAAGTCTTGAAAAGGCGTATAAACTCGATCATTTCTTGCTGATTTGACTCCAAGTGCTCTGGTCTCAGTAAGGTCATTGAGTACCTACCCTTTTTGCTCTACAATATCATTATCTTTTTTATGTTTTATACGTTTGTGTGCTATTACATGCAACATTATCGAGTTCATTGGTGGGATGGAATTAATTCACCACGACAACTTGTACTTGTTTGTTCGTATGAGAAAGTGTGAGATTGGTGTACCCTATTACCTGGTTAAAACCCCAAGTGGCAAATGTTTTGCCACTGATCGTTCCAAGGCGGGTTCTCATTTTCGTTGGTTGTTTGTGGTGTCTTTTTTAATTGATCAATATATTAATTTGTTGTCTCTAAACCTCTCTACGTTTTGACTGTGTGGGGGATGCTGTTTTTTCTATGTTTTTAATTTCTGATGCTGTAAAATCAGAAATTTTCGCGAGGGTTTAATTTTCGCTTTATTCGCGAATTCAATAAATTCGCGAAAATTGATCCTCGCGTATATATTACCGTTATAGAAGTTGAAAAAATGCTGAAATTCAAGGATCGCGTTCCACCATTACGTCCGCCATTACGAGTGATTTGGAACAGTTTTGCTTTATCCCTTACGCTACATGTATAGGATAAATATTAACGAAGTATTTGATTTATTGTTGTGGTAACTTTTATTGAAAATCGCTATGAGTGTCAATAGCATGTACTAATTATTCAATGGTCCATTTTATTTTTCAAATATTCCACAATTATTAAACGCCCGGGTTATCATCGTTTTGTCACATTTAACTTTTTCAAAAGCTTTCATGATCCACCTAGCGTGAAGTGACGTTTTAATGTCAATACTCTCGACTGGCCGATCTTCCCGTAGGCATTTTGTTACTTGCTCGGTGTAGTAGTCGGAAAAGCAATTTTTAATTTCTTCTTTGAAGATTTTGTTTGGTATTTGATCCATTGGTTGTAGTTCGTCGGTACATGATGCGGGAACATAAACGACCTTGATATTTTCTTTTTTCAACGTTTCAAGTACCATATTACCGGATTAAATAACAATCGAAGGTCAATATCGGCAATTACGTATATATATGACCGTTAAACAACTCCCGGACATGATGCGCATTTTTCACGCAGCGTGATTTTTACATTATCACCGGCAACATCGGGCTTCTCAGTATGGACGAAAAATGAAGATCTGAAATTTTGATTTTCGCGAATATTTAACCTCGCGAACCACTTTTGACTTAAAGATTCGCGAGATTTCGGCCTAGCGAAAATATCTGATTTTACAGTATGGGTTTCCCTTTTATGCTTAATTTAAATGCCAGTGTTCGTGAAGAATACTGATACAAAATTTAAACGACAAAAAATAACATGAATAATTTAAGCGCATCGGTCAATGAGGATTTTCATTTTCTTTAAGTTTAATCCCTTTAAAACTCAAAACGTTGATGGTAATTTAAGTTTATATTACTAAATAAACATTAATACAGATACATTGCATAATATTTAAAACATGTTGTTGGATGATATAAAAATCATGTCAATATGGAGAATTACTATTCCAATTTTCAGCTGTTGAACAAAATGAAAATACTGTAAAAATGTCACCATAAAAACAACAAAACAGTAAAAAAAACATTGACTTTGAAAAAATATATTTGTTTAGAACTATTGTTTGTTGAGTATTTAGCTGTTTATGACCTAAAAATTACAATGCCGACCTTAAAGTACATAAATCAGGCAAACGTTCTTGACAATACACATTCCCCATGTATAATCCCAGTCTCTTAACTCGTTAAGGACAATTGTTAATGTCGGAAACAGTATCAACCCGAGTATTTCCTGATCAGCTTTAAAAGTGCATGCCAGTTTAGTACTTCACAGGAAAGATACTTTCTCGTTATTAGATTTGGAGGTTAGGAAGCATAGCCGTCGTTTTGTCTCGGTAATCATATAATTAAAAAGTAATCCTACTTTTAATAAAGCACTGAAATTATTACACATCTTTACCGTAACATTAGGTTTTGAAGTGAAGCAAGTTAATTTCGAAAATACTCTTGTTTTGAATTTTTAGTGTTATGTAAATGCATATCAGGAAAAACCGCAGTCAGAAAAAGAGTCTCCCTCAAGTTATTTACAAGAGATCCTACAAGTTTTGTATAGTTTACTTTAAATATCTAAGGTATAAAATTTAAAATAAAATGATATTCATTAGGAAATACACTTGTCTTTTATCCATTGATTTTTTGTAATTGTCTGAGAAAGCTTTGACTTAGACTGTACATCAATTTTTCATATGTCATCTGATATTGTTCGATTGTAGCATCTCTGTTCTGTGTACATTTCTTTGTTTTTCTTTCTTCATTACCTTTGTAATATTCTGTCTAAGCATAGATATATCAGAGATAAAAAATCAGAAATCATAATGAAGGTGGCTGTATGATGTTCTAAACAATTATCCAGAAAATTATATATTATATCTCAGCAAATCAGTGGGAACCACTAATAGAGAAAAGGGGATTATTTAGAAATGCAATTAACATTTTTCATCAAGCAAACGTATGGTTGAGTTCTTATAACTCGAAACAGATGGGGATCAATCAGAAAAAAAGCCATTGCATGTTTTTGTCGGAAAGGGTCGATTTCAGTTTAATGTTTTGAAAGAATGGATTTGAAATCAATTTGTTAGAATCATCTAAATTGTTATTAAGAAACTTGGTCGTTGCAGTTTAAGTACTAAGTTAATTTTCTTCTGTTTTTTTCTTGCCAAAATTGCTCGGCGTTAATTAGATTCGCGATTCTTTATAATTTGTTATATTTCAATTATTCAAATTTTTCTCTAAAAGCGATGTGATTTTTGTAATTAAATCAAAGGTAACTATGGCAAAAAATGTGATTATCCCATTAGTTTTTACGTCATTTATTTTTGGAGTTGCATCAAAGATGATAACAATAGGAATTATTTGCGACCTGCGACCAGAAAATTGGCAGTATCTCTTCAATATTGCAAGTGCTATCAACATAGCCATTGACCGGCTGAGAACAGACGGAATCATTTACAAAGATAGTACTTTCCGGTAAGAAAAACTTATTTAAACAGTAGCTATTTGTCCTTTCTGTCTATATATTGTTTTATATATTTTCAGAAATCTTTAGCATATTTTTATTTTATTTTGTTATAATGGTCATGCTTGCATTGCTGGGGATAGTTCTAAATGTAACACTGTTGATTACTATTTTAAACATTTGTTTAAATTTTATTATTTTCAAAATGACCAAGATGCAAGTCAGTCAATATAATTGCTGGTAGTAATGGATTGTTCAGAAACAATCTGAACTAGAAATAAAAATGCTTCTTTGACTTCTAAGTAGGTGTATAAATGAATTCAAAAATTTGACCTATTAATCTATGGCTCGGGAAAATCACAGTTAATCAAATTCAACTATCCACCATGGAAGAATGTTCAAGGCTTCTTTGACCAGTTAACTTTAAATCCATGTAAAAACATTTAAAAAATACAGTCGACCAGGAATGATCTAAATTTATAAATGTTAAAGGTCTATTTCAGTTTTATTACAAACACTGAAGGTATGTTTGTTAACTTGGCCTGTGTTAATTATCTCGGTCTCCCTAGGAAAAGAAGGGTTTTAATACAGCGCATTTTTATTGTAATTAAAACTTTAAAATATGAAACGAACTAATAGTTTGAATTTCAACGTATCTTTGTATTACTTTTTTGCTTCAAGAGATGAATGGATACCAAATCTACTTATATTTCATTGCTACACACAGTAAGAAATTCTTTGAGAATTGATACTTTAATTCAAAAGGTGGCGCGAAAAGCTTTCCTGACTTTGTTGCATGATTGTTCCATGTCAGATCTAGTTTCTTCTCGGCTGAAACATATTGACTTTTTTGACAATTATATCTTAAAAAAAAAGATTGGTTCATCATTAAAATGTCAATGAACATTGATTATACTGAAATGGTTACAAATGTACCTCTGCCAATTCCTGTTCAGTTCTTAGAGCTTTATGTATTTCCTCACGGGAGCCTAAGATCATTTACAGACAGTATTAAGGTATTTCATAGTTGCAATTAGCAACTATTTATATAGACCTACGATTTGTGACAGTCAACTAACTACTGTAACTTGAAACTAGAGGAGGTAAATCCATAAATTTGACTGCAGTGTTTGTATATATCTGAAAATAGAAAGGGAACATGTATTAGAATAAATTTGGATTAGTGTATCAAAGCAAACTTTTAAGGGAAATTTACTTTTAAGTTTCAGTGAATCAATGAAGCGGATACCTTTGTGACAATGGAAACATTAGTAAAAGTATTTCATATTTTTTATCCAAATCTACGACAAGTTTGTTTTATTACTGAAAAAATATACTTCTTTCACGTGCTAAACTCTCAGGGGGAAACTTATAAATAGGAAATATATTATTGTCATAGGGTTTGATCTCTTAAATTTATTCATTAACAAATTATTTGTGAAAAGGTTACGCATAGTGCTTTCTTTAATAAACTTTGAATGGTAAAAATACAATGATTGTGAATATAAAAACTTTAACAATTTTTATATCATTAATGAATGCTATGGCATTGAACACGGTTAAGATTGGAATTATATGCGACTTGAGACCAAGCAGTTGGCAATATCTTTTTAATGTAGCTAGCGCAATCAACATAGCCATTGACAGACTGAAATTGAAAGGAGTTCTCAACAAAAATTGTTCATTCAGGTATGATAGAGTATTTATTAATAACCTTAGTACAAAAAGAACTGCATACATCAGTAACGTATAAATTATTTGTGATCATTTAAAATATTATGAAATAAATAAGTTAAGTCCAATTATTTATATAAAAAAGATAATATCCTCACATTTCTAACATGTCTGATTGTTTTGCTAGAATGTAAAGACTATTAAATTGCCTCCTTATCTGACCCCCATTTTTTTACTGTTTACTTAGAAATACGCGAAATTAAATCAGCTTTTTGTATTTTGATTGGATATTAAAGAACTATATTTGTTTACATTCGTAATCTGCGAGCGGTCTCGATGATGATCCGTCAGTTTTCGGGGCTGAACCGAGATAAGTATTTCATTTAATTATTTTTTTCAACACAACAAATCAATTTACTAGACTGTGTAATGCTTCATTAAATATCACCTACACGCTATTCTGTGCATATATGTATGATTTATAGTTGTTAAAATTAAGGACGCGGAACATAGACGTAATGCAAACTCCTAGGCTTACAATGCGAGCTCATTGTTTTAGCCGAAACAGTTCAGATTTATCAAGTTTGGATACACAACACAAATTGGAAAAGACCTGTGGATAGAGACAAGTTCTTCAGTAACTTTGAAAAAAAAATCAAACTAAAAAAACTTAAAACTTAAAATCAAGATTATCATATATCTAAAAAACCAACAAGCACTTTAAGTATGGCTCCAACTAGTTTCAAAATCCAGTAATTCCGCGTTAATTGAAATTACAAAACGTAGTTAATTATGTTATTATTTACCAAGGACTGCAAAATGTACAGGAAATAAAATATATTAAATATAACATTTAAATTTATATCTTACAAAATGTATTCTAATGTATATATTTTATTTTAATTTTTAGGGTTTGAGATGTATTGATATTTGTCATGATACATTTTAAGTTAATCAAGTTCTGAATTAAATCAAAACTTAACACTGATGTGACAGTATCACGTTGTCTACACTTTTAAAATATCATTATTACGTTATATAGACTTTTAAAACATAAAAGATTAAAACTACATAAGAATTTGAAGAATATGCATTTTCTCCAAACTTATTCTCGCCTAATTTCACTTTATTTATAATAATTATGTTATACGTGCTTCCTTTCCATAACATACTTAGTTCCTATAAATACATTAAAAACTCGTTCATTAATACATAACAAGTGATATGACTGATTTGATTTACTTTCTATTTAACGTACGTGGTCAATTGTGACATTACGTGCGTATACCATTCATGCAAATCTTGAAAACTGGCTTTTATCATAGGAGTAGCAAAACGGACAACAATCATAAGGATAAATATTCTCGATTTAGTCTTGGTCATTAATTATTTCAAAGGGTAGTTTATTGTTCTTATATTGTTGTACTAAATTGCTAAGTGTTGTAGCAATGATTAATGAAACCAAAAACATAAAAAATATCTCTAAAACGGATTGTATTTTGAACTTAAATGGACATTATCTAATGGACTGAACTGATGTGAAACCTTTTTCCCTTCAATACAGCCGAGTCTTTTCTTAATGAATCTGTTGGCACTACGAAGACAATCTCTGATTTATTGAATCTATTCTGCAGACAATGTCGATTTTATCACTAAAAATAATAAATGTCGGTTAACAGTAAAATACAATAATGATGTTTTAAGAATGCCAGTCAGTAACTGTTTCGTTTCAAATATGCTTAAAGAGACATACCTTAAAAAAAAGCTCCATTTGCCTATAAAATTATACAAATTGAATGATATTGAATAAACATCCTGATCAAAGTTTCTAGGTACCATTGATTAATTTTAGCACATGCCCTTCAAAAGACAACAAGTCAATATACCCTTTAATTTGAAACTTATTATATATAAAAAAGATATGTTTTAGGAAAAACTAGTGAAGATTTTCTGATGAGTTCATGCTTTAGCGTTGTTAATTAATATAGTGAGCGTATTTTAAAAGTGATAAAGATAATCCACTGATAAATTTTGCTTTAAAGAGGCTGAATTCCAGATTTGATACAAAATTTTTTTTACTTAAATTAAATATCTAGATGCCGTGAGATTATAACAACATGATAATTTACTTCAAAACTGATTATAAAAGTCAAAATAGAACAAAAAAAAATATATTCGCTTCAATCGGATTTGAACTCTGGACCCCTCATGTTAACAAAATATTAACAACGCTTTTACTGTCACCACTATCGACGCATGTGAAATAACTATCGTTTACTTTAAATCTTATACAATATAGTTATACCGTCGCGTTACGGTATAGCACTATGAAATGAAAAAAATCAATTTATAATGTGATTACCTGACTTATTTTTTGTCAGTTAGTCAGTTTTTAAGCATTAATCATAAATATCACAAGAAATTTATAATACAAGAAAACTTTCTTTTTTGTGTCATCTGGAGCACAGCCCTTTAAATAAAACGAATATCTCTTTCTGTACATTTGTTTGGGTAAGTTTGAAGTAAATGAAATATACATATCTAAACACAAATTACCAATCATGGAAAAAGGTCGATTAATTGTTATCATCATCAATAGTGTGTGCACTTTACATTTTCATTAATTTTTGACACATTTGTTATCAAGAAGATTTCGGAATAAAAATTTCCATTACTTTGATACCAGTAAACAATGACATGGTGTGAAATTGCTGCGCAAAGCTAATTTTGCAGAGCACAGAATTGGTATGTCATTAGTTACATCTGAAATTCATTTTGTATTTTCGCAAATCCCTTCATGGGTTTGTCGAGCTACGAACTTTTTACAAATTATATCAACTCTAATTCTTAACTGACTGTCAGGTTTGAGTTTTTTTTTTTTTTTTTTTTTTTTTTTTTTTTTTTTTTTTTGCAATTTCGTCTTTTTTATATAGTAAAGTTGTGTCAAAGTATAACTAATTAGTTGGGTTTTTGCCAGCAAAACCACGTTGTACCAAATACAGTTATAAAGGTAGATTACTTTGTGAGACTGATAAAAATCCGTTTGTCACACACTATTAGTTTAACATTGAGAACATAGGGAAGTCAAAATAATATAAAAAGAGATCTGCTTATTTTAAATTGTATCTTTTTAAAGACCGAACATCTATATTACGTCACGTAACATAATGACACACGTGCTTCATTTAATTATCGCTTGACACAAGTTTCCATTACACTTAATTACCTAACCAAGTCTGTTCCCATACCTTCACAGTACAAATCGGAGAGGTGTATGACTGAAAATGCTATGAAAGTAACACTCATTAGTATTTTTTTTTGTATTTTCTATATTTATGTCTCATGTGACCATTTGGACGGTAAAGATTCAGCTGACCTATTAACTTTGTTAAATAATTTTGCCAATCAAATGTTTATGTTGAAAAGGTAACAAGATTGGGTCATCTAATTTTACAGCCATGAACAGAACTTACCTCTTGTATTTTACAGTTTAAAAAAATTCAGATCAGGTATCATAGAAACAACATGAAAAATTAGTGTGCATAAACTTGTAGAGTTATAGAGTGCATTCAAAATTGAACCGTTTAATGAAATTAATTATATATTTATTTTCACTGACTCTACGCGTCTAGCATATGTAGTGCGAGCATTTCTTACAAAATGCCTGAATAGATCATATAGGATCATCAGGTGTCTAAGCTGAAATGCAAACATTTGCAATCAAGCAGAACTATTTCCATTTTCTATTATATTTATGTCCTCGTCTGAATTTCAAATGACAAGATAACCTTATTGTGAATCTTATATTTTCTTGTCATTTTGAGTTCATATTATTTTATGTTATGGATCAGGTTAATGTTCTTATTTAGCTCTACAGATAATTTGTGGAAAACGAATAGTAATTTTAACCGCTGCAGCTTGTGATTAAGGAAATTCATTAGCCAAAAAATCTCAACAAGAATTTAAAAGTCTGGCATGCGACATGGTGATTTTAGCGGAAAATATTTCTTAGAGCAATTGTATTGTATTTTCTGAAAATACCTATTACTAACTGAATGTTGAGCTATTTTCTGAAATGAATATTTTAAAATTTTTAGTTGAACTTAGTTGACCAATATCGTTAACTGATTTTGCTGTTTGAATATGCTTGCGATATATTACATGCAGAAAGGCATTGTAATATTTGTACAGACTTGAGATTACTGAGAAGTATTATAAATTCCCAAACTAAACATTTTATAAAAATAAGTATTATTTGTTATTTGGTTATTTGTCCTGACGTATATTTAGAAGTAGTTACACACGGTAGTTGAATGCCTTTTTTCTGTACAACCCAAAGTATGTATTCAGTACCAGAGATACCTGGAGCCTACATTAAAGACATGTTGTTGGATAATATAAAAAGCATGTCAATCATTCAAATTTTTAGAATGATATATATGTTGTAAAAATTACACTAAAGAACCACAAAAAGCAAAGAAACATTAAACTTGAGAAAAAAATATTTCTTTAGAACTATTGTTTGTTGATAACAGAACAGAACAGAACAGAACAGAAGTTTTATTTGGCCAAACATATAAATGTTCATAGCCATATCAAACAAACATGTATACGGAGTTATAAGACTCGTTAAGAACAATTGTTAAAATCGGAAACAGTATCAACGTGGGTACTTCCTGTTCAACTTTAAAGTGCATGTCAATTTAGAACTGAACACTAAAGATATCTTTTTCGATTATAGATTTTGAGGCTAATAAGCATAAAAGACAATTTGTCACGTTTATTTTCTAAAGTATTCATAAGTTTGATAAACCAGTGAATAGTGAAATTATTTTCAAATTTTACCCTAACATCAGGTTTTTATGTGAAACAACTTCAAGCAAGTAAATTTGTAAAATACCTTTATTTGCATTTCATTTACAAAAGATACTAAAAGCTTTTAAATATCTATTAAGATTTAGTCATTAGTAGACAGACTTGTTTGTCCATTGAACTTTTGTAAACTGTTTACAATATCTGAGACAGCTTTTGCTTTTTTGTGTTTAAACTGTATATCGACGTGTTACAAAATGTCATACTTCACCTTTGGTAAAAAGACCTTAATCACTCAGAAAAATGGATGATGTAAAAAATTAATATAAATGTTATAATTACTATAAATATTTGCAGAACAAAAGAAGTACTTTTCATTTACCTGTTGTAGATGACATATTATGTAATAAATTACTGAAGTCCAATTATTTTTAAGAAAGATAATATCCTCAAATTTCTAACATATTTCATTGTTTTGCTAGAATGTAATGAATATTAAGTTACCTCCTTATCTGACCCCCACTTTTTTACTGTTTGCTTAGAAGTACACGAAATAAAAGCAGCGTTCTCTATTTTTGATAGATATTAAAAAACTATATTTGTTTACATTTGTAATCCGGGAGCGCTCTCGATGATGGTCCGTTAGTTTTCGGGGCGCACCTAGACAAGTATGTAATCCAAATACTATTCAACACGACAAATCAATTTACTAGAGTGTAAAACGCTTCATCAAATATTACCTACAGACATTTCTGTGCATTTATATATGATTTATAGTTGTTAAAGATTTAGGACACGCAACATGGACGCAATGCAATCTCTTAGCCTTACAATTTTGGCTCACTGTTTTAGCCGAAACAGTCCTGACTTACCAAGTTTGTTTAGGATACATAACACAAATTGGAAAAGACCTGTGGATAGAGACAATTTCTCCCAAAACGTTTTAAAAAAATCAACTTTGAAAAACGTAACTAAAAATCAAGATTATTATCATAATATTTTAAAAACCAACAAGCAACTAGTTTCAAAATCCAAATTGAAAATACAAAACGTAGTTAATTATGTTGTTATTTACGAAGGACTTTGAAAGTGTACAGGAAATAAAATAATTAAATATAACATTTAAATCTATATTTTACAAAATGTATTCTTATGTAAATATTTTATTTTAACTTTTAGGGTTTAAGATGTATTGATATTTGTCCAGATATATTTTAAGTTAATCAAATTCTCAATTAATTAAAACTTTACACTGATGTGACAGTATCACGTTGCCTAGACTTTTAAAACATAAAACTAGAAAAGAACTTGAAGAATATGCATTTTTTCCAAACTTATTCTCGCCTAATTTTCACTTTATTTATAATAATTATGTTATACGTGCTTCCTTCCATAACATACTTAGTTCCCATAAATACATTAAAAACTCGTTCATTAATACATAACAATGGATATGACTGATTTGATTTACTTTCTATTTAACGTACGTGGTCAATTGTGACATTACGTGCATATACCATTCATGCAAATCTTGAAAACTGGCTTTTAATATAGGAGTAGCAAAACGAACAACAGTCATAAGGATTCATATTCTCGATTTGGCCTTGGTCATCAATTTTTTCAAAGGGAAGTTTATTGTTCTTATATTGTTGTGCTAAATTGCTAAGTGTTGTAGCAATGATTAATGAAACCAAAAACATAAAAAATATCTCTAAAACGGATTGTATTTTGAACTTAATAGACATTATCTAATGGACTAAACTGATGTGAAACTTTTTCCCCTTCAACACACCCGAGTCTTTTCTTAATGAATCTGTAGGCACCACGATCTGTGATTTATTGAGTCTATTCTGCAGACATTATCGATTAATTATACGACTATTTATTAAAAATATCGGTTAACAGTAATATAAAATAATGATGTTTTAAGAATTGCAGTCAGTAACTGTTTCCTTTCGAATATGCTTAAAGACACTTCAAATGTAAAACTTTCCATTTGCCTACAAAATTATACAAATTGATTGATATTGAAAAAACGTCCTGATCAAAGTTTCTTGGTACCAAAAGTACACGGAATGCATGACTAATATTCTTTATACATGGTTTATGGATTGATGACGCTTTATTATAAATGGACGCATCCATGGTGTCTTTATGTCCGAAGAAATAAAAAAATGAAAATGTGGTGTTTTTAAAATTTTAAGTGTGTCTTTTTAGACTCCTTTCATGTGACCCGAATTTTTTCTTCTATTATCATTATTATAATTGAATGTCTTATATTAACTTTCAGAAGTTGTTTTTTTTTCTCAAAATTTATACGTGAAATTCTTTCAGTGTACATCGCGTTGTGCTATTACTGATCGCCTTGTGCCATAAAACATTAATCTGATAGTTACCATTACATGTCATAAATTTAAATACTTAAGTTAAATCATTATTTCAATATAAGTATGCACGGGAATATATTTAACATAAAACTTGTATGTCAACAATACAGTGAAACCTTACAAAGCATTTGCAGTAAAACTGAGATATTTTTGCAATCAAGGGCTAAATGTAAACCTCATATTTTCGATCTTTCCACACAAAGTCAGTTTTGAAATATGCTTTGAATCTGCTTTCTGTTTTATTTTACATGTAAGATACCAACACTTGTAGTGCATAATTTGGGTTGATTTTCATCCCACGTTAAAAATGATTTTCTGGGGTTTAAACAATTTAAATCAGTGATCATGATTAAACATCGCTTAAACCAGAATCAGATGGGAAACATTACTTAAAATTGCACTGGTCCGTTCTTCTGTCTGTCCGTTTGTCCGAAAGTTTGTGTCACCTGCTCAGCCAAAACTTTGAAACTAAGGGTCATAAAAATTCACATGGATGTAGATCAGCAATGATTCGGAACACAACATTTTAGACAGTAAATGTATTCTTTTTATCTAGATACTAAAATATTTGCTCATTAACTAATCTTATCAGGAAAACAAATGTCATACTTCCCTTTTGATAAAAGTACCCTAATCTCGCAGAACTGATGCAAAATTTAATATAAATGTTATGATAGTGTATATATATAATTATTTGCAGAACAAAAGAAGTGCTTTTTATCTATCCGGTATAGATTGATTACTGCTTGTTGCGTGTATATTTCTTTATTTTGTCTTCGTTAACATTACCTTGATAAGATTCTGTCCAGTCACATATACCGGCGATGATTTAAAATTACAGAAATGGTAATGAATGTGCCTTTGTAGTGCTCTATACAATTATTGAAAAAAATCATATATCACATCTCAGCTACTCAGTGTCAACCACTGAGAGAAATAAGGATTATTTAGAAATGCAATTAACATGTTTTTACCAAGCACAGGTATGAACAAAACTAGTCATTGAGTTCTAATAACTCGAAACAGATGGTGATATATTATAGATTAAAAAAATAATTGCTTGTTTTTGTTGGAAAGGGTCAAACGTTTCAGTTTGATGTTTGAAATGGATGAATTTGAAATTAGTTTGTTAGACTCACCAAAATTGTTATAAAGGAACTTATTCTTTGCAGATAAAGTACTTCACTAACTTTCGTTTGGTTTTCATACGAAAAATTGATTGGTGTTTATCAGATTCGTGATACTCTATGAGTTATTTCCTTTTTTCAAATTCAAATTTTTCACTGAAAACGATGTGGGTTTGTATTTAAATCAAAGGTAACTATGGCAAACAGTATAGTTCTCATTTTAGTTCTTACGTCATTAAGTTTTGGAGTTGCATCAAAAATTATAACAATTGGACTTATTTGTGACCTGCGACCAGAAAGTTGGCAGTATCTCTTCAACATTGCAAGCGCTGTCAACATAGCTATTGACCGGCTGAGAACAGACGGAATCATTTACAAAGATAGTAATTTCCGGTAAGAAAGACTTGTTTAAACTGCAGCTATTTATCTTGTCTGTCTTGTGTTTATATGTTATAAAAAATCTTTAAAGAATCTCAATTTTATCATATTTTGTTATGATTGCCATGCATGCATTGCAAATTCTAAGGATAGTAGTAAATGTAGAACTTTTCAATAGTATTTTAAAGTATCGTAATATTGAAATCTTTTAATTTTATAAGTGTTCGAAATGGCCAAGATGCAAGACAGTCAAGATAACAAATAGAATGTTTAGAGACCATGAAAACGAGAGATAGAAACGACTTTTTTATTTCTAAATGAGTTTGAAATTATCATCTATATGACTTGGGCATGTCACAGTATTAATTTTAATCACATTTACTTTATTTAGAACAGAACAGAAAATATACTTTTTTCAGTCAGATTCCAAATGCAACATACATGAGAACTAAATGATTTATTCAGTACATTTTACAACTCGTTATGGTAGTTTATTTTTTTAACATACTATTAAACAACAGCGCATTAAAACGTGGGGACTTTTTTGTTAAGTGCGCATGCGCGCACGCACAGACACACACACACACTTGACAGTAATTATAGAATGATCGAGTTTAAAATTTATGTAAACAGGTACACAAAATTGAAAAGGAAAAAAAGAACAATCAGAATTTGTTGTGTTAAGTAATTCCAAATCTACGAGCTTTGGGTTTTATCAAAAATGTGTAAACTCTAACAAAGGTCTAGTTTCATACAATAATGATGAATAGAAACATGTCTGAGTACGTTACATCGTTAAGATTATCCAGCGAGTACTTTCCTGAATTAACATGTAGGTCTATGGGTAAATCGTTTTCTACTAATTTCTATTTTACATGTTGCATGTTACAATAGTTTTATCATATTCAAGTATGCTCAATGGGAGAATGTTTCAAAATATTCAAGGCCTCTTTGACTACTAAGGTATCTTAAGGTAAGTGAAAAAAGCCAACAAGACAGTCTGCGGGAATGATCTAAATTTTCCTGATAGCTGTAAAGTGTTCTATTTTCCTTTTATAACAAACACTTAAGATATTTTGGTAACATGGTCTGTGTAAATGTTTTCCGTGTCCCTAGGAATAGAAGCTTTAATACGGCGCTTTTTAATGCAATTTAAAACTTTAAAGCGAAAAGTGAAACGAACTAACAGTGTGAATTTTATCATATCTTTGTATTCCCTTTTGCTTCAAGAAATTGATATGTACCAAACTGACTTTTTATCTTTGCTATACATAGGAAATTCATTGAGAATTGATACTGTTATCTAAAAGGCGGCACAGACAGGTTTCCTGACTTTTTGCATGCTGTTATGTCGGATTAAGTTTCTTCTCGACTGAAACTTATATTGGTATTCCGACGGTAAAGCTATATCTTAAGAAAAAAACGGTTTATCCATAACTAAAATGTCAGTGAACATTTAATATACAGAAATAGTCACGAATGTACCTCTGTCAATTCCTGTTCAGTTCTCAGAGCTTTATATATTTCATCACGGGAGCCTAAGATCATTTACAGACGGAATAAAGGTATTTCAGAGTTGCAATTAGCAACTATTTACACAGAAGTTCGATGTATGACATAGAGTCAATTAACTACTGTAACTTGAAACTAGAGGAGGTAAATCCGAAAACTGGACTGCAGTGTTTGTATGAATCTGATAATGGAGGTGAACCGTGGATTAGAATTAATTTGGATTAGTGTATCAAAACAACAAAAGTTTACTTTCAAGATTTTGTGAATCGATGAAACATACTTGTGTGACAATAGAACAAGTAATATACTAAGCTTTTTATCCAAGTCTACGATAAGTTTCTTTTACTGAAAACATATTTTGTTTTACATGCTAAATTCTCAGAAAAAGAAGGAAAAAAAACACTTACAAATAGGAAATATATTATTATTCCTAAGGTTCGGTCTCTAAAAATTATTAACACAAATTTATTTGTCAAACAATAACGCATAATGCTTTCTTGAATAAACAGTGAATGGTAAAAATACAATGCCTGTGAATGTGAAAACTGCAATACTTTTTATATCGTTAATGTATGCAATGGCATCCAACACGGTTAAGATTGGAATTATATGTGACTTGAGACCAAGCAGTTGGCAGTATCTTTTTAATGTAGCTAGTGCAATCAACATAGCCATTGACAGACTGAAATTAAATGGAGTTCTCACCAAAGATTTTTCATTCAGGTAAGATAAAGCTTTTAAACATAACATTAGTAAAACGAATGCTGCATAAGGAATATGTAAAATGTAATGTAATGAATTATGAAAGTCACCTTACTATTTCAAATAGTATATATTATTTTTAAATTTCGAACAGGCCTCGAAGTTTTTAGGGAATGTGGAAGAATATAAATTATAACCCAAATGCCTTATATATGACATCACTTACTTACTGTTGCTTCGCGATATAAAAGCAGCTTTTGGCATTTTGGATGTATGTTAAAATACCTTTTTTTACATTTGCCATCGGCGAGCGTTTCATTTGACGGGCCTTTAGCCTTCGGTGCTGTACATAAACAAATGATGTCATCTACTGCACTTTAGTTTAGTAGTGTGTAATGCGTCATCCAGAATTGCCTACACTGTCTTCTGTACATAAATTAACAATCGTTATACAGTGACAATCGTTACTCTTTGGACGTTTTTGAAGATGTACAAAAACGCTGTGCTTCTTAAATCAATAAAGCCCTTTTTCTTCGCACAAAATGATTGTTTTTTGAAGAATGATAGGCAGTAAAAAGTGGTTTTCCGTTCTATTTTTATGCTCCCCGAAGGGAGAGCATATAATCGCTACCTTGTCCGTCTTTCCGTCCGCCCGTCACACCCTTGTCCGGAGAATAACTTGAAAAGTATTGAAGGACTTTGATTGAAACTAGTGAGAGAAAGTGCAATGTCTAAGAACCATAATTCTATCTTGCATATTTTTTTTTAATTATCTCCCTTAAGTTAATAATGCTTGTCCGGAATATAACTCATAAACTGTCCATGATATCTCATTGAAACTTCACACAATTATAGAGACTAGTCAGAGGAAGTGCAAAGTGAAAGAAACATAACACTAGTTTACTTAGTTTTATAATAATCTCCCTTTATTAAACTTACTAATGCTTGTCCAGATATTAATTTGAAAGTAGTGAAGGAATCTGAAGAAAACTTCGCACCGTCATAGATACTAGTGAGCGAAAGTGCACTCTGTAATAACCATATGTCTACCTTCCTTATTTTTTAAGTTATCTCCCTTAAAAATACTTAATTGTTTAATAATGCTTGTCCGGAGTACAACTTCTAAACCATCAGTTTTAGAGACTAGTGAGAGGAAGTGCAATATTAAAAAGTCCATCACTCTACATTACATCATGTTTTTTAATAGTGTCCCTTTATTATACCTAATAATGCTTTTTTGGAAAATAACCTGAAATGTATTGAAGGGAATTGAATAAAAGTTCACACAGTTATAAAGACCAATGAGAGGAAGTGCAGTGTTAAAGAACCATCCTTAACATCAGTTAGTGTTTTTTAAATATCTCCCTTGATAAAACTTAATATAGCAACCCCGATCGATAGATAAATCAATGGCTTATCAGCTGGAATTCTGGGGAACAATACTGATTATATGAAGTACATGTCTACTTATTTCAGCTGACAGCCAAGCACTTGAGACCTCTTGTTGTGATTATAAAAATTATTTAAACCATTCACAGATTAAACAAGCAGCAGGTATATTTTGCAATAAATCAACTGTCCTTACAAATGTGTGATTTTTTTTGTACTATAAATCCTTAAATATGTTTCATCATGATTATCCTTACTATAACTTAAATTGTATTTAATTTCACATGTCATTGAAATACCATTGAAAGTACATTTCTTACTTTTCTGCCATTCTGATCAAACAAAATACTTCGGGGGCCTTATTTGGTTTTACCAATTTCTTGTCAAAAGTTGAAAACACCAATACGACAACTCAATGTATAATATTTGTAGAATAAGATTAAAAGCTTGTTTGAAACTGCATTCATTGAAACATTGTAAATCTTTACTTGCAAATTTTTGTACAGTTACTTGGGCTCATAGTTATAGCCAATTCCTTTGCTAGAAACTAGAAACTGCTATGCTTACCATTTTTTAAGGATAAGTAACAAAAACTGAGTAAAAATATCAAACTTACCTGAACAAAGTTTTTATGATATATTTAAAAACAATAACAAAAAAAGCATCAAGCGCTCTTTAAATTTTTCCAAAGACTCTAAATATTCATTTTCCGATGAAGTTCGCGCGAATTGAATTTAGTAACGTATGCAATTTCTCACGAAGCGCACTGAAAAAGTGTACAGGATATGGTTTACACTAACATTTCAGTTTAAAAATATCTTACAATGTCTATTTAAAAGGTATGTATGTTATTTTACTCTATTGTGATCTTGTTACAGATAGTTTTCTTCTTAGGATGTTCTTGCTATCTAATGAACATAAATTTCGTGCAATTCCGTACGTGCACATTTTATGGAAATAACCGGTAAAATTGACTTTCGGAAATGGTCACGAATGTGCTTCGGTCAATTTCGTGGGAGTAGCAAAATGAACAAATATAAGGATTAAATACTCCCGATTTGGGCTTGGTCATCATCTATTTCAAAGACTTACTGATTTCTAAAAACTGTTTCTCGTAAGTTCTGATCTTGCAGCAATGTTTAAAATACAACTGTCTTCGAAGCAATTATAAATATTACCCGCCTGAAGCACTGGCTGCATTTTCTAAGTGAAACATTTTACATGATTGTTTTGCATGCTTTTAGACGAAAATTATCTAATGAATAGCATTGATGTAAACCTTCTTTCCTTCAATACACTCGAGAATTTTCTTAGTGAATCTATAGGCACCACGAAGACCATCCCTGATTAATTGAATCTATTCAGCTGACATAAGTGATTAAAGTCTGTTAAGTAAAATGTCAATCAACAGTAAAATACAAAAATGGTAAAGCTATTCTTCTAAGTCTTCTGGAGCAAATTACGTCGTAAGAAATAATAAGTATTTTTAACAGAATAAACTGATGGTGCCGTAAGAACTGTAGTCAGTAATTGTTTCGTTTCGAATAAGCTTAAAAAAAATACCTTAAAATATAAAGCTTTCCATCTTCCAGTAAAATCAAAAAGAAATTAAAAAAAAAAAAAACTTTATCAAATTTTTTTAGTACAACGGGTTCATGGAAAGCATGAATGTTATTCTTTATACGAAATATATGGATGGATGTCGATTTCTTATAAATGTTAACCTCCTTGGTGTAAATACGCCAAAATTGTTCTTTTTTCTTTAATTTATGGATCCTTTTTGTTTTATTTATAGCAAATAAGCCAACAATATATTTAAATATACTGATGTCTTATCTTTTATAAAATAAAAACAATAATAAATTGCTACCCATCTCATAAATTATAGGAACTGCTCTTGTCCATGAAATACACCTCTCATGTAGCAATGCTACATACGGGACACGTCTAAAAAAGACCGAGGATTTATTTGCAAAGACTTAGTTTCTTTCGATACCTCTTTATCTTCATTGTTTGCACTTGTGAGACAGTTTTCAGAAAGAAGTCAAATTAACAGAAACTTACTCTCTACTGCTCTTCAACAATACAACTGCTATGCTACACGTGTAAACAATTATTTTATGGGTTCTCATCTAGTTTCTCCTCATTTACAGTTTTGCAAGTTTTTAAGCATTAAGTAAGTAAAATGTATACAATTATACGCGATTACTGATCTTGGTAAAAAGGTCAATATAAAGTGTGTGCCATTTACATTTTTCGTTAATTTTTGACACATGCGTAAGCAAGTGGAATTCGACATAAGGAATTTGATTAATTTGATACTAGTAATCAATGACAAGGTGTGAAATTGCTGTGCAAAGTTAATTTTGCAGAGAGCAAAGAACTTTTGTGCCATTAATTTACGTCCTGAAACTCATTTAGTAATTTTCACAACCATTCACAGGGCTTTTCGAGATACGAACATTTTAGATGTTATATTTCCAATCTTATTCTCAATTGATTGACTGGTATAATAACTAACAAGTCGTGTTAAATGCAGTTGCCAAAGGTAGAATACTATTTGATACCGATGAAAATGTCAGAAAGTCTGTAACACACAGTAATTTTGAAAACTGAGTTCAAAAGTTTGATCAAATTGAAAGAAAATGATATCAACTAAATTCACATAGTGTCTGATGTCAAGACTAAAAATCTATATTACGTGACGTAACCGAATGCAACACGTGCTTCATTATATTGTCGCTTGATACAGTCTTCCGTAACACTGATGCTTATATCAGGTTTATCTAATTGAGTCTGTTCTCTTCTTTGTGTCTGACAGTACAAATCGGATGGACGTTTGCTTGAAAATGAGATACAACTAACACTCATTAGTGCTTTTGTATTTTCCACATTTAGGTCTCATGTGACCATATAGTGCATCCTAACGGACGATAAATAACCAGTTCACCTATTTACTTTGTATCAAATATTTTAGCCAAAAAGATGTTTATTTTTATATGAGAACAATTTAAAATGGGTCCGTCTAGTTGAACAGCTATAAACAAAACTCCTCTTTTTTATTTTACACTTTAAAAAAGCAATCAGGGCACGACGAATCAGGAAGCATATTTGCTTTCTAAATTTGAAGTGCATTTAAAACTTGACCATTAATTTTCATTAAGTATTTATTCATTTCACGGAATCTTTGGTTTTAGTATATACTTGTGTGACCGGAAACTTTTTTAAACAAAATTTTCGAATTGAAACGTTTCATTTCATCAAATCTCAAAGCTTAACTGCAGCAATTTACAAATCAAACACAACTGTTCCTTTATTTCGATTGAATCTATGTCATCGTCTAAATTTCAAATGACAATATTACCTAACTGCAAACCTAGTTTTTTTTATTTCGAAGTCAAATCATTTTATGTAATGGACTGAGTTTATGTTCTTATTTAGCTATGTTGAACTTTTGTGGAAGAAGAATTGCAATTTAAACTGATACAGCTTGTAATTAAGGAAATTCATTAGACAAAAATCCCACTAATAATTAGAGAGTGTGTCATGCAACATGGTGATCTTTTTCAGAGGACTTAGTGGCACTGTATTGGTATACGTGAATATACCTAATAGTAATTGAATGGTGAGCAATTTTCTGAAAAGTATACTTTAAATGATTTAGTTGAACTTAAACAAAATTGACCAAGATCATTGAGTGTTTTTGCTCTTGAATCAGCTTGCGGTACAATACATATAAGCATGATGTTATCCTCAACTAAAATAATATTGGTTGAAATGATGCTCTTTTTGCTCTTAATGTACACTTTTGCAGGGTAATGATGCTTTTTAACAGTGTTAGAGTCTTGAAGTTACTGAAGGTGTTGTAGACTCCAAAATTATTCCTTTTTTTTTCAAATGAATTTGCTACTTATCTATTCCAGTTTATTTTCCGTTTTTTTTTGTTTTTTTTTTCCTGGTGTATATTTGAAAGTGGTTCCAGACGGTAATTGAATGTCATTCTTTGCACAACCCAAGGTATGTATCTAGATTCACTTTTTGCGACATTCGTCGGTCGCGTTTTCTTAATCAAGGATAGATATTTTAGGCGAAAATGACTAGAATATCTATGAACTTTGAATTTACTGAACATATTACGAACATGCTGGTGAAACTGACGGTACATTTCAAGCATCGGATGACCGGAAATCATTGAACGTATGTTATACAAGAAATACAGGTTTCAAAGTATGGTAATCAACATATTAAGAAACATTTACAAATGCTGAGTACGAAATAAAATAACAATACAGAAATGGATGTTATGCATTTCGTAACCACTGATGCTAGGAGTATCTGAAACTGAGCCAGCACACCGTGAAAAATACTGTGGCCATCTATTATTTAAATGATAAATAAATAAAGTATTTGAAGTCTAGATAGTACAAAGTGTTACTAGAACACTTCCTAGATTTTAAATAAATCGTTATAAATGGTGTATGTCAGCAGAATGGGAATATATTACATTATATTAAAACTTTAGAAAATATTTGCAGTAAGAACGAGATGCTTCTGCAAACAGTGGCTAAATATAAATGTCATAATTTCGATTTTTCTCGCAAGAAATCAATTTGTCAAACGTTTTAAATACGCATGCTTATTAAATATACATGTAAATACAAACAATTGCTAAGTATTTTTGTGATAAAATTTTCATTTATCGTAAAAAAGTGATGTACAGCGATCTCTGCTGTTACATGCAGTTACAATTAAATCAAGTTAAAAACTTAACGTCCATCAATAACTCCAACATCGCTGAATTTTCAGTGCGAGTTTTAATAAATAAAAAAGAATATGTTGAACTTGAAAAGATAGATGGGTAAGTATGTATCCTGAAGGAATCCTATTTTCTTGAAACAATGGATTACAGTTTTACAAGTAGATAGCGGAAAAAAACACACCTTTCATGTAGACAACGCACTATAGTGATACTCAGCTACAGTCTATTAATTAATTACTTAATTCACGTATTAAAAATCACAGAAAAAAATAAATCACTTCTAAATGGTGTATGGTCTTGAGTTAAAATCAGTTGATTCTTTTTTCCGCTAAACAGGCCCATAAAACAGTGAAAAGAAAGGATTACCATTTTTCAGACTAATGAGACTTAATATCCAATTGAGTATTGTGCCACGGTCAATTTCATGTGTCAAGGAAATATCACGTCATACTAAATACCTCAATTTTCATTAAGTATGGTCACGAATAAGTCATTATTTTATTTCCTGTGAAATGGCACAGTACATTTAGGAAATAGATTTAAAGTTTGAGTGGTAAACAGTCGAATATATCACGGTGTCGAGTTCAGATGCTTAATAATTTAATCACGAAGGCTGTATGCATATGAACGAACAACTGAAATATATTTCCGAAGATTTAAAATTCTATTCCCATTCTGAAACGTACGTTCAGTATTTACTAGTGACGTTCGCAGTTACATTGTTTATTTTCGGCGAATTGCGGATACTGTTAGACTGTACGTTATAGCAGGGGGTATTCAGGTCTGTTAAAGACAAACTAATGGCTAGTTAAGATTGCAATTAGCAGCCTTTTTTGTCATGGATACGTTTGATATTATTAGTTATATAGATTCTTGGCGGGGCATACGGACCTCGTATAGCCTGGTCGAATTGATATAACCCGAGCTGCCAGGGCGAGAGTTTATATAAGTTTGAACAGGAAGGCCATACGAGGCCGTATACCCAGCCAAGAGTGTAAATAACGAATTGGTAATATCGCAGAATGTTTTAAAAACCAAAACTGTCTTTTTTGTATAGAATATGATCATTTTCTTGTATTTATATACTCCAGACCTCTTTTCCATTTCTTCCGTGACATTTCCGGAATATTCCGAACGTGTTTTTGTTTACAAACAATTTGTTTTTGATTCTGATATTGATATTTCAGAATTTTATTGTCAATGTTCCTATTCAGATTTAATTATTTCTTACAACAACAAATCTATACATTGCTATCTTTTGTAAAATCTTAAGTGACGTCATACTGTGTCCTCATTATAGTGTCACCTTTATGATTTCATTTAAAAGCAAGAGAACTTTAACTTGAACATGCTTGTTGTTGTGGTTTAAGAGACTCCGACAGCTGGCTTTTATGCAAAAGAAAAAGATTTACGCTCTGTGTTGAACGAATGACGGTATGAACTGAAAATAAATTCTGAAATAATTTTACTTAAGTAATCTTCATTGTTCAATTTACACTGTCACTTCAGAAAATAAATTCCCGGCTTTGATAGTTAGTAGACATAGTGCCATATGAGAGGCAAAGAAAAGGGCGGTTCAGCTGAAAATAACAGGCACCGTAGGACTACTCAAACGTTTGATGAGATGAAAGTGTTTGTAAATTGAACAAACCACAGTTTTCTTGTTATTTTGAACGCTTACCAGGAAAAGGCTTAGCTTAGGTAGTTTTGTCAAAGATATATCCGGCAGGCGTTAATCACATAAAATTAAGTTATATGTTGAATGTCTGATTTTTGGATTTCATTGTATTATATACTGGACAGACTAGCGGCTAGGAGACTATCAATAAGAAGTTATTGTTCTTTAAAAGTTTGAATCGAGAGAAAAGATGGCTGCCATTTTGATTTTGTGTAATCAAAACAATGAGATTGAGTATCCAGTCAGAAATCGAGAAGGGGTCGAGGATCTTTAGGGAAAACCATTGCTCACGGTATATACGGGTTTTGCTCATGGTATAAACGGCTTTGTATACGAATGGTCTTTACCAATCAGATGTCGTCAAATTTATCTGCGGTATCATAGTTCAGGAGTATACTGTGACGTGAAACATTCAGACATATTAGCCTAGGAATAAATAAAAAAACAACTATTAGTTTCATGGAATAAGTTCTGTATCTTTCACAGAACTAGAACGATAAATTTAATGGAACTCATCTGTCAACGATAAGAAAAGACATTAAACTGTAAAAGAAATATTAGTTTATAAAGAGAGATTTCCTGGTTTTTATTTCGCTTGACCTTTTTCAATTTTGATATGTCTGAAACAAATCACATTCAAACTTGAGAAAACACCTGATTGTGCCACATTGTGACAAGTTACCACACTGGGATCAATTAGCATCTTTTGTATTGAAATGGCAAATAGTTCTTTATAACGTTTATTACACTTTGTGCACTATTTATGGCTGTTAAGAATGTAAAGATTGGAATAGTATGCGAAATGCGACCAGGCAGTTGGTAGTATCTTCTCAATTGTAGTCAGTGCAGTCAGCATAGCAATTGACAGACTGATATCAAAAGGGGTTCTTAAAAAAGATAATGTTATTGCAAATGTCAAGTACATGGAAGGTGCGAAAAAAGATGAATTTTACCTTTTTAAAATATAATAATAATTAAATAATAATAATAATAATAATAATAATAATAATTATTATTATTATTTTTTTTTTTTTATTATTATTATTATTATTATAAAAAACACAGGTCCCTTTTAAAAATTTGATTTCTTGGTTAAAAAAAAGAAAAATAAAGATTAAAGCCAAACATTTATAAGAGAATTGTCATAGTGTTTCAAATAAAATCAAAGAAAATAAGGTCAAGCGTTTTTTTTACTTAGTAAACTGTAAGTTAACACACTTTACAAATTGTTTTGTTGGAAGTTAAATGCTAGAGTTAGATATTAGGTTGATAACAATAAAAATATTCAGACTACCTCGTTGATTTTGCTATATTTAAATGCATAATACCAATAAGTTGTGCTTTAAGTATCTTTTAGTATTATAGTTAATTAAGTATTAATTATTCTTTTATGAAATACCATTTTACTAGGCACAGCATAGTTCATTATTATAAGGCTTAGTATAAACGCAACAGTAGAAAAACCTGAAGTTGGCAGTAGCAGTAACGGCAGTAGCAGTAAAGAAAACGTGAAGCTGGCAGAAGCAGTAACAGCAGTAAAAGTAGGCAAAACGTGAAGCTGGCAGCAGCAGTAACAGCAGTAGAAGTAGGAAAAATGTGAAGTTGGCAGTAGCAGTACGAGTAGTAGAAGTAGGAAAAACGTGAAGTTGGCAGTAGCAGTACGAGCAGTAAAAGTAGGCAAAACGTGAAGTTGGCAGAAACAGTAACAGCAGTAAAAGTAGGCAAAACGTGAAGTTGGCAGTAGCAGTACGAGCAGTAAAAGTAGGCAAAACGTGAAGTTGGCAGTAGCAGTACGAGCAGTAAAAGTAGGCAAAACGTGAAGTTGGCAGTAGCAGTACGAGCAGTAAAAGTAGGCAAAACGTGAAGTTGGCAGTAGCAGTAACAGCAGTAAAAGTAGGCAAAACGTGAAGTTGGCAGAAACAGTAACAGCAGTAAAAGTAGGCAAAACGTGAAGCTGGCAGCAGCAGTAACAGCAGTAGAAGTAGGAAAAACGTGAAGTTGGCAGTAGCAGTACGAGCAGTAGAAGTAGGAAAAACGTGAAGTTGGAAATAGCAGTACGAGCAGTAGAGTAGGAAAAACGTGAAGTTGGCAGTAGCAGTACGAGCAGTAGAAGTAGGAAAAACGTGAAGTTGGCAGTAGCAGTACAGCAGTAGAAGTAGGAAAAACGTGAAGTTGGCAGTAGCAGTACGAGCAGTAGAGTAGGAAAAACGTGAAGTTGGCAGTAGCAGTACGAGCAGTAGAAGTAGGAAAACGTGAAGTTGGCAGTAGGTGAACGAGCAGTAGCAGTAAAGAAAACTTGCAGTTGGCAGTAGCAGTACGAGCAGTAGAAGTAGGAAAAACTTGAAGTTGGCAGTAGCTGAACGAGCAGTAGCAGTGGGAAAACGTGAAGTTGGCAGTAGCAGTGCGAGCAGTTGCAGTAGGAAAAACGTGCAGTTGGCAGTAGCAGTACGAGCAGTAGCACTAGGAAAAACATAAAGTTGGCAGTAGCAGTACGAGCAGTAGCAGTAGGAAAAACGTGAAGTTGGCAGTAAAAGTACGAGCAGTAGCAGTAGGAAAAACTCGAAGTTGGCAGTAGCAGTTCGAGCAGTAGCAGTAGGTGTGTAGTGCTTCAAAGACTCAAATCTCAGTCCGTTGAGCTCGGCCTTGATTTCTGGGAAGGATGCGTAATCAAACGGCGCAAGATCCGGTGAATATGGCGGGTGACTCAGGCGCTGAAAATTCAGTTGGTTTATCTCAAGCTGTGTGACGGCGCTGGTATGCAGGAAGGTGTAAAATTGGGCTTTCCGGCGCTACAATCGGATGTTTTTCCCTCAAAGACCACTGTAGATCACGTCGTAGAACCTTTATTCAAAGAAATCATTGACAAATTTTCAGGATAATTAATACTTGATACATGATTTTATTAACAGTAGTTTTTTAATCCCGCAGATAAATACATGTGAATAATTAAAATAATGCATAAAAACACAAACTATTTAATTGGAAAGTAACAAGAACATTTAAGGCCATGAAATACTAAATACATGTATGTATTAACATTTTATTGCACGCACGTAAAACTTATGAATGTAAATTCTAATTACATTTGAGTAGTATCTGCCATTTACAGTTTGACCAACGGGCACCGGATGACACAGGATCATTCCTCTGTGGTAATCGAACATGGCATACATCTGCTTGCCTGTAGAACGCGACGCACATGCCTTCCCCTGCTCACTGTCCGCGTGATTCCGGATTATGTAAAAACAGCCGGATTTCATCCATGGTAATGCTGTTATCTAGGAACGCATCGCCCTGTACCCTCCATCGTCTCAAAACCTTCCTGAACTCGTGCATGCGCTGTTCCTGTTCATGAGGTTTCAGAAGCCGCGGCACCCATCTGGTATGGACTTGAAACTTTTTATTAATATTTTGCGTTGCGATGTATCATTGAGAAATTTTCTTTGCAAACATTAAACCAACAAGTTAAGTCCCTACTATTTTACTAACTAAAAAACAAAAAACTCTGTTTTGCGATTTGCGAGGAGCTTATATTGTGGTGACATTGAGCCAAAATTTTTACAGTGAACATTTATACGAATATATGCAATATTTCGAATGCACTATAAAGCATGTCTTACAGAACATTGTATACTGTTTGACAAAATATATAGGTGTGGTCTTTGTTAGATATTAAAAGGAAAGTCAGGACCACTGCGAGCCGGCTGCCCAACCCCTACTCTTAATATCATATCATTTTTTTTTTGAAGGGGGAGGGGGGAGGTAGTGATATCCAAATGCTGCAAACAGAAAAGGTGTCTCCACCCCCCATCTTTCCTTGCTAATGATTCACAAATAATATATACGCATATTATGCTATTGACGACAAACAGGTTTACCGATATATCAGAACAGTGTTTGTATCATTAAAATATGAAATAAAATTTACTATAATGCTTTAATAAGCATTGAATTTGAAAGTTTGAAGTCACCACTTCGGAAGACTCGCTAGAACTGATTTATTTTAGCGCCCTTCGCTTTATATAGAACCGCTCAAGCATTCAACCGTACAAGAACCGGTTTTGTTATACAATAACGTAAGGACAAAAGTACTAATCTATACGCTGTAACGATTAGTACTAAAAATATAAATTGTTTGGTTATATTGTTGATTAGTTTGGCTCAATAGTTTACTTTTTTGTATCTTAAATCAGCATAATCATGTTTTATACGCAACAAAAGTTATGTTTGTCAAGATTGATAAGAAAATAAACTTTTATGAAATTAAATCCAGAATCAAAATACCTTTTTCATGTTAAGTTCATCGATCAGGATACGATGTATGGTTCCGCGGCTAACGTTCGTGACTTCTGAAATTTCTGACGGTTAGCGAGCGATCCCTTTCAAGCGCCGTCTTTATTGACGTTAAACTGGACGTGCGAATGACTTCTGCTCAACATTTGTCAGTAGCATGCTTAATATTTTATCAATATCATGAGTGTCAGCAGAGGCCAACTTGTATAATGACGAAAATGATTAATTAGAAATGTATTGCCAGATTTTTCATCTGTAAAGTTACAAATGAGAAGTATTACCAGTTACAGACATCAAATATGCAGATAAGGACATACTGTACATTGAACCAACTATCAACATGTTGCAACGTATTGTCAGGTTCTTTCATTAAGCAAGAACCAGTCTATGCTATTTTTGATTTAAGTGCATTTCTGCTCTGCCCAGCTGTATGCTTTCTTAGAATAATTGGAACGACTCTCGTGGTACAGCTTCTGAAAATACAAATGAACTAGATAACAGACCTTTGTAATAATTTATTATTACCTTGATTTGTAAACTAAGAACTGCTAATAACCAACCAGCACGTCATTATGAAAATAACCCGCAGGACATATACTGTAAAAATATTTATTAAATTTATATCTCAGTTATTTCAGTAATTAAGTTATGGTCCTCACAAAGTGTTATTTGACCGATTCTATTATCGTACATACAGACACAATAAAAGCAAGAGCCTAGTTGAGATTTAATGTGTTAAGCTAATTACTTAAGCCGATACATATTGTAAATCAGAAATGCAATGATATAAACGTTATTATTCTCTGGAGGCACCAACTTCCTGTACAATTTACTGCGAATGTCTAGCTACAGTGTTCTGTAAATTTTGTAATCCATTTAAGGATGCGACGTAGAAAATGTTGCATGACAAGGGAAACTAAATGATCTAAAATAACTTTACAGTGGAAATGTAATTGAAAAGATCTAACACCATTCTTAATTGTAAGAATGCTTGCAAGAAATACAGTTAAATTAAATTTTGCCTATCTGTATAATCTTTTTTAAAAATTGCTTTTATATTGGCCCCTGTTGTTCGCCCACATACGCAATGCTTTTAATTAACGTACATGTGCCAACGTTCTATGTTAAAATGTTTGTATCATATGATGAAATAAAATTTTGTTAATCGTTTTGTGATTCTACCAAGGAACTCTTAGTAAATGTCTATTTTTTTAAATAAATGAGTTTAGCTTAAGACGTATTTTACGTACACTTTAGCTCAGTTTCTGATATAGTAGCTACGTATCAGTCTAGCCTTTAATGACTCATTTGAATTGTGACTTCATATAATTGTGTATCACATGACCATTATAGACGTTCAAAAACAGTAATTCATAAGATTTATGCCGTAGAAAATTGAAAGAACACAATTAGTTACGTGGAATACACATTACTTGTATATTTATAACTTCTCCTAGGCTTATTCACAAAGGTGATAATCTCATTAGTTTGCTACCACTCCTTTCTAGCGCCTATTAAATCTTGTAAAAAATGCTTAGTTAGAAACAATGTTCTGCTTTGTGGACAAAGAATATTCTGACACGTTTTGGTTAGTAACGTTATTTTATGCCTACTTAAAGAATTTCCCAATTTCTGACCTGTTGAAATGACTCTCTGTTGTTGAAGAGGAAAATACCATAGGCAGTAATAATTTGACGACTGAACATTATCATTTATTTCAAGGTTGATTTAATTTTCTTAATTGTACTTAAGTTATTGGCAAACTTCATCTATTAATTTGAGAGACAGGTGCCTTATTGTTGCTGCTTCTTAAAGGCACGTTTCTGTATTCAGCACAGCTATATTTGAAGGAGTTCACAGGTGTTTAGTGTTTTATGGAGTAGCTAGTTAAGAATGTTCTTGGTCTATTTCACATTGATTAAACTGTAAAAAATACCATCTTGCCATGTCTACAAAAACACATTTACATTGATTTTATGTATACATTAGCGTCATGACATAATTCAACTCATATTTTATTGAAGTGTCATCTTTGTGTACATGTATATAAAACAAGTCCAATTAACTTTTTTTTTAATCTTACACAAAGCCATTCTACAAAAGAATCACTAGAAACTAAAGTTTTCAATATTGTAAAAGCTTATGACATATTATTGTAGGATTCATATTAATCAAACATATAGATTAAGATAATTAAAAATTAAAACAACTGTTAAAATTACCTCCCCAGTTCAGTAGGTCAAGTCCAAGATTAGTAAGCAATATATAAAAACATATTTATCAGTATATTTCCGATTGCATGTTTTAACATGTTACGCAGAATCTTTTAAATGTTGTTAAATTGTTACCCTGAGAAGGATTTTATCTACCCAAAGAAAATGATAGAATATTTTACTTTATTGTAGTGTTTTATATATTATTTATGATGACTCTGAAAATGATATTCTGAATAACGAGATGCAATGTGTGTGAAATGTCATGACTTTAGGGTAGATATACTAGTGTTGTATCTAGCACGGAATAGCGGGGCGGGCCGCACCGCCCTTTTTAATCTTTTCCACGTTGCCCTAATATCGAAGTAATAACTCCTACCGTACTTTTGTTTATTCGATTATCCAGCGTCAAACTCTTGACATATGATCAATAAATTTTCGTATCGACTGCATGTGTATTATTCACTGCCTTAGGCGAGATTACTGTGAATGTATGACGTCACTCCATCCATGTGCTAACAGCACCGATGGATAAAATTCAAGACTATATATCGTTTGATGTTGCCCGCTTTTTGCCGTTCAGAATAATTGTTACATACTTCAGGGTTTTTTTGCCTAAATATTCGGCGATATTCGGCACCTTTCCCCACCTATCGGAGTATATATTTTTACCCAAGAAATAACATTAATTCCCCACCGGCAAGAGAAAAAAAATATTGCCAAATTTTGATGGTTAAAAGCATTTTTTAAACTGCCTATGCACTCTAATATGCTTCACGATATTTTCTTTACGTTGTACATCAATTCCAGCAAATACATAGTTCACTAAACATAAAGCATCGAGTGAAAATATCGGATAAATTCCGTTTGTCATACATTTCCGCGATCCCGTCGTATTTAAGTATTCATAGAAAACAGTGTCTTGTTTGCATAAAGTTGTTATTTTTCAATATTTTAAAGCATTTTCTGATAACATTCATGAAGTCGTTTAATTATTTTTTAAAGATAACTTGAAATGTTTAATAGCTTAATTTTGTGAATTAACCATCTTTTCTAAAAGATTCATTGTTTAGTTGTTGTTTTTTGAGACTAATTAAACAATTTTAATAGCTTAATTTTGATACTTACACAATTTTCCAGTAACATGTACATAATCTATGATATGTTTTATAACACGATTATAAGTACCATTTAGATTAATATAGTCTTTTTAAATGTAAGTATTTGTTGTTAAGTTTGCATAAAGTTGTTTTGTTTTTTTTTGTCTGAATATTCAAAAGCATGTACATTATTTATGATGTTTTCCTTAATTACACAACACTGGTATCCTTTTCATTTGCTTAATCCACAAATTTATCAAAGCGCCCCCGCCCCACTCGGCCTCTGGTACCCTGCCCGGTATCATGTGTGCACTGCCCTTTTTCCACCTAGATAAATACTATATACTGTTGCCTTATTCTATTGTGAACACATGTTTTTATGTCCAAAGTCCGACGCATCTAACTTACTGGAAGCACATGCATTCATCCTTACAGGTAAGAACATGGAGAGGTATTTCTCTGTATTTTGTGTTCAAATACATGTGTAAATTTATCCTTATATCTAGTTTTGCATTACCACTAAAAATACAAACAAAACAGGCAGAAAGGCAGACAAGTTTATTTAAGTCCTCTGAGCTGAAAAGCCCATGAAGAAAAATATAGTTTTATATTAGTAAATAGAACTGGTAATTTTATCATAGAAACAGTTATTGTAAAATGACTTGTAGAAACACTGAGGTCAATAGAGGTCAAAACAGAAACTATATATTTCTATATAGCCGATTCAAGCAATGTGTCAGCCAGTCATTATATAAATATCTTTATATGCTTTTAAGTGTATAATTTGCAAATTGAATGTTCGAGCTAGATATGGTTAGCTTCCGCTGGACTTGACGTGTATATTGACTTAAAGAAATTATAAACGATTTCTCACCAGGGCTAATTGCTCCTATTATATAGGTGTTTGACAACAAGCACGTAGCTCATTACGATCACCTATCGAGATCTCTTAAGTAAGCTGTTATATCCATGCTAATGATGGATTTAAAGACAAATTCGTAGCTTCCAGTTGAATCCCAAAGATGTTTCACAAGGATGATAATATCAGTAATGAGTACCTAAAAAGTACACGAACTGTCATGGTCCCTATCTATGCTAAATTATTTAATGTAATTTTAAATTCAGGTGTCTTACCTAACTCTTGGTTAATTGGGTTTATAAAACCTATTTTTAAAAATAAAGGTTCTCAGCTAGACCTTGTTAATTTTAGGCCAATTACAATACTTAGCTGTCTCGGTAAAAGTTTTACAGCTGTTCTAGATAACCGAATCAACGAATTTCTTACCGATAATAACCTGTTAAATGAAAATCAGGCCGGGTTTAGATCCGGGTACTCCACAAACGACCATATTTTTACTCTTTACTTTTTAATCGAAAAAGTAAGATCAGAGAAGAAAAAGTTGATATGCTCCTTTATAGCTTTTATAGCGGCTTTTGACTTAGTGTGGCGAGCGGGGCTTTGGCATAGATTGTTTAAATCTGGTATATCAGGCAAAATTCTTCAAGTTATTCAGAATATGTACTCGGACATTAAATCATGCGTCAGCGCAAATAGTCAAACATATGCCTTTTTCTCTAGTTTCACTGGATTGCGTCAAGGTGAAAATTTGTCACCGATACTCTTTTCTATATACTTTAATGACCTAGAATCCACCCTCAGTCGAGATGATAACGGTATTTTAATCGATTTTCACGTGAATAATGTCCTTCATTTTTTGAAAACTTTTTTGCTGCTTTATGCAGACGGTACCGTTATATTTGGGAAAAATTAGACAATTTTTCAATCATGTTTGGATAACTTTCACTCTTACTGTAAATTGTGGAAATTAAAAAATAATTTCTCCAAAACGAAAGTGGTAGTTTTCGGTACTAACAAACCTAGTAAATTTATTTTTCGAATTAATGGCCAACCTATTGAAACGGTTAAAGAGTATAAAGACTTGGGTGTTATTTATCGACCTACAACTGAAGTTGTTTGACTATACCGTCCTTCCTATCCTGACATACGGTTGTGAAACTTGGGGTTTCGAAAACTTGGATATGTTAGACCAAGTTCACACTAATTTCCTTCGTAAAATTACTAAGACCAGAAAAAGCACACCTAGATATATGTTATATGCGGAACTTGGACGCTATCCAATTGAAATTACCATAACGTGTCGAATAGTGAATTTTTGGAATAAGTTAATCATGTTCGATAGCCCGAAATATTCATATAATTGTTATCTTCATATGTTACAATCTACTCATTCGTTCAAATGGGCATCTTTCGTTAAACACATTTTTGGTTCAACCGGAAACTCCGACCTCTGCTTTAATCAATGATCACTGACCTGTAATACGTTACATAAATTGATTAAGCACAATCTAGTTGATCAGTACTTTCAAGACTGGTCTACGAAACTTGAAAGCTCGAGCAAAGGTAAAATGTACCACTCATATAAAGAAAAAATATCGTTTGAGGAATACTTTTCTGTCCTCCCAAATTCTCTTCGAATAGCGTTGATGCATTTTCGTACAGGTAATCATAGATTTCCCATTGAAGTAGGACGTTGGAGTCAGTCATTTATTCCTCATGAGCAACGTAAATGCGATCTGTGCCCTCTAAATGACGTAAGTGACGAGTTCCAATACATTGTACTTACTAGTCTGTCCATTTTTTAAAGGAAAAACGAAAGAAATTGATTTCTAGAAAATTTTATATAAGACCGAATATTCCTAAATTCAAAGAATTGCTTGCCACTAAAGATCGAGTACTGCTGACAAATATGTCCAAATTTGTTATCTTTATTATGAAAACTTTTAAGCGTTCGTATCTCGAAGAAACATACATGTAGTATATATTCTTTATTATTATCATAACTTACCTCTAAGATTTGACAAATACTCACGCATTTGTTACCTCCCTTTATTATTATAGACGTCTTTAGAAATAGAGTATGCAAGTCAGTAATGTTTAAACAGATTCTATCGGCATTTTGTATCTATTTCACAGTAACGTTAATTATTACTACTGTTTAAATAAGCTTCTTTGTTATATGATATAGAAAAAAGTATTATATTTTGCAAAAATGAGAAAATGCTACCCCAGATCTATAAACTTTTTTTATTTATTTGTTTGTTCAATTCCTATTTTATATACTTCCGTAGTAACTTCAAATGATTACCACTTTCCCCACAAGAAAATGTATATGTTTGATACCGATACCCATTTGTATATTAAAATATGTTTTATCGCACATGTAATTACTAGGGCCGGGAACGAATAAGGAATTTGATGTTCGAATATTCGTTTTCCATGTTCGAATATATTCAAATATTCGTTTTTACAAAATTTGTTCCAATATCTTTTTTACGTTGTATCCGAAATTGATTAGTTCGAATACTTTACTACTTTAATATGCTTGGAATAATCGACGATCAAGAAGACCTTTATAACTATGTCAAAGTTTTTTGTTTTATTGAGTGTAAATCGATATATATGTTTATATTCTTACTTTTGCAATAAATTCATAATTTGATTTTCAGTTTATCCGGCTGCTGATCATTTGTCTTATTAACGGGAGGTAACTCACGTGACTTGATATGAATCATCGTAGGCTCTTACGAACAAGCTGAACCCCTCCTTTTGCAGTCTTTCAGCTTTTATCGTTTGTTCCTGGGTCACACCAGTACTTGATTACAGTAATCATTAACGTGCATTGTTGCACAAAACTATCTTTTCCGGACAGTAGTCCCGTTATACTCAAACACTTTTTTGCATAGATCGCAAGTAGCTTTATCAATAGACCGTGAAAAGTAATTCCAAACACGGGACGGCATTGCGATATATTGACTTTTGATTTTTTCAACAGAGTGAGAAAGATACTATCTATCTATTTAAGCTTATTTAACATCCGTACCTGTAGCCCATATGACCGACGCCCCCAGAAGAGATTAGTTATTTTATGTTGTGGGGGTAGTGCAAGATACAGAAAGCATCCCATTCCAGAGACACCCCTGGTTCTTTTTCATGCTCAGTGTATAGCACTGATACATGGGACCTCGGTTTAAAGTCTCATCCGAAAGACTGTTAGTACTGTTAGTGGAGGAGCGGGGGATCGAACTCGGGACCCCTGCTTTACCAGTCCAGCGCGTTACCACTGGACCACATCCGCTCCTAAGAGAAAGATACGTCCAAAATCATCCCCTTTAAAAAAATCTGAAAACAATGTTTGCAAAAAGTTATTGGTTCCGAGTAGAGCTTTAAATTTCCATTGCCGGGTGAAATAGAGTTAATTTTAGAGTGATGAATATCGGCATGATTAATACGTGCCGATTTATTCTTCTTCACAAAAAAATCAGAAAATTATCGATTGATCGCAAAGATTAAAGCACAGAAAACAATAAAGTAAGATAATTAAAGTCGGAAAAATTTACATTATAAACTGTTAAACAGGTAAATTACCAACTGTGAAACGGGGTGTCCTTTTGATCAACTATACCCCAAACTTTTCAGAGTTAATTGTCGATAATTGTTGACATGCGTTATACAAACATATGAACACCTGGTCAAGTGAATGTCAAGGGTTTTATTTACGATCTTTGAAATTTGAAATTAAAAAAATATGAAAAAAAAAATCAAAACATTTCTTTCTTTCGAATATTCATATTCGTTTTTCAGTGTTCGAATATTCGGTAGTAGATCGAATATTCGAATATAATTCCCGGCCCTAGTAATTACGAAATGTAACTTTTGTAATCTATGCTCCTTTCAATAAAGGTATTGTTCTTCTGTTCTTCTTCTGTTCTTCTTCAGTTTATTGAACAGCCATTGACGTAAATTGAATATTTAACAACACATTTAAAAAGATTCCTTACGTGAGTTACATTAAATATTTTATCCTGTCAATTATATCATATCCGACCCGATAAAGGGGGGTCGTATAAATTTTGCTTTATACGGCACATGCTACGTCATCACTGGTGACGTCATGGACTAGTTTTGTGTTTATAAACAATATTATAAATAATCAGAAGGAAGTGATTAAATGGTTGTTATTACAAACAGAGACTACTTGAATAAAAATTGAATATTTCAATATCTAGATCTTATAATATAGCATGGTCATTTAAGGAAAAAAATATCGAAATTTTGGAACTATTTTTTGTGTATATGTTCACCTGACGGATAACCTTGACATTTGAAACACTTTAAAGATAGGTTTTCAATATCCTAGTAATTTATTGACAAATGCCAGATGTGACAGGATAAATAGAATAATAGGTTAGTGTCTTAAATGAGAAAGTTTATCCGGCTCGGCTGCGGTATTTATCAGGTTCGCCTTCGGCTCACCCGATAAATTCCTACGCCTTGCAAGATAAACTTTCTCATATTAAGACACTTACCTATTATTCTCTATATATCAGGTAGTTATAAATGTTTTTTTTTTAACCAAGCAATATTATGCATATTATGAGTAAATGTATGGTGAAGTGGCTGGAATTGTATGGTTCACTCGAGACAAAATAGAAAAAGGAAAGATCTTTTCTACGGTTATCGTTGCTTTAATTCCGCAGTACTGTATTTCGAATAAGCATTTACAGTTTATTTTGGTACTTTAAAAGTTCTCAGTTTAGTTGAACATGCTCAAAGGTTTTCTAGACTTTAATTTTAACAAAACAGCAAAATAATTGTGACCCAGTAGTTTGACATAGCTGCTTGCGTTCATGGCCCCTGCCTTCGGCCTAACGGTCGCACTCTCACTCTCTCTCTCTCCCTGTTTTTCTGAGTTTAAACACAGATTTATAGAAATATATGCAGACGGACTTAATAAATGTCTTGGTTTTACCATTTGTATTAAGAGCCCAGAGGTACTTGAATGACAGATTAAATAGAATTTGATAACTAGATACTTTTTCACAGGTTTCAAAAATATTTGTTCTAATTAAAATAATTTAGCATTTTAAAATCGACATTTTAATAAATAAAATAAATCTTTAGCTGAAAATCTTATTTTAGACATGTTTTTAACATTGTCAGTAGAAGTAAAATGTAAAAAAAATGTTTATTAATTAAAACGTGCAAGTACATATATAATGAAAGTATATATATATAAAATGCTTCATGAGTATTACACAACAGTTTATTGAAACAGTCCTAAAAGGTCAACATTTGTATTTTCAATATTATTGTTAACCGTAATAATGAGAAACGAAGAATATTATATTTTTATAGTTTTAAAAGAATTTAAATGCAAACTACATATGAATGTGATAATATTGTTGGAAAAACTGATGCAGTTTTATCATTGCTTTGCATGACCTTTTTCCGACAAAATACATATTAAATCAATATAAAAGTGTGTGTTTATGTTGTTTGTGCTTATTGTATAAACTTAGACACTCTCAACAATATTAAAAAATAACAGTTAATCACTCTGATTGAAATGATTTGTGTTATCAATGGAAACTAGCAAGCGAGGACATTCCTGTGGCTAAGAAATTATGACGTAGGGCAGTCACGTGATCTGTCGATTTAACATAAAATCAGTTGAGTTATTATCAATATAAATTTTGACGCTTTGATAAAAGTATTGGAATATTCCAGCTGTCGTATTCTGTATGTAAAAAGATAAAACTGGATGTTATGCGATCGTTTAGTATCGGTAAAATCAGTTTTAATTTCGTGTATCATAATCATACAAGATCACGGACGCAGATATAAAACTATATATGAATATAGGTATTCACGTCCCTAAAGAACGATATGACGTTTTTTGTTGTTGTTTTTTTTTGGCAACACGGAAAGAAAATAAATATATAAGAACTTTTGCGTGAGATACACATAGTCTTATGATAGAAGTGAACATTGTTACGATCATAAATGTTGGTGTATGTGTTTTAATTTTTTATTTCAAATGTCACTATGATCATCAAACTGCATAACTGCTTTATGGGCTGTGAGAAAATGTGTAGATAGAGATTTGAACATTATTAAATTAACAGAAATAGCTAGAGCTACCATGTGACATCGGCTACAAACGACAAAATGAATAACTTTAACAACTGTTGTCTGGATACCGTGTGTTTGCTTATATACGAAGTTTTGCTTTTTGGAGCATGCATTTGTAATAATCATGCAAAAATTGGCATTTTATTCAGTGAGAATAGTTGTTGTAACTATCTGTCGATGGAAGATAAAGGAGGTGCGATAAATATAGCCTTAGACCAACTGAAAACAGATGGGGTACTAGATCAAGATTATGCACTTCGGTTAGTAAATAACAACTGCTATTTACTTTATTTTGAACTTTATTGTCTCGTCTTGCTTCATCTTATTTTATTAAATGCTTTCTTTCTATATTTTATTTATATATTTTGTTGTATTCAAATTTACTTTGCACCGTAGAGTGTCTTAAAGATAAGTTTATTATGTTGATTGATAAGTACCTAAAAACCGCTTTTTACTTAACATTATTTTGACTTGTCTAGTCCTGTCTCATTTTGTTTTATTTATTTTATTTTCGTTTTATTTCATTTATTACGGTTTGTTTCTGTTGTACTTATATCTAAGAGGCTATCTTAAGGATAAAATAAATTTTCTTGCTATAATGCGCGTTTGTGTGTAAACTTCTCACCCAGGTATTTCTAGTGTGTGTGTGCGTGTTTAATTCATACAAACAAGGTTTCAGTATTACATAAGGTGTTGGGAAGTAACTATATGGTGGTGTGTGTTATATTCATTTACTGGACACTGAATTTTTTTTAGGGTATATTCTCTTGATTTTAATATTTATTTTAATTTCTAAAAGGAGAGACATAACAGGAATAGTAAATAAATTAGTCGAATTCAAACAAGAGTTTCTTGGCAAGACAGTCAGGCGGACAAAATGTTAACAATTATCGTTGACTGTTGCCATCACAAGATTTTTTGTGACATAAAGAAAGCTAAATTTGAAATTTACAAAGGTACGTGTACCTAAACGAAAAAATAAAGAATGCTACACAAGTACTAGAGAATATATAGTAAATATATTAAATATAATGTCTTTTTTTCATTTATATGGATTATTTTCCCATTACATTGTTTAAAGATTTAACCCGGCGATAATGAAATGTATTCTATTCGTACATGGCATACTTGAAAAATATTTCCAAACGAGCCTAAATATCAGATGTCTTAGAAGTTTGAAAACTTTCTGTAATGACTGGGAAAAGCTTGGCTTGTTTAATAAATATGTAAAGCAGATCTTTTTATGCCAGAAACAGAACCAAAATCAAATCGATTAAATGCTTTTGTTTTAAAACGCGCCCTTCTCCTAAATGATTAAAATAACATGCGGCATACTGTAGTCTTCCTATTTTGTAACGAGTTTGCCTGATTTATTTTTATTTAAAATCATTCAAAAAAGTCTACTTCCCAGTTGCTATCACAGACATTTCAAGGCAGTCAGAAGAAAACTACTGAAACGCATTTTCATAAGCGTATACGATATTACATTTGATAGTCGAGTTCCCAACTGGTATTATTTCCCACATACTTAATAGTTTTTTTTATCTTTTAATCTTATAACAGCATTTGATCTGGTCAGTGAACTTTCCAAAGAATCTTTGCTGTCTACCCTCATAAGAATAACTAAAAGATCAAAGTTTTTTTTTCTTCTCGCAAAGAAACCGTTCTCAGAGACGATTTTGTTAAAGACATTTCTGATGAAAACACATTTCCGGTATAAGTAGCTATATCGAATTGTCTAAATCTAATCCCTTATTTATTGTGGTTTCATTAAAAGAGACTTATATGACATTATATTCTCAAGCCATTATCTCTATCTTTTCACGTTCAATTACTTAAATTACCGCAATTATTTCACGGAAACTTGTCAGTCTTGTAACAAAAGAAAAAGTATGGTTGTATAAAGGTATCAAATGTATCAAATGGAAGAGAACAATGACGTCATCTGCAACAGAAACACAACTACCGAGAACTTGTAGAATTGTCAAGCAGATACTGGATATGAATTTTCAGAATTCGTACGAGTGAATGGTGCTTAACCTATTTCTCTAATCCAAGAAATTCTCTTTAGTGATTCAAAACAAAAGTACAAAACCTGAGACTAACTTTTGGTCGATAAACATATATTTTAAGCTAAATGCTGTTATTATCTGCAAGCAATTTTTTTACGTATAACTGTAATAAATATGTAAGTTTCGAGGCTTGCAGAAAAATTCTTTCTAAAATTCTTTCTGCTGACATAAACCTGGAAAACAGTAATATTTTATAAAGCTACAGTAGAGATGATCGTCAAATTTGTTAAGTGTTGTATGTGTCCTTTGATTCTGTATTTCTATAACTAGCTAAATAACACCCCAGGCGAACAATCACACCAACACGTTATTAAGTAATTCCGTGTCTCGTTTAAAAGCTACCTCACAGCGAGGCAAATATAAAAATAATTCAGTTAAAAGCAGCGACTAAATTATATTGATTCCCGAGAGAACTAGATGAAAACAAAATACATTCACAGCGTATAAGTGCTTATTTGCTTCAAAAACAGTGAAATTGTTAAATGTATTTATGTTAAGAAAAACGGTTAATGTAAGCTATGTCTTAAACATTATTTGATGACCAATGATCTTAAACGGGGAACGATAAAAGAAATGTACTATAATATATTACAGGAAATAGCTCGATGAACAAAAAAATGTACCGATAACTCCTGTAAAATGTGGCTGAAACCCGCCATACGGTATAGGAGAAATATCGCAGACATTGAAAACCAAATGATTAAAGGGCAAAAACTCCGCTGAAAATTGCGTGGACAAAAATGCTGTAGATATGCATATTTAAGCTTGCTTCTAATCACTTCCGTGAAATTTAGCTGAAATTGGCCTAAGGATACAGTAGAAATAGACAGACATTGTGAACAATTGAATGCATAAAAAATAATATCTACTGGAAATTAATGAATCAGACAATGGCTAAAATATACATAACTACGCTTTCTTTTGATCACTCCTGTAAACTTTAGCTGAATTTGACCCAATAATATAGCAGAAATAAAAAAAATGCATAAATAGGAAATAACTCCTTAGAAAATTAATGATTGAGAAAATGTCTAACATATGTATAACTAAGCTTGCTACTTATCACTTCTGTGAAAGTAAAGTAAAGTTTGCCCATTAGCATGGCAGATATATAAAACGAACGGATATAGGGCAATAACTCATAACTAAACATATGTGTAAAGTTTGGCTGAAATCCACCTGTTGTAATTGGAGTTTTCCGGACAAACTTTGTGACAGTCAGACAGACATATAAGCAAACAGTACAAAATCAATATGACACTCCCCCACCCCCTTCCACACACACAAGCACATGAACGATAATAAGAATAATACCAGACATTCCACCAGACATCTTGATCTGCGATATAAAAGCGTGTTTATAAATTAACGCTATTTCTGTAACTCCCAGTATCCGCGTAACAAAGATAGATATATTTCAAATTCCCATTTGCATTCTCTTTGGATCGTTGATTGTTGCCAGCGTAAATGTTTCTTTTTATCTAAAACCTTATGTGTTTCGAATGACATGCCACTGATGGTCTAACATGTACGACTTAGTAATACATGTATTAATGTATTTGTCGTCATGGTAACTTAGAGGAGATGATACAATATATTACACAGCATTTATTTTATCTAATGTTGAATCGGTAAGTCCATGTCACAGTAATGTGTGCCATTATGATTAGTTAGGTAAGAAATAAGAAGAAAACGAGACACTTAGAGATATAAGTTGCCTTTACATGTGGATTCAGTTGCTAGGTACCAAATTAACGTAAAGGTTTAACAAATATCATTATTGCGTTCACCTATGACAAACAATTCTTGCAAAGGTGTCAACATGTTCTCCAATAAAATATGTAAAATAATTATGTGGTAAAATTCATATAACTTCTCAACAAGTAAGGTATGACATTATTTCGATTTGTAGAAAAGGTAAACATTTTGCGTTTTCATAAATAAGATAAATGTCTTTGTTAAGTAGGCAGCTGAAGGAATGATATATAACTTTGATAAAGAAGAAAAAGTCAGAAATTGGAGAAGTTGTTTACATGTTGAGTTTCTCAAATTACGTTTTCAGAGTTATAAAAATATCTTTTAACATGTCCACTCTTTCATACCACGTTTGGTGTTCATATCGTATCTTGGAAACCTCTTTTACATGTCAATTGTTTCATATCACTTTTAGAGTTTAAATCATAGAACGGAAAATGTTTTCATGGTAACTCTTTTATATTACGTTTTGTGTTCAGATCATAGCTTTGAAACTGTTGAAATATTAACTGGTTCATATCACAATTTTTGTTCAAATCGTAGCCTGAAAGCAGGTTTAGAGTTCAACTTATAGCTTGAAAACTGTTATAAATGTGAACTGATCCATAGAATGTTAAGACTTCATATCATAGCTTGGAAACTGTTATACTTGTCAACTGTTCCAAGACACGTTTAGAGTCCAGCTTATAATTTGGAAACTGTTTTACATGTCACCTGTTACATAGCACATTTAGAGTTCAATTTATAGCTTGAAAACTGTGATATATGTCAACTGTTTCATAGCATGTTAAGAGTTCAAATCATATCTTGAAAACTGTTTACATTTCAACAGTTTCATAGCCAGTTTAGAGTTCAAATTATAGCTTAGAAACTATGTTACATGTCAGCTGTTTCATAGCTTTTTGGAGCAGTTTAGACAGCAATTAATAACACTTAGCGTCCTGGGCTCCACTAAAGCGAGAAAATTAAAAATATACTTTGTATAAAATCAGTGCAAACGGTTACATCCCTGAAGGACCATATGAAACTAAATGATTAAGACAATTACCAATCTACAAAACCGAGATTGTTAAATGTCATTCACTAAATTGCGGCAAAGATCTGCCTGTTTTTGCACACATGTGAAGTTATTTTCTCATCTTTTTTTCAGTAAATGTGCATTTCTTTTACAATTTTGTGTTTCAGAATATGTTAAATTGTAAATGTTGATATACATTTAAGGACATTGACAGAGCACACGATTTGTTTTTTCCGTTGACTGAAGTTAGTATGCTGCATTGACCAATTTTGCAAAACAGACTTGATCGAATTAGACGAGAATTGTTACGTAGTTTAGATGGCTATGAGCTGTTATAAACTTTATCTACGGGTAAAATCGTCAAATTTCAATTTCCTTTAAAACGGCATCTTATTGTACATTACCTGATGTTTCAAGCGAAATGACAATTGAACTTAAAATGGAAGATGAATAAATGATCAGTTTCTTACACAGATATAATTCAAATTGGTTAAACTTGACTTAAATTACAGTGTGTAGTTTCAAGTGCTTTAGTTTAAAAGAGCTGTGAAAAGTTAAAATATCATAAGCCAGTTCAAGCAGTGGTTTCTCATGGTAGATCTGGCAATGTATTATTACACACTCATTAGATAAATACTGACACTTCATTCTTACTCGAGCTCTGCCGAAATCAAATAATTAGAAATGTTCTTATCAAAGCATCATTTTGAAATTTCATAAAGTTTAACATGCTGTATTTTTTCTTTAAATAAAAATAAATAAATATTTTTATTATCATGGAGCACACAAAACATTTACTTACAAAATTTCATTATAAAAACGTTTTACTTGATATATTAAAGTAACAACTTATAACGTGTTGTTAACTATAGGCAATTGCATGATTCATAAAATAGAATAGAGCATGTTGCGTTTCTAAAAAGCAGCAATGTTGTCTTGAAAAAAAAATGTACTTGTACTGACAAATTTATGTATAAATGTTGTGCACTCGTCGCCATTATACATATGACTGTTCTGCTAGCTTGTTTATTCATAGGTTATTTCAACCTAATTCATTTTTAGTTTATGTTATGTTCACTTGATGCAGTTCTGTTCTGTTCTGTTCATATGAATAACACTATATACTGAACTCACTCAGAATTCTCCTAATGTGTGCTGTGTTACGGTGACAGACAATCTCTTTAATTTAGTTTGGAATAAACTTTGAATGAACTTGATACTGTAAACTGTTTCATATCACCTTCATAGTTTGGAAACTGTTTCAAATGTCTAACTGTTCCGCATGTCAAACTGTTTCTTATCACATCCGAGCAGTTACACCTTGTTCCCTGGACTGCATTAAAGCGAAGAAATAAGAAAAATTGTCTGCTAAATCAGTAATTACAGTTTTTTTCCATGAAGAACCAGATAAGAGCTAAATGATTTACACGATATGATATCCTAACCACTTTACAAATCTGAGATTGTTGATGTTATTCATTAACTTGTAGCAAAAACAAAATCTGCCTATATTTGTAACATCTGAATTTCTAGTCTACACATTTCTCTTTTTCCTGGTTAATGTTCATCACATGAACCTTTCTTTGTCTCCAAATTACATTGTACTTTTATACCTGACATGCGTTTCTGGTAAATTTACATAACACATGATGTGTTTTTCCATTGACTGGAATCGAGATGCTGCATTGATAAATTTTGCAAAGCCATCTTGATCGAATTTGACGAGGTTGTTACATGTAATAAACAGTTGTGCGTTTTTTGTAAGAAGACATTGTAAATTGACAATTAAACTTAAAGTAGAATGGGTGATCTTGTGTTTTATAGAGACATGATTTGAAAGTAAGATTAACATGACTTTAATTATATTGTGTATTTTGAAGTCCTTTATTTAAAATATGATATTCTTTAAAACATGCATCTTTCGCTTAACCTGCTGGAACTGAAAGTGATTAGCCTTTGCCACCAGAAAAGAGCCAGGCCAGCCCCCTCATCAGTGAAGTCTGACTAGGCTCTATACTACTGGCAGTTCAATTTTTGTATTTTGATATTGAAATCCCTTAAACTTTAAATGAACTGTTCCAAATTCAAAGCTTGGCAAATATATTACAAAACTTCAGCAGGAGAAGTGTTCAACAACTTTAAAACTGAGTTATGAGGTATAATAATTGAAATATGACATTTAGAAGGATTAAATACTTCCAGCATGAAAAGCAATACTAAAAAATCTTCTCTTTTGTACAGCAGCAGCACCCTCTTGTACAGGAAAAGAATTCGTATGCATACTGGATTCATATGTGTATTATCATGCAGCAAACAATACAGTTACATATAAGACTTCCTATGGAAAAGCATTTTTAGCATCCACTTGATATATTAAAAGGACATAAAGAGGCAAAGTCAATAACATTTAAGAGATAAGAGTATTGTTAAACTTAAAACAATATAAAACGTTAAAGTTCATTGTTATATAGCATGTAACATTTAAACTACAATATTGACCTAAACTGCAGAGTTTGAGCGAATGTGAAACAAGTAAATTCAAAAAAAATTATACAGATGGATGTAAATATTAAGTATTGGCAAACCGTGTAGGGAAGAAGTTCCTAAAGAAACCTACTACCGATTGCAGACCTGATTAGAGTTTCACGTATTCGGAAAGCCTCAAAAAGTGACGTTACGATGTTTATTTCAGTAGCTTAAACTGTCACTTTACTGATCATCCAATCACAGCGAGGCAGTTTTCTCAGTTATACCTGTCAATAAAACTGCGTCTTGCAATCTACCCGCAGCCAGAAAAATGTGCCTGGGCGGCGCCAAAGTTGCTGTGTCGTAATTGTCGCTGCGTTGCTACCGAAAATTTTCACTCAATATGTTTTTTCCTAACCTCTTTTCAATTTCGTACACAGAATGACACTAGAATGACACCATTGACAGGTAAAAGGCGGAAATTGAAAGAAACACATTGGGCGGTGCTTTAATTGATTTTGACAGGTGTACCGATGAGTCTCGTTCTTTACCTAACAGTGTAAAGTCTAATCAGCTTTGCAAACGGTAGTAAATCAAAATTATATTTTGATTGTTTTGTCTACAAACGAAATAATTTATCATTCTGTATTACACGGTTTCTAATCTAGTTTGTTGAGGTCAGACTAGTACAGGCAAGACTTATTTACGTAATACAGAAATAACATATTTCTTAAATTACAGTTTATTATGATGTCCTTCTGAAACATCATAAAACCTACTTTACTGTTAACATTATCCCTCATTATAGTTTAGTTCTTCATACGATTTATTTGTTTGTTTCTCTTGTATTAATTACACTTTGTCACTTTCGTGCCTAATTAGAAGACTTTTACAGAATACCATTTTGTAAGTAACACCAGAATGTCCAGCTTTAAACAAAATGCAATAAAAATACAAGAAACGGAATAGGCTGGGTTATTTACTTGTGGAGAAGATGAAAACAATTTATAAAAAACAGCAACAACAGCATTATCAGCTTTGTAATACGTGCATAGTACTTTGTTTGTATTTTTGTAAAAAATTACTGATCTTTTGTTGAACAAATTAGTATTTACCTGTTGATTGTAGATTAGCGAAAAGACTCTGTTAATATGTATATAACAGATTTGCAGCTTTTTTATGGAAAAAAATTGTATTTTTTCCTTGTCGACTGTAGGGAAATTATTGAGATTATTTGTTGCCAAAGGTCTAGCCCTGGAAGTTTGTAAATTCATACTTCAGTTTTGCTAAAATCGAAGTTTAGATCAGAGAGGTACATTCATTACTTTTCTGTTTGGCTTATGTACTTGGTGGTGGGACATCTTGCACATGCAATAATGTATTCCATTTAATTTGTGTTTATCTGAAATAAAGATCAGTTAAAATATTTAAAATATGTATAGTGGTGATTTTGGGTAGTGTCATAATAAGAATCAAACGAGCTTAAGTTGTAGGTATTTGACACCATTTGCCAGTTGCACTTTTCTCCCGTTGATACTTATACATGTGTAATATTATTTGTGGAACATTTTTTATTCCTACGCACTATCATACTGTTTTCAACGTTAAGATGAAAACTTTGTATTGTAACTCAAAGAAAACAAATTAATGTTTTGTGGTGAAACAAAACGTAACTTGTTGAAATGGAGGTGTATTATATCAAATCTGCAAACTCCGTGCTTGAATGCACATATATAGACATAAATTTGTATAATGTCGTAAAACAAACTGCATATGTCAGATCAACAAGGGCTAGAGTTTGGGTAACGAATGGCCTCAATAGGAAATGCAAATATAATTAATTTAAACAGAACAGAACAGAGCCTTAATAGGTTCTCTGGGGGAAATACTAAAATTAGTTCATTCAAAGAAAAATCATTTCTCTCGAGTAAGGACTAATAGATATTGACATTGTATTAGTCTTGATCAAATCTAATATATCTTAAAACTCCTGGTGAATACGGTATGATATTTCACGACAAAATATACACGATTTAGACACAGGAGATATAGTTAAACCAGTTTTCGTGTTCTTTGTGTTTTACACTAGAGATAATGCATCCACATGCTATAATTGGCCTCTATATGATTATTTATCAATAATATAATGTCTAACTGATTTAATTCCACTGTAGTACAATAAAACACGACATGTAGAGATCTTTTGATATAAATGTGTTAGATAGTTATGTTTTATTACTGTTTGGCACGAGAATAATAATAGAGAAATTTAATGTTTCTGTGCTGTCGAGGAAACTGACATGCTGTAAGTTCTAAGCGGACCTGATTTGACCGTAGGTTCATCATCTGAATAATCATTGGTAGAGACTAATTAATGCTACACATAAACTGTCAAGCAGATTTTTTTAAACGTTTTCCTTAGTATGTATTTGTTAAAAATACAGAGAATCTTACACGGAAGGGGATAAACAGAAGCTCTGGGGATATAATTTGACAAATCTTTGAAAATCAAGCAGCCATAGTAAACTAAGTTCTTCTGCAAATAATGCAAGCGTTTTAGCTACTTTGAAAGTGCTACATGCAAAGAACATTCCTGTCATGATTAAACTCCAGATGACCTGTTGATTGAAGGTAGTAAGTCGAAGACATTGTACGTAAGACTGAGGGATAACACTGACCCCTTTGATCACTTGAACTATCGAAAATAGAAAAAAAGAACCCAAACCATCTTTTACATTTGAATTTGTCGGTTATATGAAAAATGTTCTTTTCTTTTTTGTCTTTTTAAAAACTTTGTTAAATATTGCATTTGTAAAAGGCGGGAGTACATGATGTACATACAAAAATGAACATATTGATAAATTCAATACAGTATATTGCCTTTTAATTAGAGTACAGTTACCACTAAGATTTTCTGTATAACAAACTCGTCCTCTGGATATTTGATAGCAAGACATTACTTTTTTCCTTGAATCATTTGTCATTTACATTTATTCTGGATGCAAGATAGCCAACATTATGTAATTTTTTTCGTACGCTTTTCACGTGGGATGTCCTTGACATCACGTCACTTATGACGTGGCAAATAAATGGGGCCTACCACCATGTACCAAAAGCATTGAAATGCTATCTTTGTATGGTTTTAAATACGTTGCTTCGTAGTTTTGTTGCTGCTGTTTTTTTGCCTAGTTTTATTTATGACAGGGCAACTAAATGCTGCCTGTGTATTATTTTTTATCAGATTCAAGGTAACATAGGCTTGCATTATTAATGAGTGTGGATATAAAATGATATTTCATCGAAATAGATGATTTTAGACATGCGATATTTATTGAAACAGGCCACGTGACCACGGACGGTTTTTCCTACAGATAATGCATCCGGATGCAATAAATTGTCTGTACATGATTAATAAACTATATTTGATTTATTTATCTACAGCAGTTCAATAAAACACGACACAAAGATACCTTTCGTTTTCTATTTTCTATGTTTTATTACTGGTTACACGATTACAATTATAGAAATACATTAAGATTGTGTGCTTTCCGAGCTAATTCACTTTAATTATTTGACGGTATGACGGTGGAATCGAAGCTCCCAATGAATAAAAGACTATATTTTTTGTTAACATTTCCAATGACTTTTTTTAGTCGACAATGTATCTAAACAAACTTTAAATTTAAAATATTGACATACTTGTAACAATCAACTTTGACCAATAGTATATTTTTTATGAATTTGCTTCCTCTTTGCACACATCTGGGTGGTGACTAGCTTTGGTGTTGAGTCCCTGTCACTTTATGAAGATGGCGACCTTTTAAATCAAGGTTCTTGTGCTTGAATACATTTTCTCGCCAAACACTTGGTTGTTTTTTCCATATATTCGTGTAGAGTATATTGCAAGATGTGGTCCATTCTGGAAAATAAAATAACAAAGACGTAAGATATTCCTTTAATTTCAAGCGCTGTCAACGTTTATGCTGTGGGGTATAATATGAATAAGTTCATACTATGGTGGGCCCCTTGGCATTAATTTTATCTTCCAATCACACCCCACCTCACTCCCTCCCACTACAATGAACGGAACTTCAGTCTTAGACTTTGACCGGGCAATGTTTGCGGACTGATTATTAGATCAACATAATGTTTAAATAGTATGGCCAGCCATGATGAAATTAATCGTTCAAGTAGTATTTTTCCTTACGAAATGTATTTCAGTATCACAAAATTACAAAATAGTATTTCGAATAATTTTATACTGGCATATTATATGTAAAAAGTTACTAAAAACGAGATATGTTCTCGTAATGACGAGGCGTCATTTCGAAAAAACGAAAATTAGTTCATAAAAACGAAGCCTTATTGCGTAATTGCGTGAAATAAATAATTGCGTCGATCAAAACAGTAAAGAGTATGAGATGACATATTCGGGTCTCCGTAGAAAACTCTGGAATGGGCAGCAATCCTTTACCAGGAAATACCAGTATTTCAATGCAAATTTCATTTTGTTCGTCTTTGTTCTTGATAACATTTGGTGTGAGTCTTTTGAAAACTTTTGTTTACTCGTTTCAGCATCGTTTGGAAGGATACTCGACTGATTTCTGATGGCGTCGGTAACGTAGTTGACCTGGTCAGAGAAGAAGGTGTTGACATCATTTTTGGATCCCCATCTTCACGAGGTATATTGAAAGACCTTACGAACATAGTAATTGTTTCACGGCTGCAAGATATTCCAAACATATAAGATGTACATAGTGTTCTCTTTTACTGTATTAAGTATAACAAACCATTACTCTGTCCATTGTCAAAAAAGAGTTCTACAGTCGATAAAAGACCAAAAGAAAAATACGAAAACACCGATAAATATATGAATCTTTGCATCTTAATGTAAGACACATGTGAAGTATGAAAAGTAAGCCATGAATTCATCAATTTCTGAAAGCTTAGATAGAAGAGACAAGCTCAAAAGCTTCTTTGATAATTATTCCGTGTGTCAGTATTGTGCGGTTGTAAATGAAATATTGCTGCAGTAATTCTGTTAAATTAAGTCTTTTTCATGTGTATGACAAAAATAAATTCTCAGAGTAAACTTTCAGGGTATTCTAACAGTTCCGTTTTCTGACATTTCTTGTAGTTTTATGTGTTTTAATTTCCAGTTACTTCCCATTTGATTGCAAAGAAAACAAAAACTAGGTTTTAAATTGAGTGCACACTATTCAGTTATAATTCAAATGTCTTCCCCAGACATATTCTTTTTCACGCGAAGAAAATGACATATATGTACGTATAAATTCTGTTTATAAACGTCCTTTTGAGTGAAAACATATAATCTTATTTTGAAGTGATTCACCTTTATCTCGGAAAATACTTTTCGATTTACCAATTTCAGATTTCTTGTAGGATTTTCAAAAAATATTTTTTCTTTTTCTTTTTATTTATTTTTTTTTTTTTTGGACATGTAACCTATAAACTGTTTTTAACGTCTGATAAATCACGTTTATGTTATAAACGTTGATACGTTTTGTTTTATATATATATTTCTTTTTAAAGATATTAAAATCCTATAACAATTAGACACATAGAAAATAACTTAATGAAACTGTTATTTGAAACAACTGTACGGATTTTTAAAAGCTTATGGTCGTAAAACCACACGCATTAACAATAAACAAAGCCATGTATAATTGCTTCTCTCGTAAATAAATACTGGGGCGACAGTCATAAAATTACTTCTACTAACAAATCAATCCAACTATAAATAATAACTGTGCTCTTTCTGTCAGTCATAACCGTTTTACAACCTTAATTAGTTCAAATGAAATAGCGCAATTTCTAAACCAGCACTACGTAGACTTAAAGATAAACATGTATATTAGCTTATATTTTTATATTGAAATAATCCACCGTATGATAAAGGAATAAACTATTATATGCAATATACAAAAAAAACATAATCCCGTAACATTAGAAAATGTATGATAAATATTTTTTACGGTATATGTCTGTTGTAGCATTCATTAAAGAAACTGTATATTATTGCATAAACGTTGTTATATCGAATATCGAATTCTACCAGAAACTCTGCATATTGAGCGAATTTATCTCAAATATTTGTCTCGACTTTACTGCCTGCTTGGGCAATTTTGATTGATTGATTAGATGATATTATTTTGTAAAGGATAACCCACGCCGAGGTTAAATTCGATTTCTTATTCTGAAAAGACGCTACATTCTTTGTTTCAGTGACAATACCTGCGGCTCATCTCACATCTCACTGGAACTTCCCACATATCTCTTGGTCAGCGAACAGCTATGATCTATCAGACAAGACCCAGTTCACGACATTTGTCCGAACTATCGGACCCCTCAGTGATACAGCAAAATCCATTGTTACACTCTTCAAGAATTTCCATTGGGAACGCATAGGGCTGTTGTATGTAGACGATGGTAAGAAATATCTCTAAATATTCAAGATTGAAGCGTCATTTCAATTGTATTCAAAGTAGTACGTTCAGTCCTATATGACGGACTGTTCGAAAGCGTCTTCTTCAACAAAGGCCAATTAACGTAGTGCTATTTCCTTATTAGTAATGGACTTGATTTGAATAGCACGCAGTCCAATAATTATCGTGAGCAGTCAAATAACATTATTTCAATACTTCAACACGTTGTAAACACGTGCTCGATAAAGAGGATAAAAACTGACAAGAATTACCCAGGTTATTAGTAAAAAATAATCAGATTGAAAAAAAAAGGGAAGCATGATTTCGTCTATATCTGTCGAAAAGAAATTATTAAATACTGTAGCTTTAGCTTGGTGTGTATATCTAGTACCTTCTTACAACACTTCAAAAGCATCACCTGTCAAACAATTGCATTTCCATGTCTATTTTGAAGTATTAAACTTTTTTGAGTGGGAGTAACGGAATTGATTTTCTGGAAAGTAAACGAATATATTTTCAGGACTGTGTTTATACAGTGCCAATGGCATAAAAGACCAATTTGCAGAAGCCAATTTGACCATCATGCAGAGTATTGCATATCCACTCAATACAGTTCTTACAAATGACGTCATAGATGACTACCTGGGACTTGTAGAACGGACAAGCAGGAGTAAGAGAGACGTTGTTTACGTTAACATTCAAAATGCTTTCTTCGTGTTTTACTTCTTTCCATTTTAAACCATTCTTGGGGCCATTTTATTCCTACCGTCGTAGTCATGCTAAATTTTGATTTCTTTTTAATGAAACAAACCAACTAGAAGCGTTCATATGAAACACATTGATTTGGTTTGCTAAGTCTTTCAGATACAGTTCTTCTAGAAAACGATTTAAGAAAAATAAATGCTTAATTTTAGCACATTTCGAGGTCAATTCTTTTTTTTTCAGTCGGTAACGAAAAAAACCAACATTGTTTGAAGCCTTGTAACTGAATGACAAAAATGAAATGTGGACAAACACATCATTAACAAACCTCAATGAAAAAATAACCTAATCTGTTCATGTGATATAGTACTCAAAATATACCTAGCCATTTACCCGAATAGATAGGTGTGTTATCCGAAGATAAGTGCACTTGAAATGGTAAACTTTAACAAATAATAGCCTAGTTGTAAGCTCTTCTTAAGCTTAATTAGTGCAGGATGCTTATCGATTTCCTCAGTCAATGACAGAGTACCATTCAAATACAAATTAAGGTTCATTAGTGAATATTCAAGGAGCTGTTGCAAAAAAAAAAAACAGAAGAAAAAAAATAGCAGTGACATTGTTTCGTGACCTTTGAGTGGCGTCGGAACAAGAACCCAAGGTTAATTTTTGTAAATTCATCTCCGTATTACAAACACGGAGTGATTCTCGACGTTAAACAGGGTAAACAGGGACCTTGCCAGTATCACCTTCATGTCAGAAAAGTGTAAACTTCATCAGACAGAAAAGGTGACTTACTTAACTTTGTCAAGTGAACATTATCATTACTAGGTGTAAAAAAACAAAGTAATGGTCTTGTTTTACAATCAACAGAGAGACATCTGTGTTTCAGAAAAAGTTTTTTTCCTTTCCTATGTTAGAATTAAGTTAAATGAAAAAAGTACAATCTACAGGAGTTATAAAAAAAGACCAATGTTTCGGAATAGATTTTATCGCTGTATACGAGGGGTGTTCAAATATGAATGCAACTGTGTCAATTTTCAGAAGTGTCAAACAAACAATACCAAAATAATAATCTTAATCTTTCAAAAATTTACCGACCTCCATGTGATATAGAAAGTTTCTTACACCAGCGTGTGACAAGCGATGAGAAAAATAGTTCATTGTTAGGCATATATTGACAAAGAACAATATTTTTTCACGATAGTGTGCTGAAAAATGATGGTTATTATTGTGATAATGATGTAGATGATGATAATGGAGAAAATGATGATATTCTCTATTCTTCAGTTATCTTCCTGTGCGATTCAGTGGAACTTAGACGCTTGATGATCCGTGCGTTCAAGAATGGAATGTGCAACGGGGAATACCTTTTCATTTACACGGGCCTGAATGCACCTACCAAAGCAGTGTGGCAGCAAGGTGACGCAGACGACCCTATAGCGAAGGCAGCATTTAAATATCTACTGTTCGTAAGTGATCATTGTGAAAAGAACCTGATAGCACAGTGTCATTTAAACTCGTGATCATGGTGTCGTTTAAGGTATAAAATTTATAATGCCCTACCTCCACTCTGAAGATTACTCAATTTCATTGATTTGTTTAAATAGAAATAATGTATTACAATATTCTGAAACTCTTATTTGCAAAGTGTATACCAACTGTGATTCTTTCCTTGTGAAAACATTCTCATTGGGTAGCTGTTTGTTGGATTTAATCATTAGAATAGTTTAACAACGCAAAAGCATAATGGCAGAGTAATACCAGAATATGTTTAATGGAATTGATGGACATGATAAGCCGCACGGACAATTTAATCTATTTTCAAAGTCTGTAATTCTTTGACTTCCTGCGACGTAAGATAACGTCTGAATTATTTCTGTTTCAAGGAAATATTTTTAATATCGAAATTATTCGGCAGCCTAGCCCGGGGCGTAATCATTTTGAATTAACTGCCATTAGCACAAATAGAAATATGTATCATTCATCTCTCAAGGAAATCTTAAATTTTCTCCAATTATCAACTTATCTTCCTTTACTAAATGATTTTTTCTTGGAAGAGTCTGCACGAAAATCTTGTTCATCACATCATACCTTACAAACTTCAGTTCGTTACAAAAAGACGCAATGCATTAGAACCTTTGATCAAATTAAGCTTGCTTTGGCCATCCGGCACGTAAAACTAACGCTCTTTGCCTCTGAGCCAAAGTAGGAATCGTGCCCTTTTAATAGTTGTCACAGTTAATATATAAAGTGAAGTTGGCGCGGGCAGGATCTTAACACAGTTCACAATTTATGCGAAGACTAGTCGGCACAAATTAGAACATGAAAATAAGGGGTAAACGAAAAGACATAACTATGTAGTTTTTAGCCAAAGGGAAAATAAAATATGATCTTTTGGCGTTGAAATTCAGCTTGACACATACTATAGGAATGTCTATTGAAATTACAACGAAATGTTTGATCATTTTTAGGGCTTACTGCACGTTTTCCAAACTTCAATTGTTTTCTTAAACTATATTTCGTACACGCATTATATATACAAATTAGCAAACGGAAGCCTAAATTTAGATATTCAATAACTCGGTGATTACTCGACACGCATAAATCACTTCCATTTTTTAAGGCTTCATCTTTTTTGTTGAACAGATAACGCCCGCGGATTGGGTTGGAGAGAATGGAAAGACACGACTAGACGAGTTTAATATACAAGTGATTGAACGTCTGGTCGAGCCGCCCTGGAACAGCACGTATGCAAAAGACAATGGTATACCGGTATGTATCATAAGTATTTCTTGCCAATCTTACTACACTGGAATACCTGAGGAATAGAATTTTCACCGAATTTAAATGTCAGAGAAAATAATGTTCCTTATATGTTTCTCGTGATACAGACCAAAATAAAAATATACAACATTTTCATTTTATTCTGTTATAAGTAACTGAAAAGAATGCATTTATCTTACTGCATGTTAGATTTGTACACAGAATGAACTGATTTTGTTTAATCTTTTTACAGGTTTTGTAATCAAGCAACATTTTGACACCTTTTGTTGTACAGATTTACTGCTACAAATTCAATTATGAATGTCATCAATGTCGGTTGACAAAAACATGCAAAATATTCTCATGCCCAAAATGGATATTTAAAGAAGAAAAAAATGTACATTTATGTCGCCATCTTTTGTTATTCTCATGACATCTTAGACCGGCCAAAACATTTTTCTACTAGATATGTCAATATGGTTTTTGAAATACAGTAGAGAAAGTACTGTTAACAAAGCAGTTACGTTTTTTAGGCAGGGTCCGGGTGCACAGCGTTTATACGAAGCAATGTATCTATATGGATTGTGGTTAAACTACTCGTCCGAACACAACATCAGTAAGAGAGATGGCCGGGCTATGTTCAATTTCACACGTGATCTGTCGTTCGAAGGTACTGAATTTATAAATAGAAACTTATACATACCGATGGGCGCCGTGGAAGGTAAGGGAACGTCGACCAAAAGTTTGTACGTTTCGTATAGAACTGTCTGGAAATTACTGCAATAAAGTGATTTGAGATCGACAATTACACAGAATGTTAAAATGAAGTCTTCTAACTGGTTTTCCTAATTAAGCGTTGGTTCATCTACGTCAGAACAGCAATAAATAGAAACATTTGTTGAGAGAGAGGCTGGATATCAAAATTAACGTGGTACTATCACAGTGATCTAATGTTTTTATTGCTAGTAAAAGAAGAATGTTCAGATTTAACTGTTTTTTTTTCAATTCACAAACGTAGACTATTACTTTAGAAGCGTCCATAAAAGTTTGTTATTGTGAGTATAAAAGTAACTCCACATTGAAAGTGATATTGCCTTTTATTAACAAATAATGTCCTTTATATTCAGCACACAAAACGCCATCTGAAACGACAAATTACTTATTTTCCAACTGTCTTGCAGAAAGATGTTTGTTTTTGTAATTTGTTGGTACCAAATCAACTTCAATGTTGTTGTTAACAAAAATGTACAACATGTATTACTAGTAGTAAATCACCTGTTAGAAAACGCGTTTGTTTTTAAACCCCCAAAACGAAGTTTGGGGGGTATACATGAGTCACCCGGCGGTTGGTCGGTCGGGCGGTCGGTCGGGGTTTACCTTGTTCGGATCATAACTTGAAAACTGCTGGTTGGAATTCAATGCAACTTCATACAATGGTCAAGCACAATGAGTGGAAGTGCATTGTTTAAGAATCGTAACTCCATCTTCACTATTTTCAGAGTTATTGCCCTTTATTGGTTTTCGTTGTCCGGAGCATAACTTGAAAAATGCTGGTTGGAATTCAATGCAACTACATACAATGGTCAAGCGCAGTGAAAGGAAGTGCAGTTGTCCAAGAATCATAACTCCAAATTCTCTATTTGCAGAGTTATTGCCCTTTGTTGGTTTTCCTTTGTAGGGAAAAAAACTTGAAAACTACTGGTTTGAATTCAATGCAACATCATACAATGATCAAGCACAATGAGAGGAAGTGCAGTGTTAAAGAATCATAACTCCAAATTCTCTATTTGCAGAGTTATTGCCCTTTATGGTTTTTTTTTCGGAGCATAGCTTGAAAACTACTGGTTGGAATTCAGTGCAACTTCATACAATGGTCAAGTACAATGAGAGAAAGCACAGAGTCTAAGAATCATAACTACATGTTCACTATTTGCAGAGGTATTGCCCTTTGTTGGTTTTCCTTTTTATGGAGGATAACTTAAAAACTACTGGTTGGAATTCAATGCAACTTCATACAATGGTTGAGCGCAATGAGAGGAAATGCAATGTACAAGAACCACAACTATCTTTTATTGCCCACAACCATAACTCTTTTTCAATTTTTTTACGAAGTATTCTGTTACTAAATTGATAACTTCCTCTGTTCTGTAGCGGTGTTTTGGGGGTATTAATCACATCTAGTGATAGCTCTAGTTGATTATGGATTTGTTTGCCTTACAGGTATCTCTGGGCCATGTGACATGGGCCATACGGGAGACAGGATCCCCTACTTCTGGATCTTTCAGTTTGTAGGGGACGAAAGTGATACAGAAATTGTTGCTATTTCACAAACGAAAGCAAAAGTATGTATGGCCCTGTAAACTTATCTTTTCAGAAAAATAAATCAGACTACAATTTTAACAGTTATAAATATTTTTCAAATATCTTTTTGGTTGGGAAAATACGGTAAGAAACACATCTGATTGTGTAAAAATAGATTTAAATAAGCCGGAAGAAGCATTTAAAAACTGACACATCTGTTTTCATGAAGTATGCAGAGGCATTGCTCTTCATTATTCTAAAGTGTTTCTGCATCTCCCACCCCCACTACGGTCCCACTTTGCTCTGAGAAAAAGTGTAAGAAAATAAAGATCTTAAGATTAAGATTTTTTTTCGTATTAAGTTTTTAGCGGGTGAATCAATCTCGCTGGATATTTTAACATAAGTACCCCACAAGGTCCTCTAAAAGAAAATTCTGGAGATTCATTTTAACAAACATTTGTTAAAGAGATAGAACGTCTGCTGAGATTTTCATGCACCTGTTCTTCCGTTTGTGCGTGCGCCCGTGAGTCCGTCCATCCAGATTTTGTTTGCACAGATCTCATTCATATTTTGACTGTATATATGTTTTATAAAACTACAGGTTATTTTCGAAACTGGGTCTGACACCTCTAATTTTAGTTGGTGTTATGGCCCTTTTTCGTCCACACAATTCGTTTCCGCACATATAAAGGGAAACGCCTGCACAGTTTTCATTCATATTTTGCCGTTATATGTATCTTTTTAAAGTTCAGGTTGCTTTCGAAATTGGTCGTGACACCTCATATTTTATCTACGACCTAATTTCTGTTGAAATGAAGTTTCCATGCATGTTAAGGAAAACCCATTGACAGATTTAATTCATTTTTGCGTGTGTATGTATAGGTGAAACCTCCAATTTTATCGGTAATGATATATATATACAAACTCATTACAGCCTACCAACTCACTTGAAAGGATTTTGCTGAGTGAATAAAAAGTAATACTAGTTACATATGGTTTGACAGATAAGGGTAAAGAAATCAGGATTCTTGTCAGCCATTTCGTGACTTTATTATTTCGCTTTGTTTTCAGAAAATCACAATGCTTACGGAATACAAATGGTATACGTCAGATGGAAACCCACCAAGAGATGTGCCTGAGTGTGGATATTTCAATGAACTTTGTCAAGTTGAGAAAACAGGTAAAGGAAACCTGACTGACTGTAAGATGGGAACTCCTAACTGCTGTTTTTTATTAGGCGAGAACTGTTTGATCGATGATATGAACGTAAAGTTTCTTCTATCTCAGGTTCTTGAAGGTGTTCTTTTAAAAGATTTCTTTGTCAGATTGTTTTGTGCCAGATCAGTTTCTCTAATAACGTTGAGCAAAACATTCAAGGAATATATGTTACATGCATCGAAAAAACAACAACAAAACTGTCAGTGGACTACACATGAAATGTGTTTTATGGACTTATGGGATTTTTAGCTCACCTGAGCACAGCTCAGGGTGAGCAATTAGGATGGTTGTTTGTCCAGCGTCCGTCGGCGTGCGTCGTCAACAATTTGACTTAAACAAATTCTCCTCCTAAACCGCAGAGTCAACATTGATGAAACATGCCTGGGATATTCCTTGCATGAAGCTCTACCAAAGTTGTTCAAATAATTTAATTCCATCAAGGACTTTGGTTGCTATGGCAATTGAAAGGAAAAACTTTGAAAATCTTCTTGTCTGAAACCACAAGGCCCTGAGCCTTAAGTTTGGTATGTAGCATTGTCTAGTGGACCTCTACCAAGTTTGCTCAAATTATGCCCCTGGGGACAAATTTGGCCCCGCCCCGGGGATCAACTTATTAAACATAGTGAAACTTTAAAAATCTTCTTGTCTGAAACCACAAGGACCTGAGCCTTAAGATTTGGTATGTAGCATTGTCAAGTGGATCTCTACCAAGTTTGTTCAAATTATGCCTCTGGGGTTAAATTTTACCCCGCCCCAGGGGTCGATTGATTTTACATAGGGAAAACTTTGAAAATGTTCTTGTCTGAAACCGCAAGGCCCTGATCGTTAAGATTTGGTTTGTAGCAAGGTCTAGTAAACCCCAACCAAGTTAGTTGAAATTATACCTCTGGGGTCAAATTTTGCCCCACCAGGGGTCAACTGATTTTTACATAAGTTCATATAGGGTAAACTTTGAAAAATCTTCTTGTATGAAACTTCAAGGCCCTGAGCCTTACGATTTGATATGTAGCAATGTCTGGAGGACGTCTCTCAAGTGTGTTAGAAAAATTTTCTTGGGGTCACTATTGGCCCTTCCCAAGGGGTCACAAGTTTTAAATAGCATTATAGAAGACAATCTTTAAAAAATCTTCATGTCTGAAACCACAAAGCCTAAAATTTTAAAATTTGGCATGAAGCAAGCTTTATCAAGCTTTTTCGAATAATTAGATTAGGTTAAAGGTCACCGAGGCTAAAAATAGGTTTGAATACTGTACCTCATACATCTTTCATTTAAAGACCAATATCTTTGATATTCGGTTTATAGGATCCTTGCATGGACCTCTACCCATGGGTAGGGTTTTAGGTCACTGGGTCAAGGTCAAGGTCACCATAGCTTATGATAGATATTTCTACTTTCTGTCATAGAGCCTTTATTTACTGACTGATATTTTACATATTTATATTTACATTACTTATATATTTTCAATTAAAACATGAATACTGCTTAACTGCAAACCTAGAGCCAAAATACTCAGGTGAGCGATCTAGGGCCATCATGGCCCTCTTGTTGTTTGTATCTGCATTAAAAAAAAATTTTGTGTTCAAAAAGACGGACATGCGTGGCAGATCAAAAATGCTGAAAGTGTACTGAATATTTAGAAATGATGTTAATTAAAAGTAATAAAGGCTTCTTTCATTTGTTTCAAGGTTATGTTTTGTTGAACCAATCGAAATTGACTTTTACCATATCCAATCATAACCCCGACAAATGTGAAACATTTTTTCACAATGAATATGTTTAAATAATAATGATAAAAAGATTGGTGACGTTAGTGTGTCAAAGATGTAAGTGTCACTTAGAACAAAAATAAACTTGATGTTGCAAAAATCCTCTAAAGTGTTTCAAACTGAACATTTTACTAACATGTTAATGAAAGAATATTTTTCAATAGTTCATGTTTTGTTGTAAAAAGCAATTTTTATTGAAGAAAATATTTCTGCTTTCCAGATAATGTTGTGGTTATAGTGACTGTATGTATGGGCGTAGTAATTCTTGCAGCTCTGGCAGGCGGCACTGGGTTTATAATCAGGTATACAGATGTAATATTTCAAAAAAATCACCAGGTGATATTTGCTTATGGTTCAAAGTTTTGTACAAATACTCTTAACATATTGAAAAACATATGATAATGATAACTGTAAAATCTGAGGTTTTCGTTATCGTTTAAGCTTTGCAAGTTGATTTGTTTGCTAAAATTAATTCTCGACTAATTAAGTAAACTTCGGTACAGCTCCGGCTTCCTTGGAACTCAGCGAACGTTTACTAGTTACCACGCCAACTTCTAAGTTAGTTTCGCCAGTGAAGATAATTATATTGTTTTACTGTTTACTTGTGTACAAAGTTAGGTTCACTGAAAAATGGCCCAAAAACATATATTGATTAACGGTTTAACTTAGGTACTAAGTTAGGTTTGCTGAAAAAAATGACCCAAGTTGAACGTAGATTTATTGATTAACAGTTTAACTTGTGTACTAAGTTAGGTACGCTGAAAAAAAGCTCAATAAAAATTTATTGTTTTATTGTTTAACTTGTGTACTAAGTTAGGTTCGCTAAAAAAAGGCGAACGAAGATATATATTGATTAATTGTTTAACTTGTGTACTAAGTTAGGTTCGCTAAAAAACTGGCCCAACGAAGATTTATTTATTAATGGTTTCACTTGCGTACTAAGTAAGGTTTGCTAAAACAACTGGCCCAACGAAGATTTATTGATTAACGGTTTAACTTGCGTACTAAGTAAGGTTCGCTAAAAAAACTATCCCAACGAAGATTTATTGATTAACGGTTTAACTTACGTACTAAGTAAGGTTCGCTAAAACAACTATCCCAACGTAGATTTATTAATTAACGGTTTAATTTGCGTACTACCTAAGGTTCGCTAAAACAACTGGCCCAACGAAGATTTATTGATTAACGGTTTAAATTGCTAACCGTATATAATTCTAGAAAGAAGCATAACTTGATCTTCTTGCTTCAAATAAATGTCGAAAATACGATAACAATTTTTGCAATCATACCTTTTTTTCTGATTTTGTATAGTCGGGTACGAAAAAACTGTGATATCTTCATTTGACAATTATATCTACTGTTGGATGCATTCACTTTGTTACCTTTCTTTCCTTATTAACAGGAAAAGGAAAATTGAGAAAGAGCTACTTCAGAGTGTCTGGAAGGTACAGGTTGACGATGTTGAGGTACAGAAGTCACGAGTGGGTTTTGGATCTAGAGTAAGTAAAATCTTTTTTGTCCCATTTCGCTTTTTTTTGTTTCTGGTTTTCGTTTTTGTAATTTTCAATAAAAGCTCGAGTGGGAATTTTACCATCGGCCTTTAATAAAAAGGTCTTTTTACTTACAATGAATTAAAGAAATTGAGATTTGTTCATGTTTGAGGGACTGCATAAGACCTTTTCATCTACCTTGCAGTGATTTCACCTTTTCATTCATCAGCCGCTGCGTGGAGCGTGCAAAACTAACACAATATAGAGACAATGAACTATTGTTGGAATGAATAAGCTATAGGCAATACCGAAATACTTGCTACAACTAGATATCTCAGTTTCTCTCAAAAAAATGATATCCTAGCAAGTATTATCTAAATCTGATTAATTATCGATTTTTTTTCCCAGAAATCCATGACAGCGTTACAGGGATCCATGAAAGAAAATGTGTCTCAGACAAGTTCTATGAATGGTAGGAATAAAGTATACTGGAATTTTACACTGTCAGTAAAATTTTAAGAATATTTTAAAATAAAAGATGCCTTACAAAAATGTCTCGATTCTGTTTCTCTGTTAAATCTATATTTCATGATAAATGAACTAAATTATAGAAAAAGTGTAGTTTAAATTTCCTGATACAGACTTATGATCTGCAATCTTGTTAATATATGAAAACATATGTCGATGGCTCGGGGCTATACTGTCATTGTATTGCAACGAGCAATCAGTGTGAATTTGACAAAAACAAAATATGTCAGTTTTGAAATATTGTCTTCGAAAATTCGAATTTGAAATAAAGGGCTTCCTATTTAATACGTAGATTATTACAATAAAAATAGATTGTTCATTTGAATGAGTTATTCAAAAACAGAAAAAAAATCTAACGCTAACCGCCTTACCTACCAGCATGCATTAAAATGTATGCAAATGAATACATACAATCTTGCCAATTTTGGTTACAAATTTTGCTAAACAGTCTATATTTTTCTTTTTACGATGGTGGAGAGGTACTTATGACGACCGTGGCTTTGTACAAAGGTCAGTTAGTCTCTGTGCGAACTGTCCGAAAAGCGTGCTGACCTAGCCGAAGAAGATTTACACGATCTGAAAGCGGTAACAACCATTATTGCTTCTATCATTTTATCTGTATTAGTTCAAGAAAGTGCAGAAAATGAGATTATTAAAAAGCTAATAGTATTTTTGTTACACGTAGCTTTAACAGAAAAGTACAAATTAAAGAAGTGCATATTATGTGTATCTGTAAATCTGCAAAGAACTTTTTACTGTTAAAACTGTTACATTTACCTTCCGGGAAACTTTACTGACATGACTAATTCCTTTTATCTTTATGTTAGAAAATTTTACAATAATTGAAGTTTGCTGTCAAACAAGTCTAATATAATTAGATGTATAAGACTTTGGAGGGTTTGAAATGTGCTTAAAATCTAGAACAATAATTTTAGTTTTGTAAATTAAAGTCGGAGCATAAATTAAGGAAATATGAAAACTGTTTTCCAGATGAGGGAGATACTACACGACAACATTAACCCATTTCTTGGAGCCTGTTTTGACACACCCTCTCCATTCATGTTATTTATGTACTGCCCGAAGGGAAGCCTGCAGGTAATTGCACAAGTTTTATTAAGTTAGTAAATTGATGGGTCGCTTAGCCCCTAAACGAGTAGAGTTAATTTTTCACCGCGGACATATATGTAACAAACAATGTTTGTAGGTAAAAGCTGCTATCAGAACGTAAAAGGGCCATGGTATTTATCCATTGACCCTAGTTGTTGATCAAGTGTTGAAGACAAAATCCTTATAACTCTCAAGGCATAGATTTGTTTAATATTTAGATTTAATATTTCTGTAATGTCTTAAAGATGTTAAGTCAATCGTTTATGGCGGGAAACAGTTTTTGCTCTTTGTTAATTAGAGTTTAGATCTCAGTAAGTGCTTAATCAGATATGAGGATCATCTTGTGAAGTTGAAACGTGAACAAAAGCAGCATAACACCAATATCGAACTTAAAATAACTATAATTATGATTTACCTTTGCGGCTATGGGCTGGAGATGGCAAGGGTAATCGATGTTATTTATCTAGTAAACAAATACACGTTTGTTGTTGTTATTGTTATCAGAGTTTTATACTCGTTCGCCTCTCTCAGTATTTCTCTCATTGTTTTTTTTAAGTTTTGACCAATTTATTTGATACAGATCTAATGCTTCTACCTTTTTGATTTTAGGACATTCTAGAAAATGACGAAATTAAGCTAGATTCTACTTTCAAATATTCCTTGTCACTGGACCTTGTACATGTAAGTGTTTCTTCTTTTTCTTTACTTTCACATCAGTATTTATGCCAATCAAATTTTAACAGATTAATGGTTGGTACCAGTTGTTCGTATGACCGACTTCACCGGACAGTTTAATTATTTTGAACTGCGGAAGATACTGCAAATTACAGAACGCATCTTAGTCCCAGAGAAAACACCTTAGCAGGTTCTTTTACATGCTAATTTTTCACCGATACAGGAGACTTCATTTTTACCTTTCAGTCGAAATACAATAAATTTATAAGTGGGGAAGCGTAAGATTGAACCTGCTACCTCTGTAATACAAGCTTTGTATGTTACAATTAGCACTAGAACACTTTTAAGTAATAATAATAATAATAATGATAATAATAATAATGATAACAATAATATTGTAATCAAGAATGATAATAGTAGAAGAAGCAGTTATAACAATGATAATAAATAAATAAATAAATAAATAAAATTGAAAATTATTTAGCACAATTCTGCTTCGACAAAATATTAGGCCTGTTGTATTTGCAAATAACGCGTTGAAATGTAACGTATTTTTACACGTTTCTTGAAATTTATTTCTCATCACTTTTAATGAAATATTCTGTAAGGAGAAATAAATTTAACCACAACCTCTTATTATATGTGCTAGTTTCAGAAGGTACCCGATTCCAGAGACACCCATACTTCTTTTAATTATATGTATAGTGTATAAAATGGTACACGAAACCTCAGTATAAAACATTATTTTCAAATCAATTTCTTTCAGGGAATGATCTACTTGCATAACTCTAAACTGTCTGTGCACGGCCGATTGAAAAGTTCCAATTGCCTGGTTGACAATCGCTGGATGCTTAAGATTACAGACTACGGTCTTGACAGATTTCTTGACCAAACCGAGGACAACAGTGTAGAAGACCATCACAAATATAAAAGTAAGTATGGACATCTGAGCAAATAAAATCACTATGAGAAATTAAATTTACGATTCCGTAATAAAACGTATTCTTCAACGGTTTTGCAACTCATATTTTCTGGAATTCGATGAGAGACAACGAGTGGTTTGTTATTTTTATTAAGTGTTGAAATGTTAATTGGATTTTTCAGAATTTGGGCATTATATACCCCTTTAATCATTTCCACACAATGCTGTTTTGTTTGTTTAAAATAATCATCGACTTGCGCTCGTTAAAAAAGCATATATTTCCGGCATTTGTTTCATTGTCAGCTTGGCAATATGAATGTTATAGTTTTTGTGTCGCCTGCTACACAGTAGCTGCGACATATAGGGATCACTTCTCCGTCGTCTGTCCGTCCGTCACGTAAACGTGTCCGGACTTCTCCTCAAAAGCTATTGGTACAATTTTATCCAAACTTTACAGAAATGATCAGTACTAAGTTTAGTTGTGCATATTGTCGGCATTTGTAGTTCAATGATTTTTGTCAGAGTTATAAGCCCTTTAATGATTTTTATTTTTAAAGTTTGTCCGGACTAGTTTCTCATATACTACTTAGGCAATTTAAATGAAATGTTACAGGATTGATCGGTACCTCAAGTACTTGCGCATATTTAACGGGATTTATGGTTGAATGATTTTTGACTGAGTTATGGCCCTTGAATAAAAAAGGCGTTTTGGCCCGTTAATGATTTTTGTTTCGCCTGCAAGCACAGTAGCTGCAACATGCTACAAAGTAGCCGCGACATATAGGGATCACTGCTCCGTCGTCTGTCTGTCTGTCCGTCCGTCCGTCACAAAACTTGTCCGGACTACTTCCTCAGAAACTACTGGTGCAATTTCATCCAAACTTTACAGGAATGATCAGTACCAAGTCTAGTTGTGCATGCCATCGGCATTTTCCAGTTAAATGATTTTGTCAGGGCTATGGTCTTTTAATGATTTTTTTTAAAGTTTGTCCGGACTACTTTGACAGTCAAGTTGAAATAGTGTACATCCACATAACACAACCACTGTGTATCCATGTGTTCTCTGTTTATGCAAAGCCTAATACAAAGCTGAAAATCATTACAAAAGACATTAGTTCTGCACTGGAAGGTATTACTGGGTTGGTCATTGTGATGGGAGATTTCAACTTTGAAGGACAGAGGAAACAGCAGTTAAACCTACACATGGAAACATATGGGCTGCAGCAAAAAATTCACATGCCTGCAACTAACAACAACACCACCTTTGATCTGATCTTCACTAATATACAAGAAACCATGTTCGGGATACTTTAAACATACTTCAGCTACCACAAAACTGTTTCTAACTGTGCTCACCCATGGTACATAATGGTATCCTCCTAAAGTACAATGATCATCATCATCAGTTGGGTAATTCTCACTTTCTTCACATTACAGAAAACACTGAGTTATCCATACAGTCAATTTACATTTCCAACAAACTGTCCAATCACCCCTCAATACAACTACTTAATTGGCTATATTCAGGCGACACTGATCACTGATCGCTCTTGTCTACTTTGAGAGGTCCAGTCAATCACATGAAAAAATGCACATACTTGTGTCTGGAAGACATACATTTTTTTCATATCAGAATTATTTTTTATGTAGTCATATTGTTTAAAAAGCCATTTAAGCTTATAAGACCTACGTCCGCAATCATTTCTGAACAAAAACGCTTAAAAGCGTTGTGCAGAAGTGGTCATCTTGCCTTAACGTTTTGTTTATATTGCAGACATGTTATGGACAGCACCAGAATTGTTAGCAAACCCGACTCACAAAAAAACCAAGGAGGCAGATGTGTACAGCTTCGGTATTATCTTACACGAAATTTTCTACAGGATGGGGCCTTTCGCTGGCATGGGTCATATGACTGCAAAAGGTATATAATTTTTACATAATCTCCAGGAGTGTTATATCATTTTACTACGTTTCAGTTTAGAATTAGCGAAAGGTTTTCAGATACTTGATATTTTGTTGCTAAAAGATAGTCAAGCAATATCTATCAATTAATAAAAATAAGAAGACGTCAGATGCTTTTTAGTAAACTGTCTAGTTCTCTGCCGTCTGAACTTAATTTGAAACAGAAAAATGCACGTTGTTGTATATGGTTGCAGTAACAGGGGGCATGACAGTTTAATTTCTCGATGACGTCTGTGTAGAGGCCGTTGCTATAAGAAATTAAAAGGCATAATTTTGATAGCCCGAAAGCAACGACGTCTTTGTGAATGTTTTGATTTACGGAAAGGATTTAGTGTCTCCTATACGCATTGTACATATCATAATTCTATTTCCTAGATATTATTGGAAGAGTAAAGAACCGTGAGAATGACCCATGTCGGCCGGAAATCTTCACAGATATACAGGATGTGACGTCAGAGATCATCAAACTCATGCAGCTGTGCTGGCTTGACAACGAATATGAAAGACCTACCTTCAACATCATAAAAATGTACATGAAGAAAAATTTGCAGCATGGAATGTAAGTGATACTGTAGTGTATATTTTAAAAACAAGCCATCTCTCAACTGAAATAAAATTTGGTGCAATTACTAGATGATTTTTCAGTCTAATCACTCTTTTTTAGACGGTAGAATCCTGTAATATTCATCAGTAACTTTCATCAGTAATTTTCTTTCAGTAGTCGAAGGTTCGTTTCAGTTATTATTTATCTACACGCTAAGTACCTGTACATGTGTCTATTTTCTTTAAGGTCATATTAATCATCACCATAATCATCGTCATCACCATTGTCATAATCATTGTCATCATAATCATTGTTGTCGTTGTTGTTGTCGTCTTCAGTATTGGGTGAAGAAGTAGTTGAATGTTTTTCATCATTGACTACTGTCACGTCTTTCCACATACTGACTGACGGAAACATAACGTGTTTTATTCACGTTTAAAATTACTACTTTGGCTTACTGCTGTGTATTTTCTGTAACAGGAGTGGCAACATAGTAGATATTATATTGAATCGCCTTGAGAAGTATGCCAGTAATCTAGAGGAACTGGTCGACCAACGAACACAACAGCTCATGCAGGAGAAACAGAAAACAGATAAACTTCTATACAGAATGCTACCAAGGTGAATGCTTCAGTAACGGTGTTCATACAGAGAATGGTTATAAGTTAACCACCTAGGCGTTTAAAATTGACTTCTCAGATTTTGAATGTTTTCTTATATGTGAATTAATTAGCAGCTGTACAAACAATGATTAGACTGCATACAGCATACATATTTTTACCTGCTTTGGTCATATCAGTATTAAAATATATAATATGAGGAACAGAACAGAACAGTTCCGTTCTGTTATAATATGAGGTCTCTCATAGACTTCTTTGTGTTTATAGCTTTCCTAACACTTGTTTATGCCATTGCTCTTTAAGAAAATTGTGTTTGGTAGATAAACTCATGTTTGATTTTGAAACAATTATAACATTTACATGTTTGAGAACGTCAAATGGTTTTTACAACCATATATATGTAGGGCAAGATTAGTAAATGAAATTTTGTGAAAAAATACTGATTTGGTTGAAACATTTCAGCGACCAAACAATCACTTATTGACCCAAATATTTCAGGACATGTGCTGATAAGTTAAAGCTTGGAGAACCCGTGCATCCAGAACTGTATGATTCGGCTACTGTATTCTTTTCTGACATTGTTGGTTTCACAACCCTTGCATCTAAAAGCTCACCGATGCAAGTTGTTGATCTGCTAAATGAGCTCTACACGTGCTTTGATGATATCATTTCTAGATACGACGCTTATAAGGTAAATATTATTGCACATTGCCTGTATGTTCAAATTCGTTCTGTTTTTTTCAAATTTGTTTTGTCTATTTCTACCAAATATTCGTTGTCTGAACTTGTTTGTTCTCTCTTCATTCATTATTTTTCTTTTTTCTACTGTTTTCTGTCTTTCTCTCTTATTCTGTCTTTCTGTATTCCTTTCTTTAATGCTTCATCTTTAATCTGAGAAACCAACAAATCTGCGATTGAATTCGAAATCAATACGTCGGTTTATTGTTGTTCTGTCTGTCCAGATTTAAACAATTTTGTATGCTATACTCGTTTCCGTTTTTTATGACAAGTAAGTAAACTGCAACAAGGTACATAAAGTCATCATATAATCTAGATGTCCACAGATGGTCATTGCAAACATTCGATTTAATGTTAGTGCAGCTTATGTGAATATCCGTGTCATTCAATACTATTTTTGTCTGTTGTCTCTCTTGTCAAAATCTTAAATCAAGAAAAAATAGAGTTCGTATGCTTGAATATTTGACTTATTTTTGATCGTATGTTTTATTGTTTTATGAAACATTTATATTCTATGTTCTGACAGGTTGAGACAATTGGAGACGCATATCTAGTTGTTAGTGGAATACCATCTAGGAACGGAGAACTTCACGCAGGTAGTTTATCATTTTAGGCTCTTTCTACAGCATTAGAAGTTTTGAGAACAACAGTTCAGAAGCATGGAACTATTTTTGATTTTGATATGATAGCATAAGTTCATTACAGATTTTACTGTTAAACAATCATCATACATATATTTGGACATAAAGTATATGTATTGGGTCTGTTTGTAGTTTTTCATCTACACATATTCGCAGTGACAGACGCGTGACAATTTCCTACCATAATGTTTTTTTGTGTCTTGTTGTTTATTTGCGGTCCGGAGACCTTCTGTACAATACACATTAAAGTTGAAATTAGTAATAATGTGTAGGTCCCAGACCAATCATTCTTAATAAAAGCTAAGCTGGTGACTTGAAGCAATCATCAGGAAATTCTGTTGATTTCAGCTCCTTTTCACCTTTCTAAGCATCGGAAATTTATATATTTAAACATTTAGTTGGAACTAGTTATTTAAGATGATTTATCGGAATTATTCTATATATGTTTTCTATTTTACCAGGGGTCATCGCAGACATGTCGCTTGATATTCTTGACGATGTTGGACAATTCAAAGTGAAACATCTACCCGAGGAAATAGTCCGAGTGCGAATTGGGATGCACACGGGGCCATGCTGTGCAGGTATTGTCTTCCTGAGATTCTTTTTAACAGTGTTAACAAAAGCTCTTAACCTCAAGCTAAATGTTGCCTCGCAATGAGTTAGATGAAATTCATCATACAACGCTTATAATTCAATTATAAGCTTGTATTCTGCTATATTTGGTATTATTTAATTGTCTTGTTATAATTTACATTTGTTTGAGCAGGTGTGGTTGGCCTCTCCATGCCGAGATATTGCCTGTTTGGCGACACTGTGAACACAGCTAGTAGAATGGAATCAAGTGGGGCAGGTAGGCACGACCTAATATGATCATCTGTGTATGTTTTCTGACGTAAAAAGGCTAGTAATTTTTGTGATATCTTGATTCAACGAAGAACAACATATACATGTATTATCTTTTTTTTTTAAAAATCACCATACTGTTAACTGTTTCGAAACACCGTCATCTTCAAGGCTTGCTTGAATGAAATGATTGTTTTAAGCAATTACGCGTTTCAGTAAAGTCAGTGTGTATGAGCTAAGGTGACCAAGTATTTTTCTTTGCGAAAGGATTATCAGTTCTTGTCAAGACAGGCTACATAAGACTAGGGTCAAGACATTGCTTGTATTTACAAAAAAGAATGAACTCTCAGTGTATCGAATACGACATTTTTTTGTAAACTCACTCAATAACATATTGATCATATAAATATTTGTTTACTGCATACCTTCTCAAATACCTTATGTATCAGAGTACCTGGATATGTATATAAGGAAGAAAGCGAATATAATCTGTTTGCTTCGTTATTTATTCTATGAGGTTAGTGCAACCCAGAACCTCGTTTTATCCCTCAGTGGCAAATGTTTTGAACTGACAGTTGTAAGGCGGTAACCCAGCGGGTTCTCATTTTCGTTGTTTGTGGTGCCTTTTTAAACTGATCAGTATATAAATATATGCTCTCTTTTCCTCTCTACTTTCTGATTATGTAGAGAAGCTGTTCTGACTGTGGTTTTCCTTGATAAGCGTTTTACACTTCTTAGATAGAATCTTTTCGCTTTCAACACAACGACATGCACTAATTATAAAGTCAGCTGACTAACGGATGGTAAATATTTCTGTTAGTTTCCAATCTTTAACATTATGATGATACCAAGGAGATTATATTCAGTCAAACTGCGACGTAAGCATACGTATATATCATTAATGCATTATGCACTTTTTCAGCAAACAAGATACATCTCAGCGAAGCGGCTCATTCGGCACTTCATGCGCTGGGTGGATACGAAACCTCGTTTCGAGGTGAACTGACTATAAAGGTAATTCATGACTTACATTCTCTCTTTGCACATCAAAGGTTGTTTAAAAGTCATATAATTTTGCATTAATATCATTCTGTTTTCAAATCATATAACCTTAATGAAAAGCTAATTTTCCTGAAATAAAAAGTGCTTTCTTGCTTCGGGAAAATCAGCATAACATCTCTTTGCCCTGACGTCATCATCATTACTTGCACCACACACAGCCGTACTGTACAAGTGTTTTCTAGCAGAAATTACTGAAATTACGATAGACCGAATTACTTAATGGCATTTATGTGAGATGAGACCGTCTATTATCCTTACTAAATAAGAAAAACATACGTGCTGAGAAAAGAATAAAAAAAAAGCCACACTCTGGTATGATTCTTTTAACAGAAATGAATCTCTTTTTACAGGGCAAAGGTTTGATGAAGACGTACTGGTTGGAAGCCTCGGCTAACAAAAATTCCGACTGTTACATATTGCCGACATTTATAGAATGACATAAAATATTAAACACTTCAGCTTCTTTATTTTAATGAGTATAAGTGCAAAATGACATTAGTGAAATATATTGTTGAATTTGTTATGTATGAAATAAAAGTGTTGTTACCTGTGTTGTATATAGAATGAAATGTTTGCTTGTGTAATAGGCCGGTCTATCAAGGCAAAGTCTTGTATATTAAAGGGTTTTCAAAGTAAGAATTTTAGGAAGCGGGCTAGACCAGGTTCGGTTCGAATCCGATAGACCGAAGTCTACCGTGGACCGGAAGAGAAATAAAATGTATCAGGCAAGTGAAGCGGGCTAGACCAGGTTCGGTCGAATCCGATAGACCGAAGTCTGCCGTGGACCGGAAGAGAAATAAAATGTATCGGCTAAGTGATTGAACACAAATAGACTGAACACGGACACAAGGTGAGCATAAAGTTTTCAGTGACCTCGACTTTAGATATAAGACGTTTTAGAAAAGACCAACAGAATCTGCTGACGAATGTTAATATATTTAAATTGGTGTCCAATTGAAAAGGAGGAAAACATTTTGAACACATTTAAGCAAACTTGTTTCATGAGATCCAAAATATTCAGTTTATTCTAGGATTGATTTTTAACAGTAAACTTCAGAGTTATTTGTTTAAAGTAATTTAATTGTACGAAAGCGTGTAATATTTAAATCCAGCGTACTGCCATTGAACTGGTATCCTTATCTCAATGAAAAAGGACAACAGCTTTTGAACTTTTTATCGTAATATTGGTGTGGTTTAAATTTAAATTGATATCGAAGACTAAGCTTTTACAAGACAGCCGCAAAACGCAGTGGATAGCATGTGTTATGGTCTCCTTTAATTACAGATTTCTATAATGAATAAAAGTATATAAATTCCCTTGGAGTCATTGTCCATCACTTTATTCGTGCCTGTACATGAAACTTAACAAGAACCTGAACTGCAATGGCGTTTTGCTTTACCATTTACCAGCTAACAAGACATTATCAATTTTCTTCTTACGTGTGAAATTACTGAAATGTTATATAATAAACTGTTTTTCGTGTTTTCTGCAATGAAAATTTTGATTTGTCTAAATAACCGTTTACATTTCCGTAAGGTAGATTAGAACAACTTTGAAGAATTAAAAAATACAAAACAAAAATATGTATAAAATACTTAAATAGAAGAAGCAATCCAGAACTTATTCAGACTATGAATAATGATAGAGTCTTACAGATTTAAAACTAGTTGTTTCTTCGAAATGTTGAGATGGTTGATAATGTGGCAGTTGCTGGTATAAGGGAGGCTAATATGGTCAAAATTGTAAGCCTAAATTGGTAATAGCAAGTTAGTGCAAATACGTTTTCATCTCTGGATATCATTTCTAGGAGGAAATTTGTTGTGGTTTTAATGTATTTTTTATTCAAGTCATGAACAAATACAATGAAGAAAATGAAATCAACGCGTGTGATGAAACTGGAAAAAAAGTTGCCAAAATAGTTATGCTGTTGATTAAATTGAATGTGCTTGCAGGCTAAAATCAAGTGACTAAAATCGGTCATTTTCAACGGAAGACAGTTTGTAAACACACATTTTACACATGGTCTTGTCCACCAAAATCTTCATTCAGTAAAGTTACCTTTTATATATGGACAATTAAGGAATTGAAATAAATTTTGAAGTAAAATCAAATCATTTTGAGATTCTTAACAGTAACTAAAAAAATCGGCGTTATTGAACTGGTACCCAGCATCAGGGATAGCAATGGTTGTCAACCATCAAAACAATTATCTAAAATTTCGATAACTTTTATTGTTGAATTTTGTTGAATGAAACATAAACCCAACACAGCGATCATAAGCGTACATTAACCCCCCCCCCCCCCCACCACAACTAAAAAAATCATTTGAAAAAATATGGTTCAACAACTTTTTCGAACGTCTGAAATAATATATAATATGTATTCATTTTTGATATTGGTATTTGTCAGGCGCCTCTTTATTTGCACAGAAGCAGTGCGACTAAAAAACAATTGTGTCAGGTAAAAACTTGATGCATCTATACAGGAATTGTAAAAATATTGTATGAACCTTCTTCATGAGGTAATTATATTTTCTCAGGCTCTTTTTTGCATAAACAACAACTGTCACTATAAAATGACAATGCCCCTAAATTGCGCGTTGACCTTTGAGCTGAGAACCAGTCATTCAGGGGTCAAGGTCAAATAAATATAGGTCAGTTTGAAGGGTTTGTCCAAAGGGGTGTTGTGTTTAAGTATGAAGTATACGCACTTACTAATCTGGAAGTTATGGCCAAATGTTAGTTTTTGGACAATTGGATATTCAAGGGTCAATGTCAAATAATTAAAGGTCAGTGGGAAGGTCTTGTCTAAAGGGGTGTTGTGTCCAAGTATGAAGTAAATCCACTTACTAATGAGGAAGTTGTGGGCAATGTTAAAGTTTTTGGACAATTGGATCTTCAAGATAAAGGTTATTCAGAGGTCAAGGTCAAATAGATATATGTCAGTGGAAAGGTCTTGTCCAAAGGGATGTTCTATCCAAGTATGAAGTAAATCCACTTACCAATAAGAAAGTTATTGTCAATGTTAATGGACGGACGGACGGACTGACGGACTGACCGTTCAAAAACTATATGCCTCCCTTTGGGGGCATAAAAATCTTATAAACCTTCATATGGTTGTTGATATTTTCATGTTCGCGTTAGACATTTCTTTTCACTATACATTTAAAAAGCGGGAAAGGCACGTAGCTTAAATATCAAGAGTATCTTACTTCATTTATTGTAATTATTTAGTTCATCCACAGTTGCTTTATCGTGGAGTCAGTTGTTTTGAAAATGTGCCTGATACAGACACAGACGCCCACTACCAAATAGGGTTTGACGAGGAGATATGAAGCATTTTAGTATAATCATACCAAAGCTTCTGTTGACACTAAAAAAGACTACCGACTAAACGAACCTGCCCCAAGAGTTTCAGCAGAAGTCAGATAAGTTTCTATAAATAACTCTGTATTTGTACATGATAGGTTTTATTTTCATAACAATATAGTAAACGCTACGTCCAGCTCGTATAAGTTCTTAATAAAATATTTTTTTTAGAAAATCTATAAAAACGGTATTTTGCATGTAGCATTGTCTAATAATCCACATTCAACAATTCAAATTGTGCTTTATAGGTCATTTAAATAAATTTCAAGTACGCATCTAGGGCCATTTTCAGCTTCACACTGGAATTGGGTTGGTCACACTTTTTAGACGGAATAAGGAAAGCCTCTAAATATTTTCTTATTTTTATGTATTAAGGCCTAGTATTCAAGCATTGTCCAAAATATTTCCATCAAGATTATCCGGATTCCTTTCTCATTATTCTAAGCTCTCTTTGGCTGATTGTGGCTGGTGGCGGCGTTTCTTCGATTTAGTTTAGAGTCTTCACCATTTCTATAATTCGTTTTGTCTACAACAACAAACTTTATGCAAACAGCAATATCATGTTTTACAGAGAATTTGAATTTTAGACGTAAAAATGCTAACAAAACTTGGCATGAATAAACTGATTTGTATTGCATTTGGATTTGAGTATTTATTCATTCGAAAGCAATAAGTCCAGCATATCTAAAATTTTCAAGAGGATCAGAAAATTAAAAAAAAAAAAATATGTTCAGAAACATTTAATTTTTCAAATACTTACAGGCACAAGTAAGCAAGACAGTCGTAAAATTACACCTGGTACAAGCCTGCTAGCTAGAACCATAAATCAACTTGTATATTGCAAAATATATTCTTAATTACTTTTACTGTAATTCTGGTGTTTAAAGAAACAGATCCAAAGCAGAGAAAAGCGATCAAAAAAACTGTAAGAACAATTGTCAGACAGTTTCGTATTTTCGTTTTTGTCATTTCAGTCTGTGATTTCAAAGCCTCAAATGTTTCACTGAGAATTCACTCAACTAATAGCCATTGTTTCTGTTTTTTATACTATGTTGTGTTTATACATAGTTATTAAATCAAGGAACAAAGTTGCATCAAACTAATCTTTAATTGGTGTGAATGTTGTCAGATTCGGAAAAAATCAATCTTAAATTTCATTTTGTTTTTTCAATTTCCAAGCTTTTAGTTTCATGATTGTAATTTTATTGTAAATAAGAGTAAACTTTTGCTAGCAATATTTTACACAAAGGAGGTAAGCTTTACATGTTTTTATTTCATGCTTTCCAGTGTTTTATTGTAAAATATCAGATGATTATATTCTGATAAAACAGTAGTGAAATTTACAAAATATAATTTTCACTGTGCCGGACTACATTTTTTCCCCTCGCTGCACCCCAATTACAAAGAAACACAGTTCGACCGGCATATAAACGTATCCGCATGATAGAATCAGATGACAGTGATTGAATTGTTAATAAAACACTTAATTTAATCCAGATGATTATGAAAACACTTTTAATTTTGTTCAGTTATCGTTTAAAGAGCTTAGTGGACCAGAACGCGATTTTACTGTTAAAGAAACTGTAAACAATATGGCGAACGTTTCAATTTTGCGTCATGTCCTGACGCGGAGGAATATATTTCATTGATGTATTTGCAATTTCTGTAATATTTCGTTAGATTGAATAAATATTAAAAATGAAAAAATCAAATATCCTCTATATATATTCAAAAAGTGATACCTCCTTCATATAAAGTCATTGTACACAGTTCATCTTTATAATATTTCTTTTCTTAAACGTTTCAGAAATCGTGCAATTCAGGTTTTCATTGTTTTCTCAGTTTTAGTTTTTTTCTACGTTTGTACAGAACTCAGCCGAACAAAAGTGGGTGGGGAACAGCAAGTGATTTGAAAAAGGGGCTAGTTGAAACTCAAATGGAAGAAATTTCAAATTTTGTGTTTATTGATTTGAAACTTGGAAAAGTAAGATATGAAAATTAAATAAGCTTTTAATTAAAAGTGCAAGCTGAATACCCAGCTAAAAGTTTATGATTATAAGCAACAACAAAAAAAAAACAGTTTCTTTATATTTAAGATGTATGAGGAACTTTTCTAAACCTGAAATTTGAAAGTTCTTCAAAGAAAGTAATAAAAAGAAATTAACTGCTACACATGATGTTGTTGTTTATGATTTAAACAAAGTTTATCAGTCAACAAAACAATTCGTAAACAACAAATTAACGTTTGTCGTTTCATTCCCCATATATTTTAGGTTCGTCTCTGATTTCACAACACGTATATTGCTGATAATTGCTCAGTGTTCTTTTGTTTCGCCTGCCTGCTGAAATGCCAAAAGTCTTTTACCATGCAAAAGGCGGTCAGTATACTCTTTCTTCTATCATACTTGCATTAAATAAAAAGGCTCCGTCTCATAATATTCATATAAGGTGCTGATAAATAAATTGAAAAAAAAAATATTCAGGGCCCTAATGCCGCCGCAAAAAAGTCCAATAACTGATATTTTAACAGATTTTCAAAATGCGTTGCAGTGGCCTTTTGGTTAAGTAAGGTACTTTATTATAGCATCACCTCTACTGTAACGGCCAGTCTAGCCTTATGATACACTACTGCTATTTGTCATATGGGCTAACCAGTACACTGTCAACAATTCTTTCTTCGTTTTATTTACCATTGTCTTGCATTTTAGTAGACAATTAACCATGATGCTTTTTTAAGAAAACTTAACCCTAACATAAGCTTTAATTGAAGTCTTGCCTGCATTATCACAGGTGATAATCCATGCTTTTGTAGCACCGACAATAACTATTCAATGACCCATTTCAAGAATATGAATAAAGTCATTTTCAGTAAAACAAGTCACAAAAATACAGTTATTGTGAATGTCGTACAAAAGAGCACCTTGGTACTCAACACCATCTCCTGCCGTCAGCAACTCTCCTTGGCATTTTCCATCACTGCTGAACATCAAAATATTACACGAAAACCCACCTGACACAAACACCGTGCTGTCACTAGACACGCACACACCTCTCGCGTTGTTTAACCTTTGATCCCGGAATTCTTTTCTAACTGCACCGTCCTTCCCCAGGCATACAACACCATCACTGCTGTCTGTTATAATCACAGTATCATCACTGACAGCCATGTGTTGTGTTGCTCCTTTAAATATTCTCTGGCCATTACCATCGTTTTCTATTGTTCGCAAATGTTTACCATTTGTGCTGTACACGTTGACACATTTTCCAGTTGATACCCACAGATCTCCGTCACAGTAAACCATACCCCAGTTACATTCGTCAACTATTGATATGTCTCTCAATTTTGACATCGACGTGCCACTAGTTATAAACTCGACCTTGTTTCCCATTTTCACAGCCACTTCATTCTGTCCTGTACAACAGATAGCGGCTGGATAGTCATCTAGCTCACAGTGATCTCTTACATTGTAATTGACATCAAGCCTTTTGAGCTTCATATTATACCTGTCTGTCAGTAGGATCGTGCCGTCTTGAAGCTGACATATATCACTAATTAAACATGTTCCTCTGTCTCCTTGCATCTTGACATTAATCTTCTTCATCGACCTTACTTTATACTGCTTTTGAGCAGACTGCTTCTTGGCGTCACTCTTGACGACAACCCATCCTAAATCTTCCGCAACTGTTATCGTTTCTCTTAAGTCTGTATTTTCAGTAAAATCTAAACTTTGTATTCCTTTATTCTCGCTCTCAACATGCACGGTCTTAGCCCGACTGATAGCGTTTTGCATTAGTTTCAAGTAGACAAATTGTTGTCTGATATCGATACTTGAAACTACCTTGAGTATGTCGCTTTTAGATTCATCTAATTCTTTAATTGCATCAGTTAGCATATTTACATCCGATTCCAGTTTGTTTCTTACATCAGCGAAACTTTTGTTCAGATTTTCTGTAGCTTTATGAGTTAATTCATCAATATGTAGCTTCAGTATCCTTCCAACATCCTGTAATTTTTCCCGTATTCCACATCCTTGTTCTTCCAGAGAACCGATGTTTTTCTGTTTCTCGTCACACTTAGTAATCAAAAGCTGGTGGACACTTGTCACTTCATCCTGTGCATGTTGTATGTCAGTTTGTAAAGAACTGAAATTATGTAGCTCTTCTAAATGTGTCACACTGTCACATGCCCTGTATTACAGGAGGAAAAGTTAATATATATTTTGTCAGACAAAGTCCATATTAGCAAAAGACTTTTAGATATGAAAATGACTTCTGTTGAATATTAGATAGCAAATTTTAAATTTTATAAGTGGAATTGTTATGTATACACATATACAAATATGAACTACCTTTTTATTAATTTAAAATCCGTTTGTTATTGTCTTTAGAATGGATGCCCTGTTTATTAGAAAGAACTGTTTTAAATTAATATTCAGGAAACGTTTTTGTCTGAAATCATGTTTATGAGAACAAACTTCGAAACTACAAGCAAAAAAAGGGGAATTGAATTGATTCATAAAATATAAGCATTAAATGATAGTCGAGATAAATATTGCAATATATAGCAGATGATCAAAAATCATGACTTTACATTGAAACTCTGAAGTTGAAAGTGGAAAGTTTTGCCTAGCAAAAAAATGGGAATTGAATTGATACATAAAATATAAGCATTAAATGATAATCAAGATAAATATTGAAATATATAGTAGTTGATCAAAAATCATGACTTTAGATTGAAACTTTGAAGATGAAAATTGAAAGTTTTGCTATATTCAAAGCTTCTTCACAGTGAGGATTGGTAACTTTTCATCTACAAGTTTACCTTGGTTCAAATTTAATTTTAGAAAATGCACTGGGTCACTTTGTTCGCCAAGATAACTTTAAGGGAAAAAAATGATATTAATTACCTATGGTCTGTTGCGATACACTTTGCACAGTATACCATATCATGCACTCCACAATACATCTCAATATCCTGATCCGGATGGTAATGGCATTTTGCTGTCATGGTAACCGAATACGCATGTTTACCATCAGCTGCTGTTAATACATTATGCGACCGCGTAGCTTGTAGTCTACCATGGTAACCGGAGCACGATGTGCACAAATATTCCTGACATTCCGGGCAATATTTGACAGCCTCTTCTCTGATGTTTTCTACTCCACAAGGTGTACAGGTAAAATCAAAATCAACATCAGAACCATCTGGGATCGATGATAAATCACCTGCCTCTGCCATTTTTTAATAGGAAAATACCTGAAAAAGGTTGTAGTTAATTCAACGATGGCTTGAACCACCACGATAAAGAACAAAAATTGCGAATGGTTTTTACACTTGTATTCAAATAAAGGTATTTTTTTTATTGGACAGAAATTAGAATTCAATACTACAGTTTAACTAATATACTTCACAAATGAAGTTCCTTCTAACGAACAGTATTTCATTAAAAAATATCTATTGTAGCGGCTGCAAATGTATGGTGCGTTTACTGACTTTACTGTATGCTTGAGAGATTTGGTTCAGATGCTAAATCAGACAAAACGTTACTAGATGCTTATTGACTTTTTTCTAGTACTACAAGGTATTGAATAAACAATATACGACTGAAACTATAATAATTGTAAATGACTAAAACGTTTTAGCTAGTTTGTTCTCAATTTCATCAAAACAGTTTGCATCTGAATTTAATGAAAGATGAAAATAAACTTAACACTAAAATTAAAGTAAAATCATATTATAACACACATATAGTTAGATAGCCTAGAAATGAATGTCAGTATTCATACAGCTTAAATTACCAAATAATGTAACTTTTTATCACTCTATTAATAGATATGATATAAGGTCAAATATGAGGAATGAAAATGTTAGCAAAACAAAAACATGAACATAAGTTATGATAATCTAATTGTCTGTGAATATATAAAACTCTCAGTTTGAAATATTTCATACAAAGAGAATGTGAGTGACTAATTTCAAATCAGTTAAACAATCGTAGTTTTGTCAAATATTTGGCTCTCTAATCTTGATAAAATGTAACCCATGTTCTAACTCCTCAGCTTCGCAGAACGAACGAGTACACATTGTGCATTCTCAAAGATCGTGTACTCCTTCGACTAATTAATATTCATATGTTACGAATAGGTACGAGCTTACTGTTATTCTACGTGACCAATCAATATTCTTAATGTATACTCTAATAAACACTAATCGGCTTAATGGTTGACATCTTGTTTTGTGTACTATCCACATATTCCAACCCACGTTTGCTTAAATTCATGTACGTCATTGGTCACTCGTGTCATAGGTCCTTGAAACGAGTGTTTTGTTTTAAATTTATGCAAATCAGTGATTCCATGGAGCAGCCTCGGCTAATTGCGCTCTTAAGTTTTTACATACATTCAGTGCGAAAGTACAAAAGGAATTAAAATGTGTAAAAAAGGACAACGCAGACATCAGTTAAGATCCTTTTGAAGGCACAACTTCTAATATTTCCTTTAGAGGATGCATAAGTAATTTGTGCTCCCAAATATTTGAACAATTTAGTCAAAGTTAAAATTGCAAAACTGAACACTGATATCTAAATTATTTGACCTGTTAAATTATAACATATAATACCATTGGATTGTGGATATTCTCAGTGACAAATGTGGTCTTTATTTCAGATATTAGATCCATAATGTCTTACCTCCACTCTGAAGAGTACTCAGTTCCATTAATTTAGGTTTGTGACCTTTTACAGAATGGCATGGGTTTAAACCCCATCAAGCCATATTCAATTATTTTGATATATGCTTTTTGTTTTTATTTTTGTTTTAAAACATCAACCTATATTGGAAATAAATTGAATATAATTAATGTAAATGTATTTCAACTGGAATCAAGCCTTCAAGCTCTATTACCGGTAATAAAATGAAAGTGAAAATTGGCTAGTCAGTTATTTCAGCTATTAAATTCTCCAAAACCTATATGGTAAACAAATTTTTGCCTAAATTTGAAGAACAGTATATGAATAAAAAAAGAACTGTCACTGTAAGTTGACAATGCCCCCGAAGTGGTGCTTTGACCTTTAAGGGGTCAAGGTTAAATAAATATAAGTCATTGGGAAGGTCTTGTCCAATGGAGTTTTGTGTCCAAGTATGATGTATATTCACTTACAAATAAGGAAAGTTTTGGAACGGAATGACGAACGGACTGACGGACGGCCGGATTTCGGGAGCATAATCATTGTAACCTGTATTTAGCCCGAAAGATACATGCTGAAGTTTCTTTCGATAACATTTTATCATCACGAAGTTAATTAATGTTATCTTTGTCAATATATTTTGTTGGGTATCACCATTTGCTTTGATTTATTTTATTTAACAGCTGCATAAAGTCTTGTGAGTTTTCAATTTATAAGCGTTGTCTACTTTTAAAATCTTGCAAAGCGCATTGTAAAAGTGTTCTGTATATTTTAGTTTTGGTTATTAGATTATATAGTTCTTAAAAATTCTCAATAAACTGAGGGTTAAAAGAAACATTATTATGGCTCTTTAATTTCACTGCATTTGAAATTAAATACATACTGACCTTGGGAAACCACGACGCATAACTTTGCATTTAAAATTAAATACATAAATATCTTTTGCAAACATACTGACCTTGAGGAAACCACGACGCATAACTTTGAATTTAAAATAAATACATAAATATCTTTTGCAAACAAACTGACCTTGAGAAACCCCGACGCATAACTTTGCGTGCAAGTCACAAACTCTTCTCTGACGCATTTACAATACAACTAAATCTGCTCCTTTTAAAATCGATTAGTCTAGCTAGATAAATATTTAATGGCGGATTGATGTTTACCAGCTAATACACGTAAAGAAAATCAAAAACTTCTGCAATGCAATTTGACAATTTATTATACATATTTTCAACTACTAAGGGTGTTTTGGGGATCATCTTTACATTTACCGTAAATACATTATACCAAACTACATACTAGTCATAGAAATGAACGAAACAACATTCTGTATTAAAACAGGACCTGAAAGCTCGTAGAACAACTCCGCTACTAAATACGGCGATACACATTTGGCAACGAGGTACTACAAGACAGTCGCAATTCGTAGGAGTTATGGTGGTAAAGAGCGAGTTTTCTATAACCTATACATCGTCTTTCTTAAAATGTGGGTTTACGTTCTGTATGTTCGAATACTTTTAAGTGGGAGGGGTAAATATTATGAAAGCACTGTCAATGTGTGTAAAATAATATGCATTTTCTGCATATTTACATTTCCCATTATACGTTTTATTATGGAATTATAAAAAACACGCAAATTAAGCTTTAATGAAACTAAAAATCATAAACTTACCATGTTTTGAATAAAGATCTGAATTTATCTACTTTCGATTGCGTTGCTCATTCTAAAACCCGTTTGAAATCCGGAGAAGTACCCATCCGTTTACTTGCGGTAAACAAATATTTTGTATGCATCATAGTAGCTTCATTTTATTAATATTAATTGTAAAACGAAACACTATGTATATAAAGCTTACATCTCAGCATATGGATTGTAAACAGTTTAATAAGACGTTAGCGTAAAATACTATCTGCACGTTTGTTTTATCTATTCTTTATTAAAAGTTTATGATTTAACAATAAAAACCCTGCTATTTTCAACGTTCAGTTGGTAGCTTCAGCTTTTATCAATAGTGCGCAATCATTTATTTGTTAACGGAGTATCTTCTTTCACATGTGAAACATAAGCATTTAAAAAAGCTTTTAAATTTTAAATTCCAAAGTCATTAAAATCAGTTTGCCTTATAATCTGTTCCTCGTGAAGTGTATTAACAACCTTTATATAAATAGTTGCATAGGGAATTGACGACTCCGATACTGACATATTTATATTATTCTACAATTTGCACAATTTTGGAATGTATATAAAAATATAGAGCAACTACTACTGATATTTGTTAGCTTCTGAGACTAATTGTATTGTTTGCTGATCAATCTTAAGACTGTCTCTCGGGTGTTCAGTAAATGCACAACCAACAGAACAGAACCGTACCTCAAGACTTGACCAAAGCCCCTCATTCCTTTTTATACATAACATCATTTCAGATTTTATTTATTCACCCCTAATAACAGTCAGATTACTTATTTTATTCTTATATCTACATTGTATCATGTAACATGTAATATTGAATATCAAAACCTAAGCTTCTCCTTCTTTGTATGTTTATTTTACCAATGATTTTAGAGTGACAATTTATGATTGTCAATTATTGTAATACATTTATAAATGCAATGTGTGAGTAAATGAATACGTTGTGCGGGTGTGAATTACTCCACTGTATAGGGGCGTAAGTGTACCAGAGCACTGGTATACGACTAGATTGTACAAGTTAATGAAAACAGTGTACGTGTTAAAAACTAAATAAATATAGTGTCTATTGATTATAAATGACTGTAAAGCACGGGAAAATTGTTGTTATTAACCTGGTTTTCAACGAAAACCGGTAATTTTAATGCTGATGTCGGCGGGCGGGCATCAATTTTTGGTTTCCGCTCAATAACTTGAGTTTGCTTTGGCCTATTGACGCCAAAGGTGGTGTGTGGGTAGCTTATATCAAGAGGCAGCTTGGGATTGCAATCCAGGTGTCTATCATTAATGTCAAGGTCACTGTTGCTAAAAATAGAAATTCAGTTTCAGCTCAATAACTTGTGTTTGCTTTGGCCTATTGACGCTCAACTTGGTGTGTCGGTAGCTTATATCAAGAGGCAGCTTGGGATTGCTACCCAGATGCCTTTAATCAAGGTCAATGTCACTGTTGCTAAAATTAGAAATTAAGTTCCACGTAATTAGTTCAGTTTGCTAAATGAAAAATTAAGTTTCCATGTAATTACTTCAGTTTGCTTTGACCTTTTGACACCAGACTTAGTATGTTTGTAGCTTATGTCAAGACTCTACTAGATATCGCCAACCAGGTGTCTGTGATCAAGGTCAAGGTCATTTTTGCTAAAAAATAGAAATTCTGTTTCCGCTCAATAACTTGATTTTGCTTAGGCCTATTGAGGCTAAACTTCGTGTATCGGTAGCTTATATCAAGCGGCAAGCCTGGGATTGCTACCCAGATGTCTTTGATCAAGGCCAAAGTCACTGTTGCTGAAATTAGAAATAAAGTTTCTGCTCAATAACTTCAGTTTGTTTTAGGACTATTGACGCCAAACTTGGTGTGTGGGTAGGTGCTATCAAGAGGCAGCTTGCGATTGCTACCCACGTGCCTGTGATCAAGGTCAAGGTCACTGTTGCTAAAAATAGAAATTCAGTTTCCGTTCAATAGCTTGAATTTCCTTTGGCCTATTGACGCCAAACTTGGTGTGTGGGTAGCTTCTATCAAGAGGCAGCTGGAAGCAGGATTTCTATTAACCATACATAGATCACTATCTGCATGCAACCAAAATAACAGTATCTTTTTTTCGTAACTGAAATATTTCGTTCCAAATTCCTGTCACATCAATACTTGGTCGTTGAAAACCTGGTTTCGTCGCATTACGGCTGCTTCTTGTTTACGATTATATGACTGTATTTTCATGGTTAATGACTAATACGTATGGGAAAATGAAAATAAAAATTATGGCTAAATCTTCCTATATTTTGTTTTATTTCTTAAAGTTACTAAAGTAAGGACATGCCTTTTTGCTTTCGTAACATCAGCATTACTTATACCAAATTTCATTTCCCTTAAAATCTGGCGTTATCAGCGTTTTTGCCACAGCATTGCCTTTAGTCTGGATTACCTGCCCCTGACACTACGTTATTGGGTCAGGCACACACAGAAAATGGCGGCGCCCTACGGTAAGACTATTTCAGTTGAAATAATCGATAAATGCGTCATTTTTGTGATTAGGGAAATGTTGCTTCGGCATAAGAATAAAATTAGTACATGTTTTCATTAGCTTAGCTCGTTTTTATATGATCGCTTTTCTTGACTGAATATTATTATCTCCGTAAGTGTGTATATTTCGGACATCCGATGTTTTGGATACAAAAAGTTTGCGACTGCAGCATTGTTAAACATCATACAGTTGTGTTATTTATTTTCATAACAACATGTGAGTATCTATTTCATATTACATGTAATTAGATAAATAATCTTCATAAGTGTATATATCGGACGTCCGATGTGTTAGGATATAAAACCTTACAGTTGTGTTTTTATTGTATTGTCTCTGGTTTGCAAAGAGGCGTATTTGACCCAAACATTTCAGTGATAGTATAAGTATAAACATGGTAAGGAAATACTGCCAAAACCATTCTGAATGTTCTATCATAGACAGTGCAAATAGCAATCAGTACAAAATCTCATGTTTTATTAAACTGTTGAAGCATTGGAAAACTTGAACAACTTAGGGATTAAAAGCTGCCCTCAGCTGTCAAGACTAGATGGCTGGCAGTACTATTTCCGTCGTGCAATACCAGACACAGATTCAGATAAAGGGAGACATATATTTATGTTAAAACTGCTCTATGTTTATTTCAGGTGTGTGGTTACAAGCTATGGTGTGTGGTTTTGAAAGATGCATTGTCCACATTGAGGAGAATCTTTGAAAACTGTTGACCGCCTCCTTAGAGCAAAATTTGAAAATTTGGAAGCACATTTTTTATTCTTTATTTAATGTTTTTGACATTTTGTAACATGATATCAGAAGAGATATGAGTATAGAAGTTAACTTTTATGGCAAATGTCCATGTTTTTAAAGCAAAATTCAAAGGGAAATAAGTGCTATTCAATTCTGAATGCCAGTTTTGAGGTGTTTTCTGAACAAAAACAATAACAGAAGTGCTGGTTATGTGACCATTTTGCATTGATGATAAATGTCTAGTAATTTCATGGATTTCTTCAACATGAGAAAAAATGCCAAATTAGTTTCATTGCGTATAAACTTTTAAGAAAGAGGCATTTTGTCTTTAATATTAGGAACATAGATTAAGCCAGTTGTCATTATTTTTTTTTATTTGCTTAGATATAAAGACATATATTTATAAAGACATATATTATTTTGTAATTATTATGCTCTTGTTTCTCTATTTCAGGAATTGCTTGCAAAAGTCTCTCTCAGAGGCTATTCATAGTTCCAGACAAAGCTGATGAAATCTGTACCTGTACTAGCGTTGAGCAGGAAGAAAGTCTGATGCTTGGTAACTTTGTTGACACTGGCACACAAACAGACTTGTGTCTTCCAGTGAACTATGACAGGTTATGTACCAAACAAGTTATCACACAGTTCAAATTAAATCATTTTGGAAGTGCAAGATCAGTGTACTGTTATAAATATGTACGACAGAAAACTTTGTTCAAACCAGAATCGATTTAAAACTTACGTAATTTTTTAACATTTATCTACTGTTGCCCCTAAAATAAAACTAACATGGTTGGTTGAGTATATTTTAAACTGAACTTAGTACTAGTATTAACCCATTCATGTGAAATGTCATTTTATGGGATCTTCCAAATTCTGTTTAAATGTAGACAGGTGTAATATTAAATCAGAAAGAGGTTATAAAACATACTTGACACCCCTATCTAAGATAATGAATTCACTTAAATTGGAAAGTGAAGATTCCATTGTACAAAATGAAGGTACAGATGGGTTACAGTCGAAATCTTACAATGGTCACATTTAATTTAGTAATAATATTAGTTTATTTTTCTTCTGCAGGAATGAACATAAAGCAGGGGAATGGCTGTACATGGAGCCAAAAAACACCTTGAGGTGATTTGTGTTTTGGCAACTAAAACTTAAGCTCTGTTTGCTATATTTCTTTATTTATTTTTTTAAAATATTAAACTCATTTTTTGGTTAACATCACTTTACTGAAGCTTGATTGCTAGGCTTGAAACTTATAGAACAATACTCGATCTGTTTAAAAGAGTATCCACAACTTCTGGAGATGCACTTACCTAAACCTTTAGATCACTCACAAACCATAGTTGCATGATTATCTTGCCAATTTATGCTATTTTAAAAGTGATCAACCTGTTACATTTCTCTGTGAGGCATGAAAGTGAACTTTTATTGTATGTACTTTATGGACAGGTTCGTTTTTTAAGACTGATTGTCAATTATTTTAACTAATTCTTTGTTTAATAAAGTTCAACATTTTCTGGACTTGGGAAAAAATAGCCATTACAAATAATTAGTACCTTTTAATTCTTACAGGAAAATGCAAGTAAGGGAGCATAAGCGGTGCACCAGTCAGCCTTAAAGCGCTTAAGGCAGTATCCACACCTGGATTCATCTTCCAAGTCATACCTGACTGACTTACTTTGTGAGTAACTTTTAAGTTATTTCAAATGTGTTTTGATTCTTAAATTTTGACTCTTTTTTTAAAAATTAATACATTAATCATATCAGTTCTTTCTTTGGGTGAAGATATGAACCAATGGGAGGCATATACTTAATTAATTGTCTGTCTGGCAGTTCGTCGGTCATTCTGTCCGAAAACTAACACTGGCCATAAGTTCTTATTAGTTAGTGGATTTACTTCTTACTTGGACCCATCACCCCCTTGGACAAGACCTTTCCTTTGACATATTTGTTGACTTCCACCCCAAAATGACCTATCTGGTCCTCAACTCAAACTCAAAGCACCACTTTGAGGGCATTGTCCTCTTACAGTGATAGTTCTTGTTTGATTTTCTTTTTAAAGGAAATTATTGAGATATTTTCAATACATGGAAATCCGTCTTGATGTATAATCCATTGGAATTTGATATTTGATAATGGTAGTATACAGCTCAGGTCGCATTTTTTTTCAGGTTTAGGATCAGCTCAGCAGTTCGCTAGAGGGTTGATGACGACATCATTTGGTGATGAAGTTATAAAACAAAACATTTATGACATTGAAATGGATGCTCGCGAGTGTGCTAATAGAGGAAGTGTTTTGTGCCAGAAAAAATAATTATGCAGACTTAAAAAACTTTCAATGGGATAATATTGTCAATGAACTTGTGTCAAAAAATACCCTCCTATCTCAAGTGTTGCTTGCTGTAGCTCTGCCAACTTCAAAAATTGGGAACACAAAATTTATAGAGACACTGTGTCCAGTTATTTCCACTGTGTATGGAATTCTTATGAAGCAGCGCTTTAAAGACTTGTGTGCTGTGCAGAAATTTGTAACTGCATCACTTGCAAATGAACACACTCGACATGAAAAAGTAAATATAATTGCAACTGATTTTAATTAACTTTGACGTTGAGTTATTGTTGATGTGTTTGATTTTTGTTTGTTTAATGACTGTTACATTTTCTTTTGTCGCATGGTGCTGTCAGTTTCCTTGATGATTAGCAACCTGTATTTTCAGTTACATTCCCCATGATATTTCAAAGTGTGATGATAAATATCATTGCAGATTTTTCCTTCTCTTCCTACATTGAAGTGTTTGATAAAAAAAACTTTAAAGATATATAATGGAGCACTTTTTAAGAGAGGGTCAAGACTCAGAATTTGAAATTTTAAGTTTTAAATTTAATTTGAATGTATAAATTTCATTTTTTGTTGGTAGGCCATGCGAGAAAAAAAAGTTATTGGATGTAGTTCTTGTATTAATGGATTTTTAAGGGCATGAGGCAAAATCTAGTATATAACTATGACTTACCAGTCTTGGCCTAACGGCCTCTGTAAATTTATCAAAGAAAAACCCTTAATTGCGCCCATGCCTTTATATATACAGTAATACTATTGCACCCATCCACTAACTGTATATATTACTTATTGTTGCTTTTGAAATGTGAGTCTGTGTATAAAACTTAAATTAAATGATAAACACTGTAGATGTTTTGATTTAAATAGAAGAGTGCATAACTTTCATTTTTTGGTAAAGTAAGATGTGACTTTGACAGTTGAATTACAATTAAAGAACAAATCCACTAGTGAAATGACTATTACACACTTTAGCATATAAGCAAAAAATAGTATAAAACAGACCACATATGACTGTTACTTGTTGAGTGAAACATTTTATTTTGTTATCTGGTTTGTTTTTCAGGCTTCTGTTCATCAAGTTACAGTTACAGTTTCATCATTCAAACCTGTGATAAGTTAACAATTTATGTATCAAAATGAAAACAAGTATGTTCACAATTATGTTCCATTTTTATAGAGATAATTTTCTGTTAAGACATGAATGTATCACTAGAGTTAATGAGATTTATTTTATTCTTTCCATTTTGACAAAAACTTTACCAATGTTTTAATCTCAGAATTGCACCTTGTGTCCGTATTTAATTGAAATTGAATAAGCATACTGAAAATATTTCATGTTTATATCTTAACCCATATCCTGCTCATTTTTCTCCAACTTACATTGCGATATAGGACCATTTTGTTTGTATAACAGGTGTATGATAGACTTCAAAGACAGGGTGTGTCTTTAAGCCACAGTGGTATGCTTGACCAGATGTCTGACATTTCTGGTATTTTAATGAAGAGTTAATAAATGCTGTCTTGGAGGGTAAAAGGTTCAGGATTGTAGGAGACAATGTCAATTTCCATATTCATGTTGCACAGGAACGGAGTGTTGGGAAGAAGGCTCATATAGAACATTGGTTCGGTTCTGCAGCTATCATTCAAAATGTCAGTTTCAAGCACTTGCCAAACGTAACACCACAAAAAGATTTGCGCGAGATTACTTGTGAGTCATTCATATTAACAACCGATGAAATGAAACTTATTGTTCAAGAGTTTACCATGCATTCTGCTAAAATACTTACTGAACATTTTAATTGGATGGAATTTGCCAAGCCTGCAGTAACTGAAACTGTTGACGAGTTACCTGAAGGAATGGACCAAAGAAATAAAGTAATACCTTTGCCAGTATTACATAAAAATGAGCAGAAGTATGCAGATGTCGTCGAGGTCCTGGATTCTTACCAAGATATTTGTGAAACAGTCTACAGGTCTGCTGAAAAGCCTCTACCAAAAGTTCACATAGGGGGAGACAAACTTACAAGGGAGCGCTTTTCTGGAGTGAAGAAGTTAAGGGCTGCTGGCCTAACAGAATCTGAAAGATTAGCGAATCTACAGCCCATTACATTTGAACTGTTTCATTTGCAAATGGCAGTGTTAACAGCATTTTATCAAATACTTTACGATACACAAAATACAGAACCATTTACATTGTACTGCCAGAAAGTACGTCTAATGAGAAAACAAGCTGATGGTAAAGATGTAAAAAACCATTATGACAGTTGCAAAGATTTAGCCGAATCTTTTATCAAAGCCTACATTGTAGAGGCAGCCTGTGAACGTATTGGCCTTCCAGACACAACTGTGGTACCAGACAACATACCGGATCATTCCAATATCTCATCAGAAGAAATAAGAGTTTGGGTTTCAGAGCAGTTTACTCCCATATTTGATAATGTCACATCAGTTACCAGAGAGTTTCTAAATGGTGCTGGTATTCAGCAGAACATAACTGATAGTATAAACACTTATGCAAATCTAGTTGTTGAGTTAGGTCTCATTTATATGGAATTATGTAACATAGTGAAAAGACCAAACAGGGACAGACTGCTGCGACTGATGAAATATATAATGCTTGTTTTGAAAGGGCATAACAATAGGTCCAAATATGCACTGGAAATTTTGAGGCTGTTGTGTCAGCAGTTTGCACTGCTTAGTGAACAATGTGCACATGAAACAATTTATCGACTTTTTGTGAACACCGGTAAATCAGTTATCCCTGCAGACTTACAAATGGAATATTTAGTTCGACTAACAAAAACACACTTGCGAGCTATGTGTTCAAATGTAACAGAAACATCATAAAAAAACGAAGTAGTGCATTCTTTGGAATGAATGAAATATCAGAACACTTCGACATCGAAACCTCAACAGTGAAACGAGCACAGAAACATAAGAAATTGTCATCTCTAGAAGATGAAAAAAAATCCTCAGATGTTTGAGGGTAAGTTCGACCATTTGTAACTGTAACGGGTCGTAAAATAAAATCTCAGAAAAAGAACCCTAAAAATCCTATTGCAAAATTGAATATTGGGGATTTAAAGGGATGGTTAGAAAAACACAAAGTGAATTTTTATTATGAACTGTAATGTCTCAACTGCAGAAATGATGAAAATGTTTTAAAAAGCAGTCAATGGTTTCATTTTAATTTTGTAAATCAGCATTATTAAATGTTCGTACCTACTTTACATTGAATTATTTAGTGCAAAGTAAAGATATAGATGATATTAGCAAAATATATGCACAGATCTTATTCTAAGGCCTGTTACAGTTACAGATAGTCAAACAACCCTCAAACAGCTAAGGATTATTTTCTTTCATGTCATAAAACTAGGTCATTTAAAGTAATATACCACTTTATTTCATATATGAAAAATTTCAAGGTTGCTAAACAGTCTCTACCAAAGTACAAAATAATCTTGTTTGAGTACACAGATATTCTACATTTCAGGTTTAGATTTTTACAAACTACATGTAAACCAATATTTTAGAATATGTTAAATGTTTAGCAGTATTTAAATCAATATGGATCATGTACTTATTTTCAGTTCTAAAAGAAATGGTAGAGAACAAGTTATTGTCAGTAGAATAAGATTGGTGGGAACACTCACTGAATAGGAATGAATCCAATAGGAATACCAGTGGTAATAAATATGGTGTAAATATGTGCATATAGGTATAAGAACACTGGATTGTACTGCTTTTTTTAAGTAATTTTAAAGAGGATTGTGATAGAAAGCAGGAAGAATATCATATGGATTTAGAGCCTGTGTGATACATTGATGTTGCTGATTTTAATAAACCTGGTATTTCCAGGTGTGCCGAGTCATATAATGTATTATAATAAATGTATGTTAGAATCATGAATTTTTATGTATAATTTCTAAGGATATTAGTGAAGTAATAATAGGAAATAATATTACTAAATATATTAATATGCGGTGATATGTGGCCATTTGCATTTCAAGCAATGAGACAATTTTGTGGAATGTAGTCATGGTCATGAACAGCCGGTTTATGACCTTCATGTGTCGTGAAAATTGTCAATCATTTCCATATTAAAAACACTTTCATTGTGGCACTTATGATAACAGTAGTACATGTAATATGTTGTACTGCAAACAGGGTCTAGTGCAATGTTCAGGTACTCTCTTAGATACTGCCCCCTTCACATATATTTGCATGCCCAGTAGGTCAATCACTGTCATGTATAATCATTAAGTCACCCACTTGGTATAACCATATACACACTCAGTCGTTTACCATGTACATTCATATTCTCAGACAAACACTATGTATTGTTCGGTCATCTATATACAGTCGTGAAAATTATAAAAACAGGTTCACACTTGGTTAATCAATCTGCAATCATGTACACACTTGGCCAATCACAATGTACAGTCATGTACGTAGTAAACTCCATACAACCATAACACACTGGTCAGTTGTTCTGTACATCAGGAGACAATCACTTTGTACAATCACTAACTACATCATTAGTCAATCATGCAGCTCAAACATGTATACACTCGCTCAATCCCTGTACAACCATCTCAGTAAATCACTAGGTAGAATCATGTTCACATTTGGTCAAACAATATATACAATTATATACACACTTGGTCAGTTATTCTCTCAAATACACACTGTGGATCATTTAGTACAATCATGTACAATTTGTCCATCACTTTATACAGTCATGTTCACACTTGGTCAACTACTTTATGCAGTAAGTTACATAATTTGGTGAGGTTACGGGGTGCCAGTATGTTGCACTTGATTCTGATTAGCTCAGACAAATTTCAAGTGTCTACAAGTCAGAATACAGTACTTTTATAGAAAGTGATGTACTTGGTTGACAACTTTGGTCAACACAATACATGTAGTTATGCTGGAGTGTGTGTAGAGATTTTAGACATTAATTTTATAGTTTCTATAATTTTATAAATACACAGTCTCTTATAATTCCTATGTGGATTGACTTTCTGTTATGTAAACTTTTATATGATTATATGTTTGTATATGTACAAAAATATGAGACATATGAATTATGGGACTTATGAGTTGTAAACACAGTATGAATATGTACTGTCACTAAAAAAACTGGCAGTTTTTTAAGACAGGACAATTATTTAAATACCTTATTAAAATATGAGGCTAATATATCTTTAACAAATTAATGGGCAATGTCATTATTCCAAAGTCAGACACTTATACCTTTTTCCAGAGGCATACTAATGCAACAGCTGATTAAATATATCACACAGGTAGTTTCTGTTTATTTTACAGATAAACTTTCAAAGTCCCATTCTATACCAAGTTCACTTTGGCAGATATTGCAACAGCTTGAAGGTTTAATTTCTGTGGGGAACCCAAAAAACTCATTTATGACCTCCCTTAGGCATTTTTTAGACTGACAGTAATTCTTCATTTCTGCACTTGTGTGTTTCACACCAAGGTCACTACTGTTGTAGAACAATATGGCTTGTGCATGCACATCTTCTCTGCCAGCCCTACCAACTTCTTGAACATAGGCTGAAAAAATAAGTTTTTATTTATTACAATATTGAAATGTTATTGGCAAGAGCTGTTGTTGTTCCTTGACAGTCCATCTAATTAGTGAAGGGTTATCAAAGTGTGGACTTTATTTGCAACATGGCCTTTATTTGGAGGATGCCACTAACACAAGTTTGACTGTATTCAGCTTGATAATGGTGATAATAGATAAGTGGAAGTCTACTGGTTAAAAAAGTGTTAACTTGTCTAATCCTAGGTATTTGTGACACTGAAGAATATGCTATTAGTAAATAAAGTTTGCCATTAACAAAAGTGCTTTATTGTTTTACCCTCCATTGTTGTTGGTGGCCCAGCATGTATCACCCGACTCACATGCCTTAAATCAGCACCCATTCCAAGAGCAATCGAAGAAATCACAAGGCGAATGCAACATTCTGAATCTGGCTTTTGCAATGTGTTCAGTATCATTTCTTTGAGCTGAAATATACAGTTGATTTCATTAAATCAGTTCATGTCTAAATAATGGAGAAAAAAACTTTTAAAAAAGTGATATTTTACCTTTAGCAAAGATCAAGATCATGGTCAAATTTGATAGTTGGCAAACTTCAACAGTACATAAAAGCATGTACAGGAATTAAAACCATTTTTAGTTCCTGTAAAAGACTGATTGTAAAATTTTTTTTGTTATTTCGGTAGTACAAACTGCACATTTCGTCCTGTCAAATTGGAAAGAGTGAGGTCGGACAGTTATCCTCACTGCCCCTTACAATATTCATGAAATACAGTATTATCTTTACCACAGGGTATTATTGTCAATATGCACACTAAATTGTTATATATTTCTTATTTTCAAATTAGGGGTTTTCTTCATTTTCAAAAGCATATTACCTAAGTTTAAACCTACACATAAATCTTTTTTACAACTGTAGAAAACTGATTTTTTAATTTAAAGAAATACGCAGGTATATTCAACTCTTAATATTTCATTGTAGTTATGTTTATATGTAACTATTCTAGTGTTTAGACTAGACTATTATATTGAATGGTAATAAATTATAATACTGAAAAGCAACAGGATTTTTTTCTTTTGAAAACAACAAACATATTTTTCATACACTTGCCTTTCCTTTTCCAGACTCCTTTTCCATTGATGAATGAAACATGACAACCCTTGCTGAGTCAGGAGAGTTGACATGTTTGTAGAAGTTGTCTTCAAGATACCGTCTAGCCAGTTCGTAGCCATATCCAATCCACTGCATAGAGTTACAGTATATAATTGTTATTGGAAATGTATCTAGCTTCATTTTTAACTCTTCAAGGACTGGATGAAAATATAATCATAAGGGGTGTTAGCTGTGTTCCCTCTGGCATGTGCACTTGGTCTTTTAAGTATGATGAAAGAAATGTTTTCTTTAGCTGGACTGGTGGAAATAGTGTCACAGTTCGTCATCAATAAATTTTCTCGAATTACTTGTTGGCCTGGCTTTGTAACTGTGGCTGACAGTGCAACAACTTGGCAGTCCATTACAGCTCTAAGTTGTCCTAAGTGTTTGAACTTTGGCCGAAAATCCTCGCCCCAGTCGATAATACAATGGGACTCGTCAACCACTAGAAATAGCTTTTTCTTTTGAAATGTTTCACTACATACAACATCTACAAACTCTTAATTGTCAATGATGTCTTCTGGATGGCTAAAAAGAAAGTTAATACCATCTTTTTGGTAATTGCCCTTATTCAGACATACAGCACTCTTCCCAAGTTTTTCTTCTTGTTGTTTTATGATTATAGACAAAGGCTCTATAATGATTACAAAACAATTCTCAAAGAGAAAGGGTAGCAGTTCATACACCAGTGACTTGCCATAGCCAGTAGGCAGGCAGCACAGAACATCTCTCCCAGCCAGAAGGGATTGGACAGCCTTATGCTGAATAGGCTTTAAATTTGTAATGTGTTGCTTGTATGTAGAATTGTACTTCTCCACTGCATTGTGAATGACCTGAAAATCCAGAAAATATATTTGAACAATCTTGATAGAGACTACATACCAAATATCTAAGCTCCAGGCCTTCTGGTTTCAGACAAGAAGATTTTTACAGTTTTTGCTATATAAGACTATGTAAGCTATTTCGCCCTGGGGCGTGGCCAATCTGACCCTGGGGGTCATGATTTGAATAATCTTGGTAGAGCTTCACTTATCTATGCTACACACCAAATAGCTAAGCTCTAAGCCTTGTGGTTTCTGACAAGAGATGTTTAGATTTTTTTCAAATAACCTGGACAGGACCAATTTTGACCACGGGGCCATGTTTTGAACAATCTTGTTAGAGGTCCATAAGGCAATACTTCATACCAAATATCTAAGCTCCAGACCTTGTGGTTTCAGACAAAAGGATTTTGAAAAGTTTTTCCAAAATGAAACTATGTAAAAAAAATCAGCAAGATTGGCCCAGTAGTTCAGGAGAATAAGTTGTTTAAAGTAAATGTTGACGCAACACGATACACAACGTACGACCGACAAACACCGATCACAAAAGCTCACTCTGTTCAAAGCACAGGTCATCTAAAAAAAATAGTGAAATGGTGTATAGATCTATTCATGGTTTCAGGTCCCCCTTACTTCAATGCATACTTTGTAAATATTCTTAACAATGTATACAAAGAATTCATTATTATCTGCTCAGGGCAGGGGTATCATTGGATACCATCCAACTCATTGTAGCCAGATTTTGAAAATTCATGCTATTTTTATAGCCCGGTTTAACTAAGCACAGTTTAACTTTGTTACTTAAACCGGGCTATTTCACTAATTTTAATTAGTACAAGCTTTAAATGAAAAATGGAAAATTTACATTTGTACATGTACATTTTGTGTTTCAGACAAGTGTTGATTTCCTAGTAGCAACTTTACAGCTTTTCTATAAATTAACACATCACCTCTGGCTGTCAGTTATATATCCAAACTTTAATCTAGAGTATAGTCTCTTTTGTCCAGATTTCAAATTTGAAAACAAGAAGGTTACTGAAGATACCAGCATTAATTCAATGAATAATGTACAAAGGCTGTTTTTTGTAATGTTTATGCAATGTAAAAATACAGTGTCAGCTTTTTTGATGGTTGTGTGAACTCGTTCACAATTAAAGTAAACCTGGAGGAGTAAAATACGAATGGTCAACCAGGGATATAACCCCAGACCTCTTGAATTTCAGGCGTAGACTCTAACCGCACCACTATAGGGTTAACCCAACAGCAAGGCCTGTATACCTACAACCACAACATAATTGTAACTTCCGACTGACAAGGATTAATCTGCATGTTTACTATCACAAATACGCAGGTATACTTACATGCATGAAAATGCAAATTTAAGATTTTGCATACCTCTGAGATCCAAGTTAAATTAATTTAAAGAAGATTTACAGTTTGGTCATCTGGGGACACAATTCAGCAATTGGTATGCCATAGTCATTAATTCTCAGTTTGAGTAATACGACAAAACCACTGACTTAATGGCCAAATACAAGTTAATTCAGAGATATTAGGTAAATACAAGGATGTTTTACTGAATTTCTAATGTAGTTTTCATATATTCGTGACAAACAGACACTCATAATTATTAAACCTAGAAATAAACATTTGCGTACATTATAAAAATCGCGAAAATATGTGACTTCAATGTTTTAAAAACAAGATACGCAACGATATTACTAAATTTTGTGAAATATAATCTAAATTGATGAAGTTGAATTTATTATCTCATATATCAAGCGTCTGCTCTTTAAACTATAAGTTATACGTTATTTGTTTATGTACCTGATCTAATTCAGTGGACGACGCCATTTTTGTTGCGTGCCTGACCTAATAATCGAAGTATATTAGGCAGGGAACCAGACTACATTGCCTTGTCCTAAAACTCTGACGTCATCAGCGTTACTTGCGCAGCATTGCCTTGCCATAAAACTCTGACGTTGTCAGCGCTACTCGCTGTCTACTCATGGCAGAAAAACACATTTTACCCTTTGTTAATTCTTATGTCGAGTACCAAAGTTATTTTAAACTGCACAGCTAGATATACTTAGTACCTTATCTTGATTTTTCGTTTCGTTCAAGATCTGGTCAAATATGTAAATTACCGAGGGAAATAGCCTTACACTTTGCAGTCAAACCCAAGTCAGTGGTTACCTGTACAAAGTTGTGTCCCTGCTTAATGCCAAGAAAGTTAACCTAATGCCAGTATTTTATTGTTTCTATGTTCACCTATAATAAGCGACCACCTCCTTTAAGAAGCCATCTTTCTGACTTTAGTCATAATTAGTGACACAAGTTTATTTGTTCTTGTCAGTACGGATAGATTTTTAAATAGAACAAATTTTACAGTATTCAATAATGTTTATCTTTATGTTGTATAAATAATGCTTATCTTTATGCTGTATACTACTCTTCATTGTCATTTTCATATCGACTTATGTACATGTGTTCTGTTGTTATAATTATGCTACTTGTTTTCATAACTATTCTTTTTCCTTGTACTGTTTATATAATCCAAATTCGTTTTGGGAAATAAAGAGTATATATATATGCAGGATTACACCGTCCAGAATCAATAAATAAGAAGAATGTACGTACTTAGAAATGGCAAAATGTCACACTCCGACAATAAGAACAGAAATTATATTCATTTTCTCTTTTTGCAGGGTTGGAAGCCTCAGTTAACAAAAAATCTAACAGTTACATATTGCCAACTTTGATATAATGACAGAAATTATTAGACACGTAAGATTCTTTTGTTTTAATAACTACAAGTACAAAATGGATTAGCAAAAGATATTGTTGAAATTGATCTGTATGAAATAAAAAATGTTGTTGCCAGTATTGTATATAGAATGAAATGTTTTTTAATTGATGTTCAAACAAAAGAGATGAAAACATATTGAACAAAATTTAGAATTTAGAAAAAAATGTATCTTGATATCCGAAATTTTCAGGTTCACTCGAGATTGAATTTAAACAGCAATGTCAAAGACTTCAGGGCCACATATATATAAAGAAAATGAATTTTATTGATATTTTATTTAAATCCAGCTATTCCTATATATATAAAAACTTTACCCTAACTGTTTTATTTTAATAGGAGCGGATGTGGTCCAGTGGTAACGCGCTGGACTGGTATTCCAGGGATCCCGAGTTCGATCCCCCGCTCCTCCACTAAAATTACTAATAATAGTTCGGATGAGAGATTAAAACGAGGTCCAAGTATCATTTCCATACACTGAGCATGTAAAAGAACCAGGGGTGTCTCTGGAATGGGTTGCTTTCTGTATCTTGCACTACCCACATAACATAAAATATGATCTCTTCAGGGGGTAACCGGTACCGACGGTAAATATGCTCAAATAGATAGATAGACTGTTTCATTTTAAGGAACCACAAACTGTTATACTATGCATTGTACAGTACATTCAATTAATGTTAAACGCAAAAACTTTTTTCAGGTAGCTGAAAAAATTATTATAGTGTAAAAAAAGAGAAAATCATTTACAATATGATTAATTTATTGCCAGTCAATTTTACAAGTTGTATTAAAATTTAAATGTAACTGACTTAAAATCATACAATATTTGTTAATATTTAAAATATGTACCTTCGTAAACATGAAATGTATTTGTCACCATGATTAGATTATTTAGATACATCATAAAGAATATTCACTTCAAATCTGTAAGCTACAACAATATCTGAGTCCGCAATGTGTCCTTAAACAGTAGTCAACACATAAACATACATTAGTTCAAATCTTGTCTGCATTATCACGTGCGCTTTTCCATGCTTTCAAAGCTCCGGACAAGAACTATTCAATGACTCATTCCAAGAATGTAAATAAAGTCACTATTAGTACAACGAGTCACAATAATACAGTTATTGTGAATATCGTACAAAATAGCACATGGGCTTTCAACACCATCTTCTTTCGTCAGCAGCTCTCCAAGACATTTCCCGTCACTACTAAACATCACAATATTACATGAAGTCCTACCAGACACAAACACTGTCTTGTCACTAGACACGCACACGCCGTTCGAGTTGTTTAACCTTTGATCCCGGAATTCTTTTATGACTGTACCGAACTTTTCCAGACATACAGCACCGTCACTGTTGTCTGTTACAATCACAGTATTATCACTGACAGCCATGCCTACTGGTGAAACTTTAAATATGTTCTGTCCATTAACATCATTTTCTAAAGTTCCCAAATGTTTACCATTCGTGCTGTGCACTTTGACACCTTCTCTTGCAGATATCCATAGATCTTCGACACAGTAAACCATACCACGGTAACTTCCGCTGACTATTGAAATTTCTCTCAATTTTGACATAGACGTGGAAGCAGCTATAAACTGGACCTTGTTGTTTTCCATTTTCACAGCCACTTCATTCTGTCCTGTACAAGAGATAGCGGATGGACTGGCATCTAGGTCACAGTGATCTCGTACGTTGTAATTGCCATCAAGCCTTTTGAGCTTCTGATTATTCCAGTCAGTCAGTAGGATTGTGCCGTCTGGAAGCTGACATATATCGGTAATATAACATTTTCTCCTGTCTCCTTGCATATTGACATTAATCTTCTTCATGGAATTTACTTTATACTGCTTTGGAGTAGACTGTTTCTGGACGTCACTCTTGACGACAACCTGCCCTATCACTTCTGCTTTTGTTATCGTTTGGATTAAGTCTTTGCTTCCTGTAAAGTCTAGATTTTGTATTCGTTTCTTCCCGCTTTCATTATGCACTGTCTTAGCTTGATTGATAGAATTTTGAATTACTTTCCAGTGGACAAACTGTTGTGTGACATCGATACTGGAAACTACCTTTTGTATGTCGCTTTTAGATTTATCTAATACTTTTATTGTATCATTAAGCACATTTACATCTGATTCCAATTGGTTCTTTACACCAGTGAAAAGTTTGTTCAGAGTATCTGTAGCTTTGTCAGTTAATTTATCAATATGTTCCTTCAGCATCTTACCAGTATCCTGTATTTTCTCCTGTATTCCACATCTTTGTTCTTCGAGGGAACCAATGTTCTTCTGTTTCTCTTCACGCTTAGTAATCAAAAGCTGGTGGATGCTTGTCACCTCATCCTGAGCATGCTGTATATCAGTTTGTAATGTGCCGAAATTATGTAGCTCTTCTAAATGTGTTACACTATCACAGGCCCTATATTACAAGATGGACAAATATATTTATCAGACAAAGAGACTCTTAAATGTCGATTATCTGAATGTTGTTGAGAGCAAATATGAAAACGAATTCGGTTAATGATAAATAAATAAGAAATTAGTAGTTGTTATGTCTGCATATTAGTTGTTATGTATGCATATTAGTTGTTATGTATGCATATTAGTTGTTATGTATGCATATAAGTTGTTATGTATGCAACAACTGAACTACATTTTATCAATTTAAAATTTATTTAAGTTTGTTTTTAAAAGGATGTTTTTTTCTGTTTCATTGACAGAAATGTTTTTTTTTTAATATTAAGAAAATCTTTGTGTCTGCAATCATGTTTATAAAAAATAGCTTGGAAAATACATGTACATGCGGATATCGCTTTAAATTGATTTTTTGAAAAATGTACTGGGCCAATTTGACCGCTTATACGATGTAACTTTAGACAAATTGCTGGGCTGCTAATTTCACGGACATCTTTAGACATAAAAATCAACATTAATTACCTATGCTCTGTTGCGATACACTTTAGACAGTAAACCATATCATGTGCTCCACAATACATCTCAATATCCCGTTCTGGATGGTAACAGCATTTCGCTGTCATGGTAACCGTAGAAGCATGTTTACCATCAGCTTTCGATACCAGTTTATGCGACCGCGTAGCCTTTTGTCTACCATGGTGTTTGGTGCACGTTGTGCACAGATATTCCTGACACTGCGGGCAATATCTGATAGCCTCTTCTCTAATACTATCTTCTCCACAGGGTGTACAGGTAAACTCAATATCGGCATCTGAACCATGTCGGATCGATGATAAATCACCTCCCTCGGCCATTTTTAATAAGAAAATACCTGAAAAAAGTTACTGTTAATTCAACCATGGCTAAAATATAAAATGAATTTCCTACTAGTAGATGCGCTTGTTTTCAAACAGGGAGGGGGTTCCTCTTGAAAAGAAATAAGAATTTGATAGTTCAATTTAACTAACGTACCTCACAAATGCAATTCTTTCTATCGAAAACTATGTTATTCAAAAATATGTATTGTTTGCGGCTACAAAGGTATGACTGTAGGGTGTGTCTACCTTAAATATTTAACGGTATGCTTCAGACACTTCTGGTTCAGTCTGTGGAAATCAAGTTTTGATCTGTCTGACATAAATTAAAAAATAATATCAGGGTAAATCTTATATATATTTTCAAATCAGTAAAAACCGCTTAAACAACAATGTATAGAATACACGGTTGCAACAATCGTAAATTATTAAAAATGTTAAAGCTATTTTCTTCTCAATTTCATCATAAGACTTTGTATATGATCTTAAAGGAAAGATGACATAAAAATATCAAATACGAAAATATTATGGGTTGATTTCAAAAAGCTAACATGTAATATCCATAACTTAGACATGTTATGAATGTCAGTTATTATACAGTTTAATATAAAGGTAAACTTATTTTTATCACTGAATTGAAAGATAAAACATTATGTCAAATTTTAAAATTGAACATGTTGGCAAACCCAACGAGAACATAAATAATGATAATCTATTATCGGAGGTATATAAAACTGAAACATACCCTATGTTGTAAATATTTCTTACTAAGACAAAACCTTGTTCTTATTCTTTTTATACTTCACACACTTCAGTTGAAAGACAAACTACAAATGCAAGACCAATTATTTTCATAATTAACACTAACCAGCTGACATAATTTAGGTACACATTAGTTATCAGTTTTCAGTTTCAGTTTATTTCAGCATAAAACATAATACAATGTTTATAGCTAGAATACAATAAACAGGAAAAACATGAAAAAAAGAACACGCACAAATATACACGCACATGTGGTTAACAGAAGAGTCAATTACAATCTTCAAAATATAACAGTTTAGTGGAATGTATTATTATTATAACAATGATGAGGTATACCAAATATAAATCTTTATGCATTTCTTTTCTTAGTAGCAAAGTATATGAATTTTGCTACATTGATAACAGTTTTGTTAGATTTCGACGACATAAGCGTTTCGAATTTATTTATATTCGGCCAATGACAAAAATATGGTTTAAAGTATTTTGTTCTAAGTTCTCTGTAATTAGGGCAAACAAGTAAGAAATGGTATTCATTTTCAATCGGTCGCATATTGCAAAACCTACATAATCTATTTTCTCGGGGCGTTTTTTCATATCTACCAGTTTCTATGCAAAGGCTGTGAGCAGATATTCTAAATTTTGACAATGCAATTCTATATTTTTCTTCTAGATGAATAAGCAGGTATTTTTCTGGTTCAAAGTCATGTTTAAATAATGCATAAGATTCAAGTTTTCTAGAATTGTTTATTTCCGCGTACCACTTTTGAAGATAAACGTCTCTTATTCGCAATTTAATGACTTCTAAGGGGATTTCAAGATCTGACTGATTATACCAGATATATGATAATCCGAGATCGTCTAATATTTTCTTAATCTGAAAAGCCCAATTTTTTCCACTATAAGTTCTATTTCTATCAACGTCATCTTTTAACATAAAATATACTTTTTTTACTATAGAGGGTTGTTCAAGTTTTAATATTTTTATCCAATATTTTATCATTACCAATTTACGACCTATGACAAATGGCAGTCTTCCGGTTTCTCCGGTTTATCAGTATTGACTATGATTTATAAGTTTATGATCAGTCAATTGGGTTTCATACTTTTAACGATAACATTGAAAAACTTTCGATCGTATTAAGTTAAACAACGTGTTTCTTTTCACTTTCCAGACCCATGAGTCTAGTGAGATTTTAGATTATTAGCCTTCTTGTAAAATCTTGTAAAGCGTTGGGTAAAATTGTTTCAGACTGTTTATATTTTGTCATTAGGTAAGATATGTATATTTCCTAAAAGAGCTAAATTTACTGACGGTTAAAACAAAGTTTATTATGGTTCTAGTACCTTAAGAGCGACTTTCATTTCATTGCATTTGAAATTCAATACAGATATACCCTTTGCAAACAAGTGACCTTGGAGAAACCATGACGTATTGCTGCGAGTGAAAGTCACAAACCACGTATCTCTGACGTATCCACAATACAACTAAATGCATCTCTTTTAAAATCGATCAACTATCTAGGTAAGTATTTAAAGACGGGTTGATGCTGATATGTCAAGAAATTTGAAAAATAATGCAACAGGACTATGGTAACGCTACGTAATATGTTACCTGATCTTAAAATTTTAATTAATTTAAAATTTGGTTAAAAAATTCGTTTCTAGATCATTTTTAGTTTCATGTAAAAAATACCTTGGTTTATTAATTCATCTATTCATAAGAAGATCTGCCCATACCGCTGATTGAACATTTTTGATCCGCAGAAAGAACTTAGATCCGAAAATTAGTCATACCGCTACAATAACAACCCTTTCACAAATCCATAAAGGGCGTTGCGCTTCGGCGCAGACGCCAATAATTTTGTACATGTTATAATGGTCGGAGCACGAAGATGAGTACAGCGTGTGTTTTCAAACTGATACATCGCCTTTCTTAAAATATGAGTATGAATATATTTTAGTGGGTGGAGTAACTATAGTAAAGGCAATGTCACTGTTTTATGATTTCTTTAAGTATGTAGCTTCATATTTACATTCCCCATCTAACGTTCAATTATTGATTTAAAGAAAGCACGCAATTTAAGTTTCAATACAACATTAAAACACCACTTACCATGTTTCTTATAACTGTCTGTTTCGTTTTGATAAGAAAGGAAACTTTTCTACTTTCGATTTCGTTGCTCAGTCTAAAACCCGTTTAAAATCCGGAAAAACATGAAAGTTACTTGAGCATTTCAACACCCTAAACGTAAACTTTTGAAAAAAAATACGAATCATTACACTCGCTTTTTATTAATATGTTATTGCTAATCGATGCCTTTATGTATACAAATAGCATAAAATACTGTTTGTAAGTTTGTTTTTTTAATTCTTAGTTTACAAAGCGATTATGAGTATGCTATTTTCTTAGTTCATTCGGTTGCTATCAGCTTTTCATAATAGGCGGTCATTTATTTGTTAACGGTATACTTTATAAAACAGGTGAAAAATAAGCATCTAGATAAAGCTCTTTAGATTTTAAATTCTACCGTCACTGAAATTGCTTACTTACAAACTGCCCGTCGTGGAATGCATCAAGCAGCTATAATATAAACAGTTGCATAAAGAATTTACGACTTTATAAAATACTCTCCCATACTGACATATTCATTTCTCTACATTTTGGCAAAGAAGGATTTTGAATGTATATAATAAAGGATATAGAGCAACTGCTGTTATAATTTGTAAGATGAAAGGGTACAAAATGTTTTTATTGGTTGTATTGTTTGCTGATCGAACTTGGGACTGTCTCTCGAGTGTCCAGTAAGTACACGACCAACAGAAAAGAGCCATACCCTCAAACTTCCCAAATTTCCTCATTTCTTTTCTACCATTTAGATCATTTCCGTTTTTCTTTATTCACCGCAGGCCTGAAAATAGTCTGTTTTACTTAATTTTCATTCATGTTTTTATTTTAACATGTAACACAAGTTTTTATTTCATGCTTTTCAATGGATTATTGAAATATATCAGTAGATTAAATCCTGATAATCTCACTGTTTCAAACAGTGAAATTATCATTTTGATAATTTCACTGCTACGGAACTACTTTTTTACAAAAGTACAACTTGAGTTGTCTGCAGCCATTGATCCGTGTTCGCCGATAATTAGGCCATACAAACGTATCAGGATGCTACCTGACAGTGACACTGATTCTAATTAATATGAATTAGGCAAATAATATACCTGTTATGATGTTCGTTCACTAGTTTGATTTAAATCCTTGTTTTGTTTATAATTCCCACACACGTTGTGAATGAAAATAAAATGGCGGATTGAACTGAGCTGACTTCGATTCACGCGCAGTAATTTAATAGCTTTATCAGCCTAAAACTGTTGTTTACTCTAAATAAATTTACAAAACGATTTCTTTTTTCTGTTTGACATAAAATAATAAATGAATAAGAGCCTGTCTAGTGAATTATATATTAAAAATGAGAGTTTATCTGGAACTATTTTTATTACGAAATATACATGTGTTAGCACGTGAAGAAGAAGGAAAGTGGGGCACCAGACGGGGAACACTTGGATAGGTAAAACATTAAAAATGAGAAATAATTCAAATAATCCATTGAAAAGCATGAAATAAAAAGAAAATTTGTTTGTTTTTGGTGTAAGATCGAAATTTATTTCATCTCGTGATGGCAAGGATTAAATATAAATCCTTGCCATCACTCGATGAAATAAATTTCGATCTTACACCAAAACAAACAAATATCCTCTATTAAATAAATAGTATCAAAACCTTTGATATCAAGCACGAGTTTAACCTTCTTTCATTTCCAGTGATTCTAAAGTAATAACTAAAAATTATCAGTTGCCACGATAAAATGTCTGTATTGTCTCAGAAAACGATTGTAATGTACATAAAAGTGACTGTAATTTGTTGGTAAAAGACGTCATTTACATGTAAATGACTGTGGTGTACGGGTACATGCTTGCAATATACCAGTAAATGACTGTTATGTACGGGTAAATGACTGTTATGTACGGGTACAGGATTGCAATATACCAGTTAATGACTGTTATGTACGGGTAAATGACTGTTATGTACGGGTACAGGATTGCAATATACCAGTAAATGACTGTTATACACGGATTCATCCAAATCTTTTGGACATTTTAAAACATGCGAGTTACATTATTTAAAATGTCTACATTGTTAGATGAATCTGTTTCATCGATCTCATATTTAAACAACGAAAGCACTTTAAATCATGACAAAATCGCTATAAATGAAATGAAACTGTTACAGGTATGCGAATAGTCTTACTTCTGCAGAAACTTACCTTTGATTGAAACTGATGAGATTATATTACTGAATCAATATTAACAACGATATCTTTAAAATAGATATCTGGAGGCTATATTGGGTTCAAATCCGTTGTACGGTTCGTCCGTCCGTAGACAAAATGTGTTCGGACTGTTTCTCAGCAACAATTTCTCAAATTTAAAAATACTTTGCAAGAATCATTTCTACCAATACTAGCTGTGCATATCTCATTCCGATGATTATTTTCACTGAGTTACGGCCCTTTTATATTTCTTTACACATCCATTAGTCCGGACTGTTTCTCATCAACAATTATTCAGATTTCAATAATACTTTGCAATAATCATAAATACCATTCCAAGATGTGCATTTTATTATCTCGTCCCTGTGCCTCGATTTTTTAATGAGTTATAGACCTTTGACTTTTTAAATAAATTGGTCAATGCTATTTCTCAGCAAAAATTCAATAATACTTTGCTAGGTTCGAAAGTGAAAAGCCTACTTGTGCATGTCATTGTTGTGTTCCAGTCTAATGATTTTTTACTGGGTTTTGATTGATTTTTTTACATATGAAGGATACAAAGTTTGTCCATGCTATTTCTCACCAACTCCATGACAGAATTTATTGTACATCCAAATAGAATTTCTTGGGGCTAAATTGGACTCAGATGCGTTTGTCAGTCCAGTTCTCCAATTCTGTTCTGAGAATTTTAATAAATAGCATGAAACCTTTTTCTTATTTTATGTAGCGAACCGACATTATTTTAAAATAGAATTTTTTAACTATTGTTTACTCTTCGAGAAAAAAGCTCATTTTCTTTCTTACATGCAGCTTACTTAAAATTATTCAATTCTAAATTGATAACAGTTAATATTTGCAGGCGCCTGTCAGGAAGCATATGATTAATCAAATTTGATTGGATTGTGTTTAAACGTATGGGAATTCCCCCTCAAGCTGTCTTTCTATTCCAAATGATCGATGAGTACAAGTAAGCATAACTCTAGTTAGAATTGTATTTATCTGTAAAATTTGTTAAGAGTCCGGTAATGAAATTCTGAACAATTCACAAACTTTATATTTTTGAGAAAGATGTATCGCAGTCGAATGGCCCTACCAAAAAAGTGCTCATATGTACTGCCTTTTCAAATAATCAAGTTGCCAGTGGGGTTCGAACCTGCACCGATTGTCACCAATCGCCTGGCAATGCAAATCAAGAAAACTTTAGACCAGTCGGCCATCTTTACACCCCCCTAATGAAAAGAAGAAAAAAAGAAAGAATATCTGCAAATAACCAGGATATGTGTCCACTTCAGACCACACCAATGGCAGGCGTTAGATGTATGACAACACTGACTATTTGTACGGGTAGACTTTTTACAGCCGCCACACTGCACAAATAGCGTTGTTGCCAATTATAAGTTGAGGTAGACACTATTTGGTAGTTTCTGGTGTAATAGCACAGGCTGCAATTGACAGATTGTTACTTGTCTTGTAAAATATAGTCAAAGTGGCTGTTTTCCTCTCGTGAAATGTTTGCCAACTCAGTATGCGATTATGTCTTAAGCACTCCTAGAGCCTAAGGAACATACCTTGCCACAAAACATTAGACCATTTCGTTTTTGCTTATGCTATATTTATCTCAAAGACTATGCTGACAACCATACTGTAGTTTTGACGTTCTTTCTTCTTGATTCTTGCATATTTTTATGAATCATAAAGCATCGGTTGCCTTATATTGTAATGCTTTTTATGTGTTCTCGCTAGATAGATTACTGCAATCATTTTGCACTGTCAGTTTATCCTAGCTCTATGCTGTGTAAAAAATAAAACATTTGAAGACGACTTACGTTTTCTTTCCGAGTGGGTTTAAATTTAAGTACTTAACTTAAATGCAGCGCCCCGTGACACATTAGTCAATTATAGTACAATGTCGTCGACCACTTTTGACACAGCACGAAAGATTTTAAATGTATAAAGAAAACAAAAAGAGCCTTGAGGGACGCTAAGAGAACAGATAATTTTCCAGATTTCTTATTACAAGCTGTTGAATACTTTTAGAAAAAGAATTGAATGTACGCTTTGACCGTTTTATCATTTGGTAGTTTTAACTTGTTTACCAGTTGTTGAAAGGTCAACGTTTTGGATTCCTGACTTAAGATCATTACAGTGACAAGACTTTGTTTGTCAGGGCTTAGAATATCGTGACTGTAATATATTCTTAAGCTGGTTCTTGTTACCATAGATTAACAATTGTTAGTAGTTCGGTCATCTCTATGTCTGTTCCTTCAAGTTTTTGATGACATTTTTATAAGGTCCAACTGTTAATTATTTATTGTGATTTAAACCAGTGAGAAGTTTCTAATTATGTGCATGTCAGCATTTGGCTGATGACTTACAGCTACTCTGGAAATTTAAGCTTATTGTTTCAGGTTTAATGAGAAAGACTTACGACTCGTATTGAAACCCGAACCAGATTGTCTGTTTAGAATGTTTGCTTCCGATAAAGTGTTGATATGTAAGTGTGATGTGTACATGCAAGTTTAACCTTGTGATGTTTTCTAAATTGACCATTGTTGAAAAAATATTTAGATCAATATAACTGACATTTTCGTAATGTTCTTTTATTTATATTAGTTGAACAAAACATTGGCATTCATGTTCGTGGAAACCCGCATTCACAAAAAGACATACATTTCAATGAAGTGAACCTGATCATTTACGATGTATTTTCCTAGAGATTATATATATTTCTTTGCAGCAAAAAGCGAAAAACTTCTCCCATTTTTTTAAAAAGAAAAAATTTACCTACATTGTAATACTTATATAGTTACATTTTCTTTTTTTCAGGACATAAGATGCTGAAACTGTGCCAGCTGATATTTGCCATATATGAAAATAATGAACATGTTTTTTTCAAGAACACAGAATATCTTGTCTTGAGATTTCCTGTCGTCATCGCTTTACTATTACAATCAAACAGAGGATAAAAGTAGACTTCTGCTTCTATATTTCAAGCTACTTTTCCATAAATTGCTAATCCTATCTAATTCAGTATATATATATATATATATATATATATATATATATATATATATATATATATATATATATATATATATCAACAAAGATAAAGCTGGAACTGTTTTCTGTTCAAAACCATCTTCAAGGAATAAACTATGCTTCTCTGACAATTTATTTGGATCGAATATCAGATTTTAGTCTGAGATTATCTTCCGAACCAGCATTCCCATATAAAACCATCGGTTAATGAGAAAAAATAAACCGATTGGCCAGTGAAAAATAAACATATTTATGAAAATATTTGCGTGAGAGAATATAGGTAAGGCTTGTCTCCACAACTGCATACGTCTGTAGTATAGGGTAATAAAAAATAATCTTATCGCTTTTTGTTTGAGTTTGGTGTGTTCTATATGTTGTGTGATCTTAAAATCGTTAAGAAATATATTTGCGAGAATATTGAGATAAAGCAAGATTAATTCCTTAGTATTTGGATACAGTAAATACATGCAGGGAATTTTTTTAAATACCTCTTTTTTAACTGTAGCGATCTTAGAGTAGCTGCAATAGTACCTGTAAAACTATCCTGCTGAAATGGCTAAAACAAGCGCATACCGACTTTTAAGTAGTTGATTTCATGGCAGTAACATGGTCATGATAAATAATTTAAATTCAATAGATACTTCAATGCCGTAGTCTGGCTCAAACATGAGTTTTTCGGCTTCGTTTATCTATCAGACAAACACAAATAACTTAATTATTACATCTGTTGTGTTGTCTGTTTGTAGAAAATCAGGTGTTCTTTTCTAGGTAAACATTCTTTGCACGTTAGTGAGCTAATGAAGTACACGCCTGGAATAGGCAAGTCACAAATACTGATTTAGAAAGTCTTTCACATTGACTTTTTTATTGTACACTGTGATAATATCTCCACTTCTATATGAACTGTCAGTTTAGTTTGAAACTTTGGAATGAACACATGGACTACTCTCCGTCTCCTCTGGACAGTATCGCCTGAAATTGGACAATGATTATCGTGAAAGACATTTTAAAACCTTTTAAACTTAACAACGCTATCAAAAAGTACATTGTGTACACATTCATATAGCTGCAAAGCGAAACGTCTACTAATAATCAGCTCTTATTAAATCTGTTTACATTTTTACAAACTTGAGACTAGTTTTAAATAGTTCCGTACTTTACTTTTGGGAACTTAACAATGATTGTGTTTTTTTTTTAATTTGTTTTTTTTATTTTTTCTTTTTTTTTTTTTGATGCTTTCTACAAATACAATATGGTCACTTGTATATTAACTTGTTATGAAAAATCTTTAAATGCTTAAATAATTTGATATAACCATACAACGCAAGCCAATTATACCTGAAATTGCTCCATGAACTTGAAATCACCCATGTCGGCTAGATAAATTCCAAAACCCAACGACGCTAAATTCTGTAACCACACAGTCAACAACATTTCTTTCCGAGAATTTCCGCAATCATCAAATGAGGCAGAAGCCTGCAGGAAATTAGTATTCGTACAGTAGAATATCTGCGGAAATGTCCTGAAAAGGTTACAGGTAATTATTCAAAGCAATGAAAATCTTGTTAAAAAATATATACTTGTTTTTGCAATGGCAAATATATGCGCATTTTTTACAGCTCCCGGAAACATTTCACAGTTTTCTTCTAGTGATGTAGACACTTTGGACGAAGAATAAAGAAATGTGAACAATTGCAATTGTAAAAAATAAACTGTAAACTGTTTGTGAATAAATGAAATAAAAAGCAACAAAATTTATATTATAAAGAATATGCACTTATAGAGTTATGATGTCTAATGCTGTAGAAAGGGATACACCACTGTTGATATTGTAACTACATACACTTACACTGTTATGATGTCTAATGCTGTAGAAAGGGATACACCACTGTTGATATTGTAACTACATACACTTACACTGTTATGACGTCTAATGCTGTAGAAAGGGATACGCCACTGTTGATATTGTAACTACATACACTTACACTGTTATGACGTCTAATGCTGTAGATAGGTATACCCCACTGCTGATATTGTAACTACATACACTTACACTGTTATGACGTCTAATGCTGTAGAAAGGGATACACCACTGTTGATATTGTAACTACATACACTTACACTGTTATGACGTCTATGCTGTAGATAGGTATACACACTGCTGATGATTGTAAGCTACATACACTTACACTGTTATGACGTCTAATGCTGTAGAAGGGATACACACTGTTGATATTGTAACTACATACCACTTACACTGTTATGATGTCTAATGCTGTAAGAAAGGTATACCCACTGTTGATATTGTAACTACATACACTTCCACTGTATGGACGTCTAATGCTGTAGAAAGGATACACCACTGCTGATATTGTAACTACATACACTTACACTGTTATGACGTCTAATGCTGTAGAAAGGGATACACCACTGTTGATATTGTAACTACATACACTTACACTGTTATGACGTCTAATGCTGTAGAAAGGGATACACCACTGTTGATATTGAAACTACATTCAGTTACACTGTTATGACGTCTAATGCTGTAGAAAGGGATACACCACTGTTGATATTGTAACTACATACACTTACACTGTTATGACGTCTAATGCTGTAGAAAGGGATACACCACTGCTGATATTTTAACTACATACACTTACACTGTTATGACGTCTAATGCTGTAGAAAGGGATACACCACTGCTGATATTGTACGGAGTTAATACTTCAGCTGAACAGTTGTAAAATATTTGGAGAATCTCTGCTTTGCATTCCATTGCGTAGGTAAATCCGCTTTTGATTGCTAAAATTTATATTTATTCATCGTAAAATAACAAAAGGATTGTTTGGTCTTCTCTGTAAATAAAAATCAATACCATTGATTTATAATGTTAGAAAATAATGTTTTACTATAAGCTGTTTAACCCATGTGAATAGTTAGACGATAATGCAAAAGACAATTCTTCGAAAACTTGTGCTAATTTAAACATAGAAACGCAAGTATTTTCAAAGGAAATTAAACATACTCATTAAAAGCCAAAGATGAACATTCGTCCCATCACAGATCGTGCTAAGTTTCTTCTCTACAGCTCTGGCCACCAATGGATACTGTTCTGGACATTCGGCTTCCAGCTCAGACATGCAATTCGAATATGTTTCGATAACAGTCTCGTTACTGAAATGTGCAGATTCTTCTTAGTCAAAACATTCAAAAGCAATTTAAACTGTTGGGAATAAAATTGTGTACACTAATTTCCGATTTAGTCTAACAGATATTTAGTTAAGACAGAATTTGTTTCTGCACTGTATAGTAAGACTGTACCTGCATATCCTCTGTATTTCTTGGAGAAGATCTTTTCCTGTTATGAAACCGTTTTCTTCGAAAGAAATTTCATAAAAACCTCTAGGCCTGCAAGAATATTCTTTCATCACAAAATCGATGTATCTAGTGCAGTTAAAAGATTCACCAGCCTGAGTGAAGTTCCAAGCATCTCCAAAAATGTATGGTAAGCTTATAAGCAATAATACCACTGCAGCAACTGTAATTAGAAAATTCACATTGGCTTCATATAATATAAAACACGTTTTTTGTTCAAAGTTGAATTTGCTATGCGTTTGCCTTTCAGAGGTTTATACTCATCGATCCATTTTGTTTTGTAATCATACTGTTCCTTTTAATATAAAGTTTGCCATAATTTAATAAGACATTGCCAGAATACATAACTTACAGTTTGCATCGAAATATTAACTGATAACACTTACCTGAATAATTCATTTTGTCGTTTTAGAATACATCTTATTTTGCTGCTCTTTTTTCGACAACTTCCAGGGTGTCTGAAAAGATTCAAAGCCTTATCGAGAATAATGTATTTGTCACAACCATGTTCGAGAAACCGGATATCAAATTAGCATAATAGATGTAATCACGTTGACGTATCAAACATACATTATTGTAATTTAAGGTCAAAGTAACACATTAAATAATTGTTAAACGAGCAATCTTTACATCACATTGATCAATTTTGGTATTAAACAATTTCATTTCGGAAAGATAATACAAATAATGCATTGTAGATTTGGAAGATTACCCACTATTAGCTGAAATGGAATCAGTAACACTTTATTTATCCGTTTTCGTAATTGCTTTCAAGTTCACTTGGTTACAGTTAGGTGAAAATTGTCTATCAGATACGAAATTTACGGTCAAATAAAATGTTTAGTATTAATGCTTGTGAACAATCATACTTTAACAATTTATTCAGTGATTCTTTGTTATGAAATCAACAACAATCTGAATTTTCATGAATATTAGAGGAGAACGATTAAAAAAACAACCTTTAACAACAACATTGAAGAATAATTGTATTTTCCTTTGTTACACTAGGAATAATAACTTGAACGTTCTTTTTTCTGTCAGTTGGAATACATTGATGAAAAGGTTCTTCTTGTGTGTTTTCTATTTATATCAATATCAAATGCCCCAGCTTAACTGCGTTTTCACAACACTAACTGCATGATTTTTTTACACAAAATTAACTGCACGATTTTTTTTCACAAAATTAACTGCATGACTTTTTTTACATAATACAACAAAATAGAAATGAAGCAGAGGTGTAAATGATTAAATTCATTTTCTGTACCGAAAAGAAAAACGAAATATGTGAAGTTTTCAAAAAGATATTATTCTATAATTCTATAATCTATTATTACTGTCAACAGTATCCATAAATTGATTAGGTAAGATTTTCTTTTAAGTTCAATATAAAGATTTACACACATTTAACGAACTCGGTGAGCTCAATAGCGATTTTTGCTCACCCGGATTTGACTTATTTCAGTTAAACGGCCATTAATAAAATGATGCATGTCCAAAGAATAGAAAGTGTCACTATAAGTTTCATGGTCATGATTTGTTAAGTTTTACAGGTTGCTGCTCCAAAGATTTGAATCGTACTTCCATGTTACCATCCATTAAAAAACAATTATGATTCTTTTTGCGCGGATAGTTCGTGAGTTATGCAAATTAGTAAACTTCAAAACAGTAGATATAATAATATGTGAACTGGAGGTGATTTAGTGTGATTGTTTTGATGATGAGGGTAATAATGCTTAAGCATTGATGTATAATTTCAATTCCCGCTTCTCCACTAACCGGTCTTGATTTGCCTTTCGAATGAGACATGAACTCTAGGACTGAACATGTGAAAGAAACAGCAGGAGTGCCTTTTTTGGGTGAAGGTCACATGGGTAACAGAAACCAATAGTACAAAAATTACTGTAAATCACATTTTATTCGCGAGTGTGTAGTTTTCGCGGAAATTTGCGAGTCCTACATCGCGAAAAAAACGTACTTGTAAGATAGCTGAATTCGGACTGTATCCGTATACAGGTATAGTTCTTCATTCGTGGGTATTTCCACTTTTCAGCCAAGCTCAATTTGAAATCAAGTAACTATTACACGGCATTTTACATCATGAAGTCTATTTTATTCTATTTATGAATGGATTGTAGATAAATAAAAAAATGTTAAAATTTGTTGTTGTTTTCATCTATTTAACGGGCATGACCGGTGGCCTCGCCATTGTTAATAAGGGAGGTAACAGTGTTTAAACTAGAAACAAAAGCACAGAAGATTTATCCTAGCAGGAAATGTATTCACAGAATAAGTACATGTACATGTAGGTAACAATTTTTTACAAAACGTCAAGTTCGTGAAATCATTAAGCCTTTTCATTTTTCGATTTGAACTTCCGGTTTACCTTCCGGCATTTTGAATTCGCGAGCTGTCAGTGACGCGAATTCATAGTTCCGCGAATAAATACAAATGTCCTATATTCCAAAAAACCGCAAAATGAAGACACTGCGAATTTAAAGTGATTAACCGTAATTAAAAAGAAAAGATGTTTAGGCTGTTTCATATCCTGTTTTTTTCCCCAATTAAATACATTTTTTTTTTAAATCGAATTAGGACCGAATCTTAATGCAACATATTTGATTGTCATTTATTTTTGTGGTCCTTTCTAGTCATTTCATAACGCAGTACAAGACTTATGCATTTTTTTTCAACATTTCAACAGATAAACAGTGTTTTCTCTCATCCATTCAGGGGCGTATCAATATTGATGATTTCAGTAAAGATAAGAAATAGATTTGCTAGTAATATGTTTATCGCTGCAGAGTGTAACTGAAAGGGTTATGTATACTTTTGTTAGAACTAAACCATTATAGCGTCTTTAATCGAAAAATAATGGTTATGCATTTTTCTGCTACTCGTCGCATATCATTTAAAAGTAGTGTTCTTACGCTTAATTATTTTCTAAAAGTGATAATAATTATCATTCAATAAAGCTGAGTTTTGTAAAACAAAACTCGTAAAAATTGCAAAAGCATAAGTTAGAAAATAATTAGAATGAAGGTCATATTTATTTATTTACATTTAAGAAGTAAAGGAGGATTTATAATTCTAGTTTATTTGGTCTTTGAACATTAACTGTGTTTGTATTGAAATTATCTTGACCGTCATGCACTAAAATCATTTCGACCAAGGACTTGTAGATAACGCCTTGTCTATTTGATCCTAAAGTTACATTTTTTTGTACTGTTTAGAACCGGTTTGTTTGTTTGTATTAAAAGATGATATCCGTTTTTTTCAAGTCTGAAGTTTACACTCTTCAGATTGATAAATGTAAGACATTAAAACAGACTATAAGGCGTCACATCATTTGACACAAATTTAGCACATATCCAAAACTAATTTATTTTAATGTCTCTAATTATTTTTTTCTATAAAGCCAACGTTGTTAACTATTACTGCGTTCCCCCTACTAAATCAGGTAAATGCATTGATTTAAAAACAACTTGAAACTGCGACCTTTACATCAACAATTTAACATTATGACTGTATATTATCAGGTCGTAATTTTCGTGATAATAAAATTGAAGCCCATTTGCATTATGTCGCATTCGAAGTTAAGCTTTTATAATTCAAACGAAAAGAGAAATTATTTAATCTTATCGGTTAACAGGGACAATGTTCTAGTTAACGATTGTTAGTCTACAAAACAAGGCTTATATCACTTAAATGGCCCGAAAATAAAATGTCATGGGTAAATTAGGCTGTTGTAACCTCTATAGTTCCCATGCCGTATGACATGATCACTGAAACTCAGATTCAAACCTTGAAAAGTTTTTTGGCAAAGGGAATATAGTGACATTTTGTAATGAAAGCTTGAACGTGCTAAAATCAAAGGAATGCAGAACGCAAACGTCTAGACATATCCAAACGAAGTGTTATTGAATATGGTAGATGATTATTGACTACTAATCTTGATGTCGTACTCTTTAGTGCCAAACACACGGACCTGCAATCAAGTTACATAATTGGGATAGTACTTGTTTTGAGATCAATGTAAATATACGGACATGATTAAACAAAACGAAACAAAACAACAAAAGTAGAAGGGAACTGGGCTGGTTCCCACAGGACAAGGCAGAACGAAAACTACAGCTTAAAGAAGTAAACTTAACAAAACGATACGAGCCGAAACGAAATGGCTTATTATGAAATGAAATGAAAAGAAAATAAAGAAGGAACGGGATGTTTATCGACTTTCATCTTACAAACATTGAAAAACACTTTAAGTTGATTTTAATATTGCTTTAGGAAAGTCTGTTTTATAGTTCTCTCATTTCGCGTAATTCTCCTCATCTTTTGATGAAACTGAACATGAACTAAGCATCAACATTATTTAGCCACAGGAAATTGTAGAACGAAATGGAAAATTAAAATTTGATAAAATGGCAAAAAGTGATGGCCATTTAAAAGGTCTCATATATTTGTCTGCTTTTATACGACTGTTGAACGTTGTACTGACAACTGTGATACAACTGTTATATTAGCAGCGAAAATGAAAATGGACAGTTTAGTTGGTAGGTATATTTCTCTGTTACTCTTGTTTACAACTTGCGTATAATAGCTTTCAAAAGCGACGGGCTAGTAAATTGCGTTAAATCGCTTTCGATATTACATTAGCCAGAGAATTGCGTTAAATCCTTCGATATGGCACGGACCTGAAAATTGAGTTTAATCGTTAGATATGGTACGAACCCGAAAATTGCCTTTAAACTTTAGAAATGTTACGAACCCGAAAATTGCATTTGAAATTCAGATATGTTACAAACCCGAAAATTGCGATTAAACTTTATATATGGTACAAACCAGAAAATTGCGTTTAATATTTCGATATGGTACGAACTCGAAAATTGCGTTTAATCTTTAGATATGCTATGAACTCGAATCGTATGAGCTCAATCTTATTAAATTCATATCCTAAAAATTGCTATGCTAAACGAGATCGTGAACTTCAGTCAGATTAGGTACGAGCTTGAAAACTGCGTTAAATTGCTTCCGATATATAACGAGCCTGGAAATTTTGTTTTTAAAAATGTGTTTAAAGTGCTTTCGATCTGGCACGAACCAGAAAATTGCGTCAAATCCTTTTATTTGGTACAAGCCAGAAATTTCAATTTAATATTCCGATATGATACGCGCAAGGAATTTGCTTGAAACCATAAAATTGCGATAAATTGGTTTTGGTAAAGCACGAGCCGGGAAATTAAGATAAATCACTTTCGAAATAACATCTTCTTTAATATGGCACGATCCTTGTAAATGTATATTACGTTGAAAATAAACAGTCAATGGGTTGTTTTAATTCAATATCACATTGTTTTAGATCAAATTAGGAGGTTGATACTGCTATAAACAGTGACAAAACACGCATGGAGAACTCAAGAACAAAAAAGAATTTGAATCAACGACATCTAGGCAAGTTTTCATACAGATTTAACGTCCAAAGATAATTAATTTCATTGTTATAATTTGTTGAATTTTTACAGGTTGCAACCTCAAAATTGTGTAAATATTAGAGTAAGCAAATTGTGACTTACAGTCCGTATGTAACGTTTGTATGTGAAATTATCAGATTTTCGATGTTATTTCTTACCGATAAGTAGTGTAATGGTGACGTACACGACTCACGCTTCTGACCACTTCTCTCCTTTATTTACTATTTACTTGTCTTTCGGGTGAATTCGAAAAAAAATCAAGGCTATAAACGACGTTGAAATTACGTAAGCTATGACAAGTAACTAAACTGCAACAAGGTACATAAAGTCATCAGATAATCTAGAGGTCTACTGATGTTCATTGCAAGCATTCGATGTTATGTCAAAGCAGCTTGTGTGAATATCTATGGCATTCAATACATGTACTATATTTTTGACTGTTGTCTGTCTTATCTAAATCTAAAATCAAGAAAACGAACACAGTTCGTATGCTTCATTATTTGACTGATTTTGGTCTGACCTTACAGATAATTTATACTGTACGTACAATATATGGAACATTTATATTCTATATTCTGACAGGTTGAGACAATTGGATACGCATATCTAGTTGTTAGTGGAATACCATATGAAATATTTATATTTTATATTCTGACAGGTTGAAACAATTGGAGACGCATACCTAGTTGTGAGTGGAATACTATCTAGAAACGGGGAACTTCACGCAGGTAGTGTATCATTTTGGGCTCTTTTTACAGCTTTAGAAGTTTTGAGAACAACAGTGTTTGATTTGATATTATAGCATAACTTTATTACAGATTTTACTGTTAAACAATTATCCTATTAGGAAATAAAGTATATGTGTTGGGTCTGTTTGTATTTTTTCATCTACATTTTTGCATGTTTGCAGTGATTTCCTACCACAGCGTTTTATTTGTATCATGTTGTTTATTTGTATGCGGACCGAGGACCTTCTGTGCAATAGATATTAAAGTTGAAATTAGAAATAATATGTAGGCCCTGACCTACCATTCTCAATAAAAGCTGCGTCGGTGACTTTTTATAATTTACATTTGTTTGAGCAGGTGTGGTTTACCTCTCCATGCCGAGGTATTGCCTGTTTGGCGACACTGTGAACACAGCTAGTAGAATGGAATCAAGTGGAGCAGGTAGGCCCGACCTAATATGATCATCTGTGTATGTTTTCTGACGTAAAAAGGTGATATCTTGATTCAACGTAGAACAACTATATACATGTATTACCCTCTTCTTTAGAAATCGCCATACTGTTAACTGTTTCGAAACACCGTCATCATCAAGGCTTGTTTGGATGAAATGATTGTTTTAAGCAATTACGCGTTTCAGTAAAGTCAGTGTGTATGAGCTAAGGTGACCAAGTATTTTTTTTTTTTTTTGCGAAAGGATTATCAGTTCTTGGCAAGACAGGCTAAATCAAGACTGGGTCAAGACATGTTTTGTATTTAAAAAAAGAATGAACTCTCGTGTATCGAATGCGACATTTATTTTTGTAAACTCACTCAACAACAGATTGATCATATAAATATTTGTTTAAGTACTGTATACATCTCAAATGCCATATGTATCAGAGTGCCTTGATATGTATGTAAGGAAGAAAGCGAATATAATCTGTTTGCTTCGTTATTTATACTATGAGGTTAGCGCACCCCAGAACCTCGTTTAAGCCCCCAGTGGCAAATGTTTTGAACTGACAGTTGTAAGGCGGTAACCCAGTGGGTTCTCATTTTCGTTGATTGTGGTGCCTTTTAAACTGATCAGTATATAAATTTATGCTCTCTTTTCCTCTCTACATTTTGATTGTGTAGAGAGGCTGTTTCTGACTGTAGTTTTTTCTGATAAGCGTTTTACACTTTTTAGATAGAATATTTTCGCTTTCAACACAACGACATGCACTAATTATAAAGTCAGCTGACTAACGGATGGTAAATCTTTCTGTTTGTTTCCAGTCTTTAACATTATGATGATATCAAGGAGATTATATTCAGTCAAACTGTGACGTAAACATACGTATATATCATTAATGCATTATGCACTTTTTCAGCAAACAAGATGCATCTCAGCGAAGCGGCTCATTCGGCACTTCATGCACTAGGTGGATACAAAACCTCGTTTCGACGTGAACTGACTATAAAGGTAATTCATCACTTAAATTCTCTCTTTGCACAGCAAAGGTTTTTAAAAAGATCATATAATTTTGCATTAATATCATTCTGTTTTCAAATCATATAACCTGAATGAAAAGCTAGTTTTCCTGAAATAAGAAAGTGCTTTCTTTCTTCGGTAACATCAGCACCACATCCCCTTGCCCTAAAATTCTCACGTCATCAGCATTACTTGCACCGCATACAGCCGTACTGTACAATTGGTTTACTAGAAGAAATTACTTAATGGCATTTATATGAGATAAGACCGTCTATTATCCTTAATAAATAAGAAAAACAAACGTGCTGAGATAAGAAAAAATGGCACACTTTGGTATGATTCTTTTAACAGTAATGAATTTTATTTTCTCTTTTTACAGGGCAAAGGTTTGATGAAGACGTAGTGGTTGGAAGCCTCGGTTAACAAAAATTCCGACAGTTACATATTGCCGACTTTTATAGAATGGCAGAAAAAATTTAAACACTTCAGCTTCTTTATTTTAATGAGTATAAGTGCAAAATGACATCAGTGAAATATATTGTTGAAATTGATATGTATGAAATAAAAGTGTTGTAACCAGTGTAAATAGAATGAACTGTTTGCTTGTGTAATAGCTAGGTCTATCAAGGCAAAGGCTTGTATATTAAAGGGTTTTCAAAGTAACAATCTTAGGAAGCGGGGTAGACCAGGTTCGGTTCGAATCCGATAGACCGAAGTCTATCGTGGACCGGAAGAGAAATAAAATGTATCGGCCAAATGAAGCGGGCTAGACCAGGTTCGGTTTAAATCCGATAGACCGAAGTCTTTCCTGGACCGGAAGAGAAATAAAATGTATCGGCCAAGTGATTGAACACAAATAGACTGAACAAGGACACAAGTTGATCATAAAGTTTTCAGTGACCTAGACTTTAGAAATAGGTCGTTTCAGAAAAGACTTACACAGTCTGCTGACGAATTTTAACATATTTAAATTGGTGTCCAAATGAAAAGGAGGAAAACATTTTGAACACATTTAAGCAGACTTGGTTCATGACATCCAAAATTTTCAGTTTATCCTAGGAATGACTTTTAACAGTCGACATCAGGGTTATTTGTTTTAAGTAATTTAATTGTACGAAAGCGTGTAATATTTAAATCCAGTGTATTGCCATTGAACTGGTATCCTTATCATTATGAGAAATTCAATGAACAAGAGCTTGTCACAGACAAAGCAACAGTCCCCTACCGGTGCAATATCCATCTCCCTAACTCCAACCCATATGTGGAAATTGACTAAAGAATTTGTCTGAGACATGCATAATCTCCATATGATCCTCTATCCATGTACAAAGTATCATAAAAGAAGAAAATGTCATAGGTCAAGGTCATTTAGAGGTTAATGTCAAAGAAATATATGTTGTTGAGAAGGTCTTATCGATGGGGTTGTAGTGACCAAGTTTTAAGTAATTCTGTTCAGAAATAAGGAAATTATGGCCAAAGTTATAGTTTTTGGACAAGAAAACTTAAAGGTCAAGGTCATTCAGAGGTCAAGGTCACAAAATGTACTTCATTGGAATGGTCTTGTCCAAGGTATTGTTGTGGCCAAGTTTGAAGTAATTCCATTCAGTAGTAAGGAAAATATGTCAATGGTTAAGTTTTCGGAGGAAATGACTGATAAACGGACGGACAGTTTCTCCTTTAGGTTCATAAAAAATGAGGTGGATATTCTCCATACTGCCATTTATCCACATTTCACTGGATACAGTTTTTAGGGAAAGACAAATGTACCAAATTTTTCACAAAAGATGAAAAAATTCAAAAGTTCAAGGATGATAATTCTGACAATTTAGGTGCTAGAATTATGAACCTTGTCACATATGATGTGGGTGATGATAAGAAACCAATATTTAAAGTTTGAAGTAGATACATTAAGAAATAATGAAGTTATATTAAAAAAAAAACACATTTTTTCGTGAAAGTTCAAGGGGGATAAATCTAATAATTTTGGAGCTAGAGTTGTGAACCTTGAGTTGCATTATCTTCATACCGTCACCTATTTATACTACATGTTTCCAAAAAATATTTTCAGTACTTTTTGAGTTTTACAAAAAAACACATTTTTTTCATGAAAATTCTAGGTTCAAGGGGGGATAAATCTAATAATTTTGGTGCTAGAGTTGTGAACCTTGAGGTGCATTATTTCCATACTGTCACCTATCCATATTTTATGTTTCATAGAATTATTCTTAGAACTTTTTGAGTTATCACAAATATTGTTATATTTGCCATATTTTAAGTATATTTGTTGCTATAGCAACCAAACTTTTCAACTATGAAGAAAAAAAGACGTGCATGATCTCCAGACTGCCATCTACCCATATTTCAAGTTTCATTAAAATATTTTCAGTATTTTTTGCGTTATCACGGTATCCAGTTTTTGTGACGGACGGACAGACTGACGGACGGACTGACTGACGGACGGACGGACGGACGGACGGACAGACAGACGGAGGGTAAACCTAAAGTCCCCTCCGGTTAAACCGGTAGGGGACTAAAAAAGCAACAGCTTGGGAATTTTTTATCGTAATATTGGTGTAGTTTAAATTTAAATAGATACTGAAGACTATGTTTTTACAAGACAGCCAACACAAAGTGAATAGTTTGTGATAAGGTCTCCTTTAATAATATATTTCTATAATGAATAAAAGTATATAAATTCCCTTGGAGTCATTGTCCATCACTTTATTCGTGCCTGTACATGAAACTTAACAAGAACTAGAACTGCAATGGCGTTTTGCTTTACCATTTACCAGCTAACAAGACATTATCAATTTTCTTCTTACGTGTGAAATTACTGAAATCTTATATTATAAACTGTTTTTCGTGTTTTTTGAAATGAAAATTTTGATTTTTTTTCTAAATAACCGTTTACATTTCCGTAACGTAGATTAGAACCACTTTGATGAATTAAAAAAAACAAAACAAAAAATGTACAAAAATACTTAAATAGAAGAAGCAATCCAAAACTTATTCAGACTATGAATAATGATAAAGCCTTACATAGATTTAAAACTAGTCGTTTCTTCTAAATGTTGAGACGGTTAATAATATGGCAGTTGCTGGTATTAGGGAGGCTAATCTTGTCAGAATTGTTAGATAGCTAGTTAGTGCAAATGCGTTTTCATCTCTGAATATCATTTCTAGGAGAAAATTTGTTGTGGTTTTAATGTATTTTTTTATTCAAGTCATGAACAAATATAGATGAAAATAAAATCAACGCGTGTGATGAAACTGAAAAAAATGTTGCCAAAATAGTTATGCTGTTGATTTTATTGAATGTGCTTGCAGGCTACAATCAAGTGACTAAAATCGGTCATTTTCAACGGAAGACAGTTTGTAAACACACATTATATACATGGTCTTGTGCACCAAAATCCTCATTCAGTAAAGTTACCTTTTATGTATAAACAATTAAGGAATTGAAATAAATGTTGAAGTAAAATGAAATCATTTTGAGATATTTAACAGTAAATAAAAAACTCAGCGTTATTGAACTGGTACCCAGCATCATGGACAGCAATGATTGTCAATCATCAAAACAATTATCTAAAATTTCGATAACTTTTATTGCTGAATGAAACATAAACCCAACACAGCGATCATAAGCGTACATTTAACCCCCTCTCCCCAAAAAATAAAATCATTTGAAAAAATATGGTTCAACAATTTTTTCGAACGTCTTAAATGATATATAATATGTATTCATTTTTAATATTGGTATTTGTCAGGCTATTTGTTAGGCGCCTCTTTATTTGCACAGAAGCAGTGCGACTAAAATACAATTGTGTCAGGTAACAATTGTTATGCATGCATATAGGAATTGTATACATAGTGAATGAACCTTCTTTCATGATGTAATTATATTTTCTCAGCCTCTTTTTTGTATAAACAAGAACTGTCACTGTAAGATGACAATGCCCCCGAAAGTGGTGCTTTGACTTTTGAGCTGAGAACCAGTCATTCAGGGGTCAAGGTCAAAAAATATAGGTAAGTGGGAAGGCCTTATCCAATGGGTATTGTGTCCAAGTATGAAGTAATTCCACTTACTGCTTAGGAAGTTATGGGCAAAGTTAAAGTGTTTGGACAATTGGATCTATAAGGTGAAGGTCATTCAGGGGTCAAGGTCAAACATATTAGGTCAGTTGGAAGGTCTTGTCCAAAGGGGTGTTGTGTTTAAGTATGAAGTATATGCACTTACCAATTTGAACATTATGGCCAAATGTTAGTTTTTGGACAATTGGATATTCAGGGGTCAAGGTCAATTAATTAAAAGTCAGTGGAAAGGTCTTGTCCACCGGGGTGTTGTGTCCAAGTATGAAGTAAATCCACTTACTAATAATGAAGTTATGGACAATGTTAAAGTTTTTGGACAAATGGATCTTTAATGTAAAGTCATTCAGGTGTCAAGGTCAAACAAATAAAGGTCAGTGGGAAGGCTTTGTCCAAAGGGATGTTGTATCCAAGTATGAATAAAATCCACTTACTAATAAACAAGTTTTTGCCAATGTTAAAGCTTTTGGAAAACTGGATCTTCAAAGTAAAGGTCAATCAGGGTCAAGGTCAAATAAATATAGGTCAGTGGAAAGGTCTTGTCCAATGGGGTGTTGCGTCCATGTATGAAGTAAATCCATTTACTAATAAGAAAGTTATTGCCAATGTTAAAGTTTTCGGACGGACTGATGGATGGACGGACGGACAGTTCAAAAAACTATATGCCTCCCTTCGGGGGCATAAAAATCTTATTAAACTTCATAAGGTTGTTGATATTTTCATGTTCGCGTTAGACATTTCTTTTCACTTTACATTTAAAAAAGCGGGAAAGGCACGTAGCTTAAGTATCAAGAGTATCTTACTTCATATATTTTAATTATTTAGTTCATCCACAGTTGTTTTATGGTGGAGTTACTTGTTTTGAAAATGTGCATGGTACAGACACAGACGCCCACTACCAAATAAGGTTTGACGGGGAGATATGAAGCATTTTAGTATAATCAAACCAAAGCTTCTGTTGACACCAAAAAAGGAATACCGACAAAACGAACCTGCCCCAAGATTTTCAGCAGACGTCGTTTCTATAGATAACTCTGTACTTGTACATGCTAGGTTTTATTTTCATAACAATTTAGTAAACGCTATGTCAAGCTCGTTTAAGTTCTTGAAAAATATTTTTTTAGAAATATCTATAAAAACGGTATTTTGCATGTAGCACTGTCTAATAATCCACCTTCAACAATTTAAATTGTGCTTCTTAGGTCATTCAAATAAATTTCAAGTACGCATCTGCGGCTATTTTCAGCTTCACCATGGAATTGGGTTGGTCACACATTTTAGACGGAATAAGGAAAGCCTCTAAATATTTTCCTTTTTTATGTAATAAGGCCTAGTACTCAAACATTGTCCAAAATATTTCCACCAAGATTATTCGGATTCCTTTCTCATTATTCTAAGCTCTCTTTGCCTGAATGTGGTTTGTGGCGGTGTTTCTTCCATGTAGGTTAAAGCCTTCAGCATTTCTATAATTTGTTTTGTCTACAACAACAAACTTAAGGCAAACAGCAATATCATGTTTTACAGAGAATTTGCATTTTAGACGTAAAAAGGCTAACACAACTTTGCATGAATAAGCTGAATTCTATTGCATTTGCATTTGAATATTTATATATAGCCTGCTATATATATATATATATATATATATATATATATATATATATAAGTCTGAAATAAAACTTTTCAGATATCAAGTATGTATACAGTCTAGAATCATAAATCAACTTGTATATTGCAAACTATATTCTTAAGTACTTTTACTGTAATTCTTGTGTTTTAAGAAAACAGATCCTAAGCAGAGAGAAGTGATCAATTAAACTATGAAAACAATTGTTTCGTATTTTCGTCTTTGTCATTTCAGTCTGTGATTTCAAAGCCTCAAATGTTTAATTGGGAATTGTAGCCATTGTTTAGTTAATTTTACATCGATTGCGATACAAGTTCTTACAACTTAGATTCACCACGCTCGATGACTGCTTCCTGGGTTCCATACCAGTATTCGCGCAGTGGTGAGGAATGTGCAGTGAGAGAATCTCGCCTCTGACGTGATTCGAACCCTCGACCTCCGGATCCGGAGCCCTGCGCTCTACCCCTGGACCACGGTGCCATTGTTAACATTTGTTTCTTTTTTATTACTTAAGTGTGTTTATACATAGTTATTAAATCAAGGAAAAAAGTTGCATCAAAGTAATTTTAATTGGTGTAAATGTTGTCATACTCAGAAAAAAAACAATCTTAAATTATACATTTTTTACAATTTCTTAGCTTTCAGTTTCATGATTGTAATTTCATCGTAAATAAGAGAAGACTTTTCTTAGAAATATTTAACATAAAGGCAGCAAGATTTAGATGTTGTTTATATTTAAAAAAGTGAAACACCTCGTTCATATCAAGTCATTGTACACGGTATATCTTTATATTTCTTTTCTTAAACGTTTCAGAAATCGTGCAATTCAGGTTTTCATTGTTTTCTCAGCTTTAGTTTTTTGTTTGTATAGAGCTCAGTCGAACAAAAGTGGGTTCGAAACAGCAGGTGATTTGAAAAAGGGGTTAAGCTTTTTCACTGAAACTCAAATAGAAGAAATTTCAGATTTTGTGTTTATTGATTTGAAGCTTGGAAAACTAAGATGTGAAAATTATAATGAGTTTTCGATTAAAACTGCGAGTCAGAATCATGACGAAACTTTGATTTTGATAAGCTGAATTATGAGACAAAGTTTTAACATAACAAAAAATCAGATTCATTATCTTAAACAGACCTGAGGAGCAGCAATTCTAAGGGACTTTTCTAAACTTGAAATTTAAAAGTTCTTTGAAAGCAAGTAATAAAAAGAAACCATGTTCTTCACATACTGTTGTTGTTTCTGTTTTCAAACAAATTATATCAATCAATATAGCAATTTGTAAACAACAAATCCACGTTTGTCGTTTCATTCCCCGTATATTTCAGGCTCTGATTTTAGAGCATTTTATTGCTCAGTTTTGTTTTGTTTCTCCTGCCTGCTTAAATGCCAAGTCTTCTGTCTGTACACTCTGTCTTCTGTCATACTTGCATGAATTAAAAATGCTACGTCTTATTTTATTCCAATTAGGTGCTGATACATGAACTGAAATATGAAGTTATTCATGGCCCTAGTGTCGCCGCAGCAAATGTCTACTGATATTTTAACAGATATTTTAAAAGAAATGCTTTGCAGCTGTCTTCGGCTTAAGAAGGTTCATGTTTATTTTAGTATCCCCTTATAGTATCCCCTCTACTGAAAGGGCCAGCTTCCTGCTCTTATGATATACCTCTATTGCTATTTGTCATATGGGAAACCAATACACTGTCAATAATACTTACTTCGTTTTATTTACCGTTGTCTTGCATTTTGGTAGACAATTAACCATGATGCTTTATTTTAGAAAATCTAACCCTATATGCAGTGCAAAATACACACTCAAGAATTTTATGCACCAATATCTCGACATTTCAAGAGAATTTTACTCTAACTGGGTTATTGATTGTAAATCGATATATATGTTTATATTCTTACTTTTGAAATAAATTCATAATTTGATTGTCTTTTGTTCAGTTTATGTGGCTGCTGATCATTTGTCTTATTAACGGGAGTTAACTCACGTGACTTGACTGACAGTAATATGAATCTTCGTAGACTCTTACGAACAAGCTGAATATTTGTTTATGTTCCCCTCCTTTTGCAGTCTTTCAGCTTTTATCATTTGTTCCTGGGTCACATCAGTACTTGATTACAGTAATCATTAATGTGCATTGTTGCACAAAACTATCATTTCCGGACAGTAATAATCCATTACGGGATATGCAATATATAGTGAAAAGGCCTAGTGTAAAATAACTTGTATTAAATACTGTTTTATTTATTTATAATTTTAGATAATGTATGAAACAGTCTTAAGATAAATTTAGCCACAACGCAGTAAATATCACATGGAGTCAAATTTCTACGGAATAAATATCTTCTGACGGAATATAGACTTTTCCAATGTTTTCATAACGCCGTGAAATGAGCATCTTATTAAATATGTATGTTCTTACCTTTGTTAGATGTTGGATGTTGTGAATTGAGATGATTTAGTAGGTTAGAAGTAGTCCCTTTATACTCAAACACTTTATTGTATAGATCGCAAGTAGCCTTAGACTTATCAATAGAACGTGAAAATTGAATCCAAACACGGGACGGCATTGCGATATATTGACTTTTTATTTTTTTCAACAGAGTGAGAAAGATACGTCCAAAATCATCCCTTTAAAAAATCTGAAAACAATGTTTGCAAAAGGTTATTGGTTTCGAGTAGAGCTTTAAATTTCCATTGCGTGAAATAGAGTTAATTTTAGAGTGATGAATATCGACTGGTCGATTGTTCTAGCATGATTTATACGTGCCGATTTATTCTTCTTTACAAAAATTAAGACAATTATCGATTGATCGGAAAGATTAAAGCACAGAAAACAATAAAGTAAGATAATTAAAGTCGGAAAAATTTACGTTATAAACTGTTAAACAGGTAAATTACAAACTGTGAAAAGGGTGCCCTTTTGATCAACTATACCCCAAACTTTTCACAGTTAACTGGCGATAATCGTTGACACGCGTTATACAAACATAGGAACACCCGGTCAAGTGAAGGTCAAGGGTTGAATTTACGATCTTTGAAATTTGAAAGTAAAAAAAAAAGAAAAACATTTCAAAACATTTCTTTTTTTCGAATATTCGTATTCGTTTTTCAATGTTCGAATATTCGGTAGTGTTTCGAATATTCGATTATTCGAATATAATTCCCGGCCCTACTTAAAAGTTAAATGTGACTGACTTTTAATACAATCATTTTTACTGTTTGAGTATTTACTTTTAAAACAAAGTGTTTTTGTTTTCACAATCTCAAGATCATCATGTATATGTTATTTAAATATGTCATACAGAATATATTACTTACAGAGCTGTAAACTACAACTGGGTTTTACAGAATATACAACAAATATGTTCTAGAATATGTTATAGTCTACACATACACTTTAATTCAAGACTTGCCTGCATAATCATTGGCGCTAATCCATACTTTCATAGAACCCGACAATAACTTTTCAGTGACTCATTTCAAGAATATGAATAAAGTCGTTTTCAATAAAACAAGCCAAAATAATACAGTTATTGTGAATGTCGTACAAAAGAGCACCTTGGTACTCAATACCATCTCCATGCGTCAGCAACTCTCCTTGGCATTTGCCATCACTATTGAACATCAAAATATTACACGAATACTTACCAGATACAAAAACCGTGCTGTCATTAGACACGCACACACCTTTCGCGTTGTATAACCTTTGATCCCGGAATTCTTTTCTAACTGTACCGTCCTTCCCCAGACATACAGCACCGTCCTTGTTGTCTGTTACTATCACAGAATTAACGCTGACAGTCATGTGTTGTGTTGCTCCTTTAAATATTCTCTGGCCATTAACATCATTCTCAATTGTTCGCAAATGTTTACCATTTGTGCTGTACACGTTGACACCTTTTCCAGTTGATACCCACAGATCTCCGTCACAGTAAACCATACCCCAGTTACATCCGTCAACTATTGATATGTCTCTCAATTTTGACATCGACGTGCCACAAGTTATAAACTCGACCTTGTTACTCATTTTCACAGCCACTTCATTCTGTCCTGTACAACAGATAGCGAATGGATAGTGATCTATGTCACATTGATCTCTTACATTGTAATTGACATCAAGCCTTTTGAGCTTTAAATTATAACAGTCAGTCAGTAGGATCGTGCCGTCTTGAAGCTGACATATATCACTAATTAAACATGATTCTCCGTCTCCTTGCATCTTGATATTAATCTTCTTCATCGACTTTACTTTATACTGCTTTGGAGCAGACTGTTTCTGGACGTCACTCTTGACGACAACCCGCCCTAACATTTTTGCTTTTGTTATCGTTTTGATTAAGTCTGTGTTTCCTGTAAAGTCTAAATTTTGTATTCGTTTCTTCCCGCTTTCATTATGCACTGTCCTAGCTCGATTGATAGAATTTTGAATTACTTTCCAGTGGACAAACTGTTGTGTGACATCGACACTGGAAACTAACTTTTGTATGTCGCTATTAGATTTATCTAATACTTTCATTGTATCATTCAGAACATTTACATCCGATTCCAGTTGGTTCTTTACATCAGTGAAACGTTTGCTCAGAGTAGCTGTAGCTTTTTCAGTTAATTTATCAATATGTTCCTTCAGCATCCTTCCAGTATCCTGTATTTCCTCCTGTATTCCAGATCTTTGTTCTTCAAGGGAACCGATGTTCTTCTGTTTCTCTTCAAACTTAGTTATCAAAAGCTGGTGGATGCTTGCCACCTCATCCTGTGCACCCTGTATATCAATTTTTAATGTGCCGAAATTATGTAGCTCTTCTAAATGTGTTACACTGTCACAGGGCCTATATTTCAAGGAAAGATTGACAATTATATTTAATCAGACAAAGAGACACTTAAATTCGACTATTTTCATGTTGTTGAGATCAAATATGAAAACGAATTCGGTTTATTATAAATAAATAAGAAATTATTAGTTGTAATGTATGCAACAATTGAACTACCTTTTATTAATATAAAATCTATTTAAGTTTGTTTTTAAAAGTTGTTGAGAGATGTTTTTCTGTTTCATAGACAGAAACGTTTGTTTTATTGATATTAAGAAAATGTTTGTGTCTGCAATCATGTTTATAAAAAACAGCTTGGAAAATACATGCACATGCGGAAAATGTAATGAATTTATACTTAAATTGCCTACAATGATAGTCAACATAAATGTTTCAAATACAGTGGATGGTCATAAATCATGAATGTAGAATAAAGTTCTTAAGAAATCTTTACTATATTAAAGCTCTTTTCCCAATGCTCTTCCCTAAAAGTACACATCGGTTCAAATTGAATTTTTGAAAAATGTACTTGGCCAATATTACCGCTGATCTTTAACTTTAGGCAATGTCTGCTAGGCTGTTAACTTCACGGACATCTTTAGGCAAACAAATCAATATTAATTACCTATGCTCTGTTGCAATACACTTGGCACAGTAAACCATATCATGCGCTCCACAATACATCTCAATATCACGATCAGGATGGTAAAGGCATGTTGCTGTCATGGTAACCGTAGAAGAATGTTTACCATCAGCTGTTGATACCAGTTTATGCGACCGCGTAGCCTTTTGTCTACCATGGTGTTTGGTGCACGTTGTGCACAGATATTCCTGACACTGCGGGCAATATTTGACAGCCTCTTCTGTAATATCATCTTCTCCACAGGGTGTACAGGTAAACACAATATCGGCATCTGAACCATGTCGGATCGATGATAAATCTACTCCCTCCGCCATTTTTCAACAAGAAAATACCTGAAAAAAATGTTGCAGTTAATTCAACCATGACTTGAATCACAATCAAGAAAAACAAGATAAAATGAATTTCCGATTAGTACATTCGCTTGTTTTCAAACAGGAGGTTCCTTTTGAAAAGAAATAAGAATTAAATAGTTCAATTTAACTTATACACCTCAGAAATGCAATTCTTTCTAATGAACATTATGTTATTCAAAGATATGTACTGTCTCCGGCTGCAAATGTATGACTGTAGGGTGCGTCTACCTTAAATATTTAACCGTATGCTTCAGACACTTCTGGTTCAGATTCTTTGGATATCAAGTTTTGATCTGTCTGACATAAATTAAAAAATTATATCAGGGTAAAACGTATATATTTTTTTTTCATATTAGGAGGAACCTCTGAAACTACAAGGTATAGAATACACGGTTGCAACAATTGTAAATTAATAAAAATGTTAAAGTTATTTTGTTCTCAATTTCATCATAAGAATTTGTATCTGATCTTAATGAAAGATTAAATAAAATATCAAATAGTGACAAATACGAAAATATTATTGGTTGATTCCATAAAGCTAACATATAATATCCATAACTTAGACATGTTACGAATGTCAGTTATTATACAGCTTAATATACAGGTAAATTTATTTTTATCACTGAATTAAAAGATAAAACATTAGGTCAAATTTTAAAATTGAAGATTTTGGCAAACCTAACGAGAACATAAATAATGATAATGTATTGTCGGAGGTATATAAAACTGAAACATATACTAAGTTGTAAATATTTCTTACAGGGACAAAACCTTGTTCTTATTCTTTTTATACTTCACACACTTCAGGTGAAAGACAAACTACAACTGCGAGACCAATTATTTTTATAATAAACACTAACCAGCTAACATAATTTAGGTACACATTAGTTATCAGTATTGGCTATTAACTAAAACAACGTGTTTTTTTTATTTCACAGACCCATGAGTCTTGTGAAATGTTGAATTATTAGCCTTCTTGTAAAATCTTGTATATCTCTGGGTAAAAGTGTTTCAGATTTTTATATTTTGTCATAAGGTAATATATATATATATATATATATATATATATTTCCTAAAAGAGCTAGATTTACTGAAGGTTAAAAGAAAGTTTATTATGGTTCTAGTACCTTAAGAGCGACTTTCATTTCATTGCATTTGAAATTCAATACAGAAATACCCTTTGCAAACAAGTGACCTTGGAAGAAACCATGACGTATTGCTGCGTTTGAAAGTCACCAACCACTTTTCTGACACATATACAACTTAATACATCTCTTTTAAAATCGATCGACTAACTAGGTAAATATTTAAAGACGGGTTGATGCTGATATGTCAAGAAATTTGAAAAATAATGCAATGGGACTAGACAAACTATTTCAACCACGTAGCGAATTTTAGAGCAAATTTATCCACACGAGCACAGTTAATACATTGCATAAAACTAAATAATAACTTGGCAACATGTAACTAAAACACTGTCCAAATTTGTAAGAGATCTGGTTACGCGGCGTAATATGTAACCTGAACTTAAAATTTTAATTAATTTAAAATTTGGTAACAAAATTTGTTTCTAGATCTAGATTTTTTCGTTTCATACAAAAAATATCTTGGTTTATATATTTATCTATTCATTCGAAGATCTGTCCATACCACGGACTGAACATCTTAGATCCGTAGAAAGAACTTAGGTCCGGTAATAAGTCATACCGCTACAATAACAACCCTTTCAAAACCACAGTCACTTGAAGTTGGGACCTCGCCCCGACCCACCCCCTTAAACAAGAGTTTTGTAGCATAAAAATCATAAATAACAGCTACATACAACTAGTCCTACTGTTATCTGTTACAAATTTGGCCTTTTCAAAAAAAGCCCAAACCCACTCTCCAACACTATAATATACACAAGTTATGAAACATTGCGCCTCAAATCACCTCACCGGCCTATGTTTTTCCTTGGTTTTGGCAATAAAAACAAAGGTCTGGAAAATGTTGATGGTGTCTATCAACTAAACAGTAATTATTCTACACATCAATGTCGGTCTCACCATTCTAGGTGAAAGAATAAGGTTGGAATTCAATGAAAACATTCCAAATTTACTCGCCGCCACATATTCTTTTGAGAAATAATGACAGCAGCGACACTATCTCCCGTTTTCTTGTACCATAACGGACAACTTCTGAATGTAAAATTGTGCGGTAGTAATTTGGAACCGTTATATTTCTCGATTTATTTATTCACATATAACTTTTATTACTTGAAATGGCAATAAACGGAAGGATAAACTTACCAATAATATCCAGTTTTCACCAAAACACACAGAATAAACAAAATGAAAAAACACGATGTGCTTATCAGCTGGTTCCGTGGACGACTGGTTCCACATTCAAGAATTGTCCGTTTTGATACGGGAAGATGGGAGATAGTCTCGCCGCTGTCATTATTATGTGAAGAATATGTGGCGGCGAGTAAATTTGGAATGTATTCATTGAATTCCAACCTTATTCTTTCACCTAGAATGGTGAGACCGACATTGATGTGTAGAATAATTACTGTTTAGTTGATAGACACCATCAACATTTTCCAGACTTTTGTTTTTATTGCAAAAACCAAGGAAAAAACATAGGCCGGTGAGGTGATTTGAGGCGCAATGTTTCATAACTTGTGTATTTTTTAGTGTTGGAGAGTGGGTTTGGGCTTTTTTTTGAAAAGGCCAAATTTGTAACAGATAACAGTAGGACTAGTTGTATGTAGCTGTTATTTATGATTTTATGCTACAAAACTCTTGTTCAAGGGGGCGGCGGGGTGGGGGGGGGGGGGGCGAGGTCCCAACTTCAAGTGACTGTGTTCACAAATCCATAAAGGGCGTCGCGCTTCGGCGAAGACTCCAATAATTATGTACATGTTATAATGGTCGGAACATGAAGATGAGTACAGCGAGTGTTCTCCAACCTATACATCGCCTCTCTTAAAATATAAGTTTCTATATGTATGAATATATTTTAGTGGGTGGAGTAACTTTAGTGAAGGCAATGTCACTGTTTTATGATTTCTTTAAGTATCTACCTTCATATTTACATTTCCCGTCTAACGTTCAATTATTGATTAAACAAAAGCACGCAAATTAAGCTTCAATACAACTTTAAAACACTACTTACCATGTTTCTTATTACTGTCTGTTTCGTTTTGATAAGGAAGGAAAATTTTCTACTTTCGATTTCGTTGCTCAGTCTAAAACCCGTTTATAATCCGGAAAAAACATGAAAGTTACTTAAGAATTTCAACACCCTGAACGTAAACTTTAAAAAAAAAAAACGAATCATTACACTCGCTTTTTATTAATATGTTATTGCTAATCGATGCATTTATGTATACAAATAGCGTAATATACTGTTTGTAAGTTTGTCTTTTTTATTCTTAGTTCACAATGCGATTATGATTATGCTATTTTAATAGTTCAATCGTTTGCTGTCAGTTTTTGATAATAGGCGAACATTCATTTGTTAACGGTATACATTTTAAAACAGGTAAAAAATAAGCATCTAGATAGAGCTCTTTAGATTTTAAATTCTACTGTCACTGAAATTGCTTACTTACAAACTGTCCGTCGTGGAATGCATCAAGCAGCTATAATATAAACAGTTGCATAAGGAATTTACGACTTTATAAAATACTCACCAATACTGACATATTTATTTCTCTACCTTTTGGCAAAGTAGGATTTTGAATGTTTATAATAAAGGATATATAGCAACTGCTGTTATAATTTGTAAAATGAAAGAATACAAAAAGGTTCTTATTGGTTGTATTGATTGCTGATCGAACTTGAGACTGTCTCTCGAGTGTCAAGTAAGTACACCAACAGAAAAGAGCCGTACCCTCAAACTTTCCCAAATTTCCTCATTTCAGTTTTTCTTTATTCACCGGAGGCCTGAAAATAGTCTGTTTTACTTAATTTTCCTTCATTTTAACATGTACCAAAAGTTTTAAATACATAGTATCAAAACCTTTAATATCAAGCACGAAGTTAACCTTCTTTCATTTCCAATGATTCTAAATCAATAACTAAAATTTATCAGTTGCCACGGTAAAATGTCTGTATTGTCTCAGAAAACGATTGTAATGTACATTAAAGTGACTGTAATTTGTTGGTAAAAGACGTTTTTACGTGTAAATGACTGTTATGTGCGGGTAAATGACTGTTATGTACGGGCAAATGACTGTTATGTACGGGTAAATGACTGTTATGTATGGGTAAATGACTGTTATGTTCGTGTAAATGTCTGTGATGTACGGGTAAATGACTGTGATGTACGTGTAAATGACTGTGATGTACGGGTAAATGACTGTGATGTACGTGTAAATGACTGTGATGTACGGGTAAATGAGTGTGATGTACGTGTAAATGACTGTGATGTACGGGTAAATGACTGTGATGTACGGGTAAATGACTGTGATGTACGTGTAAATGACTGTGATGTACGGGTAAATGAGTGTGATGTACGTGTAAATGACTGTGATGTACGTGTAAATGAGTGTGATGTACGTGTAAATGACTGTGATGTACGGGTAAATGAGTGTGATGTACGTGTAAATGACTGTGATGTACGTGTAAATGACTGTGATGTACGGGTAAATGACTGTGATGTACGTGTAAATGACTGTGATGTACGTGTAAATGACTGTGATGTACGGGTAAATGACTGTGATGTACGTGTAAATGACTGTGATGTACGTGTAAATGACTGTGATGTACGTGTAAATGACTGTGATGTACGTGTAAATGAGTGTGATGTACGTGTAAATGACTGTGATGTACGGGTAAATGACTGTGATGTACGTGTAAATGACTGTGATGTACGTGTAAATGACTGTGATGTACGTGTAAATGACTGTGATGTACGTGTAAATGACTGTGATGTACGGGTAAATGACTGTGATGTACGTGTAAATGACTGTGATGTACGTGTAAATGAGTGTGATGTACGTGTAAATGAGTGTGATGTACGTGTAAATGAGTGTGATGTACGTGTAAATGACTGTGATGTACGGGTAAATGAGTGTGATGTACGTGTAAATGACTGTGATGTACGTGTAAATGACTGTGATGTACGGGTAAATGACTGTGATGTACGGGTAAATGAGTGTGATGTACGTGTAAATGACTGTGATGTACGTGTAAATGACTGTGATGTACGTGTAAATGAGTGTGATGTACGTGTAAATGACTGTGATGTACGGGTAAATGAGTGTGATGTACGTGTAAATGACTGTGATGTACGGGTAAATGACTGTGATGTACGGGTAAATGACTGTGATGTACGTGTAAATGACTGTGATGTACGGGTAAATGAGTGTGATGTACGTGTAAATGACTGTGATGTACGGGTAAATGAGTGTGATGTACGTGTAAATGACTGTGATGTACGTGTAAATGACTGTGATGTACGGGTAAATGACTGTGATGTACGTGTAAATGACTGTGATGTACGGGTAAATGAGTATGATGTACGTGTAAATGACTGTGATGTACGGGTAAATGAGTGTGATGTACGGGTACATGATTGCAATATACCAGTAAATGACTGTTGTACACGGATTCATCCAAATCTTGTAGCTTTTGGATATGTAAAAACTTGCGAGTTACATTATTTAAAATGTCTACATTGTTAGATGAATCTGTTTCATTGATCTCATATTTAAACACCGAAAACACTTTAAATCATGACAAAATCGCTATAAATCAAATGAAGCTGTTACAGGTATGCGAATATTCTTACTTCTGCAGAAACTTACCTTTGATTGAAACTGATGAGAGTATATTAACAACAATATCTTTAAAATATATATCTGGAGGCTATATTGGGTTCAAATCCGTTGGTCGGTCCGTCCGTCCGTAGACAAAATTTGTTCGGACTGTTTCTCAGCTACAACTTCTCAAATTTTAATAATACTTTGCAAGAATCATTTCTACCAATCCTAGCTGTGCATATCTCACTCCGATGATTATTTTCACTGAGTTACGGCCCTTTGATATTTCTTTACACAACCATTAGTCCGGACTGTTTCTCATCAACAATTATTCAGATTTTAATAATACTTTGCAATAATCATAAGTACCAATCGAAGTTGTGCATATTATTACCGCGTTCCATTGCCTTGATTTTTAATGAGTTATAGGAATTTGACTTTTTAAATAAATTTGATAACGCTATTTCTCAGCACCTATTCAATAATACTTTGCTAGGTTCGTAAGTACTAAGCCTACTTGTGCATGTCATTGTTGTGTTCCATTCTAATGAATTTTCACTGAGTTATGACTCTTTGAATTTTTTACATATTCATTGGACGACGGTAACGTAATAAAACGTATTCGCGAAGATGACACCTTTAGGCCTCCGTAGATCCCACATTAACTTCCCAAATATGGATTCGGCCCCAACACTGAAAAGTATATATGGCAAAATACGGGATGTCACGTGATCAAGGTCAAAGACGAATTTTGGACACCGCTGTATCCATTTAAAAACGTATGTCCGTGCAAATTCGACAAAATGGAAAAATTGACTTCTACCGCCAACACATGTTTCTGAGCAGATGCGTGTCACGTGACCTTTCCTGCCAAAATGTTGTATTTTTCGAAAAGATGAACATTCAAGGTAGAGGAGAGAGACAAATCTATGCATGCTGGATTCACTGAAACTGGGTCATTCCTTCCATTTTTTTTAAGTTTGCCGAGCATACATTGTCATGACGCCCTGCGCATGACGTCATTTTCTAGAAATCACGAGCTATTACGTGCGAATTAATGTCGCACACCACTAAATCACCTTTTCATAAGGTTAAAATATCCCAGTTTAGTGCCCAATCGGACTGAGAGACTAAACTTAGAGGTAGGGGGTCTCTAGGAAAATACTTGCAAAAGTGTCAGTCGTTCGAAGGATATGGCAGAAAAAAACTTTTTGCACTAAAACCTAATTTTCAGCAGTTTTAACCCATAATTCCAACGAGAATTAGCTTTTCCGACGAAAATAAGCAATAAAATACGCATTTTGAGATTTCTGTATATCCTTTGGACGACGGTAACGTAATAAAACGTATTCGCGAAGATGGCACCTTTAGGCCTCCGTAGATCCCACATTAACTTCCCAAATATGGATTCGGCCCCAACACTGAAAAGTATATATGGCAAAATACGGGATGTCACGTGATCAAGGTCAAGGACGAATTTTGGACACCGCTGTATCCATTGAAAAACGTATGTCCGTGCAAATTCGACAAAATGGAAAAATTTGACTTCTACCGCCAACACATGTTTCTGAGCAGATGCGTGTCAGGTGACCTTTCCTGCCAAAATGTTGTATTTTTCGAAAAGATGAACATTCAAGGTAAAGGAGAGAGACAAATCTATGCATGCTGGATTCACGGAAACTGGGTCATTCCTTCCTTCGTTTTTTTAAGTTTGCCGAGCATACATTGTCATGACGCCCTGCGCATGACGTCATTTTCTAGAATCTCGAGCTCTTACGCGCGAATTTATGTCATACATCACTAAATCGACTTTTCATAAGGTTAAAATATCCCAGTTTAGTGCCCAATCGGACTGAGAGACTAAACTTGGAGGTAGGGGGTCTCTAGGAAAATACTTGCAAAAGTGTCAGTCGTTCGAAGGATATGGCAGAAAAGAACTTTTTGCACTAAAACCTAATTTTCAGCAGTTTTAACCCATAATTCCAACGAGAATTAGCTTTTCCGACGAAAATAAGCAATAAAATACGCATTTTAAGATTTCTGTATATCCTTTGGACGACGGTAACGTAATAAAACGTATTCGCGAAGATGGCACCTTTAGGCCTCCGTAGATCCCACATTAACTTCCCAAATATGGATTCGGCCCCAACACTGAAAAGTATATATGGCAAAATACGGGATGTCACGTGATCAAGGTCAAAGACGAATTTTGGACACCGCTGTATCCATTTAAAAACGTATGTCCGTGCAAATTCGACAAAATGGAAAAATTGACTTCTACCGCCAACACATGTTTCTGAGCAGATGCGTGTCACGTGACCTTTCCTGCCAAAATGTTGTATTTTTCGAAAAGATGAACATTCAAGGTAGAGGAGAGAGACAAATCTATGCATGCTGGATTCACTGAAACTGGGTCATTCCTTCCATTTTTTTTTTAAGTTGGCCGAGCATACATTGTCATGACGCCCTGCGCATGACGTCATTTTCTAGAAATCACGAGCTATTACGTGCGAATTAATGTCACACGCCACTAAATCACCTTTTCATAAGGTTAAAATATCCCAGTTTAGTGCCCAATCGGACTGAGAGACTAAACTTGGAGGTAGGGGGTCTCTAGGAAAATACTTGCAAAAGTGTCAGTCGTTCGAAGGATATGGCAGAAAAGAACTTTTTGCACTAAAACCTAATTTTCAGCAGTTTTAACCCATAATTCCAACGAGAATTAGCTTTTCCGACGAAAATAAGCAATAAAGTACGCGTTTTGAGATTTCTGTATATCCTTTGGACGACGGTAACGTAATAAAACGTATTCGCGAAGATGGCACCTTTAGGCCTCCGTAGATCCCACATTAACTTCTCAAATATGGATTCGGCCCCAACACTGAAAAGTATATATGGCAAAATACGGGATGTCACGTGATCAAGGTCAAGGACGAATTTTGGACACCGCTGTATCCATTTAAAAACGTATGTCCGTGCAATTTCGACAAAATGGAAAAAATTGACTTCTACCGCCAACACATGTTTCTGAGCAGATGCGTGTCACGTGACCTTTCCTGCCAAAATGTTGTGTTTTTCGAAAAGATGAACATTCAAGGTAAAGGAGAGAGACAAATCTATGCATGCTGGATTCACGGAAACTGGGTCATTCCTTCCATTTTTTTTTTAAGTTGGCCGAGCATACATTGTCATGACGCCCTGCGCATGACGTCATTTTCTAGAAATCACGAGCTATTACGTGCGAATTAATGTCACACGCCACTAAATCACCTTTTCATTAGGTTAAAATATCCCAGTTTTATTGCCCAATCGGACTGAGAGACTAAACTTGGAGGTAGGGGGTCTCTAGGAAAATACTTGCAAAAGTGTCAGTCGTTCGAAGGATATGGCAGAAAAGAACTTTTTGCACTAAAACCTAATTTTCAGCAGTTTTAACCCATAATTCCAACGAGAATTAGCTTTTCCGACGAAAATAAGCAGTAAAATACGCATTTTGAGATTTCTGTATATCCTTTGGACGACGGTAACGTAATAAAACGTATTCGCGAAGATGGCACCTTTAGGCCTCCGTAGATCCCACATTAACTTCTCAAATATGGATTCGGCCCCAACACTGAAAAGTATATATGGCAAAATACGGGATGTCACGTGATCAAGGTCAAGGACGAATTTTGGACACCGCTGTATCCATTTAAAACGTATGTCCGTGCAAACTCGACAAAATGGAAAGAATTGACTTCTACTGTGGCGACGTTTTAGACCACATTGGAATTTTAACACACATTTTAAAAACCAAATTTCGGGAGAGCTATATAAAATCCAAGTAAAAGTAATCTGTTTCCCAATGAAATTTATTCCATGTTATAATGTATTTATTCCGTATGTAACATATCAAACTAACTGAAAAAGGCTAAAAAAAGAGAAAAAGTTGCGCCTTATATACTAGTTACATTACATAAGTAGACTAAGTCACATAAAAAGCATGGAAAACAAGAAAAACATGCACACCGACGGCCGGCACCGCCGACACCAACACCGCCGGTAGTCACGCACCGGCGGGAAATTAACCAAAATCGTGACATTCACGACACTCCTGCCGGAAAGTAACCAATTAATTAATACTTAATATGTTTCAACAATAATACAGTTATATAACGATTTAGTTTATAGAAAGGTTAACAATAGTGCATTGCAAACAAATCAACTATTTTACAATTAATAACTGTTTCAGATAACATTTACATGATACAAATGTTCAGCTTTAACTTTACTATATTTCATAATTCCACACATCAGAGTTAGTATCTAACTGTTCATGAACAACCTGTTCACCGTGATACGTGTACGTCTTTCTTATGGTGTATGTCCACTGGCTAACAAGTCTTTTCGTAGCGTAATCTCTGCAGATTGATCGATCTCCAGATCCCTCGGCATCGTCGTCATCGCTGATAACGATAACACCATTATCGCTTGCATCATTACCCTCATCTGCGGATGATATGTCATTATAATCCTGCGTAATTCCATCGCAAGCACTGGCATCATTGCATTCTACACTTACATTAACATTTTCATCACCCGCATTTTCACCGATACCACTAACACTTTCATTACTAACACTGCTATTTCCATCTGCACCAGATCCAACATTCACATCATTTTCTCCAATAACTACATCATCAATTTCATTTAAAACACTATCTTTATTTTCATTTTGAACTTTATTTTCTCTTTCATTTTGAACAGTATATTCACTTTCATTTTGAACTTTATTTTCACCTTCCTCGCGTGCACTAATTTCTTTTGCATCAACTGAGACAACACTATCACAGTTCTTTGTGGTGCTTTCACTCAGCACACATTCTTCTGACATTAGTAAGTCCACATCAAAATCATTTATTGATTCACGTTGAAGCTCCTCTAATTCGGCTAACAAATCGAATGACGATTCATCCTCGCTTATATCCTCGTAGTAAGCCTGAGACCTCTCGCCGACCCGACGCGCTCCAAGAGAAAGTTCTCGAGCCTCCACCGGAGACACACCATGCAATAAAATAAGGTGTCTGCACATATAACTTTTCCGAATAAATTTCGACGAACATCCCGGATTAACACATCGCCAGTGTTCAGTTCTGGTATGACGCTCTTTCATATGCCTACTAAGGCTACGCTGGTGATGATATATTTTGCCACAATCTCTGCAAGTATGCAAAGGCATTTTGATCACTGCTTGAAGTACTGTTTAAGAATAAATATGTACAAAAATCTTTATATGCACAATATGTGGAATTAAACACGATTTCTGCGTGCGGAAAAAAACACAGTTTTCTCGTGCATAACGTAACCGGTGTATAGGTTTTATTACAATATTATTCTTTACTTTAAAATGCACGTGAAATTGCTGTATAATAATTGGTGTATAATTACAGTGTATTTGAAATATTTTCACCGACGGTGATGTTTATCACGAAATTTTCATGATCGTATGAGTGTATAAGAAAGTAAAAAAAAAATCACTGTGAACTAAACACCGCTAAAAAAGTTTAGATCCATTGTTTAATCCTGTCTACAGCACGTTTAGCAGCTTCGCGCACTGGTCGCGGTGAACTTAACTTGAAATTTTCACTATGTTCCGCGCAGTTTTCCTGCTGCACCGAGGTCTCTATCGGGAACAGAAGGGTCAGAGATCGCTTTATCACACGTCCTGAAGGAAGTTGTACTTCCGCTGATCGTATATTTCCATCACTGCTCTTAATTAATGCGGCTATTTTACCCATTTTCCAACAGCTCCTTGGAAGGTCATCCTTTACCAGAATTACATCACCTACACAAGGTTCTACGGTGGCCTGAATTCTAGCAGTTTTTAACTTTGTCTGTGTCCTTTCCCTCAAACTCAATAAATATTCATCCCTCCAGATTGTCCAAAATTTATCAAGTAATCGCTTACCCTTATGCCACATTTCTAATAACTTTTCGGCAAAATTTTCTGAAGGTACGTAACTATTGTCATTTTCATCACTGTCCCATTCAGGGGCACTTACTCTTGGATTTAACGTAAGAAAATGGCTTGGAGTTAATGTTATATTGGAATTGATGTCATCATCCACATACACCAATGGTCTTGCGTTAACCACGGCTTCAATTTCTTTCAATGTGGTGGTCATCTGAATGAGCGTCAGCAATTTGCGACCAAGAGTTTTGCGTAAAGATCTTTTGACGAGACCAACTAACCGTTCGTAAAATCCGCCAAACCACGGCGCTCTTTCAACAATATAGTGCCACTTTATTTTCTTTTCGGACATGTAATTAAGAACACTTTCACTTTTTAACATCCGACTCCAAAGCAAATCAAGTGTGGCATTCACTGTTTTGAATTGCAACGCGTTGTCAGAAATTACAACACAAGGAACACCTCTTTGGGCAATGAATCTTCTAAATGCAAGAAGGAACTGGACAGACCACATATCTTCCACTAGCTCTAAATGTATGGCACGTGTTACCAAGCATGTAAATAAACATACCTAGATTTTTTTTCTTTCACCAGATGATTTCACATATAAGGGGCCTAAGTAATCCAGACCTGTATTTGTAAACGGCAGTGATGATGTAACGCGCAATTTAGGCAACGGTGGCATATCCGGAACCTTGTACGGCCCACCTTCATAATGGCGACATACACCACACTGACGAAGCACTGATTTAACCGTGGCCCTTCCTTGAGGAATCCAATATTTGTAGCGCAGATTACTTAGCGTTTGCGACACACCGCAATGCATTATCCCAACATGATGTTTTTTAATCAACAACTGCGTGTACCTATCCTTTCTAGGCATAAGTATAGGATGTCGCGAACTTTCACTAAGCTCTGCATATTGCAGCCTTCCCCTACAACGTAAAATACCATCAGAATCCAGAAATATACCTAACTGGCGTTGTAGGTTGTTTGACCTTTTATCACTGATTGCTGATACCACATCACTGTGGTGTTTTCGTTGAATGTGCACAATCCACGAGGTTTCCGCTGAGCGAATTTCAGAAGTTGTTAGGGGTCCAATTAATTTGTTGCCACCCCTTTTCAAATTAGTTATGAATCTCCGTGCATATGTCGTTACGCGTATAAGTTTTGACAACGAAGAGTAACGTTCGCAGTCAATTTCAAAAGGGGCAACCGTTTCAAATTTTGATGTATTTCCACCTAGAATACAAGAATTCAGTTCACCTTGCACTTGTTCGAAATGAACATTTTCACACGTATTTGACTTACACCGCCCGGGTGCTACAGCAGTAGCATCATTAAATACTAAACTTGTTAGCCAAATTGGACCATGCCACCATAATGAATTTTCCGCGAGCCTTTGCAGCGTGGTTCCACGTGTAGCAACATCAGCTGGGTTTTCATCCGTTTTGACATATGAGAATGTAATATCTCCGTGCGACTTGATTTCATTGACTCTGTTTTTCACAAATACCGGTAAATCCTTGTTTGATGAAATCCATTGTAAAACGCATTGTGAATCTGTATATAGGCGGAGATGTTCCAAAGGCAGTTTAAGCTGACACTGAGCAAACTTCATGCATCTAACGCCAATCAGAACTGCCATTATTTCGAGTTTAGGGATTGTCATACCTTTCACAGGAGCTAACCTTGATCTAGAAAATATTAGCTCCACCTTAACTCCCTCGGTGGTACTGTGTAGTAGATAAACTGCCGCAGAATATGCCTTTTGGGATGCGTCACAAAAACACATTAGACTGTAATTCAATTCCTTTTCGTCATCACTTGTGACACATCTCTGTACTTTATGACTTGATAATTTTTCAAGATCACTTTCAATCATATTCCATTGTAATACATCTTCCTCCGAAACTGGATCGTCCCAATCAAGACCCTTCTGCCACAGCCGCTGAATCAGTAATTTTCCATTAAGGAGAACTGGCGAAAATAATCCTAAGGGATCAAACTTTGATGCTACACTTTTGAGTATGGACCTTTTAGTTGAATGTTTAACATGAATGGTTTCAGATGGCTTTAAGGAGATTGTATCATCCTTTGGATTCCAACCCAACCCCAACACTGGCATAAACTCAGACACAGCTCTATCACCGTCAGGTATGTAACTGTATACAATTTCACTGTTGGATATCCATTCCCGTAAATTCATTGAGGCTTCTTTGAACATTGACTTTACTTCCTTGTAGAAATGAATTGCTTCGCTGTCATTTTTTGTTCCAGTTATCAAGTTGTCCACGTATATATTGTCGTTCACCTGTTTGGCTAGTTTAGAATCGTAAGTGTCCATATGACTTTGCACTGTTGCACCTAGCAAGAATGGACTTGAGATAACACCAAATGGGACCCTACAAAAGCGATACTCCTGTATATTACTCAAATTCACCACTGGGTTGTCTATATCCTTTAACCACAGAAATCTTGTAACGTCCCTTTGATCTAATTGTAACCCTATCTGTAAAAACGCCTTTTCAATGTCTGCAACAAGAGCTACTTTGTGCAAACGAAACCGCATCAATATTCCACAGAGATGTTGCAGAATCACCGGACCACGATATAAGCACTCGTTCAAACTTTTGTTTTCCTTTCGTGTCTTGGCTGAAGCATCATAGACTATACGTAATTTTGTAGTCGTTTTGTGTGGAGTGACCACAGCGTGATGTGGAATATAATGGGTCATTCCATCTAGACCTTTGTGGTTCACCTTTTCAATTATTCCTTTCCTGAGCTGATCTTCAATTACGGTGTTGTAACTTTTCATGAGCTGTGGTTTGTTGCTCATACGCGATACTGTCGACTTCAGACGACCTAAAGCTAACTCTTTGTTTTCTGGTAACTCAAACTCTTCATTGCGCCATGGCCAAGTAACATAGTACCGTCCATTTTCAAATTTCAGGGTGTCTTTTAAAGACTGCATAGCAATATCATCATTACACTCTTCGACTTTATCTGTAATGCCTATGGACTCGACGTTCCAGAAATCTTCTAAATCTGGTTTGGTCGGCAACGCATTATCTATGCTTGAGAACGTACAATTCTTTATGACGTCGCTACCATACGTCAACACAAACATGTTGACAGTATCACTTTGTTTATCCACTTCAGTAATCCGACCCGTTAAAATCCATCCTAACTTGGAGGCTAATAAATACAAACCAGGGTGAACTTCAATTCTTTGTGGTAACACAAAATCTAGATAGTAATCGTTTCCAACCAAAACTTCAATTGTTGATTGTTCTTTCACTGAGGGAATCGTATCTGCAAGTTCAACACTATTCACTAATTCTTGCATTGGTTTGGTCAGCGAATTAATCACAGGATTTCTCTGCATTGAGCCACTAATAGTAGGTACAACATTTGCGATTATATTCATGTATGAACCATTTTTCAACTTGACACCTACTCTAACTGACTTTGTTTTAATTACTTTGGTATTTTCAGATCCAAAGGTCACAAGACGTAACTCCTGCTCGTCCTCCGATTTCAAACACAATTTCTTGGCTAACCTTTCGGTGACATATGTCCTTTGAGACCCCGAATCAAACAATATACGTACCATTTCACTCTCTGATCTATCACCGCCGCGTAATTTTGTTTGCGCCGTTTGCATTAGCACCATTTGATCTGAAGAAACAAGAACATGGTCTTCCGCTGGAATATTTTGATCCGTTTGGTATTCGCCATTTATTTCTTCCAAAAGGTGTACACTTGTTGGTCTTATTTCGAATTTCTTCGGACAAAGACTTCTGTGATGTTTATTCATTTCACCACAGTACACACACGCTTTCTTTGATTTGCATTCTGTGGACATATGTCCTTCTTTCAAGCATTTAAAACAAGATCCACGTAACTTTCTTTTACGTTCTTCAATTGTTTTAAACTTTGTGCACTCATCGCTCCAGTGGCGTTCGCTGCAGTACCTACATCGATCCTTTATATCGCCAGAGGTTGTCCGTTTCACACTGGCTGCCAATGCTTCAGCTGAAGCCACATGTTTATACACTGGCCTTTCACTTCTCTGTTGAGGATTTACTCTAAAATGTGACTTGTCGTCGTGTTTTCGAAATTTTGACATGTATCCTCGTTGAATTTCCGTATGCGGTTTACTTACTTCTTTATTTTCAGCCTTTTCACATGCTAATACGTATTCGCGTAAAACATCCCTAAGTTTATGCACCGTCCATTGTTCTTTTGACCCTTTGTTTAACTCAATCTGCTTTAATACTTCTCCTGGAAGCTTTGAGCGAATCATTGAAACAAACACGTGTTGATCAACATTTTCATTCAACACTTGTAAACTGCGTAGATGCCTTTCTACCTCGTTCAAAAAAGCCCTTAAACTTTCGACCTTTGTACTTGGTGATGCGATATTTATCAATTTCCGATAATGTAAATCCACGGCTTCCTGCGGATTTCCAAAGCGCTCTTTTAGAATGCCTACTGCGACTTCGTAATTTTCATTAGACAATGCTAGTCCAGAAATGGCATGTCTAGCTTCCCCAACTACCTTTGTTTGTAGATAATTAAACTTTTCTATTTGTGACAATTTCCTGTTGTTGTGAACTGTGCATTCGAATGCGTCCCAGAACTGGGTCCATTTTAATTTATTGCCATTGAATGTGCACAGATCAAGTTTTGGTAATTTAACAGAACCCTTTTCATGATATTCCTTTTGTTCTTGATATTCTTTTTGTTCCTTTTGTTGCTGTAATTGTTTTAACATTAACTGTTGCATTTGTTCTTGCAAATCTATTAACCTGCTATTTTCGGTTCGGACTTCAGAGCCCCTTTCATCTGAAGTTGCTACGCCTTTCTTCAATCTTATGATTTCAATGAATTGCTCTAAATCGATCAGACAGTTTTCAGCTACTCTCAATAACTCACAATCTTCGTCAACTATTTTCTCTATCATTTCAGAATCACTTTCGCCAATGGCATCTGTTAACTTACCCATCTGAACTTCCAATTTTTCACTGTAACATTTAAGCAACTTTATAATTTTATTTCCAACTACTACTGGATCACTTTCAAAACTTTCAGCAGACATGAGAAGTCTGGCTGCTTCTATCTCCACATTCAAAGTATTCCTGTGTCTCGTTCGCACCGCTTTTATTGTCGAAACGTTCGCCATCTCGATATGACAATTAACAACTTTAAACACTTGCGTTTTAAATTTCTTTAAACCTTTAATTTAACACATGAAATTTTATTTTCCAGTTGCACTTTCATTTTTCCGACTATTCCCGGGTTCCGGCACCAAACAATGTGGCGACGTTTTAGACCACATGGAATTTTAACACACATTTTAAAAACCAAATTTCGGGAGAGCTATATAAAATCCAAGTAAAAGTAATCAGTTTCCCAATGAAATTTATTCCATGTTATAATGTATTTATTCCGTATGTAACATATCAAACTAACTGAAAAAGGCTAAAAAAAGAGAAAAAGTTGCGAAATTAACCAAAATCGTGACATTCACGACATCTACCGCCAACACATGTTTCTGAGCAGATGCGTGTCACGTGACTTTTCCTGCCAAAATGTTGTATTTTTCGAAAAGATGAACATTCAAGGTAGAGGAGAGAGACAAATCTATGCATGCTGGATTCACGGAAACTGGGTCATTCTTTCAATTTTTTTTTTAAGTTGGCCGAGCATGCATTGTCATGACGCCCTGCGCATGACGTCATTTTCTAGAAATCACGAGCTCTTACGCGCGAATTAATGTCACACACCATTAACTCACCTTTTCATAAGGTTAAAATCGCCCAGTTTAGTGCCCAATCGGACTGAGAGACTAAACTTGGAGGTAGGGGGTCTCTAGGAAAGTACTTGCAAAAGTGTCAGTCGTTCGAAGGATATGGCAGAAAAGAACTTTTTGCACTAAAACCTAATTTTCAGCAGTTTTAACCCATAATTCCAACGAGAATTAGCTTTTCCGACGAAAATAAGCAGTAAAATACGCATTTTGAGATTTCTGTATATCTTTTGGAAGACGGTAACGTAATAAAACGTATTCGCGAAGATGGCACCTTTAGGCCTCCGTAGATCCCACATTAACTTCCCAAATATGGATTCGGCCCCAACACTGAAAAGTATATATGGCAAAATACGGGATGTCACGTGATCAAGGTCAAGGACGAATTTTGGACACCGCTGTATTCATTTAAAAACGTATGTCCATTCAAATTCGAAAACATGGAAAATTTGACTTCTACCGCCAACACATGTTTCTGAGCAGGTGCGTGTAACGTGACCTTTCCTGCCAAAATGTTGTATTTTACGAAAAGATGAACATTCAAGGTAGAGGAGAGAGACAAATCTTTGCATGCTGGATTCACGGAAACTGGGTCATTCCTTCCATTTTTTTAATTTCTTTTTTTAAGTTTGCCGAGCATACATTGTCATGACGCCCTGCGCATGACGTCATTTTCTATAATCACGAGATCTTACGCGCGAGTTAATGTCACACACCACTAAATCACCTTTTCATAAGGTTAAAATATCCCAGTTTAGTGCCCAATCGGACTGAGAGACTAAACTTGGAGGTAGGGGGTCTCTAGGAAAATACTTGCAAAAGTGTCAGTCGTTCGAAGGATATGAAGGATACAAAGTTTGTCCATGCTGTTTCTCACCAACTGCATGACAGATTTTATTGTACATCGAAATAGAATTTCTTGGGGCTAAATTGGACTCAAATGTTTTATGTGGCGAACCGACATTATCTCAAAATAGATTTTTTTAACTATCCTATTCAGACGCTTCCAGTCCGTGCTTCTTGATATGACTGCATGTTATGAACCTCACAAAATTCAGAATTGAGAAATCAAGGATTTTTCAGTGTAAATATTGTTTACTCTTCAAGAAAAAAGCTCATTTTCTTTCTTACATGCAGCTTAATTGAATTTATTCAATTCTAATTTGATAACGGTTAATATCGGCAGGCGCCTGTCAGGAAGCATATGATAAATCTACTGCCAGTAGTCAGATTTGATTGGATTGTGTTTAAGCGTATGGGAGTTCCCTCTAAAGCTGCCTTTCTATTCCAAATGATCGACGAGTACAAGTAAGCATAACTCAAGTAAGAATTGCATATATCTGTAAAACTTGTTAAGAGTCAGGTGATGAAACTCTGAACAATTCACAAACTTTATATTTTTGAGAATGATGTATCACAGTCGAATGGCCCTACCAAAAAAGTGCTCATATGTACTGCCTTTTCAAATAGTCAAGTTCCCAGTGGGATTCGAACCTGCACCAATTGTCACCAACCGCCTGGCAGTGAAAATCAAGAACACTTTAGACCAGTTGGCCATCTTGATAACCCCCACCCCCGCCCCCAACCCCGCAAAAAAAAAAGAAAAAAGAAAAAATCCGCAAATAACCAGGATATGTGTCCACCTCAGACCACACCGATGGCAGGCGTTAGATGTATGTCAACGCTGACTATTTGTATGGGTAGACTTTTTACAGCCGCCAAACTGCACAAGTATGTACCTAAGGCTCTAGGAGTGCTTAAGACATAATCGCATACTGAGTTGGCAAACATTTCACGAGAGGAAAACAGCCACATTGACTATATTTTACAAGACAAGTAACAATTTGTCAATTGCAGCCTGTGCTATTACACCAGAAACTACCAAATAGTATCTAACTCAAACTTACAATTCCTTGCCACAAAACATTAGACCATTTCATTTTTGCTTATGCCAAGGGCTCTATGCTGACTGTAGTTTTGGGCGTTCTTTCCTCTTCATATTTTTTATGAATCATAAAGCACCGGTTGCCTTATATTGTAATGCTTTTTATGTGTTCTCGCTAGATAGATTACTGCAATCATTTTGCACTGTCAGTTTATCCTAGCTCTTTGCTGTGTAAAAAATTAAACATTTGAAGACGACTTACGTTTTCTTTCCGGGTGGGTTTAAATTTAAGTACTTAACTTAAATGCAGCGCCCCGTGACACATTAGTCAATTATAGTACAATGTCGTCGACCACTTTTGACACAGCACGAAAGATTTTAAATGTATAAAGAAAACAGACAGAGCCTTGAGGGACGCTAAGAGAACAGATAATTTTCCAGATTTCTTATTACAAGCTGTTGAATACTTTTAGAAAAAGAATTGAATGTACGCTTTGACCGTTTTATCATTTGGTAGTTTTAACTTGTTTACCAGTTGTTGAAAGGTCAACGTTTTGGATTCCTGACTTAAGACCATTATAGTGACAGCACTTTGTTTGTCAGGGCTTAGAATATCGTGACTGTAATATATTCTTAAGCTGGTTCTTGTTACCATAGATTAACAATTGTTAGTATTTCGGTCATCTCTATGTCTGTTCCTTCAAGTTTTTGATGACATTTTTAAGGTCCAATTGTTAATTATCTATTGTGATTTAAACCAGTGAGAAGTTTCTAATTATGTGCATGTCAGCATTTGGCTGATGATTTACAGCTACTCTGGAAAATTTAAGCTTATTGTTTCAGGTATAATGGGAAAGACTTATGACTCGTATTGAAACCCGAACCAAATTGTCTGTTTAGAATGTTTGCTTCCGATGTAGTGTTGATATGTAAGTGTGATATGTACATGCAAGTTCAACCTTGTGATGTTTTCTAAACTGACCATTGTTGGAAAGATATTTAGATCAATATATCTGACATGTTCGTAATGGTCTTTTATTTACATTAGTTGAACAAAACATTGGCATTCATGTTCGTGGAAACCCGCATTCACAAAAAGACATACATTTCAATGAAGTGAACCTGATCATTTACGCTGTATTTTCCTAGTGATTATATCTATTTCTTTGCAGCAAAAAGCGAAAAACTTCTCATATTTTTTTAAAAAGAAAAAGGTTTACCTACATTGTAATACTTATATAGTTACATTTTCTTTTTTTTTTCAGGACATAAAATGCTGAAACTGTGCCAGCTAATATTTGCCATATATGAAAATAATGAACATGCTGTTTTCAAGAACGCAAAATATCTTGTCTTGAGATTTCCTGTCGTCATCGCATTATAATCAAACAGAGGATAAAAGTAGACTTCTGCTTCTATATTTCAAGCTACTTTTCCATAAATTGCTAAACCTATCTAATTCAATTTATGTATCAGCAAAGCTGGAACTGTTTTCTGTTCACAACCATCTTCATGGAATAACGCATGCTTCTCTGACAATTTATTTGAATCGAATATCATATTTTGTCTGAGATTATCTTCCGAACCTGCATTCCCATATAAAACCATCGGTTAATGAGAACAAATAAACCGATTGGCCAGTGAAAAATAAATGTATTTATAAAATATTGCGTGAAAGAATATAAGTGAGGCTTGTCTTCACAACTGCAAACGTCCGTGGTATGTTAAAAGAAGTATAGGTATGAAAAGAAAATAATCTAAGATCGCTTTTTGTTTGAGTATGGTGTGTGCTATATGTCGTGTTATCTTAAAATCGTTAAGAAATATATTTTCGAGAACACTGGGATAAAGCAATATTAATTCCTTAGTACTTGGATACAGTAAAATACATGCAGGGATTTTGTTTAATAAATACCTCCTTTTTAACTATAGAGACCTTAGAGTAGCTGCAATAATATTTGTATAACTATCCTGCTGAAATGGCAGTTGTTGATTTCAAGGCAATAACATGGTCATGCTAAATAATTTAAATTCAGTAGATACTTCAATGCCGTTCTGAGGCTCAAACATGTGCTATTGGGCTTCGTTTAGCTATCAGACAAACACAAATAACTTAATTATTACATCTGTTGTTTGTTTGTAGAAAAGCAGGTGTTCTTTTCTAGGCAAAAGTTGTTTGCACGTCAGTGAGCTAAAGAAGTACACGCCTAGAACTAAGTAAGTCTTAAATGCCGATTTAGAATGGCTTTCACACTGCCTTCCGGTATACCAATGATACTATTTATATCTTACACTGTGATAATATCTCCACTTCTATATGAACTGTTAGTTTACTTTTAAACTTAAGATTGTACACAAGGACTACTTTCCGTCTCCTCTGAACAGAATCGCCTGAAATCGGACAATGATTTTCGTGAAAGACAATTTGAAACCTTTTAAACTTAAGGTACATTGTGCACACATTCATACAGCTGCAAAGCAAAATGTTTATTGATAATCGGCTCTTATTCAATTTTTTTTACATTTTTACAAACTTGAGACTAGATTTAAATAGTTCCGTATTTTACTGTTGGGAACTTAACAATGATTTAGTTTTTTTTTTTTTTTTTTTTTTTTTTTTTTTTTTTTTTTTCTTTTTTTTTTTTTTTTTTTTTTTTTGATGCTATCTTCAAATACAATATGGTCACGTGCAAATTAAATAACTTGTTATGAAAAATCTTTAAATGCTTAAATAATTTGATATTACCATACAACCAAGCCAATAATACCTGAAATTGCTCCATGAACTTAAAATCACCCATGTCGGCTAGATAAATTCCGAAACCCAACGACGCTAAATTCTGTAACCATACAGTCAACAACATTTCTTTCCGAGAATTTCCACAATCATCAAATGAGGTTGAAGCCTGCAGGAAGTTAGTACTCGTACAGTAGAATATCTGTGGAAATGTCCTGGAATTGTTTCAAGTAATTCGTCAAAGCATCTGTCTCGGCAGTAAAAATCTTGTTTAAACATATTTACTTGTTCAGTAACTCATATATTGTAATGGCAAATATATGCACATTTGTCATAGCTCAAATACACATTTCACATTTTTTCTGATTGTGATGTAGACACTTCGGATGAAGAATAAAAAAATTTGCAATGGTACAAATGAAACTGTAAATTGTTTGTAAATAAATAAAAAGTTTTCTATAATATATAAAGAATATAACTGTAACAACATGCACTTACACGGTTATGATGTCTAGTGCTGTAGAAAGGGATGCACCACTGTTGATATTGTACGGAGTTAATACATCAGCTGTACAGTTGTAAAATATTTGGAGAATTTCTGCTTTGCATCCCACTGCGTAGGAAAATCCGCTTTTGATTGCTAAAAAGCATATTAATTCATTGTAAAATAACAAAAACACTGTTTGGTCTTCTCGTTAAATCAAAATCAATTTCATTGATTTATAATGTTAGAAACATATATTTTACTTTTATAAGCTGCTTAGCCCACGTGAATAGTTAGAAAATTATGCAAATGACAATTCTTCGAAAGCTTGTTGTGTTAATTTAAACACTGAAACGTAAGTCTCTAACCAGACAATGTGTATTTGTAAAGGAAATAAAACATACTTATTAAAATCCAAGGATGAACATTCGTCCCACCACAAAATGTGCTAAGTTTCTTCTCTACAGCTCCAGCGACCGATGGATACTGTACCGGACATTCGGCTTCCAAGCCTGACATGCAATTTGAATATGATTCGATAGCGGTCTCGTTACTGAAATGTGCAGACGGATGCTTCTCAGTCAAAACACTCTACAGCAATTTAAACTGTTTGGAATTAAATTGTGTACACTAATTTCCAATTACCTCAAAAGGATATTTTAGTTACGACGGATTTGTTTGGCACTGTATAATAAGACTGTACCTGCATATCTTCTGTATTTCTTCGAGAAGATCTTTTCCTGTTATGAAACCGTTTTCATGGACAGAAACATCAAAAAGCTCTCTAGGCCTGCAAGAATACTCTTTCATCACAAAATCAATGTATCTTGTGCAGTTAAAAGGTTACCAGGGAAGTTCCAAGCATCTCCAAAAATGAAGCATTAATACCACTGCGGCAACTGTAATTAGAAATGTCACATTGGCTTCATATAATGCAAAACACTATGTTTTTGTTCAAAGCTGAATTTACTATGCGTTTGCCTTTCAGACTTTGATATTCAGAGATCCATTCTGTTTTGTAATTATTCTGTTCCTTTTAAAATAAAGTTTGCCATAATTTGATAAGACATTGCTAGAATAAATAACTTACAGTTTGCATCGAAATATTAACTGATAAAACTTACCTGAATAATTCATTTTGTCGTTTTAGAATACGTCTTATTTTGCTGCTCTTTTATCGACAACTGCCAATATGTCTGAAAAGATTAAAAGCCTTATCGAGGATAATGACCGTTATGACACTATGTCATAACGTATATTATTTTGCGAACAAGGGAGTTTATTCTGTCGATCTTAATTAGTAATTTACAAAGAAGGTTCAAAAGTTGTTCCCCTTGGTCAGCGAATATGACGAAAGCATTGTGACGTCATCGTCCTTTTCCGGTTACAACCTTCTGAGAGAAGACATAGAGAAAATAATTTTAAATTTAATCCGAAGAATCCATTAAGAAGTAGACAATATGAGGGGAAAAGGAACAAGAAAAAGAATACACAATATCGTTAAGGCATTTAAAAGTGGACCAGCTCAGAGATGTCAAGAGAAAAAAGGATCAAAAAGGTCTCAAGCGGATCGATTGGTCACCGAAGATGAAGGCATGGCTGGCACCAAGAAACGTGTGGCGGATGGTGGTCCTGGAGGTTCAGTGGCGAAGAAAACACGAACAGAATCCGAAGTAGAGCATGTTGTTTTATCGTCTGGTGACGTCGGAGATATCTCAGGTGATAGTTCGAATCAAGTTATTGATTTTCAGAGTCTTTTAAGTACAAATAGATCTAATAAACAGTCAGTAGGCCAGGCCAACAATGAAGTTGATAACATTAGCACAGGGTGTGGTGAAATAAATCAAAGCATGAATTTTAGTCAAACAAATGCTAGAAATGGTGACATAAATTTACAATTAGGCTTAATCGAAAGCAACCCTATCACTGCCGGCCGCGGAGTCGAACCGATATGGTGTGCAGGCGATGATCTGTCTGTCCATGTCCCAAAAACCTTAAAAGCTCAAATATGTCGAGGGGAATATGTGAATATGGCATTGTTATTAAAAGGCGCAATGGAGCTAAATGATATTTGCACAGGGAATACTTTGTCATTATCGGCTAGTGGTAAGATTGAAACAAAACCGAGAGAATGTAGGGAAAAAGTTCAGTCTATTCAAAAATGGACCGATGCATTCTTGATATATATGTCAGTTTATATAAAAGAACATCCCATGAAAGCTGGCGAAATGTTGCAATACATGTCATTAATAAGGGAGGCTGCAAACAGACAGGGTGGGTATTCCTGGCGTTTGTATGACGAACAGTTTCGTATAAGACAGGCTGTTTGCCCAGGTTCATGGGGTTCTTTAAATCAAGATCTTTGGTTAAGATGTATGTCTATTAAAGACCAACCTTCCCCTCAATTACAAATGTTGCAGCAAAAATCTGGGACATGCAATGACTATAATCAAGGGTATTGTTATTGGCCTAACTGCAAATTTCAACACAAATGTTCAAATTGCGGCAGTTTACATCCGAAAGTTAAATGTGCACTACTTGGTTTTGACGCACAACGTGCTGAATTTACTCAAATGCAGTCAAAGTTTCACAACAACGATAGAACAAATGACTTCAACAATCGGTTTCGGAGTTCAAGAGGAAGAACGCCATTTAGAGGTCGTAGGGGCGCAAGGGGAGGCTTTTATTAGGAGTGACAAAAACGAATTGATAATAAATCTCGACATAACAAACATTGCGATTTCACCTATCGACATAAATGTTCTAAAAAGAGAACTGTCTTATTATAATCACCCGGATAAGCAAGTTATATCTAATGGTTTTACAGAGGGGTTTCCGTTGCATTACTCTGGCCCACGCACCTCTTCGGAGGCAAAAAATTTGAAATCAGCCCGCCAGCATCCACTCGTGGTAAGACAAAAAATTTATAAAGAATTGGCGCTAAAAAGGGTCGCGGGAACATTTTCCAACATTCCGATTAATTCGTTACGGATATCTCCGATAGGTATTGTTCCTAAGAAAGAGCCCGGTGAATTTCGTTTGATACATCACTTATCCTATCCCGCTGGCCAGTCGGTTAATGATTTTATTGACCACGAGTTATGTACAGTACGTTATACGCAATTTGATGAGGCTGTTCATATGTTACAAGATTTGGGCAAAAGTTGTAAAATTTGGAAAGTGGATATCAAAAGTGCATTTCGTTTATTGCCCGTCAGTCCAAAAGATTTTGATCAGCTTGGCTTTAAATTCGATGGGAAATATTACATTGACAAATGCATGCCTTTTGGCTGTTCAATCAGTTGTAGTACATTTGAAAAATTTGCCCGCTTTATTGAATTTTGTATGACACGAAGAATGTCGTCTGGGAAATTGCTTCATTATCTGGACGACTACTTGGGGGGCGATAAGTCTTACGGTGCATCAAAAATGCTTATGCAAAATTTCATTAATTTACTTTTGGAAATGAAAGTTCCAGTTGCAGAAGAGAAAACAGTTGGGCCGGTTACCGTTCTTTGTTTTTTGGGCCTCGAACTGGATTCGGACAAGATGGAGGTGCGCATGCCTGCAGATAAAGTTAAGGAAATGATAGAAAAAATTAAATTAACCTTATCAAAAGAAAAAGTTACCTTGAAGTTTATGCAAAGTCTAATTGGGCTGTTAAGCTTTGCATCAAGAGTGATATATCCTGGTCGCCCTTTTTGTCGACGCCTAATAAATGCTACTTGTGGCCTCAAAAAGTCATTTCATCATCTCAGGGTTAATAAAAACATTAAGGCAGACTTACAGATGTGGTTGAAATTTTTTGAAAATTACAACGGAATTTCTGTGTTTCACGACCGTTTTTGGGTTTCGAACCTCGATGTTCAATTGTATTCGGATGCTGCGGCTAGCATAGGGTTTGGTTGTTATTTTAAGGGACAGTGGTGTAATGCGTCGTGGCCATCAGCATGGCATACTTCTGGCATAACCAGTGATATCACGGTATTGGAATTATTTCCAATAATCGTTGCACTGCATATCTGGGGGGCAGAATTACAAAATAAGAAAATTATGTTTAACTGCGATAATCAAGCAGTTGTTCACATACTCAATTCAATGACATCAAAATCTGATAGGGTTATGATTTTAGTCCGCGAAACAACAATACTTTGCTTGAAGTTTAACATTGCAATTAAGGCGAGTTATGTTGAAGGAAAACGTAATCTAATTTGTGATTCTTTATCTCGTATGCAGATGGAACGCTTTCGGGAGCTTGCACCGGAAGCGGAAGCGCAACCGCAGCCGATACCTTTCCGACTGTGGAATATCTTCAAACCCGGATCTCAAACATTTTAGATCACAGTATTGCACCAAATTCGCTAAGTACTTACAAAAAGGCACTCACAGCATTTAATGCATTTCGAAACAGATACGGTTTTCCGAATAAATGGCCAGCATCTTATCAAGAAATTGTTCTATTTATTACATATTTCTACGAAAGTGGCTATTCGGCTTCAACTATCAGGACGTATTTATCCGGAATTGGATATCATCATAAGTTAAATAATTGGTACGATTCAAAAGAATTATTCATTATAAAGAAATTACTTGAAGGCTGTCATAGGTTAAAGAATACAAAAGATGCAAGAGCACCAATTACATATCCTAAATTAAAAAGCATATGTTCTGTTTTACCATCAATTTGTTTCGATAGTTTTGAGTCCAAGCTTTTCCAAGCTGCATTCATTTTGGCTTATTTCGGTCTTTTTCGTGTAAGCGAATTAGTATTTACAACAGTATCACAGTTAAAAAGACCGTTGCAATGTTCTGATGTGTCATTCATTAAGAATGATTCAGTGATCAAAATTGCCGTTCGCTATTCAAAAACTAATCAAACAGGTACACCTACTACATTGTGTATACCATGTGAGCCGGATTCGGACTTGTGTCCGGTATGTGCGCTGCAACGATACCGTCAAATACGTCCCAAAATTCAAGGTTACTTCTTTGTTCATAGTTATGGCAGGCCAGTTACGCAGACACAATTTTCTGGGGTATTGGCGAAAGCTATCCGTATGTGTGGGTTCGAAGGTCACTTCCGGTCGCATAGCTTTCGTATAGGAAGAGCTACACAATTAGCATTGGATGGAATACCAATGGATATTATTAAACGTTTAGGCAGATGGAGGTCAGACACGAGTCGTCTTTACGTTAGATAGCTAAAATATGAATGATAATATTTAATTAGTGAATAAATAAATAAAATGAATAAGATATTTATGATATTTTCTACAGATGTATGGGTGATAGGCGACTCCATTATACATTGGGCTGGTGTACGGGCGGAGCAAACGGGTCGTGGAAATTTGAGGTTGCCTAATGAAAAAAACAATAAGTTGGTTGACGCTTCGGGGAATGAAATGGCAGCATTTTCACCATGTTGTACAAAGAGAAAGGCTGTTCCGTGCTCCACCGGAAGTTATTGTGGTCCATTTAGGTGGTAACGATTTACTTTCTTGGAGCTTGTACAAACTTAGACGGGTAATAAATAAGGAAATGAAATATCTACATGAATGTTTTCCCGATGCAAAAATAATATGGTATGACATAATACAACGTTGCACCTGGGGTGGCAATCTTAAGATAAACGCGACAATAGAAAAGAAGCGCCGTAGGGTGAATGCGTTCGGTAAGAAAGCAATTGTAGGTCAGTCATTAGGCATGTCATTATCGTCAGACATTGATTATGAAACGCAGGGGTTTTATAGGGAAGATGGCATACATCTGTCAGACATTGGGTTGGAAATGTTTCTTGATACTCTTCGGGATGGAATAATTAAATGTATGGCGCTAGAATTTGGCGGATAAATTTGCAATTTATTGTGGCGGAAATTCTAGCGGTCTGGAAGTTCGGTCGTGTACTGTATAATGTACCTCTCACTACGAAAGTCCTAAGTTATTGGATAGCTAGGGTGAGAGATGAGCATTTTATAATTGCTAATAGATAAACACACAACCTGCCTTATTAATTTATTGTCAAATTCATACGTGCATTGTGGTTTGCATAGTAATGTGGCTGGAGATGCATTTAGGTAAACATTAAACAAGAAGTCAACTACAACTGGTGCTATTCTAAATTCAAATTCATTAAAACGCAATTTAGGGGTTAGGGATTTCGCTCGTATAGTCGTAGTACTTGGCGTTTCCTGTGTACCCCCTAAATTTTTGGCTACATTGTTTATAATTGGGTGCTGTTGTGTTGTGTTGTGTTGAAAGTAGTGGTGGAAATGTTTGTATGCAGATTTTCTAAAAACAGCGCATTATAGTGTTGCGATTTTCATGTTTTACATACTCCGAAAAGGGATTCGTACTTGTACACCTAGTTGCAAACTAGTGCTTTAGATTGTGCGTTTAGTGGTGAATAAATATAGCGCTGTTACTTAATAGCACCAATACGGCAGGTTGGTCTTTTCAAGGCAGGCAGGATCGAATTTCCGGTCCGGTAGTAATTTCTAACGGTTCAACGTTAGCCACCGTTGGTAACTAAGTGAACCATTTAGCGGCCACATACTTCCATATTTCCTACATATTTACAGAATAGTCATGTCTATGATATAATGGATTATTGTGTATAGGGTCTTTGAAATAAATATTGAATATTTGGTATTTGTTGTTGTATTACGTGAGTCAATAAATAATGTATTTTTTACAATCATTTTCGAGAAACCGGATATCAAATTAGCATAATAGATGTAATCACGTTGACGTATCAAACATATATTTTTGTAATCTAAGGTCAAAGTTACACACTAAATAATAGTTAAACGAACAATTTTTTACATCACAACGATCAATCTTGGTATTAAAGAATTTTATTTCGGACAGATAATACAAAAAATGCATTGCAGATTTAGAAGATTACCCACTATTAGCTGAAAAGGAATCTGTAGCACTTTATTTGTCCATTTTCTCATTTGCTTTAAAGTTCCCTTGGTTATTGGTTACAGTTAGGTATAAATTGTCTATCGGATACGAAAATGACGGTCAAATAAAATGTTTAAGATTAATGCTTGTGAAGAATCATACTTTAACAATTTATTCAGTGATTCTTTATTATGAAAGCAAATCAACTACAATCTAAAATTACATGAATATTAGAGAAAAATTAATTTTAAAAAATCTTTAACCATGACATCGAAGAATAATTCTATTTTCCATTTTTACAGTACGAATAATATCTTGAACGTTTTTTTTCTGTCTTCAGTTATGTGAAGAAGAGTTCGCACTTAAAATAAAGAATGAAGAAGCTACCACAGCGAAAGTGTGTTTAACCACCAGACTGCGTAAACACTGTGCGTGTTTAAAACAATTCAGTTTCAATACGTTCTTTTTGTGTGTTTTCTATTTATATAAATATCACATGACCCAGCATAACTGCGTTTTCATTCTCAACAAGGCGTCTTAAACCAATCTGAAACGGTGACAAATTGCCGTACTGATCATTTTATATAGTTCTACCAATACTTGCGAGCATCAGAATAAAAGATTTTTTTTTACATCATACAACAAAATAGAAATGTAGCGGATGTGTAAATGATTAGATTCATTTTCTGTACTGAAAAGAAAAACAAAACATGTGACGCTTTCAAAAGCATATTATTCTATAATTCTATAATAACAGTATTCATAAAGTTTAAGATTAGGTAAGGTTTTTGTAAAGTACCATTTAAGATTTAAAAAACACATTTAACGAACTCGGTGAAGTCAGGAACGGAATTTGTTCACCAAACTTTGACTTTATTTCAGTTAGACGGCTATTAATATAATGATTCATGTCCAAAGAATAGAAAGTGTCACTATAAGTTTCTTGGTCATGAATTGTTAAGTTTTACAGGTAGCTACCCCTAAGGTTTGATTAGTACTTCCATGTTTTCATCTTTAAAGAATAATAATGATTCTTTTTTTGCGTGGATAGTTCATAAGTTATGCAAATTAGTAGACTTCAAAACAGTAGATATAATAATATGTGAGCTGATTAAGTGTGATTTTTAGCTGATAAAGGTAAAAATGCTTAAGCATTGATGTTTAATTTCAATTCCAGCTTCTCCACTAACCGGTCTTATTTTGCCTTCCGAATGAGACATGAAATCTAGGACTGAACATGTTAAAGAAACAGCATGCGTGTCTTTTTGGGTGAAGGTTATATGGGTAACAGAAACCGATGGTACAAAAATTACTGTAAATTATTTTTATTCGCGAGTGTGAGATTTTCGCGGAAATTCGCAAGTCCAAAGAGCCGCAAATTTATATACCTCGTGAATAAAATGTACTTGTAAGATAGCCGAATTCGGACTGTAATCGTATACAGGTATAGTTCTTTAATCGTGACTATTTCCACTTTTCAGCCAAGCTCAATTTGATTCTAACTTTTTAAATCAAGTAACTATTACACGGCATTTTGCATCATGAAGTCTACTTTATTCTATTCATGAATGGATTGTAAATAAATTTAAAAAAAAAGGTTAAACTTTGTTGGTTTTTTTCATCGATTGACTTGTGGCCTCGCCATTGTTAATAAGGGAGGAAACAGTGTTTAAACTAGAAACAAAAGCACAGAAGATTTATCCTAGCAGGAAATTTATTCACAGAATAAGTACATGTGCATGTAGGTAACGAATTTTTACAAAGCGTCAAGTTCATGAAATCATTAAGCCTTTTCATTTTTGGATTTGAACTTCCGGTTTACCTTCCGGCATTTTGAATTCGCGAGCTGTCAATGACGCGAATTCATAGTTCCGCGAATAAATACAAATATCGGATATTCCAAAAAATCGCAAAATGAAGACACTGCGAATTTAAAGTGATTTACCGTAATTAAAAAGAAAAGATGTTTAGGCTGTTTCATATCCTGTGTTTTCCCAATTAAATACATTTTTTTAAATTCGAATTAGGACCGAAACTTAATGCAATATATTTGATAGTCATTTATTTTTGTATTCATTTCTAGTCAAATAACGCAGTACAAGACTTAGGCATTTTTTTCAGCATTTCAACACATAAACAGTGTCTGCTTTTATCCATTCAGGGGCGTATCTATATAGATGTTTTCATTAAGGATAAGAAATAGATTTCCTAATAATATGTTTATCGTTGCAGAGTGTAACTGAAAGTGTTATGTATACTTTTGTTAGAACTAAACCATTATAGCGTCTTTATATATTGGTTATGCATTTTTCTACTACTCTTCGCATATCATTTAAAAGAAGTGTTCTCGTGCTTAATTATGTTCTAAAAGTAATACTAGATATCATTCAATAAAGCTGAGTTATGTAAAAAAAATCTCGTAAAAATTTGCAAAAGAATAAGTTAGAAAATAATTACAGTGAAGGTCATATTTATTTATTTACATCTAAGAAGTAGAGGAGGATTTATAATTCTAGTTTATTTGGTCTTTGAACATAAACTGTGTTTGCACTGAATTTATCTTGGCCGCCATGTACGCATCTGGGGCCATTTTCAGCTTCACCATGGAATTGGGTTGGTCACACATTTTAGACGGAATAAAGAAAGCCTCTAAATATATATATATATATATATATTTTTGTTTTGTATTAAGGCCTAGTTTTCAATCATTGTCAAAATATTTCCATCAAAATTATTCGGATTCCTTTATCATTATTCCAAGCTCTCTTTGCCTGATTGTGGCTTGTGGCGGTGTTTCTTCGATGTAGTTTAGAGTCTTCACCATTTCTATAATTTGTTTTGTCTACAACAACAAACTTTATGCAAACAGCAATATCATGTTTTACAGAGAATTTGCATTTTAGACGTAAAATGGCTAACAAAACTCTGCATGAATAAACTGAATTTGCATTTGAGTATTTATTCATTCAAAAGCAATACGTCCTGCATATCTAAAATTTTCAAAAGGATCAGAAAATTAAAACAATATGTTCAGAAACATTTAATTTTTCAAATACTTACAGGCACAAGTAAGCAAGACAGTCGTAAAATTACACCTGGTACACGCCTGCTAGCTAGAACCATAAATCAACTTGTATATTGCAAAATATATTCTTACTTACTTTTACTGTAATTCTGGTGTTTTAAGAAAACAGATCCTAAGCTGAGAAAAGCGATCAAATAAACTGAAAGAACAATTGTCAGACAGTTTCGTATTTTCGTTTTAGTCATTTCAGTCTGTGATTTCAAAGCCTCAAATGTTTCACTGAGATTTCACTCAGCTAATAGCCATTGTTTCTGTTTTTTATACTATACTATGTTGTCATACTCGGAAAAAAATCAATCTTAAATTTCATTTTGTTTTACAATTTCCAAGCTTTTAGTTTCATGATTGTAATTTTATTGTAAATAAGAGTAAACTTTTGCTAGCAATATTTTACACAAAGGAGGTAGGCTTTACATGTTTATATATTTAAAAAGTGATACCTCCTTTATATAAAGTCATTGTACACAGTTCATCTTTATAATATTTCTTTTCTTAAACGTTTCAGAAATCGTGCAATTCAGGTTTTCATTGTTTTCTCAGCTTTAGTTTTTTTTCTACGTTTGTACAGAACTCAGCCGAACAAAAGTAGGTGTGGAACAGCAAGTGATTTGAAAAAGGGGCTATTTGAAACTCAAATGGAAGAAATTTCATATTTTGTGTTTATTGATTTGAAACTTGGAAAAGTAAGATATGAAAATAAATAAGCTTTTGATTAAAAGTGCAAGCTGAATACCCAGATAAAAGTTTACGATTATAAGCAACAACAACAAAAAAACAGTTTCATTATATTTAAGATGTATGAGGAACTTTTCTAAACCTGAAATTTGAAAGTTCTTTCAAGGAAAGTAATAAAAAGAAATGAACTGCTACACATATTGTTGATGTTTCTGATTTCAAACAAAGTTTATCAGTCAACACAGCAATTTGTAAACAACAAATTCACGTTTGTCGTTTCATTCCCCATATATTTTAGGTTCGTCTCTGATTTCACAGCACGTATATTGCTGATAATTGCTCAGTGTTCTTTTGTTTCGCCTGCCTGCTGAAATGCCAAAAGTCTTGTACCATGCAAAAGGCGGTCAGTATACTCTGTCTTCTATAATACTTTCATTAAATAAAAAGGCTCCGTCTCATTATAATTATATAAGGTGTTGATAAATGAATTGAAAAAAAAAAATATTCATGGCCCTAATGCCGCCGCAAAAAAGTCCAATAACTGTTAATTTAACAGATTTTCAAAATGCGTTGCAGTTGTCTTTTGGTTAAGTAAGGTGCTTCTTTATTATAGCATCACTTCTACTGTATCGCCAGTCTAGTCTTATGATACACTACTGCTATTTGTCATATGGGCAACCAGTACACTGTCAACAATCCTTTCTTCGTTCTATTTACCATTGTCTTGCATTTTAGTAGACAATTGACCATGATGCTTTTTTTCAAGAAAACTTAACCCTATATGCTGTACATAATAAACCTTCTAGGATTTAATGCAGTATAAAAAGTATTTTACCCTAACTGGATTATTTTTAGGAACCACATGCTACTGTACTATGCACTGTATATAACATAAAATTAATGTCAAAAGAAGAATATTTTTCAGCTATCTAAAACATAATAGTTTTTCATTTATTATAATGAAAAAAGGGCAATGCATTGAAAAATGGTTGGTTTATTGCCTGTCAATTTTACAAGCTGTCTTAAAAGTTAAATGTGACTGACTTTAAACTCAATTACTGTTTGAAATATCTACTTACTTTTAAAACAAAGTGTTTTTGTTTTCACAATCTCAAGATCATGTATAGGTTATTTAAATATATCATATAGAATATTATACTCCAGAGTTGTAAATTACACATGGATTATGTAGAATATACAACAATAATGTGCTAGTTAATAAACTACACATAAACTTAAATTGAAGTCTTGCCTGTATTATCACGGGTGATAATCCATGCTTTCGTAGCACCCGACAATAACTATTCAATGACCCATTTCAAGAATATGAATAAAGTCATTTTCATTAAAACAAGTCACAATAATACAGTTATTGTGAATGTCGTACAAAAGAGCACCTTGGTACTCAACACCATCTCCTTCCGTCAGCAACTGTCCTTGGCATTTTCCATCACTGCTGAACATCAAAATATTACACGAATACATATCAGACACAAACACCGTGCTGTCACTAGACACGCACACACCTCTCGCGTTGTTTAACCTTTGATCCCTGAATTCTTTTCTAACTGCACCGTCCTTCCCCAGGCATACAACACCATCACTGCTGTCTGTTATAATCACAGTATCATCACTGACAGCCATGTGTTGTGTTGCTCCTTTAAATATTCTCTGGACATTAACACCATTTCCTATTGTTCGCAAATGTTTACCATTTGTGCTGTACACGTTGACATCTTTTCCAGTTGATACCCACAGATCTCCGTCACAGTAAATCATACCCCAGTTACATCCGTCAACTATTGATATTTCTCTCAATTTTGACATTGACGTGCCACAAGTTATAAACTCGACCTTGTTTCCCATTTTCACAGCCACTTCATTCTGTCCTGTACAACAGATAGCGGTTGGATAGTCATCTAGGTCACAGTGATCTCGTACGTTGTAATTGTCATCAAGCCTTTTGAGCTTCTGATTATACCTGTCAGTCAGTAGGATTGTGCCGTCTGGAAGCTGACATATATCACTAATATAACATAGTTTCCTGTCTCCTTGCATATTGACATTAATCTTCTTCATGGACTTTACTTTATACTGCTTTGGAGTAGGCTGTTTCTGGACGTCACTCTTGACGACAACCCGCCCTAACACTTTTGCTTTTGTTATCGCTTGGATTAAGTCTGTGCTTCCTGTAAAGTCTAAATTTTGTATTCTTTTCTTCCCGCTTTCATTATGCACTGTCTTAGTTTGATTGATATAACTCTGAATTACTTTCAAGTGGACAAACTGTTGCGTGACATCGATACTGGAATCTACCTTTTGTGTTTGTCGCTTTTAGATTTATCTAATTCTTTAATTGTATCATTAAGCACATTTATATCTGATTCCAGTTGGCTCTTTAGATCAGTGAAACGTTTGTTCAGAGTATCTGCAGTTTTATCAGTTAATTTATCAATGTGTTCCTTCAGCATCCTTCCAGTATCCTGTATTTTCTTCTGTATTCCAGTTCTTTGTTCTTTAAGGGAACCGATGTTCTTCTGTTTCTCTTCACGCTTAGTAACCAAAAGCTGGTGGATGCTTATCACCTCATCCTGAGCATGCTGTATATCAGTTTGTAATGTGCCGAAATTATGTAGCTCTTCTAAATGTGTTACACTGTCACAGGCCCTATATTACAAGAAAAGATGGACTAATATATCTAATCAGACAAAGAGACTGCAATGTCGACTATTTTGATATTGCTGAGAACAAATATGAAAACGAATTCGGTTGATGATGAATAAATAAGAAATTATTAGTTGTTAGGTATGCATATTAGTTGTTATGTATGCATATTAGTTGTTATGTATGCATATTAGTTGTTATGTATGCATATTAATTGTTACGTATGCATATTAGTTGTTATGTATGCATATTAGTTGTTATGTATGCATATTAATTGTTATGTATGCATATTAGTTGTTAAGTATGCATATTAGTTGTTATTTATGCATATTAATTGTTATGTATGCATATTAGTTGTTATGTATGCAACAACTGAACTACCTTTTATTAATTTAAAATTTATTTAAGTTTGTTTTTAAAAGGATGTTTTTTTTTCTGTTTCATTGACAAAAATGTTTTTTTCTTTTTAATATTAAGAAAATGTTTGTGTCTGCAATCATGTTTATGAAAAATAGCTTTGAAAATACATGTACATGCAAATATCGCTTTAAATTGATTTTTTGAAAAATGTACTGGGCCAATTTGACCGCTTATACGATGTAACTTTAGACAAGTTGCTGGGCTGCTAATTTCACGGATATCTTTAGACATAAAAATCAACATTAATTACCTATGCTCTGTTGCGATACACTTTAGACAGTAAACCATATCATGTGCGCCACAATACATCTCAATATCCCGTTCTGGATGGTAACAGCATTTCGCTGTTATGGTAACCGTAGAAGCATGTTTACCATCAGCTTTCGATACCAGTTTATGCGACCGCGTAGCCCTTTGTCTACCATGGTGTTTGGTGCACGTTGTGCACAGATATTCCTGACACTGCGGGCAATATCTGACAGCCTCTTCTCTAATACTATCTTCTCCACAGGGTGTACAGGTAAATTCAATATCGGCATCTGAACCATGTCGGATCGATGATAAATCACCCCCCTCGGCCATTTTTAATAAGAAAATACCTGAAAAAGTTGCAGTTAATTCAACCATGGCTTAAAGATAAAATGAATTTCCTATAAGTAGATGCGCTTGTTTTCAAACAGGGGGGTTCCTCTTGAAAAGAAATAAGACTTAGAAAGTTCAATTTAACTTACGTACCTCACAAATGCAACTGTTTCTAACGAAAACTGTGTTATTCAAAAATATTTATTGTTTGCGGCTGCAAATGTATGACTGTAGGGTGTGTCTTCCTTAAATATTTAACGGTATGCATCAGACACTTCTGGTTCAGATTCTGTGGAAATCAAGTTTTGATCTGTCTGACATAAATTAAAAAATAATATCAGGGTAAAAGTTATATATATTTTCATATCAGTAGAAACCGCTAAAACAACAATGTATAGAATACACGGTTGCAAAAATCAGATTTGTGAAGTTAGCGGCCTAGCGGCCTGGCGGCGTGAACTTAGCGGCCTGGCGGCCTAGCGGCCTGGCGGCGTGAACTTAGCGGCCTGGCGGCCTAGCGGCCTGGCGGCGTGAACTTAGCGGCCTAGCGGCGTGAAGATGGCTGCCTTTATCACAATTTAGGTTGATCTTAAAAACGGATTGAAATCTATTTTTATAGCATATAATGTAAATTGCAGGGGTGTATAAGAAAGTTATCGACATGATTTAGCTTTTCTTTTTTAAAATAAATTGTTTAACAAAGTTCTGGCTTATCTGCAAAGACGACTCGGAATCTCTTTGTACATTTACTCCCATGTACTCTATGTAAATTGCATTTCAGTTGATGATTAAGTAAAATATCAACAAGAACTAGCTTTGATTTTCTTTAACTTTTCGAAGCCTGGCGGCCTAGCGGCCTGGCGGCCTAACCTAAATATTTATCATAATTTATGTTTATCTTAAAAACGTCTTGAAATCGATTTTTTCAGCATGTAATGTACATTTCAGAGGTGAATAAGCAAAATATCAACAAGAACTAGCTTTGATTTTTTTTAAGTTTTCGAAGTCTGGCGGCCTAGCGGCCTAAACTTAATATTTATCACAATTTATGTTTATCTTAAAAACGGCTTGAATTCGATTTTTACAGCATGCAATGTACATTTCAGGGATGATTAAGTAAAATATCAACAAGAACTAGCTTCGATATTTTTTAAGTTTTCGAAGCCTGGCGGCCTAGCGGCCTAACCTAAATATTTATCATAATTTATGTTTATCTTAAAACGTCTTGAAATCGATTTTTTCAGCATGTAATGTACGGTTGAGATCAACCTAAATTGTGATAAAGTCAGCCATCTTCACGCCGCTTGGCCGCCAGGCCGCTAACTTCACGCCGCCAGGCCGCTAGGCCGCCAGGCCGCTAACTTCACGCCGCCAGGCCGCTAAGTTCACGCCGCCAGGCCGCTAACTTCACAAATTCGCAAAAATCGTAAATTATCAAAAGTGTTAAAGCTATTTTCTTCTCAATTTCATCATAAGTCTTTGTATATGATCTTAATGAAAGATGACATAAAAATATCAAATACGAAAATATTATGGATTGATTTCAAAAAGCTAACATGTAATATCCATACCTTAGACATGTTATGAATGTCAGTTATTATACAGCTTAATATAAAGGTAAATTTATTTTTATCACTGAATTGAAAGATAAAACATTATGTCAAATTTTAAAATTGAACATGTTGGCAAACCCAACGAGAACATTAATAATGATAATCTATTGTCGGAGGTATATAAAACTGAAACATACCCTAAGTTGTAAATATTTCTTACTAAGACAAAACCTTGTTCTTATTCTTTTTATACTTCACACACTTCAGTTGAAAGACAAACTACAAATGCAAGACCAATTATTTTCATAATTAACACTAACCAGCTGACATAATTTAGGTACACATTAGTTATCAGTATTGACTATGATTTATAAGTTTATGATCAGTCAATTGGTCTTCATACTTTTAATGTTAACATTGAAAAACTTTCGATCGTATTACGTAAAACAACGTGTTTCTTTTCACTTTCCAGACCCATGAGTCTAGTGAGATTTTAAATTATTAGCCTTCTTGTAAAATCTTGTAAAGCGTTGGGTAAAAGTGTTTCAGTCTTTTTATATTTTGTCATTAGGTAAGATATATATATTTCCTAAAAGAGCTAAATTTAATGAGGGTTAAAACAAAGTTTATTATGGTTCTAGTACCTTAAGAGCGACTTTCATTTCATTGCATTTGAAATTCAATACAGAAATACCCTTTGCAAACAAATGACCTTGACGTATTGCTGCGTGTGAAAGTCACAAACCACTTCTCTGACGTATCCACAATACAACTAAATACATCTCTTTTAAAATCGATCAACTATCTAGGTAAGTATTTAAAGACGGGTTGATGCTGATATGTCAAGAAATTTGAAAAATAATGCAATGGGACTAGACAAACTATTTCAACCACCTAGCGACTTTTAGAGCAAAGTCATCCACAAAAGCACAGTAAATAAATTGCATAAAACTACATAATAACTTGGCAACATGTAACTAAAACACTGTCCAAATTTGTAAGAGATATGGTTACGCTACGTAATATGTTACCTGTACTTAAAATTTTAATTAATTTAAAATTTGGTTACAAAATTCGTTTCTATATCATTTTTCGTTTCATGTAAAAAATACCTTGGTTTATTAATTCATCTATTCATAAGAAGATCTGCCCATACCGTTGACTGAACATTTTTGATCCGCAGAAAGAACTTAGATCCGGTAATTAGTCATACCGCTACAATAACAACCCTTTCACAAGCCATAAAGGCCGATGCGCTTCGGCGCAGACGCCAATAATTTTGTACATGTTATAATGGTCGGAGCACGAAGATGAATACAGCGTGTGTTTTCAAACCGATACATCGCCTTTCTTAAAATATGAGTTTCTATATGTATGAATATATTTTACTGGGTGGAGTAACTATAGTGAAGGCAATGTCACAGTTTTATGATTTCTTTAAGTATCTACCTTCATATTTACATTCCTCATCTAACGTTCAATTATTGAATTAACGAAAGCACGCAAATTAAGCTTCAATACAACTTTAAAACACTACTTACCATGTTTCTTATAACTGTCTGTTTCGTTTTGATAAGGAAGGAAAATTTTCTACTTTCGATTTCGTTGCTCAGTCTAAAACCCGTTTAATATCCGGAAAAACATGAAAGTTACTTGAGCATTTCAACACTTTTGAAAAAAAAATACGAATCATTACACTCGCTTTTTATTAATATGTTATTGCTAAACGATGCATTTATGTATACAAATAGCGTAAAATACTGTTTGTAAGTTTGTCTTTTTTATTCTCAGTTTACAAAGCGATTATGATTATGCTATTTTCATAGTTCATTCGTTTGTTGTCAGTTTTTTATAATATGCCATTTATTTGTTAATGGTATACATTATAAAACAGGAGAAAAATAAGCAACTAGATACAGATCTTTAGATTTTAAATTCCATTGTCATTGAAATTGCTTACTTACAATCTGTCCGTCGTGGAATGCATCAAGCAGCTATAATATGAACAGTTGCATAAAGAATTTACGACTTTATAAAATACTCACCAATACTGACATATTTATTTCTCTACCTTTTGGCAAAGTAGGATTTTGAATGTTTATAATAAAGGATATAGAGCAACTGCTGTTATAATTTGTAAAAGGAAAGGGTACAAAATGTTCTTATTGGTTGTATTATTTGCTGATCGAACTTGAGACTGTCTCTCGAGTGTCCAGTCAGTACACGGCCAACAGAAAAGAGCCGTACCCTCAAACATTCCCAAATTTCCTCATTTTTTTCATTTAGATCATTTCCGTTTTTCTTTATTCACCGGAGGCGTGAAAATGGTCTGTTTCACTTAATGTTTTATTCATTTTTTATTTTACATACATGTAACACAAGTTTTAAATAAATAGTATCAAACCCTTTACTATCAAGCACACTGTACCTGCATATTATGAATCATAAAGCATCGGTTGCTTTATATTGTAATGCTTTTTATGTGTTCCGGCTAGATAGATTACTGCAATCATTTTGCACTGTCAGTTTATCCTAGCTTTATGCTGTGTAAAAAATAAAATATTTGAAGACGACTAAAGTTGTCTTTCCGGTTGGGTTTAAATTTAAGTACTTAACTTAAATGCAGCGCCCCGTGACACATTAGTCAAGTATACTACAGTGTCGTCGATCACTTTTGACACAGCACGGAAGATTTTAAATGTTTACAAAAAACAAACAGAGCCTTGGGGGATGCTAAGAGAACAGATAATTTTCCAGATTTCTTATTACAAGCTGTTGAATACTTTTAGAAAAAGAATTGAATATACGCTTTAACCGTTTTATCATTTGGTAGTTTTAACATGTTTACCAGTTGTTGAAAGGTCAACGTTTTGGATTCCTGACTTAAGACCATTACCGTGACAACTTTGTTTGTCAGGGCTTAGAATATCGTGACTGTAATATATTCTTAAGCTGGTTCTTGTTACCATAGATTAACAATTGTTAGTAGTTCGGTCATCTCTATGTCTGTTCCTTCAAGTTTTTGATGACATTTTTTAAGGTCCAATTGTTAATTATTTATTGTGATTTAAACCAGTGAGAAGTTTCTAATTATGTGCATGTCAGCATTTGGCTGATGACTTACAGCTACTCTGGAAATTTAAGCTTATTGTTTCAGGTTTAATGGGAAAGACTTACGATTCGTATTGCAACCCGAACCAAATTGTCTGTTTAGAATGTTTGCTTTCGATTAGTGTTGATATGTAAGTGTGATGTGTACATGCAAGTTTAACCTTGTGATGTTTTCTAAATTGACCATTGTTGAAAAAATATTTAGATCAATATAACTGACATTTTCGTAATGTTCTTTTATTTATATTAGTTGAACAAAACATTGGCATTCATGTTCGTGGAAACCCGCATTCACAAAAAGACATACATTTCAATGAAGTGAACCTGATCATTTACGCTGTATTTTTCTAGTGATTATATCTATTTTTTGGAGCAAAAAGCGAAAACCTTCTCACATTTTTTTTAAAAAGAAAAAGGTTTACCTACATTGTAATACTTATGTAGTTACATTTTCTTTTTTTCAGGACATAAGATGCTGAAACTGTGCCAGCTGATATTTGCCATATATGAAAATAATGAACATGTTTTTTTCAAGAACACAGAATATCTTGTCTTGAGATTTCCTGTCGTCATCGCTTTACTATTACAATCAAACAGAGGATAAAAGTAGACTTCTTCTGTATATTTCATGCTACAATTCCATACGTTGCTTTATCTATCTAATTCAGTATATATATATATATATATATATATATATATATATATATATATATATATATATATATATACCAAAAAAGATAAAGCTGGAACTGTTTTCTGTTCAAAACCATCTTCATGGAATAAACTATGCTTCTCTGACAATTTATTTGGATCGAATATCAGATTTTAGTCTGAGATTATCTTCCGAACCTGCATTCCCATATAAAACCATCGGTTAATGAGAAAAAAATAAACCGATTGGCCAGTGAAAAATAAACATATTTATGAAAATATTTCCGTGAGAGAATATAGATAAGGCTTGTCTCCACAACTTCATACGTCCGTAGTATAGGGTAATAAAAAATAATCGTATCGCTTTTTGTTTGAGTTTGGTGTGTTCTATATGTTGTGTGATCTTAAAATCGTTAAGAAATATATTTGCGAGAATATTGAGATAAAGCAAGATTAATTCCTTAGTATTTGGATACAGTAAATACATGCAGGGAATTTTTTTAAATACCTCTTTTTTAACTGTAGCGACCTTAGAGTAGCTGCAATAGTACCTGTAAAACTATCCTGCTGAAATGGCTAAAACAAGCGCATACCGACTTTTAAGTAGTTGATTTCATGGCAGTAACATGGTCATGATAAATAATTTAAATTCAGTAGATACTTCAATGCCGTAGTCTGGCTCAAACATGAGTTTTTGGGCTTCGTTTATCTATCAGACAAACACAAATAACTTAATTATTACATCTGTTGTGTTATCTGTTTGTAGAAAATCAGGTGTTCTTTTCTAGGCAAACATTCTTTGCACGTTAGTGAGCTAATGAAGTTCACGCCTGGAAATAGGCAAGTCATAAATACTGATTTAGAAAGTCCTTCACATTGACTTTTATATCGTACACTGTGATAATATGTCCACTTCTATATGAACTGTCAGTTTAGTTTGAAACTTTGGAATGTACACATGGACTACTCTCCGTCTCCTCTGGACAGTATCGCCTGAAAACGGACAATGATTATCGTGAAAGACATTTTAAAACCTTTTAAACTTAACAACGCTATCAAAAAGTACATTGTGTACACATTCATATAGCTGCAAAGCAAAACGTCTGTTAATAATCAGCTCTTATTAAATCTGTTTACATTTTTACAAACTTGAGACTAGATTTAAATAGTTCCGTACTTTACTGTTGGGAACTTAACAATGATTGTGTTTTTTTTTTAATTTTTTTTTTTTTTTTTTCTTTTTTTCTTTGATGCTATCTACAAATACAATATGGTCACTTGTATATAAAATAACTTGTTATGAAAAATCTTTAAATGCTTAAATAATTTGATATTACCATACAACGCAAGCCAATAATACCTGAAATTGCTCCATGAACTTGAAATCACCTATGTCGGCTAGATAAATTCCAAAACCCAACGACGCTAAATTCTGTAACCACACAGTCAACAACATTTCTTTCCGAGAATTTCCGCAATCATCAAATGAGGCAGAAGCCTGCAGGAAATTAGTATTCGTACAGTAGAATATCTGCGGAAATGTCCTGAAAAGGTTACAGGTAATTATTCAAAGCAACTGTTTCGGCAATGAAAATCTTGTTAAAAAATATATACTTGTTTTTGCAATGGCAAATATATGCGCATTTTTTACAGCTCCCGGAAACATTTCACAGTTTCCTTCTTGTGATGTAGACACTATGGAGGAAGAATAAAGAAATGTGAACAATTGCAATTGTAAAAAATAAACTGTAAATTGTTTGTAAATAAATGAAATAAAAAGCAACAAAAATTATATTTTAAAGAATATGCACTTATAGAGTTATGATGTCTAATGCTGTAGAAAGGGATACACCACTGTTGATATTGTAACTACATACACTTACACTCTTATGACGTCTAATGCTGTAGAAAGGGATACACCACTGCTGATATTGTACGGGGTTAATACTTCAGCTGAACAGTTGTAAAATATTTGGAGAATCTCTGCTTTGCATTCCATTGCGTAGGTAAATCCGCTTTTGATTGCTAAAATTCATATTTATTCATCGTAAAATAATAAAAGGATTGTTTGGTCTTCTCTGTAAAAAAAATCAATTCAATTGATTTATAATGTTAGAAAATAATGTTTTACTATAAGCTGTTTAACCCATGTGAAAAGTTAGACGATAATGCAAAGGACAATTCTTCGAAAACTTGTGCTAATTGAAACATTGAAACGCAAGTATTTTCAAAGGAAATTAAACATACTCATTAAAAGCCAAAGATGAACATTCGTCCCATCACAGATCGTGCTAAGTTTCTTCTCTACAGCTCTGGCCACCAATGGATACTGTTCTGGACATTCGGCTTCCAGCTCAGACATGCAATTCGAATATGTTTCGATAACAGTCTCGTTACTGAAATGTGCAGATTCTTCTTAGTCAAAACATTCAAAAGCAATTTAAATTGTTGGGAATAAAATTGTATACACTAATTTCCGATTTAGTCTAACAGATATTTAGTTAAGACAGAATTTGTTTTTTGCACTGTATAGTAAGACTGTACCTGCATATCCTCTGTATTTCTTGGAGAAGATCTTTTCCTGTTATGAAACCGTTTTCTTCGAAAGAAATTTCATAAAAACCTCTAGGCCTGCAAGAATACTCTTTCATCACAAAATCGATGTATCTAGTGCAGTTAAAAGATTCACCAGCCTAAGTGAAGTTCCAAGCATCTCCAAAAATGTATGGTAAGCTTATAAGCATTAATACCACTGCGGCAACTGTAATTAGAAAAGTCACATTGGCTTCATATAATATAAAACACGTTTTTTGTCCAAAGTTGAATTTGCTATGCGTTTGCCTTTCAGATTTTGATACCCAGAGATCCATTTTGTTTTGCTATCATACTGTTTCTTATAAGCTAAAACTTTGCCATAATTTAATAAGACATTGCTAGAATACATAACTTACAGTTTGCATCGAAATATAACACGTACCTGAATAATTCATTCTGTCGTTTTAGAATACGTCTTATTTTGCTGCTCTTTTATCGACAACTTCCAGGATGTCTGAAAAGAATACAAGCCTTTTTGAGAATATTGTTTTTTTTTTTTTTTCATAACCATTTTCGACAAACCGGATATCAAAATAGCATAATAGATGTAATCACGTTGACGTATCAAACATACATTATTGTAATTTAAGGTCAAAGTTACACATTAAATAATTGTTAAACGAGCAATCTTTACATCACAACGATCAATTTTGGTATTAAACAATTTCATTTCGGAAAGATAATACAAATAATGCATTGTAGATTTGGAAGATTACCCATTATTAGCTGAAATGGAATCAGTAACACTTTATTTATCCGTTTTCGTAATTGCTTTCAAGTTCACTTGGTTACAGTTAGGTGAAAATTGTCTATCAGATACGAAAATGACGGTCAAACAAAATGTTTAGTATTAATGCTTGTGAACAATCATACTTTAACAATTTATTCAGTGATTCTTTGTTATGAAATCAAGAACAATCTAAATTTCCATGAATATTAGAGGAAACCGATTTAAAAAAAAAACAAAAAAAAACAAAAAACAAAAAACAAAACAAAAAAAAAAAAAAACTTAAACCACAACATTGAAGAACAATTGTATTTTCCTTTGTATCACTAGGAATAATAACTTGAACGTTTTTTAAGTCAGTTGGAATACATTGATAAAAAGGTTCTTCTTGTGTGTTTTCTATTTATATCAATATCAAATGCCCCAGCTTAACTGCGTTTTCACAACACTAACTGCATGATTTTTTTACACAAAATTAACTGCACGATTTTTTACACAAAATTAACTGCATGATTTTTTTACGTAATACAACAAAATAGAAATGTAACAGAGGCGTAAATGATAAATTCATTTTCTGTACCGAAAAGAAAAACGAAATATGTGACGTTTTCAAAAAGATATTATTCTATAATTCTTTAATCTATTATTATTGTCAACAGTATCCATAAATTGATTAGGTAAGATTTTCTGTTAAGTTCAATATAAGGATTTACACACATTTAACGAACTCGGTGAGCTCAATAGCATTTTTTTTTCACCAGGATTTGACTTATTTCAGTTAAACGGCCATTAATAAAATGATGCATGTCCAAAGAATAGAAAGTGTCACTATAAGTTTCATGGTCATGATTTGTTAAGTTTTACAGGTTGCTGCTCCAAAGATTTGATTCGAACTTCCATGTTACCATCCTTTTAAAAACAATTATGATTCTTTTTGCGTCGATAGTTCGTGAGTTATGCAAAATAGTAAACTTCAAAGCAGTAGATACAATAATATGTGAGCTGATTTAGTGTGTTTTTTTGCTGATTGAGGGTAAAAATGCTTAATGTATGATGTTTGATGTATAATTTCAATTCCCGCTTCTCAACTAACTGGTCTTATTTTGCCTTTCGAATGAGACATGAACTCTAGGACTGAACATGTGAAAGAAACAGCAGGAGTGTCTTTTTGGGTGAAGGTCATATGGGTAACAGAAACCGATGGTTCAAAAATTACTGTTAACCACTTTTTATTCGCGAATGTGTAATTTTCGCAGAAATTTGCCAGTCATAAAAAACGTACGTGTAAGATAGCTGAATTCGGACTATATCCGTATACAAATAAAGTTCTTTATTCGTGGCTATTTCTACTTTTCAGCCAAGTTCAATTTGATTCTAATTTTTGAAATCAAGTAACTATTAACACGGCATTTTACATCCTGAAGTCTGTTTTATTCTATTTATGAATGGATTGTAAATAAATATAAAAACTGTTAAACTTTGTTTGTTCTTTTCATCGATTTAATGGGTATGACCGGTGGCCTCGCCATTGTTAATAAGGGAGGTAACAGTGTTTAAACTAGAAACAAAAGCACAGAAGATTTATCCTAGCAGGAAATGTATTCACAGAATAAGTACATGTACATGTAGGTAACGAATTTTTAAAAACGTCAAGTTCATGAAATCATTAAACCTTTTCATTTTTGGATTTGAACTTCCGGTTAACCTTCCGGCATTTTGAATTCGCGAGCTATAAATGACGCGAATTCATAGTTCCGCAAATAAATACAAATGTGGGATATTCCAAAAAATCGCAAAATGAAGACACTGCGAATTTAAAGTGGTTAACCGTAATTAAAAAGAAAAGATGTTTAGGCTGTTTCATATCCTGTTTTTCCCAATTAAATACATTTTTTAAAATCGAATTAGGACCGAATCTTAATGCATTACATTTATATATTTGATAGCCATTTATTTGTGTGTTCCTTTCTAGTCACATAACGTAGTACAAGACCTATGCATTATTTCAACATTTCAACAGATAAACAGTGTCTTCTTTCATCCATTCAGGGACGTATCAATATTGATGTTTTCAATAAGGATAAGAAATAGATTTGCTGGTAATATGTTTATCGTTGCAGAGTGTAACTGAAAGGGTTATGTATACTTTTGTTAGAACTAAACCACTATAGTGTCTTTAATCGAAAAATAATGGTTATGCATTTTTCTGCTACTCGTCGCATAGCATTTAAAAGTAGTGTTCTCGTGCTTAATTATGTTCTAAAAGTAATAATAGATATCATTCAATAAAGCTGAGTTATGTAAAAGAAAATCTCGTAAAAATTGCAAAAGCATAAGTTAGAAAATAATTACAATGGTCATATTCACTATATTCCCTTTGCCAAAAACTTTTTAATGTTAGAATCATCATGTCATACGGCATGGGAACTATAGAGGATACAACAGCCTAATTTACCCATGACATTTTATTTTCTGGCCATTTAAGTGATATAAGCCATGTTTTGTAGACTAACAATCGTTAACTAGAACATTGTCCCCGTTAACTGATAAGATTAAATAATTTCTCTTTTTGTTTGAATTATAAAAGCTTAAATTATATGTCAAATGCGACATAATGTAAATGGGCTTCAATTTTATTATCGCGGAAATTACGGCCTGATAATATACAGTCATAGTGTTAAAGTAAAGGTCACAGTTTCAAGTTGTTTTCAAATCAATGCATTTTCCTGATTTAGAAAGGGGAACGCAGTAATAGTTAACAACGTTGGCTTTATAGAAAAAAACTATTAGAAACATTAAAATAAATTAGTTTTGGATATATGTTAAATTTGTGTCAAATGATGTGACGCCTTTTAGTCTTTTTTAATGTCAGTTATTACATTCAGCCTTACATTTATCAATCTGAAGAATATAAACTTCAGACTTAAAAAAACGGATATCATCTTTTAATACAGACATACAAAAAAGGTAAAGACAATTACTTGTATATATATATATATATATATATATATATATATATATATATATATATATATATATATATAAAGGACAGAATAAAGTAACCTTCTATTTTATTGGAAAACCGGTTCTAAACAATACAAAAAATGTCACTTTAGGAGCAAATGGACAAGGCGTCTATCTACAAGTCCTTGGTCGAAATGACGGCCAAGATAAATTCAATGCAAACACAGTTAATGCTCAAAGACCAAATGGTTAACGTCATGCTCAACTCTCTGGAACAAGTAATATGTACAACATTACTGTATGAAACGACGCGTGTGTGCCTTTTGAACGGCTTGCTTTCTGTGTATTCGTGACAACATGAAAAAAAATACCTTTTCATGGGACTTCGGTCAAATAGGCTGCCGGAACTGAGGATAAAGAAACTGAAGAAGATATATTTCTATGCTTAATAACATCTTTATTCGATTTAAGACAAGCATTTTTTTAAACTGAAAACAGGACTGGATTTAATTAGCGATAAATATTGTGTGGATCTATTTAATTACAATATAACGACAATTGGTAAGTGTTATATAATTGAAAATGAAAACTAACGTCTTTGTTGGAGGATTTGAACGATCTGAAAATAAATATACATATGCATACAACGCAACGAAACTTTAAGGGTAGAAAATGCAGAGAGGCATAACTTAATTTATTTTAGTTTTTAGGTAAAATACCTATGTATAGGATATGTACTTCTATATGATTCTAATTTAAAGGAATGCTTGTTTTGAAAAAGAATTGTTACTTATTTTCTTTCTATCAATACAACGTTTTTCTGATTTAGAATTTATAGTTTAATGTATCTGAATTAAAATTGATTAATCAGACTCTATGTCATTTAAAGATGAAAGAAAAGAGACATAATTTATACAAAAGTGTGTTTAAAATGAAAGCAAGATTTCAATACACTTAAGTACGTTGTCAATACAGTCTAAGTACATTGCCTGAAATAGCATAATGAAAGAGGATCAAATTACGGAGTTTTTTTTCCTTAAGTCTTAGTAACCATAAGATTATTGTGTTTATTTTTTTAGTAATGATTGTCACCATGGTTTCAATGTTTTCTCCTGAGATACATGAAGAATCAGTCTCATCGTTCAAAGGTGATAGTCAGGGGGGGAAAAAATGAAGAGATTGTCACAGGGACATGTAGAAATAGAAGAGCTTCCTTGGTAACTAAGACCAATTCCCAAACCTTTAAAGTTTCCTATTTATAATAAAGCGAGACACAGAAATTTATCACCTGAACCTAAAAGTGTTATCAACGTTTTCTTTGAGATACGACCAATGATTAACATTTAATAAGCGAATCAGTATGTGTTATTTCCTTGTTCATGTAAATAGCTAATACGATAATTTCTACTATAACTTTCCTGGGTTTGTTGTATCCGGCCCACTAACGTACAGGGTGTTTAGAAATTTCAAAGACACTACTTAAACAGTGTTGCGATTTTTTAGGAGCGTTTTTTTTATCGATGCACTATTATGTCTATTTTGCTTTAAGTGTTACTGGAGAATTCTTTAAATTAGGAATGTTACTAAAACACAGTTTGTGTTTCATGCAAATGTGAGGGGTCAGGGATTCATCAATACAACAATACTGAAAAAACGTATCAAGATTTATCTAATATTTTTCATCATTTTTCTATTTTTATTTCTGTTATTTTATTAGTGAGCCAATTCACCTGACTTTATTTTTTCGTAAAGTGTTCTTTTTTTCAAAATCAAGTTGGTTTGAGGAGTATCATTTTAATAAAACTCCATTTGTTCTGAAGTTTTTTGTTGTAATGTAAATCTGTATCCCTACCACCACTTCAAATTGTTAGTGGTATTGAAGGAAATAAGTTATTGACGTAAATGTTTAATTTTAAAAGAATACGCTTGCCTTCAGATAATATAAGTACGTTTGATATTAGTAACACAATCACTTATTTTAATCTACATGAATCTACATGCTTCAAATTTCTTGTTACTCTGTTCGTATATTTTGATTAAAAGAGACTTGTATTCCATTTATATTTAATTACGCGTGATTTGCAGCCATTATACCGAGTATAAAAGCTGTGCTGAAAGTTTTGCTACACAAGATTGCCCAGCCCAGAAAGAACTCGCATTCGAAAACCTCATGGGGAAAATGGTTAATATTCAGTGAAAGGGACCTGGCATCGGAGTGGCTGCAGACAAGTGAGTAATAACTCTGTGTGTTGGATTTTTAAGACGAATTAATAAGTTTGAAGCATTAGCGGTGATGAGGAAATTGAATTACGACGGTTTGAATGTCATGTCATATGTGACCTTGACCTTAGATGATCATACTGATATCAAATGCGTGGGGTCATTTCATAGGTGTTTCGAAATGTATTCGTACAACAGAGCACGCGTTCAACAGATGTCCCTTTCTGAATGAATTGAGTTTTATGAATTGTAAGCATGTGGGTCTGTTTTTTATTTTGTTGTATGAAAGCATTATGAAGAATGAACATATAATAGGATAACAAATCTTCACATGTAAGGTAAATAATGCATTTTTTATAATGTTTAAAGTGGCTGCTCTCAGTAATAGCTTATACCTGTATTCTGAAACAATGAATAAATGAAAAACAAACTCTTTTTCATTAAAAAAACTTTCGTATATGATGCGAGTCAATTTTGAAATGATATGAAGTATGTGATGTAATTCTGTATGGATAGATAAAGCCGTATAATGGCGTATATATGTAAATGTATCAAAATATAGATAGATAACAAAATGCATATAAATAAATTAAAACAACATTGTAGATGAATTTCAACTCTACTCAAATGTCTGATTGGTGAGGCAGTCGGAAGAGCAGAGTACTTGGGCAAGAGTGTGGGACATCATTGCAGAGTGTGGGACATCATGGCAGAGTGTGGGACATCCTGGCAGAGTGTGGGACATCATGGCAGAGTGTGGGACATCATTGCAGAGTGTGGGACATCATTGCAGAGTGTGGGACATCATGGCAGAGCGTGGGACATCATGGCAGAGTGTGGGAAATCATGGCAGAGTGTGGGACATCATGGCAGAGTGTGGGACATCCTGGCAGAATGTGGGACACCATGGCAGAGTTTGGGACATCATGGCAGAGTTTGGGACATCCTGGCAGAATGTGGGACATCGTGGCAGAGTGTGGGACATTATGAGTGTGGGACATCATGGCAGAGTGTGGGAAATCATGACAGAGTTTGGGACATCATGGCAGAGTTTGGGACATTATGGCAGAGTGTGGGACATCCTGGCAGAATGCCCTTTTGGTGGATAGACTGAAGTCCTCATGTTACCAAGGTGCTGGACGCAGTCTTGGCCCCGAGAAAATTAAAATGCTTCAGGTATATGGTGAATTTATTGTTTTATTATTTTCATGATGATTAAGATAATGATAATGATGATGATAAAATGGGCTTATTGTCATTATAAATACGATAGATGCACCAAGTATTTGATAAAACGATACAGAAAATTATGATCCACGAAGTCTTGAACAGGAATTGAAAAAATATTATGCCTTTATTGGAGGCTCCGTGGTCCAGGGGTAGAGGGCAGGGCTCCGGATCCGAAGGTCGCGGGTTCGAATCCCGTCCGTGGCGAGATTCTCTCACGATCTTCACAAGTAAGAACTTGCATCGCAATCGATGTAAAATAAATGAGTCTAAACTAAACTTTATTGGTAGTTAATTACGTTGCAGGCGCGTATATGGAAAGGGAGTTGTGATGCAATATTTGCACACGCATATAATATATGCTATATAGTATTCTTTTCGGAACTACTCCTTGCATTAATGAAAAATGACTTTAAAGTTCCAAGAAAATGTTTCCTTTATCTTATATCTTTTGATTATTTTTAGCTTAGTTATAAGCTTTAGGTTTAAGAACCTTAATTAAACCTTAAGACACAACTTATGTAACAGTCAGAACATGCAAACACGTGAACAGGTATATAGCGTACATGTGTAAAGCGGATAACATTAAATAAAATAGAAGAGAAAGAACAATTTTTTAAATGATTAAGTTTCGATTTATGTACATATGGTGGGGATAGAATTGTTTAAGATTTTCTTTAATAATAATAAATATTTCATAACTTTAAAAAATATATTTTAGGAAATACAATGTTGAAACAATGGATAGTAACATAACCTCTAATAAACTAGGTGATGACGTTTTTTAACCAGAAAAAACATAAGCATTTCTTGATCTTGTATTAATTTCCCGACCACGTCATACACATACTCGCTTCTGTAATGAAATGGATTTTGATAGAAACTATGCCTTACTGATTAATGACTATCATTAACAAAAAATACATTTTTTTAGCATTATTGTATTTTGTGTTATTGATCATCCCTATACAAATCACGATGTAGTAACTCGCAGCTCAGTTGACTCCAACATTTGATGGCGATTGTTTGATAGCGAGTATCTAAGCATGCGGTATCAAACTATGAAGCAGATTCATGTATAGAAGAAAACAAATCAAACGATTTAAATTGAATTTACACCGAAGATATATATATATGTGTGTTTGTTTAATATATGTAGCTGGACATAACATAAGAGTTCATCCATTAATATTCTTGAACAGGGAGGTATGTCATTTGGGCAAAAAGGTAAAAAGAAAAGATAATAGTATGAATTATTATCTGATAAGATAACACTTGAAAAACAGGTTAATGCGGTACAAATAGCATCAGTCTGATAAACTGAACAATGCTTGAATGTGACGGAAGTTAAACAATTCATACCAATGAAAAGATACCTATATATTACTGAATCGTCAGTTGCCAGTACAGACGCCGTCAACGATGCCACAGTTCCCAGAAGCGGGGAGCTACAGCATATAGCGAAGGCGTTCGCACTGAGTGTGGCCTATGGAGCGAATATTGGAGGTCTCGCCTCGGTGACAGGCGCTCCTTCAAACCAGGTGTTCAAACAACAAGCTGAAAACGGTGGAAAAAAGAAACAACGCAATATATATTGTAAAATTTATAGTTTTATATGATTTGCTTATGTGTGATTTTTTGTTTTTGTTTTTTTTTATATAAAAAGGAAAGATTTTCAGGGATTAGATACATGTTCATGAAAGTTAGTATGGCTGCCAGTTTTTAGCTAACCTGAGCATGAAGTGCTCATGGGTGAGCAATTATGCAAAGTGGATCTCCGGCGTCCGTCGTCAACTTGTTCTTTAAACGACACCTCCACTCAAACCCTTGGACCAAACTTCACAAAAATGTTCCCTGGTTCCCTGGATGATCCTCCATCAAAATTAATTAAAGATCTTTAAAAATCTTCTAATTAAAATCTCAAAGGTTAAGAGTTCAGATATTTGTTAAAAAGTCTAGTGGATCTCTACCAAACCTGTCCAAATTATGCACCTTAGCTCAAACTTGATATGTATAAAACTTTGAAAATTGTTTTAAGATTTTTTGATGCATACACTGGATCAGAGCAGACCTTTCCTTTGCACTCGTATCATATAGTGTCAGATATAAGTTCGTACATTTCAACAATATTCTAAATCTTCTTCCTAATATGTGTCTGATTCAACACCATGCATAGGCGTCAAGTAAAAGCAATATTCTTAAATTTATTTTAGAATAACTGTGTTATGTACCACAATATTTACGCTTTTTCTTCTTGTTCCGTTTTACAGTACCATGGCTCTGTAGTTCATATAAATAATCACTATACAGAATCACCATTTCAAAGTTTTCAATTCAATGTTTTGATAACTTTCAAATGCTTTGTGTATCTGCATAAATATATTTTGGCGGGTATCAATTATAATATTACAGAAAAGAGAAAGAAAAATAAATAAAATCTATTCTCCGTCGTTATTGAACATTCAAAAGACGTGTGGAATTCAAACACAGCTGCATTCAAGTCCCCAGCTTAGTTGGAGTTGGGTACGAAGCCCAAAGAAAATGATAAATATCTAGATGTGGTCGAATACCGAGCCAATCAAACTGGCATAGTGGGAATTCAATCCAAGGTGAGTATTCGTTTGGTTGAATACCCAACTCACAGCTGACTGGAAATCAGCTTGGTTTGAATGTCCAGTAATGAAGTCCCGTCTTACAGCTAGCTTAAACATGTACGGTTATTAAGGTTTTCTAGATGGCAGATCTCTTGGAAACTATCACTCGCTGCTTCTAACCGTATTGAATGCTAACCTATTTAATTTGGCATTGACGGTTTGACCCATTTAATAAACATTTTTTTTTATTGTTGTTAACCCGTTACGCCTAATTTTAACTGTCATTTTTGTAAACGGACAATTTTGCGGCAACACTGCCGGTGGTTTTGGTCGATTTTTTTCTGTTAAAATATATATTCATCTTCGATTTCCTCTGAACATCTACAGTACATATATTTAATTACTATTCTAGTAAAAAAAACTTTTTAAAACCTAAAGTGTATTTGCCATTTATTTCACAGTTAGACTGGAAACACTTTCCGCGGTGAAATGTCGCATGACGTCACCGTAAAAATAATCATGCCGTGAAAACTGGTAGGAAAATCACTGTATCTTACCGGTAATGATGGAGTTCATTTATATGAAATGGAATTATTTTTCTAATGTACGGTTTTTGATGTATTTAATCAAGAGTAAATAAAATATTCCCGACAAAACGACAGAAATCCCGATACCTGTGTCAGTGTAGCTAATGTTTACCTATGCACCGTTGACCTCTTTCCAGCCATTCATAAATGGCCGACCTTATAGCCGATGAGCGTTGCTATTGAAATTTAAGTCAAGTGTGATATCTTAAATTGTTTATTGAAAAATGGCATTTCGGGAACTTGTATAAAAAATTGTTTCTCTAAACGTTAATGTTGATCATTTCTCCAAAATATGCTAATTATCATCCCAACGACTTTTAAATGGGCATTGTCCTTGCATAGAAATGAACTTGTGTTTGGACTTAAAAAAAAAGAGAGATCGCCTGTCAGAAATTTTCTCGATGTCTCTTCGACAAGTCTGATAAGTTGGACTAATTGAATACAGGCTATAAGGAGAACTGCTCTAGGAGGCAAAATACTATGTCTTGTATACGACAGTATTTTTTAACCAAATAATCTTTAAACAGTTCGATTGACAGAGTTAAGGAATTTAAATCAAGTAATGATTGATAAAATAACACATTTGGTTACCTACTTCGTAACTGATTATTAGAGAGTACGAATGTTTGCTTAGCTCTCAAATTTTATCATGCAGACGTGCGTTTGGTTAGCAGCTTAACACCTAAAATAGATACACACAATCTAGCATAAAGAAATTCTTTGTATCGTTGCCTTGAATGTAAAGAGACGCCCTTGTGATCACCGTTTACATGTATTTTATATCTTTAACAAATTCGCATAAATGGTCCATGGTACGGCATAGAACATTATTTTCCACAAGCTGAAAAGGGGTATTTTTGAGATAAGACTTTTTTGGAGATTTTGAAAGGTCAAAATGACTTAATTTAGCTTTATTAAAGCAAAAATGAAAACAAAAATAGTTTGAACACGGTTTGCTTTCTTGAACAAATTAATACGTAAACTGGCTTGCAAATAAGGTATCGGGTTTTGCTTAAAGAGTTAGTGTCACACAGAAAGGTTAATATAATATCCTCTGCACTGGACTGATGGTACAAAGACTGGACTTTTGCACTGAAAAATGAGAAAAATGCAAAAGTTTATGTAATGAGATAGTATTGTGTGATGCATTTACCATCCATGTCACTTTAAACCGTCTGTTTACCTAAACATATCCATGCGAAAGCAATAATCACGTGATGCATAAGGTCAAGGTCATGCTCGTCGAACCAGCGCAAGTCGTCAACTTATGTTAATTTTTTACAGACATTGCGCTACCTTGAAATGTTCTTTCTTCTTTTATCAAATCGCCTAGAAGTTGCGGACTGACCATGAATGTCAGTTCTGTACCCGGCGTCAGCGGTTCCACTTGAGTAAAGACATGACTGAAGTCAGAAAAAGAGGATAGTGCATAGGATCTTTACGAATAGATCTATATGACGTAACTGGTCGATTATTTACACTTAATTTTCATTTTGTACGTAAGAGATCGCAAACGCTGATACCCAACCATTACAAATGCAGTTGCTGTGTTATTCAGTGAAACTTGACTCCATAACTGACACGAACGCCTAATTACAAATGACATGTAATATTGAAGTTAGTTGTTGCTGCATGACCAAGAACTGCTAACCAGGCAACTTCTATTTAGTGCATTTAGGTTAACATCTTTGTATACGATGAACTGAGTAACTGCACTTATTTTGCATTTTGTTAAATCATGCCAAAATGCTTGCATATTAGTACTATTTTAAACAAATAGCTGTAATTGTAAATAAAAGCAAGAGGGTATAGTTATCATTACTTTTGTTCCTCAGTCTTGGGGTCTTGGATTTTGTTCAAAATCTTTACTTTTTCTTTATCCTCTTCCTGTCCTATACATTAACTATATACACAAAAAAATATAATGCATCTGTACGGTTATCTGTCATGAACCTAACAGTTTCATCACTGAAGAAGAAATTGATATGTACATACGAATAATATGACAAATATGTGTGTGAAGTTAGCTATGAGATGGGAGTTTGGCATTGGACATTCAAACCAAGCTGCATTCAAAATACCGGCTGACTAGGAACTGGCTATTCAGTCCAAAGAAAGAGTTATATAGTAGACTTCCCTGCCAGCTGTGAGTTATCTACTCATAAATAAACGATCGACTTGATGGGATTTCGACCAATGCTAGGTGTTATTTTCGGTTGATATCCAACTTCTAGCTGATTGAAAATTCAAAATTCGACAACAGCTGGGCATTGGATGTCTAATTCCCTATTCCCACCTCATACTATGACTCGTATGTGAATGTATTCTTAAACGAAATAAACTTGATAACTGTTCAATTAACAGTGATTAAACATGACTGATTTAATAACATAATTCCTTTCTTTATAATTGATTACCAGTGAGTACGAATGTTTGCTTTGCTTTTTTATCATTCAGACTTGAAATAGATACACATAACTAGCATAAAGAAATGCTTTGTATCGTTGCCTTGAAACCAAACGTGTCTTTGTATACAGACGCCCTTGAGGCATTTTATATTTTAACCAAACGCATAAAAATGTTGCTTTAAACGGCAGAGAACATTGACTTTCACAAGCTAGCTGAAAAGTATTTTTGAGATATACTATTTTTAGAGTTTTTGTGAAGGTCAAGATGTCTTAATCTAGCTTATTTAAGGCAAAAATGAAAAAAGAAGGTTATACACGGTTTGCTGTTTTCAGTCAAATGAAATTTGCAGATTAGATCGCAAATGCGGTACAAAGACACCTTAATTCTCTATAAATGTTAGCCATGCATTTTTTAAAAGTCGTTTTTATTATGTATGCGTTTTGAAAATAATGTTCAAGACTCGGCTAGATTCTTGTTATGGAATAATTTTCTACGCGAAGCAAATTGAAATACAACATAATAAAGATTACCACTTGTAAAAGACATTTACTTAAATGTTTAATCAACATAAGTGTTATTGATTAGGCTCAAAGCTCTGCAGACTTGCTTAGGTAAAAGCGAGTTTTTGCAAACAGCGAAAAGTATCGATTACGAACTTAAGTATGTTTCATGAGATTTGTGAAGTTAGCGGCCTAGCGGCCTGGCGGCGTGAAGTTAGCGGCCTGGCGGCGTGAAGTTAGCGGCCTGGCGGCGTGAAGTTAGCGGCCTGGCGGCCTAGCGGCGTGAAGATGGCTGCCTTTATCACAATTTAGGTTGATCTTAAAAACGGATTGAAATCTTAACTTAATCATCAACTGAAATGTAATTTACAAAGAGTACATGGGAGTAAATGTACAAAGAGATTCCGAGTCGTCTTTGCAGATAAGCTAGAACTTTGTTAAATAATTTATTTTAAAAAATAAAAGCTAAATCATGTCGATAACTTTCTTATACACCCCTGCAATTTACATTATATGCTGCAAAAATAGATTTCAATCCGTTTTTAAGATCAACCTAAATTGTGATAAAGGCAGCCATCTTCACGCCGCTAGGCCGCCAGGCCGCTAACTTCACGCCGCCAGGCCGCTAACTTCACGCCGCCAGGCCGCTAGGCCACCAGGCCGCTAACTTCACGCCGCCAGGCCGCTAGGCCGCTAACTTCACAAATCTTGTTTCATGACAAAATATAAATTACCAGTTTTCAAAATGTATCCCAGCATTCTTCATGAAGGTAATTTTGACACGTGTTGTCCCGCTGAATGCAAGAATTTGAGTCTGTTGGTTACAGTGGGATAACGATTTACGCGTAAATGTTACTTTAACTTGGTTATTACACAGTCATGAGTTTTAAGGGATCACACGCGCATTGCAAGTGTATTTTGCATTTTCATTCTAGTATTATACTTCATTTGCAACATACTTGATCCTTGTCACCTGAAGCTCAACATTATGTTTGTACAATTAACTTCTGTGAATCTGTGTTTCCATAAATTTAGAGATGAATTAAAAAATCACTAGAATAGTTTAATACGTTCACACGGGTCCGATATTGTAACATCATTCAAATCAATACATCACGGAAGTTAAAACCGATCCTATCTTGATAAAAGACTAGCGGAAACAATTTGCGACAATTTACAATTTTAACGGCATTCTTCAATGACTAGTGTATTACTAGGTGCTTTTATCAACGCGTTGTGATGCAATACACACAAACACAACGCATGTGTCAATCATTTTACACGCTGCTTTATCCATTTATCTCAGAATCAAAGCAAATGTTATCTTTTATGCGAAGAAGAAAAGAAAGATAAAAATCGACTGTAAAACAACTACTTTGTAGCAACCTGAATACTTGTTATTTGAAAAGTTACAAGAAAAAGGGAAAAAGAATATTAGACGGGATTTTTTTGTCTTCCTGTGTTTCCTGTGTAAACGATTATCATATACACAGCAATAAAGGAAATAGTTGGGGGAAAAATGGGCATGACAAAATTATAACGAAAGATGTACATGAATAGTATTACTGTTTGAACTGCGTTTCTGTGCCAGTTTATTATCATGGCTTTCGTGAAGACATTTACCCGACGACGTCATTCTCTGTTAGTTTTTTGTTACGTTCCTGTTGGCTTAATGCAGAAAATGAATGTTATGTGGTATCAATATTATATGTTTAACCTGATTCCATAAAACAGATAAATGATTTATACGCGGCTATGTCTTTACATTCTTCGAAGAAAGACAATGATAAAGGCTAAACCAAGACACTTATAATACGTATTCAATGGGTTTTACGGCTGGTTCAATCAAGACAAGCCGTTACAGCTGTGCCGTCTGATCATGGTATACTTTTTTCCCTTTCTGTCAGTAAAGCTTTAATACGTAAAGAATTTATGGGTCAGTCTAAGTTAAATGATGGACAAGTCTTGATTTGATAATGTGAACCTTGACCCCTGACATTTAAAAAATAACAAATGAAACATTATGAATATTTTTGCAATATGCCACCATTTACGATTTGATTTTATTATAAAAAATATGAAAAAAAATCATTTATACTTTAAAATAAGGGACTAACAATTTCAAACTTAAAAGGTGGAAGACTAGCGCATTGTCACAGAACATAACGCAAGTATACAATGGGCATAAATGCATTTGAATTATAAGACGAGTGTCAATTCATTTGGCTGTCTGGATTCTATAATGCTACTTTACAAGTGAAATATTGATATGAACTAAAATGGGGGCTTTATGAAGACAACCAAAACTTGTTTGACTGTAGTACGTTTTACAATTATCTAATACTAGCACGTGGATCTCATATACTGGGTAAAATATATGTCCTTGATTCAATGTCAGTTGGCAGCTTAGTAACAATGGACGCGTCTCGCTGACAGAGATCCCAGATTAGCACTCTGCACAGGCGTTTCAGTGGCCACACCTCTTTTGCTCTTTCCGTCAACTCTTTTTGTGCCATTTGAACATATTTTTTCATGTGGTGTGGAGGTTTGGAAAAGTCTTTGTTAAGTATACTTAACGTTTCCTTCACACACTGACGAGTCATGAACAGGGATAATCCTAGCATTGTCTTCACATTTTCCGTGTGGTCGTCTGGTTTTGAGTAAGAACTTAGTTCTTTCAGTTCTGACAACAAAATGTCAAAAAACGTGTTGATGACGTATTTTCCGTTTTCTTCTTTGGCATTCGGGTCTGCTCCTTGTCTGAGAAGATACTTAAATATGTCAGGGTCGACCCCAAGTTTGACAGAGCTTTTAGCAAACTGGTGAAGGACTGTACCGTATCTGCTACTACCTTTATCTCCAAGTCGACCTACGGCATTTATTCTAGCTTTGTTTTGAATCAAAACTTCTGCCATTTGAACAATAAATCTTACTCCTAGTGCTTTTGATTCAAGGTATTCGGAAAATATTTCCACAGTTTCCAGAAGACAGTGCATTGCAGAACTATACGACATTCGGCCATGTTCGGTTTTAATCCCCCTTGCGTTTAGCTTCCGTTCTTGTTCTGCCTCGTCAAAATTAGGATCTGAACCTGCCTCTATGAGAATGCGTAAGCACATGACGTAATGTCTCGTATTGACGTAATCATGAACGCAAACTGAGTTTTTGATTAGGCTATACATTGGATACGTGTTGGGTGGAATCACAGCTTTAACGTTGTATTTGTGTTTCACGAGAATTTGCGTTACTTCCGGTAAGCGTCTATAACCTTCTGTTCCAAACTGATTTGTCTGACTAAATGTATACAACATATGATAAAAGTTTTTCTTCCCAAACATATCATCCGTTTTCACTTTCTGTTTCAATAAAAGGTCCAGGCACTGAGCACTGGCTTTCATTAAAGATACTTCGATAGCTTTTTTGATGTCGTCTGCTTTTGGCTTGTCTTTTTTGAGAATGAGCTGCAATGAAAGAACTGACTGGGGTATACAGGCTAGCGCCACGTAGGGATAGTCGGCGAAGTCTGGGTGGTCTTTGATAACACACTGCGTCAAAATCGTTTTCACACAATGAAGATGGCCTGCTTCTGCGGCTACGTCTATTGGTGAAATCTGAAGGGACGAAAGAAAGGAAGTGAAAAAATAATAGCATACATTCAAATACAGATAAATATTTATATTGTGTTGATATTATTTTGTTTTATACAATGCCACATATCAGTTCGTGAGTGTTGTTTCCTATTGTATTGTTACTTGGGTCTAGGGACATGCTTTTATACCAGTAAAACGTATAATAAAACGTAAGATAAAATTGATCTAAAAACAAGCGAAGCGACCAGAAAAATGCAAAATACTAACTAAAACCATTTCCTATTAGTAGCATTTATTTTACCTAATGTTAACTTGGGCATTTTTTTCTAATACTGATTCAAGGTTTAATTTACAAGTTAAACACAAGCGTCGAATTACGTTATTCAATAAACTTCTAACTACTGGAAGAAAATATGAAATACAAATGCCTGTGACTGATCACAAAATTTAAATCAGGCTAAAATCTAAACACCTATTTAATTCAGTAAAAATTCAAAATGGTATAAAAGGCTTCATCAGTTCGAATTCTGCTTCTTTTCCATGTTAATGAAAAACCTTACCTCTCTTCGTCTCTCTGTGACGCCATTACCATTTGGATCATAGGTGATTTTCTTGCTTGGTCTGTTGTCATCCTTGCGGTACTGAAGGATGATGTTCAAACAAGTACGATGACCCAGATAGCACGCCAGATGTGCGTAAAGGTTAGAGAGGGGCTCGAATGGTGCCTAAGTAATAAATTATATGCTATACGATTTAAGGTTATTTAACCCTGATTTGAAATGTTTCATGTCTCTGTGTAACTCGAGATAATCGCTAAGCTGAAGAAAATGAATTTAAAGTAGAATTGAACTGATATATGATAACATAAAAGAGACTAGGGATAAGACAAAGTTGTTCAAACATTTTGTAGACTCAGTGAACTGAAATAACGCATAGAATATCAAATTTTATACATTCATCAACTATATGTATACACATAAATCCTAGGAAATGAACAACTTATCAATTTAATTATTGAATATTGAAAGTTTACCTGAAAATATCCATGTGAAAGCAAGTACTCTGTTGCTTCAGGATTATTTAGGATAATCACGTGATGCATAAGGTCAAGGTTATTGGCATCCAGCCAGCGCATGACGTCATCTTTTGTTGTCTGTCCAAGACATTGCGCTGCCTTGAAAGGTTCTTCCTTCTTTTTAAGACCATCGAGAAATTGTCTTAATAACCTTGCTTGTCAAGTTCTGAAGCTGGCTTTCGCGGTTCAACTTGGCTGAAGACAGAAAATAGTGCCCTGAATTTATAGATATATTCAGAATAATGACATTTGTTGATTTCAGAAAGAAATAACAGTTCCAAAACCACTCTGCGTCATGTTAAAGTTATTTGCGTGTTATGTTGACATTTGAATATAAAGAACCGTTTGAACAAACGCTTCAGCTAAGCATACTCATAACATTCAATTCATCCGTACATTAGACATTAAAAATCACGAACGCTGATGTATAACAATCACGTAGGTTGTTAATTAGATAAACAATAGCAACTGGTTCCAGTAAATGGCTGTTTCTTTTCAATTACAGATGATATTTCAGTGTTATGCTCTGATAAAAGGAATTGCACTTAGTTAACGCCATATTAGATGTAGAAAACGCTGAATGAAACATTTTCATTCAGGTAAACAGGTTGTTTATAAACAAAACAGGTAACCAACCACACTCGATGGTGCAAACGCGTGTTTACGTGTGCTTCAGCTGACAATGTGGCCTTTTGACCATATAGTGACCTCCCTGTCAGCTCCAAACATATAGCGGAACGAAATGGTGTGTACTATTTCTTATATATACGTACATTTTTTCAACTTAATTTCTGAAGCAAGACTGGAAAATATATAATAAACTTTTGGAACATTTAGTCAGCACGTGTATGTAAAATACTGCTTTGTAAATATGGCATTGCAAGGTTAAAAACAACTAAATCCCCAGTGTTCCACTAAATTAAAAACCGGCCACTAATTGGGTCTGCTAAATCAAAACCCTCACACCACGTTGATTTATGGACCTCCTTTTATGTATATGCCTTTCAAGAAGTTACCGATCCATTCTGTTATCGTTCACATAGCCAAGATTTTTTTAGAAGCACATGGTGTACTAGTATGCTAGTACCCCAACCACCGATTATTTCCGAAATGTCTGTAATCTCGCGAAATATCTCAAAAATGTAACACATTTTTAATCATGTACTGAGTGAATTCTTCTTTTTACACTAATCGTTAAAAGTCTTCGCAAGAAAAGACGTACACAAAATATTCATATAATAAACGTGTAAGTACTACCATCAGTCTCTTGAAATCCTTTTTCTTTAAAATAAAAAACGCGATCCTTGCTGAGGCTGGCTCCCTAACAAAGACCAGCTGCCATGTTTATGACAGATGAATCAAAAGATATTTACAGACGATACAATGTTTAAGTTGTCAACGTGGTCTGCAACCTTACATACAAGGAAAATATATGTTGGACAGTAAGTCGGGATTTCTGCCGAGATGACAGAATTTTGAAAGCAAAATGTACGCATGCTGCTTCTAAATGGATTAATTACAGATTTTGAAGTAAATTATTCTAGTCAAGGAGGTCAGAGCATCAAGTCAGAACTGTCAAAAGCATCATGTCACGGACGTCAGAGCATCAAGTTAAGACGTCATAGCATTCAAGTCAAGGGCCTCAGCGCATCCAGTCAAGAACGTCAGCAGCATCAAGTCTAGGACGTCACAGCATCAATGTCTAGGACGTCAAGTCTAGAGCATCATAAGTCAAGTCTCAGGCAACGTCAAGACTCACAGCATCAATGTCTAGGACGTCACAGCATCAAGTCTAGAACGTCACAGCATCAAGTCTAGGATGTCACAGCATCAAGTCATGGACGTCTCAGCATCAAGTCAAGGACTCACAGCATCAAGTCAAGGACGTCAGAGCATCAAATCAAGGAGGTCAGAGCATCAAGTCAAGGACGTCAGAGCATCAAGTCATGGAAGTCAGAACATCAAGTCAAAGACGTCAGAGCAACAAGTCAATGACGTCAAAGCACCAAGTCAAGGAGGTCAGAGCATCAAGTCAAGGACGTCAGTGCATTAAGTGAAGGAGTTCAGAGCAATAAACTGTAGTAATTGAAAGGCCCTTTAGAAAAATGTTCTCTATTAAAAGACTTGTAAACTGGTTAATTATCTACGTTATAATTGATAGCAATAGAGTTTGACTTTCTGAAACAATTTTTTATTTTTATCATACAAATATATTTATGATCTTAACTAAGCTCATGGCATTGATTTGATCCACACAGTTAAAACAAAGACATGTATTGTAAATTACGTCAAAAAGGCTTGTCACTTGTCGCCTTGTGATCGCGGTTTACCTTTTTCGTATATTTTTGCCAGCTTCGTATAAAGATCTTTTGTAATTGCAGAAACGTTTTTTTTTAACACTTAATTACGCTTGACAGAAAAATCGAATGTGTACAAAAGAATTATAGGTATCTTAAGCTGATATAAATTCGTTTTTCTTAAGTAGATTATAATGTTCACAGCTGTATATTTTGTTTTCAGTGTTGAAACAAAGTAAAATATCAACCAAGTGTGAAATCTGACAGATTTAAACCATAATATTGTTTTTGCAAAGTTCATTGTGACTGAAACTAATATAATTCAGGCGAGAGTAAAACTTCTTAAAGTAAATATAGTTTGCCGTAATATTTGAGATTCGTTGCCAATCCGGTACAAAGACTCTTTAATCCTTTTCTTCAAGATATGATATAATTTTGCTATATTTCTAGAGCTAACCTGCCTTAAACAATATCCAAAACGCCTTGTTCTTTACGTGATATAAATGTGATATGAATGTGACATCACTTTTCAAGAGTTTTAACAACAACCGACAGGCTACTTATATAAGGCCTGTGCAGATAATGTAAATGTAATACACATTTCTTTTCAAATTCACTTTTTTGACCCATCTCTAATTGTATTTTTATGTCATTTTCCCGCTCCATGATCAGGAGTCAGGGCATGTCGATCTAAAATTAATCAAATCTTAGATTTTTCATTACTTTCACTGAAAAGTGATAAGCGTAATGTACCCAAAAAGGATTATCAATGACACCAAAAAACTTTTCCTGTCATACAAAATTTACTTTTATGTCGAAATGGAATGTGAGTCAGAATTCTTTGAGAGTCTTTATTTCAAACGCAGACAAAAGCTCTAAGCGTTGGTTATGTAAAGAGTGAAAATGTAAGGCGAGCGCAGATTTTCTGAACAGGATAAGACGAATGCAAATACTCAATAGAGACAGAGAGTACACAATACTAGAAATAGAAAAAAGACAGATGAAAACACTCGAAACAGGAACATCCGAGTGAAAACACTCGAAACAGTGACACTCGGGTGACAACACTAGAAACCGGAAAATCCGAGTGAAAATACTCGAAACAGGAAAATCCAAATGAAAAAAAAATGAAAAGTTGTATAAAAACATTCATTGTACGACATGCAACTTAAAATACACCGATTGGAAGTGAAATAAAACACTCGATTGATGTAATTTTTGCATAAAAATTACTCTACTAAGACAATAATCAGTTAAAAAAAAATCCAGGAATCATTATATCGATTAACAATAATATTCTAAAATTGTATTTCTTAGTCAGTTCTTTTTATCTTTGATGGAATAAAATAAATAAATTTCGTATACAGCAGAAAAGAGAAATTCCTTTTGTTACACATATAAATCTGAGGAAATTATTAAAGTAAAACAATTTACCTTTCCTGGAGTGTCTCTGTCTTGTATCTTGAATACATCCTTCAGATTCTCACAAACTTTTTCATCCAGACATTTCTTTTCCAACACTCTAAAGTCAATAAATCACAATAGTATATTTTCAGAATAAAGTCGACTATCTTAATATAGTCCTTAATCATAAATTGTCGTGTCGAAATACAATGCGGATATGTTTTGGAATGTGCGAAACGTAAGAAAAAGTCATTAAATCAAGTTAATTCATTAAACATCTCGAATTCAAACGCGAACAACCGAAATGTAATATAATATTATATTCATCGAAATCAATATTCTGTACCCTCTCGTTTATTGAAACCCACATAATTACCGATTTAAATACAAAAGCCTTGCACCACTTTTGATTTTGGGCTGTAAAGATTTGAATAGTTTGTGTACAAGCGATTAAAGGGTTAATACTTCGCCTTATTGCCACTGTTTTTATGGGCCTTCTACCCACTTGAAGTCAATACAATGTTTGAATTGTCCGTACTTACCTAAACTACGGTAGCGTAAAAAGGCAATGAGACTAAATCAGATTTCAGAAATATGCTATAGGTTTTTGGTTTAGTTTTCTATTTAACTTATTACAAGGTGAGATAGTCGAACAATATATCTGAATAAGTACCCTGCACACGCCTTTGCCTTAAAACAATTACTAGCCCGGTCTCTTAACTCCTTTCAACGCGGTTTAAATTTTAATTATTCTGCTTAAGATGTCAATATATCAAAGGAGAGATGTTGCTGATATTTGAAATATATTTCTCAATACATCTTGCTGCAACATTAAAAGGTGTCCCTTCTTGTAAGCCATACTTAATCACGTTCAGTTAAATCTATTTTTTGTAAAAAAAATAAATCTTACTTGTAAATAAGATAAAGTCGACATGATTGAGATATTGCCTTTTTCATTAAAGTTAAAATATAACTTATTTTTCAACCCAGCTGTCACATTGTAAAGGAGTTTGTAAAAGCGACCTCTTTTTAAGGTAAACCTGATAACGCTTTAGGCGCGAAAGAAAGCAAAGGTGTACTTAAATTTGATTATAAATTTGGATTTCATGGACCGTGGATGAAAAGAAATAAATTCAGTCCTCTGGTGTTAATCATACGTCGTAATTTTCTTTATACACGTGCATTTGTGTTTGCACATGCAACTACTTTAACTGTTTAAACAGAAACTTGTATTTCCAACACTGACCTGTTAGCATGTTCTCTTTCCCCAAGAATTAGAATCATATTCTATTGAAAAAGTCACAAAAAAATGATTATATAAATAAAAAGATTCAAGTGTCCACATTTTGTCTGGATTTTTCGCGTCTGCATTTTTGAGCAAATATCTCAATTCAAAAACTACTTGAAAAAAAAACACACAACAAGAGGGTTTTAATCTTTTTTTCAGTTGAGTGTATGAAACTAAAGACATTTATGCAAACATAAAGCAAAGACTCTTTGTGTGGTTTAATGTGAAATTGGAGATACGAAAGTGCTTTTGAAAACTTATTATGCCTATGATGTTATCACGAATTACGATTAAGGTCAAGTAACTTAAACAAATATGTACACGTACACATGTATTTTATTATGTCCTACATTAACTAGACTATCACGTGACATATACCCCAAAACATACTAAACTATCAGTATAAGTGTTATATCCCAGGTATACTAGACTATCACTATAAGTGATAAATGCCCCAGGCATACAAAACTATCACTATACGTGACCTATGGCCAAGGCCAGTCTAAGGACATACATTTCTTCAAAGATGGTGAGCCGAACAGGAGAGATCGTGTTTGCAAACATTGCGCTATCTTTTCATCTGATAAGACACAAGTCGGGTGGGCAGATGCCGATAGGCCGTATTTTTATGGTATCGGTAGTGTTGTTCTATGGGTCATAACTTTGTTTATTTAACACAGATTTATGAAAGCTTTGTATCAAAGAAAAGGTAGTTAATTTAACAATTTATTCATTTACACACTTTTTATTTATATATTAGAATGAACGAAACTATGAAGACTTAACTTACACTATTTTTCTAAATAGTTTTCGCGACACATAGCCAGACCCAACATTTTTCTACCAAACAACCAAGACACAAGCCTGTTAGGTGTTTTGTAACAAATCATATTATTCCTCTAAACATATTCATTAATTTAAGATACATTTTAGCGACATTTTACATTTCAGAGATACTTCTATTTTAATTTTTGACTAATTTTGAAAATACTTTCAATCTATTCTTGTACGAATTACACGTAATGGATTTTTCTTTTCTTGTGCTGGCTGCTCTACGAGGTAACCTTTACGGAAGAGTCCGATGGTGTCCGAGTTTGCACGATTGACGTTTATGTCATTCTGCTTATAAACTATTATTTTTTATAAGCAACTTTGAACAATACTTATTTTATTACAGTAGTGTCGGGGACACAGACAATTGGACCAATGTAAGTTTCCTAAATTCCATTTAAAAGCAATAGGGGACAGACTCCCGTGAATTAAGTTCAACCAAACTAAGAAACAGCAAATACCATTATGTAAAAAAAACACGTTTTTTTCTGTCAGCATCTTGCATTTTGATTTTTTGTTCGAATTCACTAAGGCAGGTTGAAGTTTTTTAAATGACATACCGCTGTCAGGCATGTTAATGATTTATGAGGTAATCAAGTCACATCATTGTTTTTGAACAAGAGTATTTTATGCCATCTCAAGATCTGATATCATTGAAAGAAAGTAAAAAATCTATTAGTGAAAAAAAAACGTTGTTAGAGGAAAAGCTTATAAGGATGAAAAAACTTACAGATGGTTTGTTGTCTTAATAATCACCCATCCTTTTCCAAAACTTCCTTATTTTCAAATAATCACAATCAATATTTCTGTCATTAGAAGGCTATTTAAACCATTGACAAAGGACACGCATTTAACTACGGTATTCATACGCGACACATCGATGTGTATTTCAGGGAATTTGTTGTTAATTTCCAAAGTTAAATATAGCACACTGACGTTTAGATCATTTGTACCTTCCGATTGATTTTTATTAGCTGATATTTTAAGTACGGAGATATTTTCACAGTATTGGAATTTTAATGAATTGTCCGTATTATGTTAAAGCATAAAATGCATTTTTAAAATAAAAAGATAAAATCAAAAAGACTATACGCCTTAACATATTTATGAAATGATGTAATACCTTTTTATCCATTTATCTTCTCCAATATTTTTGCCAATGTTTGGCAGTTTTCTTTAGTTTATTTGCATTGAATTAGATGTAATCTTTCCGATTTTAAGGGTTTATATAACTTTGTGTCAAAATAGATAAAGTTCAGACTAATAATTCATTAATCTTAAAAAGGAACGGAGTAAATGAATAATGCCCGTCATAGTCAGTCTTAAATCTTGGGTTAGGAAACAGTCTATAAAATTTCCGTCAATTAATCAGTTCACATAGCTGGCTGATTGATTAATGGTACTTCATTTTGAAAATTAGCGAACACTCTTAAAGAATTCATTTACCGTTCCCTACATGTTGTAGGGCAAACATGATGCAAAAACTTACAGAGACAGACTCTAAAATTTAGAGAAATTTTATTTAAATTAAAACCGTGTAAACGTTAATGATATCAAGTGAATTACAACCAGATGACAAGGTGTCGGTCAGAAGTTCTAACTGCAACTGTTAAACTAAATGCATTAATATATAAGTCTTCCAATATAGAGTTGTTCTTGTACCAATGACTGGAACGTTATACATTCTAAAAGAACACGTGTGTCTTATTGCCTGAATATTTTTTTATGTTCTTCTCTAAATCATCAATTATTTAATGAGCCAATAAAATGGATATGCAGTGTCATCCGTTCATAAAATAAAAAGAAATAAATACAAAAAAACATTTCGCTAGTTCATACAAGTTGTATTAAGTATAAACAACCTGAAAAACTTTGATAAAAGCATCACTTTATAAACGGCAGCTCTTACTTCCTATACATCTTATTTGTCTGTTGTTTGAAATTCCGCCTCCAGAGTAAATGAGAGGTGTCTTCATCAACGATACATCAGAGATGCCTTTTTTGTCAATGATAAATCAAACGCGTTTTTGTCAACGATAAATCAGAAATGTCTTTGTCATCGATAACTCAGAGGTATCTTTATCAACGATAAATTAGTGGTGTCTTCATCAACGATAAATCAGTGGTGTCCTAGTCAACGATAACTGAGAGATGACTTTGTCAACGATAAATCAGTGGTGTCTTTGTGAACGATTACTGAGAGATGTCTTTGTTAACGATAACTGAGAGATGTCTTTATCAACGATAACTAAGAGATGTCTTTGTCAACAACAAATCGGAGGAGCCTTTGTTAACGATAACTGAGAGATGACTTTGTCAACTATAAATCAGAGGTGTCTTTGTCAACGATAAATCAGTGGTGTCTTTGTCAACGATAAATCAGTGGTGTCTCCGTCAACGATAAATCAGTGGTGTCTTTGTCAACGATAACTGAGAGATGTCTTTGTCAACGATAAATCAGTGGTGTCTTTGTGAACGCTAACTGACAGATGTCTTTCTCAACGATAACTGAGAGATGTCTTTGTCAATGATAACTAAGAGATGTCTTTGTCAACGATAAATCAGAGGTGTCTTGGTCAACGATAAATCAGTGGTGTTTTTGTCAACGATAAATCAGTGGTGTCTCCGTCAACAATAAATCAGTGGTGTCTTTGTCTACGATAACTGAGAGATCTCTTTGTCAACGATATCAGTGGTGTCTTTGTCAACGATAAATCAGTGGTGTCTCCGTCAACGATAAATCAGAGGTGTCTTTGTCAACGATAACTGAGAGATGTCTTCGTCAACGATTAATCAGTGGTGTCTTTGTCAACGATAAAACAGTGGTGTCTCCGTCAACGATAAACCAGAGGTGTCTTTGTCAACAATAACTAAGAGATGTCTTTGTCAACGATAAATCAGTGATGTCTTTGTCAACGATAACTGAGAGATGTCTTTGTCAACGATAAATCAGTGGTGTCTTTGTCAACGATAAATCAATGGTGTCTCCGTCAACGATAAATCAGTGGTGTCTTTGTCAACGATAACTGAGAGATCTCTTTGTCAACGATATATCAGTGTTGTCTTTGTCAACGATAAATCAATGATGTCTCCGTCAACGATAAATCAGAGGTGTCTTTGTAAACGATAACTGAGAGATGTCTTTGTCAACGATAAATCAGTAGTGCCTTTGTCAACGATAACTGAGAGATGTCTTTGTCAACAATAAATCAGTGGTGTCTTTGTCAACGATAAATCAGTGGTGTCTCCGTCAACGATAAATCAGTGGTGTCTTTGTCAACGATAACTGAGAGATCTCTTTGTCAACGATATATCAGTGGTGTCTTTGTCAACGATAAATCAGTGGTGTCTCCGTCAACGATAAATCAGAGGTGTCTTTGTCAACGATAACTGAGAGATGTCTTTGTCAACGATAAATCAGTGGTGTCTTTGTCAACGATAACTGAGAGATGTCTTTGTCAACGATAAATCAGTGGTGTCTTTGTCAACGATAAATAAGTGGTGTCTTTGCGAACGATAACTGAGAGATGTCTTTTTCAAAGATAAATCAGAGGTGTCTTTGTCAGCGATAACTGAGAGATCTCTTTTTCAACGATAAATCAGTGGTGTCTTTGTCAACGATAACTCAGTGGTGTCTTTGTGAACGATAACTGAGAGATGTCTTTGTCAACGATAAATCAGAGCTGTCTTTGTCAACGATAACTGAGAGATGTCTTTTTCAACGATAAATCAGAGGTGTTTTTGTCAGCGATAACTGAGAGATGTCTTTGTCAACGATAAATCAGTGGTGTCTTTGTCAACGATAACTCAGTGGTGTCTTTGTCAACGATAACTGAGAGATGTCTTTGTCAACGATAAATCAGAGCTGTCTTTGTCAACGATAACTGAGAGATGTCTTTGTCAGCGATAAATCAGTGGTGTCCTTGTCAACGATAAAACAGTGGTGTCTCCGTCAACGATAAACCAGAGGTGTCTTTGTCAACAATAACTAAGAGATGTCTTTGTCAAACATAAATCAGTGATGTCTTTGTCAACGATAACTGAGAGATCTCTTTGTCAACGAAAAATCAGTGGTGTCTTTGTCAACGATAAATCAGTGGTGTCTCCGTCAACGATAAATCAGTGGTGTCTTTGTCAACGATAACTGAGAGATCCTCTGTCAACGATATATCAGTGGTGTCTTTGTCAACGATAAATCAGTGGTGTCTCCGTCAACGATAAATCAGAGGTGTCTTTGTCAACGATAACTGAGAGATGTCTTTGTCAACGATAAATCAGTGGTGTCTTTGTCAACGATAACTAAGAGATGTCTTTGTCAACGATAAATCAGTGGTGTCTTTGTCAACGATAAATCAGTGGTGTCTTTGCGAAGGATAACTGAGAGATGTCTTTTTCAACGATAAATCAGAGGTGTCTTTGTCAGCGATAACTGAGAGATGTCTTTGTCAACGATAAATCAGTGGTGTCTTTGTCAACGATCATTCAGTGGTGTCTTTGTGAACGATAACTGAGAGATGTCTTTGTCAACGATAAATCAGAGCTGTCTTTGTCAACGATAACTGAGAGATGTCTTTTTCAACGATAAATCAGAGGTGTCTTTGTCAGCAATAACTGAGAGATGTCTTTGTCAACGATAAATCAGTGGTGTCTTTGTCAACGATATCTCAGTGGTGTCTTTGTGAACGATAACTGAGAGATGTCTTTGTCAACGATAAATCAGAGCTGTCTTTGTCAACGATAACTGAGAGATGTCTTTATCAACGATAAATCAGAGGTGTCTTTGTCAACGATAAATCAGTGGTTTCTTTGTCAACGATAACTGAGAGATGTCTTTGTCAACGAAAAATCAGTGGTGTCTTTGTCAACGATAACTGAGATATGTCTTTGTCAACGATGAATCAGTGGTGTCTTTGTCAGCGATAACTGAGAGATGTCTTTGTCAACAATAACTCAGAGATGTCTTTGTCAACGATAAATCAGTTGTGTCTTTGTCAACGATAACTGAGAGATGTCTTTGTAAACGATAAATCAGAGGTGTCTTTGTTAACGATAACTGAGAGATGTCTTTGTCAACGATAAATCAGTGGTGTTTTTGTCAACAATAAATCAGTGGTTTCTTTGTCAACGATAACTGAGAGATGTCTTTGTCAACGAAAAATCAGTGGTGTCTTTGTCAACGATAACTCAGATATGTCTTTGTCAACGATAAATCAGTCGTGTTTTTGTCAACGATAACTAAGAGATGTCTTTGTCAACAATAAATCAGTGGTGTCTTTGTCAACGATAACTGAGAGATGTCTTTGTCAACGGTACATCAGTGGTGTCTTTGTCAACGATAAATCAGTGGTGTTTTTGTAACTGATAAATCAGTGGTGTCTTTGTCAACAATAAATCAGTAGTCTTTTCGTCAACAATGAATCAGTGGTGTCTTTGTCAACAATAAATCAGTGGTGTTTTTGTAACTGATAAATCAGTGGTGTCTTTGTCATCGATAAATTGTGGTGTCTTCATTAACAATAAATCAGTGGTGTCTTTGTCACCGATATATTGTGGTGTTTTTCATCAACAATAAATCAGTGGTGTCTTTGTCAACAATAAAGCAGTGATGCTTTCGTCAACGATAAATCAGTGGTGCCTTTGTCAAAAATAAATCAGTAGTGTTTTCGTCAATGAAAAATCAGTGTTGTCTTTGTCAACGATAAATGAGATATGTCTTTGTCAACGATAAATTAGTGGTGTCTTTGTCAACGATAACTAAGAGATGTCTTTGTCAACGATAAATCAGTGGTGTCTTTGTCAACGATAACTTAGAGATGTCTTTGTCAACGATACATCTGTGGTGTCTTTGTCAACGATAAATAGGTGTGTCTTTGTCAACAATAAGTCAGTGGTGTCTTTGTGAACAATAAATCAGTGGTGTCTTTGTCAAAAATAAATCAGTAGTGTTCTCGTCAACGATAAATCAGTGATGTCTTTGTCACCGATAAATTGTGGTGTCTTTAACAACAATAAATCAGCGGTGTCTTTGTCAACGATAAATCAGTGGTGTCTTTGCCATCAATAAATCAGTGGTGTTTTCGTCAACGGTAAATCAGTGGTGTCTTTGTCACCGATAAATTTTTGGTGTCTTCATCAACAATAAATCAGCGGTGTCTTTGTCACCGATAAATTGTGGTGTTTTCATCAACAATAAATCAGTGATGCTTTCGTCAACGATAAATCAGTGGTCTCTTTGTCAATAATAAATCAGTAGCGTTTTCGTAAGTGGTGTCTTTGTCACCGGTAAATTGTGGTGTCTTCATCAACAATAGATCAGTGATGTCTTCGTCAACGATAATATATCAGTGGTGTCTTTGTCAACGATATATCAGTAGTGTCTTTGTCAACAATAAATTGTGATGTCTTCATCAACAATAAATCAGTGGTGTCTTTGTCAACGATGAATCAGTGGTGTCTTTGTCAACGATAACTGAGAGATGTCTTCCTTATCGATAAATCAGTGGTGTCTTTGTCATTGATAACTTAGATATGTTTTCATTAACGATAAATCAGAGGTGTTTTTGTCGACTGTTTATATGGTAATTTAAGTGAAAAGGTCGAACATCAAAATTGCTAACACCTAGTGAATTAGGAAGCCCTATCAAACTGTACTCAACAGTTTCTGTACAACGGAAAGATATGCCGTTTCATTAAAATAATTTGGCGTCAGTGAGCAAAATTTAGAGCACATTTATCTTTTTGAAGACTCAATTACAAAAATGATGTTACCAGTTAACTTGTTACAGCTTTTAGAAGTGTAATTATGGTATATAAAGCGTGTTATTTTCTTTTCTTTAAACTTGCAAGAATCAATAATAAAAACAGTATGCCTAATAAAAGTTAAAGGAAAAAGCCTATAGCTATAATCGCAAAAACATGTAGTTTACGCATAGAGCAGAGCAGAGCAAAGCAAAGAAAAGTTGAGCAGAGCAGAGCAAACCAATACAGAGCAGAATACAACAGAACAGAGCAGAGCATAGTTGAACATAATTGAGCATATTAGAAAAGAACAGAATACAAAAGACGAGAACAAAATACAATAGAACAGAGCAGAATACAACAGAACAAGGCAGAATACAGAAAGAACAGAGCAGAATACAACAAAACAGAATACAACAGAACAGACAGAATACAACAAAACAGAGCAGAATACAACAAAACAGAATACAACATAATAGAGCAGAATACAACAGAACAGACAGAATACAACAAAACAGAGCAGAATACAACAAAACAGAAATTATACAACATAACAGAACAAAATAAGCTTTACAAAGCAGAATACAGATGAACAGAACATATTACATTAGACCAGTACAGAATACAACAGAGCAGAACAAAATACAACAGAACAGGAAATAATACAACAAAACAGAGCAAAATACAACAGAAAAGAGCTGAGAGAAAAAATAGAGCAGAGCAAAGTTGAGCTGAGCAGAGAAGGACAATACAGAGAAAAATACAAAAGAACAGATTAGAGTAGAACAGAATAGAGCCGAACTGATTTGAGAAGAACTGAGTTTACAAGAAGTATGCGCTTGATTCTTCTGTGTTGATTCATGTTTTAAAACTATTATTTTAGGGTACCAAGTAATGATTTTGAATTCGAACATTAGTTTGTTAACTTTTAGTGCAATCACAATAAAATGGCCATAACACAGAAATAACAACTGCGACTGATGATTGTTAAACCAATCAACATTTTATATTTGGGCCAAAATATGTGAACAGTTTTTTTTCCATAAAAATATGATATTTACATAAAGCATTTAAAACCAATTTATCTATCTCGATCTAAAATCTAAATATTTTTATTTGCCCTCCATGCGATCAAGTGTTTGTCTAATCTTTTCAACTCGAACGTATGTACAATTTTTAATATTTAACATCTAATCAAATTTATCTATTTATTGTTTTAGGAGATCAGAAAATCTTAACGTTAAGAGGTAAATTTGCATTTTCTTGGTGGTTATTTGTTTTATCAAGTTTTATATTTCGGTATCCTATTAAATATAAAGCGTTTATATTTGCCAAACAATAAAATGGAAAAAGATACCGAAACAGTTTGCTTTTACTTTATTTACTAATGAAATTTTCTTGTACCAGAGTTCTTGTCTCGGCTTTAAATGATTCAGCAACATGCCAGGAATACTTAATATACCGTTAACCGTACATTAAGATGACATAAAATTTTCAGTACACAAACCCAATATGTTTTTTGTGTCAAAAATCGCCTCAAGAGCTTGTTTTGCAAAGAGCAATTTTTTGCTGCGTTTCTCTTAATTTTACAAGTTAAAATACCTTGTTTGAGTGTTTTAAAGATATTTTGCTTAAAACAACAGGCTAAGAATGCTAATTTAAGATTTTGGTATTTGATTTTATTAATACAAGGAAGTATGAAAACGGACGAGGAAAAATTACAAAAATGTTCTTACATCTTCACAACTTTATAAAAATGCCTAAACTGCATTGCAATCAAAAATATGTGCAAGATATAGACATAATAATTAAGAATTTCTAATAAAAGGCACAGGAATCAGTTTTCTTCGCTAACAGAATTTCGCAAAGAAAATTGCTAAAACTTCCCCAGTTTGGAGGCAGTGTTCTCTCTCTAGAGAAAAAAATCTGATAATGGTAAAAGATACGGTGACTTTAGCGGGTAGGAATATACATTCGTGCTTTCGCTAAAAGAAGCTCATCTAAATCCAAATCAAATCTTTTACCCATACACGTTTTTTAAAAAGTTATTTTTTGAATTATGATTAAAAGTGAAACAGTTTTAACAATTATTTACTAGTAGCATTATAAAAAGAAAGAATTTGACCTTTAGATAAAGTAATTTTAAAAAGTACATGTACAGATCCTCGAACAAAAAAAGAAAGAAAAAAGAAAAAAATCTATATTTTTCATCAAAAATGTGTATCATTTAGTATAAAAAAAGTCCTGCTAAAAAGTGAAAAAAAGTTCTAAAAGTATTTTACAGGATTTTTCATATTGCTCATTTACAAAAAAGAAATCGAAAGTGTACTTACAGTTTAACTCCTTTACTCTAACAATATATATTTAGGATTATTCACAATTGTTAATATTTATAGCCGCACCGATGTGTTCGATGGATTCTTTCTACATTGCATTTATATTAGAGAATTCCTTCATTAATCTTTCAAATTGTTAAGAGGATATAGTCGCATTAATAGGTCGCCGGGAGTTTAAAGTCTCTTGTTATAAATTGAATACACAATTGATAATTTGTATTTCACATACAACAGTGAATCTGATAATTAATCAACTGGAGATAATTCAAAATGTGTGGATATTGTCTGTTGAAGTACAGTATTGAAAAACATTTTTTTTGTTTTGAGGGAAATACAAATATTGAGTTGAACACCCGGTTGCCTTCAAAAAGCGTACAAGGGTCATCCTTGTTAAATTATTTTGTGTAAATATTTTTACTCATTTATACGTAAAGAATTCGGGGTGCTTTGTGAGTGTGCGTGCTTGTGTGTTTGTGTGTGTGGATGGAGTTGTTTGTTGTTGTTGTTGTTGGTTTGTTTTTCTTGTTTTTGTTGTTGTTGCTGTTTTGTTCTTTCATCATCTGCCGTGTATCCTACTCGACTAGTAATTAAATGAAGCGTTACGTCCTAATTTATAGCGACGCGATTTAGTTTGGGATTTATTAACAGCTGGTATCGGTTACCAATATGACCAACACCCAATGAAATTTTACTTGTGGGGTCGTGGATGACAGAGCAAGATACTGAAAGCATCCTGTTTCTTGTTCCTTTATATGATCAGGTTTTATAGCTCAAATATATGTGACATCAATTAATTGGAACACCAAATTGATAATTGGAGTTATAAGTGGATGAAAGGAGGAACCTGCTTATTCAACTCTTCTGCGTTGCCTCTAGGCAAGGCCACTGATCCGACCCCTTTATTTCGGCGAGGCTGTTTAAACCATAGTTTAACCTTCTTTAAAAGGCCAGTCAAAGGTTTAGTCGAAAAACGGGTAGTTTTTCCCGATATTTTTTATAGAATAATGTGACTGGGCGAAAATTGTATACTGCCTAAGAAAAGTTGCATGTCATGTTGATGCACTTAAGATTAGTGAAATATCTATTACAGCAATACAGGAAAATTACTTTTGCATTTGTCGAAAAAAATCGCGGCAGCTGTAGAATATATGTTTTATATTTTATTCTTCTAAGGGTGTAAATCCTGACAGTTTTTCTTTATCAACTGTATCTGAGAGTAGAATATTTCAGTATTTGGATAATCCTAGCTTACATAAGGCAACATGTTTGGCTGGAATCCCTGCCCGTTTTGTTAAAGATGCATCATCCATTGTTTCTGACCCTCTTAGTCATATAGCTAAACTTTCCATTATACAGGGAGTGGTACCTGATGACCTTAAATCTGCCCCTTTTATAAAAAGAATAACAAAACAGATGTCAGCAATTACCGCCCTGTTTCTATATTGAGTATTGAATTTTACCTTGCACCATGTTTTACATCGTTTTCATTTTTAGCTCACCTGAGCACAAAGTGCTCAAGGTGAGCTTTTGTGATCGCCTGATGTCCGTCGTCCGTAGTCCGTCCGTGCGTCGTCAACTTTTTCTTCAAACAACTTCTTCTCCTAAACTGCTGGGCCAATCTTACTGAAACTTGGCAGGATTGTTACTTGCATGAAACTTTACCAAAATTGTTCAAATGGTTCAGGTCCATTGCATTTCTAGGCCAAAGGAGCTAAAAATAGATTTTCTAAGTTGGGATTTTAAAAAATCTTCTTCTCCAGAACTACAAGGCCGGGAGCATCATCAGGTGGACCTTTACCAAGTTTGTTCAAATCATGACCCCTGGGTCAAAAATGGCCCTGCCCCAGGGGTCACTAGTTTTACATAGAATTATATAGGAAAAACTTTAAAAATCTTCTTGTCTGAAACCACAAGGCCTAGAGTTAAGATATTTAATGTGCAACAATGTCTAGTAGACCTCTACCAAGTTTCTTCAAATCATGGCCCTTGGGTCAAAAAAGACTCTGTCCCAGGGGTCACATATTTTACATAGAGTTATTTAGAAAAAACTTTTAAAATCTTCTTGTTAGAAACCACAAGGCATAGAGTTAAGATATTTGCTGTCTAGCATTGTCTAGTGGTCTAGTGGACCGTTACTAAGTTTGTTCAAATCATAGCCACTTGGTCAAAATAGGCCCTCCCCCGGGGTCACTTGTTTACATAGAGTTATGTAGGAAAAGTTTTAAAAATCTTCTTGTCTGAAACCACAACGCCTAGAGTTAAGATATTTGGTGTGCAGCATTGTCTAGTGGACCTTTACCAAGTTTGTTCAAATCATGGCCCCTGGGTCAAAAAAGGCTCCACTCCAGTGGGCACATGTTTCACATAGAGTAATATAGGAAAAAAATTTAAAATCTTTTTGTCAGAAACCACAGGCCTAAAGTTAAGATATTTGGTGTGCAGCATTGCCTGGTGGACCTTTACCAAGTTAATTCAAATCATGACCCCTGGGTCAAAAATGGCCCTGCCCTGGGGGACACTTAATTTACATATAGTTTTATAGGAAAACTTTTTTTAAAAATCTCCTTGTCAGAAACCAAAAGGCTTACACCTTAGATATATTTGGTATGAAGCATTGTCTAGAGGACCTCTACCAAGTTTGATCAAACCATCACCCAGGGGTCAAAACTAGCCCCACCCAAGGGGTCATTTGATTTTACACAAAGACTTATATAGGGAAAACTTAGAAACTCTGCTGCTCTGAAACACCAAGGACTGGACCTTCAATTGTTCGTTTTTATGTCTCCCCTCCCCCAACTTCGCCTTTCTGGTGGAGACATATTGTTGTTTTTGCCCTGTCTATGGGTGTCTGTTCGTCTGTCTGTCACACTTCATTTCTGTTCAATAACTTGAGTACCAGTTGACCCATAGCCTTCAAACTTCACAGGGTTATTGCCTTTATTGAGTAAAAAAATGTTTTTTGGGTCAGTAATCAAAGATCAAGGTGAGAGGGACCTCCAGAGTGAAAACCATTTCCACTCAATAACAGGAGTACCATTTCACCCAGAGCCTTCAAACTTCATAGAATGATTGCCTTTACTGAATATAAGAACCATATTGTTTTCGGGTTTAGTAGGTCAAAGGTCAAGGTCACAGAGACCTGTAGAGAGAGAACTATTTCTGCCGAGTAACTGTGGTACAATTACACCCAGAGCCTTCACACTTTATAGGGTAATTATGTTAGAAGAACCCTATTGTTTTTGAAGGGTCCATAGATCAAAGGTCAAGTTCACAGGGACCTCTAGATCTTTCGATCTACCTACCTACATACCTACCTATCTTGTGCACAAACAAGATAACACGTTTCATGTAGATAGAGTCAAAAATCTACAAGACGCAATGAAGTGTATTGATTTAGGTTTAGTTTAAACTTATTGATTTTAACGTGATTGGAAAGCAAGTTCTTGCAACTTATATTAATCCTTCTCAATGACTTCTCAATCTTTCTGGATGACTGCTTTGATTGATTCAAATTTATTTGGAGACCATAACTTAAAAATAAACACTTTGAAAGATTAATTATCTTTAAAAGTGCGCGTTTGTTTAGACAAGTGAATAAATTATGTAAACTCTGGCGCAAGTCAAAATATATTGTTAACTATATATAATAGTTTTAATCGATTGTGATAAATGCCGCGATTTTTTTGTTGAGCAAATGAATACACAGATGAAAGAAATTGCTTTGAGTGAAAATTCACAGCTGTAGTTCAACGAAGAATGTTTTGAAAGCGAACGTATTTTTCTTACATTTTTAAGTATAAGGCAGCAAATCTTAACCAGTAGGAAGTAAGCAGTAGCAGTACACAGAAGCAGTTAGCAGTAGAAATTAAATCAAGCGTGAAGTTGGCAAAAGCAGTAAGAGCAGTAGCAGTAGGAAAAACATGAAGTTGGCAGTAGCAGTAAGAGCAGTAGAAAAACTAAATTTGTTGACACGAAGTATCAAAATGTTGGATTATATTGATGTTTCGGTCCTTAAAGGAACATATCCTAAGATATACAGATAATATACTGTATGTGTATATACTAGTAATTGACTCGTTCTCTTTTAAATGAAACATAACTGTTAATCCTAAGAAGATTTAAATGTTCAAAAATGTTTCCTTAAGGCAAAAAATGGTACAACAACAACAACTTTGTATAAAAACTTATGCATTCAGTTTACTAGTGGCGAATCAGTGGTCCAGTGGTAACGCGCTGGACTGGTAACCCAAGAGTCGAGAGATCGATCCCCCATTCTCCCAATAACATTATAATGAGGTCCCATGTATCAGTGCTGTACACTGAGCCTGAAAGGGTATCTCTGGAATGAGGTGCTTTCTGTATCTTGCAGATAGTTCAGTTTACCTGTTGTACTTAGAATTTTCAACTGACACCTTGACATGGGCGAAACTTCATTCAATACCATTCACACATCCATGATTTTGAAGAAAACGGAATACTTTAAATTTTAAGGCATGCCTTTATTTCAGAGTTAATGAACCTTATAAAAGGTATTTTATACATAACGACGGTATTCTGCATGATATGAGAAACATGATTTTAATTGTTTGTTCAGTAACAGCACTGTAATGATATCTAAAGATTAGATTAGATTTTCTATCAAACAATCGTAAAACAGTAGTTATGCCAGTCAGATTGTATGCTTTATGATTTCTTTATCGGGAAGAAATGCACTAACTTCTGTACCCTATTCACCCTTCTAACAAAAAAAACAACAACAACTTGAACTAGGCTAAGCTTCCACTCTTGATAATAGATTGGACTATTCGACTTATACTGTATACATCGAAGCACAGACCAAAAATGAGCATAGCCAAGGGAAACAACTCCATAAATATTTTGTCTAAAAAGCGTTTGACATTGTCGTTGGTCTCAACCTGTGGTATAAATTAATAAAATGAGCGTTTTAGAGGAGATGCCTTCGATATAATTAAGTTAAGCATTCTGAAAGGTTAAATGAGCGGTACTCGTGCCTCCTCAGTATGAGACAAAAGGAGAGTTTATCTCCCTTTAACTATCTATGTTTATTAATGATTTAAGGATTTATTATGCAGATAGCATTGATGTTAACGTGTTTATAATTGTCACGGTATTATACGCTGGTGGCTAGTACTGCTCAAGAACAGCAGAATGTTTACATTTACTGACAAAACAAAAACCGCGAATCAAAGTCAGGCATCGACAGACAGGTCTCTATCTATCTATTTAAGCTTATTTTACGTCGGTACCGGTTGCCCATATGACCGACGCCCCCTGGAGAGATTAGTTATTTTATGTTGTGGGAGTAGTGCAAGATACAGAAAGCATCCCATTCCAGAGACACTCCTGGTTCTTTTACATGCTCAGTGTATAGCACTGATACATGGGACCTCGGTTTAAAGTCTCATCCGAAAGACTATTAGTAATGTTAGTGGAGGAGCGGGGGATCGAACTCGGGACCCCTGGTATACCAGACAGGTCTACTTTAACAACGGTTAATATATTCAGATTATTTCGCAAAGAGGCGTTTCCACACATGCGCGGATAAAACTCGGATCGTATATTTGAATAACAAATACACAGCAATTTTTTTCACGGACATTTTAACAGCCGTGCTTAACTTTAATTGTGTTGTTTTATTACCAGGGAGACGCGTTTTACTCGTGAACAAAATATAATGAGATATTGTCAGAGAGTACCGATAGCCACCGTACAACAAACGTTAAGTTATAAATAGTTAATGAAAGAGTTAGAATAGGCAATATTTAATTACCCATAACATGCTTCAGTAAACTAATTCATCGTTTTGAATTTATTGCGGATGACGTCATACGTTTATGGGTAGCAACGAGATCAACTAACATCAGAACTGCTTTTAAACAACAAATATAAAGTTGGGATCATCATATCTGTATTATATATGTACATTTATTCGTATTCTAGCAAACAGAAGAGGCCTGATGTGAATTTATTTTGAGAATATTACATTTGTTAATGAATGATAGGACTTTGGCTTGTTCAATTTGGGTATTTATGTCAATATATTCTTCGCAATAAGAAATGACAAAATATGCAAATGATAGTTCTATTCTTTATGTAAACACCTTAATACGTTCATATGAAATTGTATAAATATTCACTGCAGATTGGCACTTTTCTTTCGTTTCGTTGAGGGTCAGTATGTTTGAGAAAAATAACGATGTCTTTTCTGTAAACTAAAACATATACATTAAATGATAGGCGTAGTGATATCTTCTCCGTGAATGTTACTGAAAGAAATTTAAAATAGTTCATATTACATATCGATTAGATTTATATACATGTAAGATGTAAATATTTATATTTCATTATAAAGTTGTCTTCCTGCCAACCACAATATTTTACATTATTTGTCTTTTAGGCATTTTAACCAGATAGTTTAAAAACAAATGTCCTGTCTGGTCCTTATTCATTGATGTAAAAATGTGACATCTTACGACCATGAAGAAAAAACAAACGCCCTATCTATATAACTATAGATTACAGAATTTCGTTCTTAACCAGAGCTAAAGAAAACTGCAGTGCAGATATAACCAAGAACAGAAACATCACGAATTAAAAGGCACACATAATATATATTTTGAATTAAAATAAACCGCAGGATAAACTGAAAAGCATTTTATTGATAATCTTACAGCAGCACTGACCTTATGCACAGAATATAATTCATAATACATAATACATAATTCAAAAAAAGTTCAATTTTCAATACATGTATTGTGTATTCATGAAAATATCACATGACAAATCATTTATTTATATATATATTCGCTTTGAAAAAAGCTTTTCTCCTATTGTGTAAGCTTGAATATGTGAAAATCTTTTCTGCCTGGCCCAGTTTTAAATCAAATTTACAACTATCCTGGCATGTATATCTGTATGTCCTTTAAAGGAGAATGAAGGCTTTGTTGTTTTTGTACATGATTCCTGAACATTCACTGTGATTTCAGTATGTTCTTGAATGACATACATCTTTGTCAATTCGAACACTGACAATACTCTAAAGGGTATCTTAATTTATGTCCATTAGATTTCATCGCTTGTGTTCCTTTGAAGCACAAAAAGATATAGCAATTCGACATAGGGTCTTTGAAAACTACAATGGTTTAGGAAACATAGCAGAAACACATAATACCATTCAAACGTCATTTTGCAGAGGACAGGAAAAGAAAAGAATAGATACGAATTGATGATCACAACCTTACAAATCCAGTAATATACTTGTTAATATGTTGTTTATTTAAGTAATAAATACAATTCTGACCTTGACCTTTAGACAACCTATCAGAGTCCTATAGCTGAATATTTGGCCCGTGACGATAAGCAATCACTAATTTACAATGCCGATACCTTCCGGATATCGATTATCTGTAAAGTCAGACCTTTATAAAACCTGGCCCCGTGATTATAAAACTTTGAAAACGTGCTCCATGCTCAAACTCGTACTCCGTACTCAAGTTGGAGAAAATTCTCAAAAATTCTGTGATTATAAAACTTTTGAGAATGAGTTTGAGCACGGAGAACACAGTTTGAGTCTGAGAATGAGAAAGCTTTATAATCACGGGGACTGATGTTTAGAATGAGAGCATAGAGCTCCCTAGAATGTATGTGTTCGGAGCTTATAACGTAAATGACGGAATCACTTGCGTATTTGCTTTTTCTTTAGATGTTTAAAAACAGCCATGTAATGTATAAGTTAGTTTAGATAAATAAGGAACATTGGAATAATCTCCCGAGTATGCTAACTAATTCATTTCTAATATTGGCTGTAATCCCTTTTGAGTAAAAATGGTAAGGATAACTTAGTTTAGTAATTCCTTTTCACAAACCATCTGCAAGGTTGCCTGACATGTTATATCCACCCATTGGTAGTTAAGATGTCCTAAAATTGCAATGCAGTTTTCCAACGTGCCTCCATTTGGTTCTGCTAGACCCCAATCAGTTACAGTCATAAGCTCGGATGATCCAACAACGGTCCAGATCCCTTCTACTGCAGCGTCTGTGTACGCTATAAACGCTATCAGTAACTCTAAAATGTGAAGGATAAGCAACACCTGTTATCATTGCAGTGTTTGACTTAAACTAATGTTATAAGAAATGATATCTGGCCTACGAAATATCTAAGCGGACATCGGGTACTGCAAAAGACGCGGTCATAAAGTGTATGTGTACAGTTTTTGCGCTTATTTATGTGTGTTGTGTAAAGATGAAATAGACCAATAGTGAGGTAAAAGCTCGAAAAACATTATGCATACTTACCTTCTAAAGGAATTAAACTTAGTTCTAATTTAAGACTGGTAATTTCTTCCACAGTTTCTATGGTAACGGGGTGGGCGTCCAGAGACTGACATTTGTTCTACAAGAGAGTGGAATATGTAATGATTAAATGTTTATTTGCTGACTAGGCATAAATCTGTGCAACTTTGGTGTTAGATATGTATTTTTAAACTTGAACATTTCATTTGCTAAAAAAGATAAGAGAAAAAACTACAATGTCTAACATAATCGAACCAGTTCACTCTATTTACGGTGGTACCTAACAAAATGACTATGAAAACACAAAAAGCCACTCAAAGGACAATCTGAAAAACTTACCACTCCATCATCAAAATTCATTGGGCCAGTCAAAGTATAACATGAATTTTTTATGTTGAACCAGCCAGTGGGACATTCTGAAAAGAGAGGGAAAAAATTATGAATGTTATTTCAGTCATTCATCCTTAAAAAGTAAAACAGTAATATGTGACATATTAACAACCCTTCTAGACAGGTAATGTTTGATAATACAGAACACTTACTTTCGTATTCGTAATAAACTGAACCTTCAGCCGTCCCTGTTGGGGTGTTCGTTACGTTGTAAGACAAAGAACAACCAACGCAAGTTCTGGTACTTTTGACGTAGAAAACACTTCTACAATTTGGATTAAATGTGCAATGAAGAAGGCACCTTGTTTTGTCTTTTAAATTTTCTGTCACGAAAGCGACATCAGGTTCCTGGCACACATGTCCTTCAAAAGTAGAAACTCTTTTGAACGCATTCCATTTTTCAGCGCTCACTAGACAGCACGTTATTAAGACCACCATAGAATTTCGAAATCCTCTCATGTCTTTAACAATTTCCAAATTTCTAACGTTTTGAAACTCTGTTTTTGATATTCTCGACCGACGAAAAAGTGATATAACCGACTGATTTTTTTATCAGCCAGTTGTGGATCAAAACGATCTGTATCTTGATCTGATGTATGAATGCCGTACTATTTAGCGGACATTTTCTAATGGAATGAAAGGCATCAATAATCAGGACAGCTTTGTAAAAGATTCTACAGAAACAGAAAATCATCATCTATGATAACAAATACGTTTATTGACCGTTCACATAGTTCCGAACAAACATCTAAATAAATCCTTTTGAATTTATCGATGACCTTAAAACAAATATACCTTAATTTAAAGAAACAAATTGATTGCTGAGTGCGTTTAGTTATTTAACTTAAATATTTAGCGATGGAACTAAATGCAAAATCCGCAGACTCTACAGAATAGTTCAAAATTCGACAATCCATCACGAAAAAATTGGATGCGACAACATTTTCCTTTACTCTTACACTGACTAAAGGAAAAGATTCTAACAATGATTTTTTTTTAAATTACGACAGTTATGGTGGAAGTGTGGTCTTTGTGAAGTAAGCAGAACAGCAGAAAAGCAGAACTGAAAAAACAGAACAACTCCAGCAGAATACTAGAAAACATTCAAAACGACAAAAAGTCTAGTATAGTTTTATAGACCTATACCGAGGTCTGGACCCCGTCTGTCCATCTGTCCGGCTTTTATGAAATCTGGATCCCGCGAAAACATAAAAACTGCATAATTTAAGTTTATAAAACTTGGTTTATGAATAAAGGGTAACATTTAGAGTATGCAAATTACTTTGTCTTTTTTCCTCGGATTAAAATTCTGGTTGCACTAGTAAAAGAAATAGACAAATCATGGATTTAACATATGAATCATGTCATAACTCAAAAAGTATACGAGCTAGGTTAATGAAAATTAGTAAATGAATAGATTTCCTCGGATCAAAATTGTGGTTTGAATGTACCGTTAAAAACTTAATAGAAATATTTATTTAAAATGGTCTGTTGTTTTAAAAAAGAAAACAAAAAGATAAAAATGGAATTATCAAAGTAGTAACATATGACATTTTCCACTCACTTACTTGCCTTACAAAACTTTCAGAATCTCTGTTCTAAAATTACATGATCAATCACTAAAATATGGAAAAAAAACTAAGAAACGACCTATATGGCGGTGATTAATATGTGAAAGCGAAGGTCGTATTAACAATAAAGTATTGTCAAAAACTATTCAAATTTCAAAACGTTTAAGAAGGAACCTTAAGCTACAGCACTCAATTTTGTTTGCAGAATCTAATAAAAAGAAATTTAATATATATCTTCAAACTGAAGACCTGTCTGTTCAGACAAGTTATAACTAAGGTAATGCTCATTTTTTGAAGAACAACAACAACATATTTGTTCAGCCTTTTATTTCCATATATCTCTTGATGTTAATGGTGATATTTATGATACTGAAACAGTGTTTGTTTCGTTAAGTAGCAAAATAACATGAATTTCATGGAATAACATGCTTGAACAGAATAACAAACATGCTTGAACATAATAACAAACATGCTTGAATAGAAGAACAAATATACTTTTTATATCAATTATGATAATAAATTATGACCATGCTTTGATTACTATGACATTATTCAACATATTAAAGACTAGGTGAGGAACAGTCACTGTCATGGCAAAGTACCACCGGGAACCAGACAGAATTTTTAACTTTAAATGTCTTTTTTCTTTGTTAGCCGATTTTTTTTATTTGAAAACATTAAACATAAACATTGTATCATTTTACATCATTTGAAAGCTCTTTAAATTCATATTTTGAATTTTTGCTTTTAAAAAAAAAACATAGCAGCTTAGATGCACTAAGTTTAACCATTTACAAACAAGAAAGTGAACAGTTTTGAAAAATATGTTTATATATGTAAAAAATGAGTTTACAGACCTTTTAAATGATATAAGATACTGAATTGTTTGATGAAAAAACGACTTTGTAACTGTAATTACAAAATTACTATGTTTTGCATTTTTATCAACCGCCATATTTTTGCCAGCCTTCAAAAAGTTACCTGTATCTCTAATTATCAGTTACTTGTTACTATTAATAGATTTCAAAACAATAACATTCAATGTTCCTACACAATATTACCAAACAGTCATGTGATTCTGTCCGTGATTCTGTCCGAAGATTTCCGGAATAACACAACTTCGCAAATTGATTCAACAGGTAGTAGTACATCGTAAGAATACGCAATGCTTCGGCAATAATCGGATCTTCTAACAGCCAATCAAAACATAGAATGACATCATATTGGATAACACTAACCCCGCTCCAATTGTACATATAGGAATATAATGCTGGCAATTTTCCGTACAGATAACAACATTGTATCATTGTATTTCCCCCCTTTAATTTAACACTTCTTCAAGTAACACCTGTGTTAACGTAATCGCCGAACATTTTATGCTACTAGTAAAACCGTAAAGAGACATTGGCATTTGTCCCAAAAACCGTTCGTTACTGCATACTTCGTATTAAAGGAAAGGTTTCATAAGGATAAATCACTGAAAGAAGTTCATGCTTTCGAAATTTTGTATTCAAAGATTGTACTTTATGATAATATTGACTACTGATTGAAACGAGACGCCATTCCGATAGGTAGGCGCTTCACTTAATTTCCCAAATATTTTTACTCAGGCTTAATTTAATTTTAGTTCATGTGTAGGCTGATAGACTAATTCCACGAACCATTTGTTTATTTTTTTTTTTTTTTGAATGTCGTGCTGCTATTCTGTCATTCTGCTATTCTGTTGGAGTTGTTCTGCTACTCTGCTTTCCTGCTTACTTCACTCAAACCATTTAACTTAGTACTCGTTATTAATCAGGTTTATCGACAGCCAGGTTATCATACAGTGATGAGTGAAAGGAAGCAACACTTCTATCATACATTTTTTTCTTTCTTTTATTGCAATACCCAATCCTCACATTTCCATTTTTCAGAAATGTTTACGCAATAAGCATTATTGTTTTATTGACTAGAAACGACCTTGCATGCAATTAGGTTTTTATACAGTTTTCAATCGACAGTCATTATTACGCATTGACGAAAACAAAAATCAAACAAACAAACAAAAGGACTATAACATTTAAGTGTAGAGTAGTTTTTATTCAGTATGAAAATTACACCAATCCTAAAACACAAGAATTGTTCTTAACATAAAGGAAACAACCATTGAAAAGCAACAAAAACAATATTGACAGTTTGAATGCTGTTGACTTGCACTTTAAATAACTGTCAGAAATGTTTGTTGTCGGAGCGCGATGAACTAACAATTTTAACTTTAATATATAATAGAGGTTTAAATCGTCGGAATAAAGTAAAAGGGCATGCGATGCAGCCGCTACTGAGAAAAAAAGTCATTATAAATTCCAGCAATGGCTTGCAAACAAAGCCTTTACTGAAAACGGCACAAGTCATGTGCAAAATGGTGGAAAAACAAAACTCAAGATATTATTCAGAATGTTTTACATTCTTACTAGAAGTTTGCTTGTTATACGATAGCCCTACACATTTGAATGACTTGCGTAACTTTGACGCATATTCCAACGGGAGTAAAAGCAAATCGGTCCTAAAAGACATTGGACAGGAGACATTATTTGCTTTCATCCGTCGTCTTGCAATGACTTGAGATCTGTCAGACTTACACTAAAAATATTACAAGATATACCCTTAGCGTTTCTAAACACCAAAGCAGTGATTTAAAAAAGCAGCTTTTTAACGGGTTTTTTTTTGTCTATTTTCTAAGGAAGAAAAATGATGAAACAAAACTGTATTTAAAACAAAGTGCTCACTAATGTTTGACTTTCCTGTTGGTAGAAGATGTGCCGTTTACTTTCTCTGCAAACGCAAAAAACATGTAATGATGTAATGAAACTCATACATTTCCCTCGTAAAATCGCACTCGGTCATGACTTTACATGGTCAAATCTTTATAATAAATAGCGTATGCTGTAGTTTGGTATTTCCTTTTCACAGATCATATTAAAAGCATCATAGCACGTTATGTCTACCCATTGAAAGTTAATTGGTTCATAGAATGCCATGCAATTTTCCGAAGTGCCCATGTTGGGCTCATTTTGTCCCCAGTCATCTATTGTTAGCTGGTCGGAGGTACCCACAACAATCCAAGTCCCTTCTGTCGCAGCATCGGTATATGCAGTAAACGCTATTACTTGTTCTGAAATAGGAATTCAATTAAAACACCTTTTAAAAGAAAGGAAAGTGTGTAACTATGAGAATAAGATTTGAATCTCATTTAGATTGAAGTGTTAAAATCTATGAAGAATAGTGTTCGGGGTTTTTTTTAACTATTGATAAGATCTTGTAACCGATACAGAAACACATATTGACACGTTAGCTCAAGTAACACATAGGAACATGAACGTTTTTCCCAATATGAGTCTGAAGTCCAGGTATATTGGCCCTTCTTTCTTACAAACGCACAACTATGGTGGTTTTCTTTTTTTTTATTTGAATTTATTTATTATCTATTTATTTTTTTGTGGGGGCAGTGTTGGTTGGTTTATGGGAAGGGGCAAGGTAGTTGGGTTGTAATGGACTCTTTATCAACCCTCGTCTATTGACCTTTAATAAAAACAATCTACCTAATGACAAAATATAGACCATATGTTATTGTAACACTTTAACAAAGAGCTTCAGAAGACTTGAAGTAAAAAAGTTTGAATCTATATAAAGCTGATGTCGCTATAAACATACAATACATAATTCCATGTCTTGTAAATAGCTCTGTATATATTTATTAATATGTGTGAAGTTGGTCTGCAGTTCGCAGTTCGCAATTCGCGATTCGAATTGCGAACTGCAAACTGGCATGCAGTTCGCGATTCAAACTTGAAGATTTTCAGTGTTCTTCTTGGGAAAATTTATTACTTACTAACTTCATAAACCAAAAAAGAAATAGTTCTAAGATAGAAAAAAAACATAAGTCAATTGCAAACTAGCATGCGGTTCGCTATTCGAATTGCGAACTGCAAACTAGTCTGCAGTTCGCAGTTCGCAATTCGCGATTCGAATTGCGAACTGCAAACTGGCATGCAGTTCGCAATTCAAACTTGAAAATTTTCAGTGTTCTTCTTGGGAAAATTAAACTAAAAAGAAATAGTTCTAAAATAGAGAAAAAAAATATAAGTCCAATTGCAAACTAGCATGCGGTTCGCGATTCGAATTGCGAACTGCAAACTAGTCTGTAGTTCGCAGTTCGTTTTTCGCGATTCGAATTGCGAACTGCAAACTAGCATGCAGTTCGCGATTCAAATTTGAAGATTTATAGTGTTCTTTTTGTGAAAATGTTCTTCTATTATTTCATACTTACTTCATAAACCAAAAAGAAATGGTTCTAAAATAGAGAAAAAAAAACAAATAGTTCTAAGTCCAATTGCAAACTAGCCTGAGGTTCGCGATTCGAATTGCGAACTGCAAACTGGTCTGCAGTTTGCGATTCAATTTGAAGATTTTCAGTGTTCTTATATGAAAATTTAATTCTTACTTAATAAACCAAAAAGAAATAGTTCTAAAATAGAGAACAAAACATAAGTCCAATTGCAAACTAGCATGCGGTTCGCGATTCGAATTGCGAACTGCAAACTGGCATGCAGTTCGCAATTCAAACTGAAATATTTTCAGTGTTCTTCTTGGGAAAATTTATTACTTACTAACTTCATAAACCAAAAAGGAATAGTTTTAAAATAGAGAAAAAAATATAAGTCCAATTGCAAACTAGCATGCGGTTCGCGATTCGAATTGCGAACTGCAAACTGGCATGCAGTTCGCAATTCAAACTGAAAAATTTTCAATGTTCTTCTTGGGAAAATTTATTACTTATTAACTTCATAAACCAAAAAGGAATAGTTTTAAAATAGAGAAAAAAATATTAGTCCAATTGCAAACTAGCCTTCCGCTCGCGATTCGAATTGCGAACTGCAAACTGGCATGCAGTTCGCGATTCAAATTTGAAGCTTTTCAGTGTTCTTCTTGGGAAAATTTATTACTTACTTACTTCATAATCCAAAAAGAAATAGTTCTAAGTCCAATTGCAAACTAGCATGCGGTTCGCAATTCGAATCGCGAACAGCATGCTAGTTTGCAATTGGACTTAGAACTATTTCTTTTTGGTTTATGAAGTTAGTAAGTCATAAATTTTCCCAAGAAGAACACTGAAAATCTTCAAGTTTGAATCGCGAACTGCATGCCAGTTTGCAGTTCGCAATTCGAATCGCGAATTGCGAACTGCGAACTGCGAACTGCAGACCAGTTTGCAGTTCGCAATTCGAAATCGCGAACCGCATGCTAGTTTGCAATTGACTTATGTTTTTTTTTTCTATCTTAGAACTATTTCTTTTTGGTTTATGAAGTCAGTAAGTAATAAATTTTCACACGAAGAACTCTGAAAAGCTTCAAGTTTGAATCGCGAACTGCATGCTAAATTTGCAGTTCGCAATTCGAATCGCGAACCGCATGCTAGTTTGCAATTCGACTAAGAACTATTTCTTTTTGGTTTATGAAGTAAGTCATAAATTTTCCCTAGAAGAACACTGAAAAGCTTGAAATTTGAATCGCGAACTGCATGCCAGTTTGCAGTTCGCAATTCGAATCGCGAACCGCATGCTAGTTTGCAATTGGACTTATGTTTATTTTCTCTATCTTAGAACTATTTTTTTTTGGTTTATGAAGTTAGTACGAGGGGTGATTCAAAAGTTCGCGGAATTTATCTCTAAATCATTTATTTTTTCACCGAATCACATTAAATTTCGCATAAATATAATTCAACGTATTTTAACTAACATTTTCGTTTAGTTTATGGAATATGTGTAACCGGAAGAATATAAATGGTCTCCATAGCAACCACGGTTAGGTGACTTGAAGCAGGCCAAAATATTTCGTTTTACTAATTCACTTCAGACGATAGTATGTTTTCAAATGTTGCTCAATTTTGGCGCGAACGTAACTGACGTTAGAATGACGTGTTGACGTCATTTCCTATAATTTTGATTACATTACGTTGAACCGTTACTCCACAGCAGCGAGTTGTCGCCATGTCTTCAACTTCTTCCGCGACGTCAACAAGTGAATTGGAGCTACGCGCAGTTGTGAAATTTTGTGTTGGACTCAAACTTACACCAGTTGAGACGTTGAATCAAATTAAAAACTCGCATACATTACAACCTTGTGGTAAATCGTTTGTCTACAAATGGCATGAGCGATTTCGGAACGGCAGAAAATCGGTACTTGATGACGATAGAGCAGGTAGACCAGCATCCGCTATGACGACGAGCAACGCAACGTTAGTGAGAGAGCTTTTGGACAACGACCGGCGCTTAACGGTTAGGGGTATTGCAGAGGAACTCTCCCTATCGTATTCTACTGTGCAACGAATTCTTACAGAAGAGCTAAATATGTCCAAAGTATCTGCGCGTTGGGTGCCCAGACTTCTGACTGATGAAAACAAGCAGCGGAGGTTAGAATGTTCTCAGCAATTTCTGGATCTGTACGACGCACAGGGTGACGAGTTTTTGGACAAAATCATCACGACAGACGAAACATGGTTATACCATTATGATCCAGAGTCGAAACAGCAGTCGTCCGTCTGGAAGTCACCAGACACACCTCCACCAAAAAAGGCCAGGACAACACGCAGCTGCAAAAAGGAAATGTTCATCTTCTTCATGGATAGACAAGGGCTTTTGCTTCAACACAAGGTGCGCGACGGATGTACCGTAAATGCCGACTATTATTCAAAGGTATGCCGCATTTTAGTCATACAAACGATCAACACTTATATATTATTTTTATAACAAACTAATATTTTACAGTATGTATTGTTTCAAATAACAAAATATATAAAAATATTATTTAAAATGTGCCGCTTTTTACTTTCTTAAACTTAAATTATTTCATGTTTTCCCGTTTGTTTGTTTGACTTCAGGTGCTTAGACGCGATCTGATACAGGCTCTGCGCCGCAAGCGCCCCCTGTTGGTACTGGATGATGTTATACTCCATCATGACAACGCTCCAGCACATCGGGCACAGAGTACAGAGTTAGAGATTTCACTGCTTGGTTTCAGTCTCTTACCACATCCGCCGTACAGCCCGGATCTAGCACCGATGGACTTTCGTCTGTTTCCAGATATGAAGAGGGAACTCAGAGGCCAGAGATTTGAAACAACATTAGAGCTACGCAATAAGGCTCGTGAAGTAATCTCTTCATTCAGTCAGGATTGGTTTAAGGTAACATTTATGCAATGGGTACAAAGGCATAGGAAGTGTGTAGCGACGGGCGGCGATTACGTCGAGAAGGTGAATCGTACGCTAGAATTTGACCGTTAGTGACGTCGACGTCGTGATGGCGTGCGTCAAGTGCCGGTCATGTATACAATTCAAATATGTACAAACGATTTATTAGTAAATGTATTTCAATGAGATTACGGCTCTGCTTTAGTATTGAGTAAACGTATCGAGTGATGTAATTTTTGTGTTTGTATTGTCTTTTCCGTTCTAGTAATAAAGCAATTCCGCGAACTTTTGAATCACCCCTCGTAAGTAATAAATTTTCACAAGCAAAACTCTGAAAAGCTTCAAGTTTGAATCGCGAACTGCATGCCAGTTTGCAGTTCGCAATTCGAATCGCGAATTGCGAACTGCGAACTGCAGACCAACTTCACACATATATATTATTATTATCACATGAAGAAGTTTGTTCTGTCTATACAAGACTGAAACGACTTTCGCTATATAATTACAATGCATAATATACATATACCTGTAGATGGGATAAGGCTAAGCTTTGATTTAAGGCTGGAATTTTCTTCTTCAGTTTCAATAATAACCGGATGGGCATTCAATGCCATGCATGCCTTCTACAAAAGAATATTCTTTAGAATATATTAATGTGCAACGCATTATTATACATTTCTACGGTAGGTAAAGGACTTAAGGAAGTAAAATGTCAAATACGTAATACATTTCAATTACTTACTTCGCTAAGCATACTTCAGCACTGAAATAATCAATGCTCAGTTCCACAACAAAAGACTCTTAACTTGTAAAAACAAATCACGAAGCTTTAACATCCTAACAAAATACAAACCTCTTCTCGCTAGTGAAGCATCATACAAATTTAATTCGAGTCACTGGTCCCTTCGAGATAGGCTGGAAATAAAACTCCTCTATTTTGCAATCAAAAGTGTAAAATCCGTGTGACAAACTCATCACACCGAATAATTCTAGCATCTCCTCTTTTTATTAATGCTTCACTTTAGGCTAATTGAAGTCACTGGTTTCTGAGAAATAAATTCGAAACTAAAACTTACAATTTTACAATAGAATGGTCATAACCAGACCGGTATATTTTGACAATATGTTCGTCATCACTTGCTAGTCAAGTTTCCAAGAAATTTTAGCTGAATTCAAGCCACTGGTAGCAAGTAATGACTGGTCACAATAGTTTTTCGACGTCGAAAGAACCGGCAGACACGCCGGCAACTGCTTTCAGTGCAGACGACAGACAACAGACAGACAGACAGACAGACAGCAGTAAAAACATTTTACGTTACATTGCCATAAACATTTGTTTCGGTTTTTTTACTAGAAGTCATAAAATCATGAGATACAGAGCTAACTCGGAAAGAAGAGGTTGGTAGTATTTTATTCAATTTAGCGGTGCAGTCTGGTGAATGTTTCCGTTGAAATTTTTCAAAAATCTACAATGTACCAGTGGGTTAAAGAGCGAAAACAACAACAACAACAAACAGGTAGGCAGTTGTTTATACTGTATCTTAATACAAAATAATGCACTGACTGAGAGAGGAGGGATTGTCTCAACATGAAGAATGTTAAATTTTTGCTCACAATTATTTTCAATTATTTAATGTAGATGATAATGCACTGACTGAGAGAGGAGGGATTGTGTCAACATGAAGAATGTTGCTCACAATTATTTTCAATTATTTAATGTAGATGATAATGCACTCACTGAGAGAGGAGGGATTGTCTCAACATGAAGAATGTTAAATTTTTGCTCACAATTATTTTCAATTATTTAATGTGGATGATAATGCACTGACTGAGAGAAGAGGGATTGTCTCAACATGAAGAATGTTAAATTTTTGCTCACAATTATTTTCAGTTATTTAATGTAGATGAAGTTACAGAGGAACGTGTAGGTAGTCAATTATCTATTTTATCTGACATACAGACGAACTGAAAGATGGACACAAATCGGCCTGTTTGCGACAAGTTGTTTCGATACGGTAATCCTTTGCGCCAAATTATTTTAAATATGCGTACACGACTGGCTGTAAACCATAAATGGACAAATATCTCTGACCTTGACTCTTGTTCAGGAGTCATTTGACGAGTGTTTGTAGCAAGTTATATCATAAATAAATAGATAACAGTTACAATTACAGTTACAGGCACGAATTGTACTCAGATAAACAGGCGGACAGACGGACGGATTTATCATCTGCCCTCCATTGGGGACTCAACACAGCTACGAGAAAGTGATCTATCTTCGTCCATAAGAATAAGAATAAAAATGTGGTGGAATGCTCCACCAAAAGATTAAAAAGATTATTACCACGCCATCTTCGAAAACCATTTTGTCAGTAATATAATAACATGACTCTTTGATGTTGAACCATCCCTCGGGACATCCTGCAATGAAATAAAAACGAATTTGATTGATGTGAAATTAATTAACTGTTCAGTTAATCAGTAAATCAATTAAAAGTAATTTCGCTTTAAGCATATCGAAATTCAATTTCTTTTTGAAATTCGGTAGTCTGCCTTCCTATACTTATTCAATACTCCAAAAAACAGAAGTTTTACACATGTCTATCATTAAAACTGTTCGTTTTGTTGAATTTAAGGTAAATCAGGTTAGTTTATATAAATAAGCAACGTACCATTTCTTTATATTGAACAACCTCTTAATCTTTGAAAAGATAGAAGGCACTCAAAATAGGAAGCTGTTTTATTATCATTTTAAAAAAGAATTTCAAGAACTTATCGTTAACACGAATCCCTACTTGCATATCCGTAATAAATCGAATCTTCTTCCGTCAAAGTAGGAGTATTCCCTGTGTCGTAAATTGTTGTGCATCCGGTACAGTTTCCAGTACTTTCCACGTAGAAAATGCTTTTACAACTGGTGTAATGACTGCATTCAATAAGACACAAGTCAATGTGTTTCAGTATTTTTTTAGAGAAAACTATCTCCGTCCTCTGGCACATTCGTCCGTCAAATTGTACAATCTTTTGAAATGGCATCCACGTTTCAGCATAAACTAATGACCAAACAAAGAGAGAAGTCTCGGTGACGAGCATTCGTCTCATTTTCATTTACTGTTAATAGGTCTTTAGCATGAAATTCCAGTTTTCTAGACTTGCAAACCCACTTTGCATTCAACATGTACAGTGCCACAGAGAAAGTATACAGTTAATGCAGATCGTATGACCGAATGCCAATGACAGTGAACGGAAGCAATCAAGCAGTATTGTTTATCATTTACATATTATAAAACCTTTTCTGTGTTTCAATGTACGATTCCAATTCCATCCACTCGGTGTCACAATGCTTAAAAATCCATTAATCGATTGTGTTAATGGAAATACTAAATGGGTAATTCATCATACCAGCATACGATTCTTTTATCTACTAATGCAACATAGAAAAAAAAAATGAAAATTAAATTAAAGCTTAAACACTGACTTCCTCATCAGAGAGTATTATTGTTTCTGCACAAACTCTTCGAATTGCGAAACTCAAAATCAGTGTTGAACCGAAACAAGATAAAGTACCTACAATGTATTTTTTGCCTAAAATTCACAAAACACCAAATAAAGCAAGATTTATCGGTAATTCTAGTTCTTGCACAACTGCTTAATTATCCGTGCTCTTAACATCTTGTTTTACAGCCATAAAAGAACATATTATTAGGTGCTGCGAAAAGGTTTTGAAACCACTGGCAAAAACCTACTTTGGTGTATTCAAAACTCGGGTGACGTTTTAAAGGGGCTGTGCTCCAGATGACAAAAAAAGAAAGTTTTCTTGTATTATAAATTTCTTGTAATATTTATGATTAATGCTTAAAAAATAACCTACTGACAAAAAATAAGTCAAATAATTATATTATAAATTGATGTTTTTCCCTTTCAAAGTGCTATACCGTAACGCGACGGTATAACTATATCGTATAAGATTTAAAGTAAATATCTGTAATATCACATGCGGCGATGGTGGTGACAGTAAAAGCGTTGGAAATATTTTGTTAACATGAGGATCCAGAGTTCAAATCAGACTGGAGCGAAAATATTATTTTATTATTCTATTTTGACTTTTATAATAAGTTTTGAAGTAAAATATTATGTTGTTATAATCTCACGGCATCTAAATATATAATTTATGATTTTTTTTTGTTTATGTCAAATTGGAAGTACAGCCTCTTTAAATAAGATCAAATCAAATAACTAATAGGAGTTCTCTTTGTACACTTACGATTTTTCTGCATTGTATACTTCACTTCTTAATAGTTTATTACTAAGAAACAAGCTAAGAAGTCTCACTGAAAAGTCGAGCGCATTTTTAGCTCACCTGAGCACAAAGTGCTCAGGATGAGCTTTTCTGATCAGTCTTTGTCCGTCGTCCGTCCGTCCGTCCGTCGTCAACTTTTCATTCAAATGACATCTCCTCTGAAACCAAACGGCCAAATTATGAAACTTGCCTGGGATGTTCCTTGCATGAAGCTCTACCAAGATTGTTCAAATGGTTCTGGTCCATTGCATTTCTGGTTCACTGGAGCTAAAATTAGATTTTAAAAGTTGGATCTTTAAAAATCTTCTTCTCCGAAACCCCAAGACCTGGAGCTCAGATATTTGGTATGAAGCATCATCTAGTGAACCTCTACCAAGTTTGTTCAAATTATGACCCTGGGGTCAAAACTGACCCCACCCCAGGGGTCAGTTGATTTTACATAGATTTATATATAGAAAACTTAAAAATCTTCTTGTCAAAAACCACAAGGCCTAGAGTTTAGATATTTGGTGTGCAGCATTGTCCAGTGGACCTCTACCAAGATTCTTCAAATCATGGCTCCTGGGTCAAAAATGGCCCCGCCCCAGGGTCACATGTTTTACATAGAGTTATATAGGAAAAACTTTAAAAAATCTTCTTGTCAGAAACCGCAAGGCCTAGAGTTTAGATATTTGTTGTGCAGCATTGTCCAGTGAACCTTTACCAAGTTTGTTCAAATCATGGCTCCTGGAGCAAAAATGGCCCCGCTCCAGGGGTCACATGTTTTACATAGATTTATATAGGAAAAACTTTTAAAACTTTCTTGTCAGAAACAGCAAGGCCTAGTGTTTAGATATTTGGTGTACAGCATTGTCTACTAGACCTCTACCAAGTTTGTTCAAATCATAGCCCCTGGGTCAAAAAAGGCCCCGTCCAAGGGGTCACATGTTTTACATAGAGTTATATGGGAAAAGTTTTAAAAATCTTTTTGTCAGAAACCACAAGGCCTAGAGTTTAGATATTTGGTTTGCAGCATTGTCTAGCGGACCTCTACCAAGTTCGTTCAAATCATGACACTGGGATCAAACTGGCCCCTACTGGGAGGGGGGGGGTGCCATTTGAATTTACACAATGATTTATATAGGGAAAACTTCAAAAATCTACTGCTCTGAAACACCAATGGCCATCGCTTCAGTTGTTTGTTGTTATGTCTCTCCCCCAACCCCGCCCTTCTGATGGAGACATATTGTTTTTGCCTTGTCCATGGGTGTCTGTTTGTCTGTCTGTCTTCACACTTCGTTTCCTTTCAATAACTTGAGTACCAGTTGACCCAAAGCCTTCAAACTTCACAGAGTTATTGCCTTATTGAGTACAAAAAATTCCTTTTGTGTTTTCGGTCAGTAGGTCAAAGGTCAAGGTCAGAAGGACCTCTAGAGTGAAAACCATCCACTCAATAACAGGATTACCATTTCACCCAGAGCCTCCAAACTTCATATGATGATTGCTTTTACTAAATAGAAGAACCATATTGTTTCTGGGACTAGTATGTCAAAGGTTAGGGTCACAAGGACCTGTAGAGTGAAAACTATTTCTGCAGAGTAACTGTAGTACCATTACACCCAGAGCCTTCAAACTTTATATGATAATTGTATTAGAAGAACCCTATTGTTTTTAGGGTCCATAGGTCAAAGGTTAAGTTCACCTGTAGAGTGAAAACTGTTTCTACTCAGTAACTGGAGTACCATTTTACCCAAAGCCTTCAAACTTCAGAGGATAATTTCTTTTACTCAGTAAAAGAAACCAATCATTTTTGGGGTCAGTAGGTCAAAAGTCAAGGTCACAGGGACCTGTAGAGTGAAAAAATTTCTTCTCAGTAATTGGAGTATCATTACACCCAGAACCTTCAAAACTTAACAGAGTAATTATATTAGAAGAACCCTATTGGTTTTGGGGTATGTATGTCAAAGATCAAAGTCACTGGGACCTGTAGAATAAAACTTTTTCTGCTCAAAAATTTGAGTATCATTACACCCAGAGTCTTCAATCTTATTGCAAACTGATTCAAACTTGCACCCATAAAAACCAATAACGATATTTGTAGCATGAGCAATGAGACTCAGGTGAGCGGTTTAGGGCCATCATAGCCCTCTTGTTTAACAGATGGATCTTATAATACTTATACTTTATGGGCTTGTCAAGACATGATCGGATCGCTCGCTTTCTTACTAGATAATTTATAAACAGGTAGTGGGCATTCCCGTCATAACCCGTCATAACTAATTGTGCCCCCTTCTTGCTGATCTGCTTTTATACTGCTATGGAAAAGACTTTATGTTATCTCTTTCTAGTGAACATCAAGATTACATTATTACACTCGAGGTAGCCTTACGCTTAGATAAATATAGATAACTATTTTTCATCTCAGGTCAATAAAATATATCCAAATGAACAGCTTAATAAAGCAAACATCAGAAAAGCAAACAAACATTCTTGATCTAAATCTACTGAAAATGGTTTTGTTTCTGCTAAAATATACGATAAAGGAGATGATTTTGATTTTGATATTGTTAATTATCCATTTTAGATGGTGATGTCCCACACGCTGTATCTTACGGGGTTTATATTTCAAAGCTTGTTCGCTTTTCTAGAGCTTGTAACAATGTTAAAGATTTCAAGCAGAAAAAAAACTTTTGAAACAGTGGTATCGGTACCACAAATTAAGAAAAACGTTTCGCCAATACCCTGATTTAAGTCCAAAATACAATTGCAGTTTAAAAGCACTACACAAAAAAGGTATTTTTCAACCAGTGTTTTATCGAGATTTGAATTATGAATTTAAAGGAAAACAATTTTAATTTCTCAACGTCTTTTGTAAAACCATCTGTAAATTCAGAAATGTTACCTTTATTTTTTTGAACAGCTTTTCTGGAGCACTCTTAGCGCTTGGACTTTTGGTCAGGTGTTAACAAAAGCGGGAAAGGGGAATCATCTAGCACAAAGCTCCTTTAATTTCAAAGAATATTTCAGAACATGATGGACGGTTTCTTCTGAAATACCGTTAGTACGAGCTATTTGGGAAATACGAGTATATTGACCATCTTCTACTACCAGAGCCTTCATTGTATCATGTTGTTTAGTTGCTGCAACGACAGGCCTGGCTGGACACTTACTGTCCTTAACAATACATTGACCTACTTAAATGTTTTTAAACCAGCAAAATATGTTCTTCACGTCATCAGAAAGCTACCACGGATACGGCACAGTCATGAAACGATTTTGGAGAAATGTGCAAAGCAACATAGGCTTTAATTACATTTCATCATAGTATTGAAATATACTCACTGTATACGAGTCTGTTTAATTCAAAATTTTAATTAGATAAAATCCATGTTTAAGAAGCGTGTTGATAATCCGCTATCAAATTCATGTGATTCTCATGCTCATATGTAACATGATTTCTCTGGAAGTCCATTATTGGCAGCGTTTACTGAATTACGTATAACTGTATGGTACACATCGGGTGTTAGAGCTATCTTATTGTCTGTAAACAGTGTTTCAAATTTTTCTGATTGATTTTCTAAGCAAGTTTAGCCTACTTATCTGTTCCAACCATAAGATACACATGAACAGTGTTTTGATAAAGTAAAGTCCATTTTTGTAGGTTATGAAACTGGTACTTTTCCTGATGAGTTGTCTGTCATGCAATAGTCTGTCATCTGATTTCACGAAACTCTCGTGTTGTAAATCTTTTGAAATGCTTTCAGTCTATTCCATATTGTGTAATGACCAGACATGTTAACACTGATCTGCTGAATCACTAAGCTTAGATCGAAGTATTTACCTCGTTATTACTGTTTAATTTTAAAACGTTTGATTGACTTCTACACAGCCATGTTTTTCGTAAAGCAGTATGGGTATTTAAATGCGGTTGCTAAGGCCTGTTAACAAAGTTACGCACTGTTTATAACATGTTTGCTTTAACGTCTAATTTAAGGTATAAAATTGTTGCATTATGGTGCATATTGCTTTAAAAAATGAATTTTATATTTTGTCATGCATAACTCGTCTAGAATCTGATGTTGAGGTGAAACGCCCAATTTTGGTCGAGTCATCCAATATATGGTTGAATGGCGATGGGGGAATTGACTGTTTCTTTGGTCAATTGGTTGTTTTTACCACCTTTTTCAACCACGTTTTGGTAGTGGTTGAACGTTTTGTTATAAAAGGGCTCTGAAAATCTCCCAGCAAGCTCACTTTTTGGCCAAACTCCCTTTCAGATGTCATCGGAAGATTTTTCAAACTTCAACAACACTTCAATTATTACATTTAAAATAAAAAAAAAATATCAAGATTTGAGTTATTTAATAGTTTGAGTTACGTAAAGATTATCATTTTCAATTTCAGATGTTTTTGAGAAAGTTATGGCTCTCTTACAACCCGTCGTGCGTGCTTAGAGATCGTGCGTCCTCGGAGTTCTTGTCAGGCGTAGCGTTGTCGCAGGATGAAAATTAAATCGCAGCGGACGTACGTAGTAAGTACTTTATGAGTAGGTGTGTCGTGCTCTACACGTGGGGCCCGCAAGTGGTCTGTACGCCTTTTTGGAAGTAGGAAGGAGTAAGGAGTACGTACGATCTGTACTTGTGTCGCACACAGTGAGTGAGATAAGCATACGTGTATTGCAAGTGAAACGTACGTTTTCAGAAATCGTACTTACGAAGTAAGAGAAAAGTAAGAAAAACGTAATAAGCACGGAAGTGTTAAACACGACACTCGTGCGACAGATTGCTGGAACGCACGGATAGTCAAAATAATATAGAAGGGAGCACCGAGTCGCTTCATCATTCAATGTTTTGGCTTCCAAAATGGCACTTCCAAGAAGGATGCGCCATCGACTTCTAAAGCTGCTTATGCTAGAGGAGGCCGAAGATTATGACGCAATGCTGGCAGTGGTTGCTCGGGATCGCCTGCAAGAGAGGCAAAGAAGAAGGAGGCGTTATTGGGTGAAGCCATGGCTGACAAGAAGGCCTCTGTTTGGCCAGTATGAGACGCTGTTCCAGGAGCTTGACCGGCAGTCTGCTGGAGACTACTTTGGGTTCATTCGTATGGATAGGAACGTGTTTGCTGAAGTGCTTCAGCGTGTAGCTCCACGTATCACCCGAAGTCGACTTTGAACTGAGAGCAGACTGTTAGTATCAGCTTTATATAGGCGCACGATGCAAAGCAAGTACTTGTGACCCACTTTTATCGTGCTGGTCACGTGTGTCGTCTTAGTGTGACGCACTTCACAAGTACGGTAGCAGTACTCGCCCTGCACTTTGAAAGTAAGATAAACGCACGGAGGAAGTGCGCTCACCCCCTTTTTTGTTAACACGTCCATTGAAAGCAAGTTGAACGTACGAGTTTCTTGCGTGGTAAGTACGTCTTCGTGGTAAAATACCTTGGAATTTGTGCATGTTTTTCCTGCGTTACACGCACGACTAGCGCACTTACTCAGAACTTTTGTCTTGTGTGCTACGAGCGTGCCCCAGGCGTTCTAATTGTCGCAGACAGGTCGTAGCGAAAAACTGTCCAGCCAGTTTTCGGGCTGCGTGCTTTGCGTCGTGTTTGCGTCCACGAAAAAAGTACGTTCCACGTGTGTGTATCTTACTACTTAACCATTTTTTTGCACGCAAACCGCTCGTAGAAGCATGCAAGACCGGTTGTAAGAGTAGTTTTAACATCTTCAAATATTTAGAGATTACTGCTATTTATGATAATATGGGGAGCCATTTTAAAATCTTACTGGAAACCACAACAATCCTACTTACTTCATCCAAAGCTCCTTTTTGTATCTTGGCAAGATAGCTACTAAAAAGTGTTGGAGCGATTCCAGGATTCATGTGAGGCGTAATCATGTTTCATGTTTGGACCGACTTTGGGTCTGTTTTCAACAATGTCACAGTGCATAATAGATATACGCACACTATGCTATATGCAAGCTGGATAAGACAAAAAGGAAAGATCAGAGGTCGTTTTCATAAAGTATCTTAGTACAAATTTAAGTCTTGTTCTTAATATACAATTTTTAATCTATCCCAATTTTTACTAACTCCACTCAGAAACAAGAATTAATAGGTTTTTTTTTTCTTATTCTTGCCAATATAATTCTTAAAAAGTTTTACATTTATGCCATAAGCAAAATGATTTGCAAAATTTTGACTGAAGCGAAACTTAATGTCTTAAGGACAAATAAAATGATAAATAAAACAATTACAATTAACGACCAATACGAATCAATTGCAAAATACAATCAATACATGTTTATAAAGATATGGGACAATGTTACTTGTGCAAGAATAAATATACGGGCATACTAGGAATTTATCGTAAGCAAATAATGACGATTTTATGTTTTGAACTAGGCGGGGCGGAAACGGAATTGGAAAGACTAGTTAAAAACTAATCGAATTATTGGAAATACTGTCGTTTAGACGTCCCTATACAAATAAATTAAAGCATAATTTCGAATAAAGGTACCCTATAACATACTCCCCCTCCCCCACCCCGCCGAAAAATGGTCTGACATTTGAACAAGGGAGTCACTAAATAAAATTTGCACAGTATACAAAGCGAACAATATAATTATCTCCAATAACAAAATATTACCAGATTAATAATGCATCTAAACCAAAAAATACTATTAGCAATCAAATTAATAGAACCAGGTTGAAGACATAACACCTATCATCTAGTGCATAAATGTACAGATGTACACGTGGATAATAATTCCTAGTTTAACAAAATAACTTTGATCTCATCAAGACAAATTAAGATTAAACATGTTTATATAAATATAAAAGCAAACTTAAGTATGTTTAGCAATAATCAGTTTATTTTTCTAAACGTATTGAAAGAATTCCAAGATATAAATTTCTTCCGTACAATCAGATGTTAACAATACTGTAAAGAACTAATGTGTATTTGAATTCAACTTAAGAGACTGCGTGAAACTATTCATTCACTCCGCAAAATCTGAAAGACAACCCGCAGTTAGAGAAGTCATGTATCCTCAAATGATGCAATTACATCCAAATCTCATTGAATTCAGAGGTAAGTGTTGAAACATATTTTATCCTCTTTGTGAAAGTCAATAGTCAACATATTCATTTTAAGTTCATGCAGAACATGACTTTACTGCCGCAAACTTTATTCATTTGCCAATGATAAGAATGTTGCCATTTTTGACGACGTATATGCTTGGGTCTTGTTGGAATGACATCCTCAGCGTTGACTTGACTTGCAGCTTGATTCCTTCTAGCTGGTATGACGTTCTTGGGCACTATCTTCGTCACATCGGAGAGTTGACTTGAGTAGAAGTGAACCGGTTAGGATACCAAGATATACGCCTGAGACTCCCACTTGTCTTGGAAAGTACTAAGTCACCTGGTTGCAGGACCGATGGCTTTATATTCGTGTCGTATTGTTGCTAATTGACTTTTGAAGTTCCCTCTGGTAAGCAAACGACAGTCTATCTCTGAGTTTACGCACATAACCATTCCTAAACTTGGCTTTGTTATCATCAAAGTTGAGACCTAACAGGGCATCCAGTGCTAGCTTAGGCTGCCGTCCAAACATGTTGTAGTACGGATATTGTAGGCATGTGTCATGGGTGTTACGTATAATTTCCAGACTGACTTTTTCCTCTCTGGTAAAGAACCGAGCATCTTCCGAAGGATCTGGTTAAATCGGTTGCAGACGCCATCACCCATTGGGTGACAAGGCGTTGTCCTTGATTTGGCGATGCCTGTATTCTTATAGTGCTTTCACAAAGTAACTCTCAAAGTTTGCTCTTTGGTTGCTATGTATACGGCCCGGGAATCCATAACGAACAAAGAATTGTTCGAAGAGGACTTTCGCTGTCGTTGCTGCCGTCTGGTTCTTTGTAGAGATGGAAGGCTTGGACGTGCCTGGTAAAGTGATCAGTGATGACCAGTAGGGGCCAAACTCACCTTTTTGAACGTTTGAGTCTTGGGAAACCTACGCAGACAATCTCCATGGGTTCCGACCAGATAGTGACAAGAGGATCCTTAATAGATTGGCTTTTCCTCAGTTTGCTTCTAACACATTCTGCCACCATTTCCTTAACATATTTGACCTTACCAGGCCAAAAGAAACGAGCAGACGAGAAAACTTAGAAAAACTGAAGATGCTTTATAAATACGGCATTAGAGCTATATACACTGTGGCATTGTTATCAACGTTTCAGACGTGTGTCTTTCTGTAACTTTTAAATATGAGTGATTTAATACAGCAATAACTTCTTGTGTTTGTTCAACTTGAATATGTGTTTTAGTGCTTTCTTGAGGAATATCAACTACAGTGGTCCTGTATGAAGGCCACGGGAGCCACGGTTTATACAACGTTACCAATTAGAGAAAGGCATAGCCCCAAACTCGCACGGAACACAACAGTATATACGGTGTATTAACCAGACGTCAAGGACCAAAGGTCAAGGTAAAACTTGAAGGTATTAAGAACAAAGTCTGTTGAATAAAGGTTTATGTCAGAAGTAAACAAGGATGGATGCTTCCCAAAGGTACATGGAAGTTGGATGAATGTGTAACTGAGGAAGGTGTAGGTGGGAGGAGGTTGGGAAGCATGTTTTGCAGTTATAATGATATTAACTGGTGTTCTTCATTTCACAGAAATAAAATCAGGAGAAAATAATTATTTTATTTTATTACATATCATTATGTCAACAGTGAAATGTGGTTAAGCAAATATTGGAGTTGTTTCCAGAACCAGATCACAAGTGAATACTTGAACATTTGTTTGTAAGGCTATTGTTAGTATAAAATGTTAGCAGTTATACTAGAGAAGTGTTATTAGACATGTACATTTACATGACAGACTGGAGGTTGATCCAAATCCAAATAATCTGATGATCTGAGAAGTATGGCGTAGTGAGTCGTATGAATGGGTTGGTGCTTCGAGAAACAAATAGCTGGTCAAGAATAGAGCCAGTGTTTGTGGTGGCAAAATAAAGGGAAATAATAAAAAAGTAACCAAAACTTATTGTTCTTATTCCATGCATTTTGTTTCAATGTATTCTTTCATTTTATTAACTTTCAAACATGTCTTCAGTAGCTTTGAAGTTATAGTGCAAATAAATCTGGTCAAAAAAATTTCGAAAAAAGAATATTAAGTTGAATTTAATAAAGGGAGATAATTCAGAAAGTGAGCTAGACAGAGTTATGGTTCTTGCACAATGCAAATCCTCACATTGTATTCTATCATTGTGTAAACTTTCAACAAAATCACTAAATGAAAAGGCATCAGCGCATAAATCTATGAAAAATCACTGAACCGGAACATGCCGGTAAAATACACACGTGCTCTTGGTAGTGAAGCTTCCTAATGAGTTTCAATGAATTCCAGTCAATGGTTGCTGAGGAATAGTTTGGCCAACATTACAGCTGAAAAAGAATCAAAAGGGTATAACTTTGTGAAAAATCACTGAACTGGAACATGCCTGTAATATGCAAACCTCCTCTTGGTAATAAAGCTTCCTATTGAGTTTCAGTGAATTGAATTTAATAGCTGCTGAGAAATAGTCCGGATAAACATTACAGCTAAACAAGAGCCACCGCAAGTGGGGGCCGCGCTCGACATTTTTCTATTTCTAAAGGCAAACACACCAGAGGAAGCACATTGTGGTGAAGGGATTTCAAATGAAACATCATTTGGAAATATGATTATCAAATTCATCCATACATAACAAAGTTGTGGCCAATTTTAGCAACATTCAGAAATTTGACCTTAAATGTCAAAGTCATGTTCAGTTTAACCTTCCTTGGAGGTATTGTCTAAAAGGTAGTTATGTCCAAGCATGAAGAAACTTCATCCATTAATAACAAAGATATAGCAAAGTTAAGCAGTGTCAAGGTCATTAAAAGGTCAATGTAATACTTGCAGTGTTCAACACGTTTGTTTTATTCTCAGTGTTGTTTTGTCCGAACAGTCAGGCTATTTTTAGTTCAAGGTTATACCTGAATAATTTAACATGTAGGTTTTGTCATAAGTGTCATTTAGTCCAAGTATGAATCAAATCCAAATAAAATAACTTGACCGTGAAGGTCACACTTGAATGACTCAATATGTCAGTTTTGTCATAAGTGTTGTTTTGTCCCAGTATGAATCAAATGAAACCATAAATAACAAAGTTATGGCCAATTTAAGTAAAATTCGATAACTTTTCCTTAAATGTCAAGGTCATCTCAAAGTCAAGGTCATACCTTAATAAATCGAAATGTCGGTTTTGTTGTTTTATCAAAGTATGAATCAAATCTGTAAATAAACAACAGTTATGACAATTTAAGCAAAATACAATAATATGAACTTGACTGCCAAGGTCATTTTAAGGTCAAGGTCATACCTGAATTATTTAACATGTCAGTTTTGTCAAAAGTTTTGTTTTGTCCAAGTATGAATTAAACCATAAACAACAAAGTTATGACATTTTAAGAAAAATTCAATCATTTGACCTAGACGGTCATGGTAGGAGTAGGTCAAACTTGAATAATTTATCATGTCGGCTTTGTCATAAGTTTTGTTTTGTCCAAGTTTGATTCAAATCAAACCATAAATAACAAAGATATGGCCAGTTTAAACAAAATTCAATAATTTGACCTTGACTGACAAGGTCATTTAAAGGTCAAGGTCAAAATTAAAAAATCGTAATGTCGGATTTGTCATAAGTGTTGTTTTGTCCATTTATGAATCAAATCCATAAATGAACGAGAAAGTTATGACAATTTTTGCAAAATTCAATCATCTGACCTTGACCGTCAAGGTCATTTTTAGGTCATGATCAATGTGAGTTCTAGATGTCAGTTTTGTCATAAGTGTTGTTTTGACTAAGTATAAATCAAATCCAGCCATAAACAACTAAGTTATGGCAAATTGTTGCAAAATTCAATAATTTGACCTTGAATGTGAAGGTCATTTACGAGTCAAGGTCAAGATAAGTCTAGTCTACTCGAAAGTCTTGTCTAAAGAGTTGTTTTATCCAAGCATGAAGACAATCCACCTATTAAGAATTAAGTTATGGCCAATTTTAGCAAAATTCAATATTTTGACCTTGAAGGTGAAGGTCATTTATGAGTCAAGATTAAGTTTAGTCTGGTCTACTTGAAGGTTTTGTCCAAAGGGTCGTTGTGTCCAAGTATGAAGATAATCCATAAAGGAATTAAAAAAATATGATCAATGATAAAGTTTTCGAAAAAAAGTCGAGCTGAAAAGCATCAAAGGGGCATAACTTTATGAAAAATCACTGAACCGGAACATGCCTGTAATATGCACACTTCCCTTCGGTTGTGAAGCTTCCTATGAAGTTTGGATAAATTCCAGTCAGTAGTTGCTAAAAAAATAGTACGGACAAAAATGTCAGTTGAAAGGGCATCAAAGGGGCATAACTTTGTGAAAAATCAATGGACTTGAACAGGCTGCTAATATGCACAGCTGTTCTTAGCAGTGAAGCTTCCTATTAAGTTTTATTAGATTCAATTCAGTGGTTGTTGAGAAATTGTCCGGAAAATATTTCGGAACGGACAGACAAGGCGGCGACTAAATGCTTCCCGTTGGGGAGCATAAAAAGAAGTTCTGTTAAAGATTTGAGGTATAGAGAGAAAAAATATTAACGCTTGGTGGTTGCTAAGTGACCAATGCACACCTACTTTTCACAGTTTTATCGCTTGAAATTTCAATCTGAATAAATCACGTTTGTTTACCCAGGATGTGGATAGAAGAGTAATTAGGGTATATGTTACATTTTAGGGTATCTGTTACGTTTTATTGTATCTGTTACGTTTTAGGGTATCTGTTACGTTTTATTCTGTTTCTGTCATCTACAGAATCAAAGACTTCCTTGTCTAAAATTCATTAAGAATATCAACAAATTGTGCTAACATTTAACATCAACCTTAAATACAACAAACAAATACAGTTTTTTTGTAATACAAACAGTAGAGATAAAGCAAACAAGCAAACTAACTTTGTTTATTATATTTCAAAACCAAAACTCCAATGCTAAACTAAATAAAATTGTGATAATAAAACATAACAAAATGCGATGTTACAAATGTTAATAAATTATTGACAATATTACTGATTTTTGTTTGTTTTTGTAGCTACACCGACACATTGTTTTGTACGTACAATTATTGTTATGATTTCAATTATTTCGTGCACTGTGTCTTTTCTGTGAAATAACTTCCGAAATGTTTCACGCAGTTCTCATTTGAAATGGCTTTAAACGTTTCACTGTTTGCTGGTTTCTGATTTCGTCATAAGAAAAAACCTCCCCAAGAGTGGGATCTGCGTACACATATAATGTACCTTTTACTAAAATATTTACAATGTTTAACAAACAAGTAAACTGATAATCAACATAAATAAAGTAGCATCATCAGTAATAGTATCAACATTATCAGTATGAATCATGAAATACATTCTCATACATCATTAATAGTAAGTATGTATTTAGTCAAAAGATATTGTTTGAAAGTCTATATTTAATTTAAATGTTAACTTTATCAAAGTATTAATTAATTTATCATTGAACTCTAAGTATTCTACTATAAAATACAATATTGTTAAAGGTATTTATAACCCAAAATTGTATTTTATCCTGTTTGGGATAAGCCCACTATATTCACTTATAATTTCACGATTGAAAGTTGTAATATCATTTTTTTTTTTGCTTTATTTCTGAATTTTAGATGCTAATTGTTCAAAGCCAAAATGTGCATTGAACCAATCTGTACTTGGAAAACAGACAAGAATATTTATCCATAAATTTTGGACCGTTTATCAAAACAAATACGATGTTGCTGGACCTAGCTATTAATATAATTGATTACATTTTAAATTTATGAATATATCTATTATTGTTATCTGAACTGAAGAGCAACTGGCTAATAGGAGGACCTGCGTTATCAATTTCTTAAAAATAAACAAAGGCAACCAATTTTTTATCAGAACAATTCACTGACAAATTAATAGTTCTACAAACACTTCATGTCTGCAAGTAGTATCTTTCTAACAGTGAAATTAATGCTGTGTATGCGATGGAGGGGGCGGCATAATGGTAACAGCTGTGTAAAATTCATTTTTGTATTATATTTATTGTATTATGAGGTACTTCAAAAAATTTCAAACCTAGAAACTACAAACAAGATAATACTAGTATACTAAAATAATATGCATGAAACTCAGCAAATTTTAAAAAATCGTTTATTATACAGAGGAAATTTACTAAATCTGCATATAATGAAACGATGTTTAAATCGGATATCATTTGATATTATAATGTGACACATTAGGGAGAGGGCAGTTCTAATGTAGTTGTAATAACTTGTCGCCCAATCCTTTGTACTTTGCTAATAAAGATATTGTTGCATGTTTTGTACATTGAGAAGTACCGAATAAAATATTACACTAAGTGAAATAATGAATGAAAGTAAACAGAGTTCAGAATCTTGTTGATAAGAATAACATCTAGTGAGAAGTTCACTGAATCTTTGTATTGTATAAAATCAATAAAGAATTTAAATAATATTTACAGGTATATACATGCATTTATAACAGCATCCTTTTAGAAATGTCTAAAAATTACATACAAGAAAAATGTTACACTCCACAAGGAGTACTTAGAATTTGATATAGTGAAATATTTGATTGATTTATTTCAGTATTTTCTTTTCGCAGATCATTTTGTAAGCGTTTAGGCATGATATGTCCACCCATTTAAAATCAGCCGGCTCATAAAATGCTACACAATTTTCAGATGTTCCCCCATTAGGATCTTTTTGGTACCAGTCCTGTATCGTCATCGGCTGTGATGTTCCCGTGACTGTCCATGTTCCTTCATTCGCAGCGTCCGTATACGCCATAAACACTGCCGATAACGTTTCTGAAATAATAAACATACTTTTTTATTAACAGGAATGTGTGGTGAATAATTTATTATTAAGTCAATTAATTATCAATGATACAAACAAAGATTTTTGTCTTTCCTATCTATTAACAACAGAAATTGGTACTGTTTCGGCTTAATAGCTGGATACTTGATAAAAGAACAAGGTCAAAGTTATTTTGATGATATTAATTCTTTCTTGCTTAATTAAGAATGTTTATCTTCAATACTGGTTGTCAATTAAGCCGACACACCTTACGGAATTCAAAAAGTATGCCGTGTCAGAGACACTAAGTCAGTGTACATCTTTGTCAAACAGTTCAGTCAAAAGTCAGTAAGCCTAGTACGTAGTGGTTGGAGAAATCGAATTCGCGGCTACAAGACATATGAGTTATAACTGATCTGCTAGGAGTAATGTTTGGTAATGGACCTTTTTGATCATATACCCTATAATAAAAAAATCGCCCTTTTATTTAATACTGGGATATTGAGTAAGAAAAGCAAATGTTTATTGCATATTTTGGATTAAGCGATAAAAATTCAGATGAAGAGGTCAAAACAGATTAAACGAAATTTAGTATCTCAAATTCAAAACTGAAAACTTCCCTGCTCTCATTTTTCCTTTGAAACTTGTAAAAAAAGTTTCGATACTATAAACTTATAGTTAAATTATAAATTATATAAAAGTTGTAAAACTATAATATATTGCTCAATCACAGGAAAGAACGTAAGCAAAATACTATAACTGGAATTCCATTGTAGACATTGCGATTTAAGGCATTGACAATATCATGGCTGGAATCTTTTTTGGTTTTATGTTGAAACGGTTCTTTCGAGTTTTTCACGTACTTTTACTTTACTTAACTGACTTATCTTAAAATTGGTTTTCCGTATTATATTATTTAGATTTAACATCGGAATATAACTCTGAATGTTTCAGTTGATAGGATCGTATGAACGTATAGCTTTAATATAATTTATTTTTCATTTTTATCTTTTTCTGTTATTATTACTGTGTTGCTGTTTTTCCCCATTTCTTTTATTATTTATTATTATATTCAACATTAATTAATGAATGAAGTGACTGTATGAAAGAAATTAAAAATAATGATAAAAATAAACCTAAACTTACAGTTTGACTTTAAAAATCATTAAAAACATATTTAACATACGCTTCACACATACCTGTAGTTGAGAGTAATCTTAATTTAGACTTAAGGCTGCTGTTTTCATCCACAGTTTCAATGACAACTGGGTTCGCATCTTTCGAATGGCAAGCTGTCTACAATAAAACATTATTATCAAAAAAGTATGTAAGTTAATAAAGCATTCTTCTAGACAAGTTTTGTGATTGTTCATTTGACATTTCATGTATTTTCTTTTTGTAGCATTGATTTAAATTAATAAATGACGAAGATTCTAACTGATTGATTGATAAATCAATTAATTAATTCATTCTTTCATTCATTCATTCATTCAGTCAGTCAGTCAGTCAGTCAGTCAGTTGTGACAAGAAAAAAAGTAAAGTAGTCATTGAAAAATGTAATTCAAGAAAATTGAAGTGTAGTTATTTACGCCATAAAATTTACATCAGAAAAGACAAATTGGAATCAAAACCTAACCAGGTCGAACTCTAAGCACTTGGACATAGACGTTTCAATGGAAACAGAACAGCCGAGACATATTTAATTTTGTACGATGTTAGTAGCACGTTTGTCTGCAAATCCTAGGACTGAAGGTGCGATCTTCAATTCTACAACTCGATGTGAAAACTAAAGCAGGTTATACTTGCCGTCCTTAAAACGATCTTTTTTCGGTGATTTGTTTCTATAAGACTACAAAAATATGATATATGTCAACATAAGTTAGAGTTACCACGCCTTCATCGAAGGTCATTTTGTTTGTCATGAAGTAGCATGAATCTTTGATATTGAACCAGCCGTCCTGACACTCTGCAAATTAAAGTAAAATACTTAACCCAAAATATCATAATATTGTTTATTTAAACATGAAAGATGTTTTGACGATAAGTAACTAGTTGTTGACAACAACAATTCTGAAAGATTCAGAGGACAAGAAAAAAGGACAGACAAAATGATGGATTGAAAGACACCACCAAGGACTGTTTGGTTTCAGTTTTGCGAACCCAACAAGACGTTTAAGACGAAGACGGGTAAAATAATATTAGCAGTGGTGTTTCAGCGAGCAAGAGGGTTAAGGGTTTGATATTAGAGCTTTTTCTTTTGAACTACATGTATTAACTAAAATCTTTCGAAACTTAATAATATCGGGTGTTTTTAAAACGCATTAAAGACACATTTTCAAAAGGTCTTATAAATAGAATGCTTATGAAGCAAACTTGTCTATCTTGAATAAATTGTGAAGGAAGAAAATGAGTGAGTAAAATATTTGTTAGACAGACAATGCTTTCAATGTTGAAATTTACAACAGCGATTAGATTGTTATCTCATTTGCACAATCGGAGAACAGCGGCTTTCCGGCGCGTGTGCTCTTACTGATAAAGAACTCAACGCAGTGCAAATTTTAGGATACAACAAACTTACTTTCGTGTTCATAATAAATCGAACCTTCGACTGTCCCTGTTGGAACACTTACGATGTAAGTCACTGAACAGCCCGAGCAAAGTCCTGTTCCTTCTACATAGAAAATACTGTTACAATTTGGATATAGGGTGCACTCAAAAAGGCACATTCCTACGTCCTTCACAATTTCTTTAGCAAACAGGATTTCTGTACCCTGACACATTAGTCCATCAAAAGTAAAACTCCTTCGAAATTTGGCCCACTTATCAGCATAAGCTAGCCAACTCAAGACGGTTAAAATCTTGAAAATAAGCAAACATTTCGTATTCATTTTCAGTCCGTATCAACAAAATATTACTTTTTACAGAGAATAGCAATCCGATAACACTGTTCCGACGTACTGGGCAGGCAACAGATAAAATAAAGTGTGCAAATAGAATGCCTCAACAAATACAGACATTTAGTCAATTGACGTGTAAATCAAAGCATTTTCATTATGTTTTATTTCCATTATATATACTTACGTTTCTATTTTTTAATTTTTTTTTTAGGTTCGACTTATTAATGGCAAACCTTTTAGTCATAATTGGGATAAATAAAACATCAATCGACTATAAGGTGCACTTTAAATCGAATTGTTTGAAACAGGAAATTGTCCTTTTTGTCAATAACTGTGTGTATTGACAGTTTGAAAGCATGTACGCTTTTCATGAAATACCCTTCAGTAATTGTAAACATATTGACAGATAGACCTTGACCTGGGTATAAGACTTCAAGGTTCATTAAAAAATAGTCAGGCACCCAAAAAAATTAAGGTTTAAGGTAAAAGTCGAAATGAGACCATAACTATGGCGTGTCAAGCGTTGCAATATTCGCTAAATTTCATTTGTATTCTATATATTTATTTATATTCCATATTTTCTTATTCATATGCAATAAATGTCCATTTATATTCTATATTTTCTTTTTTAAATGCGATATCTTTCATTTATATTCCATATTTACTCATTTATATGCGATATCTTTTTTTATTTATATTCTATTTTTTCTTACTTATATGCAATACTTTTTTCTTATTTATATGCAATAATTTTTCATTTTTATGCAATATTTTCTCATTTATATTCAAGAAATGTTTCATTTATATTCGATATTTTCGTATTCATACGTAATACTTTTTTCATTTATATTCAATATTTTCTTATTTATATGCGATAATTTTTCATTAATATTCAATAAGTTCTTATTTATATGCAATAAATTTTCATTTACATACAATATTTTTTCCCATTTATATTCAATATTTTGTTATTTATATGCTATAATATTTCATTTATATTCAATAAAAAGCCGATCCATATGCTATAATTGCATTGTGGGATACAGAATTTTACGTCAGAGGTCAAACTTTGTACCAATGTCTCTCATTGGATGTATGGAATAAAATGGCGGCGCCCATGAAGATGTAAAAGGTATGAAACCACCAATTCAGTCTACTGGAGCTCAAAAAATGGCGGCTAGGTCCCCATTAGGGGTTCGACATGAATGGCAGATAGATAGATAGAAATAGTTCTCAGTTTTCTTGGCTATTTTTAACATTGTTGCCCTAATCTGTGTATTTGTTTTGCTGGAATCTGTTTGACTATTTCTGATAGTGTGGTAGCACTTTTATGCTCATATACATTCAGAATAGAATTCACAATGTGAAATTGTTTCACATACCCCAATCTGAAAATTAGCTCATTTTTTTGTAAATTTTATGGATAAGTTCACATGAGCAGAAATATCTTTCTTGTTTGTAACACAACCCCCACTTTTCTTGCTAATTTTCATGAGTACAGATATAGATCTACAAGAATATGTATGTTAAAGCTATTTAAGAAAAGGTTTTACTATGTTTTACAGCCCTGTGAACTTTATGAATTTTATAAAGAATAAAGAAGGAATCTATTTGGTTGTTTCACACCAAAACTTAGACAGGTGAGCATCACGTTTTTACGTGATTAGTATATCCAGTGATGCCATATTATTTAATATATATTTTTTTTCCATTTTATACAACATAAATATTTTTACCATATAGATATTTGCGTTTCAAAAATAAAAATAATATAGAGCATAAATAATTTTATGCTATATAAATGCCGAATTTTACCATACAAATATTTATTTTTTACAACATAAATGAAAAATTTTAGAATATAAATCTATTAAATTATATCACATAAAAATAATTTTTACAACATAAATGAAAAATTAAAAATACATAAATATAAATATAAAATTATATCACATGAAAATATTTTTCGAATTTTGCAACGTTCCACACGCCATACATAACATTAATACTTTCGTTACAATTTTTTAAAAAAAGCAGATATCACATCTGCATGGTTTTAAATAGAAAACAGTATCCCCTTAGACAATTTGTAATAAAGTAAATACTTGGTAATAGGACTTGTAAGCAGACAGGACGCTCGGAGGACTCGTTACAAGTGAGTTGTCGATTGACACATCATTCATTATGCGATAGTCTGTAACGAGACGCTCGGAAGATTCGTCGATTGACACATCATTCATAATGCGATAGTCTGTAACGAGACGCTCGGAAGACTCATCGATTGACACATCATTCATAATGCGATAGTCTGTAACGAGACGCTCGGAAGACTAGTCGATTGACACATCATTCATAATGCGATTGTCTGTAACGAGACGCTCGGAAGACTCGTCGATTGACACATCATTCATAATGCGATAGTCTGTAACGAGACGCTCGGAAGACTCATCGATTGACACATCATTCATAATGCGATAGTCTGTAACGAGACGCTCGGAAGACTCGTCCATTGACACATCATTTATAATGCGATAGTCTGTAACGAGACGCTCGAAAAAACTCGTCGATTGACACATCATCCATAATGCGATAGCCTGTAACGAGACGATCGGAAGACTCGTCGATTTGCACATCCTCCATAATGCGATAGTCTGTAACGAGACGCTCGGAAAACTCGTCGATAGACACATCATTCATAATGCGATATTCTGTAACGAGACGCTCGATAAAATACGTCGATTGACACATTATTCATAATGCGATAGTTTGTAACGAGACGATCGGAAGACTCGTCGATTTGCACAATATCCATAATGTGATAGTCTGTAACGAGACGCTCGGAAGACTCGTCGATTGACACATCATTCATAATGCGATAGCCTGTAACGAGACGCTCGGAAAACTCGTCGATTGACACATCAAATTAAATGATCCTGCATTTACATTCTTCAGTGGCTTGAAAAGCAGATTATATATACTTCAATTAATTGTTGATTTCTTGGATTTGTATTAGACGAGGTTTACAAATTTAATCACACTCGATAATATACGATAGTAATGTTTAAGATAATTCCTTCGTAAGTAATAACATACTCAACAAAAAAGAAACCTTACACTTTAGTTTTTTAAATTGCGCAAATTGCGTTTTTGCGCAAATTGTAATAAACTTTTTCTCCCTTATAACGGTGGTATTCGATATATTTTAGAAGAAGTGAATTTCCCGGGAAATGTCTTAAAATGGATTATATAGCCATTTTATATAATAATACATTGCAATAGCCTTAAATCTACCTTGAATTCCGATTTTGAATTTTTATTACAATTTGCATTATTACAATTTGCGTTACCGTTTGCAACGCAAATTGTAATAAAACGCAAAGTGTAATAAACTTTTTTCTTCCTCATAAGGATAGTATTCGATATATTCTAAAAGTAGTGAATTCCCCGGGAAATGTCTTAAAATGGATTATATACACATTGTAGATAATAATACATTGCAATAACCATAAATTCACGATTTTGACTTTTTATTACAATTTGCGTTATTACAATTTGCGTTTGTAACGCAAATTGTAATAATTATTACAATTTGCGTTTTTATTACAATTTGCATTGTAACACACCTCTGATAAAGATTTTTGTATTTTCACATAGTAGTATAGTTCAATTTATCATATCTGTGCTTGACGAAACATACTCATGTCCACCGTCATCCATACATTCGTTCGAAAGCACATTATCATCTGAAAATAAATAAAAGGATTTTTGGTCAGCTATGGGAGAGGTCTAATATGGTTTCAATTTTAACAGCTCTTAACTTATAGATTAATGTTTTATCTGCCATTTTGGTACAAAACTGTTTTAATGTTCCATACATATGTATCTAAACATAAATGTATATTTATTTGCCATACACTTGTATATTCTGATGCAGAAAGCTCGTCAATTGAAATTCATATATATTTCTTAAATATTGATGAAATGAAATTCATGTAGATTTCAGGCAAGGAATGGTTGTAAGGCCAGTTGTTTTCAAGTGGACAACAGTGTTTTCGGGATAGGCTGTGACTTACGGAACTTAGGTAGTTTCTGAATTCAAGGTATTCATTTCTGTTGTGCCTTTTGAATAACTCATCCAGACTCATATCTAAAAGGTGAAGATCAAAACTGGCGGTACGCGGAGTGATCCTAGGATTTGGCAGACAATAATTTTGTCTAGATGTGCTTCTCGCTTTGTATATGCAGTCATTAGAATCAGTTGTTTTGTATCAGCAGTCATTAGAGTAAGTTGTTTTGTATCAGCAGTCATTATAGTTACTTGTTTTGTATCAGCAGTCATTATAGTTACTTGTTTTGTATCAGCAGTCGTTAGAGTAAGTTGTTTTGTATCAGAAATCATTAAAGTTGCTTGTTTTGTATCAGCACTCATTTCAGTTACTAGTTTTGTATCAGCAGTGATTATAGTTACTTGTTTCGTATCAGCGGTCATTATAGTTACTTGTTTTGTATCAGCAGTGATTATTGTTTCTTGTTTTGTATCAGCAGTCTTTAGAGTTTCTTGTTTTGTATCAGCAGTCATTAGACTTTCTTGATTTGTATCAGCAGTCATTAGAGTTACTTTTTTGTATCAGCAGTGATTAGAGTTAGTCGTTTTGTATCAGCAGTCATTAGATTTTCTTTTTTTGTATCAGCGGTCATTAGAGTTACTTGTTTTGTATCAGAAGTCATTAGGGTTACTTGTTTTGTATCAGCAGTCATTACGTTTTTATTAATGAAAATGATCACAGACGGCATTGCAATAATTTCTATGGTCAGATTAAGAAGAAAATCTAATTTTAGAATTGGTGCTTCTTCCCTTTGAAGCTGGTAGTGTGTGTGTGTTTTTTTAATGAATCATATTATAAATTTCACCATAGAATAGTATATTTCTTTTTAAAAAAAATGATCAATTCATTGAGTGTCGAAATTCAAATACTTTATACCTAGGATATATGAAATAATGCATGTAAAATATGTTTTTTATCGGCAATATCGACTGACATTTCCTTCCCGTTTCATGTTATCGTCTGTATATTTATTAAAACAATGATTACTTGCACGTGTTATGTATTTATTTAAACTCAACTGAATAAAATTTGTACTATACAAACGCTGAAAAAGTCGGTCAAAAATACAAAAACAGCCAGTACGAGTCATTAAATAAACTGTAAAATACCCATAACATTACATTGTATTTGTATTGAAATTATGTTATGGAATGGTTCAACCGACAAGTAATTTCCATTCACGAATATTTGTATAGGTCTGCAAACCCTGAAGATCGACAGAGGCCTAAGAACACATACACAATTTTCTGCGTGCGTAATTAAGGTCTGGGAATATCTGCATGCGTGATTGAAGCTCGGGAACAGATACGCAACTATCGACATACGTGATTGAGGCAAGGGAACAGATACACAACTATTTGCATGCGTGATTGACGCCCGAAAACAGATACATAACTATCTGTATGGGTGATTGAGGCCTGGGAACAGTTACATAACTTTCTTTATGCGTGATTGAAGCCCGGAAACAGATACATAACTATATGCATGCGTGATTGACGCATGGAAACAGATGAAAAACTATCTGCATGCGCGATTGCAGCCTTGAACCAGATGCACAACTGTCTACATGCGTAATTGACTCCTGGAAATAGGTACAAAATTATTTGCTTGCGTGATTGACGCCTAAGAACAGATAAAAAATGCATGCGCGACTGAAACCTTGAAACAGACACATAACTATCTGCATGCACGATTGGCGCCCGGGAACAGAAGCACAACCATCTGCTTGCGTGATTGACACCTGAAAACAGATAAACAACTATCTGCATGCGTGACTGAGGCCCGGGAGCATTTACACAACTCTCTGCATGCACGACTGAAACAGAAAAAAATGCTGTCTACAGGCGTGATTGAGGTCCGGGAACAGATACACAACTATCTGCATATAAAGGCAATGCATTGAAATGGAGCTTTGACCCATTGTTTTGGGAAAGAAAAAATGAGGGAATAGTTTATAGTTTTGAAATGTAAGTAATAATAATTGGGTTATATTGTTATAAACGACATGGTCTATGGCATCATTTTCCGGAAATGCAAAACGAAAACTGTCAACAAGTTTGATTTAAAACTTGAAGCATACGTAAGTATGTCGTTCTCAGTTATGCTGAGAGAAAAGATAAGCAAAATCTATGACTCTCAAAATCCTAGTGTGTCATCTTTGGAATACTACTTTTGTATTGCGAGGATTTTTTTAACATTGTTAATAAAAATACATTTACATTCATAGCACTGCGAGTACTGTCAAAAGCGAAAGTTAAAATTTTTGAAGATTGTTCTTTGTCACTGCACCCATGTGAAAAGAGTTATATCAATTCCTTCAATTGCTTTTTAGATATGCTCTAGAAAAGCATAATTTCAACATAAAAGTAACAGAGATAAACCAAAAATGAACCAAGGTAGAGTAATTAATCGGACCTCCTTGTCACTAAAGTGTGACCATAATATAAGTATAAACTCAATTCCTCAAGTATTTTCTTAGTTGTGACGTACAGATGTGACGGGAGACACTATGGTCATTTGAGACTCATATAAGAACATCGCATACGATAACAACGCTCGTATGTTAAAAGCAACGACTAAATAAAATTAATTTCAAGAGTGTTATGGCTTATTCAATAATTGTTGTTATGCACTGATCACTTAAAATGAATAACTTTGTGATTGTTCAAGGTATTTGTTTTTATACACAAGTTTAATTATTTTCCATGTGAAAAGGGGACATAACTCTAGAAACACTGTTCAATTAGTAATGTCTCTTGTGGTACAGATGTGCTTTGTCCCCAGTAGCAAATATGCTGTCCCTAGTAGCAAGTATGCCAAGAATGAGTACAATATTTTCGATAGCTTTTCAAAACTTTCTATATCAATAACCAATTCCAACAAGAAATTCAAGTTGAAATGGAATTTGGAATCGAATTTCGTTATCCGAATATAGGTACTGTTTAACTGTTTTCGTTCAGACTTACGTGGTTCGGGAAACTGCTGTGTGTAATCAAAACATGACTTGTTTAATGGAAGCCTCAAATACTTTTTTTTTGTAATTTGCATAACACAATATGTTCCGCTCTTTAAAGTAAAAGTAAGTTTATAAGGACTTCACGCACCATAGCCTTAAGGCTTTGGTCTGTTGCACGTGCCCGTCCTTCCCGCTCTTTAAAACGTGAATTAACGCCTTATATACGGACACTTGGTAATACATCAAGGATTGTTTTTATTTTGGTCAAGATTCGGGAAAACAGATAAATAAATTGACATTGATGATTTAATCAACCTGCAAACTAAAAGGAAGGATGTTAAAAATATGTTAAGCACATTTATTAGAGGCAAATATTTGAGTTATTCTTATTGATTCAACAACAAAACAACAAAAAAAGTATTATCAGGGTCAAACGCGTGATTGGTTGTTCGTGTACGTTTTTGTTTTTGGTACGCTATCTCATAGTCTGGTTCCCTGCCTAATGTATCTTCTATAACGTAGTGTCAGGGGCAGGTAATCCTCATAACACGCATTCGGAATACCTAGCTGATAAGCGAACAGCCGATTGTTTCAAAGCATAGTAAATTTTATGAATGAAATTTTTGCGGATGAATACTAAATGAATAATTTGTTTGTTTTACAGTTTGATTGCCAAAAAAAATTGAAATTATACCTCAGACTTCCAAAATCAACAGGATTCTGCAATATCAAAGCATTTTTTTCAAAATTGCAATGAAAACTCCTACAACCCGTGGTACCATTTTCAAGGCGAATGTATGGATAAGAGGCGGTAATGTGATTGTAACTAGAAAATCTGGCGTGCAGCTTTAGAAGCTTTCGCTTCTAAAAATTGTTTACAAGAAAAAAAGACAATTATTTTATGCAGTGAACATATATTTCAAATATCAAACTAATGTTGTTGTTTTTTTCAACAACAGAAAAAATATGGCATCAAATCAATGCAAAAACGACGCTATAAAACCGCCAAGTCTCAAGTTTAGCAGTCTGCGTAATTTATTTTTTGTGTGCTCAATGTTAACCCACTTCATTTATCGATTTTTAAACCTTATTCAAACAGTCCGTATCATGGTGACATTTCATCATTTCTCTATGGTTCCTTCTAGCTTAGAGTCATAGATAGGCAAATGTTTGTAAACATATTCATGCGCGTCGTCCGTTAAGTTTTTCGATGATGTCAGATTTAGACCTGAGCCTTCTAAACATTATCACAGCGGTCACAGACGATGCGGCCAATCCACCAACCATGAGGATCGTGACGACTACAAACACTGCTGTACTCATACACAAGTTATCGTTGTTATCTGGGCCTGGAAAATAATAAATGTTAAAGGTGAATGCCACTCCACAAGACTGTGAAATCTACCAGAGAAATTTGATAATTTTGCTGACTTGAAACGAAGATTGCCGAGATATTTCGAGTGAAACAGAATTGATCCTGCTTCCTACTTGCTGCAACTTTTCATTAGATACTCTGATATTTATTTTTCAAAATGTTGTCTTGATTGAATGATATTTTTCTATACACATGTGACTGAACAAATATTACATTGTATAGATCGAACAGTATTAACCAGAGGGTTCTATTTCCGTCTGAATTCAGGATCAAAAAGAACCTTTTCATACCCTTAAAACAACACACTTGTTTACTTCATTTACATTTAAAACCCAATAAATAATCATTTCAAGCTTCACCTCTCTTTAAACTTACCTTCAATGACAACTTCTTCCGTTGCTATGGCAATTGAAGAACCGACGCTGATGTCCTCAACAGTGTTGTCTTCTGCTTGTCTTTTTGTGATGGCTCTTTTCTTTCTGCCGTAGCTGTCAAAACCGTCGCTACATGTTGTCTGAAACGGACAGAAAAACATGTCGAGTGAGTGAGTGAGGGACGGACAGAGGGAGGGAGGGAAAGAGTTTCATGTTACAGAAAGTTTCATCTTGTCCCCTCCGTTTTATTTTCTCTCCATGACTGTCTGAGCCGAACTGACTCGAAATGCTTCGAACAGACTTGTCGCAGTCGTAAAAAAGATTTGGATGCACAATTTTATCGAACTCGTGTACAAAGAAAAAATGCCTACATTATTGAGGAAAGGTTTAACTTACGACGCTGCAGGGTCCGAGACAAACTTGAAGGGTGCAGGAGAAAGGCATGGACACAGACCCACCGGCAAGAGAAGTAGTTCTGAAAGCCCCGAATTGGGCTTGGAGATACCCTTGGGATACCTTCTGCATGTGTGGAAACAACTCAACATCTATTGGGCAACTATAAATAGATATAGGCTTTGTTGATGAAAACAATAGCAGTGTAAACAGTCCACAGACTTGAATATCAGGTTCAAAGGGCATTTTTCAAAGAGAATCGACGATGACGTCAGAGCGAAAAATATCTAATATTTTCATGAGAATAACCATACGACATTTGTTATAAAAAAGCACAGTCATAGGGTTTGATGTTATAAGAGATATTACTTACAGCATTTAGACGTCACGTAAAGTTACTTCTCCTATAGTATTAAAAAGTGCGAAGGGTGGTGGATCCGTTGCGCACTGTTTGCAAAGTATTACGTTTCTGTTTATTCTTTTATCATTACAACTATCATGATAACTTTAACTGAAAATAAAATCGAAAGAATCAGGCTTTTGATCTGTTACATATATAAAACATTTACCCGTCTGTGATGATTTCAATATTATCAGCAAAGCATGACGTCGCTTTGATGTCGAAGTCCTCTGAAGACAAAAGAAAAAAATAAACATAAAGACATCTGTCAATTCAATATGATTGCAAAATACACGGCCATTTATTTTTTCTATTAATTTCACCCATAATAATTATACTTCTTCTATTGAATTTATAGCTCACATATATATATGTTTTTAAGACTAAGCGGCTTCGACTGTCATTGGCTTAGTATCCACTGTATGCGGAAGGACTTCAGTTCGATATTGGATCATGCTAGCTTTCTCTACTGGCTTTATTAATACAATACATGTATAATGAATGATTTTCGATTAATTTGAACAAGAATCGATTTTGTTTTAACTATAATTGTTGTTGTTGTTAAAGAGTATTGTCATTATTTTCATTTAACCAGACTTAAAGCTAATCATGTATCAAGTCGTGCAAGTTATAGTTCAAGAATTGTTTTTAATTATAATAAAAATACATTTAAATATTGTTAAAAACATAGAAACACACGGATAAATTCGGCATCAAGTTCCATCATCATAGTGATAGTGTCTGTAAGTTTTACTGTTCCACCGTTGATGTTGATTCCGTTGCTATACAGAGACATGAACGCTGTGGGTTTTACCGTCTTGTTCAGGCCGGCGTCATCATCTTTGTCACTGAAAAGAATGAAAAAAGTAAACTATGCTTAAAGAATAACACGCCCTAATGCAAGAGTATTTACAAATCCAAGTGGCCATGTTTGGTTAACCTTAGCAGTTTTCGATCAGCAGTCTTAATTACAGAACTTAAACCTAACATACATTCACGGAAAATGATGTTCCTATTTGCCTCTGTAGAGGGCGCTTGTAGCACAGAAGCGTTTATTTTCTTAGTTGAACGTATACCAGTAAAATCTCCCCTACAGTTGTTCATATGAAAGGTTTTTAAGACTATACCAACTTTTTGTATACTAAATGATTTATTTCATTTAATACATTTCAACAGTTAGCATTGGTTATTTACGTCTAAGTTTGCAGCTTTTCTGTTCTTATAAAGAGACGTGTACTTACACTAGATGCACTCCCCCAATAAAAAAAAAACCCATATAAGACAGTATGAAATAAAGAAACTTACGCCGCATTTAGTCCGCTGCTGACCGTCAAGTCCCCGAGGTCTGCAATACACATGACCGGTATCTGTTTGTCCTCGCCAGTCTGGTACAAGGCCTTCTTTTGTATCATAACTTTAAAGCTTTCTTCCTGAAATACCATTATCTGTAACTAAGGTTTTTGACATAAACAGATACGACGCATTAAAAATCATCAAGTTGGCTGACTGCCGTGACAATCATTTTGGCAGACTTTCTTTTAAGCTAAGCAAAACTGCTAAACCGTGACATTTGACGTAGCCTGTTGACCCCTGTGGAATTAAATGACATTACTAGTTTTGTTTCATGTTTTAGTTTAGGCAAGGCAAATATGTCCGACAATGGCATGTGTAGCTTTAAACGGCGATGGTGATTCTATTATTTTGCTGCTCTAAGACTTGTAAAACTGTCTGAAAATTGTCCAAAAATGTATATTTTAATTTGCAGTATAAGACAGTGTTAAAATATTTTACATGTGTCAGTGTGTTTCATATTTGCGAATAAACGCAATATCCGTGAATTAGCGCATGCCGTTTAGTATAATATTTAATTGTATTTTCAAATGCTGCTTTATCTCTAGACTGAATGCAAAAATGTAGTTGACAAAAATCTATAATATCTTATTCATTTTCTGGTACATATGCCAGAAGTATCCATAAGACGTAGACATTTCAATTTCTTGAACACACAACAAAACATACGGCAATAATTATGTTGTATAAAGACAACACGAAGATTTTCTACAATTTCCAAAGACAGGACAGTTAAAATCATCGTAGGATACCCACGGGTGATTATTACATTAATCAAACCGTGGGAAAAATAAATCGATTTGCGTCGATATATAGCAACAAGTGCCTAAAATATCGACCAATGAAATTGCGTTAACAATATACATACTCTTCAACGGAGGGGGTAGAAAACTATCAGAAATAAAATGGCTGCGCCCATTTCAATTTTGAGCTTTTCACAAAATGAATTAAACATGTCGTCTATGGTTGCCGCCATCTTGTATGTAATACCGAATGTCGTAAAGAACGAGCATTTTGATTGGTTGTAATTGCCTCATGAAATTGAGAGGGAACCAATGAAATAGCTGTCTTTGACACACCCCTTATCGACGAGATAGCGTTCAAAAATCCAACGGCTGATAAATGTTAATGGATCGGCCGTGGGTATCCGACGATGAGTTAAAATATAAAGCTATTTATTTACATATTTGTGGGGGGAAAAGCTTTTTTACTTATCTCCCTTGACATAGTTTACAATATGTGACATATTATGTCACGTCGCATTGAAATGACTAATATTATGTATTCTCTGACGATAAATCAAAATTTGAAAAACAAAACTTTGCAAAACTACAACAACAGAAATAGTTGGTATTTCTTCTCTGGATAGGGTTTGTTTTAACGAACCTTCTGTCACATGGTGAATGAAAGAATGTAATAAATAGTTCAATCATACCCACTGTATTCCACAGGATCCAAAGTCTATTGTATAGTACGAGACGCCGGAAGTTGTAAACTGTCGGCAAGCGGTTCCCTGCCCTTGGATGTAGATTATTCCGCCGTCAGCACCGTCGGTTAGGGTCAGCTCAAGTTGGCTCTTGGTACAGCTTGTAACCTCCACTGAAAATGTCATCTATGTTAATATAAAGACGCAATAGTGAGATGTGTTGACATTTTGCAATACCACATTAATAATAATAGATAACTTATTATTGTGCAAATAAGTGTAAATCTACTAGAATCAACGGCGAGTTAATACATCGTTTATAAATGATATCCAATGGTCAAATTTGTTACATCATGTCGAGGGCTCAGTACAAGACGTTAGTACCATGTGGTTAAAAACGTTTTGCTTATAGTCCTTCGAATTTATACTCACATCCAATAGTTACAATTTCAGTTGATGCTCGTGTAAACTAAGTCTGTCCATACATGGTAATGTAGTGCTGAGTTGCGTCTCACAGTATCCTACTAAACCTGTTTCGGACATTTTTCAAGAATTAGAATATAAACACCTTGAATTGTTTTCATTCATTGCAATTCGTGGTAACTTATTTTGCCTATTTTGGGAGGCATGCATGTCAGCCCTTACGCTTCCGGTGGTAATTATCATTTAGTTGTTATACCTTTAAGCGATAAATGGAACTGTCCAAACGAAATAATGGACGAGTTTATCTTTAAAAAAATAAAGTTTACACATAACTAATGCTTATGTGATTTCACTTATACATACGTGTTGGACTGAATACTGCAAGAGTCCCGGCTATCATTAGCGAAAACGTCATTAACACTTTGCATTCCATCTTGTCAGCAAACTGAAAGTAAATTTGACATGTAATATAGGTATTCTTTCTATACCTTTTTATAAATACAGTGTCATAGCTTGACAGTAGCACGTTACTGTAAAAATATTTCTGAATTTGCATGCGCACAAAATCATGTATTTTCTGTTTTATTCTAATGTTAAGTTATATTTACTGCCTGATTTTTCTAGTATGTGCGATTTTAAGTCAGAAAAAAATATTTTCAATGTTTGGCCAGAGAAAGTATCGAACTTACGACATTAAAATTAATAAAGTAACAAATTCGTTGACTTTACCCATCACCGTGGAAGTTATGCAAACGAAATCTGAATCCATTTATGTTTCTTCTTTAAATAAAAAGAACTGTAAGACAAAATTTTACTTTAGCATTTTTCTAATTGCTTTGTTTTCATAGGATAGATTTTTTCATGCATTCGAGATGCAGGAAGGCCATGACAACTTGGAGATATTACTCAACAAAACATTCAATATTAATTTATCACATTAAAACTTAGGCTATCACTGATAATATTTCCCCAGTCCTACGTTTGTGCTTCATCAAAATGGAACAAAATATAGCATCAATATACAATTACATTATTATTCAAAGGATAGACGATCAAGTTATTTGACTTATTTCCACAAAGTTTCGTACAATTATACTCATGTGCTTAAATGATCAAGCCTTTTTTTCATTCCTTTTCTCTTACACCAAATTACCAATTTGCAGTCATTAAAAATGTTTAAGCTGAATGCTTTTCAAGTTGTTCTGGAGAACTGTTTGAACGAATGTTTTTTTTTAGTTTAACACAAAAATATATTAATTTTTAAGACCAATGTAACACTTGAGAAGAATTCAACCTTGCATAATACTCGGAACATTTTTGAATACAGCAATTTTTGTCTTAAAAGAAACCCTGAAAGTAGAAAGAATAAAAAAATAAAGAAAACAACAGAAAAGAAAGGATTACCTTGTCTAACGCCTGTCGCAAATGAGACTCGCAGGTTGTTTATCTCGAGTAGCGTCTCCAAGGTCTGTGGCACTGAGGTTTGCTATCAGCTTTTATAGATATATGATAGAGACGTGTAGAAATCGTCTGATATAATCTTTAAATCGAATTTTGCACCTGAATGGTGTATTTTTGAACATTATTGCAACACTTTGCCTAAGACCAAATTAATAATTCATACATAGCAAAGAATGTGCTACTTTATACAGTATCATCGATAAGACAAAGAAAACAAATTTATACCAAGCATTGCAACATAAATGTTTTGCTTTTCAGCAGAAGCAAAAAAACAAAATAAAATAGAAACAGTTTATATATATCTTTTTCAAGAATTTACCAGATATTTTTGGAGTATGAATAAAAGCGTTTAAAACTTGTGTAATGACGGCATTATTTTGTGTAAATTCTTGACTCATGGAAATACTTACAATCACTTAATAAACTGGCAGTATACTATGAAAATAACACATGTCTCTCAGGGTAAAAGTGCATATTAGCAACCCGAGAACTGAAATAACACCCGAGGCTACCCGATAAATTCCTACGCCTTGCCAGATAAACTTTCTCATATTAAGATACTAACCTATTCTTCTCTATATATCAATCTAGGCATATCTATAAATAAACATATGGCAACTAAACCCAAAATGCTCATTAGTGTTTTATATAATTTAAATGTGCATTGAAAAGCTATTTAATCCTTTTGTATTCATTTTTCTACTAAATATTATTGAGAAAAAAAACTGCGCCAGTTTACTTTTTTGTTCAAAACTTTCTTGTTTGTGGTTGGTTGATAAGCAATTGGCGTGACCGTGCATGTAACGGGCTGGTTTAACAGTACGTTCCTGCAGTACTGAGATCTCGACAAAGTTATTATCGAGTGAGTGAGTTAGAACGGGTTCATACATCTATTACGGCATAAATGAGACCATTCCAGGCTCAGATACTGTGAAAACATAATTCTGCACTAAATCATACGTCCGATCTGTCTGCCAAACATAAGTATGGGGTAGCACAGAATACTGGTCTGGTTCATATGTCCAGTGTGGAAGTAAAGGACGCACTCAATCTGGTTGCAGCGAGTACTGGGATGGTTAGTTACGGAAGTAATGAAATTACTTGAAGCACAAATATTGTGTTGTAACGAGTACTCGGCTGGTTCATACGTTCGTACGTGAAGTAATGGAATCACCTGGAGCACAAATATTGCTTTGCACCGAGTGCTCGTCTGGTTCGTATTTCGTTCCCTCTAGATAAAAGGTTTTTGTAGTCTTTAGGACAAGTGTTTAAAGATTTTACAATACAGTCAAAGTTTAATCTGATCGTGTCCATTGATTTTATACTCCTATTTCTTTTTCAAAGAAAAAGCCAGTAACAAAAGAAAGGGGAACATCGGTCTTAGTTTTGAACATTTGTGTGTATAGTGCTTTAGGGTTGAACGTCCTTTGATGTGTAACGTTCTTTGGAGTTGAACGTCCATTGGTGTGTAACATGCTTTGGAGTTGAACGTCCTTCGGTGTGTAACGTGCTTTGGACTTGAACGCCCTTTGACGTTTGGTGTTCCGTTTGTTGTTGAAGCTCTTTAGAGTTCACCCTTTTTGTTGTTGAAACCCATTTAGTGTTGAAGGCCCTATTGCGTTGAATGCCCTTTTGGAGCTTAACGCGCTTTATAGCTGATCGCGCTTTGATGTTGGACGGACTTTGTTTTAAATGCATATTGGTTATAGTATCCCCACAGTGCGTTCCAGATATATATACTATTATAAAATCAAAGAAAACAGTCTTACAATAATAGCAAGCAATATTACATTGTTATCGTCAAAATCATATTCGTTTTCGGAATGAAACACGTCAAACGAGATAAACGTTCTTTGTGCACATACTCTATAGCACTCTGGTAAAATTTTACCAAAAAATGGGAAACAGCATAGTGCGGTCAGCCTGACTAACGCACACTTGTATTGATCACCTACATTCCAACATTTTATTGATGATATGTAGCCGTATATCATGGTTGATGCTAATCAGAAAGATAAATACTCTTTGAAAGCACTTCCAAACATGAACTTCGATACAAACTTTTTTTTTGCTTAATACTCACAATATTATTTAAGATGCGACATTGTTTTATTCATATATTATAGTGTAAGACATAAGTGTATTAATTAGGTGCTATGAATCTTTAATTAAGGGTTATGAATGATTGTATGCCTCCTTGTAACAAAACAGTGCGATAGGAGAGCTGGGTCAATATTTTATATTGGTATTAGACTGGATTTGATCCAGTTTGATCTTTTGGAGTTTATTTATCGTTTGCAATCGCAGAAGAGTTTAGTTATTTTCATTGTCAGTTGAAGAGAATAATGCAAAAATACTGAAAACATCCCCTTCTAGATTTAATATTATTTGCTATACACACTGTGGGCTTTTCTGGAAATGAGTTGTTCCATCCACACTAGGTGGGGGCTTTCGTTGACTACCCATGTTAAATAAGAAACCTTTACCTTCTAGAAACATTCCTGCTTGGTGTAAATCACTTTTCATTTGACCTCACTTTAGGCCTAATTATAAGGGCCTCTGCTAGCGGAGCGGGATACCGAGGGTTCGATCCTCGTCAGGGGCTCGTTCTGACCCGCCAGCTAGTAATGTAACGGTTATCCACCACGATAAGGAAATGTGTATAGCAAAAAGATGTGTCTCATAAGCCCATGACCTGCCCTTTATGTAGGTGTGACACTATGATAAATATTCACTTTAACGTCTCACCAAAATGACAATTAATCATGTTAGTAGAGTAGCAATGGGTTGGACGCCACTTTTGAATTATACGTCCCATGCGTTATAACTTGATTGTTGATTCAGGCTCAAACGGTTTTGTATTTTGTATGTTTTTATTTATATTCACCACCTCCTCCTTGTATTGTACGTTAGACACATCGTTGTATGTTCATAAACAGAAAAAACAAGACTATTCTTAAACAGATAAAACAAAAACATCCTAACCTATTTTTCATATTTATTATAAAAAGCTGGATAATGTAGAAATTTTTAAGATACAATACTAAAATAAACTGGCATTATGCTGAATAAAACATATATATATACATGCATGTAAAAGTGTATTGTCCAGAAACAGAAAATATATCTATGGTGACAATAACACGTTATCGTCTTTGTTCAATCTGTATTTTTAATGTTTGAGAATTTTGCCGAATTCCAGCGACGTTTGCGTGAATTAAGAAATTTTAGATGTACAGCTAAATCTTTTACGGCATTATATAACCTTAAATTGTTCAGCCGTAAACTCATTTTCACAAATGTTATATTGAGCCATTAAAAAAAACTGGCAAGACTTGAACAGGTTTTTTAAGGTCATGTAAATATGACAGTTTATAGACTTCTTTACTTAAAGGTAGGTTTCTGTATGATTAAGAAAAAACTTCATGATAAAAAAAATCAAAACGGATGAAAAGTGTGTGTTATGGACATATTATAAAGTTGTTTTTTTCTTCGACAGAAACGGCAAATTGTCAAGTTGTTATAAATTTATATAAGAGATTTTAAAGATAAAAGAATTAATGTACATGTAACAGTAAAATATTAAAAGTGAAAACTGATATGTTATACTTTATTCTAAACCTAAACATAATATCTAGATAAAAAAACTATGTACAACGAATTAGCAGTACGCATTTTGATTTGATTTTTTTACAATGAATCTTTTTTTTTGCGATAGTAACAATGCATGTGATCACAGTAAAATGGAAACGCAGACTAAACTACAGTGGGCGTTAAATACCTTATATATACATGAAGCGTCTCTAGATCCTCGACTATTTTCTGCACTTATGCATTTCCTTAATTAGGTCTTACATACAGAGTTTTTGTTCTTCTGCTTTGCAGTACTCATCTCTGTCAGAAAGGCGCTTGATTCTGTTCGTGAGCTGATGACAACTGGTTGTTTCTTTTCTTGTAACAATAAAAATATATCGGCATTTAGTACTTACGATCGAAATAAAGTATACGAACGACAACTCTGTCGCGAAGAAATTATTGCAAATGAATATTTTATGTCACTATTACTATCATTCGGAACACTTTGACACATTTCCAATTCTGCAAAGTAATAATTATGCGTAAAATCCCCACAGGAACACCGTCAGCGTCATTAGAACGATGGCATTCACATTTAGAACTCGCTTCCACCACTTGGTTTCATGGATAGACAGTTGTTTCCGCTCGAAAGCTTCCTGTTCTTCTTGCGTCATTTTCGGTATATCGTCATGCTTCTCAATACCACAGATCCATTGACCCGCCTTGTCATACCATGGCAAAGTCTCGTAGTCCTCTGCAATGTGGGAAAGTATGACCGTTATTAGCACACAGTTTCCTTCTTTTTTGAAAGGGTAAAAAGGTAACAAAACAATCATTATGAAACTGTTTTATACAGTTTTATTTCCTTCTGTTATCAGTAATTTAGTAAGCTGGTAGCCATTCTTCCTACATTGTGGAAGTACATCTGTACTCTACGTAGTAGGAATAATGTAAAACATAAAACAATGAAACGTCACAGGCTATTAAATTTTAGCATATGTGTTAAAAAGCCATTTTAGTGGCAATGAAAAACAGTTTGTATTACACTTAATCATAGCCAAAATTCTCGAACCCATGCTGTAGAGAGTGTGTGAAGAAGAAAAGAAAACTTACTATCTGAGCCAAAAACATTGATTGATTTTCCTTCTTCCTTGTGTTTGTCCTCCGATATGTCAATTCTCTCTTTCTGGCTAAATCGACTCCAGAAGGTTAGACGATGTAACTAAAATAAACATTTTTGATTGGTCATAAATTTTGCGTACAAGTGGGCAAAGATCTGTTGCAGTAAACTACATTACAGACATGTTAGTGTTATTGGAATAATGTTTAAAATTTCAAAATATAAATATAAATTCTTTTAACATTCATTTTCGTAATTTGGGGTAATTCGTACAAATAAACGTAGTGAAGTGTTTCCTTCAAAAACATTTATTCTTCCTCAAGGCTACTTAAGGAGTTTAACAATAACCTTGAGAAACAATTAGTAAGGTAGTTCTCATTGTTACTAGATTATTAGTAATCAGATGTTGTGCCACTGGTAGTGATGAAAAGAAAGAAACACCTTACTCACAAATCACAACAGAAAATACAAGAAAACTCAACTAAATCTTAATGTTAAATGAAATACGCTATCGATAGACGTAAACACACCGAAACGTCGTTGGGGGACCTATGGCGAGCTCGCCGGGAGCGAGCTTGACAGTAAAATTGTCTAAGTATCTTACGATATATACTACCTGTGAAACACAGTGTTTGTTAAGACTGCTAATCAAACGTTATGTTCAACACCTTTGTTGAGTGAAAACAGATGTCGTCTGCTTAAAACGAGACCGTTATATTCTTCAAATTAAACTTACATGTACGTCATCAATTGGCTTCGTCAACAGGCTTATAACTATGGTCACGATGAAGCACAGTAAAAACAGAATGCATCCGAAGTGAAGGTAATGTACGTCAGCGATGATAGCAGGCCGGTTATCCTTCTCAGATTCCCCACACGGTGGAACAGTGTACGCGTACTCCCAGGCAAAGCGAATAATTCCAACGAGCAAACCGACCATCAATCCCCAGAACGCTCCCTAAAAATAATATCAAGATCAGATACTCTTTGTTTGAAATTAAAATATAAAAACTCACCGACGAAGCCTAAGATAGTAATTTGCCATGAATTTCCAATCAAAGTCAGTATTTTAACAAGGGCTTCTGAGCATAAATCTGTTTCGAATTACAGGTAACGGAAGTGTAAAGTGTTCTTTACCGAGTCATTACTTGAAAAAAAAAGATTTTCAAAGGGTCTCTTATTAAAACTGATTAATGTTTTTTAGCCAAATGTAAAATAGAGATCAAGAGGGCTATCAATTTGAATAATTTAGAGGTAAATCAGGTCTTCCAAGTTGAACCTGGCCATTTTAGTCACGGTCAAAACAACTGATCGTTGTGTGACTTTCGGTCCAGAATAGAATACTTACTTTCTCGTTAATTCGTTTCCAGAACACAGCAAGAACATACACGGCGCAGATAGGCGGAGCAAGGAAACTTGTAATAGCCTGGATATAGTGGAACAGCTCGCCAAAGTTCTGTACAACAGGAATCCATAGGATTGATATAGCTACTAGGACAACGACACAAAGTCTGAAAAAAAACAATATATTTTGGTAAAATCACGGGTTCTATCAGATAATTAGAAAAACTAAATAAGCATTAAAGAAAATAGTTTTCAATTTGAAAGTGTTTTATTTACATATAAATGTTGTCACCTAAAGTTTTTCTCTCATGTACAGTTACTCTTTATATATTTTCATTTCATCATCATTAACATCACATTATAATCGGCATCATCAATCACTCTATCAATCAATTTCATTAGTATTTATTCGTTTACCTTCCAACTACCATGAGTTCTATATCTGAAGCATTCTTCCGGATCAATCTCCAAATGTCCATGGTCATGATCGTGCTGCTACTGTTGAAGATAGAGGTCAAGGACGAAATAAGAGCAGACATCATCACAGCCAGCATTAAGCCTCTCAGTCCTGTGGGCATGATTTTGAGCACGAGTTTGGGAAAAGCAATGTTTGTGCACCCTTTCTCACTGCCACATACCTCCTTACAAACCGCGGGGTCGGCGCAGGCCACCTCATCTGAAGAGAATGGAGGGTAAAGTCTCATATGGAGTTAATGCAAACAAGTATATAAATAATTGTTTTATGTCAAATGAAACAACTCTCAACTTAATCTAAACGAGAAAACTTTTAATTGGGAAGTATAGGTCATTCGAACTTTAAGAAAAATGTAAAAAGAAGAATAGTTTGTATTTGTCTTATGACCATTATTCGCCGAATAAAAGAAGACAACTAAATCAGAACTGAGTTTTTTTTTTTTTTTTTTTTTTTTTTTTTTTTTTTTTTTTTTTTTTTCCTAAAGCTAATCATTCACCTAGGCTAGTCTTTACAGGTCCAGTTCAGCCTAAAAGGCTTATAATCGTACATTATTTTCTGTTACCTGGGAATAAAATTCTTGCAATCATTCCTGGAAAAACAATTAACCACAGTGGCAGGAATTTCAGATAGCCCGCGAATATCGTGCCTGCTTTGGCATGGGACAGGTTCTTGGCGGCCAGAGCTCTTTGGACAATAACCTGAAATAGAGCAGTTGTAAAGTTAAGCTTTTTCATGTCTGTTCAAATACAGGATCCCACATGAGTTAACATTTCATGTACTTTTTTTATTGACAAGTGCAAGTAAAATGATATAAAGCGAACCTCTGGCGAGAGATCAGTACTTTTTTATCACATGACCAAAACATATTACAGAATAACTATAGCAAAGTTAGAATATGACATAACTAGAAGTAAATATGCAATATTATATATGACTTTATATTACGTGTGTAATATTAAGTAATATGCGATAGTTATATGCCATTATAAAGAACGTTTCTCATGTGATAGAATATAAAAAGCCTGAAAGCCATCCAGTAACAGATATAAAGTTATGTTTGGTTTAGATACTTAGGGTTATCTATTCCACTAAAAGTGTGGTCCGGTATCAATAAATTTTTGCATTAAGTCACTTTTTTACGGCAAAAAAGTAATATTTGTTTATCACAGACAATGGTTTATCTAAGAAGGATTTTGGAAGGCATCTCTTTCATTAATTCTTATGATAAAATGTATAGGTTACAATCGTCGAAGAGCTGGCAAGATTGCATTAGAAACGGCTTTTATATGTCTTCGCCTGTTGCTAGCTTTAATCTGGGTAATTTAGTAACATATTAGGATAGAAAGAATAAAACAGAGTGAGGCGAACCTGATCTGTGCACCAGTACCACACGGAAGAAATTGTAAGACCGAACATAATTCCTGGCCAAGGGAGAGAACCGTCATCATAACTTCTAATAAGGTTCATGGAGTTGTCGGGAGGTATTCCACACTGCCAGTAAGGGTAGCTGTCGTTCCCGTAATTCTGTTTTGTTGTTTCCGGCCAAGCCTCGAAATACTTTTTAACAATAGCTTCATAACCACCAACCTCAATGAAGCCTGCAAAATAAAAGTAATGCATATGCATCACGGCGCCTTTTAGTAGACGGTCAATTACAAATTATGTATATATTCGAAAATGATATCAGACATAAAATAACTGGAGGGCCCAGTGGTAACGCGCTCGACTGGTAACTCAAGCGTCCCGAGATCGATCCCCCGCTCCTCCACTAACATTACTAATTGTCTTTCGGACGAGACGTTAAAACGAGGTCCCATGTGTATCAGTGCTGCACACTGAGCATGCAAAAGAACCAGGGGTGTCTCTGGAATGGGATGTTTTCTGTATCATGCACTAACCCCACAACATCAAATAACTAATCTTTTCAGGGGGCGTCGGTCATATGGGCAAACGGTACCGACTATAGATAGACATGAAATAAAGCAATTCTGATAATTTATCCTCTGTCTATCACAGGGAAAAAATTCATAGGACTTTCAACTCAAGCCTTTATTCTGATAACAAAAATAGCATACGACATTTCCGCCGCTTTTTTCGACATGAAGACGTACACTTTTCATTAGAAATGGAAGATCAACGGTTCGAACCCAAATAAAAGCTAACTGGCAAATCTGTTTACAAGCCATAAACTAGCCGTTAAAGAAATTTCATTAGTATAGTAACTGACTATCTGCCAGAGTCGAGTGCCTAAAAGGAATAAGAATGCAATGGAACAAAACTTTAAGAGACGTAGCCACATGTATAAACCCACCTTGTCGGTGTCTCTATAATAAATAAGGAACTTTACAGCTAAACTATGTTCATTTATGAAATACTTACTCATAATCATAAGAATAAAAGCTCCCACGATCATTATGACCACTTGAGCAAAATCTGTCCATATCACAGCTGTAAGACCACCTGTACAAGAGACCAAAACAGAATCAATTTATTATGTCGATGTTATCCACTAATCGTCTGTTATAATTCATTAGATTAGTTCTGTACACTTTTCTTTACAGAAATAGCCTGTATTCTTTGGAGAAAATATTTATTATTTATTAGGACATCTTGTGAGGGCCTTTTATAATCTGTATCATGTAGCGACAGAAGTGAGACATTTCACCTATACTATGTCGCTTAAGGAGTGCATAGGTTTGTTTTTGGCTTCAGAGGGAACTGTGAATGTTAAAGAAATACGCCAGGGTAAATGTTTCGTGATTTAGTTAAGGTTACCACTTCTTGGCTGATAACTGCTTGAAATTTAGTGGTTTTATGCGTATGAACTCCGAAACCCTGTTAGATAAAATTCTGAGTCATTTAGGGCGTGATTGTTTACACCATTCAATATCACCTTTTTTATCAACTGCTTGTGAATTTTTTTTATACCATTTTAGGTAATCTTCACTCAAAGACATTTTTTTCAGAAAGTACGTATTACATTTACGTCAATATTCGAGTATTGAGAGTAAGGAAACTATATATAACAATGATGACTCTTTGCAAGATAATCAGAGTGGCCGAATAAAATAAAGATGATAAGGATAAAGAAATCATAGTGACAATGCCTCGCCTTCCCGGGTGCAGACAAAGTACATTTGATATTTACTAAATAACAGTGATATGTTACGGTCATCAGTAAATGAAACTTATGTACATCTACACACTAAATGCATTTGCACATTCACATATTACATTGGGGCAGTCAACGTATCAGTATTAGTATTAAAACAAATATTTAGTACCTCTAACATAATGCGATATTACGGGGTAAACGTAACAAGTCTAATACAGAGTATATAGAGATTTAATGTGTTTGAGATTTCTATGTTGTTACCTGCAATGGTAAAGAGCGCCGACACAGCCAGTAGTATGACCACGGCGAGATAGAGATTCATTGTGACTGACTGTGTGATAAACAGTGCACCTGAGTACAGATCTGCCTGAAATATGAAAACATATCTCACTGAGTATCAGTAAATAACAGGTGATATCTCCTGAGACCATATCAATTACAAAATGCTTAGTTGGCTTATAAAGTACAGTATGCGTCTGTCAATAGTTCGATGGGTTTGGCAGGTCCCGGCAAAGAATCCGAGCTGCAATAAAAGGACCACTTTTCCTTTATTACCTTTTTTGAGTTATCAACTGCTAGTGCAGTAGGTGCTATGACTTGTTTCAGCAGAAGTAGGTCAGTAGGTCAGTATGTCAGTAGGTCAGTAGGATATCAATTGATGGATCTCTGACCACTCACATTTGCATAATTTAACAAAGAAGTACAGTTATATTTTCACCACAAACAAGTATATAACAAACGAGCACATGGTAATTTTTGTGGATAAAACTTATCGTTGCAAGATTTAAGAGACATGCTGCGGCTCCACGAATTGACTGTTAATATTGTTGGATGGTATCAATTACTATACATCTTCGGGAATTAAACTGCTTAGAAGTTTCTGCTTGGATGAGCAGAAATGAGCTTGTGACAGGTGCCTTCAATTTTATTTGAGTAGGCAAACTTTATTGTGTTAATGTAAGAATGTAATTGTAACCCTGATTAACAGTTTACACACTATTACAATATACTAACACCATTTAAAACTACCATCGGTACTGCTATTTCTTGTGAACTAACGGCTTGAGACATATCAATTTCTCGAAAGTTATACTTACTGATATTTTTGTGAACACATATAAGGCTAGGGCCAGGACGGCGAGGTACACACGAATCCTCTGTCCACCAAACCTTTTCCTCAAATACTCCGGCATTGTAAATACCTAAAATTAAGAAAAAAATACATGTACCTTTTTAAACATATATATCTATAATATATAACAGAACTTTTAACTGATTTCTTAAAAGAAATATTTTCACGTCGTTGAATATTCAACAAAGTAAAGTACCCTAGAATTCAATCAAAGGGTCACGCCCATTCTAAAGACCAGCCTCTCGGGTTTATGAAACAATTTTAAAAAAAAATACTCATAACCTAGTGCAATAATTACAATAATTTTCTTAACTATCTGAATCCTGACGGTTTCAGGTGAGAATGCAAATTCTTTCATTTACAAATTAAGCAAACACTTACCCCAGCTGCTGTGTATACTGGAACAAACAACCAACCCAGTAACATCAGAATGAATATAGCCTGTAATCACAAAATACACCATGTTCCTACATATAACGGGAGAAAGAACAAAATATCCTTTAGCTTAACATTTTCAAGCTGATTCAGAATTCTCTGATGTTTTTCATGAAAGATTTAAATATTCCTTCCATCGGATCACTAACTCTATAAGGGTCACATGGTATCAGTGGTAGCAGACATTTAAAATAAATGACGAAAAATAATTTACTAAAAAGGAAAATGCACATCCCATCCAGGTTCGTGATATAATTGGATTAAGAATTAATCTAAAACCTAAAAACACAGTTTAAAGACAATGAAAAAATAACTTAACGTCGGTCCTGCAAAGACATGCAACGTATGTTTTAGGTCCGAATAGTGCGGTCTCAAGACATATCTCTAGTTGTAGTGAGAAACCATGTCAAGGTCAAGCTATTGAAGTCTTAGTTACGTCGTAAGATTCACTTTTACAAAATATAAAGAACAATATCATACGTTAAGTTCAAACACAGCGATTCCAATGCCATTGGACGCCCCTGACCCTGCCAAACCGACAAAGTGACCGCTACCGATGTTACTGGCGAAAAGGGACGCTCCAACCTGAAAAAGATAAACATTACTGGAATACAGTAATCTTAAATTTAGCTATCGACTAGAAAGAAATGTGCCTTTTCTACTAAAACTAGATTTAGTTCGAATTAACAACCCCCTATGTGCTGCGTTTATTTTCTTTATCTTCTTTCAATTCCTCATAAATCCTTTCGTTGGTGTGAACGATCAATCCATATCTAAATCGGTCCGTCTTCCCGCCCGTCCCCCTCCCACTGCCGTCTGTCAGTTCGTTCGTTCGCACGGAGCTTCGTGCGTTCCCACGTTTTCTTCTGTAAACTTATTTTCCTTTTGACTTTTTGTTATTTTGGTAAATAAATAGTTTTGAATGCAGCTGAGAAATAATTCAACGCTGGTAAACATAAAACAAATCTGTTTTGCAACATAAACTGTAAGATTATTTACATTCTTAAACAATTTTCTCTTATATCAACTCATGTGTGTCGGTAGGTAAGATTCTTTTAAACATCTAAGAAAGGAGTAATGAACATTGTAACTGTATTAAGTGACGCTGTATCTCAGCTGAAAGATAAAATCTTAAGACATGATAGACTGCTGTCAGCTTCCCTGGGACGGTGGTCGTGGCAAAGCTCTTTATAATATATTCAGATACAGCACATTGTGGTGACCACATACTGTATTCTGCCTTATATAACGAATGTCACAGACTGTTGGTATTCTTGACACGAAGGGGACTGATAGTGACTTTAATTTTGATGTCAAACGCCGTTCGAAATTTTAAGTCCTGTTATGCGAAACATGTCCTGGTTTACACTCCGTATCATAATCATATAAAAGATAGATGAACTACCAATAACGCGATAAAACAGTAGGGGGTAAAAAAAGTTAAATTACAGTGGCATTTTCAGACAAAGAAATATTGAAAAAAATGCATCTAGAAATTTGAACTTAGTAAGAGAAAACATGCCCCCAGGACTAGCCAACACGTTTAAACCTTAAACTAATCACACTCCAGTCTAGGGCTCCATTTTAAACACCATGGCCCCTGATAAAACAAAGTTTCTGCATTGCTTAAACTCGTATATACTGATTTTCTTAATTGAAGAACTTAAAATGTAAAACATATTTCATCGCTTAGCAGTTACTATAAACAATCAAAACTGAGGTGCAACGTTGCTGGGCTGTCTGTGAAAATTTCGCTGTCTACATTCCGTGAAACAAAGTCAAGTCTCACAAGAAGTAGGACACGTGACATCTTTTGCGACCAATACATATTGTAGTGTTTGAAGAATGGAAGAAAAGGGAGAATAAAAGAAAGAAGAAGACCCACCCAAAATTACTGAAGATAAAAGTTTTGATTTTTTTACCTTCGGTGTGTTTGGTAAATCGTATGATATTTCAGCGAGTTCAGAAAATCAAAAGGTGTTATAAATCGATACTCAAGAGAGATTAGTTTTTACCTCTATAAATACTTATAAAAGCGCCATCAAAAACTAGCTTTGCCTGCAAAGTGTTATTTACCACGGTAATATTAAAATTTTATGGCCATGACAAATCTTGTAACGCGAAATGTATTACATATGTGTGTAATATACAAATTACAGATAATAAAATGGTTAAGGTTACAGAAATTTCTCATGGAAAAAAACCTTTTTTTCTAAGTTTAAAGACCCCGTTTGTCTGAAAAAAAGACAAAATACACCACATTGATATAATTAACATTTGTGTTGTAACTATGCTTCTAAGAATCATTTCCAAAATTCAAAAAGCTACCCGTAAATACAACATCAAATCTTCATAACACCAACAATTTCACTAACTAAAAGATACTTCCACTATATGCAAATTAGCAACGGTCACGTGAGTAGTCATGAGTCTTTAGATGGAAAGGCGAATGAACAAATAGTACGGGCAGGCTCAACACAACACGGAATGGCTGTTTCTTTTTCTTTTTTTTTCTTTTTTTAACATGTCATGAGACTGATTCTGTGTAGTGACGTCGTGTAATTTGTCATTTATTTATATAACAACTTTTTAAAAGGGTAAATCGTTACGACTGATACCTGAAAGTGTCGTTTCGTAAATTTCTAAAAGTAAAGAAAAGCTACCATATCGTCTAAACCTTTAAGTAATTTTAAATCGTGTAACCTTATCTACTTTTTGTTTGCAGATCATAATATATACTGCATGTAATAAAACCATACTGAGATCATAATCTAATGATATCATTGAATACACAAGTATTTGTTACCGAATACGGAGTACTTTCAATGCTAGAAGGAATGCATGCCTTTTTCCATACCTTTTTCAAATGTCACAAAATATAATTAAATTTGATATTCATGTTTTGACACGAATAAGTACAGGAAAAATAACAAGAGATTTAGGTATTTTCTTTTAACGGGGTATTCATTCGAATTGCAATAACTATTTACAGTAATCTTGGTGTTGACAAATGCTTTGACTTTTGAGTAATTGTTTTGGAGTGTATTTACATTAAATTAGCCATGCCTGTCATTTTCGGATGTTTATGTACGATTATCAATTTTTTTCTTTCCATCCTGTTTTGTTTATTAGATAAGAATTTAGGAGAGAACTTAAACGATGAAACGTCCTGGCCACGCCTTTCTTATTAATGTGACGTCATAAAAGCCACGTAACAACCGACGGTGGTAGAGGCGTCCAGTTTGCGAAATATGATACACTGCAATTTACAATCCTTTAAAGAAAATACTAACATTTTATTCAAATGATAAATGTCGGTATATATTGTACGAATTAGTTTACGAATAAATCAAAGGCCTTCTGAGTCAGAACTTTCGTTGATTTACAAGAAAGCATGCGTAAAATCTCTAAAGAATGTTTAGCTATGTTCTATATTACATAAGTTTGAAACGCACCGAAGCTAACCTATGTGTTTCAAACAAAAAATATTTAGACTGAATGATATTGAAATATCTCTTATCAATTTAATTTATCAGCTGTAAAACTGCATTCGCTTTGTAAATGCATGTTACATTTAAAGGCGACAAAATCAAATTTAGAATGATAAATCTGCCCTACTGATAAGTCAACGAGTTATGTGTAGTAAAACACTCCTTTATGACTTAAACCACATATTTTCATTGTGTTATCATAATATTTCAAAACAATGATGAAATTGATAAAAAAAATTGACACACCTGCCATAGACAAAAAGGAAACCAGTTTGTAGCAGACGATAAAATGAATGCAAATATGACAAAATATTGTACAACGTGCATTTATTTTCATACAAGTACACACTTTCGAAAAATTATGTGCCAAAGTTAAACGTTTATTTAATCACGTCTCAAAGTTCAGAAGCAAAGTATATAGGGGTTTGTCGAATACAATAACAATACCAACCATTTTATAATAATTTCTGAGGACAAATAAAGACGGCGTGTGAAAGAGCCGCTTAAATTATCTAAGCAAGCTGTCTACCAAGTACTACCTAAAGATAATCAGTTTCATCTTTATTCTTGTCACGAAACCGACTTGACAAGTGACATTACACAAGGCTTACAGACACAGCTGATACATCGTTGATTCTTTTATCTTTTTAAGTCGAGACTGAAATTGATATCTTTCTGTTAATATCGTGAGCAAGAATAAGATGTTTCATTATAGTAGTTTTAATTTGAACCTCTGTTATTATTTTATTGAAACCTTTCTAAGTTGTGTCTAGTATGTAATGATAAAAATGTCAGAAGGCTATGAACTTAAAGACAGGAGCTAGAAAGTGTAAATTGGGCGGACACGTCTTGGGAAAGAGACAAGAAAATAACATTTGAAACAATCATGCATGCTGGCGATGACTTGGACAAGCCTAGTGGTAACTCTAACAATCACATACACTTGACTCATGTTCTCTTCCTGAAAACGCTTGCTTGAACCAATATCCCATAATCGACGAAACCGCTACGTTATCAGCGCCTCCCACCCCTGGCCACACACACAAAAATCACCTCTGATATACTGCGAATCTATTTTCTATCAAATCTATTCTATTACACATGCAAAACACAATATTCGATTTTCGGTGGGTTCCTGGGCATTATTACCCATGCGGTTTTGTTCAAGGAAAATTTCGTAGATGGTCGAATTAGTGAGATTGTGAATGAGTTATAAAATAAATGTTCGAGATAGCTAATTCTAACGTCACTCACAACTTACCGGAATCCAATGCATACTCCTTCCGGCAAGAAAATATCCTTTGATACTGCCTCTGTTTCGACATGATGACTGAAAGATAAAAAAGGGCATACAATGAATATTGCAAGAACAATTGCATACCTATATAGTTTGTTAAACAAACAAGGTGTTTCTGACAATGAGATGACCAGACAGGAACAAGAAATTATATGTAAGTCAAAAAATGGATTGTCATGACATTTCCATTTAATAGTTTCCGCCATATTGTTCGTATTTTTGTTAGTTCTACGTTACCAAAGTAACAGTGTATAGAACAGGTAAGTAGAACTTATGACGTTTTACAGTTGTTTCCTCTTTTATTATTTATGGCTTTGATGTGTGGTGGTTGTTCGAGGATCCTAGTATGATTACATACGAATGGTGTTTATTTTTAACCTTTGCATATAAAAATATTATTTAATATAATTGTGATGCATATGCAAAATAAAATAAAGGGTTTACTAGGGGAGATAACAAATGGTTTCATAAATTCCGGTCATTATTTACGTGCCGCAAGGGTACGTAAGTACATTGAAGATATAAGTAAAGATGTTGTCAAAATATTTTCTATTACCGCATGTCGCTAGCCACACTTATCTATTTCATACCAAACTTAGATAACGGAGACACGCGATGGAATGCTCTTTCATGGAAAGTTTATAGAGATATATCCGAAATATATTAAATAGAAGTGAACGAAAACGATTGGTCAGATTTGGTACGCGACCACGGTATGAGGAAGTGTGATAATGTGCCCTAACTGAGTTCAAAGGGTATTTAAATTATTGGGTGTGCGCGTAACCCTGCTGTGGACGCTCTAGACAACGGTTCATAACGAACGCTCGCGGACTCTTGGAAGATGTCCAAACTGTGCCCGCGTAAAAGGAGGAGCACAGAAAACAAAGATGGAACCAGCCTTTAGATTTGAGTATTATAGGTTGATATATACAGTCGTTGCTTTCATTTTCCCAAGACATAAAACATATCAATGGTGTCCCCAAGATCACAATTGAATTCAGATCTCACGATGGTAGAGTCACCATCCAACGAATACATTAATTACGAACCACAATATCTTCTGAAAGGCAAATATATGTCTCGACGTAGAAAACAGGATTCAGACTAGTTTAATGTCGCTCTAGTGGCGTAAGACGTAAAGACAATTATTGGTCTTCGCAGCCATTTTTGCTTCAATCGACTTGACGACTAAAAACATTTCAAAATCCTACATAGAACTTGTTAATTATATGTGTAAAAAAGGCTACAAATTCTGCAGAAACTCGACATGTTCGATGCATAACCTACCGTATATATCAATTTGTGATTAAAATAGAATGGTAAAGTTGAACAGCCAAAACTGCGGGCATTCGTAAAATGTCTCTTCACATTCATTAAAATAAGGAAAATGTCATTAAAATGTGTTGTAATGTAAAATTATGTTGCTAATAATAAACATTTGCTTAGACATGTCGCAGTCTTATTAATGCTAAGGTTCAATAAGTTTCATTCATTAAATGTGAAAAAATCCCAGTTGTATTATTATGTTCACCTACTGTTACAAATGCTCTACACTGCCATTATTCGTCACCAGCAAAATAAATAAATTTTCAAGATTTTCCCCTTAAATGATTTTGAACTAGATGAGAGATACGATATTAAATTACGAATTTTGTAAACCCGTCAACATTTAAAAGCATTCGTTCAAGCGAAGGAAATCTAGAACCTGTTTTGCACAGGCAGAAAACATTTTATAACCATCTATTTGCCTACATTTAAATCACCTTTTGTTTGTCTGGTAGAGAAACGGACATAAAACCGGTATAGTGCAAGAACGAATGTCGTTTGAAAATAAAAACTTGACCGGTGGTCAACCGTTAAACATTGATGGGTTTTGTAAGTGATACTGACTGACCTGGTCAGTGGGCAGTTAATTTCAAGGTTTATACAACTAGAAACAGCTAAATTGCAATTTAAACTTTGCTAGAGCTTGATATTGTTGTTGTTAAGTCGTTGATGTAATCCAAAATGTCGGATGATTGAGTAACTAAAGTATGAAGCCATCGTACAAAGAGGCAACTACAGATACATGTGATAGACAGTGAATAACAATCTGTTACCGTGTATACTTTTTAGGAATAATACGTACTTCATACGTATTGGCAGATAACAATAGATCCTATCTGATGTTTAAGATCGCCAGAACATGGTAGGTCTACATGCTTGATGCACAGATGTGTGAGCGACGCAAATGCGTAACAGAGATTTTCAGTGCTCTAGGCCTTCTTAACATGGTCAAATTAATTATAATAACTTGCGACAGATTATTCTTAAAAGACATTTTCAAGGCACTGCATATCCTTTACTCAATGAAGCAAGTGAATATTCTTTGGGAAAGATATCTTACTGTCTTATAACATTTAAATTTTATTCAGAAATCAGTGTGTGTTTGCTGTATCGCTCGACAGGTTTTCGTTGTAAATTTTTTCTGAGTATATATAAAATAAATATGCTACTTCACAGTGTTGTCTTAGAGCAAAGTTAAAATGTAATTGGCACCACCCCAAAACGTTATCTTCACGTTAAAAAGTAGCTGGCAATGCAACAATTAAGTACGTTGTCTAAAAGCAATGTAAATAAGAAATAGGCATAACTTCAGAACGTTGTCTCAAAACACGGTAAGTAATGGGGGCTACCTCAGAAAATTGTCTTAAAGCAAAGTAATTAATAGGCGCTACCTCAGAACGTTGTCTTAAAGCAAAGTAATTAATAGGCGCTACCTCAGAACGTTGTCTTAAAGCAAAGTAATTAATAGGCGCTACCTCAGAACCTTGTCTTAAAGCAAAGTAATTAATAGGCGCTACCCCAGAACGTTGTCTTAAAGCAAAGTAATTAATAGGCGCTACCTCAGAACCTTGTCTTAAAGCAAAGTAAGTAATGGGGGCTACCGCAGAAAATTGTCTTTAAGCAAAGTAATTAATAGGCGCTACCTCAGAACCTTGTCTTAAAGCAAAGTAATTAATAGGCGCTACCTCAGAACGTTGTCTTAAAGCAAAGTAATTAATAGGCGCTACCTCAGAACGTTGTCTTAAAGCAAAGTAATTAATAGGCGCTACCTCAGAACGTTGTCTTAAAACGTTGTCTTAAAGCAAAGTAATTAATAGGCGCTACCTCAGAACGTTGTCTTAAAGCAAAGTAATTAATAGGCGCTACCTCAGAACGTTGTCTTAAAGCAAAGTAAATGAGAATTGTGCAAATAAAGAAGTTTCTGTGTTGCTTTATGTATTAGGTGGAAAACATGATTCACTTGTTTACAGGATGCAAGGTCCTTTGGTCAAAAGGAGTGGTGGCCCACATGTCGTGTCCTGTGCACAAGGTTTCTTTTTTAAATAATAATGTATGGAAATAAAAACTTTACAACTATTGTTTTTGTGAATGAGTTTTAAAATCGAAAATAAGAAGTCAGTTTCGATTTGAATTCCTGTGAAATAGAAGGACCTCGCCCATTGAAAATACTGTGTCCATTACTTAATTTCCAAAGACTTATTCCTGTTTTGTTAAATGAAATACATGCATCTGTTTTCATAAACAAATTTATCTCTTTTGATCACACCACTTCATTTAACTAGTTTCAAAGTGTGCGTACACTGAAGCAGTTAAAATATTTCCTTCATAAATCTTTCCGTTGAGGTACATAACACACGTTTTGTACAATATAGAAACTATTTTAAAGGGAATATTTTGTCAACAACGATAAAGACGACCAAAAGAATCGAATCTGTCATATTTGCGTAAGATATAAATAAATGTAAAAAAACGACGTTTAAACTAAAACTCAACAATTTTAATATTTCAATTAATACTTACCCAAATCCCGACAGAAATCACCGCTATAAAGTATCCTAGAATCACAAGAATATCTCCCCAATGTAGCTCATTTCTTTGTACAGCCATGTTTTAAAATCAGCTGCTTGATTGTTAGACTATAAAATATCATAAACAAACAGTATTTTCATTACATGCACCTCTCTAACGTTTACCTTTAACACACCTGAGTGAGTAAGCTAGTTCGTATCTTTATAAGGTAGAAAATGCTAATTAGGTCACATTCAAGTCGACGCTTTCGTAACAGATAACCGTGATGTAGATTTCAACGCCATCATCTGCAACTCTTTGTGTTCAGGCAATTGATATGTTTCAGAATAAATTCAGTGATTTAAAGAAAGCTCTTATATGGCATTTTAAATCGTTTAAACGGACATACTCAACAATTAACCAGTGATATACAACGGCTCATTCACTATAACTTGAGAAATGTTGATACTTTAAAGAAGAACATACGTTCAAATTGGCTTCTTTTAGTCACATAGACACTTAGAGGGTGTTTATTTGGAATAAATGGCTTTCCACCTAAAGGTGTTACAAAACAGCCCTTTGTTTACAGACATATATTAATGCATTGAGTTTACCCGGAGTACTTTTTGCAACGGGTAATAATTCATTCAAAATCGATTTTAAATAAAACGGAATACTGTTGATTTTAGAGTTTCATTTTAACACCGAAAGTTGTTTTGAAGTAAACATGTGTTGGGGAAAAAAAGAAATATATTTAAAGTTTTTTGCTCATTTGCATACAAAGTGTTTCATACTGCGATCAGTCTGAGGTTAAAATCATTGTTTAATCACAAACGAAAAGGATACAGTCGATATGTTTGTATGTTACATGATTAATATGCTGAAGAGGATGCTGAAAATTTTAGTTATCTGTGATAATCATATGACTAAAACTTATCTAAAACTAAAATTTTAATAAAAAGCTTAACTACTAAATTGTCTTAATCTTAATATCAAGCCTCAGCCGACCACGCTACGTTTCGGCAATTTCCGTGAATTTCCAACTCATTTCGTTATATTTTCGCTCGATGAACCGAAAAAATCAATTTATGCAAACCTGGTTTTTTCAGACGTCTGCTCGTCATGCTCTAAAAACATTTCTTAACAAATGTTCACAAGCGGTATTTTTCACCTGAAGAAAGACTGTCACGCTTTGATTCGTTATTTCAAAAAGATGCGAACTAGATACAATGAAAAGTAAAGAAAGAACCTCATATGCGATCTATTTGATAGTATTATGTCCTGTGGTGTACATGCACATATACAGAATAAGATACGAAAATAGTATTATTTCCACAGATGCTTGTTTAGAGGTTATTTATATCTGTGATTATTTCTTGTTGACGAAGTGATGACTTGTCTTGGTTAGGTTAATATCAGGAAAATAAAGTTCGAACGTTGCATGTGCAAAGCGGGTACTATCACTTAGCTTATATATGAATATTGATAGCAGCGGTTCTGGTCACAAGACTCAGGAATTTACAAATCTGTGGTTTTAGAATCGCCCATTGTTAATGATCTTTTTTGTTCAAATTTTAAAGATAGGAATGTGCGTGTGATTATCATTTTTAGAGAAAAAGATAAGAACTGAAATTTAACATAATAATCGACCGGAGGTTATCTTTCAAATGCCTTCTTTTAATTAGACTTTAAGAGAAAGTTCACGGAAATTAACATAAACCCATTTGCATACGTAATAAGGCACTGTAACAGAATGCTGTTATAGCACGTGTCTTGGTTGTGAATCTTACACATCGTACCTTTAGTTAAATATAACCAACCAATCATACTTATAGTTCACACAGGTTGACTATGAGACGTTATTGGGTTACACTTGTAATACACACTCTGTTTAAACCTTTGAGGTGCTCTTTGTGTTAACTTGTAGTGCACACGGTGTTTAAACGTTTGATGTACGCTTTGGGTCAACTTGTAGTGCACACAGTGTTTAAACGTTTGATGTACGCTTTGGGTCAACTTGTAGTGCACACAGTGTTTAAACGTTTGATGTACGCTTTGGGTCAACTTGTAGTGCACACCCTGTTTAAACGTTTGATGTACGCTTTGGGTCAACTTGTAGTGCACACCGTGTTTAAACGTTTGATGTACGCTTTGGGTCAAGTTGTAGTGCACACCCTGTTTAAACGTTTGATGTACGCTTTGGGTCAACTTGTAGTGCACACAGTGTTTAAACGTTTGATGTACGCTTTGGGTCAACTTGTAGTGCACACAGTGTTTAAACGTTTGATGTACGCTTTGGGTCAACTTGTAGTGCACACCCTGTTTAAACGTTTGATGTACGCTTTGGGTCAACTTGTAGTGCACACCCTGTTTAAACGTTTGATGTACGCTTTGGGTCAACTTGTAGTGCACACCCTGTTTAAACGTTTGATGTACGCTTTGGGTCAACTTGTAGTGCACACAGTGTTTAAACGTTTGATGTACGCTTTGGGTCAACTTGTAGTGCACACCCTGTTTAAACGTTTGATGTACGCTTTGGGTTACTTTGTAGTGCACACCCTGTTTCAACCTTTGATGTACGCTTTGGGTTAACTTGTAAAACACACTCTGTTTAAACCTTTGAGGTGCTCTTTGTGTTAACTTGTAATACACACTCTGTTTGATGTACCGTTTGGGTCAACTTGTAGTGCACACCCTGTTTCAACTTTTGATGTACGCTTTGGGTTAACTTGTAGTGCACATCATGTTTAAACGTTTGATGTATGCTTTGGGTTAACTTGAAGTGCACACCCAGTTCATACCTTTGAGGTGCACTGTAGTCACCTTGTAGTGCACACCATATTTTTCATATCAGAAAAACTTTGGGCTAAATTTTAGTTTAAACTATGTTTTAACCTTGTACACGCTAAGTGCCCTTTGTGTTAAGTTTTCTTTTAGCAGTACTGTACAATTGCAAGGTGGGGTAATTTTTCGCTTCTACCTTTGTCTTTCCACATGTCACATTCTTGCTTATTGGAATAAAATAAGGTAGCATATAAGCAAAGAAATAGAAAATGTATAACAAAATCAGACTGAAATGTGACATGGTCCGCTCCGGTTACCATGCATAGTGTACATTAAGTCAAAACCCTTGTGTAAACAAAACAGACACCAAGGAGGATTTGATCAAGGGTAAATCGGGTTGTTATCGGGTACTTTCGTCAACAAGTTTACATTCTACGCCACAATGTACTGAATGATTGCTAAACACGACACCGTAAACAAGATTGTAAAAACTTAAATAAATCAGTATTCAAACAAGCGCGTTTATAATTAGTCATGAATATCCAATACTGATAAATTACATTGAAGGTAGATCTGGGTATGGTATCAAAGTCATGTCGGTCCAAACCGCTTCCTGGTTCTTATCTGGACGTATACCAAAAACGGTGACATTTTATATAAAATCTGGACAAAGGCACAAGAAAAAGATTTCATAATGCGAGTCCAGTTTTAACTTATAAAATGTCCTTGATTGAATATAAAATGAATGGTTATACTAAAATAAAGACAAAATTATACACATACGACGTTGTTAGCTTAACAGAAATCTTGCTGGCGATTCTGATTTTAAAAAATCACCATTTAATTCTTTAGTGCATCATTCGTCTCAGCTGATTTGCGTGCGCCTCTCTGTTTGCGTAACAATCAAGGCTACATTGTGACTTATATCAGTTTTATTCAGTCTGTAATATAACACCTAAAACCGGTTCCTTGATCTTGTGGCGGAAAGAGGACAGGTGATCTGGAACCGTCAGAGGTTTTATAATTGGCTTCACTGATTGTACTTAAGATTGCAAAGATAAAATATACTAAAAAGGGAATAACATATTTGTTACAACTTTTCACTGGCACTGGAATTTGTTATGTTTGTGATATTTTTAGATCTGCCCTAAGGTCTCGTGACTACCCACGTGACACTACCCACGTGACCGCAGCTAATTTCCATTTAGTTGATGTATCATAAAGTTAGTGAAACGGTTCTTGTTCACAGCAAATTTGTAGATATGGGATTGTATTTAGCTGTCTGAATAATGGATAAGTTTGTTAGAAGTATATTTATAACACATGTGTAAATCGAGATATTTTGTTTATTTTATCCTTGTGAGTGAAACAGGGCCTTTGTCGGTTATCGAGATGAAATCCCTATATTGATATTTAATCCTTACCTTGCTGGAAACAATTGCCTGCCTCTGCGAACAATGCAGACCAAGACCAACCTGCATATCCTTGCAGTCAGATCTTGGTCTGAACTGTTCGCCATTCAGTCAAGTCCCCAATAAACACTTAATGGATCTGTCCAAATTGAGAGATGGACAAGTCTATTTTAGATTTCTGCATGGAAAGGGTTAAATCATGAAAAAAAGACAACAGATACCCTCACACAAAGAGTCAACGTTTCAGTTTTATTTAATTTTATTGAAGAAAATTATAACACGCTAACAGTTTGATTTTTTGTGGATTCTGTCTTAACAATAACAAACAACGTAAATGCTATCCCAAAACCAAACAGACAAAAACATAGAATAAAAGAAACGAATAAAAACAGGAACGAAATAGACGGTAAGAAAACAAATAAAATTTAGTTCTTGTATTAAGCATATCTTTCTATAACCCTGGGGTACATTAAATTGTGCAGAAACAAAAGCGATTGCAATAATTAGTTTTAAGAAATTGATATATCTATTTTTTTGTAAATATAGATCTTTTTTATATGCATATATCAATGATTTTCTTACTATTATTGTAAGAATGTAAAGAATGCGCCCCGACGCCCATGACAGGGCAAACAAATGGGGTGATCCAATAAATGGGGACCTCAAAAAACGAAATCGATAAATTTACACGGAAAAATAAAAAGTTCAAACAAAAACTGTACAGTGGTGACAGCATTTACAAGGTTAAACTGAACTTTGACACACGTTTGTCTGTTTGATTTATTTAAGAAAAGCACAGAGTGTTTCTTTTGTTGCTCTCAGGTCAGAGTATTCTGTGGCACTCTCAACGAGTCCGGCAGAATATTGGCCGTCTTCAAACACTTTCGACTCTGGCGCCTCCAGCGCAGTATCCTGAAAACACAGGGGCGCCTATTTACTTTGATTTTTACTTTTTCCTTTGAAGTGTCGATGTATATGTAACATTTAATAATGTTATCCGGTTTGAAACAATATGCGCATTTTTATATCTGACTTTATCTTTAGTAAGGGCGAATTCCTGATTCGTACAGTCAGTTGGCGAATAATTAAGTCTCAACTGAGGCAATTTTTCGTCTAGTAAAAGAGATTAAGTATTTGATCTATCCGGATTTTAAATTTCATATGTGCTGGTTTAAAAATAAGAACATTATTCTTTCAAACTGTTTCCTTTCACATGATAAAACTGTCATTCAATGCTGAAGCAAATAGGGCTGCAAAAGTCTAGGTTACTATGACAACACGAAGAATAAGCATATCATAGTTCCTGGAATTACTGTGTTAAACAACAAAGTACATTTTATGTAAAAATGTTCTTGATCGTTTTATGCTGCTGGGAATACATACTTTGATAAACTGCACAATATTGTTGACTTCCTGTTCAACCGTAGGGTCAAACGAGCCAATCAGAAGCGCATGTTTGTAGGTCAATAGGGCATAGGGCTGAAATCAGAAAGTGAATACAAATGTTTATTTGTATGTAACTGCTTTCCATAATTCAGGGTTGTACTTCTTTCAAGCTACAATGGTAATGTGAAATGTTCATCTCTATGCAGTTTAAAGCCGTCAAACAGACAGAAATGTTACTGAAACGAAAACCAAACGGTGTGCTATTTTACTATTGTTAGAGATAACCACGTAATTATTCAAATTTGTCGCCGGGTAACAGCGGCATTGGTTTCTAAGCAACGTCAATGTTAAAGTCACTAAGGGTCATATACATGGTGGAAAACTCTGTTCTCTCTTCATTTAACGTTAAATACGAGGTATCAAATGCGTGTTTTGTTGATCCCGAAACACTTGAAATCGAAATCTGTACAACTGAAATCACAGTCATTAAAATTTCCTTAATGTTTTCCTTACATGTTCAGTTAGCGTTTGATTTATATGACATGTATTTTGCTAACGACTAAATGAGATATATTTTGTATAGTAAAAGACATTTTTTTTACGTAATTCGAAGCATATCTACAATGCTCTAAAATTTAACAATTTTTCTGTGTAAAATTATCCTTGTTTGGTCTTAATTTCCACAAACATTTTCAACACCCCTCGTTCTCAGCAATTTAAATTATAATATACATGGAACGAAATAAACTTGATAAAACAACGCTTGAAATGATAAGAAGGGCATATCATAAACATGTCTGAAGTCGTAGCAACACTTGAAATTTCGTCTCAGATCTCTATTGAAGACAGTCATTTGATTAATTTCAAACGTTCCCCCTTGTTGATTATATCTTCTGACTGTCTTTTTCTTTTGTTTATTACCACTTTTTTTTTCTTTGTGGGGAAATAAGAAATGTCTTGTAATGTATATCTTATTTAGCCAAAGCTATATAATACCAATGTGATTTCATGCCTTAATATAGGCTCATCGATCTGTCTTAAGTTTCAATATAGTTTTAAAATGATTTGACATTATTTTCAAATAGGATCGGTTTTCGTTATTGAAATGCGTGTAACTTAACACGCATGCACGTCTGATATATGACAACATTGTTAGATAATTGTTCTCAATAATGATTGAACATAGAAAAAACCTCAAGGCTGACATTCCATTCTATGTTTGCTATAAACAAAATTATATTCAACAAGAAGTCTTCGAGTTCTGTACTGGAAAGAAAAAAACAAGCCACGGACACAGATTGACTCACTTATTTAAATTCTTGAATTCTAAATGATAATATCAAATTTTCACTTTGAAACAGAGTTTTCTCTCTTCTTTTATTTATTGGAACAATATAAAAACTCTAATATCATAAATACAGAACTATATAGCCATACACAAATAAAATACATTTCTGTTGAATAGATGGCTATTTTTTCAGCTCTAGATCGACGATCAGCACTTTTACTCTGACTGATCGACATTTTTTTTGCGATTTTTGCAACCTATTTTTTCTACCGGATTCCGACACAATGAACTAAGCTTCCAACAAATGTACAATGCGTGCATTACATTATGTGTAAAACATCATGAAATAGTCTTACCATATGAAATGGTATTTTTCTATACGGTGTTATGACATGCTTCCCAAGACAGTCTCGAACCAAAGACTTCAGTGCATCCAGTTGCGGGGCGTCACTTCTACAAGGGTGGTACAGCAGGGCCACTGCCCCATGCTAAGAAATATGACGATGGATTTCATGAAGTGTACACAAGTTTTGAATTTTTAATTATTCAGAAAATGAGTGTTCAACGTTTTCCTATTTTGGCCCAAAGAAGATAACCCCTATTTCAGAGAGTTAAGCAACAAAAAACTACACGCAAAGTAATGAAGCCCCATTTTCAACTGCACTGTAAGGGGAAGTAACCACTGCGGGAGTTCAATTTACAACGACTGAATTACTTCTCTTGCATTGCAGAATGCAGTTGGTTCTGTTATACGTAGGATTTATTTGAACTGGAATTTTTCTTTGAGAGATAACCACTACTGAAAAAAGAGAATTTGTTTCCCTTGAAGTGTAGGTAGCTGCCACGAATCTCATCAAAATCGGTTGTCTCACAATATTGAATAAATCTATATAAATCCTTAATGAATCAAACACATTCAACATGCGAAAATATCATTTGCATAATTTTCTCAATGGAATATTTTATATTTCAACAGAAGACACATACCTCCTCAACAACAAAATGCATTCGCTTTTGTAGTGTAAATCCTTCACTGTAAGAGAATTACATATAGTCAGTAAATTTACCTCCAAAGAATGGACCCATCTTTGAGGTGGAAGATACAAGTATTCTCCGTACTTAGGCCACAGCGGTCGATGGCTTCCACTAAAAGTACAATGAATCAGTGAACCATCGAATCAATTAATCAATGAAATATTTTAAACAAGAGTGCCATGATGGCCCTGCATCGCTCACCTGATTACTTTGCTGTAGGTTTGCTGTTAAGCAGAATTTCATTTTTTAATTGAAAATATTTAAGTGCTTACAAACCAAAAATGTAAAATATCAGTCAATAAACCAAGGCTCTATGACAGAAAGTAGAAATATCTATTATTAGCTATGATGACCTTGACCTTGACCCAGTGACCTCAAACCCTACCCATGGGTAGAGGTCCATGCAAGGAACCTATATATTGAATATAAAAGATATTGGTCTATAAATGAAGGCTCTATGAGGTACAGTAGATAAATCTATTTTTAGCCTCCATGACCTTTAACCTAATCTAATAATTAGAAATGCTTGATAAAGCTTGCTTCATGCCAAATTTTAAAATTCTAGGCCTTGTGGTTTCAGACAAGAAGATTTTTAAAGATTTCCTTTTTTATATATTAAGGGCCCACGGGGCGGGGCAAATTTTGACCCCAGGGCCAACATTTAAACAATATTGGTAAAGGATCTTTACACAATACTCAACACCAAATATCTAAGGTCTAGACTTATTTGTTTTGAAGAAAATTATTTTTCATGTTTTTCCTATATAAATCTATGTAAACCAAGAGAACCCTGGGGCGTGGCCAATTTTGACCCAGGGAACATAATTTGAATAACCTTGATAGACATCTACTACACAATGCTACATACTAAATATCTAAGCTGTAGGCATTGAGGTTTCCAGTAAGAAGATTTTTAAAGATTGCCTTTTTTTACATATTAAGGGCCCCCGGGGCGGGGCCAATTTTGATCCCGGGGCCAACATATAAACAATACTGTTAAAGGTTCTCTACACAATACTCCACACCAAATATCTAAGGTCTAGTCCAACTAGTTTCGGAGAAAAATGATTTTTCATGTTTTTCCTATATAACTATATGTAAACCAAGAGAACCCTGGGGCGTGGCCAATTTTGACCCAGAGGACATAATTTGAACAAATTGGTAGACATCCACTAGACAATGCTACATATCAAATATCTAAGCTGTAGGCATTGTGTATCTGAGAAGAAGATTTTTAAAGATTTCCTATATAAGTCTATGTAAAATAAAGTTACCCCTGGGGCGGGGCCAATTTTGACCCCAGCGAAATAATTTAAATACTTTTTGGAGAGTTCCATTAGAGGGTGCTAAATGCCGAATATCTAAGCTCTAGGTCTTGTGGTTTCAGACAAGAAGATTTTTAAAGTTTTTCCTTTAGGTTGGTATGGCAACCAGAGTTCTGCATGGAATTGATTTCTTTGAACAACTTTGGAAGAGCTTCATGCAAGGAACATAAATGGCAAGTTTCATCAACTTTGGCCCATTGGTTTAGGAGGAGATGTTGTTTAAAGCAAAAGTTGACGACGCACTGACGCACGACGGACACAGGGCGATCCTAAAAGCTCCCCATGAGCACAAAGTGCTCAGGTGAGCTAAAAACCAGTTTAAGTTCTGAACTTAATAGATTCTATATTGTAAGAACAATATTGGACTCCCATTTTTGTCAAACTTTTTCTGTTTAATAGCTTCTGCTTGGATAAACTAGGTTCTGCATGGATCAACTAAGAGTTATGCATGAATAAACACAAGGTATCTGCATGGATAAACTAGGTTCTGCATGGATAAAAGCGAGGTTCTGCCTTGATAAACACTAGGTTTGCATCGATAAACTAGGATCTGCATGGATCTGCATTGATAAACTAGGTTATGTATGGTTCTGCATGGAAAATGCAGCTCAGCGTTTATCCATGCTAGGTTCTTCATTGATAAATACAAAGTTCTGCATGGATAAACACAAGGTTTTGCATTGATGATTCTGCATGGATAAACTTGGTTCTGCATGGATAAACACTAGGTTCCGCATGGATAAACTTATTTTTGCATGGATAAACTGTGTTCTGCATGGATAAACACTATGTTCTGCATGGATAAACTTGGTTCTGCATGGATAAACTAGGTTTCCGCACTTAAAAGACAGTTTCGACTGCTGATTTATGTCAAAATACATGTAGATAAATAAAAACTGACATTAGATTTGCTTTGATAGAAAAAAAATCTTTTGTTATTCACCACTGAGGAGTAACTGCCCTTATGAATAGTCTTTAAAGCGACTTTTTGGGAATAAAATTAAATGATAATTTTAAAGGTCTCAAAAAGTTATCATTTGTTTAATCTTACTCATAGCACATATTAGGATATTTGATAATTGTGTATAGAAATAAAAGGACGGTTGAATTTAATTTTTAGATATACATATAAATAAACTTAAGGCAACTCACCTTAACGGTAGATCTGTTGGATATACTATAGGTGAGAACAAGCACACGTGCATCGGCTGAAGAACACATTTTATTTGTTATAATGGCTGGTTTATGCCATGTCGTTCTGGTATGTCGGTCCATTCTGGCTCTCTAACACGGTCTCTAATAGTGGTAATTAATGCGCCAAATACGACAGAAACAGTACTTGCCAAAACGATATGGCACACATCAGCCACCATCAGTAATCTTTGGGCAAGTTTTGCAAGACATTTTCTCTAGCTTATATTGGACCTGATTTTATCTTCAACTTTTATTTTCAGTGTTGCAGAAAAGATTCAAATTATCTACCTGCGCCTTGTTCTGTCACTCAGTTGCTCAAATTTTGACAAGTAGAAACTGAATGAGCCACCCATTTTAACCAACTGAAGGAAAAAAAAACCCAAATTGGTAAAATGAGTTTGAAAAGACAATTTAAATTTGATTATCTCTCTTTGATCTGGCCTTTATCAAGATCAGTTAAAGAAATCAACGCAGTTATTAAAGTCTTTAGGTAATATACTCGTTATCATAATCATGTATCTCAAAACTATAAAGTTATAGAAAATCTATATAACCAAGAGGTTTGGATTAATGGTGTCTGTATCACTCACCGCTTTATCGGACTGCTCGGTAATATTAAGGGGAGGCAAATTGTCCTGAAAAGAAAATCAAGGGAAAGAGATCTTACCAGTACATTTTAAGGTGTTCAAGATGCAACGTTTAAAAAGGTCAAGTGAAAAGATTATATATCTATAATTATGAAATAATTGTTTGTCATTTTAGAAAAACTATATATTTTGGTCTTTCAAATATTTCCTTTTTAAAGATACAGTTTCACTTGCAAAGATAAAGTATGTATATATAATAAACAATATGATCTGCGTATGTGTTTTTTACTGTTCTTCTAACGAGCATCTGAATTTGTAAAGCAGACATTGCACAACGTTACCATTGCCACAAATTTAGATTTTCCTAATGTGACTGTTGATGTGACTGTAGCTTATTCGCATTTAATGGATGTATCATCCAGTTAGTGAAACAGTTGGTGCTTTTAGCAGGTTTGTAAATACAGGGCTGCTTGACTAATGGGATAGTTCGCTAGAAGCATAATTGATATACATATGTAAATCCTCTGATAACAGTTTATTTTATATTTGAAAGTGTATTCCTTTTACAAGGAAAACATATAAATAATAAAATATACAAAAGCAAAAGAGTTAATATGCGTTTTATGATGTAAAGATTTCATTTAAAACTTTAATACATATTCTGTAGAAATAACTAGGACTGTGTCTTTCAGGCATTGACTGTTGATTCTTTTGCTATTTAAAGTTATGTTACTTACTTGAATGACGTCATCGTTATAGCACATTATCTCTTGTTTACTTCTCGTGTCCCAGTCTATTTCTATACCATTCTATCACAAAGAAATAGTACATGACATAATAGTTACACACAAGTTCATCAGATTCAAATTCTACATTTGTTAATTGTGGCCCCAGATTGTGGCTAATAAAGCTCCGTTCTCATTTCAGTTAGCTTAGAACTGTAGGTATTTAATCTTGCTAATTTCTGGGAAGTATTGCAATAGTGTAAAATCTTCTCAAGGGAGATTACCCCAGTCACATCGTTTCGTGACGGTCAAGGTCAACTTTAGCTCAATGAATTCGAACCTGTGATATCTGGACGAAAGAAAAGGAGCTCGATAGGAAAATGCTCACTTTCATTTTGTTTAAAGCAATATCTATATATATTTATTTTTATATCAAATAAAGGAAATCGTATCAATGATTTAAAAAAATGTCGAATTTATATCTATAATAGTGATGAGCGAAATGCAGAAACATTTTGCATTAAAAGTTTAACAGAATCTGTTTGACATGTGAAGTGTTTACTTATAATCTGAGTTTATCTATCATCATTAGCGATTGCCGATATGACAGGCACCGGCACCAGTCCTCCCCCTACGAGGGATTTCAGTTATGTTATGTGTTCTTGCAAAGAGCAAGGTACAGACAGCATTTGAGGAAACATTTTTTATTATATTGTGTTGTTGTTGTTTGCAACGAATGCAATCCCCACTTTCGGACTTAAACAGTGTGAATTTAGAGAATCGAAATTTCAAACAAACGAAACATACGACGCCGTCATCACATTTCCGGTTTGAAATTCCCATCTTTACACCATGGACACTGTCAAATATCGACATATCTTCGGCATTTCCCGACATGTCCATCTTTGGCCGACCTTCAAAAAAACATTAAGACTATTCAGACCTTACATTCGATCATCTCGAAGGAAAACAAAAACATTCTAAAAAATATGGGATGGTCGATATTTGTCCAATATCATTATAGAAGTTTTTGTAAGGATCAACTTCTTTAAAAGACTAATTATACGTCTTTCTATTATGTGATTTATTCATATGTTTAAAAAGTTATTGGCTGAAACGAACATTATGGCCGAGTGGCCAAAAAACAACAACAAACAAACAAAACGTAATTGCCGAATGCTAAATATTTACAAGAACGGTTTTGGCTGAGTGCTAAATATTTACAAAACGTTCATAGCTGAGTGCTGAATATTTACAAGAACGGTCATGGCTAATTGCTAAATATTTACAAGAACGGCCAAAGCTGAGTGCTGAATATTTACAAGAACGGGCATGGCAAAGTGCTAAATATTTACAAGAACGGTAATGGTTGATTGCTAAATATTTACAAGAACGATCATAGCTGAGTGCTAAATATTTTCAAGAACGATCATAGCTGAGTGCTAAATATTTACAAGAACGATCACAGCTGAGTGCTAAATATTTTCAAGAACGGTTATGGCTGAGTGCTCAATATTTACAAGAACGGTAATGCCTGAGTGCTAAATATTTACAAGAACTGTTTTGGCTGAGTGCTTAATATTTACAAGAACTGTTTTGGCTGAGTGCTTAATATTTACAAGAACGGCCTAAGCTGAGTGCTGAATATTTACAAGAACGGTCATGGCTAAGTGCTAAATATTTACAAGAACGGCCAAAGCTGAGTGCTGAATACTTACAAGAACGGTCATGGCTAAGTGCTAAATATTTACAAGAACGGTAATGGCAGATTGCTAAATATTTACAAGAACGATCATAGGTGAGTGCTAAATATTTACAAGAACGGCCAAAGCTGAGTGCTGAATATTTACAAGAACGGTCATGGCTAAATGCTAAATATTTACAAGAACGGTAATAGCTGATTGCTAAATATTTACAAGATCGATCATAGCTGAGTGCTAAATATTTACAAGAACGATCATAGCTGAGTGCTGAATATTTTCAAGAACGATCATAGCTGAGTGCTAAATATTTACAAGAACGATCATAGCTGAGTGCTAAATATTTTCAAGAACGATCATAGCTGAGTGCTAAATATTTTCAAGAACGGTTATGGCTGAGTGCTCAATATTTACAAGAACGGTAATGGCTGAGTGCTAAATATTTACAGGAACTGTTTTGGCTGAGTGCTTAATATTTACAAGAACGGCCAAAGCTGAGTGCTGAATATTTACAAGAACGGTCATGGCTAAGTGCTAAATATTTACAAGAACGGTAATGGCAGATTGCTAAATATTTACAAGAACGATCATAGCTGAGTGCTAAATATTTACAAGAACGGCCAAAGCTGAGTGCTGAATATTTACAAGAACGGTCATGGCTAAGTGCTAAATATTTACAAGAACGGTAATAGCTGATTGCTAAATATTTACAAGATCGATCATAGCTGAGTGCTAAATATTTACAAGAACGATCATAGCTGAGTGCTAAATATTTTCAAGAACGATCATAGCTGAGTGCTAAATATTTACAAGAACGATCATAGCTGAGTGCTAAATATTTTCAAGAACGATCATAGCTGAGTGCTAAATATTTTCAAGAACGATCATAGCTGAGTGCTTAATATTTTCAAGAACAGTAATGACTCCTTGCTAAATATTTACAAGAACGGTATTGACTGAGTGCTCAATATTTACAAAACGGTAATGACTGAATGCTCAATATTTACAAAACGGTAATGGCTGAATGCTCAATATTTTCACGAACAGTAATGGCTGAGTGCTCCATATTTACAAGAACGGTGATGTCCGAGTGCCAAATATTTATTAGAACGGTTATGGCTGAGTGCTCAATATTTACAAAACGGTAATGACTGAGTGCTCAATATTTACAAGAACGGTTATGGCTGAGTGCTCAATATTTACAAAACGTTAATGACTGAATGCTCAATATTTTCAAGAACGGTAATGACTGAGTGCTCAATATTTACAAGATCGGTGATGTCCGAGCGCCAAATATTTATTAGAACGGTTATTGCCGAATGCTGAATATTTATAAGAACGGTAATGGTCAAGCGTTAAATATTTACAAGAACGAATAGGTTCAAGAGGCACCGATGAATAAAATGACTGGCTATTGTTGAAGCCAATTAGATGAAATTCTAGTCTATCATAAAATTCTTCCGTCTATGATTTTCCCTCTATGTTACTCTTGGGTATAATGGCAGTGAAAATGTCAAATGAATAAGTCATCGAAAAATACTTAACAGAGGTATTGATTGTCATACAAAAGTCAGGATAACAGCATTATTCGCTGTCTGATTTATCATGGGATCACAGAGCAAAACAGGATAGCAGAAAATATATCAGCTTACGAGACTATCTGTGTGATATAAATTTGTCCGAAGTGAAAAATGAATTATCAGTATTGCTCCTAAATATGTAATACAATCCGAGATTTTTGACTGAAATATTCAAACACGTTATTATAGATATGCTGGATTAATTAACAGTTCGGATGCGTTAAAGTAATTAAATGAATTAAAAGATGAGTGTGAAGCAAGACATAAAGAACGTCAGGATGCGCCGCATTTAATTCCTCTAGGAACTCTTTTCTACATAAGCTCTAAGCAACTCTGAAGTATTGAATCAATAGTGAAATATGGTAGATAAAATAATAAAATGACTTTCCTCCTCTCATTTTTTAAATATTTACTTTTCCGGTTCAAAGGCTTCAGTGTAACAAATAACTTCAAGGTTCCATCCTCCAAAATATTATGTTTGTTCCTCTCTCTCTTTGTAATAACATATCTCGTTTTATGTCATTTAAGTGTGCAGGGGCCTACCTTGCCTTACCAAGAGGGTGAGTGAAGTGAATATCATTTAACGAAGAAATCCTTCCCTTCGCTCATATATTCATGAAATCGAGTTATCGGAAGTCAACTGTCCCACGATATTTCATGTAGCCGTGCACAATGTGTACCACTGCAGATTATTTCAAAATCATTCAGTAATCAACTTGATCGAACGTTCAACCAATGCCTAAATTTCAAAACAAAAACCTGCTATTAAGACCAATGTACTGATAAGATCACTTTTAGACGGGTCTTAACAGTGGGTCTTTACTAAATGGTACTGTAAAAATGCAGCATTCTAGAGCAATAAGTACCCTCCTTGTACCCTCTTTGAAGGGGTATCTACAGCTTATTGATGATCTGAATGGCTATTTTATTTAGCAATTAAGACTCGGTTAACCCAGGCCTACCGTATCTTACAGTAGTTACGCCGGTGATATGACTTTTTTCACTGTACATGTAGGTAACACATTCCAGATGACGCGACAGCTTGTATGGGATGCTACATGGTACAATTGATAAGTAAATCTATCATTAAATAGTATAACGTGGTACAAAAACCGATGTAATCCTAAAATAAATACGTACTTGGATGCCACTTTCTTCAAATTACCTGTAAAGGGTTTATATAGGTTCGCAGATGTTGTCCTTTTGATTAAGGAAACTATTTGGTGTCGAGAATAAAAAAATACCTAGCTTATTGTCAATTTTTGTCCTAATATAATAGATAGAAATTGGTTCTATTTGATCTGAAATGAACCCGACGGTTGCTTAAATATTGATTTGATATCCCGTTTCACAAATATTTGTAGCCGAGATGGACTTTCTTGTTTTTGCAACATCATTGAAAACCTACTATTTCTGACTCTGCGAATTTCCAACTAATAGGAAGTTGGCAGCAGCAGTACGCAGTAGCAGTTGGCAGCAGAATTAAATCAAACGTGAAGTTGGCAGTAGCAGTAACAGCAGTAGCAGTAAAACAAAACGTGAAGTTGGCAGTAGCAGTAACAGCAGTAGCAGTAAATCAAGACGTGAAGCTGGCAGTAGCAGTAACAGCAGTAGCAGTAAACAAAATGTGAAGTTGGCAGTAGCAGTAACAGCAGTAGCAGTAAAACAAAACTTAAAGTTGGCAGTAGCAGTAACAGCAGTAGCAGTAAAGAAAACGTTAAGTTGGCAGTAGCAGTAACAGCAGTAGCAGTAGGAAACTCTGAAAGTCTGCGAGAGTGTTTTAAACAGTCACAGACCTGGAATAGAACCGGGATGGTCGCGAGTCTTTCTTGATTGGCACCAAATTCCTGAAAGTTTGCAGTTATGTCAGAAACAGTAGCAGACCGTAACAATGGACACCGGAGGGTCCCTAAACATCAAAAATGACATTTTCTCGATTTTGGCACCAACATTCCTGAAAGTCTACGAGAGTGTCATAAACAGTTGCAGACCGGTAAAATTGACCCGGGAGGATGGCTAGACCTTAAAAATGACATTTTCCCGATTGGCACCAAATTTCCTGAAAGTCTGCGAGATGGTAAGAAACAGTCACAGACCGGTTAAATCGACTTGGGAGGGTGTCTAGACATCAAAATTGACAGTTTCTCGAATGGTACCAAAATTTCTGAAAGTCTGCGAGAGTGTCAGAAACAGTCGCAGACCGGTTAAATCGACACGGGAGGGTCCCTAGACATTAAAAATGACATTTTCCCAAGTGGCATCAAAATTCCTGAAAGTCTGCGGGAGTGTCAGAAACAGTCGCAGACCGGAAAAATCGAAAGGGGAGGGTCCCTAGACCTTAAAAATGACATTTTTTCCGATTGGCACCAAAATTCCTGAAAGTCTGCGAGGTTGTCAGAAACAGTCGCAGACCGGTTGAATCGACTTGGGAGGGTCCCTAGACCTTTAAAATGACATTTTCCCGATTGGCAACAAAATTGATGAAAATTTGCTAGAGTGTAAGAAACAGTCGCAGACCGGTAATATTGACATGGGAAGGTCCCTAGACCTTAAAAATGACATTTTTTCATGTGGCACCAAAATTCCTGAAAGTCTGCGAGAGTGTCAGAAACAGTCGCAGACCGGCAAAATCGACTTGGGAGGGTCCCTAGACCTTAAAAATGACATTTTTCCGATTGGCAACAAAATTGATGAAAATTTGCAAGAGTGTAAGAAACAGTCGCAGACCTACGCAGTAGACACTGGAGGATCTGTTGATGTTTAAATATGCTTTATTTTCATTGAAACCTTAAGACTTTTAAGACTTTCTTACTGCTACTGCTGTTACAGCTACTGCCAGCTTCACGTTCTGTTTTACTGCTACTGCTGTTACTGTTACTGGCACCTTCACGTTTTGATTTACTGCTACTGCTGTTACTGATACTGCCAACTTCACGTTTTGTTTTACTGCTACTGCTGTTACTGCTACTGCCAACTTCACGTTTTGTTTTACTGCTACTGCTGTTACTGCTACTGCCAGCTTCACGTTTTGATTTACTGCTACTGCTGTTACTGCTACTGCCAGCTTCACGTTTTGATTTACTGCTACTGCTGTTACTGCTACTGCCAACTTCACGTTTTGTTTTACTGCTACTGCTGTTATTGCTACTGCCAACTTCACGTTTTGTTTTACTGCTACTGCTGTTACTGCTACTGCCAGCTTCACGTTTTGATTTACTGCTACTGCTGTTACTGCTACTGCCAGCTTCACGTTTTGATTTACTGCTACTGCTGTTACTGCTACTGCCAACTTCACGTTTTGTTTTACTGCTACTGATTTACTGCGTCTGCTGTTACTGCTACTGCCAACTTCACGTTTTGATTTACTGCTACTGCTGTTACTGCTACTGCCAACATCACGTTTTGTTTTACTGCTACTGCTGTTACTGCTACTGCCAACTTCACGTTTTTCTACTGCTGCGTACTACCACAGCTCACTTCCTATACATGAATTTCCAGTATGTACTTTTTATATTCTTGCGCATGCGTGCAACGGTTATCTAACTTGACGAAGTGGCGTGTTGTGGTCGACCCAATTAGCTCAAGATCAAAGATGCGAACATCAGAGAAAGAAAAGAAAAACAGAATAGTATAAAAGGTCCCTTAGGATCATACGTGTTTCATCGTAAGTCTCGATCCTCTTGAATATTGATAATGAAGAGCTTGTTGAGTCCGTCATGTTTGTTTACAATGAGGTTGATCCGAGAGCACTTGTCTGAGTCACGTGATCATAAAAGCGTAAACGAGTTATATATGTTCATATACATTTCGTTTAAAAAATATTTTCAAAAGAAAACAAAACTCGTAAGGAGTGTTTCACATTGATAAACTGTTCGCGTTCGATAGTAAGAGTTATTTCTTGATTACATAGGTAAAAAAAACGTTTTAATCAAAATAGAAAATATATTGGTCGTTTAAATGATGCCAGTTATCAAAATACATTGTAGTATTAAATTCCTCCAACTCATAGAACTATCTAGAACAGGACTAAATGTACAACTTTACTAAGAAACACGTGTAGTTTTAACCAGTTTCATAGTGTGTGTTCATGGAGGGTTCTATCAGAAATTTATTCCGTACATGGAAATAATTAAATTTTCAATATGATCATTTATATTTCCAGCCGGTAAAAAATTGAAGGACTATTTTTGGTGCACATTTTCTAAAAAGAGGTTATTTGGTTTTAAGATCCGACGTGAAAGCCTTACGAAAAAAATGGTTTTATACTTACTCAAGTGTTTTTTTTTTCCAAATACGTATGATAGCACGACAATATAGAACAGCTGCCATTTCTCGTCTTGAGTTACTTTCACATCTTTTGTTATAAACCTATACTTTTTGTCTGAACATGATATAGATAACATGTAATTATTTTTACCTACCCTGTTGTCTTCTCCCTAAATTATTTCTGAAAACTATTCGTCCTTTCGTGCATGACACCCAGTGGACAAGTAGGGCAAGTAATGCCAGTTTCAACCTCACATTGTCCTTCATTCCTTTGAAGCAAAAGGAAAGTAATTAATCAAAACAAACAAAAGCACTTTTCAAAAAATGAAAAATAAACATCTTTAATGCATTATATATATTAAGATAGACAAAATGAACAAATCTAGATAAACTAAAACAAGAAGACTCGTTACGTTTGAATATTCTCATTACTTTTTAAAAAATAGTAAATAAAATGAATGTATATCAATTTACATTTAAAAGTAAAAGCAAACACGCTTTAAGCTCTGAATTATCCATACATCAACACTTTTACAACAGCAGTGAGTTTCCTTAAATGATATCACACGTATGTACTGAAACATGTATTGCCTTTAAAAAACAATATGCAAATAAATTTATCCACTACTGGACAAACAAACAAACAAACAAACAACAGTAACAAGCACATCTTAGCCATCGAAAGGTGTTTCTTACTGAAATGAAACACTGCATATAGAGCATCTACTTAGTACCTGTTGCATGTACCATTGCAGTCACACAATTGAAACCAAATACAATAAAACGTGTTTCCCCCTCTAGAGAGCGATATCAGCATGTGTTACCTTACATGCTACTGGCATACTTTGACCTGCAACTTGTCAATTATAACTGAGACTACAACATCTGGTTCATGATAAGTTTACTGCCCATATAAATCTTTCAATACTTGAACGCCTCTAATGACATATTTTTTCCATTCTTTGTACATGTAAATGCTTATTTAAAATGGATGTCAAAACTATTTTTATTAAAATTCACTTATCACGCAAGCGTTTTTTTTCGAACATACCAAAACGCTGAGAAACGTTAGTGGATTTAAACTTTATATGATCTTCATTTTTGCTAGTATATTCGGAACTTATGACAAAGACCTCCAACTGACCTTTCTCACATTTTTCTCTTTTGGTTGATGATAGACCTTAGAGCAAAGTAGTTGTTATGTTGAACATGAGCCACGTTACACAAGGTTAATCCCTCATGGTTAATAATGCTCGTATGCAGTTTGAAGAAAACCCCTCAAAAAAAAGGCAAGGTAGAGTTATTGTTCTTGCACACATCACTTTCTGCCAATGTGCTATGTCAGTGTATTGAGTTTGAAGAAAATCGCTTAAGTACTTTTGGGGTTATGCTTCGGACAAAGTTTTTCAAGTAAATCTGATAGGGGAATAACTCTACAAGTAGGCAACGTAGAGTCATTGTTCTTACACACTGCACTTCCTCCGAGTGTGCTCTGTCAGTGTATGAAGTTCGAAGAAAATCGCTCAAATACATTTGGAGTTATGCTTCGGACAAAATTATGACGAACGCACAGACGCACGGACGGAGACCATTTCTAATATCCCCCTCGCCTTTGGCGGGAGGATAAAAAACTAAAAATATGTATACACAAATTGGAAAAGTACTTGTATTACATAATTCCATTTGTCTGTTACAAAAAAAATCACATTTAGATCTACAGTGTTTCTACATGAAGTACTGCAGCTGAAAACTGATGTTTGACCTCGACCTTTGTTAATTAAGAAATAATAAGTATCCAGGCGTGGTTTATCGTAGAATAACCCACGTTTTGAGTTCTTATGCGTAGGAATATATCACGAAGGCCGTAGGCCTGAGTGATATATTGTTTCGCATAAGAACGAAAAACGCGGGTTATACTACGATAAACCACAACTGGATACTTGTTATTTCGATTCTAACACGACCAAACAATAAACCACATTGTGAAATAAGTGTTAACTACTTCTTACGATCGTAAAAACACTTGCGCGGTACGCCCCTTGGTTTGACCGTTCAAATTTCCTCCCTCGATATATGTAAGAGTTTGCTTCCACATAATAAGTTGATCAATCCAATATATGAACAAAAAAACAACACACTTTTCATCAGTTGATAATTTCTCTTTTTTTATTTCGAACTAAAATTGCAATTTACTAATAAATTAAATGTTCAAACAAATAAAAGATGTTCCTGTTCTCAGATGCTAAAAATAGCATATGTAAAACGTCACAAGGTCGCTTACACGAAAGTCGGCATACGTGTGTGCATTTTAATGTAGACACCGGGTGTAGACACAAATAACATTTACATGGATAATTGACAGAAAACATTGCTCGGCTATTTTTATTTCACAAATTGTGCCCATTCTAAGTAAATTGGCTTTTTTGTGCCATTTTGCAGCCGAACTTTGTTGTTGTACGCCGGTAATACTACGATTCCTACAGTAGTAGTCACGAGACAAACCGACCAGACTATAGCCTGGGTGACGTCATACCACCTGTATGACGTCATATCGTTCTCATCTCATAATATGTTCTCATCTTGTACAGTAGTTTGTTTAGTTGGCTTATATTAGGTTGATATGACTATGTGTGGTTGTATGGTTGTATATATATATATATATATATATATATATATATATATATATATATATATATATATATATATATATATATATGCCCGAGAGGTACTTTTGAGGATATGGCATTTCGTTGTAATTTTATTTTTCATGTTAATTTAAAATTACAAATAAAACGTTTGGTTTGTCTTAGTGACGTATATTTTCCAAAATGGTATTTACAAACATCACGTGACTTTCATTCATAAAAAATTTATACGTGGGGTGACGGCGGTTCACGGAACAGCCAAAACAACAAGTGCACGCGAGTGGTATACTGCAGAATAACCCCGACTTTATTTACTTCTTTGTATATATAGGCTATTTTTAGATCGTGTTAGAATCAGAAAATAAACTTTTTAGTGCAAGATACCTTTGGTAAAATATCTCTTTAGCCCCAAAATCACAGAGACCCTTTAATCTCATCGCAAGACGCTCTGTAAGGGTTTCCGTGACTGTAAACAAACTAAAATTGTCTCGACATCCAAAACTTGATGAATTGTTGCTATAAGGTTATAAATCGTGCCATTCGTGCAGACCTTTTATCAACAGCTACGCCTTACAATTCCAGTCATAATCGAACAGTACGATTGTTGAAAGTATCAAGTAGATGTAGATTAATATTTGAACAAGCTGTGAAGTGATGCTGTTTTCAAACAGTCAACACCATGGCTCTTAAAAGCAATCATTACGTTCAAGATAAAGCTATGAAATTAACCGAAAAGAGCTACGGATCATATATTTATATGATTTTTTTTTGGCGGAACTAAATAGATCTACATACCTTTCTTTGAACTTTAAGATTTTCAGAGTGCGGAATAATATTATTTTGTTGACGAGTTTCCTTCATGCTAAAGGAATAAATCAGAATAATTCAGTCATCCATATTCTGTTTATCGAATTGTAAGGGCTTACGCGTAGGCAAGATGACGAACCAGATTTTCCGGCAATTATTTGAGTAAAAAAATATATCTCAATCATTTGTACATTTGTAGCCTTTTGTGCGTTAAATAAATATGACATCATAAAATTCACGTCACTTATGACATCACAATATAAAGTGTTACAACTTAATAATAAATATCAAGGTTGAATATCGTTAGATATAACGTTTGATATTGGGTCAGTCTGACTGAAGTTCACGATCTCCCTATGGTTAGCGTAGCAATTTTTAGATGATTTTAATCATTGGATATAGGCTTGATCTATATGAAGCAGTCTTGGTCTTGGAAATGGAAAACAAAATGGCGAATTTTGTTTTGAAATGACTGTAGTGATTTTACGTAAACATACACATGTTGTTAAACCTTCAGATATTAATAAAATAGTTCCGGCATTTAATCATCAGATAGCACTGAATAAACAGGAAATTAGTTTATTTTCGGAGGACAGTAAATCTAGTCTATTGGTGAATAAAACTGCACGCCTGTTACGTTCAGCATGAACAAGTCGATTAACTAGAATCTACAAAAACAACAACTACAACAACAACATTATTTCAATAAAATCAAATGAAAACGTACCTTTGTTTATATGCAGATGCTTTAACGCCAAAAGTTACTACATCTAAAATATTTCCAATGCTACACGTAGTCACTTTAACAACAACATGATATCTGATGCAGAGTGCAGATGTTGTCCTATAAATTATGGTTCTCCGGAGAAACTTTCTGCCACACAATCGACGCAGTATATTGTCGCAATGTCATCTGATTTTCTAGGAAATTTCTCACATTGTTATCTGCTGCATCTGTGGTCGTCGATTGTGCGAAATTATTGCGCATTTAGTTCGCAATTGATATCGACGGAACCCCGTTCGGGCACCGTAAAATATAGACTGTTTGACAGTCGAGATTTTAAAAAATCTCCTGCCTCACCCTTTCAGGTGAATATATATTTTATTTATTGTTAATTAATTTATTGTTAATCGAGTTGTATCTTATCCCAGCAATTTAGAAGAGAAATTTTAATGACTATAAGAACGAGGGAACCGTTTTATCAGCAAAGCCGATCGTACGCCTGGTCTTATCTTAAGACCGATATTTACAACCGTTGATAAAACGGTCCCCAGGTCTGGCGAGGAAGTGGGTGTGCACAAACGCAACCTTTTCTGTTCCAGTAAGTCCGTTACAAAACGTATTCAAAGCGTTGTTTAAAAAGCGCTGTTCAAAGACTGTCGGGTGGACGGGAGGCGAATGTTTATGCCAAGACACGCACTTTGCTTTCGTAATCATCCCTCTTTTTGAATTCAAAAGGGTCTTGAAATCAGCAGAATGTTAAATTTTGGTGCACGTGTTAGCATAAAAGCCATTAATGGTATGAAACTAGGTTCTAATTCAATCATTCATGGCTGCGCCTCGGTGTAATATGCCAGTTCAGGGGTAGGCAACAGGCGCGTAGCTACCAGTACGCAGAATACGCAGCTGCGTACACATTGGTCCAGAAAATCGAGTAAAATTGGTGAAAAAAATATGACTTATTTTATGCCAAAAACCCGCCAAAAGGCTCCTGAGACGATCTACAGAAAAAAAATCCGGGGGAGTATGCCCCCGGACCCCCCCTAGGATTCTGCGTACACCTTTAAAAGCCCTGGCTACGCCCCTGGGCAATATCCACTATCACCCTGACAGCAATGTGTTATTTATTTTATTATACCGAAAAATCTTATAACTACAATATAAGTTACTTAATTTACAATCCATCAATAAACGCTTAATATTTATTTAAAAAAATAAATAAAAAATAGAATAATCAGTCCAGGGGAGTTAACTAGTACAATACTGAGTACGGAGGTATGTAGGGGTTATCTGTCCCATGTGGGTGATATAAGAAATATCTCCCGGAGAAATTTCACTATGAGGGTGATATTCGATCAGAACACATAATAGGTCGATGGGAGTTTTACATTGAAGGATTTATTGAGGTATAATAAATGTACATATTGCACGATACAACTATCGCATTATCTAAGGAACGTCCCTTGTATCAGTGGTGTCAGCAAGACTTTTCGTTTGAAATGAATATTTTGCCACACTCATTTGACCTCCGCCCGACCATCGCCAATCCATCTATGGTTCTCCATATACGCTTCCTCAAATAAGAGGGCCATAATGGCCCTGGATGGCTCACCTGAATACTTTGGCTGACGGTCTGTTGTGCAAAAATCAAAAGCAAAATAACTGTTTCTGAACTGAAAATTTTCAAAGATCTTAAATTTCATAAAAAATAGGACTCCCGGCAGGGCCAATTTTGACTCAAGGGACTTAATTTGAAGAAACTTTGTAGATTAGAGGTCCACATGAAAAATACAAGATATCTTGGCTCTAAAGCATACAGTTTCAGATAAGAAGATTTTTTTAAAGTATCTTCTACACAACCTTATGTAAAACACGTGGCTGCAATGTCAGTTTTGACCTTAAGGACATAATTTGTAAAATCTTTGTCAACTATACAATGCTACATATCAAATATCAAAGGTCTAGAGCTTACAATTTCTGTCAAGAAGAATTTCAAAGATTAAATATTTTACATAACCCCCGGGGCGAGTCCAATTTTGGTCCGGGGGACATAATTTGAACAAACTTGGTAAAGGCCCACTAGACAATGCAACATACAAACTACCTAAGCCACACGGTTTAAGACAAGAAGTTTTTAAGTCATTCCTGTATAACTTGAGCCTGTGTAAAATCAAGTAACCTCGGGCTCGGGGCCATGAATGATCCCAGGGGCATGATTTGAACTGTCTTGTTGGAGGACCTCTAGCTGATGCTCCATGCAAAATATATTAGCCCTAGGCCTTGTTGTTTTTCCTAATATAAGTCAATGTAAAACAATGACCCCTGGTGCAGGACCATTTATGGCTCCATCTTGATAGAGGACCTCTAGGTGAACCTTTATGCAAAATATCCGAGTTCAGTATGCACTGTGGATTCAGATAAGAAAATTTCAAAGTTTTTTTTCCTATCTGTTGCCATAGCAACCAGAGTTCTTGGTAGAACTTTATGCAAGGAACATCCCTGACAAGTTTTATCAACTTTAGGCTAGTAATTTAGGAAGAGTGTTTTTAAGGTAAGGTAAAAATTGACACCGCACGACGCAGTCCGGACACAGGGCAATTACAAAAGCTCAGCCTGAGCATAGTGCTCAGGTGAGCTATAAAAAGTCTTAGTAAGACAAAGCTAAAATGTCTTGTTTGTAAGGACTTAGTTTCAAACACTGACAGGCGGAAAGAAAAACAAAGATAGGCCTTATCGCTAAACATTATTGCTGTCAACGCTTATTTTTAAGTAAAAACTCAATCGTGCATTTATTAAAATGTATATAGCAAGTCTTGTGTGTGTCCACCCAGTGGAACATGGCTACGCCAAAACGAAGTATTAAACGTACCACATTCATTCTTGCAGAAATGCTCGATATCAGTTTCATAGTTTTGAAATGTTCAAAACTTAATTATTGTGTCTACTGAACATGTACAATACATAAAAATAATGATTTCGATATAGACCATGCACGGGTGAGAGTGACAGAATTTTATGGTGTAATCAAAATTTCAAGGCTATTAGAGACGCACATTTATAGACTAATTTAAATACATAAGCACAAAACATGCGGCCTTGAAGTTTTAAAAGTCGTGATTATTTATTCAAATTAATCGAACTGGTTGTTTTATGTCAATTAAAAACGAATGGGGCATTAAAATAAAACATAAACATAAACATAAAATAGAAGTTCACACGTTAATGTTTCACAACAGTACACTTTCGGTTTACAATGTGTTGCGTTCTATTTTTAGAACCACTTCCTATATACAAAATGGCAGCAGTCACCGGATCGCGTGTTAGCCGGCGTATTTTTTCAGGAATTTCATTCGACCGAAACTTCATTTTCTCAGGTAGGTCATTTTCTTGCATTTAATCATCATAGGAAAGTGTTCATTGTATCAATTAGTCTCACACTAAGGAGAAAAACAAAAACTCGTATGACAAGCTATTGTATACTATAACGCTTGTACACTTTACCGTATCTCATCTAGTAACGGCGATGACAGATGTACAGTTAGCCATGTGATCATTGAAATCCAGTGTAAAAGCTGAGATATCATTTGCAGCAAATAATACATGAATATATTTTTGAATGAAGAAAGCCATTAAGTTTATCGCTTGTCAACCATAAAACAAATACATTAGAATGTTCAAGATTTTATTAAAGTCGATTCCATACATGAAGCATGCGCTGCAGTTTAAGGGGAAAATCTTTAAATTTGTATAAGCTTAAAGGGTTACTTCATGATCACGGGGTGTCTTTATGGATTTAATTATCATAGTACATATATATCTCATAAAAGGTATTTTGTCTGTAATATCATGCTGCTTGCTCTAACGGTATAAGGACGAGGTCGGAATTAACGTACCTGTATATAACAGTATGTATATACATCATCGTGTTTCAGCTCTTGGAATACAGTTACAAAATGGTCAGCAAACTAGCAGACATATGTCCTGTCACACTGGGGAACGGGTAGGTGTCTTTAAAATATTGCTTGTAAATATTCTCAAAAATATTTACGATGAGAAGTTGAAATAACTAAGCTTTTACAGTTTTATACATCGTACACGTATTAAAAGTAATTGTAATTTTTAATTGTATTCGTTTCCAAACTTGAAAAAAAAAATTTCATAATCTGTGTCGCTCTATCGTTTACAATTTTGTATATGATATGTATATTTCCTCAAGAAAACAACCAAACTGAAGAAAATGCTCACTTCACCAGATCTGGAGTTTATTATGGAAGCACACAATGGTTTAAGTGCAAGGATCGTTGAGGAGGCAGGTATGACAGAGTGACATTTTTGAACATGTGAATATGTTTGTGGCGTATATTGTATTGCTAAACCCTGTCAGTATATTTGGAAAATGTTAAAGTTTGCACTTACACAAGATTATGATTGCAAATTTTTGATAAAGGTCACACGAACTGGTATTTTTCAATGAGCACAAAACCAGTTTTCCTACGTGTGTGTAGTTTTGAGGAGTAAAACGCGTGACATTTTAGATAAGAAAAATTATGAAATTTCATGTACGAGTCATCAAAGAAAGGTAGGATAAAGGGCTTTCTATCTTTATGTTTCTCATGATAAGACAGTAATAATCCGTTTCGCCCGTTATGTTATCACCTGCTACGGTTAGAATATGGAGTTTTGATAATTTTTGTTAAGCAAACAGGAAGTCAAACTGCGATTTTGACAAAAGTAGAATGGGGCATGTATACATCATTCACATTAATAGTACATTTCCAAAGTATTTTATTCTCGATTTTGAGAATAGTTGATCAATACAAGTTTACAAGCCTGTCAGATTCCTTTCAGGTTTTAAGGGTGTTTGGGGTAGCGGTTTGTCAGTCTCAGCTCAGCTAGGTGTGAGGGATAGCAACGAAGCTTCCTGGACCCAGGTTTGTCACCATTTGAGTTTGACCCTTGGGACCTAATTTGGAGAGTCAAATTATATTTACAATTGAGGGCTGTTATAATCTTTAGAATATCGTTTGCCCGTAAACAAAGAAATAAGAAAAACACTCCAATTTAAATAGCATGGCAAGTAAACCCAGCAGTGACTAAGAAATAAATAACATATTAGCTGTAATTATTGTAATGTCGCATTTTTTTCTTATTTGAAACCATTCATGTACTTATTTATTTCTCTCTAAAATATATAATTAATTGTTGCAGTAAAGCCTTTCACTAGCAATTTGCTGCATTTCACAGGTTGTTGAAGTGCTCGAGTTTATGAGTGATGCAACCACGGTACCGATTCTTCTTGACGCGGATACCGGATATGGGAATTTTAACAACGCCCGTCGTCTCGTGCGCAAGTTAGAAGATCGCGGTGTAGCGGGCGCGTGCTTAGAGGACAAGTTGTTTCCAAAGACAAACTCTCTACATGACGGTCGAGCTCAGCCTTTAGCAGATATAGAAGAATTCTCTCTGAAAATCAAAGTAACTTTATCACTTAGTAATCAAAAGTTAGGCCGTGTTTGTTACACTATCAGTGAAGTAGACTTCGTCTAGATTTTTTTCCCCCTTTTTAGCTCACCTGAGCTGGCTCAGGGTGAGCTATTAGGATCGATGAATGTCCGTCGTCCGTCGTCTGTCGTCCGTCGTCCGTTCACATTTAGTTCGTTAACACTCTACTGGTCACATTTTTGCTCCAATTGTCACGAAACTTGGTCAAGATGTTTTTCCCAGTAATTACTCGGACGAGTTCGAATATGGGTCATATGGGATCAAAAACTAGGTCAAGGAGCCCAAAAATAGAAAAATCTTGTTAACACTCTAGAGGTTATGTTTTTAGCCCAAATAATCTGGAAATTTGTCATAAAGGTTGCTTCTATGATTTCTAGCTCAAGTTCAAATATGGGTCATCTGGGGTCAAAAACTAGGTCACAGAGCCCAAAAATAGAACATTCTTGTTAACACTCTAGAGGCTACATTTTCAGCCCAAATAATCTGGAAATTTGTCAGAAAGGTTATTTGGATTATTTCTAGCTCAGGTTCGAATATGGATCATCTGGGGTCAAAAACTAGGTCACTGAGACGAAATATGGAAAAACCTTTTTATCACTCTAGAGGTAACATTTTCAGCCAAAGTATCCTGGAAATATGTCAGAAAGGTTGTTTTGATGATTTCTAGCTCAAGTTTGAATATGGGTCATGTGGGGTCAAAAACTAGGTCACACAGCCCAAATATGGTAAAACCTTGTTAACACTCTAGAGGCTACATTTTTAGCCCAAATTTCCTGAAAAACTGTCAGAAAGCTTGTTAAGATGATTTCTAGCTCAAGTTGGAATATGGGTCATGTGGGCTCCAAAACTAGGTCACACAGCCTGTTTTGGAAAAACCTTGTTAACACTCTAGAGGTAACATTTTCAGCCCAAATATCCTGGAAATATGTCAGAAAGGTTGTTTCCATGATTTCTAGCTCAAGTTCGAATATGGGTCATCTGGGGTCAAAAACTAGGTCACACAGCCTGAATATGGAAAAACCTTGTTAACACTCTAGAGGTAACATTTTCAGCCCAAATATCCTGGAAATATGTCAGAAAGGTTGTATTGATGATTTCTAGCCCAAGTGTGAATACCGGTCATCTGGGGTCAAAAACTAGGTCACAGAGCTTGAATTTGGAAAAACCTTGTTTACACTCTACAGGTAACATTTTCAGCCCAAATATTCTGGAATTATGTCAGAAAGGTTATTTCGATGGTTTCTAGGTCAAGTTCAAATATGGGTCATCTGGGGTCAAAAACTAGGTCACTGAGACGAAATATGGAAAAACCTTTTTATCACTCTAGAGGTAACATTTTCAGCCCAAATATCCTGGAAATATGTCAGGAAGGTTGTTTTGATGATTTCTAGCTCAGTTTTGAATATGGGTCATGTGGGTTCAAAAACTAGGTCACACAGCCCAAATATGGTAAAACCTTGTTAACACTCTAGAGGTAACATTTTTAGCCCAAATTTCCTGAAAAACTGTCAGAAAGCTTGTTAAGATGATTTCTAGCTCAAGTTGGAATATGGGTCATGTGGGCTCCAAAACTAGGTCACACAGCCTGTATATGGAAAAACCTTGTTAACACTCTAGAGGTAACATTTTCAGCCCAAATATCCTGGAAATATGTCAGAAAGGTTGTATCAATGATTTCTAGCCCAATTTCGAATATGGGTCATCTGGGGTCAAAAACTAGGTCACAGAGCTTAAATTTGGAAAAACCTTGTTTACACTCTACAGGTAACATTTTCAGCCCAAATATTCTGGAAATATGTCAGAAAGGTTATTTTGATGGTTTCTAGGTCAGGTTCGATTATGGGTCACCTGGGGTAAAAAACTAGGTCACAGAGCCCAAAAATAGAAATATCTTGTTAAGGCTCTAGAGGCTACTGTTTCAGTCCAAATATCCTGGCAGTTTGTCAGAAAGCTTGTTTGGTTGTTCACATTATTAGATTAGGTTAAAGGTCACGGAGGCTAGAAATAGATTTATCTACTGTACCTCATAAAGCCTTCATTTATAGACCAATATCTTTGATATTCAGTATATAGGTTCCTTGCATGGACCTCTACCCATATGTAGGGTTTGAGGTCACTGGGTCGAGGTCAAGGTCACCATAGCTTATAATAGATATTTCTACTTTCTGTCATAGAGCCTTTATTTATTGACTGATATTTTACATATTTGGTTTGAAGGCACTTAGATATTTTCAATTAAAAAATGAAATACTGCTTAACAGCAAACCTACAGCCAAAGTACTCAGGTGAGCGATCCAGGGCCATCATGGCCCTCTTGTTTTTGATAATGATGTCTCCCCCCAAAAATGGGGGAGACATATTGTTTTTCCCCCGGTTGTCCGTCCGTCCGTCCGTCTGTCCGTCCGTCCGTCTGTCTGTCTGTCCGTCACAAAATCGTGTCCGCTCTGTATCTTCCAAAGCCCTTGAAGGATTTTTATGAAACTTGGGTCAGATGTTCACCCCATCAAGGCGACGTGCAGAACACACTTTGTGGGTGTGGTGTCTCAAGGTCAAGGTCACACTTGGAGGTTAAATGTCAAATGCCACAAAATTGTGTCTGCTCTGTATCTTCAAAAGCCCTTGAAGGATTTTTATTAAACTTGGGTCACATGTTCACCTCATCAATGCGACATGCAGAACCCACTTTGCGGGTGTAGTGTCTCAAGGTCAAGGCCACACTTGGAGGTTAAATGTCAAATGCCACAAAATCGTGTCCGCTCTGTATCTTCAATAGCCCTTGAAGGATTTTTATGAAACTTGGGTCAGATGTTCACCTCATCAAGGTGACGCGCAGAACCCACTTTGCGGGTGCGGTGTCTCAAGGTCAAGGTCACACTTGGAGGTTAAATGTCAAATTTTACAATCGTCTGACTCAATACTACCTGCAGCAACTGGCTAGGGGGAGACATATGTTTTTGTTCAATCAAAAACCCATTTCTAGTTTTTTCTAGATGTTGAAAATTACCGAAATTAGACTCGTGAATCATGTTATCCCATTGTTCATATAAAGAAATACCAGTACAAAGTTGTACATTTATTTAAATCTTTGACCTGATTTCTGTATATATTGAATCTAGTTTATATGCATGTGAATTTGCCTTTGCAGTTACTTTTCCAGAGACTTTACACTTTGTGTTTGCAGAAGTGACTTTTCTTGGCCATGTTTTTCTATGAATAGCTGGATTTCTTTTGATTAAGACTGAAGCAGTCAAGATGTAAGAGCCATTATCGTGTTAGAATTACTTAATATTTGTTGTTTTCACAGGCATGTAAAGATACCCAGCGTGACCCCGACTTTTGTATTGTTGCACGTGTTGAAGCATTTATAGCAGGCTGGGGCCTAGATGAGGCCTTAAAAAGAGCAGAAGCTTACAGAAATGCCGGTAAGTGATTGTAAGGCTTTTAAAGGACCTCTAAGATGATATCTGATTTTGTTACCTTTTGCAGATATATACCGTGACGACAGTGAAATGATGAACATGTAAATACCAGTTTAATGTTTAGGTTAAACAGTTAACACTTATTTTAACATTGTCCATTTGGGTGTGTCTGAACTCAATAGCTTATTGAGTACTGTGAAAAAAACCGAGGATATTGAATGTCACAACCTGTTTATTGTTTAAGATTTTTAAAACTCCTTTTTCAGTCATGTAGCTTCCTAACACATAGGAGTGTTTTATTCAAGCTGCTTTGAATCTTCAAACTTCTAGAGGATTTAAAGCTCTTACAACATACAGATAAAACATGCGTTATACTTACTATCTCTATATAGACAAAGGGATAATACATGACAGGGCACGTCTTTCATGAGATATAACTTTGTTTTGTTTTTCTTTGGTACAGGTGCTGATGCCATTTTGATGCATAGTAAGAAAAGTGATCCTTCTGATATAGAGGCTTTTATGAAAGCCTGGAATAATCAGGTAATCTCTCTGCTGAAGTTAGGGATTATATTAAAACATTGAATGATTAGGTGAAACAAATAGTCTTAAGTCATGCACTGAGGTATTATCTGAAAGCATTCTTTAATCAGATGATGCAGCCTTTCGAATTCACAAGATTCCGTTGATGCTTGAAATAATAGTCTTTTAACTGTCCTTACAAAGAAGAAAGTCCGAAAGAAATCTCTTATACGTTATGTTTCAATGGAAACAGTTTATCCTAAAACCAAGAATAATTTTGTGATAACATTATTTTACAATGGAATTTTTTTACAGGGACCAGTAGTTATAGTGCCTACCAAATATTACACCACGCCTACTCAACATTTCCGTGATATGGGCGTGTCTATGATCATTTGGGCCAATCACAATCTCAGGTCTTCAATTAAAGCCATGCAAGAAACATCAGCTCGCATTTACAAGGATGAGTCACTGGTTGGTGTAGAACCAAACGTAAGTGGGGCCTTCATTTTATTTTCCTTTATAATCTATTTAAAGTTTACTGATGGTAAAATGGAACTCGGTAAACTGTATTTGATGTGATTCTGTTGGAAGTGAAGCTTTCTGTTCATATAAACGTTGTCTTTAATTTATGCTCTTCTCAACACATTTGCTGGGAATTTTAGCAGAAGTGGTTTTCAAAATATCTTATCCCTATCAATACTCTGAACAAAGATTTTCAAAAACTGATTTTGGGACCTTGAGTTCATTTGCTTCCCAAACAAAACTCCACTCTTCCGGTTCTATTTTTAGATTGTGCCAGTAAAAGAGGTGTTCCGACTACAGAATGATCACGAGCTTGTGGAAGCAGAAGACAAATATCTACCAAAACAGTGAAATACAAGTAACATGATCATTATTTAGGATGTGGCCACAGGTGTAGCGCACCATTTTCATCTTAAATCTTATTCTCTGAACATAGCGGAAGCATGGCAATTTACTAGACTTTTCTTTATGCAGTATGTTTTTTTTATATACATGTACATATTTCTAATGACTGCCATAACATGACAAAGACAATAGAGGCTTGTCTTATTTGTGCCATAGGAAATAGCTCAAACGAAATTTGAAACAAATATAGAAACTAATCTATGTGAGTTTCATTTTTCCTGAGATATTTTCTTCTAAAATATGTCACAATCCAGTATTTAGTGGATTTATTGATTTATAAATTTCAAAATCTCAGAAAAAAATCTCATATACAAAATATTACAGCAATATATTACCTTTGGCATCTTGTAAACTTTGCTTTGTAATATTTTTCCAGGGCCTTATAAGGCCCTAATTTTTCCTGAAAATGTTCTTCACATTCATTATTTCTTCTCTCATCTCAGTTTGAGTTATTTTGTCAAGGGTTTTGTTGTTGATATTTAGGGAATGGTGAATATTGTGACCGGATCTGAATTATTTATTGTTATTTTGTACATGTACTATTTAATTAAATTTGTTTTACATGTATGCACAATGTCATGAGAAAACCTGTGTTTAAAATTCTGGAGCAGAGATCTTCATATAATTTTTTTCGCTTCTGGCAGGCTCTTTATTTTCATATATTCCATATATGCAAACTGTAGTAACAACATATAAAATAAGGAGAGGAAAAAAGAGAGAGAGAGAGAAAGAGTTAAGTCTTGTCTGCAGAAAATTCCAGATTCATTGATTCATGTTTATTTTGTATTTTACAAATTGTGTAACCTATATTACTTTCAATGTTTATTGATTTAATGATAAAATTAACAATCAAAAACTTATACACATTGTTTATTTTTTGTATTCTTATCTGCTTTGTATAAATGAGCTACATGTATTTACACATATCACCTGATGAAAAATATATTTTCATTTCTAGTTCAGACCAGTAACTGTTTATATGATATCCTAAATCATTAGTCTAAATGTAATCAAAACAGACCGCTGAAGAAGTAATTGTGTTCAGAAATGATTTTCATTTTTACTCTAACAGTCGGTCAGTTTTTCAACCTCTGGTTTCCAAAGTCCCGTAGATCATTTGAATTGCCATTGTTGCATTTTTTCTAACCAAGGAGGAAAATCATACTACTGACGGAAGATAGAAAAGGGTGTTCAGTTTGTACTTAAAAGTGATAAAATAGACATGTGAAAGTGAGTCAAGGAGACATTATAAGTGTTATATTTTTACTTCATCTTGTGTTAAATGTACTTGAAGTTTCACAAAAATTATGAAGTCCTTGACACTTTAAAGTTTGCGATTTTTCTAAAGAAAGACACAGTAATTATCGTTTCTCTTTGTTTTATACTGCACTTTGTTAGAACTGGGTCGAAAGATTTTGAAGGGCAGAACAAAATAGCTGGAAAGTACTTGGAAATTTCAAGTCAATAAGTGACAATTACTATCTAGTGACTGGTAACAAAATAGATAATCATGACATAAACACATTTTTAACTCGCTCATGCAAATTTTCTTTTTTGTATAATGTTTTAATCTATGCAAATTTCTATTTAGTGAAATGTATGCTACTTTTGCACAAATTGTAATCTCACTGTCACATTTTGTATTTGCTCATAGCAGGAATCTGAAATTTTCAAACAATGAGATATCAATTCTTCAAAGTAATTAAGTAAACAAATCAATTTCCTATTTGTTTATCGAGTGCACTTTTCCCTGTTGTCATTCTACATTTTATTTACTGGTTCTCTGTTATTAGCTCACCCTCAGCATGATGCGATACGTACTGCAAAAGTGAAATTCAATTCTCAGCAAGGGTAGTGAAAGTATGAATGTTAACTTAACCCTTTACCACATGTTTAAGTGTTAAATCTCATATGCGACCAGTGCAGATCCAGATCAGCCTGCACGTCCGTGCAGTCTGATCAGGATCTTCCCTGTTCCCTTTTCAGTCAGAAATTCTTTTATGGATATAAAAGCGAACACTGGAGATCCTGATCAGATGGCATGGATGTGCAGGCTGATCTGAATCTGCACTGGTCGCATATGCGTTAAAACACGTATCTATGGAGTAAAGGGACCAGTCTGTTTTTATGCAAGTATATTAAACTGTCTTAACAATTAGTCAGCTATTAAGTATTTCCTGCATTCATTTTATGTTCAACTTAACTATACCCCGAATACTGCCATAACCATTCTGACATTGTCATGCCATTGTGTTTTTGTTCTAAATGAAGAGGGCAGCAGGGTTATTTTTTTTATATATTCTCTCTTACATTTACAATCAAAAGGGAATTATTGATTGGGCTACTTTCAGTTTTTCTGTTCATTATTCTGTCCCTAGAAGGAAAAATAAAATCATTTAAAAAAATGACTTTTTTTGTTGTTTTTCTGTTCAGCTTCTAAGATCAACAAGCTTACAGTACCTTAACCCTTAACCTGCTGGAACCAAAAGTGATAAGCCTTTGCCACAAGTATAGAGCCAGGCCAGCCTGCACATCCATGCAGTCTGACCTGAATGGATAGCCATTTATTACAAGTAAAAACTTTCTTAGTGACAACACATACTAAGGAAAAACAAGAGGGCCATGATGGCCCTAGAGCGCTTACCTGAGTACTTTGGCTGTAGGTTTGCTGTTAAGCAGTATTTCATTTTTTAATTGAAAATATATAAGTGCCTACAAACCAAATATGTAAAATATCAGTCAATAAATAAAGGCTCTATGACAAAGTAGAAATATCTATTATAAGCTAAGGTGACCTTGACCCAGTGACCTCAAACCCTACCCATGGGTAGAGGTCCATGCAAAGAACCTATATACTGAATATCAAAGATATTGGTCTATAACCGAAGGCTTTATGAGGTACAGTAGATAAATCTATTTTTAGCCTCCGTGACCTTTAACCTAATCCAATAATTTGAAAAATTCAAGGCCTTGTGGTTTCAGACAAGAAGATTTTTAAAGATTTCCTTTTTAACATAGTAAGGGCCCCCAGGGCGGGGCAAATTTTGACCCAAGGGCCAACATTTAAACAATACTGGTCAAGGTTCTTTACACAATACTCAACACCAACTAGAAATGGGTTTTTGATTGAACAAAAACATATGTCTCCCCCCAGCCAGTTGCTGCAGATAGTATTGAGTCAGACGATTGTAAAATTTGACATTTAACCTCCAAGTGTGACCTTGCCCTTGAGACACCACACCCGCAAAGTGGGTTCTGCACATCACCTTGATGAGGTGAACATCTGACCCAAGTTTCATAAAAATCCTTCAAGGGCTTTGGAAGATACAGAGCGGACACGATTTTGTGACGGACAGACAGACGGACGGACAGACAACCGGGGGAAAAACAATATGTCTCCCCCATTTTTGGGGGGGAGACATAAATATCTAAGGTCTACACCTATTTGTTTTGGAGAAAAATTATTTTTCTTGTTTTTCCTATATAAATCAATGTAAAACAAGAGAACCCTGGGGCATGGCTAAATTTGACCCTGGGAACATAATTTGAACAAACATGGTAAACATCCACTAGACAATGCTTCATACCAAATATCTAAGTTGTAGGCATTGAGATTTCCAGTAAGATTTTTAAAGATTGCCTTTTTTACATATTAAGGGCCCCCGGGGTGGGGCCAGTTTTAACCCCAGGGCCAACATATAAACAATACTGGTAAAGGTTATCTACACAATACTCCACACCAAATATCTAAGGTCTAGTCCTATTAGTTTCGGAGAAAAATGACTTTTAATGTTTTTCCTATATAACTATATGTAAACCAAGAGAACCCTGGGGCGTGGCCAATTTGGACCCAGGGGACATAATTTGAACAAATTTGGTAGACATCCACTAGACAATGCTACACACCAATTATCAAAGCTGTAGGCATTGTGGTTTCTGAGAAGAAGATTTTTCAAGATTTCCTTTTTTACATATTAAGGGCCCCCGGGGCAAGGCAATTTTGACCCCAGGGCCAACATATAAACAATACTGGTAAAGGTTATCTACACAATACTCCACACCAAATATCTAAGGTCTAGTCCTATTAGTTTTGGAGAAAAATGATTTTTCATGTTTTTCCTATATAACTATATGTAAACCAAGAGAACCTTGGGGCGTGGCCAATTTTGACCCAGGGGACATAATTTGAACAAACTTGGTAGACATCCACTAGACAATGCTACATACGAAATATCAAAGCTCTAGGCACTGTGGTTTCTGAGAAGAAGATTTTTAAAGATTTCCTATATAAGTCTATGTAAAAGGAAGTGACCCCTGGGACAGGGCCAATTTTGACCCCAGGAAAATAATTTGAACAATTTTTGTAGAGTTCCATTAGAGGGTGCTAAATGCCAAATATCTAAGCTCTAGGCCTTGTGGTTTCAGACAAGAAGATTTTCAAAGTTTTTCCTTTAAGTTGCCATACCAACCAGAGTTCTGCATGGAATTCAATTCTTTGAACAATTTTCAAAGGGGACCACCCAAGAAACATTCATGGGAAGTTTGGATGAAATTGGCTTAGCGGTATATGAAGAAGATGTTGTTTAAAGTAAAAGTTTACGGACGGACGATGGACGGACGGACGCCAGACAAATTGCGATCACAAAAGCTCACCTTGTCACTATGTGACAGGTCAGCTAAAAAACATGTTCTTCAATCTTAACAATATCAATTTATTTTTAATTGATAGAGAATAGGCCAATAAAATACATTATTTCATAATAATAATATTTAATTATCTGCCCCTTAACATACCAGATTTGCAACTTAATAAAACACTGACTTTCTGAATATCAGGGCCAATATCAATATCACTGATCGACCCAGGGCCTGAAAAGTGATGATTGATATTGGCCCTCTTGTAGCTCAATTTGATTGGCATATAGATCAGTACCGAAAAATTTATATAGAATTCAGTTTTAAATGGCAGCCATTTTCTTTTCCAAGTGATAGCATAGTTTTAGAAATATTGACTACCTTAAAAAGGTGTTTCCTTCAACCCCCCCCCCCCCACCCCCCCACTTGTAACTCTCATGAACACAAGCAAAGGACAAGATATAGACGTTTTTACTTGTTCTTGGGGCATTGATATTGACCCTCGGCCTCCGGTCCAACATGACTGCCCTCAAACATAACAGGGCCTAAATTGAATCAATTATTTAATAACATATATTAATCAATATGAAAATGCTGTGTATCACCAGTTAACTCCTGGGTTTCCTCTCTCTTACCAACCTTTGCATTATTCAGGGTAGCATGCTGTATATTCAGGTTTGCATGTTGTACATTTAGGTTTGCAAGTTGTACATACAGGTTTGCATGTTGTACACACAGGTTTGCAAGTTGTACATAGAGGTTTGCATGTTGTTCACAGAGGTTTGCATGTTGTACATTCAGGTTTGCAAGTTGTACATTAATGTTCACATGTTGTACATACAGGTTTGCATGTTGTACATACAGGTTTGCATGTTGTACATACATGTTCGCATGTTGTACATTCAGGTTTGCAAGTTGTACATACAGGTTTGCATGTTGTACATACAGGTTTGCAAGTGGTACATAGAGGTTTGCATGTTGTACATTCAGGTTTGCAAGTTGTACATTAATGTTCACATGTTGTAAATACAGGTTTGCAAGTTGTACATGCATACAGGTTTGCATGTTGTACATAAGTTTGTGAAAGACTTTTCTTAGACAAGACAGTAATGGAAGTCAGCTTTTCTTGATCTTTATTCTGATATTCTATGAATGTAAAAGCATTGTCAATGACTTGGAAATATAAACTGTATTTCAAAGAAAGAAGAAATCCAATTTATAGGTGTATTAATTTTGTGTTCAACAATTCTCGAACTGGACTCCATAGCAAATACAAATATAATGGAAAGAACATACATACAAGTCTACCAAATAAAATATATGTACCAGAGATCAGTTTTGAGGTATTAACAGTTTTTAAATTTTTAATTATACATTTTTATATCCAAATCAACATCATGGACAGAAACTTCAACCTGAATGCAAGTGAGTTACTTCATGGACAAACTTCGTTTTAATTCTGCGGTGGAAATGATAATTCCTTCACCTCTATGACCAGTGCAGACCAATGTAAGTCGGCACATCCATTAGCTTGATCATGGTCTGCACTGTTTTCTATTCCAGTCTGTGGGTTTTCAACCAAACCCCCTATGAATGATAAATGAGCCAGCCAAAACTGGAAAATGGACAAGACAGTTACACCTTTAGGATATTTTTTTTTATCAAATAAAAGCTGCATGTACGTCAGTACCATCTTTGCTTTTCTAAAGTCAATGCTACACAGATCAATTTTGAAAACAGAGCGGGAGGGGCTAGAAATATTTGGTTTTAAATAACATTTGAAGCAAGTGCAGAAGTATTTCCATAACAACACTGACAGACAGGCCTTCTTAGCTCATCAGCCTTTCAACTGCTTAGCTTACAATAACTTCAACACTTGCTGCTCTTACATTCATTTTTTTCAGTGCATTCTAGGCTACCTAGGGCAGAATAAATAAGATAAAAGCTTTGAGATTCAATACTTTCAGTATTATATAAACTTTAAAAACAATACAGTAACTCTACTTCAAGCAACAACAAAAGCAAAAAAAAAAAAAATATCCAGCTACCATTTTAGATCTGATCTGATCATACATTTAAAACATTTAAAAGTAACAATGCAATAACCAATTTCTCAAACAAATACTTCACTCATTGTAAAACAAACCCACTGTTTTAGTAGGTCTCTGCCAAAGTTATAAAGATGTAATACTTCATAACTGGCTTGACATTTGATTCAAAACAGAAACAATCTCCAATCACAAATAACTCACTCAACTTCAAACAAAACAAGCAACAAACAGAAATGTAAAGACAAAAAAAGAAATATATTGTGCAATGGTAATACATAAGTTGGAAATAATGAAATTAAAATAAATGCACTGTTAAGTGTTGATGTTTTAGAACATGGCTATGCAGTATTACTTTGATGTAAATGGTTGTTACTATAGTAACAATGGGGGCATAGAAATTAAATGAAAGACTGTATAAATGATATAACTGCATTCACCATTTTCTAAATTTACAATGCCCTTAAAATCTGAGTATGTTTTCAAATGAAAACATATCAAAACAGACGTGCATGGTATGTGGTCCAAGCTAAACTTCCTTCTTTGAAAGAACTTGCCTAACAAACATGTCAAAACAATTCTCTTATATACCGTAAACTTTCGAATATAATACGCACATTTTTCAAGAATTTTCAGTTACCACAAAGGGATGCGTATTATACACGACGATGGGTCGTCAGGCAATTTTCTCCAGCTTGAAAACCAGTAAAATACCGTCCAAGCCATTATGCGTTTTTTTTGTTTTTGTTTTTAACTGATGAAGATTCAATCATGTAACCAATGCTTACCGGTATTATGCCAGTCAATATTCACACTCGCACAATTATCGGCCAATTAATTGTATACTAAAGGAGTCATCCATATATTGACAAACACAATAATAAGTGTCGTTTGATGTCGCCATAATTACCAGATGTTTACACATCCAAAAGGTGTTGAGGTGTTGACACTTTAAGATAATGCAATGTTTATTTGATATTTCCGAAAGAAATAGTCTCTAGGGCTAATTGTCTTCAATGAAATAAATAGTTAAATGCAACCGTAGCGATATTTACACGATGCAATTGTTACACGCAGACAATGGTCACTTCCTAAACGAAAAACATCGCCAAATGGTAACTCTATTTCCTGACAAAATTTGTGTTTGTATTATATTCCAAAGCAAGCATTTTTTCCCAGATCTTGAGGCCAGACCAGGGGTGCGTTTTATACACGCTAGCGTATAATATTCGAGCGTTTACGGTAATCTAAATACAAGGAACTAGGAACAAAAAGGTATCTTTCATATTCTTCGAACAATGAGAAAAGTTGTCAAAGGAACAAAACTAACACATAAAGCTCCCTCTAAATTCCTTATTCTTATATATATGTATATTTTTTTTTTTAAGTGAAAGCCTGAAAGACTTTGTACTTTCAACTTGTTTTACTTAGGGATAAGGAATTTCACATTTCATTTAATGTTAAATTCATTACAAGGTACAAGGGTTCTAGGAAAATCTATGACATTTCCTTTTTTTTTTATGTACCCATAAAAACTAGTACCTAAATGGTCTGTAAAACCTCTTTTCTCTATTCAATATTCAAGTCATTATCTCCCAATGGTGAAATTTTACTGTTTATAATGTTTGAGTGTTCTGGCGGATGGGTCCGAAGATTGAGACCACTTGGGCATCCAGTAATATGGAATCCATTTGGAACAACCTCCGTAATGCTTCTCAAATATTTTCCGGTAGTATAATGCCTCTTTAGACAATGGCGGGTTGTGTGTATACTTAGTACGTGCCTCTTCAAGTTCTTCATCATTTATCTGGAAAGAGAGGACAGAGGTGTCCAATTTGTTTAATTCAAACAAAAGCCAGAGCATTCTCAAAGAGAAAGAGTTATATATTGAAAGTTCTTTAGAAAGTCATAACGTAAAATAAAAATTAAAGGAGCTTTCATTCATATCATATTTCAATACTACACTATCTTTATAAATATCTGAAAGTATGTAATGGTTACAGAATGACCGATGGTGGCATTAAAGAATGCCAATTTTCTTTCAAGTTATTTAGCAGAAAACATACTTTCATTTGAAATATTTATGACAATGACCTAAAATACATGTACTTCTTATGTAATTCTAGGACATTTCTCTATCATATGCAGAACAGTGATATAAAATTAGGTCTTCTGAATGCAGTGACTGGGAAAGAATTTATGACAATTGGAAAATTGCCACTTAGTTTTAAAATCCGAAAGGGGATTTTCAATTTCAATGGGCAATTATTAATTTCTTTTGAAATGTTTTAAGTTTTTAAAACTTAGTAGTGTTGAAATTTGGGTCCAAATTGGCAGACAAATTGTGACAGACACTCATATGTTGATGATATTTCAATCTGTTCTGGAAGTACCATACACTGTTGTTTTCGTCGTTGTTTGTGATATTTCATCATATTTTGTCGGAACAAACTGATGTAAAGTGTAGTGGCAGTGATAAAACCCACAGTCCAATACCTACCATTAAATTTTTACACACTTTTTTCTGTCAGTAATAAAAGAAAGAATTTTTTTTTTTTTAATTGTATTTAGCAATTTTTTTCAATCAACCTTTATTTAAGCAATGGAACTTATTTTACTGCAGGCAAATCCACATACTGGTAATTCATCGCAATTTTACCTGTATGTGCCATATGGTTTGAAAATTCTGAAGAATGTTTACAGCTGGATTTAGATTTGTCGTCAGTTTTTCTTTATTTTTTTTTTTGTTATTTTACTTTTGATCAAAATAAACTTGGGGTATACTGCGCATCCAATATTTAGAATCTAAGGGCATTTTTTTAAAACAATGGGCACACAGGCATAGTCCATAGCTTTCCAAGTCGCTGTATAGAGAGAGTTTATTATGCAAAAGACAATACAGTCCATGAGCATTCGTATACATACAAACAAAACAAATTTACAGAAATCACATAAATCCGGTTAATGGCATGCCTTGAGGTACCATCATTTATAACAGGTTCCTTAGATATCTAAGGTCTCTGTTTATAAAACTTAACATTTAAAGGACATAATTGTTTTAAGTAGTTACATCTGGGAGAAAAGTGTATCAAAAATTACATAAACAATATTTAATTATTAATAAATCTACTTTATATTTTATTGTAAACATTGTAGTTTTTCAGTAAAAATAAATAAAAGTTGTAAACTGGGTTTATTGCCTAAGGTAAAATATGTCGTCCCTTTTTTTCATACTATGAAAAATGAACATCGATAAATTTCTTATTTCTTTATGGTTTTCAGATGTAAATAAATCTATAAATTTTGGGATGTTTGGTCTTTTCCCGCACGGGCCCCCGGTGGGTCCAGGGCAAAGCCCTGGTTGGGGGTGCAGGGGGCCGGAGGCCCCCGGAAGCTCCTGAGATATAGCCTTTTTGAAGCACTTAAAACGCTTTTCCAGACACTAATGGCTCTGCAATATTAACACCTTGACATGGCCAATCAATTGAAAAAAGGAGGATTCTCACCTGTTTTCCGTACGCTGTAATTTTTATTTTTTTTCCTCTTTTTACGTGAGTTCATGCATTTTCTTCTTTTCAATATGGCGCTATGTGATAGAGATAGAGGATATTTATTAAGCCATTTGATTGGTGCGAGGTCGTATAATCGACCAATGAAGACACTCGTTACAATTTTAGTTGGAGGCTGTTTATTCTCCGACACCTGCAGTTCTGCGTTCTGCGTCTCGGATAATCGGGAATATGGGAGGCTCGGCGCAAGGCTTATCCCCCCCCCCCCCAATTTTCTCCCCGGATTTATGCAGATCTCAGGACTGGCCCTGGCGGTCTCGAAAGCCGGAAATCCGGCTCAGGCCGGAACATTAGCAGGCCTGCTATTACAAAGTTGACATTTACGTTCAGATCTTGGCGTTACATGAGGTTTTGTCCAACGTCCTATTTCTATTTCTAACCTATGACTGGATGTTCTAAGTCTTGTTAAAGCGTATCTATACTTAATAACTGGAATAATATCAAGGTATTGACTAAAACCAAAATCAGCAAAAAGGATGTAAGTTGATGCCCTAGTGGAGTTTCTTAACTGATCATTCCAATTTTGAATAAAATTGTCTTTTACTCTTTGTTTGAAAAGGCTTAAAAATATATTTGTATTTCCCACACCTTGGTTAATCCAAACTTCATTGAAACCATAATTTTCTAGAATCTGTTTAACATAAAATATCCAGTTTTTTCTATTCGGATATCTCTGTAAATCAGTTAGCATTATTTTATATGCGATTTTAGCGTATTTTCTATCCTCTAATGTAATGATTTTTAACCAGTAACGTACAACGGAAATAACTCTGTAAATCTGAAGAGGAAATCGACCTAGTTCTCCATAAATAAAATTGTTCTGGGTTTGTAATCTTACTCCAAGTAATTGTTTCATGTATTGTAAGTGAACCGATTCTATTTTGCAGGCTTCCAGGTAGCCCCATACTTCTGACCCATAATTGAGTATTTATCAAGCCATTTAATGGAAATAATCAGCTAAATAACCACCTGGATAAAAAATAGCGCATCCAACCTTCTGATAAAATTGCAAAAAAACAATGCAATTCACAAGGCTCAAAGCTTATTACTATTTACCTCTACATCAATATGGTCCTGTAACACTTCATGCCAAGGTTTTGTCACAGAGGACACTCCATCACTAAATGCTTCCTTTGGCCGCCATAAAATCTCTTCTGGCAAAAGTCCTTCATCAGTGAATGCAGAACGGAGAAGATGTTTCTCGATATCGTGTTTTGGACGTTTATCATCATCAGGCAGTGTCAAATAATAGTGACTAAAACGATGATCTAGGAATGGCACTCTCAACTCAAGTCTGTGAAAAGCAAAGATAGATTCATACATTTAACCTGTTTTGTTTTTTATTCTTTTATATCTCATTAATAAACAGAAGAATACAAAACCACCTTACTTTATTACCAAAACCCCGAAAATAAAGTTGATTGTTATAAAGGAAAATCTGAAGTGCATTAAAGGTAGAAGTGTCATACTATGGAAATGAGCTTGGAAGAAAGGACATTTGTTCATACTGTGCACAGATGAATGCTACTGCTGACCATGAATTTGAAACAAATGTACAGAATAGTTCTGCCAATCTACAATGAACAATGGGGCCGTTAGCCCAATGTTGCACAAATGGGGAAATGGGGACAGAATGGTATTGGTGCAAAATGCTGTAAGCTAACGAAAGTGTTTATCACAAGAATCTGAACAACAGCGACCACAAGTCAACTTTTTTCCTATTTCCAAAGGCAAACACCACAGAGGAAGCACATTGCTATGAAGAGGTTCAAAGGCAAAATCATTTATAATTATTATACACAGTCAATGCCCGAGTATGAAGACAATACATCCATTAATAACAAAAATACAGGCAATTTTAGCACCATCATGGTCATTTAAAGGTCAAGGTCACACTTGAATTATTCAACATGGCAATTTAAGCAAAATTCAGTAACTTGACCTTGACGGTCAAGGTCATACCTGAATAATACAACATGTCAGTTTTGTCATAAGTGTTGGTTTGTTTAACTATTAATCAAATCCTTAAGTAAATGACAAAGTAATGACAATTTATGCAAAATACAATAACTTGACCTTCGCAGTCAATGTCATTTTAAGGTCAAGGTCATATTTAAATTATTGAACTTGTCTCATTTGTCCTAAGTGATTTTTTTTTCAGAAAAAGTCAAGTTAACAATGTTGGTAAGATGAGGTGGAGGTTTTACTATACACATATAAGGAAAACCCATGATCCATGGGGCGGGGTCAATTTTAACCCCAGGACCATTATTTGAATAATCTTGTCAGAGGTCCACCAGATGATTCTTTGTGTCAAATATCTAAGCTCTAGCTCTTGCGTTTCAGAGAAGAAGATTTTTTACTATATACATAATATATAAAGGAAAACCCATGACTCCCAGGGTGGGGCCAATTTTCACCCCAGAGGCATAATTTGAAAACTTTGATAGCGGACCTCTACATCATGTTACATACCACATATCAAAGCTCTAGGCCTTGTTGTTTCAGACAAGAAGATTTTTAAAATTTGTATTTTCAAAACCCCTTTTTTGACGTACTGATGCAACCGACCAGAACCATTTCAACAAGTTTGATAGGGGATCACCCAAGGATCACTCCTGTGATGTTTGGTAAAAATCCAGAAATCGGCTTCAGATGAGATGCTTAAAGAAATTGTGGATAACACACATCGACAAACGGAGGGGGATCACAAAAGCTCACCATGAGCATGTTGTGTTCAGGTGAGCAAAAAACCATTTGTGCAGAGGGCTTTTGGTAGGAACATAATATGATTCAATGACAAGACTTGATTTAGGTTGAATAAGTATCAGCTGTTCATTGTAGGGTGAAAATCTGAAGCATAAATTAGTATTGCATCTGGTAGAAATAACAGATTTAACTTTCAGTATTAAATACAATTCATTGAACATATATTTTATTTTCTGAGAATTCTTTGTAGTTAGTTTCAGACAGCCATGACAATACCAGCGATTAATTTTGCCAACTGGCACCTGATGGGAAATGTCTCTGGGGTTAGTTTTGGTTGACACAGGTGATACCCCAGTAACACCAGGTAACAGTGAAGTAACTAGAATAGTCACTGAAGATGACAAATACCCCTGCAACTGCACAATGACTCAATAGAAGAAGCAAATCTGAACTCCTTGATGGATATGAATCAAATATTATGTCTTGCACATCTACAGAGCGTAGTGACTGTGCCTGGCAAGTTTCAGTTCAATCTGTTGAAAAGTGATGGAGGAGTTTGTGCCACTAGGTATGTCAAATGTGACAAAAAGTTTAAGTTCAAGGGCTAGGGTAATAATTGGGCCAGGCTAGGTATTCATCAGAAATATGTCTTTCACATCTTCATTGCCTAATTACTATCTCTGCCAAGTCTCATTTCCATTGGCTGAACAAGAGCATCGCAAGGTGGAGCAAAATACAGCCGTCAATTGAGCAATTAGCTTCAATAACATCTATCCATCTATGAAGTTTCAAGTCAATAGCTTTGATAATGTAGGAGTATCGTCCAGACAAACATCAAGTACGAAAATTGAATTAAGGAGAATAACTCCAAAATTATTAAGTGTACAGTGACGGTTCTTGTGCACTGCACTCTGTTTCAACAAGATCTATCCACCGGTTAAGTTTCAAGTCAATAGCTTTGTTAATGTAGGAGTTATGCTCCGTAGAAGAAAATTAAACTAAGGGGCATAACTCCAAAATCATAAAGTACAGGTTTACGGTTTCTATGCAATGAACTTCGTCTCAATAAGACCTATCTATGTATCAGGTTTCAAGTCAATAGCTTTGTTGATGTAAGATTTATACTCCGGTCAAGAAAATTAAACAAAGGTGAATAACTCCAAAACCATGAAATGCAGAGTGATGGTTCTTGTGCAATGAAGTTTCAAGTCAATAGCTTTGATAGTGTTGAGTTATGCTCTGGACAATAAAATCAAACAAAGGTGAAATAAATCCAAAATCAAGAAGTGCAGAATGATGGTTCTTGTGCATTGCATTCCATCTCAATGAGCTCTATCCACCTAGGAAGTTTCAAGTCATAAGCTCTGATAGTGTTGGAGTTATGCTCCAGACAAGAAAATGTAACAAAGGGGAAAAAATCCAAAATCAAGACGTGCAGAGTGATGGCTCTTGTGCACTGCACTCTGTCTCAATCAGACCTATCCATTTTTGAAGTTTCAAATCAATAGCTTTGATAGTGTTGGATTTATGCTCCAGACAAGAAAATGTAACAAAAGGGAATAACTCCAAAATCATGAAGTGCAGAGTGATGGTTCTTGTGCACTGCACTCCGTTTCAATGAGATCTATCCACCTATGAAGTTTAAAGTCAATAGTTTTGATAATGTAGGAATTATGCTTTGGACAAACATCAGGACGCCTGTCTGCCATGGGTGATCCCATAATATGTTCCGTCTTTGACGGACTTATAAAAATGAAAAAGTTGTTCGTGCTGCAAAATATAGATCAGTCAAAAAGAAGAGTATAAGGAAGAGTATAAGTTCAAGGGGCAAAAACTCTGCATTGCCTGCATGGAGCCAAGTTTCACTTCAACTGGTTGAAAACTGAAGGAGTATGCAACACAAGGTATATAATATACAAACATGGGAAAAAGTACAAGGTCAAGGAGAAATAACTCTGCAATGCCTGTATGCATATGCATCAAAAATATGTCTTTGTCACAGGAACCATACATTTTTTTGTTCTGGCTTAATTACTTTACCAGTAACAGCTGAACAACAGTGACTAATTTGTAATGTCAGATGACTGATCATTTTTAAAAATGAAGGCAGAAAACTGCTTCTTGAAAGGCTACAACAAAATTGTATGAGCCAGCATAACAGCAGGGATTTCACCAGGTGCTTTTAGCGCATAGGTGCCGATGCGCTAAAATTTCGAAATCCGAAAACCCGATGCACTTAAAATTCCGTTAGCTCTTAAAAATTGGCCAGGATGTTCCTTTGACTTGCCTGTTATTTCATCCCAATTAGCTGGATTAAACTAGTCTACATGTATTGCCTGTGGAGATTTTCGCCCCGGGCGAATACACTGCTGTTTTTATAATGCCGTAACATGTTTTGATAGCTGACATAAAAATACACATATTACACGATAAGCTCCGCCCTAAAAGAGAACTGACAGCAAGTGAGCAGAAACATCAACCAATAACGACTCTAGTTACATTTTACTATGAAAATAGATAATATTTTGTACATGTGTCGGTATCGCGTGAATTTAAAATAAGTCGAGCAAATAAATGTCTTGACAAATTAATTGAATGCTGAATTCCAAAGGCAAAAGGTTAAACATCAAATCTTTACCAATGTTATATCAAGCAATCTACCAAAAATTAATGGCGAACATTCTTTACGGTATTTTTGTTTTAATTATCAGATTTATTTATAAGAAAAAGTCAAGTAGGTTTATGACAAACTTAACAAAATGATGGCAACCGACTCCAGCAAATACTCAGTTCATTAAATCTGAAGCAGCGAGTGAAAATCTCGGATAAATTCCGTTTGTCATATATATCCGCGACCCCGCGGTATTCTAATGTTTATAGAAAACAGTGTCTTGGAGACTCTTTACAAGGCAAACTTACAACGTTCAATTGATTTATAAAGATAAGTGGTCATGATTTGATTATAAGTACCGGTTTGCATCTAAGCAAACATATTCATTCAGTGTCTAGACTCTGCATAATGTCTGAGCCAAATGAGGGAAAAAAAGAGATCATTTTGATAGTGACGCAACTGTGAGTGAAAGTTAAGTATGTTTTGTAGTTGTGAGTAGTTCTAGTGATGTGATCCAGCCATCTTCTGTGCACTGTCAAAGCACCAGACAGATATTGCAATGACAAACTATGGTACATACATTGCTTTAATATTTTCAATTAAAGAAATTATTCTACTGTGAAAGACTTGTAGACTTGTTTTAAAACATCTTAAAAACAACCCACAGAGCTCCATTCTTAACCAAAATTAGCAAAAACTTTTAACGTGCGGAAGAGGGATACCCCCTCCTGCAACCACCCCTGTCCAGATAATTAGCGCTTAAAAGAATTCCTGGGGAAATCCCTGTAACAGTATGATTTACCTTCCAGTAATCTCTTCAATACCTTACTAGCCTAGTAGACATAACATACCTGATGTCAAATGGATTAAAACAATTAACCAATCTAAAAAATCGGAACTAGAATTGCTGAATTTTGTTTTAAAAAATACTTAGTGTCATACCCCCAGGCAGCTGTTGTCCTATCTGCTCTTAGATTGTCGTACAGATACAAATCGTTACACAATCGCAGACTTTCCTCACTAGCTGCCTCACTAGATGGTGCCTTGTGAAAGTAGATGTACCCTTGCGTAATCTCGTCAGAACCTTCCCCGGACAATATGACAGTAGTGTCAGTTTCTTTCTTGATATATCGACTAAGTAAGTACATACCTAAAACAATGTGTGTGAAATAAATAACTGATATAAAGAGGTCGCACAAGTACCACTAACAAATTTGTGTCTAAAAAACTGTTTGAGCAATTACATTTCAAACTAGTTTTTATACAAAGAAAACACACTAAGATAATAAATTTTAAGAATTATCTAAAGAAAATGCCGATAAGTGTTTTTTTGGTCTTTCCCCCATACTAGTAACAAAAGTATAACTTCCAAATCATGCTATACATGCAAGACTGAAAAAATTCTGAAGTAATTGCAAGGTCATTTGGTAGAGCACAAATACAATATTTATTTTTTGCACTCAGACACTTGTTCCTATCTTCAAAGAAACAGTGATACTTTCATTTTCAACAAGCAAATATTAAATCATCATCAGATACACATGGTACCTTATTCCATTATTACTGCACTGTACCATCGATAAATGGGGAGAAATGTAATAGGTTGGATGTCGGCATCAGACGAGGATATTAAATTTTCTAACCTAATTTTGCAATTACGACTTAACAGCTTATTTTGACCCTGCTTCTAATATGAACTTGGCAATCATTCAATCGGGAAAATCCAAATCTACAGGTATATTCATTGAATACTTACAGCCTAAGTTGTAAACAGTGAAGACCACTGCAGTAGCTGATCATAGCATAAACATCTAAATAAAAAGGAGTGCCTGATTGGCTTGTAAATAAAGACTAAGCCACCAATGATAAAAGAGGCAAAAGTAATAGCTGCAGGGTAAAAGTGAAGAACGCTGAAAAGTGCTCCAACTGCTATACAATGAAACCAAGTCAGTCTACGAGACATTCCAGGGTCCCATTGGTACTTTTCAATGAGATTCAAAGATACAATGCAACATAAAACTTGATTCGACATAAAAATGAACAAGTACTTTGCCGATTCACAGAATCATATTTTGATTTCATCAAGTTTACATACATTAAACAAAAATAATAATAAAATAAAATAATAAATAAAAACCTGTAAATTTCTAAAGAGTTTCTTACCTACAGATGCTCTAACTGTAGTTATATCATAACTTTCTAGATGATAAATAACATTTTCTACTGCTTCAATACCCTCCTGTGGTGTGAACACAACCTCATGATGTTCTGTTCCTAAGAATTTGGACACCTAAAAATAAGAGAACCACGTTCCGTATCTTCTGTAAACATTTTCGTTGTTTCATAACTTTGTACATGGACCCAAATCGTTCAGAAATAATACAACCCAATCATTCAAAATATTTAGAAGAATTCTATGGTGTTTCTGACATATCAAAACCATGGTTCATACAGGACTTGACCAAAAAAATTCAAGGACTTTTCAAGGACTTTTTATCAATTTTCAAGGACTATTCAAGTGGCTTGCGGCTTAAATCTTTATGACCATAAGGCATAATGATGGAACAAAAGTTAAAAAACAGTTTTATTTCTGAAAAACTACCTTTAACAAGATTTATTTGCATTAACATAGAACAAAAGAGTTTCCAGTCACTTTAAATCGTGTTAGCCATTTACTGGTGAAAACACACTTATTTTTAGGACCACTCATCTTGTTTTTGTTATGTCAAGCGTGATCACGCTAGAAATTATTCACATTATGAGAATCACTAATCGGTACCTAAAACCCGTATTTACCTTTACTGAAACCGCGTACTCTAAGAAGCCTCTGAACAATTCTGAATACTTGACAATGGTGTTACTGGAGTAAACTTAACTATACCATCAAAATAAAAAGATACAAAGGCACTGGAAAAATTATCAATTTCAGTGTCAGCTAAAGGTTCTACAACTGTAAGAACATAATGCAGTCATTCAGTGAAGAAGACTTACAGAGGGGCATTTTACTATTTCTAAATCAAACAACAACAACTAACCTTTCTTGCAGCCTCGAGGTCGGTTGCTCCTTCCATACCTATGGAGAAAGTTTGTATCTTATAGTCGAAACCAAGCTCTTTTGCAAGCTTAACCACGTGCGCTGTTACAAGGCTCGAGTCCAGACCTCCGGACAAGAGGCAACCGATACGGCGATCTGCCATCAGACGCTTTTTGACGGCCATCTTGAAAAACTCCCTGATGTTCTTTTTAACATCTTTGCCTGCAAATTTATAAACATCATGTTGAATCATATGGTATTATCTAAATGGGATTCACATACCTATCCATCCTGTAGAATAATCTGAAAGATTTAGGATGCTTACAGAAACAATAGGGGTCACTTGATTGTCATACCAAATGATCCTGTTAAGTTTTAACACTTAATAGGCTAAAGAAGAGTAGGGGGTCATCTACTCAATTTGTTCATCCACCCTGTAAAGGTTGAAAGACCCAGGTGCAGTTGTTCATGTTTCTGATTGGAAACTGTTTCCAGAGCAGATCCATGTCTTCGAAAAAAGTTGAGCTAAAAATGGATAACAGATGGAATAGACAGCATGATTAACAGACAGAAGACCAGAATATTGGACACTTGTATACCCTGTATGGGTATGAATATACTATACATAAAGTTTTTTGGTTTTTTTTACATCTTTTGTGACTATGACGGGACATAAAAATCTTTATTTCAAGCCAACTCTCAACCCAAAAGGAGAATGCTGGAGTCATGGCCTTCTGGCCCTTTTGCACAGCTCAGAATAAGGCCATTCAAATTCTTACCAACACTAATAGGAAATGTTGGGTAAGCTGGTTCCTCTCCGATTTTATGGAACCGGAAACACTCTGTTCTCACTGCCTTCCCCTCTTTACATAGGGAGTATGTTTCTATATTGCCAGGTGGAAAAGGCTCTATCTTTGTAGAATCACAGGCATGTGAATTGTCATATGACAGTCCAACAAGACCTGAAATAAAATTGAATCATAACCATTAATATAATTCTATGATTCAAAATCCACTGGTTATATATGTAAAAAAATCATGACTGATTTAAAGTAATTGTTAGCTACATTCTTCTTTATCTCAAATAAAAAGTTGCAAGTAATTTTCTCCAAGATAATAATTCTTTTATCATGATTTACTCAGACTATGATGATTATACAGGTGAAGTGATGATTACCAGATACTGGCTACTTAAAGCAATAGCGAGTCAACATATTACAGGGAGGTACAATGTAATCAGACATGATATAAAAGTGGCTATCTTATCATACTTTTTAAAACAAAAGGGCCATGATGGCCCTAGGTAGCTCACCTAAGTACTCTGGCTGTAGGTCTGCTGTTGATCAAATATCAGAAGTAAAATAACAGGTTTTGAACTGAAGACCTTCAAAGATCTTATATTTTTATCTTTACCCCTGGGACTTAATTTGAACACACTTGGTAGATGTCCACTAGACAATACAAGATACATAATATCTAACCTCTAAGGCATACCGTTTCAGACAAGAAGAGTTTTTAAGTCTTTCCTATGTAAGCCTATGTAAAATCATGACCCTGGGGCAGGGCCACTAATGACCCCAGAGACATTATCTGAACAATCTTTGCCTTTAGATGATGCTCCATGCAAAATATATTAGGTCAATAGCATACGGTTTCTCATGTGAAAATTTTCAAAGATTCATTATCTTTCACAAATAGGACCGCCGGGGTGTGGCAGATTTTGACCCAGGGGACTTAAAGCAACTGAGTCACAGATGGGCCGACGATGAAAAAAAAAAAGAAAATGTTCTTACATCTTGAAATTTTTGCTGCAATTGTGAAGAACATATTTAAACTAAGTTACTGATTCATATTTTGATACACATAAACATTAAAATATAAAGTTTTACACACTTTTATCGGTAAAAAATTTACTCTGTTAGTCACGGGGTAGATACTTTAGTTATAACATTAATTCTGAGGCTTCCTTACAAACAGACGCTGTGGCTCAGTGGGCTAGATCGTCACTCTATATTTTACTGACCGAAAGGTCGTGGGTTCAAATCCTAGTTAAGTCAAAACTTATTTTTTCAGTTTTCATGGTGTATAGAAGCATAATATTATGGTTTTTTTTCCATAGTATATTAAATTCTCTTAGATTTAAAAAAAAAAATTTTTTAAGCAAAATTCTGTGAGTCAGTCGCTTTAATTTGAACAAGCTCGGTAGAGGTCAACTACAAAAAGTTTCATGCCAAATTTCAGAATTCTGAGCTAAAAAAGATTTTTAAAGATTTTCCTCTATATTTTATATATAAAATGTGACCCCATGGGCAGGGCCAATTGTGGCACTAAGGGCATTATTTGAACAAACTTGGTAAAGTCATTAGACAATGCTACACACCAAATTTAAGACCGCTGGTCTTAGACAAGATTTTTGATATTTTTCATTCTTGTTGCCATAGCAACTAGAGTTCTTTAAGAACTTGACAGAGGTTGACTAGACAATGGTATACACACCAAATATCAGAGCTCTGGGCTTAACAGTTTTAGATAAGAAGTTTTTAGAGGTTTTCCTCTCTATTTCTATGTGAAATCCAGAAAAATCCACCTGCCCAGAGCTGGGTTTGACTTCAGGTACTTTAATAAATAAGCAGACACTTTAAGTCGCCATAAAAACTAGCTGATAGGTAAGGTAGCAGAAGTGCCATATTATACCTCTGCTACAGATGTACAACATGTGACCCTCAGGCAAGGTCAATAGTGACTTTAGGGTCATAATTTCAACAAACTTGGTAGAGGTCCACTAGACAATGCTTCATGCTAAACTAAAGAACTCTAGTTCTTGTTTTTTCAGACAAGAAGATTTTTGAAGATTTCCCTCTATATTTCTATGGGCATGGCCAGTAGTGACCCCTTGGACATTATTTGATAGAGATTCACTAGACAATGCAACACACCAAAATTCAGATCTTTGGGCTTAGACAAGAAGATTTTTAAAGTTTTTCATTCTTGTTGAAATAGCAGCTAGAGTTCTTCATGGAATGTAATTCTTTGAACAACTTTGACAAAGCTTCATGCAAGGAATATTCCTGCAAAGTTTTATCAACTTTTACCAAATGGTTTAAGAGAAGATATTGTTTAAAGTAAAAAATTGGCAGTGCATGACAGACATCGGGCGATCACAAAAACTCGTAATACACAAAATGAAAAAATGCATTTGCAATGGCTGGCCATGAATATACCAAGTTTTACCTTTAGCTTCAGAGCACACAGCCAAAAACCCTTCTTCTGTACTTATTCTAAACCCTGGTCTGACCCCAAATGTGTCTCTTCCCAGATAGACTTTACGGTTGGCCGTATCCATAAGACAGAAGCAGAATACACCATCTAAATGCTTTGCTGCAAACTCTATTCCATACTTGGCATACAGATGAATGATGATTTCCCCATCACAGGCTGTATCTTGATGAATTCCAAACTCTTTTTCCAACTAGAAGGAAAACAGAACAATTCCAACTTAAAATTAGTTTGAAACTGATTAACCTATACTGACAGATAACATGACAGCTGTTTCCTTTTAAAATTTATAAATTATGAGCCACGCGGCCATATTCTACATCTTGGAATCTTAGTCATTCGATTTCTCCAGTTGTTATGTAGGTCTTAAATTAAATCCATACCTGGCCAAGCAATGTCATATCACAGGAGACCTTAGATTGCATGAGATTCCTGACAAGCAGGTTTTGATTAGCCTCAGTTGGAGAAACTTTGACCCGACCCACTCACCTCTTTTGACATTTTTTTGTTATCAGGGTTTGGAATTTGATAAGCCAGATTTCCACAGTATCTTAATCCCCTAGGTACCCTCTGTCCCTTCCATAAGGTCTTCATTTTTTTATTGTCTTGTCTTTATTACACTGTATGTCTCTACAACTTATGCACTAAAATATAACTGCAGAAGTCTTGACATTTTCCCAGGGAATCAATAAATTTCTAAAAAGGATTATTGGAAAGTCTGTGCACAATCTTAGCTTAATGTGTCTACATGCATCTATGTACGGTTTTACCATATTAACACAGAAAACTGACTGTATAGGCATTTATGTGATGTGCACGTAAATTTCTCCTTTTTAACAAAATGTCAAGGAAATGTTAATTACAACAAGAAAAGTCAATTCTGTTTTAAATATTGCAATTATGCATTTTTTTTGTCAAGGATAGTCTGTCCTCTGTTTGACTTCTAGATTCAATATAAGGACAAACCCATAAGTTAACCCATGATATGCTGTATTGAATGTCCAATGGCTCTTTTGTTAAGAAATGAAAAATAACTGATGATTTAAAGAACAATAAATGCTCAAAAAATTTACTTTATGCAATTAGACAATAAGAAAGGAATCAATGGCTATACATCCAAAAATGGTACAACAATTCTCTCTATAATGATTTATATAACTGCAGTTTACGTGTTGAGAGTTTTGCTGACACCCTGTGTCAATCACAGGTACATGATTTTAATGGGTTTTATGGTATTTCCTTCTTCAATACAAAGAAAAAAAATCTAATAAGAGTTAAATGACGGTATATATGTACTGTGTTGCCATCCATTCTGTAAAAGCAAGAAAAGCCTTTAGCCAACTTAGCTGAAAGATAAAGTCTGAAGCACCACTGTCTGATATACATACTCTGATACATCGTCGGTTATCCCCAGTACATGTTCTGTACAACTACATTGTGTAAACTGACTGCCGATTACAGGCTTTAAAGAATTTTAATGAACGAAGTGAAAGAACTCTTTGTTCAATGTAATTCTACATTACAAATAAATATTCTTCAATTCCCGAGCCCTACCCTACTGGCACCAACATATCCTGAGGGACACAAAAAAGCGTCCTTTAAAGCTATTCTAGCATAAAATGATCTAGAAAAGACGTTTACGAGAAAAAAAAAAAAAATAGTATAGTCGCCTTTAGGTCGTTATGGATACGTGATTTAAATATGGGTTCCAGGAAGACACATCAACATGTTTCAACCTGTCAAGCGGCCATCTTGAAACTTAAAAAGTGTCAACTTAAAAAAATATTTGGAAGGATTTCATGTGGACAAGGCCAGTGATTGATTTTATCAATAATTACAGTACGCGCCAGGAGGAACTCACATTTTCCGCTTTATTTCTCGGACGCGGAAAAAAAATATCCGCCGCGACATCGAGGAAAAAAATGGATTTCCTTGATGTCTCGACATCGCGAAATATCTCAGCGATATTTGACGACCAGCTTGAAAATAATTAGAGTCATAACTCACCTGGATAAGCTGAACATTTAATGAAATGATCGTAATGAAACTGTGCATTTTACGTCTGCCAGTTATGTGACATTTGGTAAAATTAAAACCAAATTTCTAATACATTTGCTGTGTAGGTTTATGTGTACTTCCGTCGTTGAAAACGCTCGTTATTGTATAGCAAAATTGATCAATAATTTTGTCAAGTGCACAGACGATACAGATGTCGCAGTAGGGTTTACATGTTGTATGTTTTCTTTAAATATAGGAAAGCAGTTTTAACACGTGTGAGCCTGTGAAAATGTTTGCTGAACCATTTAGCGAACGTCCGCCGCGGTATTTGGTCGCGTTTTAAGGAATGGATAGTCCGTGACGACCTCGAGGAAAACGAGAGTTCCTCCTGGCACGTACTGTATGAATGTTTTGTCTACGTTCCGGCCTGCAAAGTTACATTAACTGCTAATTTGGGGCAAAAAAGACGGATCAGCTTCCATTATTTACAAAGGCCCTCTAACGCGCACAACTGAAAATGGGTAATAACAGCACGTGAGCGCGAGAACTTCCTTGTTAACACACCTTTTTGCTCTCGTTAAAACATAGGCAAAATGGGCAAAAACAAGCGATTTTATGCTAGAATGAAGGTTGGTCTATGATGTCAAACAGGTTATTTGTTACATGATGCAGAAAGAAGGGTAATACCTGACAAGTAATCTTTATGTCAGTAAGCCTTACCTCTCTAAAGTTGTAAATTTCACCGTTGTAAATAAGATAGACGTATGGATGCTGGAACGTTCTCATTGGCTGCATTCCTGTGAGGTCATCTACGATGGCAAGCCTATGAAAGGCCAAGCAACTGTCAGGGAAATGGTTGATGTTTTCAATTCTGAAAGCATCGGGGCCTCGATGGGTAATTTTATGCACACAGTTGCACTGGAATGCAATGTCCCCCTTGCTACCAAATATTGCCCAAATTCCACACATAGCTGAGGTTTACTTTTTCACAAAATTACTCTGAAAAAAAGTCAATTTCATATTAATCTTTAGTCATTACAACTGATTCGACCAAAATTAGTCAAACTTATCATATGATGCTACAGGAAACTATTGTGCTTTAAGAAATAAAGAGTTTGACAGTTTCTCATGTATCTTCTTGTGTAGAAAACAGATTTAGCCTGAAATGAAGACAATCTAAAATTAATAGGTTCTGGAGAGCTTCAAGTATTCCAAATTCAACAAGTTGCATATTATGATAATATTTTCAACTGGTTGATATCCATCTTCAGTGCTGCAGTCAACATATGGAGACTATAAAGTCTGTATGGAGACTCATTTTCCACAAAAATTAAGCAGTTAAAGGTCATGTGACATGACTATAGCAACTTTGTCTATTCAAATTAATCATAATGTACTGTAAATGGTTTAACTGTGAAATTATGAAAATATTGCTTTTGATAAGAAAAAACGTGATTTTGATGATCGGCTGTTTCCGCTTCGACATCGGTTGTTTCCGCCACAATTTTTGGCTGTGACGTAGATTTATCCCTACTGCACCAGGCAGTAGTGCAGAATTACACTGCTCATAACACATCCGTTTTTAAATGAAAAAATAACACGAAATCACAAGTGCAAGAAATACGATAAAGGCACAGTTATAAAAATAACATGCTATTAATTGTAAATTAAATAAAATAATGTGATTACTTCTCGTTTTTTATATGTACTTTCAAACTTTGTGCCGGGAAAACGGGTTGTAATTTTACCTTAAGAAATAATAATAAATATTCCAATTTCTTCCTTTTTGTGGTTCTTTATAAAACTACCTCCTCCACGTGTTTACTTGCTGCATAACACTTCCTCATTTGATGTCTACGTCATAAATTCTTTTTTTTAAGTGTAGTAAAATTGAAGTGAATATAGGTGATCTAATGTGTTAACATTTGCTTCACTGGAATGGAAATTCACACTACAGTGTATTTTCACGTTGGGATATTGTTTGAAAAATAATGATATGGCATGTCCATCAAGTAGAAATTTGTGTCCGCTTTTAAATTAATATCCAATGAAATGTCAAAGATCCATAATTCACGCCTTATACTGTGGGATTTATGCAAATTAACCTGCCCAAATACGACCCTTGTTCTGCATAGCTGTCAAAACAAAGCAATTAACTTTTTTATGACCCAATCAATGATAAAATTGAGACAAATAGCAAAATTTTATGGCAAGTGATCTTTCAAATTGACTGTATTATTTTTGATCAGTCACACTTGTGAAAACATTATGTAATAGCTTGTTCCAATTAACATGTCTGAATGATTTTTAGTTAGGAAGCTTCCATGCAGATACATATTTTAATTAGATAATTACATGTAATGGATCTATTTATGATGAAAATAAAAATCATTCGACTTCTAAATGTGAACAAATTATTAAAAAAACAAATACAAAAAACAATGTGTTTGTGTTTTGATTTTGACATAGTTTTGAGTTCTTCTTCATATTATTTGTTCTTTGATCATTATTGTTTTGTTTTCAAAAAAATGTAGAATGAATAAGCCAAAAAAAAAAGATATGCATTTATAATTAAAAAAAATTATAGATCTAGTCAAAGCTCACTTAAACGTACCTCAGGCAAAATATACCACAGACAAATAAGCAACTCATCACTGTAAGGAGAAGTTTTTATGGAAAAAATCTCTTGATTGGAGTTACGTAATCAAGTCTTCCAACAAACTGCATCGGATAAAAATAAGCATGTTCAAAATCTTTTTGGATCAGTTACTTGAAAAATATCTCTTACTCTTAGTCTAGATATTTTCACTGATGTATCTTTTAATTCTATAACCCTGATTAAACTAGCCTCTATATAATATTGCTCATTGCCTTTGTAATTCCATAAAAATTTCAAAATATTTATTTAAAAAATATTCAGTGTATATTCATTATGTTTGCTTAACTTGTTCAATTTTGTTTTCTTACTATATTCAGTCTACATTTTCACTTTCCATCATAATTTTAAAGTTTTTGTTAACAATCCAGGCAGCTGTGTAAAGTGGCTAGGGATAAATGTGCGTCACTTCCGGTTTCGCTCGTGACAGGTGCGCGGGACCAAGTGCGTTAAATATGGATTTTAATTTGCTATAAAAACATCTTTAAGATGAAAATTACTTGCGAAATTTTGTAAAACAGTCGTAGTTAGATATCTATTTTTCGCTCATATGAAAATTTCGAGGTCAAAAATTCGTGTCACATGACCTTAAGTTGAAAATATACAAAGGGCTAGGTGTTAACAATTATAATCAGAAAGTATGAATTCTTAGCCACAAGTTGTGTATTTTGTTTTGATTTATACATTTACCCAGTTTTTTTTCTTACATAAACCAGGTTTCTGGAAAATATGTTTATGTTTATGCGCAAATGAAAGTAAAAGTAAGTTCAGAATTATTTCAATCAGTAGTACTGGCATCAGAGTACATGTACTACCCATACAAAAACCAAGTTTTTATTTCTAGATACTTTTGCAAAAAGTAGATTGTCTAATATTTTTTACACTCAATGTTAAACTTCAGCTTGTTTTACATATTTGTTGGAATTTCCAGGAGGTACAGAGCTGCTATGAGGCCCAGATCAGGGTACGGAATTTACACTGCAAATATCAGCAAGAGCTGAGCAGAAGTTCCAGTACAGATCTTAAACACATGTTGGGAATACCTTTTCACAGATAGAGACATACATGCCAATTCTCAAGCTGTGAGGTAAAAACTCATATTTTTATCCCTTTTAACGGCGCCACATAAAGACCTTAAGAACTCCCATATTTTTTAATTTTCCATAAAAAACATCGAAAGTTCAGCTCGGACCGAGGATCGCCGATTATGAATGGAGGTGACATGTGTATTTCATCTGTTTCAAACCTTCCCTGAGGCAACAGATTAAGTTCATTTATTACAATAAGGGCACAGATTAGAATGCAATTATCTATTAATTTATTAAAACTGACTGGTTTACTCGATAATCTCTGTGTCTCAGTTATGGAAGCAAAGCAATGGAAGTGTTATAGTTTTCAGCTATTGACAGGTGTCTATCGGCATTTCTTTAAAGCCGTAAAAGGGGTTAATTGTTTGGGTTCTGGGGTTAACTGGCCATTTAATTGATGTTTATTTCAGAACTATTAAAAAGGGTTCCCCCCCCCATAATGTCATTCTATTTATAGTTTTCTCTTGTCTTGAACACTGAACATTCTTTAATAACTTGTTTGTTACTTGATGAAAGATAAAGTGGTGATTGTTTTAAGTTTGACCTTTCACAAAACATACTAAACATTCTAAGTCAGCATTGTGCTTGTGGAATGTGTGTGTTCAGAGACGTGCTCTTCCATATGATGACTCAAAAACAATCTTGAAAGTGATGTATAATATTTCTGTTATCTCTTGTACTGAAACACTTCATTAAAGATAAAGAAGAGAATAAGTTGTTACTTAATACTTTGTTTGATTTAAAATGGTTATTATATTGTTTTCTACGATAAAATGAATAAAAACACCCTGTTCCTATGCATTTTACAAAATCTCCCTTATTTTTAACCCAGTCTCCCTTAAAAAAATCCCAGTCTCTGACTGCAGCTCGAGATACCTGGCATGTATGCACAGACATCCATTTAGTCCAGAAACGTAACAGTGCTTTAGAGCATACACATTTCAGTACGTTTTGAGAAGCCCCCTCTATAACCTTCACCTACATATTACATGTGTCCCATACCACTACTGACTAATACAGTTACAATGCACAAAATAAACTAAGACTAAAGCAGGAAAGTTCTTAGAGAATCCTAAAAAGTAACCAGGTTTTAAAGAAAGCACACTTTTATTTGCTGGAAGGTGTTTTTCAGAGTTTTCATTTTGAAGTCCTGAATAGCGAAAATCTCATCCGCTACTGCCTGAACAACTGTATCATGGAACACAGCATAAAATACCATTAACACTGATTAATACATAATAATACAACATAAACATGACTAAAGCTACGACATATGAACACAGGACAGCTTAGTAGATACATCTGCTACAAATCAATCACTGAAAGCAATAAATGCACCAAACGACAACCTCAATTTTTTGAAACCATGTTACACAAGTAAATTCTAACATCCTATTGTTGTTAACACAGTAAAATTAATAAAATTCTAAGTTAACTTACAAAATTTATTTCAGCAATATCTGTCGAGTCTCTTTCTTACCACGTTTCCGTCTGTAAATGAACATAAACTTGGTAAATGCTTGCGAATTGCAATAGTGATGCAACATTACAACATGTGCAGTAGCACGTTTATGTACCGTGATCACCGGATTAACCAATCATCCCGCAGACCGACATTCCGCCGGTATCGTATATCTTATAAAGAGCGCGCCATACTATAGTTGAGATAACAAAATCTCTAAGGGTTACAAAACAGAAATAGACAGAAAGGTAAATCGCAAAAACTATTCTGATCGGTAGAATATAAAACAGCCTCTACGAACACTTTGGTTAGAAAATAACAACAACAACAAAAAATCGACATTTGCCTGCCTTAATAACAATAATAATGGTAGGTCTAGTTTAGATTAATTACGGACGTTTCGTCACGCTACCTTATATAGCGTCTAGACTTAGTAGTAAATTGATATTGTCAAGGTATTTAAGTTCAAAAACAGGCAGCTAATGACATGTGATCTGGGTAGGTACAGATCTACTGAATTAAAATTACTGGTTTACTTTGACTTTCTCCTGGGCCCTATGCAGTAATCTCCCCTAAATTCTTAGTGGTGTGGCGATTAGGCTTAAGGTAAGATAAGATAAGATAAGCTTTATTTTGAGTCGGCAAGACAGTGAACAAGATTCACATAAGCGACCAGCGCTTTTGAACCGACTTAACAAGGAGTAAACAAAGCAGAATTTGAAGCTGCAAAAAATCTAAATAGTATTAGATTACAAGTTACAAACAAATAAAATATACATGGTATTAAGACATGAGGAAGAAACCTGCTGCTCATAAAATGACAGGATAAAAGCGAGAGGAGGCAGCAATTTGAGCAGCTGATCCCTTATAATAATATGGATCACATGCAAAACAGAATATAAAGCGAAATCATAATCTGAGTAAATATCGTCGTGATATTGCTTTTATTATTATTATTATTATTATTATTACTATTCATTTATTATATATTTTTTATTATTTATTAGTTACTTATTGAATAATGACCTAAGAGAAAATGTATTACAACCTAGTACAGGTACACACCTGTGTTTTTTGGCTCAGTGGTTAGAGTGTTGGTTTAGCAAACTACAAACTCTGTGACTTGAGTGGGTTGGTCTATTTTATTACGCTACCAGTTCAACAGTGATTTGAATATTGTGCACGGAATTGATGCTGTCCATCAACGATTTTCTTGTTTTATATTTTAACGGAAAAGAGATTTTGTCTGATAGAGTTATCAGGACCTTACTGAAGGGAATCGACACTCCTTATCTATCGAAGGAATAATTAATCGCACACTCTCCGATAACGGAAAATCATCGATAATAATGTATCGTTGTGTAGCGGTAAGTTTACACGCAATGCACACACATTGTTTACAAATAATAATAATAATAATAATGATAATTAAAAAAATAAATGAATAAATATAAATAAACGTCGGTCATAGTGTCAATAAATAGCCAATTTTCAAAATTTAAAGAGGCTGTACTGCAGATTTGACATAAAAAAAATTTTCATAAATTATATATTTAGATGCCGTGAGATTATAACAACATAATATTTTACTTCAAAACTGATTATAAAAGTCAAAATAAAATAAAAAAAATATTTTCGCTCCAGCCTGATTTGAACTCTGGACCCTCATGTTAACAAAATATTTCCAACGCTTTTACTGTCACCACCATAGCTTATATTACAGATATTTACTTTAAATCTTATACGATAAAGTTATACCGTCGCGTTACGGTATAGCACTTTGAAAGGGAGAACAATCAATTTATAATGTAATTATTTGACTTATTTTTTGTCAGTAAGTTATTTTTTAAGCATTAGTTATAAATATTACAAGAAATTTATAATACAAGAAAAATTTCTCTTTTTTTTTGTCATCTGGAGCACAGCCCCTTTAAAATGTGTAAGCAAGGGAAAAAAAACATTGAACTTTTAGAATATATATCTTTCACTTCAACAGCTTAAGTTTCGTTCAGAAGTTGACGAGTATTTTTTTTTCAAAACACTGGTCAGTTTAGTGCTACTGAAGCACAATAGTTCAGCCTTTATACTTATAATCGTACACCAACAATAATTCTTGTAACAGATTGGCATTCTTTAATATACTTAGTTCTACATGTTGAATTAAGCAACTTCTCCAATAATCCTAAATAATAACAAATACATGTGGAAAGATCAGTAAAATTTGTTGTGCAGGCCTGAATTAAAAGAATTTTTTTCATATTACTTTAAAGTTTAAGGGTCCGCGGACCTCATGATTAAAGAGCGACTTCGTTCGTCAAACATGCCAGAGAAATGTTCCAAGAGCTGCCCAACCTATTTCAGTTTAATTTAAGTAGAAAAATGACTGCTTACAAACATACAGGGTGGGGGAGGGAAGAAAGAGAGAGAGAGGGGCAATGAGCAATTTGCTGCAAAATATATGCGTTAAGCCATATTCCTGATTGCCAAGTTATTACATCAGTTAGTGAGCACTTGGTTGATTTTTTTTTCCTCTTATCATTACATGCTGTCACTTCAATCATAACATTTACAAATTGAAATCCCTTTTGTTATCAGTCCCGTCTAGAGACAAAAGGCTATATGATGGATTTTGTCGAAAATTATGAGTGCATGTCGGTTGCATTTGAAACTTATCTTTAAATGCATTTTTTATCAGACCGAGATAATTCAAAACACATTTACATCAAACGTAAGCCTTTACCTTAAACATTACCTACAACCTTTATTCCAGCGTAATACCAGCTTTATACAAGCTTTATAAAACCACTTTATACCAGCTCTTCTGAGAATTAAAGGATGTTGCTTCATTTCTTTCAGTGAATTTAGTATACTTATCTCGTCATAAAAATATTTGCTGTCTTATTAACTAACTCTTCAACACAGTGTTTACCATGCATTACGACTCCTACTTTCTGCCTTCGAGTCCGTAGTAAATGAACCTCGAACCGATAATAATTTCAAGGAATCTATAAAAGCTGGCGAAATAATAATTTTAACTCCACCTTCCTCATACGAATTTTTTTTACAATAGTCCTTTTAACTCCTGCAACTCCATGCCCCACCCTATTACAAGAATTTTATTAAAACAATGAGCGAGATGATCCAGGGCCGGATGCAGAAACTTCGACTAGGAGGGGGGGGGGGGCTTGGTAGGTAGGTAGGGGGGGTTGGGGGTCTCCCCTAAGAAAATTTTCTAAAAAGGTGGAGTAAATGGCTCATTTTGGTGCATTTTAGGCAAAAAAATATAATGAAATTTGTGTGAGAATTTAAAAGAAATATACTGCTATTCTTTCAAATGTTCAACTAAAGCAAAAAACATATGACAAGTTTTGACTTTTTTTAGTTTATATTTATAAAGTCCTCTAAAAAAATAATTTATCAATAAATTAATTTTCATAACAAATAACAACGTCATCACATTATCCAATCTCCTCGCGGTGATCTCCCCTTCATTCTTTGGAAAGATCTCTGCAGACACGGGTTAACCTTAGCTGGATTTCAGCTATAAAAACATGTATGAACTTTTTTTAAGAATTTATTTTTTTTCTCTGTTTAGTTTAGTAACAATTGGAATTGCATCTATTAAACATGCCGAAATTTTAAAAAATTTATCTTGAAAAAAAGTTTAAAATTTTGTTTATTTACTTACGACCATCATCATGTGACATGACTGTCGGCTGAAAGCAATCGTAACAACTCGGCCTTTTCCGACAACTTCGGTATAAAGACTTATTGAAGTCGCCCGAGGTGTTCCGAATGGGCTGAAAGTATGGAAGGGAAGTAACCGCTGTATGGAGTTTGCACCATTCGGAACACCTCGGGCGGCTTCAATATGTCTGTATACGAAGTGGTCGGAAAAGGCCGAGTGGTTACGACTGGAGTTTGCACAATATCATCAGGCAACTGATCATGGCCAGCAGACGCTCATTTAACAACATTATCAAATACGTCAAGGTTACCTGTAAACTATATATCATGATCAGTCTGGAGAACTCTGATAATCCGTGCCGCCGAATATACGGTACATTGTGTAATACACGGCTATAAAGTTGCGAACTCGTTATCAGTTGTTACGCAATATTGCATGACCATTGCAAATTGAAAGATTGACTGTGTTTCTGTTACGAGGTGAAAAGAGCTGAACAAAATGTTAAGAGTCTTTAAAAATGAGCCTTTTAATTTTTACAAACAGGCCAGCTGGGGGGGGGGGGAGGCGGCTTGGGCCCCATAAGCCCCCCCCCCCCCCCCCGGTAAATCCGGGCCTGTGATCGATATTCTCATGCTTGGGTCATTTCAATGTCTGACATTGCACGAAAACCAAATGTTTCCATTAAATCGCCGGTAAATGCCTCTTAAAGAGGCTGAACTCCAGATTTGATATAATTTTTTTTTTTACTTAAATTAAATATCTAGATGCCGTGAGATTATAACAACATGATATTTTACTTCAAAAGTGATTATAAAAGTCAAAATAGAACAAAAAAATATATTCGCTTCAGCCGGATTTGAACTCTGGACCCTCAGGTTAACAAAATATTAAGAACGCTTTAATAACTATCACCACTATCGCCGAATGTGAAATAACTATCGTTTACTTTAAATCTTATACAATATAGTTATACCGTCACGTTACGGTATAGCACTATGAAAGGAAAAAAATCAATTTATAATGTGATTACCTGACTAATTTTTTGTCAGTTAGTCAGTTTTTAAGCATTAATCATAAATATCACAAGAAATTTATAATACAAGAAAACTTTCTTTTTTGTGTCATCTGGAGCACAGCCCCTTGATGAACATTTTAAATATAAATAAAAAAGAAAAAAGCAAAGAAAACCAAACACTGGCAAGATCATTTTTTCTTCAAATGTTAGTTTATTTATGTGTGATCACATTTAAAAGTTAGTCCGGTCTGTTAACATTAAACTGTTATATTTTGATTGGTGAAATGAAATAGATTTATTTAACACCAAGGGACACCAATTTTTGACCGAAATTTTCATATGAGCGAAAAATATATAACTAACTAAGACAGTTTTACAAAATTTCGCAGGTAATTTTCATCTTAAAGATGTTTTATAGCAAATTAAAATCCATATTTTATGCACATAGTCGCGCGCATCTGTCACGCGCGAAACCGGAAGTGACGCATTTTTTATTCCCCCCCCTCCCCATTTTTCTCTTTACAGTGATGGGATTTGTCTCTGATATATTGTTTGAGGTACGTGTAAGAAATTTTTGACTAGATCTATGATTTTTTTCTTTATAAATGCATATCCTTTTTTGCTTATCAATTCTACGAAGACGAAACAATAATGATCAAAGAACAAATAATATGCTTAGAAGAAGTCCTAAAACTATGTCAAAATCATAACACAAACACATTGTTTTTTTGGGTTTTTTTTTAAATGTTCACATTTAGAAGTCGAATGATTTTTATTTTCATCATAAATAGATCTATTACATTTAATAATCTAATTGAAATATTTAACTGCATGGAAGATAGGTAATAATCACAAACTGTACTCAATATGAGAAAAATGAGCTTGATAAAATCCAATATAAGGCTTCTAGAATTGTATCTGGTGCTACTTAGTTGGTGTCTCTTCATGGGCTGCAACGAGAAGTTCACTGGAAACCCTTGAATGTAGAAGAAGAAACCACAAACTAATTCTCCTGTATAAAATGAAAAATGGTATTGCTCCTCATTATTTATCGTCTCTTGTCCCCTCTTCCGTTGGCGAAACATCTAGGTATAATATTCGAAACTCAACTGACATCCAAGGTATACGCACAAGGACGTCACTTTGTTATAATGCTTTTCTTCCTTCGGCTATTCGTGATTGGAATTACCTTTCATCTGAATTACGAAATGCTCCAACTCTGTCTTCTTTTAAGTATCTTCTAACTAGTAACTTAGCAAATTGGCCGAAATATTGCTATACAGGGATAAGAAAATGGCAAATTTATCACACACGTCTTCGAACCGAGTGTGGCTCTTCTCTAAATCAAGATCTATATACAAAAAAATATTACAAACTCACCTATGTGTCAATGCGGATTACCAGAAACAAACCACCATTACTTTTTTGAATGTCAGCAATATAAAACTATTAGAGAAAATCTTCTCCAGACTTTATCTTTTTTCTGCACTATAACATTACACACGCTACTCAGCGGTGATTCAAATCTTAGTGATGAAACAAACTCAAGTATTTTCTAAGCAGTTCAAAATTATATCAGATATAGCAAACGATGTCCATAGTGTCATGTAAACAACATTAATTGGCCATTTGCCTCTTCCATTTACAATCCGAACAGGTCCTGTATTTATATATATATTCGTTCGTAATATGAAACATTTCTTCATTTAATACCCTTAACCGTATTTTCTTTCAATTTCTGTAATATAAACACGTACGTTTAATTTTATATATTAAGAATAAACTATTCATGATTTGAATTTTCCTTTGTCAGTTTATCACCATCAAAAACTTTTTTCTAAAACGTTAGCATTTCATACTTAATTTGCAAAACCGCGACAACTTTTATAGTCGGCAAATATTTATTAGGAAAAGACCTTTATAAGCCAAACTGGCTTTCGGCTCTGATCCTTTTTCATCATTGTGCTCGTATAATTGTCTGTGTATGCATTATATATGTGTGTAACATGTTTGAAATAAAATATGTTTAAACTAAGTAAAATCATTGAGACATGCTAATTGGAAGCAGGGCCTCCAATGAAACAAATGTTAACACATTAGGTCACCTAAATTCACTTAAAGTTTACGCTTAAATGACAAAGAATTTGTTTATGACATACTTATATAGACATTATAACCCGTTCTACCGGCACAAAGTTTGAATTTACTTATAAAAATCGAGAAGTAATCACATTTTTTTCTTTACAATTTATAGCATGTTATTTTTTTATAAGTGTGCCTTTGTTGTGTTTCTTACAATTGTGGTTTAGTGTTTTTTTTTGCATTTTAAAACGGATGCGTTATGAGCAGTGCAATTCTACACTACTGCCTCGTACAGTAGGGATAAATCTACGTCACAGCCAAAATTGGCGGCGGAAACTACCGATGTCGAAACAGAAACAGCCGATCATCAAAAACACGTTTGTTTTCTTATCAAAAGCAATAGTTTCATAATTTCGTAACTAAACCATTTTATTCAGTACATTATGATTATTTTGAATAGACAAAGTTAGATAAAGTTGCTGTAGTCGTGTCCCATGACCTCTGTATGCAGGTACAAAAACACACACAAAAAACAGCAGTTGCCATGACGTGGTGTAAAATTCAAACGGTGGAGCGGATCAGTGGTCAAGTGGTAACACGCTGGACTGGTAACCCAAGAGTCGCGAGACCGATCCCCCGCTCCTCCACTAACATTAAAAATGGTCTTTCGAATGAGAATCTAAACCGAGGTCCCGTGTATCTGTGCTGTATACTGAGCATGCAAAAAAACAACAAAAAAACAGGAGTGTCTCTGGAATGGGATGCTTTCTGTATCTTGCACTATTCTCCACAGCGTAAAACAAGTAATCTCTTCACGGGGCGTCGGTCATATGGGCAACCAGTACCGACGATAAATAAACTCAAATAGATAGAAAGAATTCAAACGGTGGTCATTGTCACCCAGAGCTGACTCTTGACTTTCACCCGATTATGACAGTCGTGGTTATCTCAAAGACGTCATAATAATTTCGTTAATAGTATTAAAGGCTACCTTTCTGCTTATGTGTTAAGCTGGAAGTGGAATTATTGAAATCTTTACTACCACTATCCTGCCATTTAATGTGTGGATTCTTTCCAGCTTGATATTCTAAAAAGTTTCCATTTTCTCAATTTCTTTTCTGTAATTCATTTCTGGCATTCATTAAACCACAAATCCAGCACTTTATATTGTGTACATCCAAAATTCAAGTTTCTGTTTTGTTTTTTCTTGCTTTATATTTCTTGGGGGTCACTTGTTATTACAAAGAGTTATATAGGAAAAAAGATTTAAAAGTCTTCTGGTCTGAAATTACAACGCCTAGAGCTTACATATTTGGTTGATAGCATCATCTAGCAGACCTCTACCAAAGTTTTATAAATCATGGCTCTAGGGTCAGAATTGGCCCAACCCGAGGGGTCACTTGATTTTACATAGACTTATATAGGAAACTCTTTTTAAAAAATCTTCTTATCTGAAACCATTAGGCCCAGGGTTTAGACATTTTGTTTGTACCATTGTATAGTGGACCGCTACCACGTTTATACAAATCATAGCTCCTGGGTGAAACATGGTTCCACCCCAGTGGTCACTTGGTTTTACATAGAGTTACATAAGAAACAGTTTTTAAAAATCCTCGTGTCAGAAAGTGAAAGACCTTGAGCTTAGATATATATGGTTAAATATTGCCTACTTGATAAGATGGGCTTTGGAAGATCTTGACCGTCACCAGGGTACCCAGCCCCACCCACCTCACCTGGGTATCCCCCACCCTTCCGAAAAGAAAATCATTGGATGGGGTAGGAAGGTACTTTGCCTTCATCAAACTTTCATTTCTACCTTCTTGTGACCTACTGACCTAATTCCTTGTTGTTGTTTTTTTGAAGCTACATCAATGAAATTTTAACTATTTGTATAATTTTGCATGCTAGGCAGACTCCAACTTTGACCTTGGCTGACCTTCACTTTGACCTACTGACCTTCTTCCTTGTTTTTTAATATATGTCATTGAAATTTTAACTGTTTGTATAAGTTTGCATTTGACTTTCGTTTACCTTGAACTGTTGACCTTCTTTCTTGGGTTAAAAATATTTTTGATATCTAAATGTGGAATTTGAACCATTTGATTTGACACATGCCTTAGGTGCACCCCCTTCCCGCCCCTCCCCACCCCATCACACACACAATAATTGTTTGATAGTTTCTTTTCAGGTGAGCGACCCAGGGCCATTTGATCATCTTGATTTTAAAGTTTTCTTATTGCAGAATGTTTCATTTCAGGATTATTTTGTGCAATTTAGCAATAAGATTTAAGTGTCATCTGGAAACAGTGATAATTTATATTCCTTGTCATTTGTTAGACAGATATTCAGCTTATTTTGTAAAAGGCCTAACAGCCCATGAGGACACTTTTTACAGGTCTGACATCTGTTATAAATATCTTTATATGTTTATATACATTTCTTTTTTATGGACAGGATTTCTGAGCACAGGATGAAAACGTAATGTGACAAAGGATCAACCCCTCTGCAGCTGACATTTACAGCAAAAGATTCTAATAGAAAGCAAATCTTTTTCTTTTCGATATTAAAGGGAACATAAAAATTGTGATAAAAATTATGCTTGAAGTGATAATAAGATTTTCATCATCATATTGTTGCTGAAATCAAACTGTACCTTTTAAAATAAACATTAAAACATCATAATTGAATTTTCTGTTTACATCAATCATCGAGGGTTATTTAGTGAAGTCTTTGACTTATATCATTGTGGGTTTTTAGTGAAGTCTTTTACTGATATCATTCTTGGTTATTTAGTGAAGTCTTTTGCTTATATCATTATGGGTTATTTAGTGAAGTTTTTATACATATATCATTGTAGGTTATTTAGTAAAGTCTTTTACATACACCATTTAGGTGTATTAATAACCATTTAGGGTTATTTAGTGAAGTATTTTACATATATCATAGAGGGTTACCTATTCAATCATTGTGGATTATTTAGAAGCCTTTTACATATATCGTTGTGGGTTACCTATTCAATCAATGTGTATTGAGTGAAGTATTTTACACCAATCACTTTGGGTTATTAAGTAAAGTCTTTTACACCAATTATAGTGGGTTATTGAGCGAAGTAGTTTACACCTTTTAAAATAAACCTTAAAACATCATACTTGAATTTTCTTTTTACATCAATCATCGAGGATTATTGAGTGAAGTATTTTACACGAATCATTGTGGGTTGTTTAATGAAGTACTCTACAGCATTATATCAATAATTTTGGTTTACTAGTATTTAGTTAAGTCTATTACACCAATAACTGTGGGCTATTTAGTGAAGACTTTTACAGCATTATATCAATCGTTGTGGGTTTTTGAGTGAAGTCTTTTACACCAGTCATTGTGGGTTATTTACTGAAGTCTTTTATAGCAATCATTGTGGGTTATTTAGTGAAGTCTTTTACATCATTACATCAACCACTGTATCAGAAATGTTACAGTTTTCCTCTTTCTGTGTTAAATGTAACTGGAGTTTCACAGAAATTATACAGTCTTTGATCCTCTTGAAAGTGTGCGACTTTTCTAAAGACAGCCACATTCTTTATCTTTCTCTGCACTTTATTAGAACTGGGTCAACAATTTTGGGGGCAAAGCAGAAAGGCTCTAAAGTGCTCAGAAATTTCTAGTTAAAGGAAGTTTGAAGTGATATAGACACAGGCCTATCTAGCGACTGGTACCGAAATGGTGAAAGTTTTATAAAAAAAATATAATCATAAAATAAACACTTGTTGAACTCATTCATGCAAATTTGCTTTTCTGTGTAATATGAAATTCATTTATGCAAACTTTATGCTACTACTGCACAATTTGTAAACTCACTGACTGTCATATTCTGTATGCGCGTTGCAGGAATTTGAAATTTTCAAACAATGAGACATCACATCTTTAAAATATTTAAAGAAAAACCAATTTCCTAATTGTATATTCGAGTGCACTTTTCTGGTGTTCTGTTTTGGCTCAACTGAGCACGCCGTGATAACGTAAATGCAAAATGATATTTATTTCTCAGTAAGAATAACGAAAATATGAATGTTAACTTAAGAACCAATTTGTTTAGATACAAGTATATTTAACTGCCTTGAAAATAATATGACAAATGCCATCGTGTTTTTGTTCAGAAGAAACAGGGGAACAGGGCCATATGGATATTCTGTATTTCCTCTGATTTATTTGTTATTAAAAAGGAATTATTGATTAGGTTTATTTTGGGTTTTCTTTTCATTTTTGAGTCGCTAGAATGGAAAATAAAATAATATTGATAATTGCCTTCTTGCTTTAAAGTTTCTGCCCATATTAGTAAATATTGTCAGTGTGTAAACATTTTGCCTCATGTGTATTTATACTACACATAAGCTAGAATATTCATGCAACTACTTGATTAATGCATCTGTATAGATCTGTGTGTCTGCACCGTTAGATGATATGGCTTTTTATTCCCTTCAGATCTACCGATCGCTGTGTGTGTGTGTGTGTGTTTTGGGGTGCGGGGCGCGGGGGCGGGGGTATATTTTTGTCTGTCTGTTTTGTTCATTTTATCGGAGACATGTTATCTATGTCTCTGATTTTACTATCACAAAATTCGCGCTCCGCGCTCTTGAGAAAGACTTGTTATTATAAACCCTCGGCTCTACCATAAAGCTAAAATTAAATTCATATAATCATAGGTCAGAAATCCTGGTCAAACTATTCCAGAATGGAATTCTAATTATGAAGTTGAAAAAACTGCCATCTCCATGCACTATTTCGCATGCGAATTAACCGATTTAGAAAATCTCTGACATCCTTATTCTGCGGCCCTGTTGTCCTATATGCGGCGTAGTTTTAACACCTGTAATCACAGAATTTTATTTTTATTATTTTTTTTTCCATTTCACGTTCAATATATACATATAAAGAACAATATTCTTATAAATATATGATATAAATTGGGATAAAATGGACACCTCCTGCAACTACATGTACCCCCAACACTACGACAAGCTCTGAAGACCTCTCTAATGATTGCACATTGTTAAAACAAGGGCAGCAAATGGGGCCGCAGATGGGATCGCAGATTCACAGAATAAGGATTTACGAAAAGCTCCGACTCCAGACGATCTACTGCATTTTCATTGTCCTTAGACGTCCTGTCACAGTTAGAAAACTCGGATTTTGAATTTAGAGTTTTATAGATCTTTATCGTATCTGAATTTTAGGTTTTATAATTTGTATAAATGTCAGTCTTTCAGAAGTTATGATGTTCATGCTGTGATGCATGGTTTTCAAGTTATAGTGTAGAAATATTGATTGTTTAGTTGAATGTCACTTTGACCTTCTATGTACTTACCCCGGACAGTATAGGGGTCATGTAGTCAATGATGGCAATCATTCTAAGAAGTTTGAAATCTGTATGGGAAGTAGTTGCCAAGTTACATAGCAGAAATGCTTTTCAGTGTTTGGGTCATTGTGACCTTGACATCTGACCTACTGATCCTAAGATGTGAGGGTCATTTTTCTCAATGTAATCAATCATCAGATTGAAATCTGTATGACAAATAGAGTTTTACAGCAGATTTTGAGGAGGAGATTTTCAAAGTTTTCCAAATACATTGTAGTCATGATAAAAACTTGCCCAAATGCAATCATTTCTTTAATGAACCAACGCGGCTACAACGAATCTCATTTTGAAACTGTGCAAATGGTTTCTTAGAAGATTTTCAAGTTTTTCTCAGGAGAAGATTTCAAAGAATTTCATAATTATAGACATAAATTAAAACGGGCCCCGCTTTCGGTAGGCCATATTTTTTACAAACCATCGTGAAATTATATTGAAATCAGGCTGTTGGTTTCTGAGGAGAAGATTTTCAAAGTTTTCCCTAATAGTTATATAGTGAAAAGAGGCGCTGCCCTATGTAGTTTATCTTTTTAGAGATCCAGATGACTTGAAGGAATTTGGTAAAGGGTCATCTTATAAACATTATTTTTCAAGAATTTTGAAATCGGACAGGCGATTCCTGAGAAGATGATTTTTATTTTATCCCTTATGGTTACCATTCGAACTAGGGTTCTAAATAGAAACATTTAATCTTAAAGAATCTGAAAAGGGACCGACTGAGGAACATTCTTTTAAAGTTTGGTAAAATTAACCCACTGCTTTAGAAGGAGATGTGGCTTGAAGGAAAATGTTGACAATGGACGGCAGACGACGGGCGACGGACAGTCACCTATCTTAACAACTCCCCTTTAAGCACTCCGTGCACAGGTGAGCTAAAAGTAAAATATTCTTCTGTCTTTACATTACCAATTCAACTGATAGAAAATTGGCCAATAAAATACAATAATATATATCAATCAATAAAAATATGTATGTACATGTTTATCACCGGTTAATTTCAGTATCGGTTTACCTTTGCTATGGTAATTAATATGTGAATATTTCAAAGAAATAAGAAAACCAATTTATATGTGTAATTCTGCTCAGCAATTCTGGATATTTTGAACTTCAAAGCAAATACAAATGTAATGGAAAGAACACATACATATCTAACAAAAATTTGCCAAATATATGTTATTACGAGAAGAGATAAGAAGTTTTTATATTCAGATCAATATTAACGGCAAATAATTCAACCTGAATGCAGTAAGCTCTTGGACATACTAAAACGTTTCAACTCTGGAGTAGTGAAAGGGATTTCTTTGCCTTTGGAACCAGAACAGATCACAGTAAACCTGCTCATGCATTCAATCTGAGTAGGGTCTGCACTGTCTCCTATTCAGACAGAAGGTGTTCATTCCTCCCCCACCCACTTATGATTAATTAATTGGCCTGCTAAAACTGAAGAATGGACAAGGCAGTTATTTCTGTAGTATTTTTTTTATCAACAGCAACGAGTAAAACTGTTACTCTGTTTTTCTAAACTCAATGCCACACTGATCTCATATTTATTTTGCTCATTACATTTTGAAAACCCTAGGCTAGAATAATCTAGGGCTTGTTCAAAAAAGAGATGAATACACCCATACTTTGCTTGGTCACAGTATTGAAGGTTTTGTTAGTAAAAGGGGTCATTATTAAAAAAATTTGCTTGCACTATATTCAGACACAAAAGGAACTGTGCATATGGTTAAGGCTAATTTGTCTGATATCTATATTTAAAATTATATTATGTTTGCTATCATCTTTTAAACTTATCTAATTGTCTACAAATGTTATAATTTCTTTTGAAATAGCGTTTTGCTATAGATGCAATGTTAACTGGTTACACGTGGTAAAGGTCAAAACGAAAAATATGCAAAATGTGGTATTTTTGTTACTGAGAATGAAATTACGGTTCATGACTCTCCTGATTATTTGGCCGCCAGGGTGTAGTGTTACCTGTATAATACGATTTCTCATGAAATTGACGTAACGTTGTACGACGAGTGGGAGGAATGTTGTTCCATTCCATCTACTGATCATTCACTAGCTCCTGCAGATTGTTGGCAACATGCCTTGACCTAGGTCAGAAAAAACGGCAGGCCAAAGCAAGACGCCAACGCCATTTGCATCTAGATATTGCTGTGTAAGCTGTGCCGTATGCGGAAGTGCATTGTCATGCATCAATGAGGCAGGAGCATGCTGATTAATGAATGGAACAACTACCGGTCTCAACACCTGATTAAGGTACTCGACTGCGCTAAGATTGCCATTCACAATGACCAGATCAGTTTTCCTGTTTTCCATGACCCCGGCCCAAACCATAACACTGCCCACGCAAAACCTGTTTTTCTCTAGAACACAGGCGTCAGCAAATCGCTCCCCTCTCCTCCTAAATACCCTCATCCTCCTATCCTGATAACTCAGGTTACTAGTAATCGGTAAAGACAATTTCTTCCCACTGGCGCCTTTGCCAACTCAGATGCTCCCGTGCTAAGTTCAAACAAGCATCGCAATGACGTCGTGTTAGCATATTTACAACGTAAGCTCGTCTCATTGAAATAGGGCGAACACAGTGACGCAGACGCCTCAGAACGGTGTCTATGCTTATACCTTACTATCTCGCTGTAGCGATTTGGAAACGACGCCTGGTATGCCTCAGTTCTAAAAGACAGTCTAATCTGATGTTAGTTACGCGAGCCCTGCCGGTTCGAGGCCGATCGACAACTGTATCTGTTTGCTGGAAGAACAGAGATTACTTATCGTCTTTTTTGTATCGACGGAGTCAACTCTGTTTAGCATCATCGAAGTTTCAATACGTTGACGTTGAGAAAGTCTTGGCATTGCGAGTTTTGAAAATCTTCATATTTTTGTGTTTTTCTTACTCCAAGGACTTGCAATAAAGTAATGACAGCTTTTAATTACACATTTGTCAATACACTGCACGGGAAAATCGTGCCAAACGTTTGAATTGGGAACGTTACATATTTTTGCTGCAAAAACAAGAAAGTAGGTCAGTAGGTCAAGGTAAACATTGGCTAAGTTCAAAGTTGAAATTTGCATACAAAATTGTCTGTTTAGTTCAAATTTCCACACTGTAGTTGAAAAAAAGTAGGTTAGAACGTCAAGATAAAAATCGAAGTCACATAAAGGTCAAGGACTAAGTTAAATATGTGTACATGATGATTCCTTAAAATAATTCAGGGAATTATTTTTTCTTTATAAGTCTATATAAATAAAGTGATCCCGACTGGATAAATTTCAACCTTTGGGAAATAATTTGAACAATCTTCGTAAAGTTCAATTCTGCAATGCTACATATCAAATATCAAATTTCTACGGCCTCCGATGTCTGACCATACGATTTTGTATTTTACACAAATAGGACCCCTAGGGCGGAGCCAGTTTTGACCCCGAACATAGTTTGTACACGCTTTGTGGAGAACAACCAAACAGTACTACAAACAAAATACCTAATCTCTAGAACATATAGTTTCAGACAGGATGGTGTTCAAAGTTTTCCTATATAAGCTATGTTAAATCAAGTTACCCTCAGGCGAAGCCATTTATAAATCTAAATCTAGATGTTGCTTTATCAAAAATATCACAGCCCTATGCCTTGTAGTTTCAGAGAAGAGGATTACGAAGTTTTTCTTATATAAACCTTGGTTAAATCAAATGAAACCCTGGCGTGGCCTTTGATATCTACACGTCAAATATCTTAAGATCCAGTGTGTATGGTTTCTGTCAGGAAGATTTTCAAACATATCATATTTTACAAAAATAGAACCTCCGGGTTAGGACCAGTTTTGACCCCAGGGTCATTATTTGAATTATCTTGGTAGAAGACCTCTAGATGATTCTCCACGCAAAAAAAATGTCTAAGCGCTAGACCTTGCAGTTTCAGAGAAGAAAATTTTCAAATCTTTCCCGATAACATTCAATTTTACTCCCAGGGACATAATTTCAACAATCTTTGTACAGGTCTACTAGATGATGCTACATACCCTATTTCAGAACTATAGGCCTAGTAGTTTCGCACAAGAAGATTGCAAAACATTTTTCTTTGGTTGCCATGGCAACCTGAATTCCGTATAGAATAGATTTCTTTGAATAACTTAGAACTTCATGCAAGGAAAATCTCTGCCAACTTTCATTCACTTTGTCTTGGGGGTTTGTTTGAAGTCCAAATACTAATATTAGATGACGGACAGCATATCATCACAATATTTCACCCTTGTGCATTTTGTGCTAAGGTGAGCTAAAAAAATAAAACAATTGTGAAATCAATTGCCCACTATTGCCAACTGGTAGAAGAAATTGGAAATAATGAAATAAATAAACTTTAAGTGTTTCTAGTTTAGCACATGGCAGTGCAGCTTTACTTATGGTAAAAAATGATTATGCCTGAAGTAAATATTGGAGACAAAAGATAAAATGAAAGATTTATGAATAATATATCTGCATTGGTCAATTTCTAAATCAATAATAGCCTTAAAATCAGAGTATATTTTCAAATGAAAACATTTACAACAGATGGACATGCATCTGATCTAAGCAAAAAAAAAACCTTTTTTTTTTTTTTTAAAGCACCTGCCTCACAAACATGACAAAACAATTCTCTTAATATTTAAATACGTGTAACAAGGAAGAAAAAGGTATCTTTCATTTTATTCAAAGAACAATTAAAGCAGACATCAAAAGAACGATACTAACATAAAAGCTTTTATCAGTATTCATATACATGTAAAAATATAAAAGTGAAATCCTAAAAGACTTTATACCTTCGCAAAATCTACTTATACCTTAGGGACAAGGAATTTCGAATTTAAAGTTTATTATATTAAATATATTCAATGGTTCAAGGAAGATTTATGTTATTTTCTTATTAAAATATATCGGTTGTTATAACAGAAACTTGTACCTAATTGGTCTGTAAAACCCCTTTTCTCAAGGCCAAAATCAAGTTATAATCTCCCAACGGTGATGTTTTACTGTTTATAATGTTTGAGTGTTCTAGGGGTCCGAAGACTCGGACCATTTGGGCATCCAGAAATATGGAATCCATTCGGAACAACCTCCGTAATACTTCTCAAATATTTTCCTGTAGTATAGGGCCTCTTTAGACATCGGCGTGTTGTGAGAAACTTAGCACCTGCTTCAACAAGTTCTTCATCACTTATCTGTTCAAACAGGAAAGAAGTGTCCAGACTGTTTATATTCAAGCAAAGGCACCCAAAACAGAATATCCTGTAAGGGAAAAGATATAAACTGAAATTTCCTTAAAAGGGCATAACGTCAAATACGAGTAAAAGCTTTTACCAAAGAGCATCCTATATCTCATTTCAAGAAAACACTACCCACACTTCATAAATATTGAAATGTTCTGAAAGGTTATATTATGGCAGATGGTTTCAAAATAGAACGTCATCTTCTCAAGTTCTTTAGCAGAAAACATACTTTAATTTGAAGTAATTTATTACATTGACCCAACATATCCAACTTTATGATAAAGTTGCAATGAAGTGCAATACATAAGGTTAAAAGCTTGTTGACATTTACCACTAGATCAATATAGCTCCGTAACACTTCGTGCCAAGATTTTGTCACAGAGGACATCCCATCACTAAATCCTTCCTTCGGCCGCCACGAAATCTCATCTGGCAAAAGTCCTTCATCAGTGAATGCAGAACGGAGAAGATGTTTCTCGATATCATGTTTTGGACGTTTATCATCGTCAGGCAGTGTCAAATAATAGTGACTAAAACGATGATCTAGGAATGGCACTCTCAACTCAAGTCTGTAAAAAAAAGATGAAATTGTACCTTTAATCTATTTTGTTCATATGCCTTTCGTTTTTTATTCTTTCAAATCTCATTAATAAACAAGAGAGTACAACATGCACATTACAAAATTGTCAATACCCCAAAATAAACAAAGATTAAAATCAATTACAATGGTTTGGCTCTGAAACTGTATGTAAGTCGTATGTATGGTATTTCAAGCCAAACCTTTATTAAATTAATAATAAATTAATTAATTATTAATTTTGCAAGAAACTGTTTGCACTACGTATAAATAATTAAGTTCTTAGTGGGATTCGATTCCGCACCCAACGGCATCAATGCCAGTGGGTGCGGAATCAAATCCCCTAGCAATGCAAAGTAAGAACCTCTGAGACCACTCCGCCATTGTAACACCACCAAAAATAGTTTCGCAAATAACCGTGATATAAGTGTCCACCTCACACTACACCGGTGACAGGCGTTAGATGCTTTATAAGTGGTATATTGTCTTGTAAGTCTTGCTTTGTTGAACAGTCGAAAACATGGTTGATTTACTATCAATGTACCAGTAACAGTTGAACAACATTGAATAATGTTTATTGTAAGATTACTGACTTATCATAGTTTGTAAAAACTAAGGTAGAAATCTGCTTCTTGAAAGGTATAGTATAATAATACGAGGAAGCATAACAGTCTGATCTACTTTAATCTTATCAATTTGTAAAGCAGAAAATGCTTCTAACATGACAATCTGATTAAAATCATATCCTAAACATCGCTATGCTATAAGGATCTTAGGACGACCAATAGAAGGTCACCTTCTCGTGACCTATCCATCAGCCAATCAGAGCAACGCTTCCACCCTCATGGAAGTAAATGTTCAACTTGTGAAAATCTATTTATAAAGCTGGGATCCCAAAGCCGTAGGGAGATCGTGAACTTTAGTCAGATTGCTAACATGACTGACCTCAAGAAGGTTATTATTAGACACGGGTAAATACACACAACTAACTTTTATATCTTGAATTGTTTGTACTTTTTTCATTCCTACAAGTCCGGCTATAAGAAGAGGCACACACACACGAGGTGTTGGAAATTATGAAGAGTGTGCTGTATTTGAACCTGTAGGAATCAAATTCTTATATTTTATTATTTCTTTAAAATAGCAGAAGTAAATGACCGTATCATTCCTGACACATGTTAAAATGTTAGCAATTATGTGATAGTAATTTCTTGAAACACAAATCTGGATTTAATAAAACCAGTTTAATCATGAAGCAACTTTATGTACTATGTTCAATAATATGATTGGGAAACTGTGAGCATTTGTGAGACTGAAAATGGTCATTTTCTTCTAGTGCCTAACTTGGGCAAACGTACTATGAAGAAATTTACAGTAAACCCAAAAGTTCCTGGTCGGCAACCATAGTAATTAATGTAAGTCCTTTCTAAACCAACTGATTTCTGGATGTGTAAGTACAAGTTCTGTATCCCGTTTCATGTACAAAAAAATAAAGAAGTGATAAAGGGTCTAGCTTCATGGCGAAACCATTATGAGGCTGACAATCATAAATATCAATACCTGGATGCATTTTGGTTATGTAAGGAAAAAACGTGTGCTGAGGTATTAAAATCATGTTGTTGTTGTTGTTTCTTTTAACTACAACTATCCTGTATTTTCTTATATATTGGTGCATTCTGTCCCAGTCCATGCTTTATTTTATGCACAATAAGACGTCACTGTGTTAAACCAATCGAAACGCGTGACCTGGAGCTGTGTATCATTCATCCGGGCACTTTGCTAATAATCTTTTCTATTTTCGACACACGGCATAACGAGTTATTTGATTACAAAAGCGCAAATTTTGAAGTTATGTTATCACGGTCAATACGCGCGGAAACTCGCAGCAGAGCGAAGGAGGACATCAAAAGAGTGATCACTGCTATTGATAAAGTTAGAACGTGGTAAGTAAAATCGTGTTGTGTACTGTGGTCGATACACCAGGGAGCGGTCTTTGTTTGTTGTATGTGTACTGCAGATAGTTAACTTAATACGCCGCTTTCTGTTTAAAAATTAGTATTGTTCTACTCTGTTGACACCTGTCAAGTTGACCACGTGCGTTTGTTTACATTCTGCTGCCGGTATTGGTGTATTATAGGTGAATCAAGTATTTATGTATGTATCTATGTAAAGCGATGTAGAAATATGCGTCAGTCTTAATGGTGGAAAATTGGAAAATGTGTAAAGGCTTTGGTTGGGTGCGGGCTTTAAGCTTTCGGAAAAGGGGCCTTGAAATTGGCTTCTTTTAAACTTCAAATTGAATGGATGATGCTGTCTTAACTAATGAATATTGTATAGGAACTGTCATTTGTGCTGCAGTTTAATAGAAAAATGGTTATTTTACCACAATTTTAATATAGTATCATGCAAAACACTTAAGTTAAAACAAATGAAAACCTGCTCTGTTTTTAAATTTTCAAGGGGTTAAACTTCAGCTAGTACAGTACAAGTTAACTGTATTTAAAATAACATTTTGAATATGTAAAATTCTTGAATCAGCTAATTTGGTTAATAAATCATGATGATTAAACATTTAAGAATTTTGTTTATCAGTTACCAAATTATTCAATGAAAAAATATTAGAAATCACTTTTGTAGATTGGTCTGATGGCATGTTTCCTTTCTAATTATTATCAAGATGATGTGTGTTGCAGTTGATTCTTTTTTTATTTTTTTAGAATTTTATTTTACCTTATTAGAAACCATAATTGTATTATTTTAAAATATGCATATGTGACTTAAAAAGAAATGGGATATAAAGAAATTACACAGGAAAGATATTTATTGAAAACATTATAAACCTTTTTGTATATCAAGTAAAAGATTGTGCATGTGTCATTGTTTGCCTTTTACTGCAAAATGTGTAGGTTTAAATTTAAAAAAAAAAACTACAGTTTTTTGGTACATAAGTTAAATTCTGTGTAGAAGTGCACATTATTCATAAATTTTTAAGCGTGTCATCCTTTGAAATTTCCTATGCCTTTGGCTTAGACATTCGCATTTTTCATTCCAGTATTTACAGTTTGTGTTTAAAAAAGTTGATTTTCAGGCATTTCTGTTAACCCACAAAGAAATAAGATATTCACAGCTGAGCACTCCTCAAAATTATAGCTAATGAGAATACTTTGTTACTTTTTGGAATTAATGTGAATAATGATTTGTCTGTGGCAATTGATTCTATATTGTGGCATATAAATTGGTAACATATAACTGTTGTGCTTCATTTTGAATCAGAGAAATTTAAAGCTTAATATTTGTGAACTTAAAAGGGAAAAATTCAACACAAAATTAGACAGGATTGAAAGATTTATAATTCCAATTTTTATAGAATCAAGGAAATAAGTAAGGTAGTCTTTCATACCGGAAATTTTGTTATGGGTGTTCAAACTGTTATTTGTTTACAAAGAAATTTGTTTAATACTTTATTGTAGCCTAACAACACAGGTGCCTGTGAGAACTTCAAAAATGTTGGTTAAATTTCTTCAAGGGAGATAAATGCAGCAAGTGAAATTACACTGATATTTATTTCTATTGAGGATGTCTCCCTTTTTGAATATTTGCTTACTTGCAGGGAGAAAAGATGGGTGACTATTGGAGATACCACTATGAAAGTATTCAAATGGGTGCCAGGTACATTTTTATTTTTCTAATGTCAGTAAGAAGATTTGATATTGTTTGTAAAAATGATCAAGTTAGGCCAAAAAATATGACACCAGATATGATTAGTAAGCAGGTGGACTGCAAAATAACTTTCAAATTTGTAGGCTTAATATGGTTCTAGAAAATCCAGAGCGCTATACAATGAAACCAATCGTCTGGAAGCTCAAGACCAACCTGTCCATCTGGCCTACAGACTGGCAGACTTAATAGGTGTGAGCAGAATTTTATAAGCCACAGGCTTTGTAACTGTGGCTTATTTCTCAAACTATGCAGTGCTCCTAATTGTATATAGCATATATGTATAAAATTTTACAGTGTCGAGTTCCCAGCCAAGTTCACAGAAGATGTTTGGAAAACGAGTGGCTCATACTTCGAAGAATCGTGTAGGAAGACTAGCGGCATCGGATAAATTATCAACCAACGGTGAAGATAGCAACCAAGGTAACACACGTGTGCTGGGTTAAAGGCTGTAAAATACTGTGAAAAAAGACTGATCACAGTACTTCTTGAACCAATTGTTTAAGCATTTATATGAAAGTGTAATCATTACCGTATCGTGTATAGTCGTAACTGGTTTTGATATGTGACTGAAGAGAAGATATGTATTTTAAAGCATTGTAAATAGGTCTTCGAACTGTGATGCAATTTTATTAATAAAACAGTAGAAAAGTGAGTTCATTTTCAGAATATTTCATTAAAAATTTCAACAAGTTTGGCAAAAAAATGATACGCATTCGTTATAATGAGATATTGACTGTCATGATTGTGTGTTTTGTCACATTCTAGGAAGTCTGGATATAGATGAGAACACTCGTCAGTCACAGCTGTCAGACAGTGGGTCAGGTAACATCAATGAAGACTCAAACTTCTCATTTGTCGGAGACATGAAGAATGGAAATGAAGACAGTAATGATACAAATATGAGTGCAGGTGAGAACAAATGTTAACACATAAATCCAAACTTTTAAAGGAAGGGGGATAATAAAAATATAGTGGAAATGTTTTCTTGATCTACAGGAATGCTTAAGTATATGTGGAAGTTGGGAAGATGAAAAAAGCTCATAAGAGTTAAATGGAATTTAGTGATGTTTTTTGGTATGTGTTGTATTTCTTTTATTTTAAGAATTATCTTTTTAACCTGGATTCTTAGGGCAGCAAGTCATATTGCCTTAGAGACCAGTGCCTTTTTGGTGTCTCGGTCAAAAAGATATTATTCTGTCTAAGTTGTCACAGACTGATATTAAGATAGGAATGTCATAATTTAATTTTACATTGTAGATCTCTGATTTCATGTTTCGATTAATTTGTATGTTATAATTTAAACTATTTGCAAGTGTATGTATCAAGCCTGTGGTATTAAAATATTATTTTTTTTTAATATTTTTTTTCAGCTTTAAAACTTGTTAGAAATGATGTGAATGGGGAGGAGTCGAATGGTAGGTACAGCAAGGGTGAAGGTCATTTGTGCATGGTTTTGTTACATGTCCTTATATTGACTCAAATTGATTGTTCTTTTAAATGATTCTCTGCCACACTGTTAGTCTTACAGTCTTTGACAAAACTTGCATTAAGGATAGATTATATCGATTATATTTGTTACATTGAATAGTTCACTGAGGGAATATCTACTGTTGTTTTCATGAATGAGTCTTTTCATACACTGTAAGTTCAAAAATTGGATAAATTTTATGATATTTCAGACTTCTTCTCTGATGTTAATTTCTACTTTTAGTAGTATTTTATCTGCATTAAATTCACTTAAAATTTGATACTGTAACATATTTTATTAACTTAGAGTCTCCTTCTTGGTTTGGTTGTTAAAGTTTTTTAATCTTTGACCTCTAAGTGATTCAGTGTCATTGGTTTAAGTACTGATATTATAAGATTTCTCACTGAGAATGTGAGAAGTATTTTCTGAGCATAACACATAAGATATGTCACTTTCCCGTAAAGATTGTAGAGTTAAATGTACATATATGTAACTGGAAAATTAGCAGTTTAACTGTTTTGGATATTATTGAACAGCAGAATCAGAATTGATGTTTTGTGCTTTCAGATTCATCTGAGACCAGTTCCCCAGCAAAGAAATTAAAAACAGGAGACAAGCTTGCAAGCTGAGAACCAGTCCATTAGTCATTAATACTATTTGGACTGGTTTTACAGCAATGAAAAAGGAAGAAAAGTTAGCAAGCTGAAAACCAGTTTATTATCTTTCAACCTTACCACTGTTTGTATTATGTTGTAATAGTGACCTCTGGTGGCAGACCAGTGTCATATTTAAATCGACTTCTGGGATCAATGTTTGGAATATTACGTGAACTGGCAAACTAAGAAGTTTTCAGGATAAATTTATATATTGTATATTCCTGTTACTTGTTGTAAAATCAGATTTGTACCAAGACGTTAATAAGCATACTTGAAATTAAAAGTGGGATAGTGCTGAAAATCTAAAATATTTCAGGATATGAAAATTTGAGGTTTTATTGGTTCAAAACTTAAAATAACAAGGAAAACTTAAGATAAAACGACTTCATAAGTTTCTCAGTATTGGACGTGTAATACATCTAGGGTAACACCCAAGGCCTTGTTTGAAATGACAATACATAAAAAAAACATAGGGTGTGAAATATCAAGAGCTTGTATTTGACAGATTCCTAGATACTTTTACCTCACTTGTTTTCTCTATTCATTTACATTGCTTCATATTGAAGTATCATGTAACTTCTAAATATATTTCATGTTTCCCATTTACTTAGAAAATGATTTTTACATTTGAGAAATGTTTATATTATTAATACAATAGTTTTAAAATTTAAGCTACATTAAAAGAATACTTTATTTGTCTATTTGGTATCTAAATCTAGTTTGTCTGTGATGTGGTAAAGTTAATAAGTCTCCAAAGTGACATAATCTATATTACAAATCGTTAAGGTGTCACAAAATCACATTAAGGGATTTCAGAATCATCAAGGGACTGCAGAATCCTGTGGGTTACATTCTGAAACGAGATACATTTTTTGCTCACTAAGACCAGTTTATTTTAAAATCACACAAAAACTCAGAAATCTTTTAGAACCAGATTCTAACATTTGAAATGAAAAAGGTATGTTATTAAGATCAATTTGTAAATAAGATGATTTTTTGTTTCGTTTGCAGCACTTTACTGTTTAAATACTATACGTTGATGATGATTAGATATGACCCCAGTACCAGAAAACCTCTAGTTTCTTTTCCCCCATTTTTTTTTTAAATAATGCACTTGGCAGATAAGATGAATAATAATGAAATCTTAACTTTTGCAGACATTACTTTTAATGAATTTATTTTGCTAATCTGATGAACGGTTTTATTTGTATTTATGATGAAGTTTTACTGTTTTCTTAAACATTTTCCTCAGATGAAAATGTTAAAGTAGTAAAATTTTGATTATCGTTTGTAAGACCCGTTTGTTACAGTAACATAAAAAAGCAGATAATGGTTTTAAATAGCAGTCTGCTTCATCACATCATCAAAAACACTGAAATAGAATATAGTTTCCATTGTCACCAGTTTCATTAATTCATCACTTTCGACTGTGATAAACCTATTAGATAAACACTTTCCTTTACATGCTGTAACATTTATTTAAATTATACGCGCGTATGTGTGTGTTTAAGTGTCAATATTTGCACTTGTGTAAAGATATGTACTTTTTGTGCCTTTTTACATTGTAACTGAATGTGTTTGAGGTAAATATATAAAAAAATGTAGATACTGATTAAGAATTTAGTCAGTTTACTTCAAGTAAATGTCAAAAGTTGCTTGATGTAAGTATTGCAGCTAATACCGTGTTTGTTGGAATGTTAAAACTTGTTTAACCCTTAACCTGCTGGAACCGAAGGTGATTAGCCTTTGCCACCAGTATAAAGCCAGGCCAGCCTGCATATCCGTGCAGTCTGACCATGCTCTATACTGTTGGTAGCTCCATTTTTGTATTTTGATTTTGAAATCCCTTAAACTTTGAATGGACTGTTCCAAATTCAAAGCTGGGCAAATCCATTACAAAATTTCAGCATGTTCAGGGTTAATATAAATGTTTTAGTGTGTTTGGTGTAAAAGGTACTGTGTAAATGAAGGAAGTTGCTTGATATAAATTTTGAGCATGTTTAGTTGCAGACATCAGTTATATGTAAATGTTGTATTTATTGTGGTGAAAATAATGAATTTCAATGGTGCAAATATTTTATCAAGTGAACGACTTGTAAAAAAAGATCTGTAGTTTATGAAACTTGAAATGCTACAAAAGTTTGAATTTAGTTGGTATATCGCAATTTTTCATTAGTTTGGTTTTATGTTTGTGGTAGATTAAGGAGTTGTTGGGAAAACTTAGTCCAGAGAATATGAACTTATCTTGGCAGTAAATTTAATGTATATATCCAGAATTGATACATCTAAGTACCATTCAAGGTTATTTCCTGTTGTGAATTACTGGTACTTTTGTTAACCAGGTTTTCAATTTTGAAAATCCTGGTTATTAGATTGGGGTATGGCGGGCGGATGGGCGGGCGTCAAACGAAATTGTGTCCGCTCTGTAACTCTTCAACCCTTTGAAGAATTTTGATGAAACTTCAGACAAATGTTTACCACATCAAGATGACGTGCAGAACGCATGTTCCGCATGGCTGGCTCCAAGGTCAAGGTCACAGTGACATTAACATTGAAAATAGGATGGGCGGGCGTCAAACGAAATTGTGTCCGCTCTGTAACTCTTCAACCCTTTGAAGAATTTTGATGAAACTTCAGACAAATGTTTACCACATCAAGATGACGTGCAGAACGCATGTTCCGCATGGCTGGCTCCAAGGTCAAGGTCACAGTGACATTAACATTGAAAATCCTGTCCGCTCTGTAACTCTTCAACCCTTTGAAGAATTTTGATGAAACTTCAGACAAATGTTTACCACATCAAGATGACGTGCAGAACGCATGTTCCGCATGGCTGGCTCCAAGGTCAAGGTCACAGTGACATTAACATTGAAAATCCTGTCCGCTCTGTAACTCTTCAACCCTTTGAAGAATTTTGATGGCTCCAAGGTCAAGGTCACAGTGACATTAACATTGAAAATCCTGTCCGCTCTGTAACTCTTCAACCCTTTGAAGAATTTTGATGAAACTTCAGACAAATGTTTACCACATCAAGATGACGTGCAGAAATTGTTGTCTCATTATTAAGTATACTCCTTGCAGACAGTATTGTTAGCCGAAATTTACATCCTACTCATTATCATGTATTCTCATGAATATTATCTTTTCCTTCATGTCATGTTATAATCTTTTGAATATTCATAGCAATCTTCATTCCAAAATTCATACTATAGTATAGAATCAGAACAACATTTTTGAAAACCTGGTTTCGTGGCATTGCCATGTTTCTTGTTGACATTTATTTCTAAAATAATTAAGATGGAATTCTTCATTAAAAAAAAAACAAACCATAGAGCATTTAAATACAAGTCAGGATTCCTTGTGGCAGATACCCTTTTCAGGTACGTTTTAATCTCTTATATAGATGTTTTAAGCGTTTGAAAAAATGAAATCATGCATTTAAATTATTATCTGTCAGTATGTGTAAGTATATCTGTATAAGTATTTTTGAATCATACATTTATTGTAGTGAATCTATATTACAAATAAATATTTATTGTGTGCAATATGGTTTTGATATGTTGTTTATTTTATCTTGTCCAGGTTAAGTAAGTACAGCTACAGTAAAATGTCAAACAAATAAGTTGGAAATCGGCAAACTATTCGCCCTGGTCAGCTTTGCTACTTCTGCCACCACTATAACCCACGTGACGATAGGTATATCATGTGTCCAAAACAATCTACTTGCGTTATTTTTTCGAAATATTCTTTTTTATGCCCTCGAAGGAGGCATGTAGTTTTTGAACCGTCAGTCCGTCCGAAAACTTTAACATTGGCCATAACTTCCTTATTAGTAAATTGATTTACTTCATACTTGGACAAGACCTTCCCACTGACCTATATTTGTTCGACCTTGACCCCTGAATGACCTTCACCTTTGACACCCAATTGTCAGAAAACTTTAACATTGGCCATAACTTCCACATTACTACGTAGATATACTTCATATTTGGACACAGCACCCCTTTGGACAAGACCTTCCCACAGACCTATATTTGTTTGACCTTGACCCCTGAATGACCTTCGCTTTGGACATTTAATTGTCTGTTAACTTTAATATTGGCCGTAAGTTCCACATTAACATTGGCCATAACTTCCTTATTAGTAAATTGATTTACTTCATACTTGGACAAGACCTTCCCACTGACCTATATTTGTTTGACCTTGACCCCTGAATGACCTTCACCTTTGACACCCAATTGTCAGAAAACTTTAACATTGGCCATAACTTCCACATTACTACGTAGATATACTTCATATTTGGACACAGCACCCCTTTGGACAAGACCTTCCCACAGACCTATTTTTGTTTGACCTTGACCCCTGAATGACCTTCACCCTGGACATTTAATTGTCTGTTAACTTTAATATTGGCCGTAAGTTCCACATTATTAAGTGGATATATTTCATACTTGGACACAACACCCCTTTGGACAAGACCTTCCCACTGACCTATATTTGTATGACGTTGACCCCTGAATGACCTTCACCTTGAAGATCCAATTGTCCAAAAACTTAACATTTGGTCATAACTTCCACATTAGTAAGTGGATATACTTCATACTTGGACACGACACCCTTTTGACGAGACCTTCCCACTGACCTATATTTGTTTGACCTTAACCCCTGAATGACTGGTTCTCAGCTCAAAGTTCAAAGCACCACTTTGGGAGCATAGTCATCTTACAGTGACAGTTCTTGTTACGTTTATTTTTTTTAGCTCACCTGAGAACTTCTTGCTCAAGGTGAGCTTTTGTGAACATTCTGAGGTGCGTCATCAGCTTTTTACTTTAAGCAACATCTCACTCCTTAACCACTAGGTGGAAGATCATAAATCATTACTGGAATGTTCCATGCATGAAGCTTTACCAAACTTGTTAAAAGAATTCCAATCCATGAAGAACTCTGGTTGCTATGGCAACAAGAATTAAAAACTTAAAAAATCTTGTCTTAAACTGCTAAACCCAGAGGTCTGAAATTTGGCATGGAGCATTGTCTAGTGGACCTCTACCAAGATGGTTCAAAAAATATTCCTGGGGTCACTATTTGCCCTGCGTGAGGGGTCAGAAGTTTTACATAGCAATATAGAGTAAAATGTTTTAAAATCTTCTTGTCTGAAATCATAAGGTCTACAGTTTTAAAATTTGCCTTGAAGCATTGTCTAGTGAACCACTAACAAGTTTGTTCAAATAATGTCCTTGGGGTCACTATTGGCCCCGCCCGAGGGGTCAGAAGTTTTACATGGCACTATAGAATAAAATCTTTAAATACATCATGGAGCCTTTCTTTATAGACAAATATCTTTGATATTCGGTTTGTAGGTTCCTTGCATGAAGCTCTACACATAGATGGGGCTTGAGGTCACTGGGTCAAGGTTACCATAGCTTATAATAGATATTTCTACTTTCTGTCATAGGGCCGTTATCTATTGACTGATATTTTACATATTTGGTTTGTAGGCTTCTACATATCTTCAATTAGAAAATGAAATACTGCTTCTTATGTTTGCTTAACAACAAACCCACAACCAAAGTACTCAGGTGAGCGATACAGGGCCATCATGACCCTCTTGTTTATATAAAGCATAACAATTAAATGAAAGAAAATTAAGTGACCAAAATATACTCGGCTCCGTATCGACCGAATTTGCTGGTGGTGGCAGTGGTTTCTGTACTGATCGGGGGTAGTAACCGCAGCGGGGAGCTTGGGAAACTGGATGTAGAAAACCTTAGTATAAGGTCAAGCATACTGAAAATTGGTTGCTTTTGGAAAACTATGTCAAGATCTTTATTATTTTTTTGTGTTGCGGGGGTGGGGGGGGGGGGGGGGAGGGGGGAAGTGCGAGGTTAGTGAAGAACAGATCTGCGAGTTTAGACGATAAGCAACCTACTCCAATTTTGTTTCATTTGGTATTAGGACAACATTCTGTAGCAAATCGCAAACGTGACTGCTGTTCTCAGAAATGGTCACTTTGGTAACCTTTATTTCGTTGCATCATCCGTCAGTCCCGTCTTCAGCAGTTTGTGGTCACCCTATGTGCGTAGCCAACTTGTGCTTTAAACAAAATTTTCGCTCTCGGTTAAAGTTTAAGAAGAACGGTACTAATCTTCCTTGCAGCTCTGAAATTCTGCACGAGTTATTGCCTAGTGGAGCTTTAACAAAAATGTTCAGATATCGAGCGTGAGGTTCACATGGAATTAAAAGTACAAATGTTTTAAAACTCGTGTGACATTTAGAAAATGATCAGTTTTACTCGACGGACAAATTTAGAATCTTCATGACTCTCTTCCTCTTTTTTGACCAATTACATCATGACAGACTATAGAATGAAATGCGTAGGTTACCAAAATTAAGTATTTATGCCAACAAAACGTAATACGAAAACATCTGGAACATTGGAAGTTCGTCTGTTCACATTCAAAAGGCTCATTCGGTCACGTGACAAAAGACCTAAAATACAACAGTGACGTGACTGACATGACTACTCATGCAATATCATCTATTTATGATATTCACAAAACTCTTTTTATACTATTTTTGCTTATTTTATTGGAAAAAAATGACTTTGAAGCTAAACAAATATTCATCTCTATGATAAAATGGGTTGACATATCGTGCAAGAAGAATGACCAACATAATTAGAGAATTCATTTGCCCGACTCAAGCGTGCAGATACCATTAGTTTTTTGTCAGGATTATTCTAATAAAGTCTATATATAAATTCAATGAGGACGCCAGAGCATTTATAGAAAAGTTATAGATTTACTAGTAAGAAAACCACACACTGTATTTAAGTTTTTCTAGCAGCGAATTGCATACACGCCGGAGTGAATCAATTTTCTTATAACCGTAATCACATTTCTTTCTTCCTTTCTTCTATCTTTGTTTCTTTCGTTTTTTCTTTCTTCCGTATTTTTCTCATATATCATAATTTCCTTACAAATATCAAAACGACCAATGAGTTGATTATTTTTTCCATGTCATATTTGTATCAGAACTTTTAATAGCCCATCCAAAGCCTCTGTCGATTCTTGCAACAAGGTCAAGGCAACAATTTAAAGTCAAACATAGCCGGTTCAATGTTTCTTTTTATATGTATCAACAACAGCAGAAAACTGTATTTCAAACTAGTAAATCATTTTTTTAATATAAAAGTTTAAGAATAACGTCATTTCTTGGTGATAATGTAAAGGTCATCTATTAACAATAAACACAAGACCATTTGGAACTGAACCTGTTACTGATATTTTAATACCTTACAAATCAACAACAATTAGCAGAAGAACAACAACAGAATTAACGTTTTTTAGAATTACTAATTTAACAAAATGTAAATTATTTCGATGTAAATATAGCAATATTCATAACATATACATGGGCGTATATCTGACTAGGAAGCGAAGGTAGGTACATAAAACACCGAACCCAAGACCTGAAGTATGTGACAAGCAGCCATCTGAAAATATACAGGAAACAGAAGGTAGTCGCCGACATAGCTCTAGGCCCGGCCATTATTTCATTAAACAAACAAAATCTAATCTTCAGATAAACACCAAAAGGTACCATATTACATTTTAAATATACACTTTAAAAAATATTAAGATACACCACTGTTCGCCCTTTTATATTTCCTTTCATTTAATTCTATGAATATTAAGTTATATTTTTTGTAATAATTATGACAACATGTAAGACGAAGTCCTTATTATATAAATTTAGAATGACATCATATTTACCTTTCATACTTTTTTCTCTGAGCAGTTTTCTCATTGTGCCGTCATTAGACCTGTAGGTAAATATAAAAAAATAATACATGGAGAAAGGCAAAATTATATTAGTTCCTCTCACTAATAAAAGAACTAACAAATGTAAAGTCTGGCAGTGGCATGTGTTTCTTCTTTTCCTTTCTTTTTTTAAAACTTGAAAGCCACTGTTAAAAGGCGACAAGCTTCTAGTTTAACAAATGTAGTCGAAGTATTTTGCCAAACTCATGTAAAGAAAGTCACTTTTTAAGTCCACACTAGGTAAAATTATGTCCCCAGATTCAGTTTTAAAGGTTTTAGCTTTATAGATTATAGAAACCTAAAAAAGTGCAATGTTATCTAAAGCATACTTTTGTCGTTAGTGTTTTAGACAAAGATTTATGAAATTACAACTTTTTTTATGAAACACGTTAATTTTGTTTACTTCTTTATACAATATGGACGCTGAAAAAGAACGCACCCCTCACTATCCTCGTGTCGTGGTCGTTTTCGGTTTAGCTCTGACTGCCTGTTACTGCCATCTTCCTCTTCATGCGGCGTTGTTTCTTGCTTTGCACTCTGTATCATTTCGTTCAGTGTATTGTAGATGTTTGACCGAAAACAACCTAGACGCTTGTCTGGCCATGATAGCACCATTTTTATCCAATCAGGTCGCATAAAATCTTCAAATCCGAGAACACCACAAAGCACAGCTGAGAAGTAATAAGCACTATCACAAAAAAATCAGAGGGTTAAATCCCGACAGATATTACATAAAATGACATGCTAAATGTTTTGAAATATAAATTTCATTTTGTGTCATAGTTGACAAGCTGAATCTAATTATTTCAAAAAAAAAAACAACCAAGAATTACAGATTATATTGTTAAGAGTAAGTTTGTACTACACGTATTTAGAAATCAAGTGATTGCTAGATATAACCGAAGGTGTGTAGTGTAGAAGCATGGAGGGGACATTGATTTTTTCTCGTGACCTCGGGTTATAGCTAAAAAAAAACAAGAGGGTCATGATGGCCCTACATCGCTCACCTGAATACTTTGCCATTGGGTCTGCTATTGAGCTAACATCTAAAGCTTTTTTAAGAATCTCCCTATCAAAAACTATATGAATACATGTGACCGCCAGGACAGGGCCAAGTTTCACTCAATGGACATAATTTTTACAAACTTGGTAGATGACCTCTAACTGATGCTCCATTAAAAATATCTATGTTCTAGGCTCCGTGTTTTCAGAAAGGAGGTTTTAAAAGTTTTGCCTATAAAAGCCTAGGTAACACCAACTGACTCCCGGGGCAGGGCCAAATTTGACCCCAGGGGCATAATTTGAACAAATTTGGTAGAGGTCCACTAGACAATGCTACACACCAAATCTTACGGGTCAGGGCCTTCTGGTTTCAGACAAGAAGCTTTCAAAGTTTTCCCTATATAAGCCTATGTAAAACCAATGTCCCCGGAGCGGGGTCAAATTTGACCCCAGGGGTACAATTTGAACAAACTTGGCAGAGGTCCACTAGACAGTGCTACATACCAAATCTTTAGGCTCAGGCCCTTGTCTTTTCAGACAAGAAGATTTTCAAAGTTTTCCCTATTAAGCCTATGTAAAATCAATTGACCCCCGGGGGTGGGGCCAAATTTGACCCAGAGGTATAATTTGAACAAACTTGGTTGAAGTCCACTAGACAATGCTACATACCAAATCTTAAAGCTCAGGGCCTTGTGGTTTCAGACAAGAAAATTTTCAAAGTTTTCCCTATAAAAGCCTATGTAAAATCAATTGACCACGGGGCAGTGCCAAATTTGACCCCGGGGGCAGAATTTGAACAAACTTGGTAGAGGTCCACTAGACAATGCTACACACCAAATCTTAAGGCTCAGGGCCTTGTGGTTTCAGACAAGAAGATTTTTTAAAGTTTCACTATATAAGCCTATGTAAAATCAATTGACCCTTGGGACAGGGCCAAATTTGTCCCAAGGGTTATAATTTGAACACACTTGGTTGAGGTCTACTAGGCAATGCTATATACTAAATCTAAGGCTCAGGGCCTTGTGGTTTCAGACAAGAAGATTTTCAAAGTTTTTCCCTATATAAACCTATGAATAACCAATGACCCCGGAGCGGGGCCAAATTTGACCCCAGGGGCAGAATTTGAACACACTTGGTAGAGGTTCACTAGACAATGCTACATACCAAATCTTACGGCACAGGCCCTTGTCGTTTCAGACAAGAAGATTTTTTAATGTTTCACTATATAAGCCTATGTAAAATCAATTGACCACGGGGCAGGGCCAAATTTGACCCCGGGGGCAGAATTTGAACAAACTTGGTAGAGGTCCACTAGAAAATGCTACACACCAAATCATATGGCACAGGACCTTGTTGTTTCAGACAAGAAGATTTCTAATGTTTCAGTATATAAGCCTATGTAAAATCAATTGACTCCCGGGACAGGCCCAAATTTGACCCCAGAGGTACAATTTGAACACACTTGGTAGAGGTCCACTAGGCAATGCTACATACCAAATCTTAAGGCTCAGGACATTGTGGTTTCAGACAAGAAGATTTCTAAAGTTTCACTATATAAGCCTATGTAAAATCAATTGACCCTCGGGGCGGGGCCAAATTTAACCCAAGGAATATAATTTGAACAAACTTGGTAGAGATCCACTAGACAATGCTCCACACCAAATCTTAAGGCTCAGGCCCTTGTGGTTTTAGACAAGAAGATTTTCACAGTTTTTCCTTTCAGTTGCCATAGCAACCAGAGTTCTTGATGGAATTGAATTCTTTTAACAAATTTGGTAGAGATTCATGCAAGGAATATCCCAGGCATGTTTCGTCAATGTTGGCTCAGCGGTTTAGGAGGAGATGTCGTTAAAGTCAAATTGTTAACGACGCACGCTGGACAATCAACGATCCCAAAAGCTCAGCTTGAGCAGTGCTCAGGTGAGCTAAAAAAACAATGAACAAAAAAATATTTGTATTAACTAAGTAAAAAAATATAATTTTTCTTTAGTTATAACTCGAGGCCACGAGTTAAAAAAAAAGATATTTCAGTATCCCCTCCATGCTTCCGTAGTGTACACCCTATGAAATAGATGACACATTTATGTTGACACCGTGACAAACGCGTAGGCTATAGTAAGGTACAACTAGCCAGCGGATTGTCAGCTTCAGAAAGACAGGGTCTTAAATTCAAATTCAGTCCGCGGATAGAGGATTCTTTTTGGTTTACTGACCCTGTAGACCTAGATCAGTGAGAGATTCCAGAAACACACAAATTCCATATCAACACTAATTATGATAAGGTTTATTCTACTGCTACGCTTCTTGTCTGAAGCAGGCTACATCATGCGGCTACAAGGACATAACGACAAAGGCAAACACAAAGATATATCATATAACTGTGAATCTACTTGAAATTTATTAAATACTTTGTTCTAGGAAGAGATCTTTCCTGTACGATAATACGTTTCCGGACTCTGATAAGTGCTTGGATTCCTCATATATCTTGTTGCAGAAATTCTTGTGTATACTTCTTAAAGTCTGTCCATTTGCAAACTTTTCAAATGTTTCCTTACAACCAACCTGAAATTAAACAAAAGACTCTGTAGAAGTTTAATTTAATTCAGTCCAGGTTTTATAAACAAAACCAGCAAATAATTTGAACGGAAGTAAAAGAGAGAAACAGATAACTAGAACTGTAACAAATATAACAACACATATGGTAAGGTCAGCTGACCTACAAGTTGTCCAGAGGTTAAGCTGTTCAGGGCTCGCGAGTTTGAAATCTCGCTCCTACACTGACACATCCTAAAATAAATACAACACTGCACGAGTCATATGGGTAACCGGTGACGACGTATGTAAGTACGTAGATAATCTCCACAGTTCATTAAATCGTGTTTTCACCTCTTTACCAACGCAAATTATATTGCTAAATTTAGTGTTTTTATTTTCTAGAAGTATACGCACAGCTCTGGTATTTTCTAGAAAACGTTAACATATCTAGATTAATGTAATGAATGATGCGTGATCTTGTTCATGTGTTTCGAACATCATTTTTGAAATAGCCCCATTCCACTAACATTGAAAAAAACTCATCTGTTGAAAAACATGCGTAGGAATGCTTACATGTTCTACCATAATGAAGTAGAGCAGTTGATGGGTGATAAAATAGTCCGAGGTTTCTTCAGTTGTCATATAGTCCAAGCAGTCATGCGTTATATTGCAACGTGACAGCTTCCTGAATAATAAAACAATTACAATGTATTGATTCAAGGGAATTTTTTATTTCTGTATTCTTTTCATTTCATAAAAGTTCAATATTTTATGTTGTTGCGTTAGAAAACTGTGCATATATAAATAAATAAAAAATAAATGAAAAAGAACGAAAAACATTTGTCAAAGACTTTAGAATGCTTCTGAAATGTGTTGCTCTTCGTGGAAATAAAATGTTTTTACAAGGATTTCACTCTTCTATGGCATGTCTTTACTCTTGTTGCTATAGATAGAGTGATAGTATTTTAAACACTTTTAACTTATCATTAAAGCGTTTTCGGCTAAAACCTTGGTTTAAAACATCACTGATTACATTACAATAAAAATTACAGTTCTGAAAATTCTGAAACCAAAAACGATAAGGGAAAGGCCAGTGTAAAGTAATTAAAAAAAACTTATTTTTTTGACTGTCACTAATTGAAAAAGTTATGTAATCAATTTTACCTGCCATTTTCCACATACGTTCCAAGCATACGTGCGTAGCATGTGTCTCCTTTTTCTTCGTCATAACCATTGTTGAAGCCAACCTTCACCGGTTTTTCATCAAAATACGCTGGCTCATAGGGCTGTATGTACGGCTTATCAATGGTAGCCAGGAACCTACGGAAACAGTGTGAAAAACCAAGTTGAAGTTAAAATACTTCATAATAAAGGTCAGCATCATGCCGATTATAGATTTTCTTGTGGTCAGAAGTAAACAGCATCGTCACCATTTACCAAACATTCTTGTAACAAATTAGATATATACCTAATAATTTCTAATGTTTTAATTCTTTATAGTTTTATTTTGACGACAAAAGTATACATGTATTTCATACCTATTTGGCTTGTCCTTTAGACTTCTTTCTTACCTTTCATAATAATCCGAGTCCTCGCTTTCTACATAGGGTAAGGCAGCATCGGCCGCCTTGTTCAGTTCTTTCTCCATCCGAACCATTGCTTTATATACATTGTTGTCACATGATCGTTGATTGCACTCCCGTATGGCCTCCTGTAACTGGCCTAGAAAAAATATAGTTTGTCAGGATACATGATTCATTGACAACCACTTGACGATTTTAACCCAGACGTCATCAGCTATTCTGACTAAAGCATACAATCCTAGAGATTGTCTCTGGATTATTCTGACAAACGACCTATCTGTGAAAAACCTGGAAGTACCAGGCCGTGATAGTAGCTAGAATACATAACATACTGGGACATCTTTCTAGTCAATAGGCAGGCTTTAAAAAAAAATAAACATTCTATGCATATGATATCAGTCCTACACCAGGGCCTAAGAGCCTTGAATATATCATAACATAACATGTTCCAAATGAAACTACATTGGTTGGATAATTAAAACAGCAAAATCTATTAAAAAGGCAACATTCACTCATGGTTCACCTCTTTAATTATTTAGAGATCTCTCCTGGCATTTGCTTTAACATTACAGAAAAAAATAACACAGACGCCCTCTACAGTATGTTAAGAAAGTTCGTGCACATTTTATTTTCTAGACTACTTTGATACTTTTCTGCACGATTAAAACTTTTCGTTCCTGTTATCATCCGAATGTTAGCCTTCATTTATTTGAAATGAAACATTTATATCACTGCTCATTTCCATCATTACCACACTTGATTTGAAATGGAGATAGGGATAAAAAGCTATCAAGAAATGACTTTGGAAAGTAGAAAAAAATCTTTTTTTAAATCATTAAAATTTCTCAAACATCTTAAGTATTATACGGAGGCGGAAACACAATAAACCTCTTTCAAATACCCCACCCACACACACGTACTAAAGAATAAAGTTTTCAAGTTTTATTAGGCAAATCGGCATATACAATACCTTTGACCTTAACAAATGCGAAGACACATATAACATATATACACACACATATACATACATACATACACAAAACAATCAATTTATCATACACATGTGAAAATATTAAGAAGCAGTTAACATTTCTTTCCTTAAATTCATTGCACATGAGACAAATTTTGCAACATTTCTAATAGTTTTATGTTTTTTACTTGACATAATACAATAAAATTTCTTTAAAGAAGGAAATGAAGAGTTTATACAACATTTCCTACGTATATCACGATATTTAGGGCAAACTAATAGGAAATGGTACTCACTTTCAACATTTATATTACAAATTTTACATTTACGATTATCTCTATCTATATTTTCAAATCTACCACTTTCTATCTCCAAATTATGCGCAGATAATCTGAAGCGTGACAATTCCTTTCTGAAATTACTATTATCTACGATATCTAAATATTTCTCATAACAAAATTCAGTTTTAAATTTCTTATAATAATCTAATTTAGGTTGATTATCTACAGTGTCGCTCCATTCCTGGAGATATTGATCACGTAATCTTTGTTTTAACATAGGAAAGTAATCAGTATTTACATCAAAGTTTACAGGGTCATATAAAAAGGCAAAACCTAAATCGTTAAGTAAGTTTTTCACAGACAATGCCCATGAATTATTTGAAATCAAGATATTTGTAGATTTCAAATCAAAAAATACATTATACATAAGAGAGTTAGGGTTTTTCATTATTTTCAAGTATTGTTTTAACAATCTTTCTCTACAAAGTATTGTTAAAGGAAAACGACCAAGCTCACCCATAACAGCTACATTTGATGTTTGGGATCGAACACCTAACATGTTTTTACAAAAACGGAGATGGAGTTTATCAACTTCTTTAATGGAATAAGCACCCCAAACTTCTGATCCATACAAAAGTATAGGAGCAACAAGTGAATCAAACATTGAGAACATTGTTTTCATATCAAGATTAAGTCTGCTAAAAACTGATAAAAGATTATTATACGCTTTAAGAGCTTGGTCATTTAGGCATTTTACAGAGAAATTCATATTACCAGTATAATAAAATCTAATACCAAGATAACAAAAAGAGTCAACAACTTCTATGTTAGAACCATTTATAGACCAAATAAAATTGCATCTACTCTTTCTTTTCTCAAAAATACATATCTTGGTCTTATAAACATTGATCTTGAGACCCCAATTTAGCGAATATACATATATATTATTTAAAAGAGCTTGTAGACTTTCTTCATTTATGGTAAAAATAACAATATCATCAGCAAACAATAACATATAAGCAGATAATAAGTTTAAATCGCTGTCAGCTAAGTCATTGATATTTATAACATTTTTCACGTCATTTACAAACAGTATAAATAGGAGAGGAGAAAGTGGTTCGCCTTGCTTTACTCCTAAAGTAACATTAAACATATCTGAATAACACGTTTTAGAGGCATCTTTTACACAAGACTTCACATTTTGATATATAGATTTTACCATATTGACCATTTTACAACTAAGACCTGTTTCAATCAATTTTATCCAAAGAGCCTCGTGTATTACAGTGTCAAAAGCACGTTCATAATCAATAAAACAGCAATACAATTTAGATTTATTGGCTAACACTTTTTGAATAATACAATGTAAAATAAAAACACAATCAGAAGTGCTGCGTCCATCTCTAAATCCAAATTGTGCCTCATTAAGTACATTTTCATTCTCGCACCATTTGTTAATGCGATTTCTTAATGCTATCGAGAATACTTTAGATAAAACATTAATAAGTGTTATACCTCTATAATTAGAAGGTAAAGAACGATCACCTTTTTTAAAAATAGGAACAATAACTCCTTTACTCCATGCCTCTGGGTAGACCCCTCTTTCAAATATATAATTAAAAATTTTAACAAGATACGGGGCTATAAAATCTCTCGCATCAATGAAGAAATCTGCAACATTATTATCAATGTCAGCACTTTTATGTCTGTTTAAACAGCTAATAGTTTTACATAATTCCTCAACTGTAAACTCACAATCAAGGCTTTCAATAAATACAGTGTCTGTTCTATCAGAAAAATGATCAGGGTCAAAATTATTATCATTTTTAGTATTTGACATATTCTTAAAGTATTCTGCAAAATCGTCTAAACATACATCATTATTTACAGAATTATTCTTATTTTTGTATTTCTTAATATATTTCCAAAATTTACTTGGATTAGATTTACTTAAATGTGATAGAGTTCGTTTTTCTTTTGAATAAAATATACGTTTTGCTTTACTTTTACATGTACAAAAAGCACTTCTTGCAGTTAAAAATAGCTCCTTATTAGCATCACTAGGATTTTCGTGATAAATACGTTTACATCTATAGAATTCATTTTTACTTTCTTTACAATTTCTATTAAACCAATCAGATGTTTCCTTACGAGTACGTTTGCAGGGGCGTCCCCCCGACTTAACAGTTTTACCATTTAATTTATATGACAAATTGAACACCAATCCAGAAAACTGATTCATACATGTATCAATGTCTATTACATTGTTTAACAAATTATTAGTAATATCGTCAAATTGAGACTTTTCATCATTCAGTAAAACATGCAATTCTTCAATATTACATTTCTCCCATTCAATTTTGTCATAAGTGATTTCTTCATTACATATAACATTTACATGTTCAAAAAATATATCAAACGTGATACAACAATGATCGGAAAACTCTGTAAGATCATGTACACACATATTTTGCAACATATTGAATACATTAAGATCAGTAATACAATAGTCAACAATACTTGCAGCAGTACGTCTCTGTATCAAATTATAGCTTGTTAATTTACCTGGTTCTAAGCGACCATTCATGATAAAAACATTGTTTTCTTTACATAAAGATAACAACTTAATTCCATAATTATTTACATGATTATCAAGTGATGAGCGAACTGCATATTTGTCCGGTAACTTATCAACTTCCGGTAGATCTAAATAACGTTCTAAGTTAACGTTTTCAACAAAATCGGCTCGAGTGCCTGTTCTAGCATTTAAATCTCCTAAAATGGCTATATCTCCCAATTCACTATACATTCTCAAACCATCAGAGATAAGATTAAAATAGTCAAATTCAAAAAGTGGAGAATCGCGTTGTTTATAAACGTTAGAATCCTCCGGAGGTACATATGCACAGCACAAATAAATGTCATTTATGCAACCAAAAAACGATTTGTTTAATTTCAACCACAATACACCTTTACTATCCTTTGAAATAAGTTTAATATGGCCAAAATATTGTTTCTTATAATACACAACAATACCTCCACTATGGCGTTTGGCTTTCTTATTATATTTAGGACGTGGGCATGAAAAACATTCATAGTTTTCTAAGTTAACATTCAGTACACTAGAATTCCAAGTTTCTGTCAGAGCGATCAAGTCATATTCATTTATATAATTAAGAAAGTCAGAATCAGTTAATTTACTTTTCAGTCCTTGGATATTCCAAGATAAAAATATAGACAATTCCACGCAATTGTTACGTTAAATTCTTTTGATAGCTGTTTTCTCGTCGAATGAGATTCGGTTATATTTTTTTGTATGTGTGTGTGTGTTTTATTTTTTTATTTTGAAATATCTTTAGGTTCAATGGTTTTGGAATAATTTTCGTTTAAATGTTTAAGGAATTCTGGAATATTGTTCACTTATCTTTTTATTTATTTATTTATTTATTTATTTATTTATTTATTTATTTATTTATTGGAATATTGTTATATTAATAATTTGATACGTGTCACTTTAGGTTATAAATTTATTTTAGCATTTGAAATCAGAACTTTTTTTAAGAAAACACTCGATCGCTTAAATAATCTCTTTCATCTTTCCTAACGTCCTCTGATCGCAAGAGCTACCAGAGAGGAACTTTATCTCTGGATTCAGTCTTGTCGTTAATTGAGCTAATTTCCATTTCCAGATCTAATGGCAAACAGTGAAATCATACAAGAAACTAGATATGGGGCTTCAGAAAATGTGGAATATTAAAAGCGGGAATACTTCTTAGATAGAAAATTGTCTTTGTTTATAAAATCTTTCTAGAAACGTTTCAAGTTTTGCTGTAAACGTTTCTGAAGGTTTTTAAAAGGTAAAAGTTATGTTCTTTTTTACCCCCTTTTTATCCCCAGACAATATGCTTTAGGCTTGTGGAAGGGATTAAAAAAACGTAGACATAACCTATTGCGGGCCGAATTGACCAAATTACTCAGCAATGTTCGAATTCAAATATGGCTATCGCTCGGCTAATTAATAAGTAATACCACCGTGCAATCAATTATTCAGTGTTTTCTGTCTGTTGGGCCTTTCTATACACAATTACTAACACTTGATGGCTTCATTTGGTGATCTTTGTTGACACGTCGGTGTATATCATTACCAAATCAATTTCCTTTTTACACACGTGTTCTTAGAATCAATAAGGTAGTCTCAGTGAAACGTTTTATAATTTGGATAAAATAATAGAATTGGATAGAATAGCAACAACTGTTCGATTTACATAAAAAAGTAGTGTTTTCACCCTTTGGTGTGTAAAGCACTAACAGAAATTCACTTCTTTCGAACACTTCTCAAAATCAGGTAAAATGCTCAAAAGCAAACACCAGTAGGACTGTTCCATCTTTGGTCGGACTTGTCATTTTTTTCCGGTCGTTGACTTGTATCTAGAATAGTCCAGAACTACGTGTACACAAAGAGAGCTAACATTTTACTTAAAAATACACTTGACGCTTCATTTATTCATTTACCTTCTCAATATCAAACAAACTACACCCACTGAAATGCTTCAAGAGAGAAAATAAGAAAAGAAATACAAAGGAAGGTTTTCTTTTGCTACTGTTGCTCTCCCTAGAGTTCACATGGTAATTCAAAACAAGATTGCCTTTTAACGCTCACCTGAGAACCATTGTAGATATCGTTCAATTTTTCAATGCTGTAACTTCAAAAAAATAGACAGAGATCAGTTGATGAAGGTTAAAATATGTTTTCGAAATTGTCCAGTTTCAACTTAACTCAAACAAATATGTTAAAGGCCCTCCAAAGGAATTTTTCAGTGAAATAACTTTGAAACTTGGTCAGGGGTGTCTTAGGAAAATATTTTCAAAATTTTCCTTACAGTCATACAGTGAAAACTTGCCCAACTTCTGTCAATTCTTTAAGAAACCAACATGGCTCCAAGGAATTTCATAAAAGGCTACCACAGTAACATTTCTTTAAAATTATATTGAAATTGAGCCAAGGGTGTTTCAGAAGAAGATTTTACAATTTTTCTCTTTACATGTATTTTTGTTGACAGAAAAGTAGCCTTGTCCCCTATCAGTCAAATTATTTTACAAACCAACATTACTCAAGGAAACTGAAAAGTGGCCAACAAAGGAGCATTTGTGGGAAATTGTTTTGAAACTGTGCATGCGGGTTTTAGAAGAATTTAAAGGTTTCCAAATAGTTGTATACGAAAAGGCTGCCGTGCCCACTGTCAACCAAGTTTCTTCAAACCATCATTGTTTGAAGGAATTTGATTAAAGCCCGCTTGAGAAATAATTATTTTGAAACTGTGCTAGTGTTTTCTGACGAGTAGATTTTCATAGTTTCCAATACAGTCATATAGCAAAAAAAGGTCCCGCCCTCTGTAGGCCATGCTTTTAAAAGATCCGCATGGCTTAAAGGAATTTGATAAAGGGTCACCTAAGAAACATTTTTGTGAAATTATTTTGAAATCGGGCAGGTTGTTTCTGAGGAGAAGATTTTCAAATTTCTAAATGGAACCGTTTAATTTCAACGAATTTGAAAAAGGGCTAACTGGGGAACATTTGTGTGAAGTTTGCTTAATGTTATCTTAGTGATTTAGGAGGAAGTGTCGTTTGAAGTTCAGTATTGACAACTGACGACAGACGACGGACAATCACCTCTCCTATCACCTCTCACATAACAGCTCACAATCACCTCTCGTAACAGCTCACCTAACAGCTCACAATCACCTCTCCTAACAGCTCACCTAACAGCTCACTTCGTGCTCAGGTAAGCTAAAAGGGAGTGTGGCGGGGAAGGAGAAAAAGGTACAAAAGTACAGTGTTCACGATTGTTGAAAGTTAAACATTTCCTTTGTTGCATTAAATTTCAGATCTGGGTTACTCATTGTGTTTTACTCAGTTTTCTTAATACAATTTCTTATTTGCGATTCTTAAACTGTCTTCTAGCAAGCGACATAAGTTAGACACGACTTCTCTTAATACCATTGTTGTTTTTATAAAGAAGTAATTGCATTTTATTTTTATCTTTTATCTTTTTAAAACTGGTCCTCTGACAGACGGCTGTTCCCCAAGATGTTATTTTTTCAGTTGAGAAGGGAAACTAGTCTATGAAGCCGTATTAATATGCTGTAAAATGGAAAGAGAAACGGTAAGCTTTTTGACAAGGCAGAATTTTTGACGCAATTTTCAAAAGGTTTCCTGGCAAGAGCTTTGAGTCTATTTAATGGTCACATTACAGGAACCAAACATCAATGCTAAAACGCTTAATCTAATTCAATGAAGTAGATATGGAGATAATGTAGACATTCCTTTGAAGTCGTCGCGGAAAACAGTTTAGTAATATGTCACTGGTATTAACTTCAGTTCTACAAAATAAGAAAACCAGAGCTTTAAAGCGTGGTTTATACCTTGACCTTTACTTTGCTATGGTCATTGTCTACCTGCCTTTTTTCATTCAATGAATTCTTCAGAAAAGTGATCATCTGAAGTCAGCTGAAAGAATTATAAAAAAACTATTATAATGATTTAATTATCATTTACACCAAACATGCCATGGTATGAAATTGATTGATTGATTGATTGATTGATTGATTAATTAATTAATTAATTGATTGATTGTTTCGTTCGTTCGTTCGTCCGTTCTTTCGTTTGTTTATTTGGTTGCTTGTTTGTTCTTGTCTTCCTTCCAAACTTCCTTCATTTCTTCCTTTGTTCTTTCAATTGTAAGATCGCCTTTTGATTGATTGATATAACATTTTTGTCTTAATAATAAAAATTTAGATTTTAAAGAATGTAGATCTTAATTTGACATTTTGTTAGTTGAGTTTATTGTCCGTTCAAAGGGTGAAACCATTTTTTTAAACTTCGCAATACATCATAACATTCTGCTCAATCAGTTGCCTTTTAGGAGTATAGTGTAACCATTTTTAAATCGCATGGTCATTTCATTTTTTTATTCTTATAGATATTCTTGAGATTGTTCTAATGAACGTTTTATGAAACAACTACCATATAATTAAGAAAAATGTATCGTTCACTATCCGCATTACATTTGACCGCATCACTATCCATGCATAACTGAACTCACCACAGGGCAGATCAGTGGTCCAGTGGAAACGCGCTGGGCTTATGATCCAAGGATCGCGAGATCGATTCTCCACTACCTAAATTAAACGCTGCAGGGGGTGTCTATTATATGGGCATCTAGTACTGACAAAAAACAAACTCAGATAGATAGATTACCATACACTGGTCTCTTATTTAAATACAGGAAGTTAGGTTATTATACTGAGCATTGTAGGCGGAATAGTATTTTGTTCATGCGCAAAATGGGCGTTTTGGATATAAAAGAAAAGTTCAAGTTACAGTGTAAAAAAGGAATGTTAAAGCTCCGTTGCCTTTCAATGGTTTCTTATTACACGAATTGTATAAAGACTTTTCTACTTCAAGGTTGTCTCTCGATATTTTTTAAGAATGTATAAACAACCTATAATGTATAAACAACCTATGAATCTTAAGATTATAATAACTCTGTCTGATTTTACCCGATGTCAGGGGGTCAGTCTGTTCCAACTACTATAGGTAAATTGTAAGCGTTGGGAATATCTTTTAAATAGACAGTTGTATAACAAATTATCAATTTGTTAGTGCCTATATGTCCTAAGATTTTTTGAACATCTGTTCTTCTTTCCATATTTTTTTATTAATTCTATAATAAATGAACCAGTAAAAATAGGCAAAATATCACCTAAAAATTAGGGTATGTCTCTTTATAATAACGCACGACTCCTGTCAAATCTAGCTCCTTGATTACTCTGTTTTAGATGTCAAGTAAAACTAGCAATTTAGATCTAATGTGTCGGGATAAAAATCCCAAGAAAGCTAACTACATTGTATCTAAATAAGTTTGGTCGTTGATCCCTAGTGTCTCATTCGAAATATCTTTAATATTAATTATTCAGAGTTTTCCATAAATCTATATATAATAGTATGTTTTTCAAATGGATTTTTTCCATAGAAGGTGTTATAATGCAGTTTCTTGTATTTATTTTTGAAAAAGAATTTATGAAAACTATTTGAAAAGTAAATTAAAGTAAATTTCGGAAAGATGTTTAGAATTTATAGAATTAAAATGCAATGAAATACAAAAGATGGGTATGGCAGTTTAAAATTAGACTATGTTTTCATTTATAACTTTATCAACCCACACATTCTAAAATATCCAAATTTTCTGATGACATTTTGCTACCGCACTACAAATTTCAGATAATAAACGTTTACACTTTGATAAAATTTTTATGTTTACCTTGCCCTAGTCGTAAGCCAAACAATCCGTCTACATTAATAGCGCTATAATCCTCAGCGAAAAACGCCAGGGCTTTCTCCACCGTGTGTAAAACTTCCTTGAGTACCGTATCTACCGTCGGGACCGTTGTCCCGCCGGCGAAAAGCAGAGTCAAAATAAATAACCGCATACTATCCACACCACGTCTTGAACTTAACTTTTCTTTTGTTCCGAGTGACCCGGACGCTTATCAGCCTGAGATCGAGCACATCTGTGATATATATAGATATAAATTTGACATAACTTCAACGCATATATTTAATTCGTCGCTCTTATGTTTTGTTCTGTCCAAAGAATGACATCGCTTCTTAAACACGTAATCATTTCTTTTTTCCTGTAGAGTAATTACAGCGCGCAGCTAACAGATAACCAATGTTATCAATCATTTTGAATCTTTAAAGAGATCTGCATATTTCTTTCTCAATTAAGTGGCGCATTTGATAGCATGCATGCCTTACAAAAATATTTTTTTCTCATTAAATAAAAATTCAAAGCAGAAGGCTTCAGCAGAAAAATATAAATTTCCTCCAAATTAATTCAATTTATTAAAATAATACAAAAAGTGGCTGAGATTCCCTAGTGACTTTTTACATTCGACACTTTGGACGTGAGTACAGGTTTAAATCCGGGAAGCAGTCACCGAGCGGGATTTATAGATTTATATAAAGTGCAGGTTAAACTAAGTGCTAGAAATAACTAAAAGAAATTAATAGTTTTAGTCAGAAGATGTTTTCGTCTTCTGTTGATGTAAAATGGAATGATCCTTTATTAACAACAAGTCATTACCTGAGAAAGTCCTATATATATATTTAGCCTCACACTTTCTTTCGAATGTGTCACAGTTTGGAGCTTACATAGCTGACTTAAGGGTTACTGTTGACGTATATGAAAAATGTGACGCAAAATTATTTGTGTAAATGAGCTAAATTGTCGTCAAATCATCGTAAAAAGCGCGTTTTTTTTCATGGAAACAGTTGAAGGCGGATTAGTTTGTTTGTTTTTATCCCTTTTCAAGTATTTAATAGACGTACATATTTTTGTATAGCGTTTGTGGCGGATCTGCGGTCTATGTGTAAAGATCAGGATTCGTAATCCAGAAGTCTATGGAGGTTACTAGTTGCCAAAGATCTAGCCTTGTTTTTACTTGTATTGACTATTAATATCGCAGTTCTAATATCGCGATTTCACTGAATACCGTCGTTATGATTTAACTGAAAACCAGAAGAGCGATCTTATCTTTGCAGCAACTCGAATATTGCGATTTTACAGATCAAATATATGCATTTAAAAAGTAAATTCTATACATACAGCAATGTAAATAGTAGACTGTTTCTCATCCTTTCAAATGTACAATAATCGTAAAAAGTACACAATTCATAGAGTTGGTTATTGAGAGGTTATCTGTAATATTTAACGCTGTACAATTATTAACAGATAAATGGGCCAAGCCAATCTTATGTCGGATTGGTAATATGGATAATGAATCAAAGCACAGAGCGTCAGAAGCGAAGCTAAAATGTGTGAAGATTGTTCTTTGTCACTGCACCAATTACTCTCCTGCGCATCGGTCGAATGTTTCACTTTCTTACCTCTGCTAAAATTCAATTTTTTTGAACGATATTTTTATTTTTAGACAGTGAAATCCACAGTTACTATCAGCCAATCAGTGACTAGCTTACAACGAAAATGTCCATACATACAACTGACAACCCAAAATGTAAACAAACATTGCATGTCTGCATGTTACTTACTTATTTCACTTTTCAAAGTGATTTTTAATATGTATACGTAAATAAACCAGTAACACTATCAAAAAGGTTAAAATCATGATAGTATGGTTGTTTTTAGACGTTTCATTGCTGTATTTAGATGTTTACGTAAACGCATAGTTGAAATGTGTTTACAAAATTGTCAGAAAACACCCGTCTATTTATAATTTTTGGAATCACATGATCGTTTAAACCAATGAAAATGGTTTAAAGATTTTTCGGTTTTGGGGATATTGGTGAACTTTCATTTGTTGCTTAACAGTTCATTGTAAAGGTCAATATTATAAATCTACTCTTACTAAAGCAGCGGTGTGAAGTAACGGTAGTGTATTCATTTAGCTGTTGAGGGAGCGTATGCACCCATGTGATGAGAATCATATCAATTCCATCAACTGCTTTTTTAGATATGCTCTAGAAAAGCATAATTTCAACATAAAAGTTCCAAAAATGAGCCAAGGTAGAGTCTTTGTTCGGACTTCTTTGTCACATAAGTGTGACCATTCTATAAAGTATAAACTCAGTCCCTCAAGTATTTTCTGATTTGTAACGTAAAGATGTGACGGGAGACACTATGGTCATTTGAGTCTCTAATAGGAGCATTGCATATGGTGCCAACGCTTGTATGTTAAGAGCAACGAATTAATAAAATTAATTTCAAGAGTGTTATGGTGCTATTCAATAATAGCTGTTATGCACTGATCACTTAAGATGAATAAGTTTGTGATTGTAAATGTTCAAGATATAAGTATTTATACAAAAGTTTAATTATTTTCCATGTGAAAACGGGACATTACTCTAGAAACACTGATCATTTAGTAATGTTCCTTGTGGTACAGATGTGCCTTGTCCCCAGTAGCAAGTATGCCAAGAATGAGTACAATATGTTTTGATAGTTTTCAAAATTGTCTATATCAATAACACATTTCAATAAAAAATTCAAGTTGAAATAGGGCAGACCTCTTAAAACAGCTTTCAGAGTAATGCCCATTGTCTTACAACTGTGTCCTGTCATAATAAGCAAATATTTCAAGTTTCATATTGATATCATGATAAATTTGAAATCATTCCACTTAATAACAAATTTTGACAAAAATTCTAAGTTAAAAAGGGACTTAACTCCAAAAATACATTTTAGAATAATGCCCATTGTCTTACAACTGCACCTTTTCATTATAAGCAAGTATTCCAAGTTTTGTGGTGATACCTTTAAGTGTTTCAGTAACGGGCTACATCAAAGTTTTTGCACGACAACGAAGACGACCTAGTGATCATAATATCTCGAGGTTTTCTTCAGAACAGATGAGCTAAAAACAGGGGAAATACCATGGTGATCTCTATTAAACTTAAATACTTGACAATAGCATATATCCAAGTCAAGAGCAACACAGAAATCAAATATTTTTTTGTGTAGGTAAACCTTTCATAAACAAGGAAAATTCAAATGGACTTGAGTCCATTTGAGTGTACGGTTTTTCACTGTATTTTTAAGGAACCTCAATCTACAGCACTCTATTTTGTTTGCAGATGCCAATAAAAGAAATTTTATATATATCTTTAAATTGAAGACCTGTCTGTTCAGACATATTATAACTTAGGTGATGTACATTTTTTTAAGAAGAACAACAACATAATTGTCCATATATCTCTTGATGTTAAATGTGGTAATTATGATACTGAAACTTTGTTTGTTTTGTTAAGTAACAAAATAACATGACTTTTATGGAATAACATGCTTGAACAGAATAACAAATATACTTGTAATATCAATTATGATAATGAACTATGACCATCCTTTGATTACTTTGATATAATTCAACATAAAGACCAGGTGAGACACAGTCACTGTCGTTCAAAGTACGACCGGAAACCTGACAGAATTTTTAACATTAAACATAAACATTGTATCATTTTACATCATCTGAAGTCTCTTTAAATTCATATTTTGAAAATATAAGCTGATTTTGAATTTTTGCTTTTAAAAAAGAAAACTAAACTAATTTATACCTTTCGTTTCAGCATTTTTCAGTATTTTTCTAGCAGCTTAGATGCACTAGGTTAAACCATTTACAAACAAAAAAGTAAACAGTTTTGACAATTATTTTTTAAATATGTAAAATATGAGTTTACAGACATTTTAAATGACATAAAATAGTAAACTGTTTGATGAAAAATGACTTTGTTACTGTAATTACAAAAGTACTATGTTTTGCATTTTTATCAACCGCCATATTTTTGCCAACCTTCAAAAAATTACCTGTATCTCTTATCAGTTACTTGTTACTATTAATAGATTTCAAAACAATAGCATTCAATGTTCCAAAACACTATTACCAGACAGTCACGTGATTCTCTCCGAGGATTTCCGGAATAACACAACTTCGCAAATTGATTCAACAGGTAGCACATCGTAAAAATACGTAATGCTTCGGCAATAATCGGATCTTCTAACAGCCAATCAAAACATAGAATTACATAATACTGGATAACACTAACCCCGCTCCAATTGTACATATAGGAATATAATACTGGCAATTTTCCGTACAGAAAAGTAACAAAATTATGTGAGCAAATAATTAAGATGTGAAAACAGTAGATAAATAACCTGAAATGTATAAAAATAATACTGCAAATATATACATGTATTGCCACCTTAAATGCAATTATACTGACAACACAGAAGTTAACAGAACCTAATTTCTTGACTCCATGACCATGTTCACATTCAGTGCTGTTTTACTAGATGTAATTTGGATACCAATCTACTCAGATTTGTCCTAGACATACATTATGACTATGTAGAATAACCTCTTGTGACAAGTTTAAAATGTAACACATTCATCCTACCTTACATGAAGTAAACTTGCAAAAAGAGTCCTATTCTATCAGATACTTAAAAAAAAATATTTTAAGGTATTAATAATTTCAGACTGGATCTTATCTTTTGTATAGGAAATGTGGCATGAAATTAAATTAAGGCAAAACATGATTATGATGAAACCCCAAACGTTTTCAGTGAAATGTTTTAATCCTTACATTTTTTATGACCAAGATATTTGGAGATCTGTGCTTGTCAATAATCAACTGAAGGTGTTTCAAGAAAAGCATTAAAATATATACATTATTATATCCATTTTATACAAGTAAAACGTTATTAAAAAGTAGGGATTGGAAAAAATACTGATATCAGTATTCTAATATTTGGTTTGCCATATTGGAAAAGATCCGAATTTTCGATTTTCGGACGTTCCATCATTTGTCCGAATTTCAATATCCGAATATAGGTACTGTTTAAATGTTTTCGTTCAGACAAACGTGTTTCGGGAAACTGCTGTGTATAATCAAGAAATGCTTGTTTAATGGAAACCTCAAATACTTTTTGTGATTGGCATAAACACAATATATCTGTTCTTTAAAATGCGAATTATCGCCATAAATACCGACAGTTGTAGCAAAGGTTATTTTTTCGGTCAGGATTCTGAAAAACAGGTAAATATATTGACATTGATAATTTAATCAACATGAAAGATGTTAGAAAATATTTTAAATTTATTAGAGGAAAATATTTGAGTTATTCTGATTGATTTGACAACAAAATAACAAATAAGTATTATCAACAACGTGATTGGTTGTTCGTGTACGTTTTTGTGTTTACGTTATCTCATTACAAGCATTCGGAATACCTCGCAGATTAGCAAAGGGCCTAGCAGTTGCGATTGTTTCAATGCGTAGTCAATTTTATGAATGATTTTTTTTGCAAATGAATACTAAATTAATAACTTGTTATTTTTATAGTTTGATTTGCCAATAAAATTGAAATTATACCTCATGCTTTCAAAATCAACAGAATTCTGCAACATCAAAGAACTAATATTATCGAAATTGCAATGAAATCTCACACAACCTGTGGTACTATTTTTCAACGCGAATGTATGGATAAGAGGCAGTCATGTGATTGTAACTAGAAAATCTGGTGTGTAGATTTGAAGCTTTCGCTTCTGAAAACTGTTTATACCGATGCGTTTCCGTTACAAAAAAGTCAGCAAATTTTGATGCGTTCTTCACAAATACAACTAGAACTTCTTTTTATATGTGATAACATTTTCTTTCTTTCTTTTTTTTCATCATCGGCGAAAGATGTGAAGTTGAGTCGCGTTAAACGCTTTTACACAAACTTAAGAGTGGCTATCGGGTTTCATTAAATAATTCAGCTTATTTACACATAATTATCGAATCTAATCGTTTAGTATAGATCCCAGGAGGAGAGCGCATGGATAGATCAATTTTTAAGGAGGAAAACATATATTGTGGTCGCATTTCTTTGATAATGCATATATCAGATAAAAATATGGCCAATGCTGATCTCCTATGATTACTTTATCCGATGGTCATCTCACATTCGCCAAAGTTTCGTTAATTTCTTAGCACATTCTCCACAACTGCAAGAGAAAATAAAAAAAATGGTGAGATCGCTATTTAAGTGTCAATATCTTGACAAGTAGGCAAAGTTTTGAGCATTTGTTTCGTCCTAACGGTTCAATTAAAACAGGTTCTCCTATACCAAAAGCCTTTTCTATTTCTGGAATGTATTTTGGAGAGATAACTACCATTTTAGTAAATTTTCAATATGAACGCATGGGTCGAACTTTTCATGAGTTTTCATCTGTTTGCATACTGAACGCATGGGCAGGAGGCATTTTTGAAACTTCCATTTTTTTATGGATGTCTCATATAAAATCGATTATTTTACCGTTAAATTTCCAAATACTTGTTCCAAATGTCTTAACATTACTTACAGATGAGTCCCCACTTTCGTACCCCCACGTCGTATTGCTAATAAGCAGTACTAAGAGGGCTGTTCGTGAAGTCCGTATAACAATTGAAATAAGTCTTCATTTTTCACAATTTCAGTCTATTAATATTAACAAAGGATGTTTAGTAATATGTGTTTGCTTCTTGACCACCAAGGAAAGTGGCGTAGGTGTTAAAATCCGTCTCTTACAACGCAGTATATACTACGCGAGGCAGGTCATTCTTTTTGCAAGAATTCTTATAATAGTCGCTTAATATTCAAGCTCGAATTTCATACTTTCCGTGCAGATATTTTCCCGCGAATCAGTATGACGTTACCGCATGTTTGATGTCGTGCACGTCAAACATCGACGTTATCGACCTCCAGAAAGAAAGATGAATCCAATTGTCAGTGAAGCTCAAGCGTTTAAACAGTTCTTATAATGACGTCAACGAAATATGTTGAATTTCAAACAGCTGTAAATTTATGTGCTGGACGCGATAAAACACCAAAACAAGCAAGGGAAATGATAAAAACGGAGTCAGGCGAAATTTAAGTCTTTCATTCGTGTTTAAATGGTTCGGAAAGCGTTTGAGATTCAACCCCATGCACCATGCAGCCCAGATTTGGCCCCAATGGACTTTCGGTTTCCAGAGTTTAAATCTCAGCTACGTGAAATTCGTTTCCAGGGTCGTCAAGAGCTAAGAGCCGCAATTTTTCCACGTAGTCTTCAATAGGACGCACACACTTTACGTGTCGTTTTATCCACTGACTGTAGGTTTCTTCATACCATTCTGAGTCAAAATCAAGTACTATATTTTTAGTGGCGGCTCACATCAAAAGGGCAGGTCAGTGGCGGCGCTCGAATCGTACCTTCGGATGAAGCCGGAAACTAAATCTTTCTTTGTGGAAAGATTTAAAAGCACCTGTTTCAAAAATCGAGGACATAACAACAACCTCAATATAATGAAATTATACTAGAATTTTCCCAAAAAAATGTGAAATCATGAAGGCAGTAGAGAAAATACTTCATTTGTATTCTTGGTATGAAATTGGAAGGGCGTCTTTTTCAGTAGAGTACATTCTCAATGGATGCCAGACAGTTCACATTCTTGGTGATTTATTGCATCATTAGGTCCCCATTGGTTAGCTTAATATGCCCAGAATGTTGTGCCTTACATAACTTTTCAAGTTTAGAGAGAGAGATGAGAAATAAAATATAGAAGAACAATTTTACCATTATTATAGGCAGCAACATTTGGTGTTAACTTTAACTCTTAATCACGGCTACTTGTCATAAAAACACTGCCGCCATCATGGCGTATTCTGATTATGGATATACATAAACAAGAATTCCATCATCCAAATGCCAACACAATGACTGAAGTGTCGACATACTTGTTGCTTCCATCACATATTTCTTATGTGGATAAATTTTATCTTCCGGATAAAATTGTTGCTTTTTTGCAATGAGGTAGTTTTCGAACTGTTATTTATAAGAGAACTGGTCTTACGTAAAATTTTTCTCTGCTATGCGATCAGAAAGATTTAATTTTACATTTCTGGTATTCTTGTGAGCTCTGTATGTTAACAATAATTTATGTGTGAATATGATAGACCATCAGCTTAAAAGAATCTTTGAAGTTATACCACACACTCTTTATATCGTTGTCTGCCTAATCTTTTCTATAATAATTGCAGAAGAATTGTTAAATCCGAATAAACGTGACAGTATATTGCCTTTGGCGGGTATAAACCAGAGCGGCCAAAGGGAGTAGTGAAAAAATCTTACTGCTGTGTTACAACCCGTTTTGTAATAAAAACGAGAATTGTAATAATTATAACAATTCTCGTTTTTATTACAAAACGGGTTGTAAGGTATCAACCACTTTTGTAATAACGAGAATTGTAATAAAATCTCAAACTTAGTTATTTTTGCCAAAAAAAGTTTCTATCCATAAAATAACTGTTTCTTTAGACAGGAATTAGCACATCCTTACTGACCTGAATTGTCCTTGATCATTTTGAGACCGTCAAGTGTTGATTAAAACTCAAATTATATTTGAATGAACTTAAGTGTTAGATTTTATTACATTTTGAAAGTTTATTACAAAACGGGTTGTAACACTGCTGCAAAAAAGTGACACAGGCAGTCCACAAAAACAATACATGTTTTTAGTCATCTCAATGAACAATCTACAGCAGAATGAGTTTTACCATTGTGGCACAAGGTTCTTTCTCTTGAGTCGTTTCTTGTTCCTTGGTTTAAAAAATAAACCGCTTAGCACTGATATTATGTCTTGTGCAACTTACAGAAACAATGCAGAGGTTTTTCCACAAGCGTCTCGTTTCGCATGATTATTGCAAATAAAATCTTTCGACTATGCTGGTTACCGAAACTTCTTCGAAGCTGATTTTCCGGTTTTAGAACGAGGCACTTCCGGTTTATAGATCGGATGAAACAGTGCATCTATTAACAGAATGACCGGTACTAGGAAGTATGGGAAGTAAAACATCCCTAGTGTAAGACGTTCCTTCAAGTTCTGCGGCCCGGGAATTTCATCTTTTGAGAAGTCATGTAGAAATATGTGATGGAAGATACATAGCATGGCTGTCACCACATGCGTGGAATACACTATCATTGGAATGCGTATCCAGCTGTTCTTTGAAACACCTGAAGTTAATAATGCAGAAGAGTTAAGCAATACAGTGCTATGCAGTAAACATAATATTTTGTAAATAAGTACATCGCCGTTTTATTTTAATACAGTTCATAGAAAAAACTAGAACTGTGTCCATAGGACACGGATGCCCCCACTATGCATAAGTGCTCATAAACAAGAGCATGTATATCCTGTATGTAAGATTTTTTCTGTACATATACCTAAAATGATCTACAGGTAACCTTATGTACATGTTAAATTAAATTACAAATGTAAAATTTATATGTTCAATTATTTATATGGTATATAGTGAAAAAATCAACAAAGGGCCATAATTCTGTTAAATTTGGTCACAGCAAAAATTCCTTCCTTTACTACCATCTACACATTCAAGTTGTTCATCCCTGGAAGTTTAAGCAAAATCTGCCATCCGGTTTAAGAGAAGTTGCGTTCACAAAATTTCTACATAGTATATAGTGAAAAAATCAACAAAGGGCCATAATTCTGTTAAATTTGGTCGCAGCGAAAATTCCTTCCTTTACTACCATCCACACATTAAGGTTGTTCATCCCTAGAAGTTTAAGCAAAATCTGCCATCCGGTTTAAGAGGAGTTGCGTTCACAAGATTTCGGGACGTACGGACAGACGTACGGACGGACGGACGGACAAGTGCAACGCTATATGCTCCCCACTTTGTGGGGGCATAAAAAATGCGGTAACTAATCTCTTATAATCCGTTAAAGATCATGGATTAGGACGTGATGACCGGACACTAAAATAAAGAACGCATTTACAGTAGTGACTACCTGTCTTCAGTTCCAGCTTAATTCAAACAACTACTGGATATCAAAGCCTAAGATATATTATGAAATGCATTGAACCTAAAGAACCGAAAGGATAACTTTTAATAATGAAGAGAAATTAAGCATCAAAGATCTTTCAGTACCGTTTTTATTTGAGAGTAACGATTTGGACTTGTTGTGTTATGTGTTGTGTCGTGTTGTGTCGTGTCGTGTTGTGCATATTTTCTTAACATTATCTTGTTTAGATCTAAGTAAATGATTCTGCTGGAAATTTTTTCCATATTTTTATATTCGGTTTTACATCTTTTTCTTATATAACTATATATCATCAAATTATATTTTCATAAAATTCAACCATTCAGTCTTGTTATATGTTATTATTTAACCTTGTGGACTTATCTTTGATTTTCCAAATAGAGAAGTAGAAAAGTGGAAACGGAAAATATTGTCTTTCTCATTTATAATTACAAAATAAACCAAAAGGACGATAAAACATCGAAACAACCGAAATTCACAACCTTACAACAGATCTAAAAAGGAGTCTCATTAGATATGATTTTCCTAAGGTTATTTTGTTCGAAATCAAGAAATCTCTGCAAGTGAAATAAGCAATTCCTCCTTGAAATATTGCTCCTTGAAAATGTGTGTATGACGTCAACGCGTTCTTTGAATGACTTCCGGTTGTATAGTTTTGAGTGAATATGAATACTCTAAAATATTCTGAATATGTTATAGGTCGTTGGTCAAGTACTTATCAGATTATCATTCTTACCTTTCAAATAAGCATAAACTGCAGCAAATGAAAACGGAAAAAGAAGAAAGATTTCGCAGACGATAAATGACTGGTACCAAGCCGGGGTTCCTTTCATCATCGAGTCGCCATACTCGCTCGTGTACCAGTCAACCACCTCTCGCAACTGAAATTGAATAGCACCGAGTTTATTTTTCAGAGCAGACAGAAAAGAAATTGTGGAGTTTTCATATTTATCATTCGTAATTGCGAGATGTACGTTACTCTACGAATTCATGATCACATCCTAATGAGGGATTTTGTTAATAAAATCCATAAAGCATTTAAACAAATCAAACATATACGAGAGTTCAAATTTCAGTATGTAAGTAAACAACTGCTGTTAATTTTTGGGTTAACTGAACCTGTAATATCTCATTTGATAAAATCCTCTTTTTTCCAGATGAAAATAAAACCAGTCTGCTTCCGAATGAGCTGGTTGATTCAGTCATAGTTTCTAATTAATAATCATACCTTGGCCTTTTTAAAATGTATATTTAGAAGTATTGTTATATGTAGATGAGACCAATTTACAATATAAAGACTAAGAACGTAAAGTCTGGCTACAAAAAGGTTATAAAATAGAACCTTCCATCTCATTTAACATTACGATCGAAAAGTCACTGGTCTCTACCAACAGTGTAGAAACATATATCTCTAAATGCAAATCCTCATTCATTCTAAATGAAAATCTGTAAATAATCAACCTTAATTTAAAAGCAGAATTCATTGTTTTGAAATTCGATGAGCTTAAACATAGGCCTACGGGTGGTAAAAGTTCAACCAATTTGTAAAATTCTCACCTGTTTCGGAAAAATCCAACTCGGCAGGATTGCCTGAGAATCGAAAAACAATGCAATTGGAATGTGACTTCCAAAATAGAGTATATAAACCCAATCTATGAATCGCTCCATTTCGAAAGTAGATCACTTCACGGTCACTGAATTAGGTCAACGTTCGATAGTTAACGAGTTCGCTTTACACGAGTGTGGTTGACGTTTGATTGTGTCGGTTTATCTATCTACCCATTACTTCTTTTACGTTTCACTTTTGAATATTTCTTTGTTTTGTCCCTTCATTTTTTTTTGTGGTACAAGGAAATTCCTTTAAACGAGTTTGTTCTAAATTTAGGATAAAAAACTTAAGAATACTTGACAATTGACAATAGCTGAGCCCGTAGCTGAGTGTTCACAAGTCAGCGATCTAAATTACAGCTGTACATCAGTGTTAACAAGTCTACGATATTAATCATAGCTAAGTGTTCACAAGTCAGCTAGCTACCTTGATCACAGCTAGGTGTTCGCAACTCAGCAACCTTAATCAGTTAAGTGTTTACAAGTCAGAGATCTTAATCACTGCTTAGTGTACACATTTTACCGTCCTTAATCACTAGACCATGAAGACGGGTTCTAGTAATTCAAACTCAAAAACCTTGAACAACTGCAACAAGGATGAAATTTAACTTTTTTTTAGTCATAATTACCAGGGTACGAGAGCGAGAGTAATACTTTTCAGCCACATCTTCCTTATCAAAAGCTTTCTCACAAGACCAAGACACGAAAAGAAGATAATTTTGACATAATTATATCGAATTTATTCTGTCAAAATTATATCTAAAATAATTCATGTAGCACTTTGCAATGCTTATACACTGACATTCTTAGCTATAATAAATCCATTCACATACTTACCTTGTATACACATATAACACAATTAAATAGATTTCATATAATCGCGATAAAAAGTCGGCTTATAACATACAGCAAGAAATTGCCGACGATAAAACTAATATTTTTGTATATGAGAAACCATTATATTCTTCCGTCCCATAAAAACCAAACGATACGACATAATAGAAAATCTCAATCAAACTGTCATAAAATAAAATCATTTAAAACGTTTTACTCAGATTATGTCTTGATCTAGCTATCGACTCACCTATGCTAACAATCATGTTGGGAAAATGGACAAATATTGCAGACGACATTTCGAACTTTGGCGGGAAAGTTTGATACACAATAAAACTGTATAAGAATATGTTGTCAGTGAACTTTTTTGCTCTTTGCGTTGGTACTTTTGAGAGGACTTCTCGAATATTCATCTCTATATACAGAACTAAACAGGGAATCTATCAGTAACATTATTGGCACAATGAAATAGGGGAAATATAAAAGTCCTAGTGTTAAACGTCCTTTCATGTCTTTGGGTCCTGGGAACTCGTCTCTAGAAAAGTCATGCAGGAATAGATGGTGGTAGATGCACGTGAGTATCGTCGTCACGTGACTTGAGTAAACAATCATTGGTATACGAATCCACCGGTTCTTCGAAACCCCTAAAAGATACATTTTTCGATTAAAACATTAATTAAACATTTTCAAGTGACTAATAATGAAATATACAACCATTTGTAAAAAGTTCATGCAGTAGGTGTTAATTCTTTAGTAAATATATTAAATGATGCAGACATGTCTGTGTACTGTTGTAAAATGTATATTTGTACATATGGGTATCGCTGCCACCAAAATTCTAACAATTCCCGGGAGAGGAGGTTGGTTGTGATTTTTGCAATAGCATGGCCATCAATGTTGTGTCACCAATATTTATAGTGTCAGTTTATTACAATTCACATATGGAAAGTTCAACTTGCCAAAATGAGCCACAAAGCAGTTTGTCCATTTTACTAATTTAATTCTATGCTAGGTATATATATATATATATATATATATATATATATATATATATATATATATATATATATATATATATATATATATAATTACGGTAATAAATCCAAAGATGTATTTCTCTCACACATAGCTCAAAGTTGACTACACTCTAAGTAAAATCCATCTCTATGGTAATATTTCTATGAAATATTAGTAAAAAGACCTGTTACAAGGAAAAGTCTGATAAAAAGCCCTGAATGCCTGTTTGCTTCAGTATATATACCCTTCCCTCCAAATAAGGGGTGTAGCATCATTAGTCTGTCATCTCCTTCCCAATAAGGAGTGTAGCATAATATATCAAATGTTAGCCTACAGAGAATGCTACAATGCTACAAGTGTAGCCTACTAGTCATGATTTATGGTGCTACATGCTACTCCTTTGTTCTTCTAGCAGATTCACTGCAGAGGTTAACCAAAGGTCCCTAAATGTTTCCACTATAAGAATTTCTACTATTAATACTAAGAATGGTTATACAAAGTTATCTTACAGGTACTTACTACCCTAAAAATACAACAGTACAGACTGAATGCGGTTCTTCGTAGTAAATATGGTAATATTTTTCCGCTGTTAAGTTCCATTGTCTGTTGTGAGCACTAAGATTTGACTTTTATCAGCACATGCGGCTATATTCTAGGTTACCTGAAGAGTTATTTGAGCATTTTATACTCATGTAAATGTAGATCTACCCGTTGAGGAAGCACTTTCTTGGACTATAGATAAAAAGGTATAATAATATTAACTCACTAATGTTAGTTCACGCATATTACCTTTCCAGTAGGCATAGAATGCAACGAAGAAGAAAGGGAACTGAAACAGTATTTCACAGACTATAAATGACAGGAACCAGGCCTCTCTTCCTCGCATCATTGAATCTCCAAACGCATCTATGTACCAGTCTACCAGATCCACGGCCTATAAATACATGTAGTGAATTGAAACAAGAAATATCTTTAAAAAGATGATCGGCGTAGATACAGTACAAAATGAATGCCCCATAAGTGCTTCATAGTTTTCGGGCATCGGCAAATATTGAACGCGCACAGAAATCGAATGCCCTATTTCTATAACAGTTTAGTTTAAACATAATTTATTCCCATAATGTACATATTAATATAACAGACAAATTACAAACACACTAGCACATGGAAAAGAGATGGTAGGATCACCATGTAAAAGAATTTAGCTCAAAATTTTATAGCTTAACAAAAAGAGTTTTACGAGTGTTTGTTAAGCTATAAAATTCTTTAAGTAATAAAACTTTCTAATAATCTTTTTAAACTTTTATTGCTACAATCTTCTTCCAATAATAATTCGCACACGAACTTACACTTAAACATGACGTTTGCCATGGTAATGTAATGACGAAGTTTTTATATCTTCATAACCGGCAGAAATTAGAATAACGCTTCCCAGCTCCCTAACAGTGAAAAATAGAAAACTAATTAAACTAACCGTTTTGGGATATATCCATCGAGGTAGAACAGCTTGGGAGTCGATGAACATTGCAATAGGAATATGACTGCCGAAATATAACAAATAAATGAAATCAATGAATCGTTCCATTTTAAACTTCTGTCTAAAATTTAGGTAGATCTACATGTATATTTTTTCCGGTGCGGCTGTATTTTTCTTTTCGATCGAATGATCCCTAAAGCGATGCATCTAATCAAAACTGTATCATATCATTTGAGGATGATAATTTAATTTGTTTCTTTGATTACAACGGACCTGTCAAAACTATCGTCCTACAGTTATTCTACTACAACATTTAAACTGTTCTTAGACAGATAGCATATTAAAGTTTGAAAAGAAACCTCAAAATTGAATGAAAAATTATTGAAAGGTCTGTAACAGCCTATTTTAACATCGAAAATGTCTACTGTCCGACGAAAGTTTATTCTATGGTTGTAATTCAGTAACCTCGGCAAGGAAAGAAAAGAACACGTCTTCGTTTTGTACAAGTCTGCGAAAACCGGAGTTGTTGTTAGACACAAAATGATTATTCCTATTGACATAATCATGTACCGAAAAAAATCACATCGTGAATTATATAGAGAGCTATCATCTCATTACTTGTTTTGAGTTTTTTTCTAGACATGTCGTCGAAAAACTAGAAATGTATTATTTTATTGAATAGTCAAAGCAAATACAATACAAATACAAATAAATCATGTAATTAACTTAAATGTTAAGCAAGAAAATAAATTAGTTATGTTATATTCAGTTTGTTTTATAAAAATAAATGATTTGCTATAAATTTCTTCTAACGGGAACAAGTTTGTTAGACGAATGTAGACTACCTCGGCATATTGAATTGATGATATTTTTTCACCATAACGCATTTTCAATATACATGTATATCGTCATTTAGTATGAAATACAGAACGTAACTGGAAGTAAAGTTAGTTTCTTTTAAACTGGTCATGTGCTGCAAACGATTTTCATACTATGTATTTTCGTTTTGCAAACTCGACCGACTACATTTCCCGTTTAACCGGGTTTGCGAACGACCGTTCATCCGCGGACGACAGCAGGCAGTTTCTTGCTTATCAGACAGGATTTTGCTACTGCTCTACTGCTTTGACGAAAGGAAGTTTCCTTTATTGGTAACGGACCTCTTTGATGCAGGCTCTACACTAGGGATCCGAAACCTTCTACAAATTTTTATCCATTCCACTAAATTTCGTAATTGCTTTAGGCCTGTGCCTGAAGATCAGAAAAATATACATAACAGTTATTGTTGACATAACATAACCTCTGTCGAAGATGACAATAAATAAAAAAAGTGTAAGTCAAAGACTACGTCTTTTCTATTTTTCAACCCAGAGGTTTCCTTGAAATCTTGAATTATTCATTCACCTTCCTTTAAAAAAATCGAAATAATAAAGTAAAATAAATAGTTGGGGAAAATTGTTTTACTTCACCCCTACTCCCCCTCCCTGATTTTTAATTTAATTCACCAACCAAGACTCATGTTAATTGCAAGGTGCACATGTTTTACCTGATGCTACTGCTATCTCCTGCTACTGCCATATTCACGTTTAACCCACTGCTACTGCTATCTACCGCTATTGCCATATTCACGTTTTACCTACTGCTACTTCTATCTACTGCTACTGCCATATTCACGTTTTACCTACTGCCACTGCTATCTACTGCTACTGCCATATTCACGTTTTACCTACAGCTACTGCTATCTGCTGCTACTGCCAGCTTCACGTTTTACCTACTGCTACTGCCAACTACTGCTACTGACATATTCACGTTTTACCTAGTGATACTGCTATCTACTGCTACTGCCAAGTTCACGCTTTACCTGCAGCTACTGCCGACTACTGCTACTGCCAAATTCACGTTTCACCTACTATAACTGCTATCTACTGCTCCTGCCACATTCATGTTTTACCTTCTGACATTGCTATCTACTGATACTGCCAGCTTCACTATTTTCCTACTGATACTGCTATCTACTGCTACTGCCATATTCACGTTTTACCTACTGATACTGCCATCTACTGCTCCTGCCATGTTTACGTTTAACCGACTGTTACTGCTATCTACTGCTTCTGCCTATTCACGTTTAACCTACCGATACTGCCATCTTCTGCTACTGCCAGCTTCACCTTTTACCTATTGAAACTGCTATCCACTGCTACTGCCATATTCACGTTTTACATAGTGATACTGCTATCTACTGCCATATTCACGTTTACCTACTGATACTGCTGTCTACTGCTACTGCCAGCTTTACGTTTTACCTACTGCAACTGTTATCTACTGCTCCTGCCATATTCACGTTTTATCTACTGATACTGCTGTCTACTGCTACTGCCAGCTTTACGTTTTACCTACTGCAACTGTTATCTACTGCTCCTGCCATATTCTCGTTCTTCCTACTGATACTGCTATCTACTGCTACTGCCAGCTTCACGTTTTACCTACAGCAACTGTTATCTACTGCTACTGCCGGCTTCACGTTATACCTACTGCTATTGCTATTTACTGCTACTGCCATATTCACGTTTTACCTACTGCTATCTACTGCTACTGTCATATTCACGTTTTACCTACTGCTACTTCTATCTACTGCTACTGCCATATTCACGTTTTACCTACTGCTACTGAAAACTACTTCTCCTGCCAAATTCACGTTTTACCTGCAGCTACTGCCAACTACTTCTACTGCCAAATTCACGTTTTACCTACTGCTACTGCCAACTACTGCTTCTGTCAAATTCATGTTTTACCTACTGCTACTGCCAACTACTGCTACTGTCATATTCACGTTTTACCTACAGCTACTGCCATATTTACGTTTAACCTACTGCTACTGTCAACTACTGCTACTGCCATATTCACGTGTTACTTACTGATACTACCAAATTCACTTTTTACCAGCGGCCACTGCCAATTACTGCTACAGCCAAATTCACGTTTATCTACTGCTACTGTCTGCCTATAAGAATCTTACACTGGTTGCTTGTGCAGATAGAAATATCCGGCTCGTGGGTAACTGTTTAAGGCGGTAACAATGCTCTGCCGAGTAACCGCTAAACAGTTACTCGAGAGCCGGATATTCCCGTCTCGGTACCGGCAACCAGTGTAAGAATTTTTTTCTTGCATATCAAACATACATTACTATTTGGAAGAAAATAAAGAAAACTAATATTTTTATCTCTATTTTACAGTAGCGTATACAATTTCATTCATAACGGAGTGACGCCATTTAAAGCACGCGACTCATCGGGGGTGTAAGACGGGTTTTTCTAGTACCGGTAAACGGTAGAAAATCCTGTCTGATATGCAAGAAAACTACCGCTACTGCATAATTAACACACGTTTTATCTACTGCCAGCTACCGCTACTACATAATTAACGTACGTTTAACCTAATGCTACTGCGTGCTTCTGCCAAATTCATGTTTTACCTGTAGCTAGCTCCTGGTAATGCCAATTTTCGGTTTACCTATTGTTACTGCCAGTTACTGCCAAATTCACGTTTTACCTACAGCCAGCTACAGCTTCTGCCAACCTCACGTTTTACCTACAGCCAGCTACAGCTTCTGCCAACCTCACGTTTTACCTACAGCCAACTACTGCTACTGCCTACTGTTACTGCCAAATTCACGTTTTACCTACAGCAAGCTCCTGCTACTGCCAAATTCTCGTTTTACCTACTGTCACTTCCAGCTACTGCTACTGCCAAATTCATGTTTTACCTACAATCAAGTACTGTTACTGCCAACTGCACGTTTTACCTATAGCTAGCTCCTGTTACTGCCAAATTCTGGGTTTACCTATTGCTACTGCCAGCTTCTGCTACTGCCAAATTCACATTTTATCTGCTGCCATCTACTGCTACGACAGACATCACGGTTTAACATCTGCCAACTAGTGCTACTGACCAATTCAAGTTTTTTCCTACTGCCAGCTTCTGCTACTGCCAAATTTACATTTTACCTGCTGCCAGCTACTGCTACGACAGACCTCACGGTTTATCATCTGCCAACTAGTGCTACTGCCCAATTCAAGTTTTTTCCTACTGCCAGCTATTGCTACTGCTAATTTCACGTTTTACCCACTGCTACTGCGACCTACTGCTACTGCCAATTTCACATTTAATTTATTTTCTACTGCTCACTGCTACTGCTTTCTGCTACTACCAGCTTCCTACTAGTAAATAAAGAGATACTTCACTTCATGTATTTTATCGGAAGTTTAAAGGACATTGATAAGAAAATAATATTTTCAAAAGCTTAGGTCCATATCAACAAAGCAAGATGAATATGTTTGAGGACTGAAACTTATATGACACGTTTCTTGCAGATGTCAACTGACCGGGAGAAATAGGAAATGTGTGTATCAAAGGTTGTATTTATCCAGAGCAGCAATTTCTAATGTCTGAAAGAAAGAAAGTACGAAGGTGTAGATTAAAAACAGGCCTAGGTAAAAGTGCTTGTTTTATTCTCGTGTCACCTCAACTGAAAGGGTTAGCCTTACGGACTTATAGGACACCTCTTCTAATAATACGTTTATTTACCGATTTCTTATAAACTAATTGCCAAACTGAAAGTCAAATCTGTAACAAGCCTTTCTTCGTCGGAAACCCACGTTTGACCCATTCAACTTCACCCTATTCATTGGAATGTGTACCGTTGGTACCCATGCGACCATGCCAGTTTTTCAGCAGCTGACAGTTCATCGACAGGCCTCGCCAGTTGTCGTAGTATAATAACAATTTTCTTCAAGCGCTTATCGGATATGACACAATTAAGATTTAAAGTTGAATTTCCTTATCTGTATGACACTTAAATATGGAATAGAAATCATGGACCTTTTGAAAACATGTGCCATTCTGTTACCGTTTTGTTTTATTTATACACGAGGTTTGTGGATTTTCTTTTTTATATTGAGTCGTTTTTCTAGCCAGATGTGTCATTTAAGAGTACTTGACAAATTATCAATTCTACCAGTTCGTTGATATATAATTAATACCTTTATTGTTTTTTAAACATTTTCATAGGTATGTTCTTTGACAATGCACTTCCTTTTATACAGCCTCCACTTCCTGTCCTCAAATAACCCGCTATTGGATTCTTTTTCAAATCACAAGGATTATGTGCATTAAATGCCTAATGAGCAAAGAAAGGTAACAAAACAGACTTTTTTAGTTTGAACTTTTTATATATACCCTTTGATCGTTGTTATTCGTCTGTAAGAGTCTGACTTATTTAATATGTACTTTCCAGGCTGTCCGGGCGGATTTGATAAAACGTACAACGACACATTCTCCTCCTCATGCTATTTCTTTAGCCATGATATAGAAACATGGACAGGGGCATTGGTAGGCAATTCAGTTTCGAGAACAAGAACGTATTAAGCATTGTTGGAAATTAAGTATTGAGAACAAGCACAGTTTAGGCATTGGTATGCAAATGGTTTTCGAGAACAAGTACAGTTCACGCATTGGTAGACAATTAAGTTTCAAGAACATGCACAAATTAGGCATTGATAGATAATCATTTTGTTATTTGTTGTAAAACAGAAAAGCAAATGCATGAATACTTATCATCAACCATATTATCATCATCAGCAGCAGCATCGTAATTATCACTAAAAGCTTTGCATCATCGTCATCATCAGCAGCATCAGTGTATCATTGTTTTATTGCTGTTGTTACTGTTGTGATTGTAGCTGGTGATATAAAAGAAAGAAGGAAATAAAAAAAAGTTAAAGAATTTATTAAAACAAATAAAACAAACATTTTTTTTGTATGAAGACCTGTATTGGAAACTTTTCGTATTATAGATAATGCGTCACGTCTGCTACATATGTGTTTAGGACAGCAACAGTGCACTGTACTTACTTGAGATTTATAAATGTAAAAAGTCATTTATAAGAATATAAGATTTTAGAGGGGGCAATTTTGTATGAAAAACACTGTATGTTTTCAGTACCTGTTTCTCTTGTCTTTCTTTTTTTCTTGAAAAAGGTACAGAAGTTGAAGGCACAAGTACAGGTGATAATTTTATTTTTATCGAAGGTTACCTGCCAAGCACTTGGTGGATACTTGGTTGAAATTGATTCACAGAATGAATATCAGTTCTTGAAAGAAGCCAGTCGGGTATCTGAAGGTAAATCATGCACGTTTACAGGCGATTTTCAACATTTTTACCGGTATAACAGTGTAAAAATAAACGAGTTAAAACATGCAATATTTGTCTACATACTGGTTCATCTTTTGTTAATCATCTTTTTTTTTGTAAGATCAGTGTGTTTGTTTCTGGAATGGTATAACGCCAACTGACGGTTCGTTACGCAATTTCATTCGTACTTTGTTCTCTGAAATAATCCACTAATATACTAACTTAATCGAATTTCTTGTTAAAAAGTCCTTACAATATCTGCACTTTTTTCATATACATGCATACGGCCGACGGGGTCGACAGAATTGTGTATTTCTAAACGAGTATTTTTATTTCATACAGATAAAGAGTGACTTATTAAAATAACAGGATTTCTGTTGTATCGTTAAATTCACTCTCTTTCCCTTGAACTACATTAACTCCGATTTAATTAACTGGAGGAAATAACGACAAACAAACACTGTTTTTTGGTTTAAGCCGTTGGGTGCACAACGACCGACTGACCATATATTACACATATATGCAACATTCAAATAATACCATCATTTACGAACAACAAAGTGACAGAGTAACATCATAATTAGCAGCTTTCAATGTACAAGTAATACATTACATTAATCATAAAGTAATCAATAACTACAGCATCTAGACATTTTACATTGTCTAAAATCGGATACCAAAAGAAAATTAAAAAAAGTAAGGCGCGGTAGGTACAGTACCCAAGGCTGAATGAATTCACAGCTAGCTGTCCACGAAATGAACGTGAAGTTGGCACATAGATCGCAGCTCTACATCTAGCTCTGCGATCTTATATCATTGCAGAGCTGGGTCGATGCTCTACATCCAGCTCTGCAATTTTATATCATTGCAGAGCTGGGTCGCAGCTATACATCCAGCTCTGCGATCTTATATCATTGCAGAGCTGGGTCGCAGCTATACATCAAGCTCTGCAATCTTATATCATTGCACATCACGGTCGTAGATCTACATCTAGCTCTGCAATCTTATATCATTGCAGAGCTGGATGTAGAGCTGCTACCCAGCTCTGCAATGATATAAGATCGCAGAGCTGGATGTAGAGCTGCGAACCAGCTCTGCAATGATATAAGATTGCAGAGCTGGATGTAGAGCTGCGACCCAGCTCTGCAGTGATATAAGATTGCAGAGCTGGATGTAGAGCTGCGACCCAGCTCTGCATTGATATAAGACTGCAGAGCTGGATGTAGAGCTTCGATCTATGTGCCAACTTCACGTTCATGTCCACGAAAACTTCTTGCCTTAAAAAGCGACACCTATCGGAGTACACATTACAAAGGGAAACCAATTTTCGTCTATTTCAGACGACGAAAATTACATGAAACTTCATAAATTTTTATTCGACGGATTCAGCGAAATTGTGGCGAGCTTCTGGTGAGCTTGATAAAAAAAAATCCAGGACAAGTTTAATGAAAGTTCTTATGATACGAAAAGGAATGTTTAATTCTCTTCATCACATGATTAAAACAGCTATAAAAGGGGTTTATCAAAGCTAATTTTTTCAGCATGTATTTTTGTGTGTGCACGTGTGCGTTCGTGCGTGCCTGCGTGTGTGTTTGTGGTCAGGTGATGGTGTTTTTTTCTTTTTGTTTTTTTTTCCTTATTGTACAAACTTATTAAGAAATGCGTGATGATTATATTACTTTAGAAACTAAATTTGTCATGAGAAAACGTAGTTTTTTACATTAATTTTGTAATAAATGATAACCACAAAAAAATAAGCTCACGGGCAATTTTTACAGAACTTCTGTCATGTACAGGTACGAGCAGATGGACGGGGTTGAGTGATAAACGCCGCATGGACGTCTGGGAATGGGCCACAAGCCATGCCGTCTATGATAAACAAGTATTCAACATGTGGGCTATAGGAGAACCCGATCAGCACGCTGGTCAAAAAGATGAAAGTTGTGTATTGCTGGACAAATTCGAAGGCGATAATAAGGTGCACGATTTTGAGCTTGCGGACGTCATGTGTGACAGACGACAAAAATACATCTGTGAATACAAGTAAGTCACGTGATACATCAAAATAGAAGTTACACACGTTTTACAATGCATATTAAGCGATCTAGTGGTAACGCGCTGGACTGGTAATCTGGTGGCCTCTTGTTTGATTTAAAACAAAGCATTCATGTTTTATCTGCTGTAAACATGTCCCTTTCCTAACCACAAAAAGAAGGAAAAAAGACCAATGCTTTTATCCCTATTTCTACATTTTTGACAATATCTTATGTATTCAAAGCTCAGGTGCTTGATTTCATTCAAAATAATATTAATTTTTACTGAAGACGACAAAATGTCTTCGAAAGAGAATAGAATTAAAAGAGACGTACAAATGTATAATGATACCTTTTCATTGTCAATATTATACTTTAGCGGTTTCATGCAAATATGTGTTACAACTGACAATAATCCTAAACATTGATCTTGCTTTAATGTTTTAATTTGCTGGATGATTGGAAGAAAAGACAAATAAATAAGCTTTCTTGGTCGTAAAAATACTGAAAAACGTTATCTTGTGTTACAATACTATTCAAATTTTGAGAATCTTTTCCCAGTATGATGGAGTGGGTGTTTTTCTTTTCTTTTTCTTTTCTTTCTTTTTTCTTCGTTTTTTTTTGTCTGTTGGTTTTGTTTTGGGGGTGGGGGTGAGTTAAAAATAGGAAGCAAACATCATGACCTTTTCCTCAAGAAAAAAATGACAGAAACTGAAGATAAAATTTCCGTTGGATCAAGTTTCACTTGTTATTGTACTATTATTACGCTGTATCAACCTGTTGTATCACATTTGTTGTTTCAGCCCTCCAGAAATTCCCAGGCTGGTGATTGGAAAGTAAATGCTATACATGTGAGGAATACACTTTGTTTGATTATACCTGGAAGCTGGCACAATTTTTATGAAAGAATAAAAATGTAAAGGATAGTTTTGACTTTTGATTAATTGTGTATTGTTTTCGGTGAAGGTCGATGATTATGTTATTCATTTCATCATGGGTTTGTTAGCTGAACTGGTTGTCTGTCAATGGTACACTTCAGGCAGGAATAAACCTTTAGATATAAGATTTTATGGCCATTATAACCGTAGCGGAGCGTTATTCAGGAGCTGAGTTTAATAAGATTGAGTGAAAACCATGAAAAAAAAAAGAAATCATAATCCAAATTAGAAATTGAAGCGATTTTCAAGACTCTTTATGTCGATAAATTAGAGAACAGATCACATCTTTGCGATAAGAACCGATCAATGAGATCGATTCAATAAGAATGTCAATTTCTCACCGATTTATAAAAGTAATATTCTAATATGCAGATCTGGACCGATGCTAGTCTCCTTTGTTGATTTATGTGAACGTTTGACAACACCATTAACACTTTCTTTTAAAGGACGTAAGATTTATAATCACTATGATTTTTAATGCACATTTTCTTAGTGGGTCACAGACAGTAAATTTCTCCACTGTATCAATCTGACCAATGACGCTGCATGGTTTCAGACACCCACCCAAGTTCACTGTCACCAAGTACTCACTGTAAATAACGTTGCTTAACATATCAAACGTTCAAGACACTCTAACCATGTCACTAAAAAGGTAGCTAAATGGTGAGTCTGTTTGAAATACCTTATCTATCCAGTGTCTACAACACTTCTACCCTCTTTAACATTCCAACAAACTCCTATTGAACTCGTTTCCGCTCCAACAGTGCAACCGATCTTATTCCTCGCACTTTCAGTGCACACAGGCACTAACCAAGGTAAAAAGCCAGCAACCTTATTCAAGAATTACTTCCCTTAGAATGTAATACACCATTTACCGTTTAGTAATGATCAAATGACTCCCGATAGACTTCCTGAGGTTAGCTGTCGATTGATGCCAATTTTTTAAGTTAACATTGTTTTTGGTGAACAAACAAGGAGCTTATAAAAATAAAACAACATGACTAAGCTAGCTCAAACGCTTGCTTTGTCTTTTTAACCCAATTTTAGTTCACTCTCTACATTCTTAAATGTTCTTTAATATCTGAATATAACACAATGGTTATTCTTAAAGTAGTTGTTATCAGTTTAACTGACACCAAACCTTGTTGACACATTCTAAGGGATTGTTAAACTAATATTACTGTTCAGAATATTTGTTTGATTATTTCAGTTGTACAATTAGCTGAATTTCTTTGAGCTTATTTTGTAATTCTTTTAAGAAGCAAAAGTTTTGGCAGGGTTCCTTTGTAAGACAAGGTCTTCGTTTTACACATATTACATTATTATATAACCCTTCAATTTTTTTCTCCTATTCAGTCTTGTAAGTAGAACATTTGTCACTGAGATAAAAGTATCCCTTTGCTTTATGAAGATAAGATTAGAAGGTCTTATAGCTAACCATATGTGATCAGGAATATTAATTTCTACAATTTAGAATAGGACTATCTTTGAAATATAGGTCACGTAAAGGTACAATGTATATGTAAATGCATATTGGTATGTTATATTATATAATGCTTGACTTTACTTTTCTTAGAATGCACTGTTTCTAAAGTGTAAATGTAATTGAAATTTTATGAAACATTTAAATGGTTTAAATTAAGTAGACAGTAGCTTTAATCTTAATTTGGTTATTCTATTTTTCCAGAGGTGAAAGATGTTTAGAATACAGAACAAGCTCCTTTGCCATCTCAATGGCAGGTTTGGTAGAGATAGTAAAAAGATTGTTCATTGTTATGAAAGATATCTTCATGGAAATATTTTGAAGAAAACATCATGGAACAGAAAAATTGTTTTAAAAACTGGCATCTTTACAGGAGCTGTTTTGGTTGGAGGAATATTTGTTAAGGTAATATACTGTAAAATATAGTAAGATTTGTTTGATGAATATGTTTTAAATATCTTGGATGGATGGACGCATGTATCTTCACTGTGATGTCTTCTCAAGATTACACGTACCACATACTTACCAGATTCTGTGACAGGTACTTTGTGAAATTGTGGCCTTTTAACTTATATCTCCTGTATGTTTAACCAGGTTTAATTTTACAGATATTCATATAATTCAAGAAATAACAAGTATTTTTATTCATTATGACTAACATTTACAATAAAGTTATCATGTTTATTATAGCTTGATCAAGAGATTCCTATTTTTATTGAAATGTTGATTGCATTAAATAAAAAGAACAAACATTTTGATATTACATTTTCTTCAGTTACACAGTGCAACATCTGATAGTAATGAAGATAATTGGAAACTCTCAGAAGACAATACAGACAACAAACCATTTGGAATCTATGAAAGTGAGCTATCATTGTCTCAGGCTGTCAGACAGTGCAGGGATTTAATACAAAGGAAAAAGGTTAACAAGTCTTATTTGTAGCTCATATAAATTGTGTCCTATGTAATGTCTTCAGTAATGACACGTTGTTCTCTTAAAAGAGTACTTCTCCACTAGCTTTAGTACACACACATGCATGTGAAAATTTGTCATTGACAATATTGTATTAAAATCAATTTTATGAATATTTTGGGGGATTCCATGTTTAAGATGAAATCCAACATATCAAGAGGCATGGACACAAATTATCACTGGAAACTGTTCTGTTTTTTTTGTGTTGTACATGTAGATGGCACCCCAGATGTCTTCAGGCACATGAATCAAGACAGAAAGTGTAGCGTATATACTCGCATGTTGTATTGATGCCAATATTATTTTGCTTAAATAGATGGAAACAACTGTTGATTGTACATTTAAGGATGAAACTGGTAGTCCAGGGGTTGTGATAGCAGTGTCTGTTGATGGAAAGGATGTATGGACTGAAGGTATGTTTATTTACATACATATTATATACTACATGTATGATCTGAATGAAATATTAGTCAGTTATATCAAGTTATCATTTGGCCTTAGGCCTGAATTTAGAATCATGGGATTATTGATTTATTTTGTATTTTGCAGGTTTGGGATATTCTGATGTAGAAAATCGTATAAAGTGCACACCAGACACTATATTTCGTATTGCCAGTATAAGTAAATCGATCACTATGGCAGCGGTTGCTAAGCTATGGGAAAATGGTGACCTTGACCTTGATAAACCCATACAGTTCTATGTACCAGAGTTTCCAGAAAAGACTTGGAATGGAAAAAAGGTTGATTGTCTTGTCTACAATAACTTGTTTTGGTGTTCTCAGTACCTTATTTTCTCATTTGATTTTCCTGACATTTTATGTTATGCTACTATAATTGCAATGTATGCTTTATACTTTTTTGTACTGATATTTAGTTGCCACTGAATCTATGTAACTGCTGTCTCTTATTATAATCATAATCTTTACTCACATGTAATTGAGAGAATCCAACTGACTCTTATATGGTAAATTTGAATAGGCTTCTGTATGTTTTTTCTCCAAAATTAAACCTTTAATACAAAAATCACATTGAGCTTATAGTAAAAAGTTTAAGTCCAGCACTTGATATTGTTATGTTTAGACAAATGTACCGGTAAGCATGATACACATACATATGTAAGCAGCGTTATAGAAGGGGAAAGTGAATATTTTACAGGTTGAAATTACAACTCGACAGCTTTTGTCACATACAAGTGGAATCCGTCATTATAATAAAGATTATATGAAAAATCAGGTAACAGTTTGTTCAGAGTGATGTAGCTATGAAGTTTTTATACGAAGAAATAAATTCAGGGGATTATTCTTTTTAAATATGGGCTGATGAAAGCGAGAGATTAAGGGCCTCATGAATAACTGCAAGTGTCATAGAATATTACCTTGTCTATCTTTCAAAAATGTAACTACCTTTCCAAATAATGAGTATGCATGAATATATTCCAAACCTTCTTCCACATTTCTTTCATGAGCTTAAAACTGCAAAGATGTATTTGCATACAAAGATACATACCTATCACATGAAATTTATTGCAAGAGGTAAAATTTAAGATATACAGAAGTACCCATTAGAGAGGAATTCAACTGAAGTCCATGTAGATATTTATTTGGGATAAGTATATTATTTTATTATTGTGTTTAATAGAATTTGCAGCAAGACTAAATAAAATAAGGAAATGTATACATTTAATTTCAGTTAAATACAAAGGACAAAGACAGCAAAAAGAATACACCCTCAAGTTCTCCAGTTGATAATAAATCTGTACAAAACACAGAGAAAAGTAAAGTTACAGAAAAAAAAGATGAAATGAAGTTAGATGAATATTATATCAAAGAGAATTATGCCTCTGTCTTGGAGAGCCTCAGTCTTTTCAAAGATGACCCCCTTGTACATAGGCCAGGTATGTATTGAATGGTAGAAAATTAAATTGAAATTGAAAATGTGTTGAATTACTGTCAGTAACCTTCTTGGCAGGTTAAATGTTTTTAATCAAAGTTCTTAGAAAGGGTGTTTGAACAGTGACATGTTTGTCATTCAGTATGAGTAGATCTAGAGATCTAGAGATCATTTTAATTCAGTCAAATGAAGAACTACCAAAAGCATCAGCAGGCATTGTCCTCTACTTGGGAAACAAGTTTGGCCTTTTCATTGTACAGTTAGGCCTTTTCATTGTACAATTAGGCCTTTTCGTTGTATTGGCCTTGTCATTGTTCACTTTGGCCTTTTTATTAAACAGTTAGGCCTTTTCATTGTACAGTTAGGCCTTTTCATTGTACAATTAGGCCTTTTCATTGTACAGTTAGGCCTTTTCATTGTACAGCTAGGCTTTGTCATTGTGTTGGTATTTGAAGTGGTCATTGTTTCTCTTTGTGATTTTTATGAATATGTTTAAACAATGAAGTCTCTTTTTGTAGTTAACAAATAGAAGTTTTACATATTTAGTATAAATTGATTTCATTTACATATCATCTTTGGCATGTTATTGAACTTACGTATAGCATTTTGAATGATTGCTTCTTTTATAGTGATCAGTAATAGGGATATGGTCATCTTGTGGTCTTTGTGTCATTAAATTTTAACCCTGACCATTCAGGTTGGAGGCCTGCTAGCTTTTTTAGGTACAGCATTTTCCATGGTTATAATAGCTTACTTCAAATCACTTAACTTGAATGTTAAGGGTTTGAGACCTAAAACTACATGTATTAAAGTTTGGAGCTCTTTTTACAGAGGATAGAAATTTAGCACTTGTTCTTCTCAGAAATGTTGTTTAGGTAAAGTGACTGCCGAAAACATGTATGTTTCTAACTGTAAAAATAAGGAGTTAAACTTCAGTTAAAGACTTTCTTTTCCATCCATTTGAGGTCCTATAGCGTTTTCCTGTATGTCTTAAATGATCAAAGTTTTTATGTCTCAAACTAGGGTCCAAATTTCTGTACACTACTCATGGTTGGACATTGGTGAGTGCTGTGGCAGAGAAAGCTGCAAAGATACCCTTTGACAAATTTCTGAAACTTGTGTTGGATGAACTTGGCATGGAGAATACATACCTGGATGAGCATAAACCACTGATCTACAACAGAGGGAGGTAAGATAAGAATACTATCTACACAGCATGCAACTGAAAATGCTTAAATTGATGCAGTAAAGATAACAAACAGTATACCTGTAGTATTATTTGATGTTTATTGCAGGTGCAAGACGCTATCAATACTAAAATATTTTGATTTTTAGCTCACCTGAGCTTTAGGCTCATGGTGAGCTATTAGGATCACTCAATGTCCGGCTTCTGTCGTCCGTCAACACTTAGTTTGTTAACGCTGTAGCGGTCACATTTTTGCCTCAGTTGTCTTGAAACTTGGTCAGGATGTTTGACCCAATGATTTCTCAGACGAGTTCGAACATGGGTTATCTGGGTTGAAAAACTAGGTCACAGAGCCTAAATATAGAAAAACCTTGTTAACACTCTAGAGGCAGTCCAAATATCCTGGAAATTTGTCAGAAAGGTTGTATCAATGATTTCTAGCTGAAGTTCAAATATGGGTAATCTAGGGCCAAAAACTAGGTCACAGGGCCCAAATATTAAAAAACCTTGTTAACACTCTAGAGGTAACATTTTCAGCCCAAATAATTTGTAAATTTGTTAGAAAGTTTGCTTCTATGATTTCTAGCTCAAGTTCGAATATGGGTCAACTGGGTTCAAAAAGTAGGTCACAGAGCCCAAAAATAGAAAAATCTTATTAACACTCCAGAGGTTACATTTTCAGTCCAATTATCTTGGAAAATTTGTCAGAAAGGTTGCTTTAATAATTTTAAAATCAAGTTCGAATATGGGTCATTTGGGTTAAAAAACTAGATCACAGAGCCCAAATATGGAAAATTCTTGTCAACACTCTAGAGGTAACATATTCAGTCCAAATAACCTGGAAATTTGTCAGAAAGATTGTTTCAATGATTTCTACCTCAATTTTGAATATAGGTTATCTGGGGTCAAAAATTAGGTCACAGAGTCCAAAAGTAGAAAAAACTTGTTAATGCTCTAGAGGTTACATTTTCAGTCCAAATGTCCTTGAAATTTGTCAGAAAGGATGTTTTGATGATTTGTAGCTCAAGTTTGGATATGGGTAATCTGGGTTCAAAAACTAGCCCAAATTTGTAAAAACTTTGTTAACACTCCAGAGGTTACATTTTCAGTCCAAATATCCTGGAAATTTGTCAGACAGGTTGGTTTGATGATTTCTAGTTCAAGTTTGAGTTTGGGTCATCTTGGGTCAAAAATTAGGTCACAGAGCCCAAATATGGAAAAACCTTGTTAACACTCTAGAGGTAAGATTTTAATTCCAAATAACTTGGAAATTAGTCAGAAAGGTTGCTTCTTTGTTTTCTAGCTCAGGTTCGAATATGGGTCATCTGGGGTCAAAAACTAGGTCACAGAGCCTAAATATGGGAAAATCTTGTTAACACTCTAGAGGAAACATTTTCAGTCCAAATATGTCCTGGAAATTTGTCAGAAAAGTTGTTTTGATGATTTGTAGCTCAAGATTGGATATGGGTCATCTGGGGTCAAAAACTAGGTCACAGAGCCCAAATATCGAAAAACCATTTTAACATTCCAGAGGCTACTTTTTCAGTCCAAATATCCTGGAAATTTGTCAGAAAGATTGTTTCGATAATTTCTAGCTCAAGTCCGAATAGGGGTCATCTGGGGTCAGTTAACCATGTCCATAGCCACTTTTGTAAAAAGCAGTCATACTCAGGTGAGCGATACAGGGCCATCATGGCTCTTTTGTTTGGATTTGCCTTGTCCTGGCTAGATACTGGAGTAATTGTTTATAGTTTGCTTTCAAAAATCACTTTGAGCAAAGAAGGAGAAGTTTGTCATGTTTATCATACAAAAACGATGTGTTTGTGTTTTTTCAAGTTGGATTCAGATACGTATAAAATTATAAATGCATGATGTTATAAACACAACATATTGTACCATTTCTGTCTAAGAATATGATACTTCTCTTGTAGATACTATGTGAAAAACCAAAAAGGTCAACTAGAGAATGCCCCTTATGTTGATTTGTCATACAAGTGGGCAGGTGGAGGTCTTTTATCAAATGTTACAGATCTGACTAAGTTTGGCAATGCAATGCTGTACAGCTACCAGGCACGAGAGTACAATACATCAACACTGCCAGCTATCTCTCCAGTTGTAAAGAACAATAACAACACCTCTGGAAAAGCTGGGAATCTTTCAAAGCAAACAGATGATAATAGGCACTCAGCAGCTTCAGGCTACCTAAAGCCTGAAACAATGAAAATGATTTGGTCACCTGCAGCTCAACCAGAACCCAAATGGGATGGTGTAACAGGTGGTGAATATGGACTTGGTTGGAGTGTGTGGACAAATGAGAAGGTGTGTGAATTTGGCAGAGAGCGCAAATTTTTTGTGTCACATACCGGAGGTGCTATTGGAGCAAGCAGTGTCCTTCTAGTATATCCAAGAGAAAATACAAATTGGGAAAGCAAGGGAAGAATAAGATCTAAAGCAGAGTTGACCGAAAATAATGTAACGTTACCTTCATCAGAGTCTAGTCCATCAAAAGGTGTTGTTGTTGCAATAGTTGTGAACATGGTGTCTGTTGGATTAAATAAGACAGCGTATGATATTGCTAGAATATTCGAAAGGGTTGACCTATCAAAGTAATATTGCATAGTAGGATTTATCATCCAGAGCTTCAGCATTTTGGGTAAAAATTTGTTTTTGAGTAATCTCCCTTTGTATTTGATGATATAATTGCACATATTTGTATGTATTTAAATACAGCATGCATTTATATTGCTTATTTGATATTGTTTGTCTCTTTTCCATCAGGCGTAATGCTAAAATGGAAAATCTTTTAAAATTTGAACAAGATACTACTTGTTAAACATTCCTTTTACATTTTACATGATTGTAGTCACATAACTTTTTAGCATGTGTTGTGATTAGTTTCAGTAAAAGAATGTAAATGCTTTAGAAATTTGCATTGTTTATATATTTGATTCTTCCCCAAAACCTAATTGTAGATTCTTGTTATGGTAAATATAATCATTAGTTTCCCTTACACTTGAATGGAAATTGCATTCAAAGACCTTTGGATTCCTAGCTCCATGTTCAAGATGGTTGATGGTCATGTTTGAGTCTCTGCAATGACAATAAAGATGTAGGAATTTAATATCAGACAGGGTATATGATTAAATAAAATCATTTGTTTTTGCAGTTTGCTTATTGTTCTTCAATCTACTTCCTTTTCTGTGGTATTGGATATGTTTGATTGTGCCATCAGGTTTATTATATCAGTAGTAATCTACTGATATTTGAAGGGACAATATTTTGAAAGAGTGATTTTCACTGTTTTGTGCTTTTTTCTTTAGAAATACTGCTAGTGAAACAAGAGCCATGTTGACATTGCTATCCCCCAGCTGAATGTGTTTGCTTAGTTATCATTCAATGAGAATGAACAACCTATGAAGTTTCAAGTTGATATCTGAAACACTTCTCGAGTCTGAACAAAAATTAAGCATGAAAAATAAACAAAGAGCAATAACTAAAAAAATATGAAGGGTAGAGTTATCATTCTTGTGCTCTGCACTCCTACTAAATGAGATATATCCACCTATGAAGTTTAAAGTTGATATCTCAAACTCTTTTTCAGTTATGCTCTAGACAAAAATTTTGCATGAAAAATAAAGGGCAATAACTCAAAATTTATGAAGGACAGAGGTATCATTCTTCTGCAATGCATTCCTCCTCAATGAGATGTTTCCACATAGGAAGTAAGTTGGTAACTCAAATAGATTTCGAGTTACACTCCGGACAAAAATGTCAGACAGATGGATGGACTGACAGATGGAGACTGTTACAATATCCCCCGCCCACTTTTCAGCAGGGAAAAAACCGACTGGAACCAGGTTATGCACCCCAAAATGCTCTCATTCATTAGATTTTGTTCTTAGTACAGGTAAACTGAATGGAATTGAATTTAATAATGGGTACAGAAATGGACAGCACAACTTTTCAAGCAAAATTTATGAGTATTATTTAAATTAGTTCAAATAAAACTAGTTCATATAATTACACATTTGCATTGTTTTTACACATTTGCTTTCAACTCAAATTATTGCCTTTGTATGTAATGTATGTTAGAAAATTATCTACTCAAATCAGTCTGAAAAGTAACTCTACCTTAATAAACAGGCCCAAAGGCTATTATATAGGGTGTACGAGTTACTGTGTAGACAAAAACTAAACTATGTGTGAAAACTTACAAAGGGCAATAATTCAAATTCTGCAAAAGAGAGATACAGTTCTTGTGCACTGCACTTCTCCTCAAAGATATCTATCATATTATGAAGTTTCATGTTGATCCCTATTTACAGTCTTTGAGTTTTGTACTGGACAAAAAGTAAGGTATGAAAATTAACAAATGCAAAGTCAAACAATACACAATGCATTTCACAAGCAGATCTATTCACCCATAAAGTTTCAGTCTTTAAGTAATGCACCAGACAGAAATATGGTATGGAAATTAACATAGGACATTCACTAAAAATTGCACAATGGAGGTTACTGTTCTTAAGCACTGCAGTTCTCTTTCATAAGATCTATTCACCATTGAAGTTTTTTGTTAAAATGTCTCATTGTATTTGAGTTATGCTCTAGACAATAATTTAAGTATGAAAATTAACAAAGGGCAATTACTCCAAAAAATTAAGTGCAGAGTGACAGTTCTTGTGCACTGCACTTCTTTTTTCATAAGAAGAATGACAAAAAAAGAATAAACAGACAGGGGTCTACAAAGAAGAAATCTTCATGAGAATCAAAGAAAGCAAATGAAAAGGAAACTGAGAATGAATTGCAGTTGTGCTTTGCATATCACCTCCTTATGGTAAACATTTCTACCAAATAATTGCAATTTCCTTTGCTCAGTTCAAGAGATACAGAGCGGAAATGAAATTGCTAACAGACAGATGGATGATCAGGGGCATAATGTAATATGCCTTTTGGGGTGTATAGAAATACAGAAAACCCATGCTCAACAAGTGATATATATTTTTTATCAAGATTTTCAATGCTATTTTTATATAATTCTAACATCTCTGTACACTAGTAAGAAGTGTCCCTAGTATAAGCTATTGGACACATACTTCCTTTTCTCCTTCTGGTCCAATTCTGTATACTAAAATGGATTCGTTTTTTCTTCAGCACATGTTACCTTCAGGCTTGTCACCAGCGCAATTTCAATCATGTCTTTTTAAGAAAACAGAGGTCATTATTCCATTCAAAGCAGTCCTAATTCTCCATGCAGCCATTATTTTTCTGATCCATTTGAAATCCATATATAGTCATTATTTATTGAATCCATATTTAATCATTATTCTTCTGATTCCATATGTAGTCACAGTTCTTCAAAATCCTTATTTAGTCATTATTTATTGAGTCCATATGAAGTCTTGAATCCATGTGTATTAATCATAATTATTGAATCTATATGTAGTCATTATTCTTCTGAATTGATAAAGGTCACTGAATCCATATGCAGCCATTACACTTCTGAATACATATGTAGTCATTATCTTTGAATTCACATGTAGTCATTATTTACTGAATCCACATGTAGTCATTCTTCTGAATCTATATTTAGTCATCATTCATCTCCAGTGCCATTTTGAAAGCTTATTTTCCACTTAAGTATCATGTAATGCTAAGATCCTGTTATGTATAACTTTACTAAATGGTCAGTTTTTGCAGGAAACTTTGTAACTGGACACTTTTTGAATTCTTTTACATAGTCATAGATGCAGGGATAGCAGAAAACATACCTGAAAGCAAATAAGTCACAATGTACATATGTTTATACATACAGGAAAATATTTCTAGTATATGTGATTTATATGCAGAAGGTCTGTTATAGGGCTATTTTAGAAAAATAGCTGTTAACAATTATTTTAGTTAAAACATTTTATTTCAATATAACATAAACATATAATTTACAAAACTTATGTACAGATCGGGCAGGAATATGCAACATCTTATTTAAACTCTCTCCTAAAATGTAAATATTAAACTGACATTGTTCAACCACTGTGTAAAGTAGTGATGTCAGTTTAAACTGAAAATGGACAATTATGTTTTAGATATCTGATTATATAGAAAAATTCTCCACACATTGGGAATTTTTTGTTATACTAACCCAGAGACTGACAATGCTGTATCATTAGATCTAGTCCTATGACATATAGGACACACATTGAACTGAGAAGCTTCAGTTGTGTCATCTCTCTGAAACACATGAAAACTAAGTCATTTGCATGAAATCTCTAGAACTCTTTGAAAAATTGCAGACAACATCATGTCTATGGGGACCAGAACTCTATGATACATTAATCATAACCTACACTGTAATTTAAAACATTAATTGTAGACTAACCCCTGTTTTAACACATTAATCATACACTAACCTCTGTTTTAACACATTAATCATAGACTTACCTCTGATTTAACATATTGATCATAGACTAACCTCTGATTTAACACATTAATCATAGACTAACCTCTGATTTAACACATAAATTATAGACTAACCTCTGATTTAACACAATCATTAATCATAGACTTAACCTCTGATTTAACGCATTAATTATAGACTAACCTCTGATTTAACACAATCATTAATCATAGACTAACCTCTGATTTAACACATTAATCATAGACTAACATGTGATTCAACATTAACTGTAGACTAGCCACTGTTTTAATACACTGATTAGACAGGCTCTCTAGTGGTATATTTGAAAAAACTAGGAGAAAACTAGGAAAACAAAATACAGAAACCTAGAAAAAATCTAGGAATGTTGAGACACTGAGTTATTCACAGGAATTATCTTCCCTTTGATGTTTTTTTTTTTTCTATTTAATTACTATGTATGAAAGCAATAGGTCTGTTTATTTGACTGCAATTTGCTACAGTAGGTATACTGTACTTGTCAGCATCAGTGAAGCATAGTCCAACCTTGATAAATTATCATCTGAGAAGGCTGGACCATGCACCAGTGATGCCAGACAACACTGTCAGCAACATAGACTGTCAGCCAATCATCCTCAGATTGTTTTCTGCAAGAAAGTCTCAAAAACAATTCTAGAAACAATACACACCTTTACTTTAAAATACTTCCTTAAAGAAAAAAACAGGGATACTAGGAGCACTTTAGAAAAATTAGGAAAAAACTAGAAATGCTGGAGAGTCTTTACAGACAACCTCTGATTAAACAGTCATTTATGAAAAAATATCATCAGAGATCAGTGCCACATGAAACCATTAAAATTTCACTGTTTGGGAACTTTTCCTCAATGAAAGTGAGATAAACAAAAAGGCTGCAAATTCAATTACAAAACTTTTATCTTTCCCAAACAAACTTGGGTAAAATGAGCTGAAGATACTCCATGAATATGTTGACAGAATCTTATTCAAACATTTAAAACCTTCCTGGTCAGTTCATGATGAAACAAGTTCTCTGTAAAACAATCAAGCCTTACCTGTGGTGGATCAGGAACAGGCAAAGATGTCAATGATCTATGAGATGTGTCACTGGAATACCACCAATCCAGGAACTGTATGAAGAAGAGACCCACTGAGAATCCAGTAGATATAGAAACTGCTGTGAAGTTCAACAATTTCTTCATTACAAATAACAGCTTCCCTTGCAAACTGAAAGTAGAAAGAAGTATGGAAGGAAAAACCCCCAAAAATTCAAAATTCAGGTGGAGCTGGAATAAAGAATGAAACTGTGTGACATGTCTACTCCAGTGCATTAATACATATAATATTGTTGCTGTTGTATGCCTGTAAATTTTCCAAATAAATCTCTTACTTATATCAGTATATGTATTGCTATGAAGCTGTTGTAGGCTTAATAAAGTGAGATAATTCTGACTTCTTCATAACAAAATGAAAACTATCAATCCAGTACAATGTATTCTGATAGATTGTAAAATCATTGCTTTTTAGGCATTTAATTAGATAAACATTCTGAGTACTACAGGATCTGACAAAAGGAAAACGTAATACCAGTCAAGAAAAGTGTACCTAAAGCTACTCGTTAATGTCTATAGAAACCATTTCTGGCAAGATACAGCCAAACCACTTACTTCAACTGCTGCCATGGTAATGACCTTGACACTTGACTGTCTCCACCAGGCTCAAGGTCATTTATTAAGGTCACTCCAGTGAGATGTAGAAACGGTGAATGCCAGTCACATTTACCAAACATGTATGCAGTTTGATAGGAAAGTATAGCACCTTCCCACACTGTGTGAACATACGGATAAACTGCAACAAAGGCTCGACCCATCTTGGACATCTCCTGTGCAGGAAAACAAAAAATACCATCTTTTTCCATGCATACTCTTCTATTGCTTTAAAACAGGCTAGTCCATTATTCAATATCCATTTTATCATTTATAGGGTTATTAAGTGAAAACTACCTGTAACTGACTGAACAGCGGGCAGTGCAGACCATTATCAGATTACATATATACACATGTCCTGGATGTCTGATCTGCTTGCAAAGGCAAAACCTATTAACACCAGCAGAGTGAAGGTATCATGATTATAGCAAACAATATGACAATCATTATATTAAAAGATGATAGTAAAAGTTGAATTTCACTATTAAGCCAGCCTTCAGTACCTCCTACTGTTTTGCGGTCCAATATAATGCTTAGGGCTACTGAAGGTAAAATGAAAACAGCCTATGCACAATAGTTAGTAATAGATCTTACTTAATCACTACTATGTAAATTCTTCAAGTTACCTACCTGATTTCCTGTGTATGTATTATATAGGTGTCTCAGATTTTCGAAGGTTTCATCAAGTTTCTGTTTGATATATGGAAGTATTACCTGTGAGTACAAATTTCAAACAATATAAGAAACAGTTTTGAGTATCTTAATCAGTAGTCAGTACAGTCAAAACTCAACTATTGATGTTGTAATGAACCTATTTCTTTTATCACTGTAATGTATTATTCATTTTTATACCCCCACACACAAAGTGGCTATATTGGATTCATCTTGATGTCCCTCTGTCCGTCCCTTTTCTTGTCTGGACCATCACTTCTCCATGCATAGTGGATTTTGAAATACGTTGGTATAATTTTTCACCTTGAAGAGATGGTGTGTTGCATATAAGATCCAAGTCCATAGCTAAGAAGTCAAGGTCACAGTCACTGATCAAAAGTAAAAAATGTTGATTTCAGACCTTGTCCTGGCCAAAACTTCTCTTTGGAAGGATTTTGAAATACTTTGGCAAATTTGTCCATCTCGATGAGATGGGGTGTTGCATGTAAGACCCAGGTCCAAAGCTCAAAGGTAAAGGTCACAGTGACCTGTCAAAGGAAAAGAAAGTTGACAGAAGATAGACCTTATGTGGGCCATAACTTCTCCATGCACAGAAGGCTTCTTAAATACCTTGGCATGTTAATCTTAGTGCACATTGATGTGATGGTGTGTCACATGAAAATGATGATTATAGACCTTTTCTGGTCATAACTTCTCCATTCAAAGAAGGATTTTAAAATACCTGGCATGTTCGTTCACCTTGATGAGATGGTGTGTGGCATGTAAGACCAAGGTCCATAGCTCAAATGCCACTTCCACTGTTGAAAGTAAACACTTTTGATGATAGACTTTCTCTGGGGCCATAACTTCTTCATGCATGGAAGAATTTTCCAATTCCTGGGCAAATTTGTTCATCTAGATGAGATGGTGTGTCACTTGTTAGACCCAAGTCCAAATAAGACCATAGCTAAAAGGTCAAGGTCACAGTTAAAAAATGTTGATAATTTACCAGGCCAGGCTACAGTTTATCCATACATGGAAGGATTTTGAAAAACCTTGGCATATTTGATGATCTAGATGAGACAGTGTGTTTGGTTCAAGGCCAAGGTCCCTTGCTCAAAAGTCAAGGTCACAGTGACTGGTCTAAGGTTAAAAATGTTGATTATAGACATTGTCTGGGCCATGATTTTCCATGCATGAAAGGATTTTAATCTCTATCCAAATATATGTCACCTTCCTGGATATTTGCATTCTTGGTATTTTATGACTTCCTGTAACTTCATACCAACAAATAAAATAGCATCGTAAGCATGTTTGTTGACTCCTTTGCTATGCAATAATTTTATTATGTCCCCTTGTACTTACAAAGCTTTCAGTCAGGAGACCAAGTTGAGTTTGGGTGTATTCATCCTTCCTGTGACATGCTCTAGTTCTTGTCTAAAATGAAGAACTGAAGGGACCAAAAACTGTTTTCATATGACTGCCCTGTAACTCTGCCATTTTTTCATGTGACTTTGATATTGTATGTTATTATAAGTTGCCGTAAGTGTCTAATGGAGACAATGTGTTGCAGAAAGACCAAGGTTTCTAAGTTCAAGGTCAAGGTCATATATAACTGACCAAAAAATACAGAATAATGCCAGCCATTATGTTCCTGTCTGCTCGATAACTCTGTGACACATCAAAGCATGTGGAAATAAACTGACACAAATGTTCATCTGACAGAGTCAAAGCATCCATTGCTCTGTTCATCTGTAAGTTTGTCTGTTCTGCCAAATAACATAAAATGTCCACATTAAATTAATGTCATCTCTGTAACGCTGCCATTTTTACAGCATTATTATATAACTTGCCACAACTGCTCATTACACGGAGAAGACATGTCACAAATAAGACTTGAGTTTCCATAGTGAAGGTCAAGGTCAGAAATCAAAGTCTAAATAATAGAAAATACTAGTTGTCTGCTCTATAATGTCTGCAGTACCAGTACATCAAAGGATTTTAAAATAACTTGGTACAATTTTTCATCAGATAGAGGCAATGTGTCACAAACTGTTTGTCCATCTGTCCACCTGCCTGTTTGTATAGTCAAATAAGTTGAAATAACAATATGTTGCAAACTGTCCATCTGTCTGTTTGCACTGCCAAATAATACAGAATACATGTATATGGGTTAAGTAACTAGAGAGCTCATCTTACTAACCACAAAGAATAAAGACTTCCAAACTACCCCTCTGGGAAGACGTAGGGACTTCTGTGATGGAGTTACTCTCTTCAAACTGTAGAAGTTCTCTGCAAAGGTTGCTCCTATAATATAATTATAATGCATACATTTTTGTATATAAAACAAGTATTTGATTACATGATCAAAAAGACAAAAAACTGATCAAACCTGTGTCTGCTGCATTATATAAACTGACTTTAAAAGTTGCCATTTTTACAGTGTTTGTTTCTTCTCTTCAACTTTTGCATACCTTCAAACTGAAGGAAGTTTCTTCAATTCTCTCATTTCAACTCATTCTTTAAATCATGTTTTCTGTTATTTGCACCAGGTTTTATGGCCAAAAAGAGGTTGAAACTGGCATTAACCCCTACCAAGAACTAACAAACAAAAATGCATCATGTTACCCAAAGAATTCTATCTCTTTATGTAATTTTGATATGAATACTGAACGATTACCAGTTATACAGTTGCTTATGTCATTATATGCTTTTCTTTGACTACATGTACCTTTCACTAGTGAGATACATTCTAGTTACATTTTTTTTATCTGTAAAGTCAGATACTTAAACAGTTATTGTATGATATCGGGTGATATCCCAGTTTACAGACCCGTCAATGTGGTAATTATTTACCTTTTTGCCTTGGTAAATATTGCATTAGCCAGGTCCATAAAACTAGATATTCCCCTCATCATCATACAATAACTGTATAATATTCAGCTTGAAAAAGAAATATTGTTCTAACAAAAATTGTGTCAACATGCTGCTTATTGTGTTTTCTATAATCAGCACAGGGCTACCACTGGAATTTCATTTTTTATAACCTGACAATATTTAGACAAATTAAAACAGGTTCTTTAGAGATGTGATTACAATTTACCATATTTTCTGAGGTAATGATGTTCCAACAGGAAGTCTAGTACTGTGTACACTTCATCATAGTATTTTAGCAACCATCCAAACTTTTCTGGTCGACTCTCTGCTGCAACCTATGAAGTATAAAAACATACAAACAAACAAGATGAAAAAAACACCCTATAGACTTAAAAAAAAAAAGAAAAATATTTTGACTTAGGAAGTATTCTATCATACAGTCTATTTTAGTGTTACTTAAATGATCAAGAAATCACAGATAAAAAACCAAGATTTATCTATCATACCAAAATACTTGTAACAGCGGAATTCAGATCATTTGTTTTGCTCATCAACAGATTATCTTATGTGTTTTTCACAATTTATGCACTTTGAAGAGGGCTTAACTTAAAACTTTCCTATGATATACTGCATTTTTATCATATAGTGTTTGTCCAACTTCTCTTACCAATCAGAAAGCAATGACATTCGAATTTCTTATTGATTTATCTGTGAAGAATTGCAATTTCTCCATTTATTCATGAAGGATGCTGTTCTATTTTTTTTACCTGCCAAAATACATTATCTGTGCAAGTGTGTCGGCGCACAACTGGCAGTGGTTCACTTACAGACAGCTATGTTTCAAATAAAGAAGCCAATAAAAAAAAGTGAAAGATCAAAATGAAAGGGGCAAACACTAAATCAGATAGAGGCTATAAAGTGAAATCTTCAGCATTAAGAAACCATGATCAGTTTCTATGATCCCTCCCTTTGGTTTCTCAATGCTGAAGATTTCAGTCCATAGCCTCTGTCCTATACTAAGAAGAACTCAATATAAAGAAAAAGTGTCAATTTGTAATAAATCACTAAATTGCCAAAACAACTCACTTTATAAATACTTACATTTATGAATTCAGATTACCTTTACATAGAATATCTGATGGGTAATGATTCATTCAATATCATATATACACTCATGTACAATTTCACTCACTTTGAAGGAAGCGGAATACTCTTGATTTGAGAGTGACACTGAGAAATGAAGGGGTGTGATTCTTACCTAGCCATGCAACAAATACCCATGTTTCTTGGTAATACTAGTCTCATTTACAAGCCATCTGGATGTTTATTATGTGCCCTGAATTACTGGCCTAATTCAACTTCAACTTAATACTGCCAAAAGTCAATGCTGACTATATTACATGTTGGCAGGCATTGACAGTTTGACCCATTTTATAGATGTTTTTTACTTATTGTCAAACTGTTCGAAAAAAGATATCGCCTATCAAAATTTTCTCAATGTCTCTTTGACAAGTCTGACTGGTTGGACTACTGAATGACATGATGGATAATGTATTGCCAAAAAGAAATATTGTCTGAACATGATGCTCATATGTTTCGATGACATTTTTGTTTTGCTCTTGCAATTGGATATATATCAATATCCTGAAGTACACATGGACTATTGGTATTAAGAACACTTGCTGCATGGTCTTTTTTCTCTACATTATTAGATTTAAAGACAGTGTCAAAATCTAGGACTCCCAGAGCTGATATTTGACAGCATCATTTTTTCATAAAGGTGACAGTTTACTGAATCAGTGTATCTCGTGAATGCAAAAATATCTTTATCACAAAACGTACATTATAAAACAGTCATATATTAAGCAGCCGAGAAAAATATGTAATGTTTTACCCTAACAGCATGTTTGATGGCTGGTCTAACAGTAGAAATCAAACTCTCTTGAGCTAATACTTCAAAGATTGAAGGTTTATCGCTTCCCCCAGCTGATGTCAAATTTGCTCCTTCTGCCATTCCTTAAATTATTGATAAAAGTTTAATATATTGCTATATAGAGGACTCTTGTCAAGTTTCAGCTCTACTTTCATTTTACCGGGTTCAAGTATTTAAGTATTATTTGGCGAGGGGAAAATCCCGGGATCCGGGACCCGGGACGCCCGGGATCCGGGATCCTATTAAACATATAGGGAAACAATAAACAGTGTTGGTTTTGATATTTGTCGTAATTTGTGGCAATAAAAAAGTTACATTATTTTATTTTTGTGATAACGAAATAAACAAATGTTTATTCAAAACCTATTTTGCTTAGATATTTTTTTAAATTACCACGTACTTTTGGTAATGCTTTATAAAGAATTTCAGTACACATGTTAATACGATATTAAAATGCTAATATAGTAATAAAAAGAATGTCGCAACTTAATTCAATATAAAAAATAAAATCCACCAACGATAAAATTAATTTACTGAAAAAAAAAGATTTTCACGCTTATACTATACATGCTTATCTGTAACAAAAGGCAAGCGATAATCGATAATTTATCGATGACACCTATGGCAGGTTGTGTATTCCCGTATTACTATATGTTTAATACGATCCCGGATCCCGGCTTTTCTAAAGACGATCCCGGGATTTTCCCCTCGCCGTATTATTTGATCGAAAGAAACTTAACTACTAGCAAGGATAAAATAATCAACTGGACAATTAGTTATCCGGTCACTTATGGTGAAAAGACACCATTTACTTCACTGATACATGGAAGGAGCTAATACTGTATTTTTAAAAAAATAAAATCATTGGGAGCATCTATGTACTTATAATATCAGTTTAATATTAACATCGTCGGATACCCACGGCGATCACTCTGTAAGTAATTACTCTGAAGTCTGAAGATAAAATATTTCGTGGGTGATTTTAAAAGGAATAAGAGAAATAAAAATAATAAAAAGGTTTGAAATTTCATGATAAATCCGATGTCGTTAAAACAATATGCAAACATATCGCTTAATTTCTTTCCACTCGTTTGTCCACAAAAAGAAAATGACAAACACGTAATAATAAAATAGTGATATATTTGAAGGCGATGTAGGTAGAAAAGTTCTAGTGATAATCACTGACAATACCGTGAAAATGTATAACTGTTTTCAAACAGAAAAGAAAATAAATATGCTGTTTTGTTTGCCAGATATGATTTTTAAAAATGAATTATTCTCCTTTCCAACACATACTTTTTCCAACAAGAAAACGCATTCGGCGGGGGATGGCCATGTTCACATGGCTCTTGTTTATTTTTGCATTTTTTTTACGTTTCCGTGTAACCTTAATCATTCAGCAATAGAATTGGTTGTTATACACGACATTCCGTCGTGGCAAGGGCAACACTTGTGCAAAGTCGGACCCTCACATGCTTATTACCGTTACTGTGTCAACTGTGTCGAGTTAGATATGACATTTCGTGCATGATCAATCCGTACAGTTTCAATGCGTCACATAAATAAATACTTGACATAATTCATTTTACAAATTCTTGAAAATTTATCATTCATTTTTTGCTTTCTACCATAAAGCATACAGTATCCACTTAGGTAATGGCACCAACATTGAAGGGTGTAATTGAGGACTCATGTACCGGTTGCCCTGAAAAAGTAAAAGATTCAGAGTCTCTGGAATTAGGATGTTTAATACACCATGCACTATCCTACAAATCACATGTAGTATATGTTTTTCTCAAGTTACAGTAAAAATATATTGCATTACATATCGATGTCAGCTGTCTTTTTCAGCTTTTTTGTCAGTTCTTTTTTTTTACATTTAGAAATCAAACCTTTCAAAGAGAAGTAGGAATATAAAAAAGCCTGTTTTTTATGGGTAAAGGGAAATGTAAAACATCAGACGGAAAGGAAAAAAAAAGAAAGAAAATTGTTACCTTACTTCCTCTTTGTGAATCACTGCTTACATGTAAATTCTTTTGCTCATATCTGTCACTTTGCTATGCCTATCATTGTAACCCGGAAAAATACCCTTATCATCATCACCTTAGCTGGGTTTGCACTCAAGTATCACGTCGCCATAAAAGATAGCTATTAGGCAAGGGAGTAGAAATGCCGTTCTTAATCTATACCTCTGCTACTTTATGACAAAAACTTTGAAGCATTATTTCAAAAATTTTGCAAAACTGTCTGCCTTTTAAAAAATTGTGTTCCCCGGTTTTCCAGCTACTTTGAAAAAATGTCTTCAATAATATGTAAGTTAAAGCCTTTCAAATGGGTTTTGCGTTTGAACTATACAGGTATTTGATATATATATTTTTATTGAAACCAAAAAAGGACATCTTTGATACTCTAGACGTTTAATATTTAGGTCCGTGCAACTAGAACACGTACTGGATTTAACTGGCACTAAATATTAATTAAGGGCATTGGAGCCCTCAATCGATTAGGGTAACGGATACAAACCACGATCGAAGTTCGTGGCATCTGTTGTAAGGCACATCTAAAAGGCTAGCAATTCTCTGATAAACAACCACAATGCCCACAACCAGGTACATCTAAAACGTTTAGGAATGTGTTAAACCAATGTAATGTGTCCATGGTCAACGCAAATGAATGCCGCAAAGGGGAAAGAACTTCGGAAAGTGCTTATATCGTTTATCCTGGTGTAAATAGTATGACGTCATTGACATTGTCCAGTCAGTGCACCGATGTAGCATTAGTGTCACTCATGTTTTATTAAAAACATTTGTTATGTTTAATAACACACCAATGATAAAATAGTATACTTGTATCAGTACTTCTTCAGTCGAAAATTTAAAGTATTTGTTTAATCCATGTGAGTTGCCTCCTATGCCATGTCTTGATCATTTTAAAGAAAATAACCACTATAATTTAAATTATACACATTGCATATCTGTTTACAGGGGAAGGAACTCTCCGTTAAAATCTTGTCGGTAAATTAGGTTAATTGGGGTAGATGAGATTCCGGAAGTGTCAGCCCACGAATTAATTTATTGTAAATTTTGGGACGTAAGTATGTTAAAATATGCAATTATTGATAAGAAAGACACATTTTAACACGAGGAAAGATAATTACAAAACCATTATCCTAACTTATGTTTTTTCTTACTTTAAAGGTATATATTATCATGTCAAATAACAAAACCACAAATGCACACACCCACCGCTATATCGTTGTCAGCAAGGATCCACCGTTAGTAGGCTTCAGACCTAACATATCCTATCAATAGACGGCTTTTTAATGACATTAAAGTAAAATAAACCAAGGGAGAAAATTAGGAGCGGATGTGGTCCAGTGGTAACGCACTGGACTGGTATATCAGGGGTCCCAAGTTCGATCCCCCGCTCCTCCACTAACATAACTAATAGTCTTTCAGATAAGACATTAAACCGAGGTCCCATGTATCAGTGCTATACACTGAGCATGCAAAAGAACCAGGGGTGTCTCTGGAATGGGATGCTTTCTGTATCTTGCACTACCCCCACATCATAAGATAACTAATTTCTTCAGGGGGCGTCGGTCATATGGGCAACCAGTACCGACGATAAATGGGCTCAAATAGATAGAAAGATAGGGAGAAAATTGAACCCGACATGGACTTGTGCACTGGGCCATAGCTATACCAACTGAGCTAATGGTGTTCTTGGCATTGTTCTTCCCAAAGTTACCATCTCACTATATTCTAGACAAGACAAGTCCTAATTTAGTGTCAACTTCAAAATTAATTATGCTTAAAGTATTGAACCACTTTTTTTGATCTGATACTTTTTAGTTGTTCAACCTTTAAGCCTAATTTTAAATTGCATATAACTGAGTGGAAATCAGGCAGAAGGAACGCTTCAGGTAATTTCTTCTGCAACAATCACATAATTGCCTTCATCACCAAGGAATTCCGATTGCCAGAATTTAAATAAAATGGCAAATTAAAAGATACAAAACAAGTGTTTCGGTTTATACTAATATTAACTGTGTGTTTTTCATAGATCTATGAAAGAGACTGGTATGATTAAAGTTTTCATATTTTATCTTAACAACGCTGCAAAATAGGGGCAAATGAGTGATAATATAAAGTGAATTTCAGCTTCGTAGGCGAAATAGCCAGACTAAGTGTCAACATGATGAATAAAATTTGTCTTGTCTTGTCTTGAAGATAGTGGCAGAACCAAGCTAGCTCATTTGGTAGACCTATAGCCTAATTAATAAATTTAGCGTTATTTGACCCATTGTATTGACATTTTTTTATTATATTATTTTCAAACCGTAACATCTCATTTTCACTGTAGTTATTTTTATGCATGGAAAATTTAGTGGGAACATTGCTGGTGGCTGATATATTTTTTCTGTTGAAATGTTAATTCATCTTTGAAATCCACTAAACGTTGAAAGAACATATATTTGATTACTATTCTAGTAAAAAAAAAAAACATCATTAATACTGGTCGCCTTAAAGTATATTTGCGATTTATTTCACATTTGCGCTGCAAAACTTTTCTGCAGAAAAATGTTGCATGACGTCACCGTAAAATAATCATACATGTACCATGGCATGAAAACTGCTAAGAAAATTAGTATGGTCTAACTGGTAAGGATAGAGTTTACTTATACAAAATGAAAAAAAAAATTCTAATATACAATTTTGATTTGTAAATATTTGTGCTTATTTTAATAATTATATATTGCAATAAATGTATTTAATTCAGAGATAATTAAAAATCCCCAACAAAACAACAGATATCCTGATACCTGTATTACATTGTGTTTAGTTTTTGCCTATGCATGGTTTACTTAATTGCAGCTATTCAGAAATGGCCAACAGTGTAGTCGATTAGCCTGTGATTGAAATGTTAGTCGAATTTGATATCTGAAGTTTTTCATTAAAATATGACATTTTGGGAACTTGTATAAAAATGGTTTCTCTAAAAGGTAATGTTGGCCATTTTTAAGAAAGTATGCTAGTTTTTGCTCCCAAAAACTTCTAATTGGGCATTTTCCTTGCATAAAAATGCAGCTGGTGATTGGACTTGGAAAAAAGACATCATCTATAAAAAGTTTCTCGATGTCTCTTCGACAAGTCTGATTAGTTGGGCTAGTAGAGCTATGGACAAGTGTACCAGGTGTCACAGTCCATGTCAGCCTAGGTGGTGTATGAATGTTGTGACTATTTCCTATTAAAGTAAAAAAATTGATATGAAAAAGCTGTGTAACTTAACTTATTTTTGTGCACCCATTTATGTTGAGAAATGTTCATAATGAATATTTGGATGTTTTACAAGTGAATTTTGTATTTCAGTGCCAGTTAACCATCCAGAATGACAGACTCAAAGTATTTCACTACCACCAAGAAAGGTTAGATATTTTGTTACTTTCAGTTGATTGTCTGTAGACTCATTCTTCTATGCAGTCACCTTCCAACTGAAGAATAAAGACTTAAAGTAAATATCAAAGATTCTGTGGTCTTTAAAGTGTCAGATATGTATGTATTTGTTGAACTTGTATGGTATGTAACTGTACATGTAATGATAAGCCACACACTTTCAGTCACTATAATCAAAGTATGCTGAAACGTATAATATATCATGTAAAGCAAATAAGTTTCAGTGTTCTGTTGTGTACAAACAAGTAAATGCTGTACTGAGTAGTGACACTATATCAATTGTTGTTGTATGATTTGCAGGTGAAATATTTGAATTGAAGGCAGAGTTGAACAGTGATAAGAAGGAGAAAAAGAAGGAGGCAGTGAAGAAAGTCATAGCTAGCATGACTGTTGGTAAAGATGTCAGGTAACAGTTTAACGTTGTGATGAAGTATTGTGCTTATGGCATATTCTGTGACAGACTTATGTTAGGACCAGAAAGCTTTTACTATGGTTTGAAGAAGTTTTATTGTAGAAAGGTCTATGGAGACCAGCTTTAAAGAAAATTCTTGTCTCGTTGATACATAGTCAATATGTAATATAATACTTTCAATATAAAAGACTGCTATTTTGAAACTGTATGTGATCAGGGTCTTTCAAATAGAAAGACCCTGATGTGATGGATGTTGCAAGGTGCCTGTCCTTGTAAATATTTATAAAAATTACATAACAGTGGAAGATCTGTACGAATATATATTTTTTCCATAGTTTCTGAATGAATTTTGTTGAATCATGACCTGAAGGGTTATTTTCTGTAGCATATATTTACAGTGCCCTGTTCCCAGATGTGGTTAACTGTATGCAGACTGACAATCTAGAACTGAAGAAACTTGTCTACTTGTATCTGATGAACTATGCCAAGAGTCAGCCAGACATGGCCATCATGGCAGTCAATACATTTGTCAAGGTAAGTCTAAATGTCAAATCTGTTTCATTCTTGTTTTGTTTTACAGTGAAGTTGCGGTAATAAGTCCAACCTCTGAAGCAAGTGAGGAAGTAGTCAGTCACTTGCGGAGAAATTGGTTAGTAAACTGGTTGGACACCCAGGAACACTGGTTAGGTGGACTGACTGCCGGGATATGACCTTAGCTGTTAAACCCCAATACAACCAACCAACCAATAATAAGTCCAGTCAAAATGTGGTCTTTATAATGTATTGGTCTTCATAGTGGACCTTTTTTGTTTTAAATTTCAGACTTTAGTCCATTAAAATTGCTTATTTTTGCATAAATTGAAATAATTAAAAGCTGAACTTGACTGTATTTTATAACATCTTTTATATTATTTTAGTCTTAATCTAACTCTTGGAAGTAATGCTGTCAGGGTAGACTCCTTAGTTGTTCATTTGGGACTTTTCAGAAATATTAAATTCTGCACTGACTGTGTGGAAAAAAGTTACTGTATACATGTCTGTGTACTTTTACTTTAACACAAATGTATTATGTATTATTATGTGTTATTAACCACTGTCAAGGGTATTTTACTATTTGTTTTTATTTTCAGGATTGTGAAGATTCCAACCCACTGATTAGGGCCTTGGCTGTGAGAACCATGGGATGCATTAGAGTTGACAAGATTACAGAGTACCTTTGTGAGCCTCTGAGAAAATGCTTGAAGGTTTGTGATATTAGTACAGTTCTTAATTATACAGTACTGATCTTCTACAATATATGCTTTGTAGTGGGTATCATCATTTCTGTAAGGTTTTGGATTGAACACTAAAATGTCCAGCCAGAAATTTTGCATGAATTGTCAGACTTGGGAGAAAAATACCTGAAATTTTAGTTTCTCTTTACACAAGTGCTCTCTTATATCTGACAGATATGTGTTTTTCTCAAGTTGATACCAGCAAATAGTACTACATCTAATTTTAAATTTTTCTAAAAGATTCTTTAAATTTCCACTAAACGATATTGTATAACGCTAGTATACCCGTGTGTTTTCTAAAACTTGCATTATAGAATTTATTCTTTTCCTCAGGATGAAGATCCGTATGTGAGGAAAACAGCTGCAGTGTGTGTTGCCAAGCTTCATGACATCAATGCTCAGCTGGTAGAGGACCAGGGTTTCCTGGACCTACTTAGAGATCTCCTATCAGATTCAAATCCCATGGTAAGAAACTTGCTTCAAAAACAGCAACATAATATCTGTTTCTTGAAGGGTGAATGTGAAAAATGCTATCTGCTTCTTTACTTTTGAACATATAGAACTTCTGTGGATTCACCTCTCAATTTGCTATTCTTTTGCTAAAGTCATACCCATGCAAAAACGGCAAGTGATCAAGATTTTTAATTCTTCAGGTGTTGCTGTTAATATTTCTAGAATTTTTGTTTTGCTGTTTAATCTTTTCAGAATATCTATTGAGCTTGTGGTTGTCCATGTGTGGAAATTTTTGTTGGAGAAAGAAATGGAAGAAAAGATGGATAAACTGGCTGGTTATCAATGATAAGTTACATTCCGGAATTCAAATAGATATAACTAAAACTTGTTTGTATTTCGCAGATTTATTAATGAACCTGTTTCATTTTCCAGGTGGTTGCAAATGCAGTAGCAGCTATATCTGAGATAATGGATGCTTCCCCAAATGCAGCCCAGGTGCTAGAAATGAATTCAGGAACCATAAACAAACTGTTGACAGCTCTGAATGAATGTACAGAGTAAGTTTATCTTAAATGATATACAAGTATTTTTGTTGTTTTAATAAAAGCAAATATCCAAGTAAGTTACTGTGCTAAACAAAATCAAACTTTCAGGTCAGGAACAGTTAAAATTTGACTGAAACAGAACAAACATTTAATAATGACCAGCATTTATTCAGTTCTTTTCACATAGGTGGATAGTGATTTGTTACAGTTAAACACTTTCTTGGTGTCTATGTGCCCTTTGGGAAATCTTTTAAATATACATATATGCTCTTTGTAACATTATCAATTGTTTTTCATTTTATAAAGAACAAAGGAATAAAATACATATGCAGTATAACTTTGGTTAATTATAGGGTATGCCCTTTACATTTATGTATTTTGTACTTGCCTATAGGTGGGGACAAGTGTTCATACTTGACTCTATATCTAACTACACACCTAAGGATGAGAGAGAGGCACAGAGTGTGTGTGAAAGAGTCACCCCAAGATTGGCACATGCTAATGCAGCTGTTGTCCTCTCTGCTGTCAAGGTATCTTATTGATTTGAGCAAACTAATAAATCTCATCAGTATTTTTTTTTACCATCAAGATTTAGTTAAAAGCATTTTCTCTTAGTGAATTCTGGTTTGTACCCCTATATCTTGTTGTCTGTCTGTCACAGCAGGAAAGTTACCAGCAGAAAGTAATGTTAAAAAGAAACCGAATAAAAGCTTGGAAATGGTAGAGAAATATTTGTTCCTCATGTTTGATAAATGTTCTGATTTCAAATATTTGGTTGCTTGTGACCCTTAGTAGTATCGAAACTGTTATGTTTAGACATGTTAATTTATTATGGGTTCAGGTTTGAAAATGCTCATCTCGGCTTGAAATAAATCTAGGTTTTTAGCTTGACTACCTGCATGAAAGCTTACACCTGGATGTGTAAGGATGATTCCTTTTGCTTTTAGGGTCAGATTTCAAGGTCACAGACACTATATGAATAAAATATTGTAATTCTTGCATAATTAGACACAAACTAACTGAAAACAAATACGGCTACTAGTTGGCACAAATTATCACAATGTTACCTATATGTAATACAAGCAATAGCTCATGTTGATATTATTGTCCTATTAGAGTTAAGGCCAAGTGCTGCATAAACCACGATGCTGTTGTCATATCTTTATTCAGATAAAGACTTTGTTTTCTCTAATTTTGTCTTCAGCTTTAGCTGTCTTGTCTTTAAGGAGGTACTTACTATATTTTAGGTGGTTATGAAACTGATGGAGATGCTGGACTCTTCTGGTGACTATGTTACCGCACTTGTGAAGAAGTTAGCCCCACCCCTTGTGACCCTGCTGTCCGCAGAGCCTGAGATACAATATGTTGCCCTAAGGAATATCAACCTGATTGTTCAGAAAAGGTATTTGTAATCATTTATATTGCTTAGATCTCTGGAAAGTAAATGTATTCTGACAACAGGATTCATTTATCTCCATCTGGTGTAGTCTTATTTAAGGCTGATACATGGTATGGTTAGTAGAGCTACAGAAAAATACTTCAGACAGTGGTCCATAGTAACAATTATTTTACCATCAAAACTACTCCTCAGAACTCAACGGAGCTTTTCTCAGGAAAAGTACAAGCTGAAAAAGAAAGTGAAAATTGATTATTTGATTGATCTGACACATGTAAGATAATAAAATATTTGTTAGTAGGTTACAGATCAAATAAAGGGACAAGAAGACAATGCAAGGTCCTTCCTTCAGTCACGTTTAGATGTTTTATTTTCCAGACCAGATATCTTGAAGAATGAAATGAAGGTATTCTTTGTGAAGTACAATGATCCAATCTATGTGAAACTGGAGAAACTGGACATCATGATACGTCTGACCAGTCAGTCCAACATTGCACAGGTGCTTGCTGAGCTTAAAGAGTAAGTACATAAACATTTCTATTTTTACATCTCTGGTTAAATGATTTGTTAACTATTGAAGATAAGCTGCTTCCAAACCCTGTTACAGATATTCTTGTGTGAATGCTGAGCTCATTTGTTCATCAGTATAACTCGCATCTTTCTGACCCCAGTGTCTAAGAATTGCCTTGTTTTTGATACCTCTGTAAATGTTTTATAAACTTACTATTTTGTTTAGGTTCGTAAATGTCACACCTTTACACTGTGGTATGAAATATTTACAGCAATTTTTCATGTACATGCAGTTGTGCTGCATGGTTCTTTGTATAGTTCAGATAAATCTGTAGAAATTATTTATTATCTTCTCATTGTTACAGTCAGTAAATATTGTTTTAAGGTATGCCACAGAGGTTGATGTTGACTTTGTACGTAAGTCTGTGCGTGCCATTGGCCGCTGTGCTATCAAGGTTGAGCCTGCAGCTGAAAGATGTGTAAGCACTCTGCTTGATTTGATACAGACCAAGGTTAACTATGTCGTACAGGAGGCCATTGTAGTGATCAAGGTAAGAAATGCTGAAATAGTTCCGTTAACATTTATACTGTAGCTGGAGGTGTTTGTAAACAGCTATACTTGTTTTATGAGAATTATTGTGTTCTGATTCTGTTTAACTTTATTATTTAGATGCATTAACTTTAGAGTGTTAGTCGTAAGACTGTGTTTAAGTGTTAGCTAAGAAGAAGTTGTAGTACCACTCTCGTTATGATAAGTAATTGAAACTAACTGATGTAAGGTAATGCATTTAAACCAGGCTACTGGCCTTGACCATTTAAGCTTGTAATCTAGTTCTGGTCTAGCACCTGATATGACTGTTAAGAGAGTCTTTCTGGATAAACAACCCACCTCATATCACTGTTAAGAGAAATTAAAATTTAAGCTAAACTAATGTAATCAATAACATCAGTAGCCAAGTTATAAGACATTCTTTATCAGTTTAAATTTACAAGATCATGTCATTGAAATTTAAGCTTCACTAGTAATATTGACATTCTTATTCCAGGATATTTTCCGCAAGTATCCAAACAAATATGAGAGTATCATTGCTACACTCTGTGAGAACTTGGACACTCTAGATGAGCCAGAAGCTCGCGCCTCAATGATCTGGATCATTGGAGAGTATGCAGAACGTATAGACAATGCTGATGAACTTCTGGAGAGTTTCCTTGAAGGTTTCCAGGATGAAAACACACAAGTACAACTACAGCTGTTGACAGCCATTGTTAAACTGTTCCTGAAGAGACCCACAGATACACAGGAACTTGTTCAACAAGTTCTCAGTCTTTCGACACAGGTAATATTTGCTCAAACCTTTTAGCAGACCCTGCTTATTCTGAATGGCCTTGTCCAGCTTCAAGTTTGAACAGCAGTGTTGATAGGAATAAGGATTTTTCTCTTATTTGAATAGCCAATAGGCAAAGTCATCACCAGATTAAGTGGTTCTGCAAACTAGTCAGTAACTATCCTGGTTGTAAGACATACATGTATAGTTTACATTGTATGTAGATCTGTTATACATCTAGAAAATCAGTTGATTTGAGTAGTTATGTCGTCATGATTTTTATGCCCCCACAAAGTGGGGAGCATATAGCGTTGCACTTGTCCATCCGTCCGTACGTCTGTCCGTACGTCCTGAAATCTTGTGAACGCAACTCCTCTTAAACCGGATGGCAGATTTTGCTTAAACTTCCAGGGATGAACAACCTTAATGTGTAGATGGAAGTAAAGGAAGGAATTTTTGCTGTGACCAAATTTAACAGAATTATGGCCCTTTGTTGATTTTTTCACTATATACCATATAGAAATTTTGTGAACGCAACTCCTCTTAAACCGGATGGCAGATTTTGCTTTAACTTCCAGGGATGAACAGCTTTAATGTGTAGATGGTAGTAAAGGAAGGAATTTTTGCTGTGACCATATTTAACAGAATTATGGCCCTTTGTTGATTTTTTCACTATATACCATATAAATAATTGAACATATAAATTTTACATTTGTAATTTAATTTAACATGTACATAAGGTTACCTGTAGATCATTTTAGGTATATGTACAGAAAAAATCTTACATACAGGATATACATGCTCTTGTTTATGAGCACTTATGCATAGTGGGGGCATCCGTGGCCTATGGACACAGTTCTAGTTTTTATCTCTGTTTATTTCTAGGTTGTTTTTTTTTTAGTCAGTTGTTTACCAACATTTGTTTCCCTATTTTTAGGACAGTGACAACCCAGATCTGCGTGACAGGGGTTATATCTACTGGAGATTGCTGTCGACTGACCCAGCTGCTGCTAAGGAAGTTGTTCTTGCAGAGAAACCTCTGATCTCCGAGGAGACAGATCTCATTGAGCCGACCCTGCTTGATGAACTTATCTGTCACATTTCCAGTCTTGCATCAGTTTACCATAAACCACCAAATGCATTTGTAGAAGGACGTGGTGGTCAGAGACGTGTTCTGCCAGCAAAATCTCAAGCGTAAGTACATGTACAAAATCAAGTGTAGAAAAAAAAATCACTGAAGTAAAGTTTTTTTGAAACAAGTAGGAATATAAATTGTGGCATTTTTTTTTTCTAAATAAGGGATAAATAAAAAAGCAAAAGCGAGATTTTATAGTAATAAACAACATTGTATTAACCCAGCAAAATAACAGCATGCAGAATTTTCAAAAAGGATATATGTATTTTTTTAGTTTTTTTTTCTTATTTGAATTAAATATTTGACCTTTGATATAAGCAGAGAAGGGGCTACAGAGGAGCTTGCAGCTCCTATAGAGACCTCTCAACAAGCACCCCAGCCAACAGTCATTCCTGGAGCTGACTCTCTTATAGGAGACCTTTTAGATATGGATCTTGGACCAGGCCCTTCAATGATGCAACAGCAGATGTACCCCCCTCAACAGACAACCCCAGCCCCTTCAGCACAAGCTGGTGGGGTCATGGATATATTTGGAGAAGGACTGGACAATCTTGTAGGTTTTATGAGTGGTTCAAATTTTTATATATCTGTTCTGTATAATTCTTCAAATTTAATCTGAACCAGCGACTAGGCAGTTTTGGGTTTACAGATTTACTATTTTCTCTTGAAACATTTTGCCATGTATCTGTTCACCAACTGTAAAAGTTGTAAGCTATGAAAGAAAACTGGAAAAGTTGGTATTTTGAACAGGTTATATCTCTTGCTTTAAAATTTGCTACACTATAACTTATCAATTTCAAATGAAATGGATGTAGGAATATACCAACAAAGAAAAATGCATAGACTGGTTCTGAGTCAATTGTTAGCTCACCTGTCACGCAGTGACAGAGTGAGCTATTAGGATACCCTTGTGTCCGGCGTCCGTCGTCCGTCCGTCGTCCGTCGTCCGTCGTCAACATTTTCTTTAAATGACATCTCCTCCTAAACCCCTGGCCCAATTTTAAAATAACTTCATACTAATGGTCCTTAGATGTCCCTTTACCAAGTTTGCTCAAATGGTTCCGGTCCAATGCACAATATGGCTGTGAGGCCCTAAAAGGTGTTTTTAAAATGGAAATTTCAAAAATCTTCTTGTCTGAAATAACAAGGCCCAGAGCTTTCATATTTGGTATGAAGCATCATCTAGGGGACCTCTGTCAAGTTTGCTCAAATCATGACTTCCGGGGTCAAACTGGTTCAGCCCCGGGGGTAAATAGATTTTACTTAGAATTTATATAGGAAAAACTTCAAAAATCTTCTTCTCCAGAACCACAAAGCCTGGCGCTTAGATATTTTGCATGTAGCATTAACTAGTAGACTTCTACCAAGTTTGCTCAAATCATGATCCCCGGGGTCAAGTTGATCCCGCCCGGGGGTCAGTTAATTTTATATAGAGTTTATATAGGAAAAACTTCAAAAATCTTCTTCTCCAGAACCACAAAGGCTAGAGCTTAGATATTTTGCATGTAGCATAACCAAGTAGACCTTAACCAAGTTTGCTCAAATCATGATCCCCGGGGTCAGATTGACCCCGCCCCGGGGGTCAATTGATTTTATATAGAGTTTATATAGGAAAAACTTCAAAAATCTTCTTCTCCAGAACCACAAAGCCTGGAGCTTAGATATTTTGCATGTAGCATTACCTAGTAGACTTCTACCAAGTTTGCTCAAATCATGATCCCCGGGGTCAAGTTGACCCCGCCCGGGGGTCAATTGATTTTATATAGAGTTTATATAGGAAAAACTTCAAAAATCTTCTTCTCCAGAACCACAAAGCCTGGAGCTTAGATATTTTGCATGTAGCATTACCTAGTAGACCTTTACCAAGTTTGCTTAAATCATGATCCCCGGGGTCAAATTGACCCCGCCCCATAGTCAATTCATTTTATATATAGTTTATATAGGAAAAACTTCAAAAATCTTCTTCTCCAGAACTGCAGGCCTGGAGCTTAGATATTTTGCATGTAGCATTAACTAGTAGACTTCTACCAAGTTTGCTCAAATCATGATCCCCGGGGTCAAATTGACCCCGCCTGGGGGTCAGTTGATTTTATATAGAGTTTATATAGGAAAAACTTCAAAAAATCTTCTACTCCAGAACCAGAAAGCCTAGAGCTTAGAAATTTTGCATGTAGCATGACCTAGTAGACCTTAACCAAGTTTGCTCAAATCATGATCCCCGGGGTCAAATTGACCCCGCCCCATAGTCAATTCATTTTATATATAGTTTATATAGCCATCTGATCTTAGTCTGCAAAGTTTGCTTCGGTCTTCCCAACTGCTGAGTTCAGTACGTACAGTCCATGGTCTGTGGATCACCTATCTTGTGTGTCATAACGTGCTCTCAAATTCTGTACTGGTACAGAATTTACCAACACAGGTTAACTGCATACCATTATGTAACTTAAATACTGTCTCAAAATAGCATATACCCTAACACAAAAGTCACTTCTAGACTGTACATTTCTGAAGGAAACTACCTTCAGCCAAAATGAAAACATTACACCTGTTTCAGATATCCATATTTCAATTTGTACTTCATACAATAGTTTCATGTTAACTTACAAAGAAAAAAAAAATGTATCGGAAAGTCTAATGACTTTGAAATGTTAACATTTTCCATGTATTTATCATCTAGACGAAATGAGGTAAACTGGAAATTATTAAAACAGTTCATGTAAAGTTAAAACTTCACCAATCAGCAAGTGTGGACACATGCCCTTCTTTCACCAATTCTCTCCTCATTATGTCTACAATATCGTTTCATGGTCTATCAGGTGAGCGATTCAGGGCCATCATGGCCCTCTTGTTTTTTCTCTTGCTTTCATCTGCCAGTCTGTGAGCAGTTGATTATTATAAGATAACATATTCAAAGTTTATCTAATGATGTTTAATTGTAGCTTGGAGGTGGACCACCAGGAGGAGACATGCTTGGTGGTCTTGGAGACATATTTGGAATGCCTCAGTCACAATCATATGTCCCACCACAGGAAGTATGGCTCCCAGCCTCAAAAGGAAAGGGTCTGGAGATCACAGGAACCTTTGCCAGAAAAAATAACCAAGTTCACATGGAACTCACCTTTACAAATAAAGCAATGCAGGCTATGACCGGGTTTGCAATTCAGTTTAACAAAAACAGGTAACATACATGTAATATTTCTTAAAAGTGTGAGAGCTGTTTGGTGCTGGGATTCTCTAAAGATTCACACAAAGAATTGGCTAAAGTCCGAGTTAAATGTTAATTTGTATGTACTGTCAGCAAAACAGTGATTGATGAAGGTGAACTTTTCTGTAGAAATACTTGGAAGATATTTTTCTGTATTTCATTGAAAGGCCTTGTGTAATGGAGAAAAAAGGTTTTACAAAGTGAATGAGGCATTGTTGACCGCAGTTACTGTAGTTTTTAGAAAATGCAGTTTTTTAGGCAGAGATAGTTAAATCTTTATTGTCAGTGATTTGTAAACTGCAGTTAGAAGTAACCTTAATATTACCATTTGTTTTACAGTTTTGGACTTATGCCAGCACAACCTTTAAATATCCGCACACCTCTGCCACCCAACCAGAGTGCTAGCACATCATTACCCCTGAATACACAGGGACCTGTACAGAAAATGGAACCTCTCACATTATTACAGGTACAGTATTTGTAATTTTTTCAAACAAAATAAAATGCTGTTCAGTAACTGAATGTCAGAAGTAGCTGTCCATAGGGATTTCTCATAAATATAGTGGAAACAGTCAGATATCACTTTGTTTCATCAACAGTTAAAGCGTTTATTATGTTTTATGTTCTTTCAAAATCTTTTTGACATGTTATGTTAAGACTAACGTTCATGTGACTTGAAAAAAATGCTGAATATTTCATAATTGCTGCAGTTTTGACTGTGCTTAAATATTGTTAATTCATTTTACAAGGATTATGCTTACCTGAGAAAAAAACAGGTTTACTTTAGCTGTGGTGTAGTGGCTTTTGGTATTTAAGAAACAATTATTTACATATTGACGCCAGAATGAGTTTGCTGCTCCTGAATTTTTACTTTTTATCTATTTCAGGTTGCCATTAAGAACAATATTGATGTATTCTACATGTCTACCCAAGTACTGCTACATGTTCTGTTCACTGAAGATGGGGAAATGGATAAGAAAGTATTTCTAGCCACATGGAAAGACATTCCAGCACAGAATGAGGTCCAGTACACAATAAATAATGTCCAACACAATGCTGGTAAGTACTTCTGAAGCATCAGTCTACACATTGTCGGGAAAAGGTTTCAGGTTTTGGGGTTTAGAATCTTTCTGATACCTGTATAGTGAAAACGACATTTAGGACTAAAGCTAGTGTACTAGATGAGCCTCTATTATTATTTAATGACCAATGATTCTGGCTTCAGAGTACAACCTAGAAACATTCAGATGCTTATGGTTTAGCCATTACCTTGGAAACAGAGAACACATCCAAGTGTATCTATCATTACATTGAACAAGCAGTTTTATATGTGTACATACCATGTATTATATGTTAATATTTGCATGTACAATGTACATTTCAGACACAGTGTCACAGAAGTTACGTAACAACAACATTTTTACCATAGCTAAGAGGAACGTGGAGGGACAGGATATGTTATACCAGTCTTTAAAACTAACCAATGGTATATGGGTGTTAGCAGAACTTAAAATACAACCCTCAAACCCATCTTTTGTGGTGAGCTATTCCCTTTTACATCTATTAAAGATTCTGCAGGCCTAGAAACAGTCTGTCAGTATTAGACAACTACACTCAGTTTCAGAAATATTTCATTAAAGCAGATATATTTTTCAGATGATATTGTATTCTATTAAGATATTTTTTTTCTGCAATACTACCTCTGTTAAAAACAGCCTTTATTCAGATCACCATTGGACAAAATGGAGGCCTGCTTTGTCTAGCAGAAAAAAGAAATATTGGAGAACATTAAATTGAACAGGGGTGTAGGGGTTGAGAGTTTGACTCCTAAACCAGAGGTCACAGGTTTGAATTGATTCAGTGAAATTGACTGTGACTTCTATTATTCTGCTTTCATTGCAAATACTAGTTAAAACTCCAGGAAGCAGTCATTGAGTTATTGACAGTAGTTTATACCGTTTGATAGAATTTTCTCTACCGTCGATATAAAATGATTGGAGGGTTCATTGCAAAACTATTTTAAGTGGATATAAAGTAAAGAGATACAGAAGTTCTGCACTGAGCCCTTGGATTATGTTTAAAGTAAATTTAACACATACATCCCTGTGTATCAAGGCCTTCTTTGATTCTCGGAGTGAAAGTCTTTCAAAGGTATTTTATATGACACATGTCCATTTTATCATGTTATATGAAAAGTTATTGAAACACTGTGTGTATTACTTCTACTATATATTTTTTTTTTTCAGTTGTCACTGAAAGCAAGAGCTGTGGATGTTTATGAAGCTGTGAAACAAGTGTATGAGAACATCCTACATAACTAGATAACAACATTTCTAACACAGACATTCCAGAGTTATATAAGGCTTTACAAACACATTATGAATAATGAGAGGAAGAACTTTTTATAAACATAAATATGTGAAAACAATGACCAGAAAAATATTATGAAAACAGTGTATAAATAATGGTGATGGATTGCAGAACATACAAGTAGTGGGACTACATAAAAGTGAAGGTTTTCAGAACATGGTGTGAAAATTATCGCAGAAACGTTATTAGTGATTTAGATAAACATCAGTTGTAGACCAGTGTTGTCCTTGTGTCTGAATACTCACATGTCTTCTACTGTTCTAGATGATACATTTTCTATCTACTAGATGCTGAAATTTTCAACCATCATTTCTGTTCATATCTTACCTGTACTACAAAATATGGAAAAAAAAAACCAGATCAAACATCTAATATATGTTAATAAATTAAATTTCTTTGAAGACTGCTGTCTCTTAGTTGATACGATAAAAATATGTAAAGTTACTTCGTTACATTTTGTTTAATGTACATGAAGATTGGAAATTTACAGATAAGTACAGTTAAATAGGCTGCTTGAAAATTAAGTGTTGTGAATATTAATCTGCCTGTAGATCAGAACTCGGAAGAAAATAAGAAAAGACAGAAAAAATACCTACTTTGAATTATGCAACTTAATTAAAGAAATTATTTTAAACATTTTGTGTTGCCAGTAAGTTGTTAAGTGTTACTTCTGAACAACATCTTTTGGTGATTTATTAGATCCATCTTATTTGTCAGTAAAACTAATAAATTTTTTTTAACATGTAATTAGACTCATGGTAAAGTTTTATCATCATGTATGTATTTACTATTTAGTGACCTTTAAATAATTTATTATAAGATCCAGCTATTATAAGACAAACATTTGTTATATGAAATATAAATATGAGTTAGTGCAATAAAATGCTAACAAAAATAAAAGATTTTAAATGTTTTCTTTCAGATTTCTCCATTAAAGAGTGTCAGTTTAGGTACAAATGAGTTTATTTAATTGGTTACAAAGTCTGATTAAGAAATTACTACACAATGTAAATTTAGTCAGATGATAGGTTATTTATTTTATGTTGGGGATAGTGCTTTGTTTTCCATCCACACTGTACAGCACTGATACATAGAATCTCCTGATTTAATGTCTAATACGAAAGACAATTAGTCATTTAGTTTAAACTTATTTATTTTACATCGATACGGAAGCAAGTTTTTGCAACTTATATCAGTCTTTCTCGATTACTGCTTCCTGGGTTCAAACCAGTACTCGCCCAATAAGTGAGGAATGTGGAATGTCAATGGAGACTGTCACCCCAGATGAGATTCTTTCGTATCGGGAGTCTGGCGCTCTAACCCTCGACCACTGCTCCTCCTTGAACAAATCAACAATGCTAGTGGAGGAGTGGGGTATCAAACTCGCGACCCCAAGATTACCATTCCAGCGTGTTACCACTGGACCACTGATCTGCCCCTAACCTTTAAAGAGGCTGTACTCCAGATTTGACATAAAAAAATTTTTTTTTCATAAATTGTATATTTAGATGCCGTGAGATTATAACAACATAATATTCTACTTCAAAACTGATTTTAAAGTCAAAATAGAATAAAAAAAAATATTTTCGCTCCAGCCTGATTTGAACTCTGGACCCTCATGTTAACAAAATATTTCTAGCGCTTTTACTGTCACCACCATCGCCGTATGTGATATTACAGATATTTACTTTCAATCTTATACGATAAAGTTATACCGTTGCGTTACGGTATAGCACTTTGAAGGGAAAAATATCAATTTATAATGTAATTATTTGACTTATTTTTTGTCAGTAAGTTATTTTTTAAGCATTAGTCATAAATATTACAAGAAATTTATAATACAAGAAAACTTCCTTTTTTTGTCATCCGGAGCACAGCCCCTTTAATCATTTAACGAAATTAAATCCCTTTTATATTGAATTACAGAAAATATTGGCCTTTGGACGATACGAAGCTTATTTTTGGACAATAAGGACCATTTTACAGTTCGATACGAACCATGTTGAAAAATTAATTTGTACCCCGTTTAACCTACTTTATAATGTACGGACAATAAATACGTTGTTCTTAAATCCGACAGGGGCCCATGTTTGGGAAAAAGGGCCAATCAAATTAAAGTTTTAGCAATCTTTTTACTTTAATGGAATGGGTAATCATGACATTTTCAACAATATAGTTATATACTTAATGTTTTTAATATGGTTGTTAAATATAAAATTTAAAATATTTCTGTATTTTGTAACACTGTGGTGTTCTCTGTACATGGACCTTTCTTCATGTTTGACGATAGGCCTAAAAGGTTTAGTTAAAACATATCCAACAAACCAAAATATCACGCTCTTATTTGTTGATATCCACATAATAGATTTTAAATAAATTCCTCATTGTTTAATGAAAATTAACATTTACATTAGCGGAATGACTTCTTTCTTTAACTATCCCACATATACCCAATATATATTTTGGTAAAAACATTATTTCAAATTAAGAGAAATCCAATTTAAATCTAATGCAAATGATAAATAATTAGCATTTTACCATGATACGAGTTTTCATTGTTATGGTAGGATCAATTAAGGAATATAAAGAACATGAGAGAATATATAAATTTTTCCAACATTTTATTGTGTAAATGAAGTTGAATACGTTTTCAAACATTTTGACAGGGAATTGCATTGATACTGTTATCTAATTATATGATAAACACTACATAATCCACTTACATAATTAACACTGATCTACACACAAATAAATTATGATTAACATTACACTGGCAATCCATTTACATAATTAACACTCATCTACACACAATTAAATTTTGATTAACACTTCATAATCCATTTACATAACTCACACTGATCTACACACAATTACTTCAATAAGTGTGAAACACTATCATTCAAACGTATTGATAAGATTCATACATGCTGAAATATGTAGAAACAATAATTTATTTTTACTAAACGGTAGATTGTTTTCCGACAGAAACGTTGGTGCGCCGACCTTTAGGGATAAATCAGTAATCGATTATGCAATTTCCACAGCTGAATGTTTTGAATTTGTGAGTGATTTTGGCGTGTATCGAACGGATAGCCTCTTTTCTGACGGTCACAATGCCATTTATTTTAATATTTCTGTTCCTGCTACAAATTATGTCAATGAAACTTCATCAAAAAGTTTGAAAACCCCTAAATGGCAAAGTAATCTTTCCCACACTTTTGTAGAAAATATTGATATTGAACAGGTACATATACTTAGCGAAAATTTACGCTCCAGCCCGTGTAATCCCCAAACAATAGATGACGTCACAGTGCAGTTGTCCCAGATTTTCCAAAATGCATCATACCGTACTTTTCCTAAAACGAAACATTTTTTCAACGTGAATACCAACAAACCATGGTTTGGTCCAAAATGCTTCCAGGCAAGAGAAAATTATCATGACGCTAGGAATATATTAAGATTGAATTCAAGTGAAGCAAATAAATTAAGATTAAAAAATGCTAGCAAACATTATAAGAGAACGATGGATTATTACATTAAAAAACAAAGATACTTAAATCAAGAAAAACTAAGAAAACTAAATGAAAATTGTCCGAAAAAGTACTGGAAATTTCTAAATAATTTAAAAACTAAAGAAAAAAATATGCAGTCCCCCTCTATACAAGAATTCTATGACCATTTTAAGAAGGTGAATGAAAACACTATTAATGATGAGAGATTTGACAATTTCACTCCAATCACAGGCTCTAATGAATTTTTAAATGCCCCTATTATAGATGAAGAAATCTTAAAATGTATAAAAAATTTAAATAATTCTAAAACACCTAGCCCTTATGACAATATCCTAAATGAATATATAAAAGTGACTAGCCATATTATATTGCCCTTCTATGTAAAATTGTTCAATATCATCTTGGAAACAGGTTATATTCCAAAATCATGGTTACAGGGAATGATAATCCCAATTTATAAAAATAAGGGTGATTCAAAAGACCCTAATAACTACAGACCTATATGCATCCTGTCCTGCCTAGGTAAATTGTTCACATCCGTTCTGAATGCTAGGTTAACTGCCTTTCTAGAAAATAATAACATCCTTGAACAGAACCAGGCCGGCTTCCGACAGGGTTTCTCGTGTACCGATCATGCTTTTACCCTCCACTCATTGATCGAGATACTGAAAAAGAGGAAACAGAAGTTATTTTGTTGTTTCATCGACTTTTCCCAGGCATTTGATAAAGTCTGGAGGGCTGGTCTCTGGCATAAACTTATTCAGAACTCTATTAATGGGAAGTTTTTTAAAGTTATAACTAATATGTATAGCAATATCAAATCTTGTGTACAGCAGAATGGATCACTCTCGAATAGCTTTTTATCTGAAATTGGGGTCAGACAAGGTGAAAATCTTTCCCCCGTACTATTTGCCATCTATTTAAATGATATTCAGACCCATATGCACTTAAATGGTTCCGTCGGCATAGAGCTCAAAGATCCTCTGGATTTATCTCTATGGCTTAAACTACTGATCTTACTGTATGCAGACGACACCATTTTAGTATCTGATTCTAAAGATGACTTTCAAACTAGCCTGGACATCTTTAATGAATACTGCCAAATCTGCCATCTTAAGGTTAATACTAATAAGACAAAGATTGTAATATTTGGTGCTCGCCAAACAAGAAACTTCAATTTTAAACTAGGAAATTAATCCAATAGAGATAACGAACAAATATCACTATCTGGGAACAACATTCACCAACAATGGGTCATTTCTTAATGCCAGAAAACACGTTGCCCAGCAAGCAACCAAGGCATTGCACCTCCTTTATACTAGAGTTAATAATGCACATTTACCAATAGATTTAATCCTCAAACTCTTTGATCATACAGTCTTACCAATTCTAACATATGGAAGTGAAATTTATGGCTATGAGAATCTTGACTTACTTGAAAAAGTTCATAACCAATTCCTTCGAAAAATCACAAATGCTAAACGCTCTACTCCTATTTCATTTCTATATGGTGAACTAGGAAGGTATCCGATCTCATTAACTGTTAAATCTCGCATGGTCTCCTTCTGGAATAGACTGGTCACTGGTAATGAAAATAAATTATCATTGCAAATATATAAATATATGTTGAATCAGCCTGATAACAATTTTAAATGGTTAAATAAAATTAAGGAAATTCTTACTACAGCTGGCCGCCCAGACCTATGGGAAAACCAGCTCCAAATTAATAGTAAAACCATTCATAAAGAAATTAAACAGATTTTAATAGGTCAATTTAATCAAGATTGGCATAGTCAGCTACAAAACTCTAATAAAGGGCGAATGTATACAAGATTTAAAGATTTCCCTGAACTTGAACATTATTTCAAACTTGAAGAACAAGATTACATAAACCTGTTTCGCTTTAGAACCGGTAATCACCCATTGCCTGTAGAAGTTGGAAGATATGATCAAATCCCATTTCCAGACAGAATATGTTACCTGTGCAATAACAATCTAGTGGGTACTGAGGAACATGCCCTTTTATATTGTCCCTTCTTCCGAACAGATAGAGAAAAATACCTGAATAACGAAATATTTAATACTTCCTTGTATAATGACCCATTCAAAATTCTGATGCAGTCCAAAAATAATAATATATTAAAACGTGTCAGCAAATTCTGCTCTGTTATCATGAATAAATACAAACGCTAAGAACTACTATTTATGTTAATTAATAATAATTATATTCAATTAACAGATATACCTGTTGTATGTTCTGTCAACTGTCATCCTAGAGATATGTTGCACTTCCTTCCCAGCAATGTCACCAACTGTTTTTCTTTTTAGCTGTAATTAATATCCATAAAACAGTATTGTTTTTTTTTTTTTTTTTTTTTTTTTTTTTTTTTTTTTTTTTTTTTTTTAACCAGAGACACTTAACATATCCATACATGTCAATGCTTGTTTATTTTTCCAAATATAGTCTTTTGCTATTATATTAACCCATTAATTAATCAATTATCAAGGTCCTTAATATGGAACTATATTGCTAAACTGTGTGTTGTAATTATAACTATTCACAATTGTATGTGTAATGTTTATATATATGCTCAATTACATAACGTACAGTACTCTTGTCTAAATAGCCGAAAGATTCAATTGTATCTTAATATAATAATGGAGGAAACAAACTTATTATGCATATACTATAAATATTATTTACATCCTTACCTTATACGTAATCTGCATCATATAAACATAGAGTAAATTCCTTCCTTGTGTGACCCAGTTACTGATTTCATTGATAAACACGTGTACACACTGACGTCATGCTATAGCTAAATCCTAAACGACTAAATGAAAAATCAGTATCGTCTAAAGTACGAAACAGTCTGTTTCCTCCGTTTCATGTAAGGTTGATAATGTGATTTGTTGAATCTCCCCCACACCATTAACACTGCTATTACAATTTTGGTATACTACTATATTTATGTCAACCGGAACCCTGTTTAATTTGCATGCAACTGTTTGTTTACATAACCCCATGTTGTATACTTGTATACCTGGGTGAAATAAAAGTTGTTGTCTGTCTGTCTGTCTGTCTGCTATTACCTACCTATTACCTACATATGGCAGAATTCTTACCGGCGGAAAGCTATTATCGAGCAGAAAAAAGGTACCGTCATACTAAAAATGTCTGTTTTTGTAAAAAGAAATCGAGTTGTTCTGATTAAATTGTTCATTCTTATATATGCATAAATAATGACGACTTATTTTGTGTCACAACCTGGGATCTAATATATTGTTGTTCCCAGGTACAACTCAGTTTTATTTCGAGTCTCAGCCTAACCTTTGTTTGCATGATTACACGTTTTAATTTCTATTTTGTCTTTAGTGTGAATTAATGCTAGCACTGGCAATACTTTTCTGGAATGGTCCCATGGTCCTGTCTGATTTGAGTTTATTCATCGTCGGTACCGGTCGCCAATATGACCAACTCCCCCTGCAGAGGTTAGCTTATTTTAGGTTGTGAGGGGTACGGTGCAAGATACAGAAAGCATCCCATTCCAGAGACACCCCTTGTTCATTTCCATGCTCAGTGTATAGCACTGGTACATGGGACCTTGGTTTAATGTCTCATTCAAAAGACAATTGATTATGTTCGTGGAGGAGCGGGGTATCAAACTCTTGACCCCTGGATTACAAGTCCAGCGCCTTACCAATGAACCACTGATCCGCTCCCCATGGTCCTTGTAGTCTTTATTTTTTTATACCGTACCTCAATTCAAGGGCGATAACGAGAGAAAAACAATATGGCGTCGTAAGTGAGAGGAAAAACAGTAATAAATGCGCATTTCCCGTCTACCAAGCAAACTAGCAGCAAAAAATGAGTAGAAGGAGACGTGAGAGAGAAGTTGGGATATCTCTACTTGTATCTACTTTGCAGAAGAAAGGGGTACAGCTTGTGGCGATAGATTTTGATCAAACTTTGATAACTTTTCACACTGGTGGTGTATGGAAAGATAGTGTGGATAAGCTAGCACTCAAGGTGCGGCCTTGTATACGGGATCTAATGCAGACATGTCTTGATCGAGATATTCATGTGTGTATTGTCACATATTTCATGCAGCCTTGGGTAATTCGGGAGTTAATGCAGAAACTATTTAGAAGGTAAACAATGGGTTTGACATTAAAGGGAGATAGACAGGAAATTTATCCAAATCCTGTGTTTGTTTGATCATTTTAATTACCTAGTAATTGATTAGAGTATTTTAAGAGTATGTTTTGAGTTTCATGCCTAGTAGTGTAGATCCAGAGGCGATGAGGGGGTCTTATCTGTGAAAATTGGTTTGACTGATTGTTATATAGTGGACACAGGATAGAAAAGGCATTTCAAACAGTCTCGTTGTTGGGCTAGCTCTTTAGTGACATGATTGGATTGTCTAGAACGTTTAAGTTAAGTTGAGCAACCTTATCCATGATTAGTACTGGGATGGGTGTCCCAAATTGAGCTCATAGGCCAGTTTACTGCAGTTGTTACAAATGGGACTGTTGTATGTTTAAAATGTTAGTGAAGCCCTCAAAACTAAACCTTGTTTTAATAGGTGTCAACATAAAACAATTGTCAGCAGTATGTTAATCATTTGAAATTACTGTCAGAGTGCAATTAAATGAACTGAGTTTTGCCACAAAAGTAAACAAGTGCCCCATCATTTTGACAACATGAGTTCCTTGGGCATATGCACTTACAAATGTAGTGTATGGAATAGAATGAAATATTTCTCCAAAAGTTGAATATCACATTTCCTTGAAAGTTTTTCATACTGCGTTGCTGAATATATATAGCATTATTTTATCATTTGGCCATGTTTTGTAAGAATGTTATAGGAAAGAGGATTGAAATACTTCTTGTTGATAGATACTACTTTGATTCCAGTATAAAACAAAATTATAACTGAAATGATTTTTATTTTCTCTCAGTACTTTTGCTATAAAGAAAGATGTAACTAAAGATTTAGTTCAATGAAAAAGTACATTAGCCTTAGCATTTAAACTATATTTCACTATTTGAATCAAGAGACATTTTTCATGCATATATCCTGAAGTACTAGAAAACTAAAGTACAATTATCTTGCAGATCTGATGCAGAAAAGATACTTGTGCAGGCAAATACAGCAGCATTTCGTGAAAAACACAACCATGAATTTCTTGGGAAGGAAGCTCATATAGCTGCTATACTAACTGAACTTTATAATAGAGATCACCATCTTAAAATCCGGCCAGAAGAAGTAATATTGTTTGATGATGATAGAGACAACACAGATATTGCAATGAAGTTTGGACATAAAGCTTTTCTGGTCACTGAAGATGTTAGTGAAAAAGCATTTGAAGATTTTGCCAAAGATTTAGAATCTGCAGAAACAAGAAAGTCTTGGATTAAGTAAGAGGAAAGAACTATAAAATGTGAATGTTATCGATGGAAGTATTTTAAAGAATTTACCCATAGGCTTTATCACCATTTGAGATTCAACTTTTATGATTCAGCACATATTTGGCTGAATCATTTGATGAATTCAACGGTATTCAGTATTCTCACATATTATCGCATCATTATTCACACCATACATGTACCTTGAATGAAAAGCATAAAATGATAGCTCTTAACAGAATTTTCTATTTACTAAATGCTACATATATTATAATTGTTGTAGGTGTAGAGATAAAAGAATTTCAGGCAGTCATTAAAATATCGATCTCTGTAATTCAAAATTTCAGGACAGCATCACACATTTTTTCGAAATTCTATGAGTACAACTTTAAAAGTTCTTGCATTGATAAAAGTTACCGTAACAAAAATGCTTTAACAGGAGTACCGAATAAAACAGGTATTCAGGTTTTACTTGACATATCTCCATGGTCAAGAGGTTAAAGTTGCTGACGTTACATCACATAACCTCTTACTAATTGATGGACATGGGTTTGAACCCTGCTACCAACCATTACTGTTTATGTGAGAAAGTTGGCAGTTTCTTACAGAGAATAGAAATCCAGTACTGGTTATCCCTAAGAACAATGGTAAACTGCCTTTCTGATGTGACTTAGACTGTTAAAAGGCATTAGAATCAGAAAAAAAAGACTAGACCAGTGACGAAACCAATGTCTTCCAGAAAACCATTTTGTTTCAGATATTCTAACTTCTTTTAGAATGATAGTGTAATAGTATATAACGTATAAATGAAAATGTTATGTTGACATACTTATCTTACAAAAAGTTATTATCCTACTGCAAGTATTAAGAGGAAGTTATCACTTTTTATTTCTTTTCAGTAACAGGTTGTGAATTCAAAAGACTATGTTATAAGTACTATATTACACTGATCTCACTATTTTTCATATTAGTTTCTATTTATTCTCTCTAGTTTAAATTGACTGTACACATACAAAATGTATCCCACAAAAAATTGATATGCTTATTACATACTAGTAGTCAGTAAAATCATTCTAACTGAACTTATTACATACTTGTTCAGCTGTTAGAGCATTCTGACTTCAGTTTAATTACTAACTTAATCAACTGATTTCAGTCTGACTTGACTTTAGTACATACTTATAACTTATTCAGTTGAGTTTTGTTCTGTTGTACACTTTACATACCTATTAAGCTCAGTTCATTCTGACTGTACATATAAATACTGCTTTATTGAGTTCATTTCTGCTGATTATCTGATACTCATATTCTATACTGCTTATGTTTATACTGTATTACAGGTATTATATTGACCCCTTATTTCATACCTATTACAGGCTGAAATAAATGTATTGTTTTACATAATAATTTTGAAAATCAGTTTTACATTACGGTACAGATACACCTTATTTTGTTGTTACATACCATACATGTTATCTATAAGTTCTTGTTGATTCATTGAAAATTTTTTTATTTGTTAACATACTTGCTCAAAATTGTTTCCATCTTTATTTAGCAGCAATGTTGTACATGGTTTGAATATTAAAACAGACCTTTTAAATTATACTGCTGTCAGATTGTTTACAGCTTTTTATCAAAACAATGACATAACATAATCTGATAACATACATGTACAGCATCATTTTAGAAGGTATAAATGGTCAAACCAGATATTTTACCATGATGGAAGTTCAGTTATACAATTTTGTTGTAAATACGTTTTCCATATACATTATAAGATATTTGACAAGATTTGTTTTGTGATAAGTTAAGGTGACTGTATTCTGTGTATTTCTGAGGTTATTTGGATGTTACTAACAGAAGAATTAGCGCTAGTAGCAATAGCAATAATAGATATGTATTGAAAAGAAAAACATTTGAAGTCTTGTATGTTGGTCATTCCACCTTAGATGGATTGACAGTTATACATGTAGGGATCATCTGATGATGTCATGGTCACTTAGGTTTGTTGTTGATAGTTCAGTTTAGTTTACAAAAGAACAGACTTTGTTCACTTTTTCCTTTTATTTCTAATTTTCAGGGTTCATTATTCTCAGAGATATTGTCACCTGACTGTGGTTAAGTTCAGAATTATTTTCAACTACAGATTTTTTTTGGTCAGTTATCTGCATTTCTTTAAATTACAATGGAACAGCTTTCTGTAGTTGTAAAGAATTATTTGATTGACAAATGAAGCTGTTTTATCCATACTTTTCAAGCATTACTAGGCATAGATTATTGGACATCTGTCTGTTCAAAGCAAAACCTTTATAGAATAAAATACATAGATCCAAACTCCCTTTATTTGAGAAATTATGTATAAAAACGAATTTATACATATCATATGATATCTTTAAAGTGCTTATATTAGAATCGTTATGGAGCACTCTTGAATAGCAACTTATGCCATGTACTGTTTCCATGCCATTGCGAAAAAAGAGAAAGCAAGTGAGTGTGTTGTGCTCAACAGAATTATACAAGATTCATTTAATCCACAATGAATTTTATTTTTTTGTTATTTTGTTTAACTTTGACATTCTTATATTATAAAAATATGTTTCTATTTATATAAAATTTCAGAAAGATTGTTAAGTGAAGTAAATTTATACAACACCTTTATCATTATCCTGCCATTTTTGCACATAATTGTCTCATGTATAAATTAAGATTGTATTTGAATATTATTTGTGTAAAAAAGAATAATTTTCTTTTAATTTAAAAGTGATGCAACAAACTTGATGACCTCAGAAACAGTAACTGCTGTCAGTAGTCTTAGAAATTAATTTACATCTTGTTATAAGTAAGAAAGAATCTCAGTTGCTGCATCTGTTGAATACTTAAAAAATTTGCTCTAATGATGTGATTTTGTGACTTTTTTATATTTTATTATAACAGCAATATCAACATAGGGCATTTAATGTTAAATCTCATAAATGTAAATTAAAATACTTCTTTTTGTACAGGTTGTTTTTGCGAAATTGAAGAGATGTTATTGCTAAATAGATCTTAACAAATGCGTGTACTATCCTCGAACGAGTTCAGAGAAATGAACATTTTGTTCAACATTATTCAGATGGAGAATTAGAATTAAATTATGAATATGTTGAAATAATTATTTATGAAATTTAACAATGTGAGTTCTGGACCTTGAAAATATTGATTCATATTATTTATACCGTAATAATTTTCGTACTATGTGCTAAATAGTTAAATAAAATTGAGCGAAAGTATATATCCATTAATATAAAGAAAAGAAGTGTTCTGTTAACTTTTTCTTCTTTAGTTTATGTGTCTGTGACCCACAGTAAGTCAGAATATGAAAAGGATTTTATGTCTACAAATATATTTTCATGTAACAAGCATAATATTTTAAGTGAAATCAAATATTTATGTTTTTTTTTTTCTCTTCTTTTTTTCCTGTGTTACACATGTTAATGTTGCATGGGGCAACTGCCTTCCATTTAGTGATGTCACTGTTTTTATTTTACCCTCTTGTTGAAGTTCAGCTGGTATTATAAGATGGTAGATTATTCATATTTTAAATAGCCATCAATTTCTCCCATTTAAAACTGTACATGTTAGGTACCTGTTAGAGTTTCTTTTTGACTGACAAAATTTTGACATAGGGTTTAGAAGGATTATATACAGGATAGACATTTCTTAAATTTGATTGAAAAGAATTGCATGTTTTCTTAAAAATGAGTGATAATTTAAAAACTCTTCACGTATTACCATGTTTGTTTTCTTCACTTCACTTAAAATTAGTTTCATTAAGATTGTGGCTATTCATTTAGATTTTTTTGTCAGGAGTAGTCAAATCTAGTAACTACATCATGCACATTTTCAAGGACAAATTTTTACATGTAGCCTGTACAAATTCATTTATATCAATATATCACAGTAATAAGGAACTCCTGGAGCATAATGGAATCAGAGCCACTTCTTAAAAAGATGCAATCAGTTTGGCTGTAGGTAATAATTAACATTTTATCATATGTGTTTTTGTAAGATGCTGTTATAAGCATTGACTCTGTTTTTCATTTTCACTTCACACCAAAACAGCAAAAGGCTTTTCAAAAAAAGGTCTTAGCAAATCATTATATGTTTTTTTTTATGATACAGCAGAGATTGTATTAGACAAGTGTACATGTATTTAGGAATTCATTGTGTGAAGGGGAGTGAAAAGAAAACATTTCTGTGTTGTGCACTCATACCTAGCATTGGATAGAAAATTGTCTCATTTTGTTTTGTTTGCACCAAATTTTATGAATTCTTGTAAGCATGCATTTTGTCTTTGTGTTTTTTTTATGGACAGGGATTTTTTTTCTTGGTTGATATTTGGATTTGTTTTGTGTTCATTTTGTTCCTAGTCGTGTAGAGTAGAAAATATTTAGCTTTTTATCTACTTTCTTCATTAGATTCTCTTTTAGAGTGGCATGGAAGTGGTTAAAATTCATCACATGTTTGAGGCTTTTTGAGCTTGTAATATTGAATGGCAAAGTGAAAGAAATTTATATATTAAGAGGATATTGAAGTTACATAAAAATTTATAACACAAAATAAACTGTTTATTTATCAAATCTTACAAATTCATTATCTGTATCAGCTTGCCAAAATATTTTATTTGTAGACTTTCTTTGTAACTGACAGACTGTGAATGTTCCAGTGTTAAAGAGATTTGATATTTGAAATCAGCAATATATTAAGAAACACCTGAAAATTATTTGGAATTTTTTGCCGCTGTAAGGTTTTTTGTATCATTTTTTGTCATTTGGTTACCTCCCCTTTTAACACAGAACTTCCTGTTTTTACAGTAGTGATGGAATGTTAGTAACCTTTTGTTTGTAAACCTTGACTTAGGCTGTCATAGCTGTATTTGTTATTTTAGGTTTTCTTGTCTGTGTGAACAGTTAGGATTATGGACTATGTTGTTGACTGGCTTTTTTGGGGGGTAGTTTTTGCTTCTTCTGTAAAAGAAAAAGCATGGGTTTGATTTTATATAACAGGAAAAGGCTAGACATTAGAGCAGTGTCTCTGTGTAAATCTAAGTCATTACACAGACCTTTGTTTAATAAGTAAATAGCCACAATGGATTGACTGACATCTATGTATGATAAATAGCCATGTTTTAATGCACCGTTTGTCATGGTATCATATGTATTTTTGATAAAAAGATAGTTTTATATTAAATTTCATATGTAAATTGAGGATGTCTCATGTTTGAAATACAGAAACTAGAAGTTAACATCTAGTCTGCCTTGTATTACTCCTCTGCACTGCTCAGAAAACAGTTGGCCATGTAATAGCAAACACTCAGAGGATTTTCTTTTTCATTGAACATGCTTGGATAGCAGTGTTAGAATTTGAAAAATTGACAAATTTTTGATGAGGTGAGTATTGTTCCTTTCTTAACCTGTAACAATATTCAAATGATTTGAAGTCACTACTGATAGAATGTAAAGTGTATTACATATTATGTTTTCTAAAATACAAATGGCTATATTATCTTGTGTAAGAACATCTGTAGTGACTGTAGGCAGTCATGGTCTGAGGAAACTTACTTAGAAAAAGGAAAACTGCATTTGTCTGAAATATAAAACAAATAGTCACAGATTCTGTCAAATATTAAACAACCATTACTTTGCTGGTGAAGTGTTTTTTTTATTTTGCAGACTATGTAAACTGTGGTCTTCTTTTACATCCATGCAGTCTTATCATGGTCTACACTGCTCATTCTGTAATAAAAACACCCATGTAAATGATAAATGGAACTGTTGAATTGCACAGTGTACAAGTTCATTTAGAAATGTAGTTTGGTTAGTGTTCATGTCAGATTCATTACAGATTCATAGTTTGTTAAGGTACATTGTAGGTATCGATAGTTAACCACAGATTTGTCCAAGATGGCCTAGAAAACTTCATTCAGCTTAACTCCGTACTTGTCCTGAAAATGCCTACAATGCATGAAGTACATGTATGTATTGTGTATATTAGATAAGTATTAAAAAATTGTATTGAACTGATGGCAATAAAAAGGTTATATACACTGTTAAGTTAATCTGACAAAAGTACACTGTCTCTTCAGTTAGCAACTTAGTAGAATTGAGTGGTACAGCTGTTTTTTCTTCAGTGCTGATTTTTGTTAAGCTGAATCTGTTTTCTTTCTCCCATTTCTTTGAAATTCTATGGCTGTTTCATTCTGCTGGTGGAAAGTCACCACATTTGTTATAAATCTAGGTTACTTGGTATGAATACTATGTAGTAACCAGGAAACTTTATCGCCTTTGTATAGGCCTTTGAATTGTGCATGTTGAAGTGAATTTTGATTGTACAGTGTTGACGTTTTTAGCCTTGTTTACTTGTATAATTAAAAAGCACTACTGTTAGTTCAAGAGTTGTTCTCATTTCCTTATAAAGAACAAAAGCGGTGCTAACGCTCGTCTTTTTTACATGTCGACAATGGGGGCCATAGTTATAGTTCTTGTGTACTACTCCTGAAGGAGGTCTATGTACCTCTGACATTTCAAGTGGAGATGTTGATATTGTTCATATTGATACCTTTGATCATTCAACTTAATAAGCAATTTTGACTGAAATAGTAAGTTAAAAAGGGACATAACACCAAAAATATAGCTTTCAGAATAATTCCCCTTGTGTTACAACTGCCTGTCATGATAAGCAATCAGGCCAAGTTTCATATTGATACCTTTGATAGTTTTGAAATCATTCAACTTAATAAGCAATTTTGAAAAAAAAAAACTGTTAAAAAGGGGCATAACTCCAAAAATATAGCTTTAATAAAAATTCCCCTTGTGTTACAACTGCCTCTTGTCATGATAAGCAAGCATTCAAAGTTTCATATTGATACCTTTTAAATTGTTTGAGTAATGGGCTATATTAAAGTTTTTGCAAGGCGATAACAATGACGATGACGACACAGCAAACATAATAGCTCTACTTTTTCTTCGAAACAGACAAGCTAATAATGGAGGGTTGGCATTATGTTGAGTGATCCAAATCTGTAGTCTTCAAGCTTCTTAAAGTTGTATCAGTGTTTAAAATAATTTTAATCATGTTGCACAACAGTGAAGACAAATGCTTAAAACATACTGAATGTTCTGAAATCATGTAAATTTGAAGTAACAGACTCCTCTCACTTCTAGCAAATACATAAACTATAGCTATCACTAAATGTGATTAATACCCCCGCTCAACTGCTTCGGAACTGAGGAAGTTATTGGTAACAGAATACTTTGTAAAAAATTTGAAATGGAGTTATGGTTGTGAGCAAATATAGTTGTGGTTCTTTGCATTACATTGCATTTCCTGTCATTGTGCTTGACCATTGATGTTGCACTGAACTCCAACCATTAATTTTTAAGTTATGCTCCGGACAAGGAAAACTAACAAAGGGCAACAACTGTGCAAATGATGAGGACAGAGTTATAGCTCTTATACACTGCTCTTCCTGTCATTGTGCTTGACCATTGTATAAAGTTGCATTTCATTCCAACCATTAGTTTTCAAGTTATGCTCCGGACAAGGAAAACCAACAAAGGGCAACAACTGTGCAAATAGTGAAGATAGAGTTATAGCTCTTGTACACGGCACTTCCTCTCATTGTGCTTGACCATTGTTTGAAGTTGCACTGAATTCCAACCAGTAGTTTTCAAGTTATGCTCCGGACAAGAAAACCAATAAAGGGCAATAACTCTATAAATAGTGAAGATGGAGTTCTGATTCTTAAACACGCACTTCCTTTAATTGTGCTTGACCATTGCATGAAGTTGCACTGAATTCCAACCAGTAGTTTTCAAGTTATGCTTCGGACAAGGAAAACCAATAAAGGGCAATAATTCTGCAAATAGTGAGGGTGGAGTTATGATTGCACATATCATTGCACTTCCTCCCATTGTGCTTGACCATTGTATGAAGTTGCATTGAATTCCAGCGATTAGTTTTCAAGTTACGCTCCGGACAAGGAACAGATCGACCGACCGACCACCGGGTGACTCCCATTGATAATGAAAATATATCTCATTTAAGTATAGATGTTTATTTAATTTGTAATTGTGCCAGTCATAAACGATTTTAATGTATTCAACTTGGCGCAATGAGAGTGAATTTTTTATATACAATCATGAATGTATCTCAGTAAAGATTAGTAATGTTTGTTTTTCTAAGGACAGACATAAGTGCCAAGTCAATTTGTGGAATTGGTGCTTTTTGAATTTCAAAATGAAGAATGTTGATTAGCTCTGAGACAATTTGAAAGCCAGAAGCAATTTGACTTCTGTTCATCGGATACATGGCCAAAAAATATGTTCTACTTCGACAGTTTTCAAAAACCTTGTAATATTCAACAGCTGGAAGGGTATGAAGTAAAAACAAAATCATTGCAAACATTTCAGAATAGTTTTATCAACCTGTATTTTTTGGCAAATAAATAACTACCGCATTAGAAAATAATCTTTCATCTTTCTGATGAATATGACAGATCAATCCTGTTGTTAGTTCGTCTTCATGTGCAAAGAATATGAAAAATTCTGTAGATAAAGAAAGTATTTTGTACTTGGAGAACTAAAACGCTCAAACCCCAGACTCGTAATTCTTTAAAGGATTACAAAATATGGCCTTTGACTGTTGCAACATGTGGTTAAAGTATCTTTAAGAAATTTAATTACTTATATTATACATATTGGTTTGGAACATATTAGTAAGACTTTTTATGTTTACTCTTTCTTGATTTATGTACAAATTTGTACATACATATATTCTGAATGCACCATAGCAGTGATAGATTATACAATGTCTACAGTGAACATTTAAAATATACCCTCAAATTTAAGAAAACATGTGTAACATTTCGAGACAAGTTCTAGTGGTATGTACATTTCAAATGAACACACTGTATAACAAATACATAATGTTTTGTTGTTAAGTTTTACAAGTATTTTTTATCACAAGGAAAAATACCCTATGAATGAATGAACATGAATGTTTGTAACAGTCCTGTCCTGCAAACATTTGTAAATGAAAAATGATTAACTGACAGTGGTTATCATTGCTTTCAGAAACTAAAAACAGCATTTATGTACTTGTATGCTAAAAGCTGGCAGCATAATTTGTCTCTATTGTTAAAAATTAATACACAGAAAGTAGAAAAATCTATTTCAAGCCTTGCTGACCGTGACCCAGTGACCTCAAACCCCACTTAGGGTAGGGGACCTTGCAAGTAACCCACTAAACAAACATCTAAGTTATCGGTAAAAGAAATGATGACTGTTGGGAAAAGAACAAAAAATCAAATTTAAGCTTTGGTGACCTTGACCCAAGAGAATGGCAGACATTCACGCAAGGTGCCTTTATACCAAATATCTTAGATATCCATCAATAAATAAAGGCTCTGTGAAGGAAAGTTGAAAGTCTATTCTAAAAGTCTATTTACCCATGGGCAGGGCCAATTTTGTCCCTTGAGGACAAAGATTTGAACAAACTTGGTAGAGGTCCATGTTACACATCAAGTATCTTAACACTAGGCCTTGTGATTTCTGACAAGAATTTTTCAAAAGTTTTTTTTTTCCCCTATGGAAGTCTGACCCATAAGGCGGTGTGTATTTTCATCCTAGGAGCATAATTTGAACATTCTTAATACAAGACCTCTACATGATGTTACATGCAAAACATCTGAACCCTAGGCCTTGTGGTTTCATTAAAGATTTCAAACTTTTTCAAATAAATACCTTTAATAAATCAAGTGACCGCCAGGGGCATTATCCTACAACCTTTGTAGAGGACCACTATGTGAACTTGTATGCCAAATATCAAACCCCAGGGAATAGTAGTTTCAGATAAGAAGAATTTTAAAGGTTTCCCTGTAACAAGTTTATGTAAAATCATATTGCAGCTGGAGTAGGGCCCATTTTGACCTTGGGGCCATTAAACCATGCTACATACCTTATATCTCAGCTCAAGGACTTGCTGTTTCAGAGAAGAAAATTTTAGAGATTTCACTTTTAAAATCTACTTTTTTGCTCTTGTGGCTCAGATCTCCAATCGACTGGAACCATTCGAACAACTTTGATAGTACAGGCAAGGAACATTCTGGGCAAGTTTTATTGATTTTTGCCTGTACTATCAAGGATGTCCTTTCAGGTAATTGTGGACAATGCCAATGGACGAGCTGTACTCAGGTGAGCTTAGAAAACATTAAGTTCTACAAAATTAATGGTCACTTCAGTTTCTGAAAAAAATATACTGCAACATCAAAGGCATGACTGCACAATGCTTGTTACAGCACTTCCCATCTGTCAAATGGGCCAATTAACAACTACTCAGTAATTGCTTCCTGTCATGTGTGGACGCTGCATAAAACATGTTAGCATTCACCTGTGTGAAATCAGTATTTCATAAAACATTTATATAAGTTTGACTAAGTGTTAGATGTAAATACATACTCATTTCATATCTGACTGACAGGTAAATGTTGATTCACATATAATCATCAGAAAAATAGGCAAAGCAAAATAGCATATGGAAGGTTGGTATGGATACAGCTTGTTTGTGTTAGCATTGCACCAGGTATTAAAGCAAAAATACTGGTAAAGTAAGACCATAAAAGTTATCATGCTGTTTATTAATCAGTCATGCAACAAGGCATAATGAATAACTTCTCTCTTTAACACTTGTCTGCTGTGTGTGGAGTTCTGTATTTGACATACATACATAACTCTATGTTCATTCACCTTTTAAACTGTCCTTTCCATTTGTGTCAACATACCTGACTAGAAAATAGCTTAATTTTAGCAAATTTCCTGATTTTCATCCCATAGCAATGTCAAGATACCCAGGTCTCATATCTTCCCAATACAGGATAAAACATGTAGAAATATTAAATATCTATTTCAAAACAATCACATTTCACAAATACATTTTGCATGAATAAACTTCACAATGTTTCAATGAAACTGCACCAAACCATATACATTGCAGCACTTTAGAGCAACCTTTTCTTGTAACAAGCACTTATAACTGCTTTCTGTGAAAGCATATAGTTACTTAACCTACAATATAAATACTGAATATAATCAAATATAAATCAAGTCACATTTACATTTCAGTCAAAAAACATCAACATAAATGTATCTAAATTCATGCACTATCAACACTGACTGAGCTGGTTCATACGACACATAAAGAAAGATTTACTACATGAACATACAGCAATGTCACTACAGAATACATGTCTGAGGAAAAGCACAATTTTATTACGTAAATTCATAGAAATACAATACTATCAGAATTTGGGTTTCACTGCACAATCCATACATTCAACAAAACAGTCTGATTTTGAAATGTGTAGTGTCTTTTCTAGGCAAAGTTTGACAATATGATTGTATATTGTCCATTTACAAAATGTGGTGTGTGTGGGGGAGGGGATTAACAAATATAGGTGAAAAATGATTCTTTACTTGAAATAATAAATTTAATAGGTAGTCAGCAACCTACTCATAAAATCTGAAAAGAATAAATGAGACTTACCTTGGATAAGTCAATGTTTGATTTGAATTAATCGATAATTTGGTGTTAAGAAAATGAGGAATGGTTTAATTGAAATGTCTGCAGAAAAACGGCAACAACAATGCATTTAAACCATACAAAATTTTCTTCAAAAATAAAATTATCTATTTAGTAATTAGAAGCTTTTGACAGTGTATCAGAATAATTATCAGAAAACCATGGAATATTGCAATACCTAACAGATTCTTTAATTTCTTCTATAAGTGTTGATACATTGTAAACCAAGCTAGAATACTTTCTGGAAATGAAGCAAGTAATGTTTTCACCATGATCTGACAAAACTGAATGAACATATGCACATGTATGATTACATTTCGAATGGTCAAAACAATCTCAATATGAAATCTATTACATTACACATTAATGATATTGCATGAATCAGCTGTTTAATATCCCTCCTTCAACAAAGTTGTGAAAAAATACTCTTCAAAATGGAGGTACTGAAGTCTATTAAACTCTTCAAAATGATGTTACTGGCTAAACTACTCTCTATTGCAAAGGTGAGAAAGGTGTGGGTATCAAAATCCTTGACTCCATGTGTCGAATCAAGGGAACTGAAATGTACAACAGGACATAGCTGATAAAACCATAGGCCAGTAATAAAAAATCACAAAGAAAATGGCTAAACCAGTACTTGCATGTCTGGTTAATGAAATAATATCTGTCATTTTGATTTTTTAAAAATTCATATACCTATTGCGTTGCATAACAATTCATTAAACAAGAGGGTCCATGGGACCCTGGGTCGCTCACCTGCCAACAACTGCTCAATGGTTGCAAGAGTCAGTGGATGCAAATACAAATGCCAATTGACTAAAAGGGTGCAGGCAATTATGACCATGGGTCATCTTTGGTAGAGTTTCACTAGATGTCGTGCGTCATCAGGATTGTTAAAGCACAACGTGGACTATAATGGACTGAGCTTCATAAAAAATATATCAGGCACATATACACATGATACCTAACATGTTTAAAGTTTTAAAGCAGTATCTTGAAAAATGTAGAAGTTTGTGCCGCAGTATTTTTTAAAAAATCCTGCCTTTATACAAAAAACTAGGTTGCTGTGAACTGAATGTTGGAACACCGTTCCAAACAGGGATTACGTACATGACACATGTTCACTCTATTGCCAATTCTACTAATCCAACCATAGATGCAAAAAATATATGGGCAAGACACAAACTATCAGCAGTAAGGCCTATATAGCAGAACTTACTAATTTCAGAGGGTTGCTTTGACATGGATCTTGGAGGGAGGAACATGGGTTTTGAGTGTAACACATACTTATTTTAATTTTTGGTTGTAAGGGTTGCAGAGACTTTCGGTCTTAAAGTAATGTTATTTATAATACTAGAACTTTTATTAAAATACAATGTACACAATTAAAAAGAAAAAGATTCATAACAGAAAAAAAATGTGTAAATGCAATCTTTAATAAAATAGAACAATATTAGCCCTTCAAAATTATTTTTCCCTGACTTTTCACTAACTTTTCTGGATTTTTATTTTCCACTGACCAATTTTCAAAATTACCTGACAATTCCCTGACCTTGAAAAAAAATCAAATTTCTCTGACTTTTCAAGTCCCCTGGCAAACCTGCAAGATCTTACATTAACTCAAGTATTGTACAAGTCTGATTAAATTCAAATAAAAAATGAAGCTGCTATTGTGCAGACAAGGTCTAAATAGTTAATTTTGGCACTTTCAGGGGCCATAACCCTGGAACCAATAATGCAATAAGGCAATTTGAAGAAAGGAACCAAGATCTTATGGTAATGAAAGTGAAGATCAGACCAAAATTAAGACCACTAGAGTGCAGAAAAGCTTTTATCATAACTTGACCTAGTGACCTAAATTTCTAAGTCACATGACCCAGTTTCAAACTTGACCTAGATATCATCGAGATAAACATTCTGACAAAGCTTGAAGAAGATCGGAGCAAAATTAAGAACACTACAGTGCGGACAAGCTTTTTCTATAATTTGACCTAGTGACCCAGTTTTCAAGGTCACATAACCCAGTTTCGAACCTGATCTAAATATCATTGAGATACACATTCTGACCAAGTTTGAAGAAGATGGGACCAAAATTAAGACAGCTAGAGTGCGGACAAGCTTTTTCTAAAATTCCGACTAGTTACCTTGTTTTCAAGGTCACATGACCCAGTTACGAACTTGACCTAGATATCATTGAGATACACAATCTGACCAAGTTTGAAGAAGCTCTGACAAAAATTAAGACTACTAGAGTGCGGACAAGCTTTTTCTATAATTTGACCTTGTGACCTAGTTTTGAAGGTGACATGACCCAGTTTCAAACTTAATCTAGATATCATTGGGATTAACATTTTGACCAAGTTTGAAGAAGATCTGACCAAAATTAAAACCGCTAGAGTGCAGAGAAGCTTTTTCTATAATTTGGCCTAGTGACCTAGTTTCAAGGGTGAGATGACCCAGTTATAAACTTGACCTAGATATCATTGAGATAAACATTCTGACCAAGTTTGAAGAAGCTTGGACCAAAATTAGGACTGCTAGAGTGCGGACAAGCTTTTCCTATAATATGACTTTGTGACCTAGTTTTAAAGGTCACATGACCCAGTTTCGAACTTGATCTAGATATCATTGAGATTAACATTTTTACCAAGTTTGAAGAAGATCAGACCAAAATTAAGTCCGCTAGAGTGCGGACAAGCTTTTTCTATAATTTGACCAAGTGACCTAGTTTTAAGGGTGAGATGACCCAGTTATGAACTTGACCTAGATATCATTGAGATAAATATTCTGACCAAGTTTGAAGAAGATCGCACCAAAATTAAGACTGCTAGAGCGCGGACAAGCTTTTTCTATAATTTGACCTTGTGACCTAGTTTTAAGGGTGAGATGACCCAGTTATGAACTTGACCTAGATATCATTGAGATAAAATTCTGACCAAGTTTGAAGAAGATCGGACCAAAATTAAGACTGTTAGAGTGCGGACAAGCTTTTTCTATAATTTGACCAAGTGACCTAGTTTTAAGGGTGAGATGACCCAGTTATGAACTTGACCTAGATATCATTGAGATAAACATTCTGACCATGTTTAAAGAAGATCGCACCAAAATTAAGACTGCTAGAGTGCGGACAACAATTGTGAAGGGACGACGGACGGACGGACGGACGACGAACGAAAGGTGATCACAAAAGCTCACCCTGTCACTATGTGACAGGTGAGCTAAAAATTAATGATCCTGCTTCAGATCTAAGTTTATTTTAATAAATCTAGGAAATTTAAATGTCTAGTATTCTGGCTCATTAATGTAAACTCTTTGTTATATACATGTATTCTTCTCATATTTTGTTACCATGGAGTAAAAAACTGCTATTGAGTATTCTTTTACTTTATTGCTTTAAAAAACTTCTTACCACTTACATGAAAAATGTTCTTACAAATAAACAGAATTTCTATATTTTACCTGTGTACTGGACAACCTCATCCCAGCCAGGTTTCTGCCAGGCGGACTCTCGTGTCTCCTTACGCATCTGTAAGTCCTTGTAACCTATAAAAGGTAAACAGAGATCTACTAGGTAATATAGATGATTGAAGAGACATACAGTAAGATTCATAGAATTCAATTTCTTTCAAAATCATATAAATGTGAATGATATTAAATGACTGGGAGGTAAAGGCGGGGATTAAACTCCTGGATTACCAGTACAAAACGTTACCACTGGACCACTGACCTGCCAATCAATTACCTTTCATTTTAAAGAAAATGAGTCAAGAAAAACATAGTTGTTTATAATAGGTTAATTTTAGTGTATGTCCTTTTAAATAATTACAGGTATATTAAAATTTGAACAAAGTTTTCAGTTCTGGAATAAAAAATTGTGTACATGTATCTTGTCATTTAAAGAAATATAATCATAAGTAAAGACTCTGTTTTACACATCAGCAATAACAAAGAACAGCCTAAAGGTTCATAGTAATACAATGGTACTGGTAAACATTATAAAAAAATTCCAGTGATAATTTTTCAAAAGAGTTGTTTTCAAGATAAATCAAATTCTAATGATTTTTTTTCCAGAAGCTGTTTTCAACAATGTGTGAATGCACAATAAAAAAATACAAGACCCAATCTCTTAAAGTATTCTCATGCCAATTTACTTTGTTTTACACAAACTAATGAATTACTGACAAGTAATTTTTGCTGATTTTTGTATCCTTATCAAATTCCTTGATTGTTTCATAAAGTGTAGCTTGCAAACAGTTTGAAATAGATGCTGAACTTAACAAAATTAATTGAAATAGATGCTGATTTTAACAAGGATATTGTTGGAACTGGCTAATACAACCATGCAAAAAGTGACCTTGTCCTGCAATATCTGACATGGGTTTCAAACTTTTACATTTCTTGCTTCTAACAACTTACACCAGAAATGATGCACTTGGTATAACTGTCCTATCTGTGAGAAAAGACCCGTCACAGGATTACTGGACTGTCTGTGGTTAATACCTCTTGACCTGAAAATAAAAATCACTTCTATCAGCTGGTTACCTTACGATATGACTAACATCACAGGAAAGGTACATGTACTTAGACATCTCTTACAATACTGAAACACAGTGAGCTGAGAAAATTGCACAAACTGGTGTATATTCCATCCTTTTCCAATGCAAACTGAAGTAACAATTGATAGCCAAAATATTGTCTCTGTGGATTTAGTTTCATTGAGTCTTATGCTCTTTTACATTCAAGGTCATATCAAGTTGACAGTTTATCTCCATGTTGTTTCTGGGAAGGGCCCAAAATAGACCCCTGTCTTCCTAACATAAAAGGTCAAGGTTGTTAGCAGAGCCTGAAGCTCATCATCTGACCACTTAAACAGGTCTACATTAAGTGGAGAATGAACATAATTGATGTAACAGTAAATGCCTCACATTTTAAATTTGAATTATTCATGATAAATCATAAATCAAATAAATCAATAAATCATAGTAATACGGTGAAAGAGCACTTTGAAGGCTGTCATTTTTAAGAATTATGCATAAAAAAATGCCACTAAAATAGTATTACAGCAATTTAAAAGTTAAAACTATCACATAAAATTTCTGCAAAAGTCAGTGATATAAAAATGCTAAGAAAGATTCTTCATCATCAAAACTTCATCATTCTTATCTATTTAACTACATATAATACAGATTTATTCAATACAAAAACTTGAGGTACATATATAGTCAATATCAGAATACAAGAAACATGTGCAAATCAAGTGCACTTACCAATTGTTAGCCCATTCAATCATAGTCCCTGCCTGAAAAAAATCCAAAATCATTTTTTCTTAGTGTTTTCTTCAATAAACATGATACAGACTGACTAGAATTAAGAATTATCATTAAACGTGGCCATATGATCTAGGCTTACACATACACAAATTACTCAAACACTGGCAAAACTTCATCTCATCTGATTAGCTACATGTATAGTCTATCAATATAGTTACAATTCTTCAATTCAAACCTACTTATTTTACATCAACGGGGAACTGAATTCTTGCAACTTATATTAACTGGTTCCTGGGTTCAAATCAGTACTCACACAAAATGTGAAATGTAAGTCACTGGAGACACTCAGATCTGGTAGAATTCAAAACATTGACATTTTGATCAGGAATTTTGTACTCTATGAGTTTTATTTACCGTTGGCACCGTTTGCCTATATGAACAACGCCCCCTGCAGAGATTAGTTATTATATCTTGTGGGGTATAGTGCAAGATACAGAAAGCATCCCATTTCAGAGGCACCCCTGGTTTTTTTGCCTGCTCAATGTACAGCACTGATACATAGGACCTCGGTTTAATGTCTCAACCGAAAGACAATAATTAGAAATGTTAGTGGAGGAGCAGGGAATCGATACTGTGACCCCTGGGTTACCAGTCCAGTGCGTTACAACTCCACCACTGTTCTGACCCCCTGGTACTGTCTCCCATGACAGATATTACATAACTATGGCTAATGTCAGGTAAAAAGTTGTGTTTTCTTTTTTTGAGAAAACATAGTCTGACACTGCTCTGCTTTCCTTTTTTAACTGATTTTTAAAATATGAAGTAATTTCCAAAACAATTCCTGCATATTTACAAACAAAAAATCAAAATCCAGAAAAACAAATTGGCTACACAAACATGAACCCTTACCTTGAGTGTGTAACTTCTCATTTCATATATATTGGGGCCTTCCCTTGCTACGAGCTCTGGCCAGAAGCTAAAACTAAGCAGTATCTGATTACTTCTAGAATTCAACATTTTGTTTCTAGCTTTTCTGAACTCTATAAAATCCTGAAATATAGTAAATTTTTTTTTTTCAAATACAAAAACAAGACTCAGTAAGTTATACATCACTGGATACTCGAAGTTGTGTATAAGCTCAATGACCATGGGAATCTGGCGATGCAAGTAATATTAATATGAAAACAGTATGGTGAAGTTTTTGCTATCAAGACAAAAATCAGTAAATTGAAAGAACTGTATTTTCAAATTTAGCAGAAACACTGTTCTCTTATAAGGCAGATTCTGCAGTTGAATCACATATGAACTGGTCTTAGTTGTAATGACTTAATCATAAAACACTTCAGTGCTTCAGCTAAGATCTGAAATTCAATTTTGCAAAGATAAAATATATCAAACTATAAACAGGCGTTACATATACCGGTATGTGTTACAACTATTGTTCCAGCAGATATCTAAATTTACGAGGGCAATATTATAATGTATAACAGGGCATTTGTTGCAAAAAATTCCGATTTTCCTAGCATCTTGTGACCGTAGAGAATTTGTATTAATCCTGATATATCATCAAGTTTGAGAAACCATTGGTGTTCTCTGAAGATCTGTAGACATGGAGTTGTATTTAACTGTTTGAATAATATTCCTTAGAAACATAGTAGTAAAATATAAATCAGGTAAACCCTGTTTTTTTTTCAGTATATTTTATCTTGGGAAAGAAAAAAGGGTCTGACATCCTGTTAGGAAAAGGGCACTTATATATATGATAACTGCAAAAAGGCCATATGCAAGAACTTTGCAACATTTGTAATACTTAGAGATGCCATCAATTCTTTGTACTCTTGGTGCCTTATTTTCTAAAACTAATACCCATTCACACCCAAATCCACAAGAAATATATAGTAAACATAAATGCCTTTCTTAAAAGGACAGGCTGCTGCACCCAGTTGTTTTGTACTAGCTGGAGCACTGTACTCCTCAAATGAGTTTCAACACAACTGACAGTAGTGAAATCACTTGAAAACGATCTATAAGTTCTGAACTGTATTAAGCATTGTTTGACACTGAAGCCTGTGATTATCTATTCATAAAACGATCATACTATAAGCCAATCAAACACCAGCTACTTCTGACAAGCCCTTATCCAAAAAATATCAGAATTACAAATCTAAGGAAATTTTGAAGATAACTGCATTTATATTGAACATGTTACACTGTATACTGGTTGAAAAACAAACAAGCTTACATTGTCTGTTCTATACACCATTGTGGCAGCATTTAGTTCTGGATAACCCCCTGAGTACTCCCATATATGTACTGAAACAATAATAACATACTTGTTCCTACATCCTTCTAGTATATAATAATTTCATCTCGATCATTTTGTTAAATTTTATTTGAATCACCTGAAATTAGTTGATTCTTTCTTGCAAAAAATCATCGGTACAGTGAAAAGTTCAAATTCTTAAGATTTATGTTGTTTAACTGTAGTATCAATCACACATAAAGACTATACTACATTAACTGAATCATATTTACATTTAATTTGCATACACATTCATTTGTGTGTATGCTTTCAAACTCTGCCTAATTTTTCCCGACTTAATTGACTGCATTTACCACAGACAGAAGTTAAATAGACAATTTTCTCTACATAACTGTATCCATGCAGAATTTCTAAATGTTTTCTTAATGGTTAAGAAGAAACATATTTTATTTACAAGGAGTGAATGCAAAAATGTTCTAAGTGCTGTGAAAATGAAGAAGCAGTATCCACCTTTGGTTGTACAAGTAGAAAATTGAACAAATCAGAATGGATATAAATATTTACAAGACTTGATAATCTTACTAGCTTCATCCTGGTTTCCTATTTCTACAGTAAAACTCCCCTTGAGGACAGCACCTGTCTTGTCATGCATCATCTGTTGATATGACTCACTGAAACAACAACAACAACAACAACAACATTCATATGATGATTTACATCATGTATAGCCAATTGACCTTTCCCCTCCCCCATCTTTTTTTTCACAGGATGTCTCATCTTGACTGAATTGTAACTTTGGCTTCGTGATCAGTGGTTCCTTCCATTTAGTTTAAACCTATTATATATATATATTTCTAAACTGATTGGGAATCAATTTCTTACAACTACTATTAAACCAGCTAAATCAATGCTTGTTCGGTTCTAACCAGTATTTGTACCATTAGTGTGAAATGTCAGTCTCTTACCAATGGTGAGATTCAAATCAGAGACAACAGAACTGGGAGTCTGGTTTTCTATCCCTCCCTAAAGGTTTCTTCCATTTTGCACTGAACTAATGACACAGAAGATTCATACTGTTATGAAGAAGTAAAAATGAGATATTTCCATGCTCATTGAAGTGACTGCCAAATTTAGAGTTGTGTAAATTATGTCATAATTTTATTAATGATTCATTTGCAAGACAATGACATAGGTTAAAAGAAGACACAGAAAATAAATAAATGAATAATTGTAATGAAAGACTTACAACTGTTTTAGGTATGCCTCCATATATTCTGGTTTTACTGAATGGACTGAAAAAAAGAGGTTTACTTTTAAATGAACTGTAAGTGTAAAACAGAATAATCATCTCACATTTTTTGTCTGATTAGTATGGCTGTATATTACTGCTCAACAACTTCTTGATTTACGAAAGGTAAGATACTTTCTTTAAATAACATAAATATTTTGAATATTTGAAACAGATCTCAGTCTAAGGGGACAGAAGAACAGGTTGTAGTCACGACCCCTTCATTTTCAGATACAGTATCACAGAACAAGACTTAGTTTAATTTGGCAATTTAGCATTGACTTTCAAGATAAATCAATTAGAAAATGAAAAACATACGTATATATATGCAAATCTAAATTTCTAGTCTCCCATTCATGCAGCAAGCTTACAAGTTTAGCTAGCTGTGGCCTAAAGCAATTTTAGGTAGCATCTAGAGCCATGCTACCAACATTTGTCGAAAAATGTATTTTTTTCTCTCTTATGACAAAACAAACCAGAAATTATTTAAATAAAAAAAGTAAGACTGGTATCAAGATTCATACTCACACATTACTTCATATAAATTCTGTTTCTTTGCTAGTGTTGTGGCATGTGACTCTTTGCTGGGTGCTATTGTGCGAACATTGAGCATTTTTGCCAGCCATCCTCTTTTCGCTGGCTCCTCGGTGAATTCTTTCTCAGGTTTCTCCTGGGCATCTGTCTGTGCAGGAGGCTCTTCTTTCCTCAACAATTCTGCTGTACTGAAAGCCCTATAATATACAAAATATTATCAGTCAACATTACGCTTACTAAGAATGTTTATACATTCTTGTGGGAATGACTACACTTCTATCATCAAATAAACACTTGTAAAATAATCTATAAATGTTGAATAAAAGACATAATTAAATGAATATTTAACAGACAAATGTCCCAGAAGTCACAGGTTTCTACCACAGGTACTACGGTAGGCACATAACTACCGTAGGATACTAAATGTATTTGTGAATGAAAATCACTATGTCGTATGTTAAGACTATACTTTAAATAAACTGATAGAGTCGTAAGGTATAAAAATGAGTTGTTATAATTTTTATCTTTTACTTGGTTTTTATTTTATCTGCTGCTATATTCAAACTGACATTTTTAGATATCTTCTCAATGCATTCTAAAATCTAACCCCACTGTTTAACAAGCCTTTTTGGAAGTCCTCGATTTCTTATCTCAAGTGCTAACAAATTAATCATGGCATCACATTTTTATCTGGATTTTGTTTTGAACTAAAGATTTACAAGTGGTGATAAATTCCAAATGCCAAAGTACTGACAGTCTTGCATGCATAAATGTGACAGTTTATCTTTACTTAGCCACCACTTTAACAGAATTGGTTTCAATAATTTAATACAACCATGAACCTAGAATGACAGGACTGTGCAATAAAACATATTTGTTTTCATGCATTTGATCCAAGGGCATATTCCAAATAAAAATCTGCAGAATTATCAAACTTATAAAGACCTGAACAAGTACCTTATATAATGAAACTGTTTCTCTACACGACAAATAAAAAGAGCCTTAAAAAAGTATAAACGGTAACGAAAGGATAATTGGATAATTACATGACACATTACACACCAGATTTTCCTGATTAGGCATATGATATGGTATTAAACTATTAATTACATACATGTACTTGTTCAGTGTAGTAGCTGAATCTGAATGATTCACGAGTTCACATCTTAACAGAAATCTTGTTTGTTGTCTTTAATATATTATCTTATATATACTATATACTGTTGGAAAATAAAATCTACTACCAGTATTTCAATCTATCTACTGGTCATACTGATGGTAGTGCCAAATGTACCATTTTCAAAAACAAAATGCAAAATTGATAAACATTCAGCGAAATGCATGATGATCTGTCACATTTAAATGTCTGCAAATTACGTACACTGTAATCTTGCCTGTCAAAAATTATCATTGGGTGAAATAATGGTTGCAGTGGTTAAAGTGTCAGTGTTTACATGTACATTAAAGGGTAACTGACCAATACTGCAACACTGGATAACTGGTTGCTGGTCTTGTATTATCAATTAATCATTTAATACTACATGTATATATTTATGTTTTGTAAATTTGGGAGTTTGTTAGCAGGCAAACCAAAAGTAAAAGCCAGAGTATTCAACCATTTATTTGTGGTTTTGGGGAATAGTGGTGGGTCCTTTCAAGGGGGGAAAATGTGCCTCTTTAGGGAAAATTATAAACAGAACAAAACATGCCCTTTGCATCTTCTTTCTTAAATTTGAACAACAGCTATTATGCCACATGATGTTTGCGAGAGAACATTGAAAATAACTTAAAATGTACATGTAAATTAAGACAAAGCTGCTGCCATATTTGAGATAAGTTCCGGGCTTACTATTGTTATATCATACAGGGCCATAAATCAAGAACTATGAGGAATGTTTAAAAGCCGGCTCAAGATATAAAATACGGTGCTCTGTATGTAAAATATGACGCAGAGAGCGAAACTGCAAAATGTCTTTTAAAATGATTTTAAATTTAGATGGGGAATTATTGGTGGAAATTGGGGAAAAATGTATACTATTTTGCTTTGGGAATGGGGCCGAATTTTGGCACCAAAATGGCCATAATAAAGGCCTGGACTAATTTGTAATTGCTCTGTTGATTTGGTGAATATACTAGTCATTTATGATCTGAATGGTGATCTGTCATTCATCTTGTGTCTTTGCTACAGAGTAAGTTGCTGAAGATTAAACCTGTGAATACAGCTACTGTAAATGTGATTTTTGACCCGAATTAACTAAATTCTGATTTTAGTCAAACTAACATGTCTTGATGTTATACTGATGCAAAACTCTTGATGTGTATCATTTTTTTAACTTTTATTTATATGACATGTAAATGATTATTAACATGCAGGATGATAATTATCTGATGTAACAAAGTCCAAAAATAAAGTGCTCATCACATTAAAGTGACTCACACTTCTGGGCACATTATGATAAACGTAAAATCGATTGACAAAAACTTAAACCAACTGATATTTTCACCCAAATATGCTGTTGAAGGTATAAATCTGTTTATATTATGAAAACTATACCTGACAACTAAACTAGACAAAGCTAAACTTGGATAGAAATAAATGTAAATTATCTTTCAAAATGTGAAAGTTAAAGTGAAGTATTAAAACCTATTTTTATAACAACCAAAGTTGTTAAGTAGGCCTAAAATAATGAAGTGGTTACGGTAACATGCTGTCCGAAACTAGGTAGGGTAGGTCAGATATTTTTTTTCCCTTTTTTTTTTTAAAGTGTGGTACAGATATTCTTGTACCGTGGTTTGGTCTTTTTTGGCCTTTTTCATAGTATTCTGATGTATAGGGATTATTCTAGCGCGGAACAGAAGGGCGCCCTGCCCTGCCCCTTTTAAGCCCCGTCCTTTTGCCCGTTGACGTTAATGTAACATTGCAAAAATGCCATCCCTGAAACTTAAATTAGCTGATCTAGAAAAGAACGTGCAAAAATTAGGAAAACTAATCATAATATTGCTTTGTTTATGGTTCACCCTGGGCCGATACGTTCCTCCTTAGACAACCTGGAGCACCCAGGCTCCCCAGAGTGTCCCATATTGATGCCGGTCTTAGTGCGGACGCCCGATCGACACTGGCAAGCTGACAGAAGGGCTCCCGCCTTCAAACCATTCTCAGACCCCGGCCTCCAAGTAGCTGGATTACAGGAGTACGCCAACACTCCCGGCCTCTGCATTTCAAGGATCACCGCCGCGGACATGGTCACCAAATATCGCGGCGGATGTCCGCTAAATGGTTCCGCGAACTTTTTCACAGGTAAGAATTGACGTATCCAGGCTCACAAAGTTCCTGATTACACGCATTTCGGCAAATTTTACACTTTAAAATATCATTTAAATGTATAAAACTCTCATTCTGATGCATTTGTTTACGAATGCTCATATTTGTTAACGGAAAGAATGACAATTCAAAACCGAAAGTAATTGCTTCTCGGAACAGCTGACCCTATTTTCAGAAAATAAATTGACTGGTTTCCGATTTACACGTGTTAAACTGCTTCCCTATATTTAAAGAAAACATACAACATGTAAACCTGACTGCGTCATCTGTATCGTCTATGCGCTTGACAAAACTATTGATTGGTTTTGCTATACAATGACGAGCGTTTTCAACGACGGAAGTACACATAAAACTACACAGCAAATGTATTAGAAATTTGGTTTTAATTTTACCAAATGTCACATAATTGGCAGACATAAAATGCACAGTTTCATTACGATCATTTCATTAAATCTTTAGCTTATCCAGGTGAGTAATGACCCTAATTATTTTCGCTCTGGTCGTCAAATATCGCCGCGATGTTGAGACATCGAGGAAATCCATTTTTTTCCCTCGATGTTGCGGCGGATATTTTTTTCCGCGTCCGCGAAAATAAAGCAGAAAATGCGAGTTCCTCCTGGCGCGTACTGTATAAGGACATTACTATAGCGATACATTTGATATTCCTGGGTAGAACCAGTACTGCGGCCTTGTTTGTTTTTACGTAGCGATAAACCCTGTCTGGATTTTACAAAATTAAACGCGACAATTAATTTTTTTACAAGTCGAACCTCAAAAAACGTTAGCTTTGAAAGTATTCTTCAGGTACAGTCAGGTGACCCTAACCGCACCATGTTTTTGGTTTAGGACTTACACCACTGTATTTTTTTTTTTTTTACTAAAATCTGCAGTCATGCAACAATTAAAAAAAAAATACCAACATACATCGCCAGAAGTAACAAAACAAGTTATAAATATATGACTGTTTTGAAACAACTAAATACCTTCATGCAAATCAGTAAAAGTCACTTTATCTGTGGAAAGACGGTCTCTGTGTTTGCTCGAAATTTGAAGGATTTCAGGACGTTTCCCTACCTCAACACGTTCGCACTAGTTGTTTAGCTACCTATTAGAAGTCAATTCGCTACCCTCGAATTTCTACAGTTTACAAATGGTTATGGCGATAACAATGATAATGCTAATATTAATGCAAAATATTTTTATTCATTTAATGTGAAAAACGGAATTTAAATATATTTAGATGAATATAATATTTAATTTTTTATTATTAAAAATGTTTCTATGACATAAGCAGGCCAAGTGCAATGCTTAATCATTAATTGCAATTAATATTTGATAAATATTCAAAAGCTCATTTGTCAAAACACTAATTGATTGGAACCATCTGGAAGATAGGATTGTGCATGCGCAGTCAGTAGAGGGCTTTAAGACAGCCTTTCAATGGGACTAACCGCATCCTCCACCCCCGGTAGAACATATGCCAGCAGTGGCCCTTGTATGTATATATACAGATACAGAATGTCAAACAAATAAATTAGCTTCTATGAAATGAGTCAATCATTTCAAATGTGATGTGATTCCCAATAAAGATTATAACTGTTATATCTCGCTTTTCATTATATCTGCCCATCTCTTTCGGTATAAATAAAGTATTAAACAAAACAATATTAAAAGCCAAATTAATAAGTGTGAAAAAGAATTGCATATTACAATGAGCAAATAAAGATGTTTGTTCACTTTTATTATAGGGTACATATTTTCATAGAGACCGGATGTGTGATAAACATAATTAATGAACGGGGTAGGGAAATGGCTAGCTGCGAAAATGTAAAGGTAGCGAATGTGTACATGTAGCGAACTGACAGGAAGCGAAACGATCAGCACCCATTCCAAGCATCTACCCCACCCACCTGATTTACTAATTGCAATTAGAGGACAGAAAAGGGCACTTAAAGATGTTGTAAATTACACAGTGTCATGACATAAGCTCAACTTAGTTCGATTTTTTGATGATTATTTTTTTCTCACGTACCTGCTTATGTCTGAGCTGCAAACAAATTGCTTGCTACTCCGATAAATACTTCCAACAATTCTTGATCGCAACGAAATGGCAGCCATTTTGGTTTTGTTGTCTCGAACCCAAAATTGTTTATCTAATATAATATTCTGTAACCAATTACAACATATACAATTTAGCAAATATATTATTGCATTATTATTTTCATTTTTAGATTGCAATATGTTAATCTTCTTAACCTTTATAATTTTATTTTATAATAGGAAGTCGAGTGTTTCCTAGCAACTTCATTGAATAGTTTACAAATGGCGGACAAGAAGGAAAGAATGTAAACAGAGACCTCTGGCAGAAAAAAAGACAAGGCTTTACTCTTATTTTAATATAAAAGATAACGAAAAGGAGACACAATGGCTATTAGTTTAGAAGATTATTTCCGAACCACTTTTGAGGACAAGCTCCTCGTGTAAGTGTAAAACATATCTTTAATTATAATAAATAGCACTGAATACTTCAACTTCAACTTGTTACTGCCAAAAGTCAATACTGACTAAACTAGGCAGGCGTGTGTCAGGAACATACAAATTATAAAAGATAATAACAAAGAAAACAAGATTTAACTGAAGATCTTACTTAAGCATTTATTTTAAGTACTTAAAATCAATAAAACTTGTTTAGTCCACTGATAAAAGCTGGTACAGTTGGGGTAGCCTTAATCCCGGTCGGTAATTCGTTCCAGAGTCGTATAGTCCTTGGGAAGAATGAGTTCATGTGATGTTGTGTTTTTGATTGTGGGATGAGGAATTTGCTATTTCTTGTGTTTGTAAGGTGATTGTGATCAACATTGACCAGATTGTTTTTTATTTTGTGTAGCATGACCAGCCTGGCATGGTTTCGCCTTTGTTCTAAAGTTGACCATTTTAGTTCTTTGATCATGTATGTTACACTGCTTGTGTAGTGGTTATCATTATGAACATACCTGGCAGCTGACCTCTGGACCATTCCTGCTTAGTATAATCAGTTGTTGATTGTGAAGCAGTATCATGTAGACGTAGATGTAGATTCTGAATATGAAGTTGAAATTTCTGAAGTTGATCATAAAAACCATTTCTCATTATCAGCCTTTGTCGTGACTGCCAATTAGAGTTCCACATACTCTTTTAAAAAACAAAATGCCTCTGTTGCATGTTTTAAAGTGAAATCAGCCGTCTTTGTGTGATATATGCTGCTGTCTTTACAGCTTTGATGAACTTAAAATTCATATCATTTTCAAAGTTTGTTTTCTTAAAGAAGGATATGGAAAATTGGTCCGAGAGATTGAACTACAAGGCTAATTTTAATTTGTGTATGCACAAGTCTATGATTTTAATAGATCTATATGCTAGGTATAGCCTTTGAGGCAAATGCCCTTTTCTCATTCATTCATTCATGCCTCTAGTTGCAAAACCTACATCACCACAAGATAATTATATAATACATATAATCAAATAAATGATTTGTTTGAGTTCAAAAATTCTTATATGAAATATATTTGTACTGTTGATTATTTTATGCAGTAAAATATTGTACACATGCTTTGATTATATTAAAGCAAAGTCATGCATCATAAACTTTTTATTTTTTTTCTGGGAGGGTCAGTGTATTTTTTGTGCAAGTTAATTAATTTCTTCAAGAATCACTCACTTCTTTGAAGTCCTCTTTATGTTCAACAAGTGGTGCAAAACACTGTGTTTACCTGTTAATTACTTGTCTCATGTTTTTGTTTCAGCAAAATGCCAGAGCGTGAGGATGATCACCTCACTCCAGCAACACGATTGTTGGAGAAACGCAGAGAGATGGCAGAGGTGGAACAAGCCCTTGCTGCACAGAAAGAGGTATGTTGATTTTAAACACTGTCTTGCAACAAACACAACCCGCAAAAATCCACCTGCCCCATGCTGGATTTTAACTCGGGTACCTTTGATTACTAAGCAGCAGGGTTGGCTTATTGACCGGTCAATTGAGTATTGACCGGGCCGGTGGTCAATACTGGTCATTATTGGTCAATACTGGTCAATAGTGGTCATTTCTGGTCAATACTGGTCAATTCAATTTTATTCACTACAAAACTGTCCATAATGTTCTTAGAATCATGTTAAAACAGTTAAATCCTTTAGGCCCTTACAATAGACATTGGTAGGGCCTAGATGTTACTTCATTTATGGTTTAATATTGGATAATCCTTAAGTAAACATAATATTTTAATTGGTATGTTCCCATGTTCGATAAACAATAGAAGTGCAAGTCATGACCCCTCAGTGTCCTGACCATCCTTTGTCATACACAAGTGTTAATTGACAAGTGTATAACACCTACTTTATGGTTATTGGATAATCCTTAAATAAACATATTAGCATCTTAATTGACATGTTCCCTGGTCCTTCCAATGCCATGTAGCTCTGCCTCCCTTGAAAGGATCTTTTCCAACTTTGGAACTGTACAAACAAAACTTAGGAATAGACTAGGAATTCAGAGAGCAGCAAAACTTGCTGTGTGTTACGGCTTCCTTAGAGGTAGTGATGAGCTTGACTGGTAGAACTGGTCATTAACCAGTGTGAAATATTGCTATTTAAGCATGTATTTTTAATGTTTATGCCAGAACAGATATGTATGGTGGTGGACATGGTGGTGCTAAATGTTTCTATCATTTTGTTGGAATACTGTGTGCTAAAAGTTTAAATCTTTTTGTTGGAATTCTGTTGTGTGGCAAATTTTCATTCTTTATTTTATTAGTGTGAATTCTAATAAAGGCACATACTTTGTAACTTTATTAGAAATGAAATAAATGTTTAATGGTTTGTTTTCTTCCTTTTTTTTTATAAAAATCTTGAAAAAAAGTTCAATTGACCAGTATTGACCACTTGGGGGAACATTGACCGGGACGGTTTTAACCTGTTAAAACCGCTGGTTAAAACCAGGGGCGGTCGATTGGTGCCAACCCTGCTAAGCAGACTACCACATCACCATAAAAGCAAGTTAATAGGCAAGGGAGTAGAAGTGCCGTAGTATACCTCTGCTACATACCTATTAACCCCCTCCTTCTTAGAATTCGTCCTCGAATTCCTGAAGTTCTGAATGTCTATGGGACTTTCTAAGGGTGCATCACATTTGAACTCATGAGTTATTTATATTGGGTACCAAATGTAACCTGGAAAAGTCCGCCTGCCCAGAGCTGGGTTTGAACTCAGGTACTTTCGATTACTAAGCAGACACTCTACCACGTCGTCATAAAAGCTAGCTAATAGGCAAGTAGAAATGCCGTATTATACCTCTGCTACACAAACTTGGTTGACTTTGAAAATGTTATACCTGTGTCACTGAAGAAAATGAAATTGCGTATTTACAATTACTTCATTTCAATATAATGGCTAAGATATTTGCATTTCAATATATATTATAAGGTTTATGAAAGGTTTCTAATGGCTAGCCAACTGATGATGTCAGAAGAAATGTTATAAAAAAAGTTCTGTATATACAATACCCGACACTTCTGTTATGCCAAAAGAAGAAACTTTTAATGCAAAAATTATCCTTAATTGATTGTATAATGTTGCTTTCAGGAGTTCCAAATGAAGATGGAAAGTTTACAGCAGAGGAGAGAGGAGCTGGAAAGAAAAGAATATCAATTGAAAAAGTCACTCTTGCAGTTTGACAAATTTTTGAAGGTAATTTTGAGGATTGTTTTCCTTTATACAATCTTGTTAGGGACTATAAATCATTTTTACTTTTCCTAAGAAGCAGCTGTTCATTTATTAAGTTATACTTCTAAAGTGGGTTTCAAGATAATTACATATTATCCTCCCTAACATTTGTCTACAGGATTAAGAATGAATATGACTTTTTTCAAATTGAAAAAAAAGTCCCTAAATTATGACACTGTCAGTATTTATTTTTCATGTCTGCTTTTGAAAAGATGACAGAGTTTGAATTATAAGCTCAAAGCAATTTTATTAAGTAAAAAACAAAACTTTGAATAGTGTTGTATATCTTTTTTCTTAGGACAATGATTCTAAGAAGGCAAGAGCCCTGAAAAAGGCCAATGATGAAAAGGAGATGAAGAGACAAAAAGAAAAAGAAATTGAAAAGTAAGAGTCTGTTAAGTATACAAAAGTTGTCATACACTTGATTCACTTGTCACACACTTGATTCCCTTGTCATACAATTGATAAATACCTATCATTCACTTGATTCACTTGTCATTCCTTTGATTCACTTGGTGCTGGACAACAATTTCAATCTCCTCAAAGGTGGGCATATTGAAATTGCACCTCCGTCCATCCATCCTTCAATATTTTCATGCCCAGGTTGTAACTTTGTCATTAATGAAAGGATTCTCATATAATATAGCACAAGTGTTCAGCACATCAAAATGATTTTTCTTGCAAACTCACATCCCTACCTCAAATATCAAGGTCACATGTAGAGTTCAAAGTTTTTAAATATGCACACATGTTTCTCTTATGAATTGAAGGATTTTAAAATATCTTGGCACCCCCAAAGTGTTCAGAACATCAGGATAACATGTTGCATGCAACACACACCTCCTATCTCAAAATGTCAGTGTCGCACTTTTGAAATAATTCTGAATATTTGTGCACAACTGTGTCTGGACTGTAATTCTCTCATGCACAGAAGGATTTTAAAATAACTTCACCCAAGTGTTCAGCACATCAAGATGACATTTTATGTGCAACACCAATGTCCATACCTCAAATGTCAAGGTCACACTTTTATAGTGATTATCTTTGTCCCAAGCATAACTTGAAAAAAATGAAAAGGATTGACTTGAAACTTAAAATATAGGGATTGTCTTGAAACCTAAAATATAGATAAATGGTGACAAAAAATGTAACTGCCTAGTCCCATTTTTTGGATCAAAGGTCAATGCAACAGTGACATTGCACAGCAAAACCATTTCTGTTCAATATCTGGAGAATGCTTGGGCCAACATTTCTCACACTTGGTAGGCAGGTTGTTCATGAAAAATAGATGACTCTACTTTTTTGGGGGTCAGCAGGTCATTGGTCAAAGCCACAGTGACAATGAACAGTAAAACTGTTTCAGATCAATACTAGTATCTGTTGAAAGCATTGGCCCAGGCTCTTCAAACTTGTTCAAGTACATTGACCTGTAATGATTTCTGAGTCACTAGCTCAAAGGTCTAGGCCAGTGACTTTGAACATCAAAGCAATTTCTGATCAAAATCTAGAGAATGCTTGGGCTTTAGCTTCTCAAACTTTATAGGCTGGTTGATCATACCCAGTAGATGACCCAATGTATTTGGGGACACTGGATCATGGTTCAAGGTCTGTAATGATTTCTGAGTCACTAGCTCAAAGGTCTAGGCCACAGTGACTTTGAACATCAAAGCAATTTTAGATCAAAATCTAGAGAATGCTTGGGCTTTAGCTTCTCAAACTTTATAGGCTGGTTGATCATACCCAGTAGATAACCCAGTGTTTTTGGGGACACTGCATCAAGGTTCAAGGTCACAGTGACCTTGAATACCAAAACAATACCACCATCAACAAGGCTTTTCTTGGGGACATACATGTTTAAATGAATAAATAAATAGATAAATATTTACATTTCAGTGACTTGGTTCTTAGAATTAATAAATTAGATTTACACAGTTTGAAATGCAACTTTTAGCAGCTCTTATTTAAGTTGCAAGGCACAGGGCACTGTATCCATGATAGAATGAAACATATGTGAGAGAAAGTACAAAAATATTTCTTGTACCTGACAAAGTGGAAAAAGTACACTAAGCATTAAGCGTCAGAGAATATTGTTCATAAATTGTCTGGCAAGGGATTGAACACTGGACTGCAGAAGTAATAAAAGGTGACCTTAACCTGCAGATCAGCAATGTTGAGAATGGTAATGAGGTATAAATAAACTTTTAAAGGCTGTATTTCAGAAGATCCAAATGGCAAGATTGTGTGTAACTTCCAAAATGCAGAAACTAGCTCTTCTTAGAAGTAATGCCAAAGATTTATCTGTGAAAATGTGTTAAAGGTATCATATTTTCTCATAAATTCTAATTACTAAAATACAAAATGTTCACTTTTTTGTAGATTGAAAGAGGAAACAAATGATTTAGTGAAGACTAAAGACAGGTTACAGAGAAAACTAGAGAATTATTCTATTTTTCACAAATACATGGAAAAAGCTTTAGAGAGGGGAGAAGAATTCCATGAGATGCGTGATGTGATTGCCAGATATGACACACTGACAGCCACACATGAGGTATTGTTACCTATGATAGCTGTAGTTTGAAATTATATTGACATTGAGGGTAGTATATATATTACATGTATTTTGCGAAGAAAGGGAGAGGAATCATTTTAAAACCTGGGCCTCAGCTACTGGGTTAGTCTTATATTTATAATAAATATGGAATTGGATATCAGGCATTAGAAAGTATCTCCAAATGTTTTTTTTTTCTATTTATATCTACCTTCAAAGATGCAGGAGTATAATAGATGTTGATCATTCAGTCAGACTGTAGACCAAACAGTTTCAGACTAATAACTTGAGAATGCATAAGCCTAGAAATTTTATTTGTGGTAGGTTGGTTGGGCATATTAAGTAGATGAAGCTTAATGCTTTGTTTTGGACTCATTAGGTCAAATGACAAGTTACAGGGGCCTGCACTTTGTAAAAGGTTTCCAATCATTAACTGCAAAATAACTGGATAAGTAGATAAATCCTATTGCTTTTGTTCTTAGCAGGTCAAATGTCAAGCACACTTGTTGCTGATCAATAACTCTAGAACACCTGAATTCATGACTCTCAAACTTTACAGGATGGTTGATGAGAGATAAATCCCAGTACAGTTTGATGGGTTCAACAAGTAAAAGGTCAAGTGCACTGGGGCCTGCAATTTAAAAATAGTTTCTGATCAATTACTCAAGAAATATGAAATCCAGGATGCTAAGAACCTTACAGGATGGTTTGACATGATGAGAAAATGAAAACTGTATTTTGGACCCACTGAGACAAAAGTCAAGCTCACAAAGGTCTGCACTTCTAAACAGTTTCTAATGAGTAGTTCAAGCACAACTGAACCCATTGCCCTCATTTACAGGATGGTTGGGTTTTATGAGTAGACTAAGGCTATTGAATTTGGGCTCAATGTCACTATAACTACATCTTAAAAAAAATATTTTATCAAATAATGATGCTATACAACCGTACCTAGAAACCTCAGTTTAGATTTGTTAGGCATGGTGAGTACATGAGTGCTTTAGGCCCACTTTGGCAGCGTTCAAGCTGTTAGGGGCCTATGATGAAAGAGGAGGGGAGCAGGGAGAGGGGGGCACATACATGTTTTACTTACATCTCTTGTTTAAATTATTTTTAGTAAAGGCAAATGAATACATTTGCTGTAAATCATGAGAATAACAATTTGGTTACTTATATTGAAGAAGGCTTTGAAATGAGAATATTTTCATGCCAATGCAGTGATTGATATCTAAGAATAATTTTGAACCTATCTAGTATGCCTTCAGTACTATTAAAATGATAAGCTTTTACTTATATCACAAATTTCATAACAGTATAATGTTTATACTGATATTATCTGCTTAAGTCAACCTGAATATAATGATTTTTTATGTTATATTGCTTTTCTTATTTTTAGGATCTTTTAAAAAATGACCAAAAGAATCAGGAAGTGATTGAAAAACACAGACAACAGCTAATGAAATACATAGAGGTAATATTTGTAAATCAGTTATCAAATGTTATGTTTGTTTTCATGTACCCCAGTGGAGCCCACTCTTAAAAATACTACCTTTTACTCAGTTCAGACAAGCATGTGAGTGTGTGCTTCTTTATTTTTTGTTGTTAGTTTATCTGTCACAGACAGACTCTTGTTACAATATTAGTTAAAATGATAGGTGGTGATTTATCTGAGATTTTATACTTTTGATAATAATGGTTATACACATAAGAATGGTGGTTATTATCCTCAGTGCATGTTGTAAAATACCAGACATGTAATACAATCTTTTACATGGTTGCACAAGGAACTTAATTAGTTTGATTGCCTGAGGACAAGGCCAAGAATTATAATGGTCAGAACATCAGAACGTATTCTGAAATGTAAAAATACACAAGTTCCCTAGAGAATAATTTAGTGGAGTGTCATAAAAAATGATGTATAGAATTTAAATGTCACAAATGCCATAGTTTATCAAATCTGACATTTATAGCTTTTCTTAAGTAAGAAGTATTTCTATGTGAGTATTGCTTGCCATCATAGAAAGATTTCTGTGGGAGTTTATTCCAAGTTGCAAATAATTAAATGTTTACAAGCAGTTTATTTGAAATGTATAAGGGGTGTTTTCAAATAAAAGACACTTTATTACAGTTAAGTTCTGCTAAGATCACTTAAGTTATTTCAAAATCATGCAAAATTCAGCATTTAAAAAGAATCAGATTTTAAAAACTTGGAAAAAGAGGTTCAGACCAATTTATTGCAAGACCATACCCTTTATTTTCACTGGTCTTGTTAGGAACTTTACTATAGTCCTGTTTTAAGTCATTTTAAAAGCCCACAAGAATTAAAAGAACAATTTTTTTGGGAGGGATTCAGAAAATTGTTGTAAGCATTTCATGAAAAAATAATGAGATAATGTTGTCCTGTCATTGTTTCCCTTTGAAAACATTTTGCACAGTAAAATATTGAGCACTCAACTGCAAGGTATTAAATCTGTGTTCAACTTCATTTCATCAAAAAGTGATAATAATAATGGATTAGTCATAATAGTGGACATTTGTTTCTTCTAAATATTAGACTTAGGTACTTTAAATTTGCAGATTTTCATGCTATTTTAAAATTATTTAAGTGGATTTGACAGTAGAACTTAACTATAGTTCTTTTTAACTTTTTGTTTAAACATCAGGAAGCTAAACTATAATGTTTTATTATACCCACACAAACTTAGCTTGTTGAGTATACAGGAGTCAACTTAATGGTTGGTCAGTCGATCCTTATGTTGATTCTTACCTATTCCAGCTGAAAGAAAGAGTACAGGCTGCCTTAAATCAATTAAACCTAATTTATAGGTAGCTTGTAAGTAGCTTATATGCAGCTGTTGCTTAGGATTGTATTTGGGATGTCCCATTGCTTTTGTTTCTGTGATGAGGCAGAATGTGGGGTATTCATCACTTTTAGTGATAAGCTCAAATTAAAGGTGTATACCAGTGTTGTCAACATTCCAGAAGCACATCTACATGACTGTGTAGTCACATTAACTTTAGTTTTGATATAAAATTTGTGTGAGAACAGGAGTAAAACTTACAAAAAGTACAAATTAATTAAAATGATATGGCTTGCATCAGAAAAAACTTCTTCTTTTTCTTTGCAGGAGAAGGACAATGAAATTCTGTCATATAACAACCAGTTGTCCACTCTACAGACCCGGCTGGATGTAGCACAGAGTGAAGCCGTCAAGTGGGAGTCTGCATGGACACATATTAAAAATACAGCAGCAAAGAAAACATTAGAACTTGGTAGAATCAAAATGTAAGTAAGATGCTTTTATGAATTACAAAATATCTATACTCCTTCCAATTTTATTTCTAGAAAAAACTGGTCAGTTCATGCTTGTTTTCTCAGGACCTTCAGTAAGAAAAGAAATTCTGTAAAAACAGTTTAAAAACTGAAAATTTCTAATAATTACATGTTGTAGCAACACCTATCACACCAACTGCTACAGATAGAAATTGCAATATTCCTGAAAATGAAGGAAAATACAGTTATTACTGACGCATTGGAACAGCAAAAAAAATGCCAAACTGAATGAAACAAAAATATGGCATCTGTGAAGAAATGGAAATTACTACAGAAAACAGCCACTGAAGCATTGTAACAGAAGATAAAAAAACAACTAAATCAAAGGAAACTACAGATATCAGTCCTAAAATAAAAATACATGTAAACAACAACAACTGAAGTATCGTAGTGCTAAAACATTATCTGAATCGAGTGAAGATATAATGGGCAGAAGTCCTAAAATTTAAAAAAAAAAAATTGAAACAGCTGAAAGCATTTGAACAGCTCAAAACAAGTACTAATTTAAGAAAACTAATCAGAATCTGTCTTGAAAGGAAAATTATCATTACCATAGGCAACAGAGGAAAAAAACCAACTAAATCTGTGTGAGGCATTGCTAAAAGAAACCAGGGAGGGGAAATACTCCTGGAATAATAGTTACTTCAGGCAACAGCCAATGAATCATTGCTAAAAGAAACCAAGGAGTGGGGATACTCCTGGAATAATAGTTACTTCAGGCAACAGCCAATGAATCATTGCTAAAAGAAACCAGGGGGGATACTCCTGGAATAATAATTACTTCAGGCAACAGCCAATGAATCATTGCTAAAAGAAACCAGGGAGGAGGGATACTCCTGGAATAATAGTTACTTCAGGCAACTGCCAACGAGTCATTGTCATTATCCTCTTGATATAAAATCAAACAAACATTTAAATATGTACTAAATTAAGAATAAACAGCAACCATCTTGTAAAAACCTACTCTGCATTGCTACTACTGAATTTGATTTACAAAAATGAAAACCGGTGGAATCAAATAGCTGTAGGAAAAAAAAACTTTGAATCAAGGCAACAATCAAGTTTTGGTGAAAAACAGGTTGAATATAGGGTTAGAATAGAGTTACTGAAAGAAAGGTACAAGTTATTACAAAATTTATAGCCAGTGAACAAAGTTACAATATGTAACAGCCTTGTAAAGAAAGTGACTGGAAACCCCTGTCACAGGAAGAAGGCAAAACATTGCCAGCAAAATATAAGAAAGTCCTTATTGTAACATCAAGGAAAAATCATATGACACAATAGTTCACCTTTTCTTTGAATTAAAACAGCAGCTATGATATGGAAAGTCTCTCTGAGCTGTCACTAGATCACTGAAACAAAGAAAAATACATGGCTTTTACTGTTACATAACTATTATGCATATAAACAATCGCAGTCACTCAGTGAGAGATGAAAGAGTTCAGTCTTTGTTTCTTTCTTGTTGAAAAACTAGAATGTTAAACCCTTTCCTTTTACACATAGAGAAATTGTTTTTACAAAACACAAAATGCTACCTTTTGTGACTGTGCAGGTCTGAATCAAAGCAATAATTTGCAAAAGACAAAGAAGGAAAATGTATATAGGCAACATCAAGAAAGTGAAATAAGCACAGACTGTAAAAATATTATCAGTAAACATTTCTGGTGATGTTCAAGGGAAAACGGATGTTAGAATATTTATTGAATTTCATTTGAACGTATTTTTTTACTCTGCACCAGAGCATTTTATTGCCAACAAGAAAATGTTTCAAAGGAAAGGAAAGTATGTGTTAAGAACATAGTTACTTACTGAATCTTTTATATATCTTTTATAAATAAAAACATGTTGTGTTACAGTATATCTACTACTAGCAGTCTGAGAACATAATTTAGAAGTTTGATATGAAATGAAATGAAAGAAATATGACCCATGTTTATTTAGTATTCTCTTGGCTACCTTCAACAATGTTCAAAAAGTATTTTTTTATTATTATTTTTTTAACAGGGCCACTCACAACTTGTATCAGCTTGTAAAGAAACACCAGAAACAAGCAGCACAGGCCGAGGAGACCCCAGACCAGTTAAATCAGGTATACACATCCTTCCTTTATGTCTTATCTTCTTTATGGCCAAAACTGTTATCGTTCTATTCAAGTCTGATGACTCTGTTCCATGATTTCATTTTTGGTCATCCACATCCAGTTAAGACACATTTTAGAGACTTCTGTTTTCTCTGAATTGCCACATGGTTTAACTTACAAACAGGGGGTAATGGGCTCATTTTCAAGACTCACAAGTCTGTTATCACAAGCGAAACAACCTTAAAATGTCTCTGGTTCTGACGTAGGTTAATTGTTATATGTCTGCGTAATTAGAGGTAAATGACTGGTTATTCTGTCAGACTGTGCAGACAGATAATTGTATCCCTTCTGCTCTTAGTTAAGAGCATGTCTGACTAAAATAATACTTCCTTAGTTTACAATCATTGAAACAGATTTTACAAAAGTTTCATAATTCTCCACCAGTCACCTTCATTTCTCTCACTTAAAGCAAAATAGCTGTTTCCACTAGATTGTCATTGACATGAATTTTATAGGCATTTTAATCCATTGTTTTAATAAAGTTGCTGCCGTTAGCATGAAATACTAGTTACTCTTGCCTTATATAGGGCAAACAGAGATTTTGATTTTGACCCGATACGGTAGAAAACAGTTATGCCCAAGGCTATTGCATTGCATTAACTCAGGTTCTGGTACTATTTTGATGATCTGTATAACTTCTATAAGTTTAAATCTCATGGACTGTTACCAGACTTGTAAACATTTGCATGAAACCAGAAACTTATTGCTAACAAGACTGAATAAAATGCTGAACTAAAAAATAGTAACATAGAAAGATAATATGGTTATGATATTGACTAGATACACATGTAGATGTACTTGTTGCTTTTTGTGGTAAAACTGAAATATTTTGTGTGTTGAATATGCTTTAACATTAATGGAAAGATATGTTGAGATTTTTTCAGGTCGAGCCATTGTACCATTTCAACAATTTTGCTTCACTCATCTATGCACTTAACATCAGTTGCTTGCACTTTTCTTTATCACTTTTAATATAATCAAAAGAATGATTCTGTATATACTGTGAGCTTTATCATTTTCTAGTCTTTTAGTGTCGCTCGTCATATATTATTTAGATTGTTAGATAGAATCTAAGCTTAAAATACTCATTTAATCGAGCACAGTGGGTAATAGCATAATAGCTGAAAAATTCACAGAATATATGCAAAATTTAGGTTCTCCAAATACATGTACTGCTTTTAAATAACATACTTTAAAAAAATTAAATCATTATTAGTCCAGTCAATTAAGAAAAGGTTGACTTTAAGGTAAATTCAAAATGACAGTTTCAGTTTTCATCAGAAACATTTAAATAAGCAGGAGCTGTGATTATTTTGGAGAACCATATCATATGCAATAAAGCATGCTTATACGCAGATATGAATATCACTATTTTCATGTAGAAGTTAAAGGGGCTGTGCTCCAGATGACAAAAAAAGAAAGTTTTCTTGTATTATAAATTTCTTGTAATATTTATGACTAATGCTTAAAAAATAACTTACTGACAAAAAATAAGTCAAATAATTACATCATAAATTGATTTTTTCCCTTTCAAAGTGCTATACCGTAACGCGACAGTATAACTATATCGTATAAGATTTTAAGTAAATATCTGTAATATCACATGTGGCGATAGTGGTGACAGTAAAAGCGTTGGAAATATTTTGTTAACATGAGGGTCCAGAGTTCAAATCAGGCTGGAGCGAAAATATTTTTTTTATTCTATTTTGACTTTTATATTCAGTTTTGAAGTAAAATATTATGTTGTTATAATCTCACGGCATCTAAATATATTTATTTATGAAAAATTTTTTTTATATCAAATCTTGAGTACAGCCTCTTTAAGTATTATATAAGAAATTTTCTAAGGTCTGAATTGTCAGAATCAAAAATGAGAACAGATAGTTTGGCTGTTGGAAGAATCTTAAATCTTAACAAAATAATATATGTATTTGAAAATCTTTTACCTTTAACTAAAATTTAGTTGTGTATAATTTATGTCTAAGTTTATTTAAAATAGAAGATACTATACATGTAATACAGATTTGTACATCTTTCCTCTCTAGGCTTACTTAGATTCTAGGAACCAGTTTATTTTGTTTTTATTATTTACTATATTACTGTGCATGTTGCCTGTGGTCTTATGTGCTTGTTGTATGTTTGTGCTCGCTGCATGCTTGTCTAATCGTTATGCCATTTAGCATCACACCTAGTCATTCCAAAGCACACTCACTACTCAAGCCTTAAACTTACTAAATGTTATTCACAGTTTGAGAGTTATGTCTAAGGTCTGTGACCTATAGAAATATGTCACAAGCACAATGGATAAATGAAATAATCCGAATATAACTTTCCTGTATTTTTTTCTCAAATCTTACATGTACATGTAATCGTTAACTTGAAAAAAAACTGCACTTTTTGTATGTGAAAATTGACGATCAGTGAAATGTTAATCAAAAGTAAATCAGTTGTAGTCCTTAACCAGTTTGGGGTATTTTTGTCACTGTAAAAACACGTGAAGTATCATGTGGGGAACTCACTGATTATGTAATCCCATTGCAAAAAAAAGTTATTCAGTAAGGATAGCGATCAACCACTCATGAAAATTCAGTTTAAAGTCTTTTTTTTCTGAAACAAAACATGCTTCAAAAACAGAATGAATACATTAAAACAGAATTTGATTATGTTTTATGTTGTGACAATAGCAAGTTGCTTGCCTTGTTAACATGCCGTCGAGAATCCCTACTGCTCCTTATCATTAATTTACTGTGCTTGATTTCCTGCATTCAAATGGTATTTTCGTGTCATTTTCCGATTCATTTCAAGTCTCATATAATCAAACTTCAGGAAAATGAGATCATTAGGAAAATCTATTGAAGTCCACATAGCGCGTTATGTAGTTCAGTTTATTGCATATGTTTCTTTGATATTAGGATGTATCTTTGTCTGAAACCTACACAAGAAAAAATGAAATAGAATGATTATCGCTATCAGTGTTAGAATTAGATGAATACTGGTTTCTAAATTAAGATTTTTTTTACACCAGAATTGATAGTAACAGAAAATGGTATTTCTTGAAGTTGAAATTGGAAATAGTGATTATAAGGGATGTAAGTTCTTTTACGAGCTAAGCGTAATGAGAATGAAAAGCCAGCTTAAATTAAATAATCTGCAAAGAGCAGTATATGCATATAGCTGTATATAGACTACATACTGGCATAAGAGAAATGGTTTTATAAAATATTTCTTTCCAATGTTTTTTGAGAGCATCTCTATACCAATGCAGTCTTGTTTTCTACAGCATCTAAAGTTACATATTTCTAATCAACTGATATCATATTTGTTTCCCTTAAAGTCCATGTGGTGAAAGCAGTATGGTTCTAATTGCTAATAAAGAAAAAAAAAGCAAAACAAAACCTTTTGTCCTTACCCCTAGAATATTAAGGCAGAATTATTACATTAAATTCTTATTAACTTTACATTTCTTGTGATGTTAGGTCCTCTTCCAAGAGGTATCTGTGAAATTCAAATTTAATGGAACAGTTAACATGAATTCTAATTTTATAGTTGAGTTATGTAGTCGAATAAATAGTTTGAAGTATTTTTATTTTGAATTATGGGTGTAAGTTGTAGTTGTATGTGCATAAGTTAGATTTGGAAAACAGTGTCATATATATCTTAGAATTAGAATTGAAATTACATGGATTCACTTCGTAAATTTCAGCAACAGACTGACTTACTTTATTAAATCAATATTTGTTCTTATATAAAGTTTGCTGGACTATGCTAAACGGTTTGTTTGTTTGTTTTTAATTGTAAGCAATTGTTTTAGTTCCACATTTTCTGTTGTCAGTCTTTACGATGTGAAAACAGAATTACAGATGTTAGAGAAATAGATTTAGATTAGGAACAGGATATGCTAGAGGTTTAATTTGTTCAAGAATTTGTAGTTGTATCAGAAAAATAATCTGCACTGACCAAGAACTTTTACACATATAACTAGACACAATTGGTCATATTCTTACCTGTAACCTTCAAGCTAGCTTATCTTATAAAAGTATGTTTACATATTCAAGGCGTCTCCTGAAAATATTCAACAGTATGACCTTTTATTCTGCAATAACTGGCTGTACACAGCTAGTTAACTTGCATGTGTTGTTTGAACTGAACTCTTGAAAAAAAAGAGCAAGTTATATATTTCTAAAAAAGGAATATATTTTTTTTTGCTAGTGATCATGTAATGTTATACAAATATGTTCTATAGTTCTGTCCCTAGCTAAATAATGAAAACCTTGCTTAGGTTATTTGAATCCTATTGTTGAAAAAAGTCTATGTATAGTTTTGTATTTATTTGTATATTTCATTTGAAAAAAGCCAATAAAGAATTCCGTTCAAACAACAATATAAATCTTGGGTGGCATTTCAGTCCATCAAAGCTCATTAATATTGATTCTTAATAATTATCAAAAAACGAGGAGACCCTTGTTGAGCACATTAGTTCTTTTGCACTTGCTAGTTATATTAATTCCTTCACTATTAATGGTTCACTAAACCCCCAAAACTCATGGGTTCCTGTTGGAGATGTGACGAACAGTGCAATGTCTTTAAGGTTAGTATTCAATTAAAATGACATTTTTCCTTGTAGAAGACTATTCGTTGTGATATTAGTGTATTGAATATTATCAGTAGTTGTCATACCACCATAGTTGTCAGGCTTTACCTTAAGTCATTTGCTTTAGTGTGACAGCCGGAAAGCTTTAGTGTTGCTTTTATATTTTATCTCACGTCAGTATGTAAGCTTTCAGTGTAAGAAGATGTTTCATGTAAAAGGCATTGACAAATACTTGACTATTTTCACTGATGGAATGGCCTAGTTGGCGACTTTTATGTTAAGAATTATACTTTGTCAAAAGTTTTATACTGCACCTGTTTGTTTCTGTATTTTGTTTAATTGTCATGTCATCATTTACGTTGTATTTAGACTTTATTAAAGTGAGTGATAAGTTTAGTTACTACACTGGTAAATCTGGCTAGTGACTGTAATATGTGTTCCATATCTAATTTCAGATCCAGATGTTCTTGGAGGATCTTAACGATATTGTACGAGACTTGAAGCGACAAGAAACTACATTTACCTCTGTGGGACCCACTTCATCAAGCTAACATGCCTTATAGTCCAACTGCCGAAAAATCTCAACATACTTTTGTTAAAAATCAAACAGTTTCATTATTGTTTTTAGAAATAGCATAAATGATGTATTTTAAGAGAATAAAACCTGCGATGTTGTAAACTTTTATTCAATGAAGTATCTGATGTTTGACTGTGGAAGTATTTTGAAATCATATTCAGCATACCATATTGTTTGGTAGAAACATTTTGAACATTTCGCAGTGTTTGCATGTCATTTAGTTCAGAATACAAAGGTTGCAGGTGAACATGAAGAGCTATGTCATATTTTACTTATTTAAATCTTAGATAACTTTTGACCTCTAAATTCTGATTAGAATCATGTGTCCTCTGCACTTATTTTATGATATTTGTCACATGCAGGGCAGAAACCTTTGTGCTTGCATTTCATTCAGTATTAATCTCTTTCAAAAACTCCTCGAGATATTACCGTAACAAATTAATTTTGCCATGAAATGGTAGGTATTGGCAACCTGAAGTTTTTCTTTGTCGAATCGAAACCTAGTACAATAATTTGACATTATTCTTAATACCAATAAATAATTTATAGATCTTTTAATTCAGAATGTCACAATGCTTTTTTTACAGATTCAGATGTTTATTCAGGATTTGACAACTATTACTAATGAAATTCGAAGAATGGAGCTTTCTGGGACATCTATTATTCCGCCATCATCAAGTTAATTTTGTTTATTTAACACAATATTGAAGGGGTTTTGTTGCAGAGAATGTATCATAGAAATGACTTACATTAACCTATTTAGTGCGTTTTTATTTGCCTTGAAAATACCCATGTTGTAGGCATTTATTTATTAAAGATCAAGCCTGTCTTTATGCTTAATTACCTGTTTTCAGTTTAAGGCAATTAGGTTACATGATTATTAATAACAAAGTCGTAAAAAATGCGATTTCTAAAATTTAAACCTTAAAAATGCAACAATTTTTATGCACATATTTCTCATATATTTTACTTTTTTTCCGAAAGCCACTCACAAATGCATTTTAAATGACATTTTTTTTCTTTTTGATAAGAAATATCAACCGTAATATATTTTGTATTTCTATTGTTATAAAAATGTCTGTATTTTGTTGTTTCAAACTGACATTAAATGAATTCTTAAACAGTAGTGTTTTTTTAGTTTTTTTTTCTTTTTTTTAACAAATCTAGGATTGAATGAAACTTGCAAGATTATCAATGCAGTTTTAAAATACAGATTTTAATAAAATGAGAAATAAATCAATTAATTTCTTTGAAAGTGGAAGTAATTTCTTTGTAAACAATAAACTCCTTTCATATTTCCAAAGGCAATATGTTTGCTGATTTCGCAAATAAATGTTTTGTTGTTTTTGTTGTTGTCATAATATAATGTCATTATAGTTTTATACACGTACACTCCCTTAACAGTAACTAGATTTCCCCTCTTTTATTCAGAGTAAATATTATACATAAAATCAGTCAATATACTTTAAATAACATGATCCTTAATAAAGAAGTCAGTCAAGGAAATAAACAGGTCGTGTAATTTTATGCAAATAAAGACCCTGAAATAATGCATAATATCTTTTGAAACATTTTAAAGTTCAGGAGCTGATTTCAACTTATTAAGCAGTACGCTCTTATAATGTAAAACAAAATGTTTCAAATGAAATCATTCTGATCGATATTGTATGTTGCAGTAATACCATTAAGAATCTTCTCAGTAAGATAGTTTATAATAAAAATTAGTGGGAAAATTTCAAAACTTTATTATAATAGACAAGTACACTTCTCAACGGTATGTGTGTAACATATACAGAATGTAGCTTTAATAACTTATGCTAAAATGTAGCTTTAATAACTTACTAGAAAAATATCACGATTTGAATATAGCTGTTTTTGTAATTAATTTTTCGCAATCACTCTTTACATTTGTAAATGTTTGTTTGCAGTCCTAAAGTACTTTAAGAAAAAATCATTTAATGTAATGTACTTTTCTCTTAAGCCAATTAAAGTTAAACGTATAAAGGAGAGACATAGGACTGAAGCACTGAGACTTACGCCTAAATTATATCTATATATCATATATATGTGCACAGGTTGGCCTTGAAAGAATCAGTGTATTACAGTAGTCCTTCATAGAAAGACGTCACATATGCACAGTTAACATTTTATGTTAATATTTTGCTCTCTTCTTTTACGTATATTAATATATTAATTGGGAAGGCTTTAATCTATAACAAAAGTATCACCAAATCCACCGTCTACGTCTAAATATTTGAACTATGTGTTACAGATGGTTTTATGTATTCTGTTGACGAAATTTCCGTTTTACCTAAATGAATGTGACATTTGTCAAAAGTTTGTTTTTCATGTTCATTATTTATCTCTAAAAGTGCAATATCTTTTGCAAAATAACTGAAATTTAGCAACGACAAACCCATATGCATGAGAACAAAGATAATGATTTACGGCTTTTATTCGGGTGTTTTTCATATGAATAAACAGAACAAGTTTAATCTTATGTGTATTTGGTGCAAATAACTAACAAATGACTTCAGGGTAAGCTTTAAAATCTAAGACCACACCCGACGGTTCGAATTAACAGGAACCGGATGTCATCTAAGTCAGTTCTCAATTCTTGTTTTAATTCATTCTGTTTCGACTTACAAATGGGTTTTAAAATGGCAGCGCTAACTTCTGAGTTCAGTTTTACTTTGTTTCTTAATGATTTAAGGCTGATACATTTAAAACAAATAAAACACTTATATGTTGCTATAAAACAAATGATGCTTACACTGTACTAACTACTATGTTCACTGCTACTTCGTTTTTTGTAATCTGCCATGCCTTGTGAAATTTCGCGAGAAAAAATAAATGTTTATCTTTTCGTTTTGTTAATACTGCACGAATAAGAATAATTGAGAGATCAAGATTCTTCAAGACCTGTCCATGACTCTGGTCATGAAGTATATATAGTTTATAACCCCAACTCGATCAAGAAAATCATTTTTTTTGTAGTCAAAACTCTGGTTCACGTATTTGAAATTAAATTTTTATCAATAGAGGTGCTTATTGTTTTCTTATCGTTTTTTTATAGTGCAGTTCCTAAGAGCTATATAATGTAAATGTTGAGACCTGAAGAAAATTGACCAGACAGAAAGCTGATGAAATTAATGCCTGTCTGTTGACGCAATGGATTACAGGGAATATATCCAAATTGAACGCTTCCTTAAATAGCTGACACGTAAAGAGAAATTTATCTGATTCACATTATATGCTTTGTGTACCAGACCATTGATTAAATACTCAACTTCAGCTGAACCAAACAGCCGACTACGTTTTTATGTAAAGCCAGTATCAATTGTTATAGATCAAGTTCTTGTTATTCACAGACTGAAAGCGGCAAATTAAATGACAGCTATTTACACTGAAGCTATTTTGATTTTGATATTTTTTTCTTTTCAAGGTCTCTGACATTCACCATATAAGTTGTACTGACCGACAAAATAAGGGAGCCTAATTTTCTAGACGAAAATGTCATTCATCTATTTCAGTTCGTAATCCTTCTGCGCTTCTTGTCAGGCCCTAGGTATGGCGATAGCAGATTGACGGCTAAGATTGTATTTCTAATTACACTCCTAAGCGATAGAGCGATACCTATATTTTATATGCTTGTCTGTGAGTTAATAATTATACTCTATTTTGGGGCACCTCACGTACATGCTTATCTCTCCATGGATCTTTAAAAACTTTCTAAAGTAACACCAAAGGAATATTCTATTTACGCCGATTTCTGTTTGATCGGAAATTACACTAAAGGGCGAGAAATATGAGGAAATATGTGACACGTTTGGTGTAAAACTTTGTTAAATGAAATTGAACTAAGGAACGATATCTCGAAGAAAGATTTTTCGTTCGGAAAATATTTCGCAAGAATAGACACCTCGACTGAAAAAAATTTCAATAAAGCATGCAAAAATTATATAATGAAAATACATTTTAAATGCTTATTTATGTTTAATGAAGAACACAAGACTAAGAGATTTACCAAAAAAAAAAACGAATTCCTAGAAGAACGTTGTTGTCATTAAGATTCTGGCAAAATGTATTGCTACTGATCTTCACAATGTTTTTAGTTTTGTCCTTTTGTGATTTGTCAAGTCCAGCAAATATCCCACAGACACCTATAATAGTACGTACACATGTCGATAGCTTCTTTTTCATTTAATATAAAAGTATATAATTCATAATCTAGTTGTAAACCTACCGTTTTAGCTGCATGCTGTTTTCCACTTCGTATAAATTTCGTATAAACGTTCTATTAGCTCAGTGACTTTTGTCTATATCAAATTGATAGATGTAAATTTCAAGCGCTTCTTAGTTTGAAATGCTTCCATAAGTATTTTCTTTTTATAAACAAGAATGTCACATTAGCATAACCCATTTAGTAACTCATTTTACAAACAAAATAATATATTGAGAAATTTTTAATTGATTGAAAAAAGACATTATTTGTTAAACTATCGAGAACAGATGTCTCCAAGATAATTTATTTTATTCGGAGCAAAACTTTGAAAGGGATTTTGTTGAAACTTAACTAAGAGGTAGACAACAATTAGAGGAAGTGCAGAGTACAAGAGCCACAACTCTGCCTGGCTTATATTTTGAATTAATTCCTTGTGTATTCCTTCATTTTCTAAAATATAGGTATCATGTGGGCAACTCACTGATTATGTAATCCCATTGCAAAAAAGAGTTATTCTGTAAGGATAGCGATCAACCACTCATAAAAATTCAGTTTAAAAGCTTTTTCTGAAACAAATAATGCTTCAGAAAAAGAATGAATACATACAAACAGAATTTGATTATGTTTTATGTTGTGACAATAGCAAGTTGCTTGCCTTGTTAACATGCCATCGAGAATCTCTATTGCTGCTTATCAGTAATTTACTGTGCTTGATTTCCTGCATTTAAATGGTATTTTCGTGTCATTTTCTGATTCATTTCAAGTCTCATATAATCAACTTTCAGGAAAATGAGATCATTAGGAAAATATACTGAAGTCCACATGGCGCGTTATGTAGTTCAGTTTATTGTATATGTTTCCTTGATATTAGGATGTATCTTTTTCTGAAACCTACACAAGAAAAATGAAATAGAATGATTATCACTCTGAATGTTAGAATTAGAGGAATACTGGTTTCTAAATTAAGATTTTTACACCAGAATTGTCGTTAACAGAAAATGATATTTCTTGAAGTTGAAATTGGAAATAGCGATTATAAGGGATGTAATTTCTTTTACGAGCTAAGCGTAATGAGAATAAAAAGCCAGCTGATATTAAATTATTCTGATATAACACTGCAAAGAGTAGTATATGCATGTAACAGTATACAGACTACATACTGGCATAAGAGAAATGGTTTTATAAAATATTTCTTTCCAATGTATTTCAGAACATCTCTGTACCAATTCAATTTTATTTTCTACAGCATCTAAAGTTACATATTTCTAATCAACTAATATCATATTTGTTTGCCTTAAAGTCCTTGTGGTGAAAGCAATATGGTTCTAATTGCTAATAAAGAAAAAAACGCAAAACAAAACCTTTTGTTCTTACCCCTAGAATTAAGGCAGATCCATTACATTAAATTCTTATTAACTTCACATTTCTTTGGATGTTAGGACTTCTTCCAAGAGGTATCTGTAGAATTCAAATTTAATGGAAGAGTTAACACGAATTCTTATTTTATAGTTTAATAATGTAGTCGAAAAAATAATTTGAAGTATTTGTATATTGAATTTAAGTTTACTTATGGATGTAAGTTGTAGTTTTATGTGCATATGTTAGATTTGGAAAACAATGTCATATATATTGGAATTCGAATTGTAATTACGTGGATTCACTTCGTAAATTTCAGCAACAGACTCACTTACTTTTTGAATCAGTATTTGTTCTTCCATATCTAATCTTTATGACGCTTTGGTTTGTTTGTTTTTTAATTTTTAGCAATTGTTTCAGTTCCTAATTTTCTTTTGTCAGTCTACTTACTTGTGAATTTACGATGTGAAAACATTATTACAGATGTTAGAGAAACAGATTTAGATTAGGGACAGGATATGCTAGAGGTTTAATTTGTTCAAGACATTGTAGTTGTATCAGAAAAATATGCACTGACCAAGAAATTTTACACATATATCTAGGCACAATTGGTCATATTCTTGCCTGTAGCCTTCAAGCTAGCTTAACTTATAAAAGTATATTTACATTTTAAAGGTGTCTCTATAAAATATTCAACAGTGTGACTTTTCATTCAGCAATAACTGGCGGTACACAGCTAGTTAACTTGCATGTGTTGTTTGAACTGAACTCTTGAAAAAAAGAGGAAGTTATATATTTCTAAACAAAGAATAAGATATAGGAAATGTATTTTTTTCCTAGTGATCATGTAATGTTATATAAATATGTTCTATAGTTCTGTCCCTAGCTAAATAATATAAATCTTACTTAGGTAATTTGGTTCCTATTTTTGAAAAAAAAATCTATGTATAGTTTTGTATTTATTTGTATATTTCATGTGAAAAAAGCCAATAAAGAATTCCATTCAAACAACAGTATAAATCTTGGGTGACATTTCAGTCCACCAAATGCTCATTAATATTGATTCTTAATAGTTATCAAAAAAGAGGAGACACTTGTTAAGCACATTAGTTTTTTTGCACTTGCTAGTTATATTAATTCCTTCACTATTAATGGTTCACTAAACCCCCAAAAGTCATTGGTTCCTGTTGGAGATGTGACGGACAGTGCAATGTCTTTAAGGTAAGTATTCAATTAAAATGACATTTTCCTTGTAGAAGACTATTCGTTGTGATATTAGTGTATTGAATATTATCAGTAGTTGTCATACCGCCATAGTAGACAGGCTTTACCTTAAGTCATCTGCATTAGTGTGACAACCGGAAAGCTTTAGTGTTGCTTATATTTTATCTCACGTCAGTATGTAAGCTTTCAGTGTAAGAAAATGTTTCATGTAAAAAGCATTGACAAATACTTGACTATTTTCACCGATGGAATTGCCTAGTTGACGATTTTTATATTAACAATTATACTTTGTCAAAATTTTTATGCTGCACTTGTTTGTTTCTGTATTTTGTTAAATTGTCATGTTGTGTTACGTTGTATGTAGACTTTATTAAAGTGAGTGATAAGTTTAGTTACTACACTGGTAAATCTGGCTAGTGACTGTAATATGTGTTTCATATCTAATTTCAGATCCAGATGTTCTTGGAGGATCTTAACGATATTGTACGAGACTTGAAGCGACAAGAAACTACATTTACCTCTGTCGGACCCACTTCATCCAGCTAATATGCCTTTTAGTCGAACTGCCAAAAAATCTCAACATACATTTGTTAAAAATCAAACAATTTCATTAATTGTTTTTAGAAATAGCATAAATGATGTATTTTAAGGGAATAAAACCTGTGATGTTGTAAACTTTTATTCAATGCAAATCAATATCTGTTGTTTGACTGTGGAAGTAGTTTGAAATCATGTTCAGCATACCACATTTTTCAGAGTGTTTGAATGCCATTTAGTTCAGAATACAAAGGTTGCCGGTGAACATGAAGAGCTCTGTCATAGTTTACTTAATTATATTTAAATCTTAGATAACTTTTGACCGCTTATTCTGATTAGAATCGTTGTGTTCTCTGCACTAATTTTATGATATTTGTCACATGCAGGGCAGAAACCCTTGTGCTTGCATTTCATTCAGTATTAATCTCTTTCAAAAACTCCTCGAGATATTACCGTAATGATTTAATTTTGCCATTAAATGGTAGGTAAGGGAACCTGAAGTTTTTCTTTGTCGAATCGAAACCTAGTACAATAATTTGACATTATTCTTAATACCAATAAATAATTTATAGATCTTTTAATTCAGAATGTCACAATGCTTTTTTTTACAGATTCAGATGTTTATTCAGGATTTGACAACTATAACAAATGAAATTCGAAGAATGGAGCTTTCTGGGACATCTATTATTCCGCCATCATCAAGTTATTTTTGTTTATTTAACACAATTTTTAAGGGGTTTTGTTGCAGAGAATGTATCATAGAAATGACTTACATTAACCTATTTAGTGCGTTTTTATTTGCGTTGAAAATACCCATTTTGTAGGCATTCATCTATTTAAGATCAAGCCTGTCTTTATGCTTAATTACCTGTTTTCAGTTAAAGGAAATTAGGTTACATGGTTATAAATAACAAAGTCGTAAAAAATGCGATTTTTAAAATTTAAACCTGAAAAATCATTGACAGCAAAATGCAACAATTTTTATGCTTTTTATGCACATATTTCTCATATATTTTACCTTTTTCTGAATGCCACTCACAAATGCATTTTAAATGACATTTTTTTTTCTTTTTCATAAGAAATATCAACCGTAATATATTTTGTATATGTATTGTTATAAAAATGTCTGTATTTTGTTGTTTCAAACTGACATTAAATGAATTCTTAAACAGTAGTGTTTTTTAGTTTTTTTTTTCTGTTTATCAACAAGACATCACTGAGATAGAATATTTATTTTTTAAGGTTCTGTGATACGTATTGCAACCGCTCGGTACGCTGCGTTCCATTCATAAAATGTACAATTGATATTGTATCTCCCATTTTGTTCTTCATAAAGCAATAGATTTTTTGAATCAGGATTATGGTGACAAATCTAGAAGCAAGTGAGAATTCAGCATGACGCAAGGCCATTTGAATTGCTTTAGCTTTATAACATGGCATTACGGTGATGCTGCTTATCTAAATATACTACAAATGACTCACTGCATACAAATCGAATATCCGTGTCATTTTCAATTTATATCTCTTGCTATTCTTGGAATCAACTTGTTCATATCATTTCCTGAAGAAAATTAAGGGACTGCTGAGATTGCCTGTAGGATTCATTTTTATAGTTCTTTAACAAATCTAGGATTGAATGAAACTTGCAAGATTATCAATGCAGTTTTAAAATACAGCTTTTAATAAAATGAGAAATAAATCAATTAATTTCTTTGAAAGTGGAAGTAATTTTTTTGTAAACAATAAACTCCTTTTATATTTTCAAAGGCAATATGTTTGCCGATTTCGCAAATAAATGTTTTGTTGTTTTTGTTGTTGTCATAATATAATGTCATTATAGTTTTATACACGTACACTCCCTTAACAGTAACTAGATTTCCCCTCTTTTATTCAGAGTAAATATTATACATAAAATCAGTCAATATACTTTAAATAACATGATCCTTAATAAAGAAGTCAGTGAAGGAAATAAACAGGTCGTGTAATTTTATGCAAATAAAGACCCTGAAATAATGCATAATATCTTTTGAAACATTTTAAAGTTCAGGAGCTGATTTAAACTTATTAAGCAGTACGCACTTATAATGTAAAAAAATGTTTAAACTGAAATCATTCTGATCGATATTGTATGTTGCAGTAATACCATTAAGAATCTTCTCAGTAAGATAGTTGATATTAAAAATTAGTTAGAAAATTTCAAAACTTTATTATAATAGACAAGTACACTTCTCAACGGTATGTGTGTAACATATACTAAGTGTAGCCTGCTAAAATATAGCTTTAATAACTTACTAGAAAAATATCACGATTTGAATATAGCTGTTTTTGTAATTAATTTTCGCAATTACTCTTTACATTTGTAAATGTTTGTTTGCAGTCCTAAAGTACTTTAAGAAAAAATCATTTATTGTAATGCACTTTTCTCTTAAACCAACTAATTTTAAAAAAAGTTAAACATATAAAGGAGAAACATAGGACTGAAGCACTGAGATTTACGCCTAAATTATATCTATATATCATATATATATGTGCACAGTTTGGTCTTGAAAGAATCAGTGTATTAAAGTAGTCCTTCATAGAAAGACATCACATATGCATAGTTAACATTTTATGTTCATATTTTTCTCTCTTTATTATGCTTTATATTTATTGGCAAGGCTTTGACCAAATCCACCGTCTACGTCTTAATATTCTTAGACTATGTGTTAAAGATGGCTTTATGTATTTTGTTGACGAAATTTCCGTTTTCCTAAATGCATCTGACATTTGTCAAAAGTTTGTTTTTTCATGTTCATTATCTCTTTCTGAAAGTGCAATATCTTTTGCAATGTCTGCAAATTAACAGAAATCTGACAACGACAAACCCCTCTGCATGAGGACAAAGATAATGATTTACGGCTTTTATTCGGATGTTTTTCATAGGAATAAACAGAAGAAGTTTAACCTCATATGTATTTGGTTCAAATAACAAACAAATGACGTCAGGGTAAGCATTAAAATCTAAGACCACACCCGACGGTTCGAATTAAGAGGAACCGGAAGTCATCTAAGTCAGTTCTCAATTCTTGTTTTAATTCATTCGGTTATGACTTAGGAAGAGATTTCAAATTGGCACCGCTAACTTCTGAGTTCAGTTTTGGTTTGTTTCTCAATGATTCAAGGCTGACGCATTTAAGTCTTGTTTGTAATAAAACAAATAATGCTTACATTGTACTAACTGCCATGTTTACTGCTAATTCATATTAAGAAATATTGAGATAGTTGATAGGTTACAGAGAGATAAAGAGAGAGAGAGAGAGAGAGAGAGAGAGAGAGAGAGAGAGAAAAGCTAAAGCTCACTCCATTTAAAAAGTATGTCAATATGAAGTATTTTAACAACGTTTTACAGTTATTTTTGTCAATACTATTGTCCGAGGTAGAAGGGATGGCATTTAAGCTGTTGCGTGAGGCCGATAGGCCAAGTGTAATTCCTTGACACCGAGGAACAACGGTTTTGACAGTTCCACAGACACCCATTAAATAATTGTTTTATTACCTGATACTATTCAAATAATTTAACCAGGATACTTTTTGTAAAATCGTAAATATAAAAATAGTATCGTTTGATATTAAATCCTTGTAATAAAGCTAGCTTCGAATTCTTCAAATAGTTTAAAATCATCCTGGAAAAGCCTTGGTTTTTGGCATGACCACAAAATTCACAGATATTTCCATCAATGTCCGAACAATTTCTTGGTGGGCGGCGCGTGACGTCATACACCAGTTAGTCTATAATGGCACAAGAGAGCCACAGTTTAATCCGTTGACCGGGCATCAGTTGATCTGTCAAAATAATTTGTTTTTCAATAGTCAGTAATGTTTTATTTGTTATTAGATCATTAGATAGGGTATCAAGTAACTTTATTTCATTCTGACCTGTTTTGTATCTACCACGCCTTGTGAAATTTCGCGAGAAAAATAATGTTTATCTTTTCTGTGACAATACTGCACGAGTAAGGATAATTGAGAGATTAAGAATCTCCAAGACCCGTCGGTGATCCTGGTCATGAAGTATATAGTTTATAACCCCAACTCGATCAAGAAAATCTTTTTGTGGTCAAAACCTTGGTTCACGTATTTGAAATTAAGCTTTTTTATCAATAGAAGGTGCTTATTGTTTTCTTATCAGTTTGTTCTGGCACAATTTCTTAGAGTTATAAAATGTAAATGTTAAGATCTGGAGAAGTCTGGCCAGACAAAAAGCTGATGAAATTGATGCATGACTGTTGACGTAATGGATTACATAGGGAATATATCCAAATTGAACATTTCCTGAAATAGCTGACACGTAAAGCTAAATTTATCTGATTCACATCATATGCTTGTGTACCAGACCATAGATTAAATACTCAACTTCATCTGAACGTAACAACCATCTGCGTTTTATGAAAAGCCAATACTGTTTGTTAATATTCAAGTTCTTTTTATTATTTCAGTCGGGACACAGATTTAAACCGGCAAATAAAATGACAGCTATTTACACTGAAGCTATTTCGATTTGGATATTGTTTCTTTGCAACGGCTCAGACATTCACCATATCAATTATACGAATGACAAAATTAGAGAGCCTATGTTTCTAACCGACGAAAATGTCATTCATCTACTTCAGTTCGTAATCCTACTGCGCTTCTTGTAAAGCCCTGGGTATAGCGATAGCAGATAACGGCTAAGATTTTATTTATGATTACACGTCTAAGCGATAAAGCGATATCTACATTTTATATGCTTGTCTGTGAGTCAACAATCATACGCTCTTTTGGGGCATCTCGCGTACATACTTATCTCTCCGAGCATCTTTAAAAACTTTCTGAAGTAACACCAAAGGAATATTATATTTACGCCGATTTCTGTTTGATCGGAAATTACACTACAGGGCGAGAAATTTGAGGAAATATGTGACACGTTTGCATGACCACGAAATTCACATACCTATTAGATATTTCCATCAATGTCCTAATAATTTCTTGGTGCGCGGCGCGTGACGTCATACAACATAAACAATATATTTCGTTTCTTGATAAATGATTACGGGCATAGCTCCAGTTTGTATTCTCAGAGGATGCACTGAAATTCTTAGCTTAACAAATTTTCGATAACATATCTAAGTACTATTCATATTCAAATGTAGTTTTAAGAACTCTATAAATAACAAGTATAGAGCTGTTGTTGATATTGCTACACCATTATTGCTTAAAAGTATCTATAAGTCTACATTTAAATTCAGACATAAACTTATTGACGTGTATAGAACATAAACTTATTGACGTGTATAGAACTAGGATTGTCAAACACATTGGAAAATCTGTAATTATTTGGAATCCTCCTCACATGGAAACCCAAATTATTACAGCCCTTAACCCCATTCTATAGACAGATCTAACAATAATGTTATCACTCGAACTAACTTTAGATCAGTATTTTAGTATACTCACATAACGATTTATATACAAAGGATATCTTCCCAACTCTCCATATAAAGCACCATTACAAGAATTTACTCTTACTTGTAGTAATTAATTGCAAAACTTCAAATGTATTCGTTGTATTTTTTTAGACTTGGTAAAGCCCCATATTTCAGAAGCATATCTTAAAATTGAATCAAAAATGCATCAAGCAATTGACAAAAGATTCTAGGTTTTAAGTCATACACTATATTTATATAACAAAGTATTCATAGCTTTAAGTGCTTTACCAACTAAATGGTTCAATGTAAAATTACCTGAACAGTGCCCAAATAATTGAAATTATCTAATGCTTCAATGAAATGGCCATCATAAGTGCATGACGTATTTGGATGCAATCGCTCCCTTTTTCGAAAAAAACATTATAATTTTAGTTTTGGACATATTTACTTTTAGACCCCAAGATTGCAATATGAAAATAAATTATCTAAATGAGTTTGAACTTCTTCTGGTGATTCACCCAAAATAGCCATATCGTCGGCAAACAGAAGCAATATAAGTTCAATCTCATCTATATTTAACCCAGATTCAATATCAGTTTGTAAATATATTTCTAGGTCTTCTATAAACAAAGAAAAAAGTAAAGGGGACATTACTTCCCCTTGGCACAATCCTACAGAATAACGAAAGTAAATCTGTATAGGATGTTTATGACTTAACACATGGTTTAACATTTGTACAAATCTTTAACAACTCCAAGTATTTTTCCCCTTATATCGGACTTAAACAATTTCAGCCATAGCGTATTTCTGTATCGAAACACTTCATGAATTCAACGTATGTAACCTAGAATTTTTTGTTTTCGTTCATATATTTTTGCACACTAGACATCAGAATATGTATAGCATGGACTGTTAAAAAACAGAAATCCAAACAGTGCATCCGAAATGCTGCAATCACAAAATACTTCGATGCGCTTATTTATAATTGCAGTAAACAATTTAAAAAAACTGTTATTCCTGTATAATTATTAACATCATTTATCGAACCCTTTTTATATAATGGAATAATGACACACTGAGTCGAATTTCCAGGAACGCATTCATGAATGTAAAATACTATTAAACATATCACATAAATGACTAAACAATATGTCACTACTTTCGATAAAGTACTCATTTAAAATAAAGTCACCACCAACCGACTTATTACGTTTAACGTGCTTAATCGCACAGTGTTTTTATCAACAGCAATAGGGTGATCTAATTCTGGAAATACAGAGTTTTCTCCACTAAACTCATAATCAGAACAAAGATTTTCTGCCTCGTCGATATTACAATCAAAAGTATTTTTGCTGAGATTCCCAAAAAATATTTTAGAATCCTCTAAAGAAATATTATTATTCTTAATCTTGATATTTGATTTGAAAAATTTCCAAAAGTCTCGAGGTCTATTTTTCGTCAAACTTTCAATTTCAGTCATTTTTACGGTACGCACAGCCCTTCTTCTTTTTTTTAGTCTTTATATAATTACTTAAAGTTACATTGATTAGTTCTATTTTCGTAAGACTTATTTAGATTAAAACTTTTTAAAGCATCCAAATATAGACGACGGGCAGACTAACAGTCATTACCAAACCAGTCGGCATTTTTTTCAACAAAATGCACAGGCTTATTACTAAAAATGCATGTGCGACAAAATAAATTTAAAGTAAAAGTAAATTTATCTATGACATTATTTATCGCCATTCTAGTTGTGCAATCTTTATCACATACAAGTGTGTAGGACAATAGCCCATTAGGATAATAGCCCACTAGGACAATAGTCCACTAGAGAATAGCCCACTGGACAATAGCCCACTAAGACAATAGCCCACTGGACAATAGCCCACTAGGACAATAGCCCACTAGGAAATAGCCCACTGGACAATAGCCCACGTGGACAAATGTGCATTAGGACATTAGCCCACTTATATGCATAATCATAAATTTAATTAAAAAGTTGAGTATGTAATGAGTTTAAACTATTAGTATTCATAAGTCAACAGTGTAAATTCTGACATTTCTGTTTAAACAGACAGCAGATCAAGATCAAATGGACTTTTTCACCAGCTCTATACTTTTTACTATGTTTTAATTGGTAAACACGGGATATAAATGAGTAAAAACACTGTATTATTGAATATGAAAATTAATGTTTTAATTATAAACAGACGATGGATTGAATTTATATTCAAATATATATAGATGTAAATATTTTAAATCCCAAGTGGGTACTTTCTCACGACAATGTTCAAATTTGATTTTTGAACCCCTTTTGATAAGCAGTGGGCTATTGTTCTCCCAGCCAAATTAAGCAATGGTCTATTGTCCAGTGGGATAGTGTCGAGTGGGTTATTGTCCTAGTTGGCTTTTGTCCCGGTGGGCTATTGTCCGTTCCTCCACATACAATACTGTTGAAAAAAAATGTAAATAATCTCTGGGCAAAAATGACCACAAAGCGTATTGTCCCATTTAAACTTCAAATCAATATGTGTCTCGTGATTTGGAGAAAATTTATTAGAATATAGTGAAAAATGTAACGGGATATGATCACTCCACTGACTGAAATTCCCTGTTGTAAAATCTGTGATCAAAGAAAAAACATCGCTCACTAGTCAAGACATAGTCAATCACAGAACACCCGTTATGGGAATAAAATGTATGCTTACAAATTTTGCCTATTCTACCACAGACAATCCGTAAATAAGTAGATTTACACAAATCAAGCAATTTATTACGGTAACCATGACTATTGTGAAAATTGTCTATTGAGGCCCTAACAGTAACTTTATCAGGTCAAAACTCTGTATCATAATACACATTATCAATGTTATCGTGTACAATAAAATCACATTTATTTCTTACCCTTTTTACGTCTCCTGTAATTATAGTGTTATACATGTACACTCCCTTAACAGAAATTATATTTTTTTATTTTTTATTCAAATCACCTAACAAGCAAGCCTTCAATCTGAACTGCGATACATAACAGAAAATATGAGACACGTTTAACTGACACAACAATATAACTGAATTAGAATTTGTGTTTGACAGATCGAGCAAATTTTGAGATCATATCGGCTTGCATCAGAGTGAATACCATACATAAAATTAGTCAATATACTTTTAAAAAACTAATTGTAATTTCTTAACAATTATGTTCGGGCAAATCAACACGTCAAGAAGTGTAATTTTATACAAATAACGGCATAATTTCTTTTTAGATATTTTAAAGTTCACCAACTGATTTCATCTCATTGAGCAGAAAGCTCTTATAATGTTAAAATGTTTAAACTGTGATCTTTCTGATCAATTTCGTCTGTTGCAATAATGACATAAAAATGTCAATATTTCCTGAGAAAAGATTTTTTTTTTTAATTTGTGGGAAAATTTCAAAACCTATAACAGACAAGTACAATTCTCAACGATACTTATGCTCTGCTCACAATGTAACTTTAAAGGGACTGACTCACAGATGGACCGACGAAGAAAAAAAAAGAAAATGTTTATACATCTTGAAATTCTTGCTGTAATTGTGAAGAACATAAACTAAGTAACTGACTCATTTTTTTGGTACAGAAAAACATCAAAATATGAAGTTTTACACACTTTTATCGGTAGAAATTTTACCCTATTAGTCACGGGGTAGATACTTTAGTTATAACATTAATTTTGACAGTGCTTAATAACTAGTCTCTGTGTCTTAGTGGTGTAGATTGTCGCTCTCTATTTTACCAACCGAAAGGTCATGGGTTCGAATCCAGGTTAAGTCAAAACTGTTTTTTTCAGTTTTCATGGTGTATAGAAGCATAGTATTATGTTTTTTTTCCATAGTATAATAACTTATTTTAAATTGTAAATAAAAAATCGGCTAAATTCTGTGAGTCAGTCGCTTTAATAACTTTCTTGAAACTGTCACGATTTGAGTATAGCTGTTTTTATCCGTAGTTAATGTTCGCAATCACTATGTGTATGTTAAAATCCATCTTAGCTATGTTACACTTTAAAGCATAACTAAGGAAAGGAAAATCTCGAATTGAAAATCTGTGTTTATTCACAGTGCAATATTTGTTCAGGAAAAAAATGAGCAGACCTAAAGTACTTTAAAAAAAATAAAAAAACACTTTGATTATTGTTTTTTTTTTTTGTAAAGTACTTTTCTTCAAACCAATTAAGGTTCAACGTATACAGGAGAAACGTGGAACCGAAAAACTGAGACTTACGCCTAAATATATATATCATATAAGTGTACAGTTTGATCTTGACAGAGCCTGTGTGTTAAAGATGGTTATATGTTTCTGTTGACGAAATTTCCGTTTTACCTAAATGCATTTGACATTTGCCAAAGACTTCTTTTTCATGTTCATTATTTCCCTCTAAAATATATGGAAATTAACAGGAAGCTGATAATGCCATACCCCTCTCCATCAGGACGAGGATAACTATTTACGGCTTTTATTCGTATGTTTTGTCATATGAATATACATATAGAACAAGCTTATTGTGTATTTGGTGCAAATAACAAACAAATAACTTCAGGGTAAGCATTAAAATCTAAGACCACACCCGACGGTTCGAATTAAGAGGAACCGGAAGTCATCTAAGTCAGTTCTCACTTCTTGTTTTAATTCATCCGGTTTCGACTTATAAAGGGGTTTTAAAATGGCAGCGCTAACTTCTGAGTTTCAGTTTTGTTTTCTCCTTGATGTTTGAAGGCTTATTCAAGTCTTGTTTGTTATCAAACAAATGATGCTAACATTGTATTAACTGTCATATACACTGCTACTTCGTATTAAAATATTAAGATGGTTGATCTGATAATCAAAGAACAGTAAAAGCGCAAAGTTTTGAAAGTGATCGATGATTAAATTTTTAATATAATTTTTTATAAAATACCAGTTAAAGTGATCACTCCTTTTTAAAAGAATGTCATATCGCAAAGCATATATGAAGTATTTTAACAAAATTTTACAGTCATTTCAGACAATGCTATTGTCCTAGGTAGAGGGTATGGCATTTAAACAGTTGCGTGAGGTCGGTAGGCCAAGTGTAATTCCTCGACACCGATGAACAACGGTTCTGATAGTTCCGAAGACACCCTTGAAATAAATGGTTTATTACTTGATATCATCCAAAATACAAAACAAAATACTTTTTGTACAATCCTCAATATATAGATATTTCCATGTCCACACAATTTCTCGGTGGTCGCGCGTGACGTCACACGCCAATTAGCCTAAAATCGCAAGAAAGGGAACAGTTTGAACCGTTGACCGGGCATCAGCTGATCTGGTTGTGTCAAATGAAATCGACAGAAATGTTTCATTTGTTGTTAGATCATTAGATAGAGTATCAGCCAACTCTTTTTCAATCTGACCTGTTTTGTATCTACCACGCCTAGTGAAATTTCGCGAGAAAAATAAATGTTTATCTTATCTTTTTATTAATACAACACGAATAAGGATAATTAAGAGATCGAGAATCTCCAAGACTCGTCCGTGGCTCTTGTCATGAAGTATATAGTTTATAACCCCAACTCGATCAAGAAAATCTTTTTTGTGGTCAAAACTTTGGTTCACGTATTTGAAATTAAGCTTTTTATCAATAGAGGGTGCTTATTGTTTCTTATCAGTTGTTTTCTAGTGCAGTTCCTAAGAGCTATATAGTGTAAATGTTAAGATCTGGAGAAAACTGACCAGACAGAAAGCTGATGAAATTGATGCCTGTCTGTTGACGCAATGGATTACAGGGAATATATCCAAATTGAATGTTTCCTTAAATAGCTGACAAGTAAAGCGAAATTTATCTGATTCACATTATTTGCCTTGTATTACCAGACCATTGATTAAATACTCAGCTTCTTCTGAACCAAACAACCGTCTACGTTTTTATGAAAAGCCCACATTGTTTGTTATAGTTCAGGTTCTTGTTATCATTTCAGTCGGGACACAGACCGAAAGCGGCGTTTAAATGACAGCTATTTACACTGAAGTTATTTCGGTTTTGATATTTTTTCTTTTCAAGGTCTCAGACATTCACCATATCAATTATACGAATGACAAAATTAGAGAGCTTTTGTTTCTAAAGACGAAAATGATATTCATCTATTTCAGTTCGTAATTCTACTACGCTTCTTGAAAGGTCCCAGGTATAGCGATAGCAGATTGACGGTTTAGGTTGTATTTCAGATTACATTTATAAGCGATAAAGCAATATCTATATACGTTATTTTGGGGAAACCTTTGTACATGATTATCTCTCCATGCGTCTTTAAAAACTTTCTTAACTAATACCAAAGGAATTATATCAGTCAGGAAGACCGTTTCTATTTACGACGATTTCTGTTTGATCGGAAATTACAATACAGGGCGAGAAATATGAGGAAATATGTGACACGTTTGGTGTAAAACTTAGCTAAATAAAATTGTACTAAGGAACGATATCTCGAGGAATGTAATTTTTCGTTCAGAAAATCTTTCGCAAATATGGACACCTCGACTGAGAAAATTTCATTAAAGCATGCTAAAAATTATATAAAAAATACATTTCAAATGCTTCTTTATGTTAAATGAAGAACACAACAATAAGAGATTTACAAAAAATCGAATTCCTAGAAGAACGTTGTTGTCATTAAGTTTCTGGCAAAATATATCCCTACTGATCTTCACAGTGTGTTTAGTTTTGTCCTTCTGTGATATATATATATATATATATATATATATATATATATATATATATATATATATATATAACTGTGCATCCGAACTGTTCTCTGTACAAGGAGCATAACTGTGCAAGGTTATTACACATTTTTAAATATCTTTTTGTCCTTTAGACACACGTCGGGCTGTTGACATCTATTTTTTAATCAAACAATAGCTTGTTTTAATCAAAATGATATTGACAAATAATGAAGCAAGTGATAAATCCGCGTGATGCAAGGCCATTTGAAATGCCGAAGCTTTGTAACATACTATAATGCTGCGTATCTAAATATACTGCAAATGATTCCCCGCATACAAATTGTATTTCATTTGCTCTTAATATCTTTTGTTATTCCATATATGAATTTGTTCATATCACTTCCTGAAGAAAAATAAAGGACTGCTGAGATTGCCTGTGGGATCCTTTTTTCTTTTCTTTTTTTTGGTAAGATCTTTAACAAATCTAGGACTGTATAAAACTTGAACAATTATCAATGCTGATTTAAAATATAGATTTTAAGAAAATGAAACAAAAACACAAAAAAACAACAAAAGAAAAAAAACAAATAAACAAAAAAAGAAAAAAAACAAACAAACAAAAAACATCTATTTGTTTCTTTGAAAATGGAAGTAATTTATTTGAAAACAAGTCCTTTTAAAACATAATGACATTATAGTGTTATATGCGTACACTCTCTCAACAGTAGTTATATTTCCTATCTTTTATTCAAACTACCTTGCAAACAAGCCTTCAATCTGAACTGCAATACTAATAGAAACTGAAGTAATAACAGACATTTATAAGTGATATAACGATATAACAGTTTGATAGATCGAGCAAATTTTGAGATGATATCAGCTTGCATCAGTGTGAATACCATACATAAAATCAAATGACCTGATTCTTTATAATTATGTTCGGGCAAATCAGCCAGTCAAGAAGTGTTAATTTATACAAATAATGGCATAATTTCTTTTTTATTTTTTTAAGTTAAGTAACTGATTTCATCTCATGGAGCAGTACGCTCTTATAAAGTTAAATTTTTTAAACTGAAATTATTCTGGTCGATTTTTGTTGACGAAATTTCCGTGTTACCTAAATGCCTCTGCTTGTTTTTCATGTTCATTATTTCTCTGTAAAAGTGAATGTCTAAAAATTAACAGGAAGTTGACAATGACAAACCCATCTGCATGAGGAAAAGGATAATGTCTTATACGGATGTTTTTCATAGGAATAAGCATAACAAATTTAATCTTATGTGTATTTGGTGCAAATAATAAACACAGGTTTTCATGGTAAGCACCACTCTCGACGGTTTGAATTAAGAACCGGAAGTCGTCTAAGTGAATTCTCAGTTAAACTGAAGACTCCCTTTCAAAAGAATGTCATATGGTGAAGTACATATGAAGTATTTTAACAACATTTTACAGTCATTTCAGTCAATACAAATGTCCAAGGTAGAGAGGGATGGCATTTAAACTGTTCCGTGAGATCAATAGGCCAAGTGTAATTCCACGACACCGAGGAACACTAAAGACACCCATTAAATAATTCTTTTAATTTTGATATCATTTAAAACGTATAAACTTATAAACAGAATACTTTTGTAAAATCTTAAATATACAGAAAGTACCATTTGATTTGAATTTCCTGTATTGAAGATAGCATAGAATTCTTTGAATAAACTTTAAAGACTTCCTGAACAGGTCTTGGGTTCTTGGCGTTATCACGAAATTCACATATGAGATATTTCCATCGATGTTCTCTTCTAGTACAATTCCAAAGAGTTATATAATGTAATGTTAGAGAAAACTGACTAGATAAAAAACTGTTGAAATTAATGCCAGTCTGTTGACGCGATAGATTACAGGCATTATATTCAAACGATTTCTTGGTGGGCGCGCAGAACTCATACACGCCAGCTAGCCTACAATGACACAAAAGGATAACAGTTTAATCCGTTAACCGTTATCAGCTGATCTGGTTCTGCCAAATCGATTGGTCAGAAATGTTTGATTTGTTATTAGATCATTGTTTTGTATCTACCACGCCAAGTGAAATTTCGTTCGAAAAATAAATAATATTTCTTAAGAACATGAAGATCGTAACAGAAAGATGCAATGCATCATAGAAAACACAACCCAGAGTGGGATTCGAATTCTGATCTTAGCGCATTGAAGGCCAACACGCTAACCACTGAGCCAAATGATCGATTCCCTGCTGCAATTGTCGGAGGTTGTATTTATACAATTATAGGAAAGTAGATCTTTGCACTAGACCGTAACACATTTATCATTTTTGATTGCTAATACTGCACAAATAAGGATGATTGAGAGATCCAGAATCTCGAAGACCCGTTGATGGCTCTTGTCATGAAGTATACAGGTTAAAACTCCGACTCGACAATGAAACACATTTTTGGTCAAAACTATGGTTCACGTATTTGAAATAAAGCTTTTTACAAAAGAGGGTACTTGTTGTTTTATTATTAGTTTCTCTTCTAGTACAGTTCCAAAGAGTTATATAATGAAATGTTAGAGAAAACTGACTACACAAAAAGCTGTTGAAATTAATGCCAGTCTTTTGACGCGATAGATTACAGGTAATATATCCAAATTGAAAGTTTCCTGAAATAGCTGACAAATAAAGTGAGATTTTTCTGATTTACTGTATAGGGCCTACCTTGTGTACAAGACCGCTGATTAAATTCTCAAATTCAACTGAAACCACACAACGGTCTACGGTTTTATAGAAAGGCATTATGTTTTCAAAGTTTTTGTTTCATTTCACTCAGCTCTCGGACTTAAAACGACAATCAAAATGGCAGTTGTTTACTCTGATGATGTTTAGGTTTGAATATTAAGGTCTAAGACATCCACCATCAGTTATACGACTGACAGAATAAAGGGCCTGTTTTCCTAACTGACGAAAATGTCGGTTCGTAATCCTACTGCGCTTCTTGAAAGGTCCTTTCTTGGATATCAGAGAGGATTTTCTACTGTTTGCACCGATACTAGAAAAGCCAATCTTACACCCCGATGTAAGATAAGTCTCATGCTTTAAATGACGTCACTCCGTTACGAATGAAATTGTAAATTCATGCGCTACTATGAAAAATAGTGACGAATAAAAATAATTATTAGTTTTCGTTATTTTTTTTTCGATGTTTAATGTGTTGCATGCAAGAAAAAGAATTTAAACACTAGTTGCCAGTACAGACGGGACTCTCCGGCTCTCGGGTAACTGGGAAGAGCCTCGTTATCGCCTTAAACAGTTACTGTCGGATATTCCCGTTTGTACCGGCAACCAGTGTTAGATTCTTATAAGGTATAACGATAACAGATTGACGGTTTAGATTTATTTCAGGTTACATTTCTTGGATATTGGCTAAAGCAATAAACCGATAATTACATTTTATATTCATGCTTATCTCTTCATACGTCTTAAAATCTTTCTGAAGTTAGCCTACACCAAAGAAATTATATCAGACAGGATGATCCTTTCTATTTACGTCGATTTCTGTTTGATCGGAAATTTCACTCCAGGGCGATTCTTTGAGAAAATATGTGACAAGTTTGGTTTATAACTTTGCTAAAGAGCGATCTTAAGGAAAGATTCTTCGTTCTTAAAATCATTCGAAAGAGTAGACGTCTCGACTGAGAAAATTTCATTCAAACATGCAATATATATATAAAGCTTTCTTAAATGAAATTTACTTAAGAAAGATACATCAAGGTTCGAAATCTTCACAATCACACATGTACAGCTAGAATTTCTAGATGTATAAACATTTTCTTTTTTTGTCATCGTCAGCCCCTCTGTGAGTCAGCCGCTTTAAAACCAAGGCTGATAATTTCAATAAGTATTTTGACTGACGAATAAGTCTTTTGGTTTTATTTACCACACTTCTTCGACAATTTTTCATCAAGTGATTTTGTTTAATTCAAGTGAAGTTGAGAAGTGAAATGGAGACTATTTCACAGCTGTTTGATTACCGGAAATTCTAAGGTGTAGAAAGTGTTGACAAATTTATATTATGGAATGCGTTCAATACATGTATATGCTTAAACTGCATTATTTTATGGGCGTCTGTATCTAACTACCATTTTTGAAAGAAGCTTCAAGTACACTTTAACAAACAGATCTTAGGTGATTGCTGAATTGATTTTTTTTTCAAGATATCTTGAAATCAAACAGCAATTAGCTTTAATGTGTTACATCAGGAAAAAAGAAAAAAAGATCTCCTTTGGAAATTTCTTACTCTAATGACGGATTCGTTTTGTTGTAATGAGTTCCATACGTTTACATTGATACTTAATGGACCTCCTTAATGTAATTTACAGCTTTATATTCAGTTTCTATATTGGTCGAATTTGAATAGAAACAAACAGACAACAGACCTGAAAACAAGAACTAGAGGGAAACATATGAGATATGTAATGTAATAATGTTTACAAGAAAATAGAATTTAGTGAAAGCAATATTGTGTTCTAGTCTCCACGACAAGATTCCCTTTCGCCAATTTGACATATACTTAGAAGTTTAGTTTGTACCGCGCCATATGCACGAGTTCTTCGAGCGAAATACCCTTTCGCGAAGAAATGAGATCATATTACAATACATGAACAACTAAATAACATTTTGGACCATAATTATGCCATTGTTTCTAGGTTACCAATAAAAGACACCCTTAAATATTTAATACACTTATATTTTGCATGAAAGGGATACAATCATTATCTTATCGTAGTAGGAAATTTGTACAGGACACAGCATCTTGTTTTGTCCTGATGTCTCTTACAACGATTCCGTAGAATTTACGCCATCGCTAAGATACTGATAATACTGCAACGTCGCATCATGCATTATACTCGTACTATGAAAAAAAATTGACATGAATAAAGCAGTATTTTTGGTAAGATTATCGGCGACATCTGCCTATTATTTTTAACAGGGAGCAAATAAAACGTTGATTATTCGAGTCGTCATTTTTATTATTACTAGTGGAATTACATGAAAGGCACTTATGTCTTATTTCCAATAAGGTTAAGATTAAAATTAATGAGCAGCAAAAAGTCTCGTAACTAAATGCAATACTTATTTAATTATGTTTTATTTATGTTTTTGGCTAGAGCTGGTAGAAAAATAGTAAGTTGTTCTGAAAATTAAAATAGCATTAATTCAAGTTGTTTGTTTGTAATAAAATCTGCAAGTGTTTTTCTGTTTACTTTAAATAGGGAAATAGAAAAAAAAGATCAGTGTAGGTTTTTTAAATAACAAGTCAATGCAAAGCATACACGCTAACCACTCAGATAATAGTAATACTGTTTCTTAGCTACAGATATGCACGCAAATTATCTGAAATTGCCACTGCAATTTAGATTCATCTAACAGCTCTTTTCCTTGAATATAAAAAAAAACATTCATGACGTTCCGAAAGGCGTGAGATGTGTTAAAAATGCAGTAATTAGATAATGTTTCTAACAGGTTCAAAGTTAACATGGCATCACCGTTTGTATGAAGCGAAGTTAAGAATCGTGTGTAGTATTTAAACTGCCACAATTCAACTTAAAGATAACTTTAAAATACCTTTTGTCATTTAAACTTTTCAAAGGTTATTTATTCTTTGAGCTTGCGTTCATAGCTCTTAAATTAGGTCCAATAATGATGTTGGTAATGGGAAATAACTCTTTACGCCATTACTGTATACTTTTTTTAAATTGTACAATTATTTATCAACAAAACATTCTTAAATGACGTGAACAAATTAGAATGTCTTCGATGAAACATTCATTTTTAATGTTACCACATATATCTGTATCATAAAAGGATTGACGTATCTATATATTAAGAATGTTTTTGTTTGTTTCGACGACGCCTTATCCGAAATGCGCAGACATTGGATATGACTCTTTAAAACATAACAATTTGTCCTCTGGAAAATCAAGATCAAAGATTTGCCGAAGAGCACTAATATTTACGAATAAGAAAAAAACCTATCTTATAAATGTATGGTGCTTGTTCACCCTTACCAAACATAACCTAAAACATAATTCCTTTTTTTCATTCATTTCATTGCATATTGTTGAAATTTGAGTCTAAGTAAATGTTACATGCTGTTATGCAGTTATGTTTTCAAAGGGAGGTAAGCATTGCAAAAACAGGACATAGCTTCAAAAAAGATGATCGGCGTAGATCCAGTGCAAAATTAAAGTCCATGAGAGTATAATTTTCGGACATTGACAAATAATAAACGCGCACTGTATTCGAATGTCCTATTTCAATAACAGATTAGACTAAACACAAAAAGTGTAGTACACAAACATTTTTGAGTTAAATGCTATAATTTAATAAATATTTGTTTATTCCATTTATTATAACTTTTCATGGTTAAAACATTTTGATATTTAAACAAAGGCCGTATTAATGTTATCGTTATAGCATAACTTTTATGATGCAATTAAATTAACGATTATGAATTCTGACCTAAAATTTCATAAACCAATGGCAAACTTCCTACTTCAGCTGAAGACTTTTTAATCTAAAAAAATCATTTCTCTACAAATGTAGGTCAATATCGATATTAATACAGCCGAATAAGACTTTTTCATGGGAATGAAAAAATGAACACTTGTAATTGAATAGGTCATTTATATTGTCCTTAACGCCGTCATATACTGAAAATAGGTCATGTTTTCACGATTATATATAAAGCCTGTTCGTAGGATTCCAAACTGATTACCACAGAATGCTTCTACAAAATTTCATTTCACTGGATAAACAGAATAACTTTATATTCTGAATGTTTGCATACATTTACCTTTTGGAGAATTTAAGAGCGACATAGAAAATTAAAGGTCTTGCTTCATTATATTGGAACTTTTTTTACCGATAAAAACTGTAACGACATCTCAACAATAGTTTTGTCTAAAGAACTTAATGATTTTCAAAAACAAAATAGAGTAACCATTAATTGTTACATTAGATACATCAATTTCTGTGGAGACAAATAGAGTACGCATTAATTTTAACATTAGATATATACATCTTGGGAGGAAAATAGACTAACATTTAATAGTTACATTGGATACGTACATTTCTTGAGGGGCAGTTACAGTAACCCTTAATTGTTACATTAGATACGTACATTCCTTGGGAGGCAAATAGAGTAACCCTTAATTGTTTATTTCTTAGAAAGCAGACACAGTAACGCTTAATTGTTAAACTAGATACGCGTATTTGTTGGGAGAATTTAAACATAACGGTTGTAACATGACTATCTATTGGCCAAAACTGTATACAGTAGAGACGAATAATGTTTTTGTTACGGGTGATCAAAACTAAATTGTTATTCCTTAAACAATGCGACATATTAGATTTTACAAGTATCCATCTACACTTTAAAGTCCATTGATAAATACAAACAGGAAAAGCAGGTATTCTTTTGCCCACGTATTTTTCAAGCTTAATGACAGGTTAAACATAAATCATGTTTACGTACTGATGTGATTACATTGTAATTATTGCTACCAGGTGTTACCAAAAATAGATCAATAAAAGCAAATACGGTACAGCTAGAGAATAGGCAAATGAAGACGCTTTCAAAGCTTCCAAAAACCTAGTGTTGGCAGTTTACTTTTTTTATTGCATTTTACTTACTTACTAACTTAGGTTGTCGTACTGGTTCAGGAATCCACTTCCTCTATACCAGTCTCTAGCTCATATTCGATTACACTTCCGGTGATGTTAGCTTTGTGGTCATCGGATAAGAGTTCTTGGTTCTTCCAGAATTTATCTAATCTATTCTTGAAGGTGTTAATTGTCGGTGCAGTAACTATTGACTCTGGGAGATTGTTCCAGGTTTTTGCTACTCTGATGGTGAGCGAGTTTTTACGTAGTTCCGTCCTTGCTCTTTGTGGATAGATCTTTAAGCTGTTTCCCCGTACCCCTGTTCTTACTGACATATCTTTCCAAAGTTTAACAAATGGTGCTGTTTCTCGGTCGTATTTTCCATTTAGTATCTTATACAGTTCTATCATGTCTCCACGTATTCTTCTAAAACTGAGAGTTGGTAGTTTCAGTTTCTGCAATCTGTCAGCATACGTCATGTTCTTTAGACCAGGAAGTTGCTTTGTGGCCCTCCTTTGAACGTTTTCTATCATATCATATCCAAATGTTTTGCTTTGTACGGGTGCCAAACTGAACTAGCAAATTCTAAGTGAGGTCGTGCAAGTGTCTTATATAAAGGGACAAATGTTGACGTATCTAGAAATTGAAATGTCCTTCTCAGTAGTGCAAACATAGAGTTGGCTTTGTTTACTTTATCACTGATATGTTTATCAAAGTTCAGTTCTCAGTCAATAACCACACCGATGTCTTTTTCCTCCTTTACTTGTTCAAGTTCTTTAGTTTTCAGGGTGTATTTGATATCAGGTTCAGGTCCTGGTTTACCCATATGCATGTGCTTACATTTGTCCGGATGGAATTTCAAAAGCCATGTCTCGCTCCAATCGTTTAACTTGTTCAAATCTGTTTGAAGTTGTACAGTGTCTTTCTTGTCGCTAATGATGTTGAAAATCTTTGTGTCGTCGGCAAATAAATACACATCAGACTTTACTAAATTGGGTAGGTCGTTTATGAATATAACAAACAATAACGGCCCAAGGGCGGATCCCTGGGGAATTCCAGATGTAACGTTTGACCAAGATGAGTATTCATGATTGACTGAAACTTGTTGGATTCTTTCGCACAGGAATTTTCTAGTCCAGCTGAGTATTGGATCTTCTATACCATAAGCTGTCAATTTGTTCATCAATTTTTTATGTAGTACGGTATCGAAAGCTTTCATGTAGTCCATATATACAACATCTACAGATTTTCCTTTGTCTAATGCTTCTGTCCATTTATCCAGTACATTAAGAAGTTGTAGAGACGTCGACCTTCCCGATATGAACCCATACTGTCTATCAGTGATGAAATTATTAACCTTCATATGTTTGATAATGTGTTCTCGTACTAGTGTTTCCATAACTTTGCAAACTACGGATGTGAGGCTCACCGGTCTGTAATTTCCAGCTATATGCCTTTTTCCCTTTTTGAAGATCGCACTGATTTGAGCTTCTTTCCATCTATTTGGAACAGTTTTAGTTGTTAACGATTGCATGAATATCAAATGTAGTGGAATTGCTACTGTATCTGCAAGTTCCTTAAGCACTCTTGGGTGTATTCTATCTGGTCCAGGTGACTTGTCTATTTTCAATCCTTTTAATATCTTGGCTTTATTATCTTTTGTTATTTCTAAGTTTTCCATTTCAATTTTAATGTCTCTCATTGGTAGATCGGGTACATTACCTTCAGGTTCTTGTGTGAAAACAGGATCTCAGCTTTCTCTTTGTCATCATCGGTTTTTGGTGATTTTTCGTCGTTCTGATCTGTAAGTAGTTCTCCTATTCCTGATCGAGTTTTTGATTTGGATTTAATATACTTCCATATCGCTTTTGGGTTTTTCTTAGCTTTCTGAGCTAGTTCATTTTCATGTTTCTTTTTCAGCTTTCTAGTTAGTGTTTTAACTTGGTTTCTGACCTTGTTGTACTGCATTCTAACCTTTGGGTCTTTAGTTGTAACTGATCTCCTATGTAGTGAGTTCTTCTCCTTGATTTTTTCATATGTCTTTTTGTCTATCTGAAATTCCCCTTTTCTCTTGTTCGATACTTTAGGTTTACGACTTGGTATGTACCTCTTCTCCATTTGTTTAGGTTTTTCTACAAAATTTTCCCAGTTACAGTTTATGTGATCGTGTGGATTGAGTATTGCATTCCAGTTTGTGTTCTCCATTTCCTTATTAAAGTCTACATAATTTCCTTTGTTATAACACATTCCCTCTCTATTGTTCACTTTCAGTCTAGTATAGCAATTGTAGTTAAACTGTATGACACAGTGGTCGATCTTCCCTAGCGGACTCAAGTATTCAGTGTCACTGATCATGTTTTCTTCATTTGTAAATATAAGGTCCAGTACATGTGACGTATCAGATCCCCTCGATCTTGTTGGCTTAGTAGCATGTTGGTATAGAAAATTGTCTTGAATACATTGCATAAATTTATATTCTTCTGATTCTGTGTTGTCACTTTTGGTATTCCATACCTCCCAGTCTATATCCGGGTAATTTATATCTCCCATCAGTAGGACGTGAGAGAACTTTTTGTTTGTTGATTCTTTTATGATTTTCAGTAAGTCTGCATTATTGTCACGATTGGCATTCTCTGGTCGTACTGACGGTGATCTGTATAGCAAACCAACTAATAGTCTATCATTATTGTTTAGTGTTATCTTAGCAAATATATTCTCGTTGTATAGTCTCCATACACACCTCTTTGGCTCGTAAAGTTTTATGAATATAAAGCCACATGACTCTACCAATTTTTGTATCGATGTTTAATGAGAATTGATCATAGTCTCCAATGATATCCAAGGTAAATTCTGCTGGGTTCATGTCATACACACTGTTTTTAGCCTTTACTTCTGTTATGCCGATAATCATCGGTTATAGTTTGTAATTCTAATCTGGAATTCGCTGAATTTGTTGCGAAATTGGTCTGCATTTGTATAAAAACAAGACAAACTGTTAAAAACATGAAACGAATTTACATCCTTGTCTACATTTGTACATTTTTTCTTTCTAGTATACTTTACTTGGTGGTGTTGGTCACATTTACTACTCGCCGAGCTCCTGGTGGACCTCGAACCTTGTAGATTGCTGTTCCCTGACTTTTCTTTGTTAAATTTTTTGACTCCTCAAATAGTTTCCTCTTCCCTTTCCGTCTTGGTCATATCATGGCTCAGTGCTATTGTTTCATACTCTTGTTCTTCTCCCTTTAATTTATGTGCGTTTCGTAGAATATCTGTCTTGAAGTTGGAGGTGTCACTTCGTATTATCATTGGTCTTTTAGTTTTTTCTTTGTTATACTTTCCTATGCTCACAATTTTACCAATTTGATAATTCTCAATGTTTATGCCGCAGGTAGTAGCTGAACCTTGGACCACTTTAGCATCATGTTCTTTCCTTTCTTCTCGGTCCTCTGATTTACATTCTTCTACACCGTAAATTATCAGGTTATTTTTTTCTCGAGTTTCTTTCGTTTATCTCGGATATTACCTCAGTGACTGTGTTGTCTGAACTGTTTCCTGGATTTGTTAAAGTGTTTTCACTAGCTGCCTTTGGTTGAAGTTCATTTTGTGCTTTGAGTTCATCTTGTACAATCTTACGGACATTAGATTCATTACATTTTGTAAGTAAATCACTCTCAATTGATGTTAGTCTCTGTTCAAACTCACGAACTATTTCGTTACACCTGTCCTCAATCTTCAGGTCGGTGATATTGTTTCTCTCAACTATACCTTTGCATAGGCCACAAACCTACATAGAGTCTGAGCTACTTAATATGTTGTATTCTATATCTGATTTGTTAAGGCAATTGATGCAGTTATGTACTCTACAGCGCTGGCATTCTAGCATTTTTGCATCTGGAGCTGAGAAAGGTCTTTTACAGTTTTCACAAGTCCAAGTTTCATCATTGTCATCATCTTTTTGTAGGGCACTGAATCTATTGGGTGATAGAATGGCAGGAGAACTTGGTCTAGATGAAGAGTTATTTCTAAAACTTCTATTTGAGCTGGGGGGTCTACCTCGTCTAGGTTTCGATCCGCCATTTTGATTTGTTGTTGCAGGGGTACGGTCGTTTTTTTTTCACTATCTTTCATGTTTATGGTTTGAACTTTTTAATTGGATGGGGCCTGATGGGTCCTACCTTACCTATTTCACAATGTTTATGGTTTAAATTGTTTTTTTATCGTTATTAGCTTGAAATTATCACTTTTTGGGCTTAGAAAATTTCAGTCCAAACTGTCACCGGAAGCAGAAATTTTACTTTTGACCGTTGACTATTTAGTTTCTTGTATTAAGAACATACGGACATGTTTCTTGAAGAAGGAATTAATATTGCATCGGTTTTTCGTCCAAATTTATTTTTCATTTGTCGGTTTTGGAATTATTTGAAAAGAAAAATGTTAAACGACTTAAAAAGTCGAGTGATACGGAACAATTCAAAATCTTAAAATCTTAAAAACATTTAAGGGTCAACAACATCAAAATATCTTCATGTTTATTAAAAATAAATTGCTGAATCAAATCAAATGAATAAAAAGAAAATAACAAGCTAAAAATCGCATAACAAAGAAGCTTTGGAAAAATATAAGCTAGAGGAATGTTATTCAATGAATAAATACATTTTATTTATTGTTACATATAAAGATTCTTGGCAGGGTACACAGAGTTTTATATCCTGGTCGATCTGATAGTTTTCGAGCCACGAGGCTTCATAGGTAACCTCATACAGAGACGTATTAATGGTGACTCAGGATTGAGAACTTTTAGTTGAACTTTAAAGACTATAGTATGGTGGCTGATTTCTGCCATTTCGGTCTGTCGTGTTGGCGGGTTAGCGGGGCGACAACTCAACAGAACGACAAATGTAGCATTCGACGTATTGGCGAACCCCGCAAACTCAACAGAACGACAATTTTAAGGCGCCAACACGACATTTCCATACGACAGCACGACATTTGTATTTGTCGTTTCGGCGACCTTTATATGTTGCGTTGACGCCCCCAAGTTGTCCTTCTACCGTTCTTGCAGGGTTAGATCCAGCAAACGCGCCAACGCGACAGAACGACAAATTTACTCTGTTGTTCTGTCGTCTGAGGCCTTTCGGCACGCATGCGCAACCGTTTCACACATTAAACGTTCTTGATCAGTCAGGTGGGAGCACCTGGATAAGCATGTAAATCAGTTAGTTAGTAAAACATAAATGATATAATTTGGAATTCCATAAAAAAGGTATGGATTTAAAAAAAGAGTAAAGATAATACGTGATACAGAAATAACATAGGTAACTAGGGGACTGTTTGCTTTTAAACAAGTATTTGCTTGTTGGGAGTAAACGCATAAAAATTTATATTGGAAACTGTAAAGGTTGGTATCAATTGCGGTTTTCAATGGAAGGTTAAATATTTTTTTACTATCTATTTCGTTGTCATTGAATAAATTTTCCAAGTTAATGATTGCAGCTGGTTTTTAATATTGTATAACATTAATCTGAAGCTTGTATAGATACCGATTTCGGATTTTAGATACTTTCAGTGTCTCATTTAGAATATTTTCTTTATTCGCATAGAGAAATTCCACTGAAACACATTCTGTTGGTCTTTTTATGTTTATATTTCAGATAATCTGATGTATCCAAATTGAAAATTTCTCTAGCATCTTCAAATTAATAAAATGTTCTAGTTCGGTTGATGAGTTAAATATCCTTTTCCTTCCATTTTTACGAATACTGTTTTCATTTGAGAGTAATTGTTTAACAGAAATTATAAAAAATGTATAAATGTAAGTTTTAAACCTCCAAAATCATTGTTGTTAATTTTGCGTTTAATTTTGCCTGTTTTACCATCCCATAAGAAATTGTCATTGTTAAATCTGTAATAACATTTTCAGGTGGGTTGTCGAGAACGGTAAATTGATATATAAGTTTCGGTAAAGCATTCTGTTTTTATCACTGTGACTTTTCCCGTAAGAGATGTTTTATGGTACTGCCACTGTTTTAATCAGTTTTTAAAATCCTACAATTAAGGTTTAAAATTTAAAGAAATTTAATGCTGCTCATTCATTGTTTACAAAACTTCAGACTGGATCAAGGTTAACTTAGATATCTCAATTTTCACCTGTTATCGCATTTAATGCAGCTCTAAAGTTCTTATTTTATTCCCTCTCCTTACCTAGAAATCTCCTCATCTATCTTGTTGACGAAACAAAGATATCCCATTTTTATAATGCAATTTGCGTGTTCTGTCTAACTGTATTACACGACTGAACATATTTTCTTTGCTGTATTCACTTAGGTAATCAGCTTAACGGTTGTCTGTCTCCTTCTTGTTTTCATTACGAATATCAAGTTACAAACTTACATTTTCATACAAGCTTTTCAAATCGATGTAGATAAAGATCCTCTTTGTAAGTACTTATTAATAAAGTTTTATATGATTTTTGACAAGTTGAAGCCCTGTTTAAAAAAAACTAAGTTGGAGACGAATGTTTAATTAAAAGTATGAATGAAATGTCAGATACAAGGACGTACAAATGATAACAGAGTGCATTCTTTGATCTACACTACAATCAGTATTCATCTTTTTCCACTTAAAAGCATTTTTTTAGCCTGCATTATCCCTTAAAATTTGGAGTTTTATTACAATGTACATTTTTTGCAAGTCTGATATGCTGTAGAAACAACTTAGCTGTGACATTAAATATCTAGACAACTTTAGAAGGAATTTTCTCTATGTAAACGAGGAGTGACAATATAACGTTAAAATTCAGCTATATTTTATTGAACATCGATAAAGAAGAATACACAGATTTAAAATGTTTATACCTAACACTGCTTTAAAGATTTTTCATATCTGAATGTTTCCGATTCAAAGGAATAAATTTGCCTTTTTAGAAGACAAATAGTATTCTGAGACTAAAATGTAATGGGCGAGCGAATTACTTACTCATAACTGATACTTACAAAGGCACATATCTTAATATGCAGACACAAAAATCTCAGCATAGTTTCTTTCAGCGCTCAGAATTTACAGTGTTGGTGAATGAATGTGTTTAGTGTTTGCGCTACATCACTAGTCAATCAGAAAGCAAAAATATTCAAATTTCTTACAGATTTATCCGTGCAGAATTGCGATTTCTGCACTTATTCATGAAGAGCGCTCACATTTTTACAAAAGCGCTGCCAAAACACATTGTCTGCGCAGGTGTAGGCGCACAAGTGGAGCAGTTTACAGGACAACGAAAACAGTGAAAGATCGAAGAGTAGAACACGACACAAATACAAAGCCTTACCTCCTGTTATTAATTTCATCAGCCATATTGGTGTGTCTTTGCCGGAACACGGAAAGTCCGTGTCGGCGCACATATACGACAGTCTGATTTATAATTTGAATCCTTTCAATACTTGCCTAAGACATGGATACAAACTGAAAAGGAAATTCTAAGCGGGTATAAATACAGCTTATCAAAAATAAGTATGATGAAACTTTTTTCAGGGACATTTCTGATTGGAGAAAGACACGTCTTGAGAAAGTACAAATACTTCTTCTTTTACGTGACTTGTGCATTCTTTATATGTATTACTAATTTCTAAATCTTCTTTACTGCAGAAAAACGTAACGGCAGAGAGCTGTTTGTCGCTCGTATGCTTACATCGAAAATCAAACACACGACAAAAATGTTCTTCTGTTGTTTTACGGAAGTGTGTATTCAGTAGTATTTAGATTCATTTAAAACAATGTACGTAAGCTAGGTTACAGGTAATACAACTTACAAGTCAAATGTTTGAACGCTGCCAAATGGAGTTGGGGTTGCGATAATTTGTAATGTTGGATAAAATGTATGGTGGTTAACCAAATATAATCTTTTTGCACTCAAATTTTGGATATGGCTGACGTTTGTTAATGTTTAATGCTTAAAAGATAATTCTACGTCAAGTCTATCGGCATTGTTTCCTCTGTACGAAAATTGGCTGTTTATTTTCCTACCTTTATAATTCTAAAATATAAATTTGCTTATTTTTTTACAGTTCACGTATGAAAAACATATTTCGGAAAAAAATTGGTTAGTTCGAAACCATGCTTGAAACTAAATGTTTGACTGTCGAGTACTTACTAAATATAACAACGTAATAGGCTATTTCCGTAAAATTTAGGCTGGTTCGCGATCTTAAATCAAAAGACCGCTTGTAACAAAGAACACACTGTGAAATCAGTTTACAGTCTAAATGGATTTACGTCACCCCATGGAAATTTTACTTACTGCATTCCAATCAGGTATGAAACCACCAATTCTGTCTGTAAGAGCTCAAAAAATGGTACCCGCATAATGGCGGCTAGAAATAGTTCTCAGTTTTCTTTGCTGTTTTTAACATGTTAGCCCTAAGCTATGTAATTTTTTTGCTGGAATCATTTTTTCTTGACTATTTTTGATAGTGCGGTAGCAAGGTTTATGCTCATATACATTCAGAATAGAATTCACAATAGGATATTGTTTCACATACCTAATCGGAAAATTGGCTCATAGTTTTTGTTAATTTTATGGGTAAGTTCACATGAGCAGAAATATCTTTGTTGTTTGAAACACAACCCCCATTTTTTCTTGCTATTTTTCATGAGTCCAGGTATTGATCTTCAAGAATATGTAAGTTAAAGCCATTTTAAAGAGGTTTTGCTGTTTTACAGCCCTGTGAACTTATGGATTGTATATAGAATAAAGAAGGAATCTATTTGGTGGTCTCACACCTATAAGAAAAATTCACTTCCTGTTGTCTGCATATGAAAACTTTCAAACTTGACAGAATGTAGGATTTTGATGTTTTTTATTGCTAAAATGCTGTAAAGAAGTATTCAAGAGGATTGGGTGAGTTTTCAAACTTTTCATACTGCAATTTAGCCATAGGAACATGTAAAGAGTAAGTTATGTAAGCTGCTAGAGTGCTAACAAGAGCCATTAACTGAAGTTCAACTTATTCACTGAACATGAAACAGCTAGTTGAGTTCAAAATTCATGTCTATGATGAGTACAAGAAGTTTGGTGATGTCAGGTATTATTGCACAGAAGGACTTATTCAGTTAAAAAAGTGTTTCTTTTGTCATTGAGTTTCTGTTTATGTTTTACATTACTCTGTTTATGGATAAGAAGGAAAAACATTAAGCTTATTTCAAGTTTTCATAACATTTAATACAGATGATGTAGAGTTGAGGCTTTGGGAAGTCTTTTGCATGCAGTGTATAATGTGTGCAGCTGGTTCACACAGACAAGGCTAGCAAAACAATTTTGCTCTTGGAATCTGTTCTGATTCTGTTAATATTTTTTATTGTATAAGCTTTCATCTTTGTTAGGCTACAGTATTTTCATATAATCAGTGCTATTATTCTAGTTTGTCAGTTTGCATACAAGGTTATGGATGGAGAAATAGATCCTGTATTTGGATATTTCAGGCATCAGCAATGCTATTTTTTGGAAACCCATTTAGAAAGCAGCATCCACTGCAGCTACATTGCTTAAGCCAAAACTATGTTCCTCATCAATTTCATACAATTTAAAATATTTGCTTGACTCACGCCGTCTCCAGGGCGGCGTGTAATAAAGACGATATATATCCGTTCGCTATGGAAGCTCATGTGTTATAAAATCAGAAATTTTGAAAATTAAATAAACAATAATTTTAGATAAAAAAATAGAATTGACAAGGCACGTGTGGTACATTTAATGACGTCAGAAACATTTTGAATCTAGGAGAGAAATGCCGTCAAAAATGAGGCGATCAATCGGATTCAAGCATGACAAAACAGTGAAATGTATGGATAGATATCTCTGCCATAGCTACCATGCAGAATGGGAACGGGCGTCAAATGTTTTAAATACAATAGTTCTGATTTTGTACGCTGATAAATGAACAACAATATAACGGTTTCATAAACCTTTTATGTCCGCGGTCAAATTTCTTTTTTTATCTGATTTTCTCTCGTCTTTATTGAGAAAATTGAGACAGTACTCCATTCTGTTAACAGCATTTTGATGATATGATTGCCATTTGAAGCGATGCTTGGACAATGCACATGACGTCATGAGGTTCAAATTTCCTCAAGAATGTCAGTTTTGTGATGTGAAAATAAGGTATAATTGCTCTCTGGTTTTGAGAAATCTGACAATTACAATTCTTTTCTTTTTCTTAAGAGGATTTTCTCATTGAATTGTCACAAAAGGATTTATAAAGGCAATACAAATTCAGTAAATAGAAGCAAAGAAAGTACACTTTAAATGCCGTTGATATTTTTGTCTGAAAGAGAATCAAATGTATTAAAATTATTAAGAAATAATATTTAGTGTGATTTATTAGGCAGGTTCTGGTTTTCTTTTCCTTTTAATCCTTTTTTTTTGGCAACAGAACATTTTGATAATACAATTGCCATTTGAAGCAAGGATAAACACAACGCATTTTAGGTTGCTGGGCCAATGCACATGACGTTCAGATTTTTTTTTAGTTCTATATAGTAATGATGTAAAACAGACAGTTGTATTACGGAAAACCATACTGGGCTGGCTGTATAACTAAAGTCGTCATTCGGAATACTTCTATACTTTTTAATCTCCCTTTAGCTGAAGAGAGACCAGACTAAGGAGATCATCTGAGTTTCAGTCCGGGATATTATCACTATAGTTTTTACCATTATTAGGATAAATAAGCAATCGCGTTTGTAAATTGAAATATTTAATAAGTCAATAAAAACCGAGCTCAAATCTTTTGTACGAATCTGTAAAGGCTAACACGAAATGGTTAAACTGAAAGTCATGCGGGAACAGAGCAAGGCATAACAAGTTCCATTGATAAAAGTCAAGGTCTGCCAAGAATCAAAGTGCTTCCATGAATGATTTGTTTTTTTTAAGAAATTGATGAAAAATGTCAGGGGTATAAGCGAAAGAATTCTTAGTGCCATCAAATAAAGAAGAACATGGACCTTCTTGCTTTCACCCCCATGATATTACAGTCAGATGGACTTTTGTACAGTCGTCAATTAGCATTACTCGCTCCATGTGTTGAAATATAAAATCATTGTTTAACTTAAAAGAAATGTTCGACTTTGGAATACGTTTTCATTTGTTAGTTTTTATCAATTTATTACTTGTCGACAGGAAGACATTCATGAAAAGAATGCGTAATGATGACTTCTTTATTCTCTGTATCAAAATTCACCGATATAATCCATGCATTATTGTAATTTTATATATGATGTACTAAAATATAAAGAGGAGCTATTAAAACGCATTGTCTGAACGCTGACCAATTCCACAGCATGTCACAAGCCTCGGATTTCTTAGAACTAGAATATCTATTAAAAAAAGTCAAAACCATTTTTTCAGAAATATTCTCAGTTTTAAATAGGTATAATACGTAGGTATTAGCAATTCACATATTGATCATGGCGTTTAAACTGTTCAAGGATTTCAAATTTAATTTAATCGTTTTTATATATGGCAGTCCCATTTATTTGTCTTAAAAAATCCAAATATATTAACTCTGAATAAACACTTCTTTACAAACACTTTATGTCCATTAGAGAGATAAGCATAGGTTCTATTCTATTTACGCCCAACATCGTTTTATCCGGTTATTGTCATTGATTAGGAGTTTTTTTTCCAGGTTTTAGATTATATCTAAAAAGATTAAATCCGTAACAAGAAAATAATTTGTCTTCCTTTGTTTACATTCTGATCCTATATCGGAAAGTCATTAATTTGATAATTGTACATAAAGGGATATATATAGAATTGAAGAGATCAGATGCAGATTAACCATTGTTTGTTTTACGGGAAATTACGATGTTATCTTATTGTAAATCATATTGCTTATTTGCAGCAATATCTATTTTTTTTATTGCTACAGGATTATAAAAGATCTATGAAGAACAAAATAGACGTTTTTAATCCCAGTATTATGTCTTTAGGTCACTAAAAGCAACCACTGGGTCTGTCATTATAAACAAAATGTTTGATTGAACGTAGTACAAATATTTCTGTCAGATTTCAACCATGTTTTTATTTGCATTTGACATTGATTTAAGTCAAAATATGACATTTTGATATTTTAACAATTCCTTACTTTGAGTTTGCCTTACTCCTCTTGCCAATCAGAAAGCAAACTTATAGATATTTACTGTCTTTCCACTTATTCGTGAAGCTCTGTTCTATTTTCACCAGCCTAAGCACGTTGCGCAGGTGTGTCAGCGCACTAGCAGGAGTTGTTTACTTACGGGAATGTTTGTTCCAAATAAGGAAGCCAATGAAAAAAGTGAAAGATCAGTGAGACGGGCAAAATTAAGTTGGATAAAAACTATAAAGTGAAATCTTTAAGTCAAAACTAGTTCCTGCAGCAGAAGATTTCCCTTCCTAGCCTCTATCCTATACGTAAAACTAATTTTTGATTTGGCCAGTCAAAAGACTTTTATTGTATTCAGTTTTACTCAAAAGGAGTTAAATATTTTCCCAATGAGTGCTTTTTTTAATGAAAAATGATTGGTTATTTCGGGTTTTTTTCTACAAATACTCTTCGGTGCAGAGATGTTTAACTTTTAGAGTAATTTGACCTCTTATATATAATTATAATTTATTATCATTGTTTACTTTGATGCGATACTAACTAAGGTTTTTCTCCCACTGCAGCCATCACGACGGCCATTTATTTACTTCATTTAATGTTTGTTTTTTATGACAAAGAGTCGTAAGCTTCCAAAACATATTGAAATTTATTCATGCTGAAAAGGACTTATCTTAAGAACTACATTTTTATATATTGGACTGCAAATATCGATTGGCTTAGAGTTAAGCTTCACAGCGTTTCTTCAAATATTGCCTGAATACGTGCCAAAGAAAAGAGGGTAGTAAGAAAGCTTTAATATGTGCTTTTATTATAGTTCATCTTTAAAACGTAGACTACCTTATTGTTAGACTTCCTACAGCAGTCAGTACTGTTGACAAGCGAATTTCCTAGAAGAAAAAGAGCAACAATAATCAGTTAGTATATAAATAATACGTGTACTAACTTTTTGACATTTTGATAACATCATGAATCCGATGATAATGAATTGATGCTTTGTTATATAAACTGTTATTATGTTAAAATCGAAATAAAGTGTTTTATCAATAAATTGTTCATTTTATTCTATTTTCCAACGGCATCAAATCTTTAAAGTGGGAATATGGTACACGTATTCAAAGCTAGTTATTTGTATAAATAAATCTCTGTTTCTGAAATATTCTGTATTATTTATTAAACAAGAGCTTCGTGATGGAGGGGCAATATATGCCCGAAGGAAGCTTTTGACAGTGAATGGCCTTTAATTTAATTTTTAAGGACTATATGATAAAAATGTGAGCTAATTAGTCAACAATCTTTAAGTACTTTAAGTGATGCTTTACCTTAATACAAACCAATCCAGCCGATTTTATGGTCAGTGTAGTATGCTTCCAAGGTGCCACAGTTACAGGTTCCAAAATGAGTAAATAAGTAAATTCCGAGAATATTTGACAAAAGTTTTGTAAAGATTTTATGAGAAACAAAGCAACAAATATTTAAAAAAAAATATTATTCGAAATCCAGCAAGTTTAGAGCACTTGGAATGTTGGTTGCACTCTTCACCTTAATGATATAAACATCGAACCAAAGTTTCATGGGTTTAGGAGCGGACAGGAATCCTTGGTTTCATTTTTTTTTAATCTTGAACTGTGACCTTTACCTTTTAAAATGCTTCTGAAATGAAAGGTCTTTACGGCCGTTTAATAAGAATTGAACAGAGTTTCGTTGATGTCTTTCAATATATAGCTCGGACACCTTTTCTGACGAAGGTGTTCCACCACCCATTGACCTACTTAACATGCCAATCAAATCTGTGACGAAACGAGGCTATGGTTTAGAAAAAAAATATTTTGGGAGTAAAAAAACGTAAACGGCATAAGCAAATTACGTGATAGTTTACACGCTAATGACTGACGTCTATAGACTTCAGTTTAGCAGTGCGCTTTAAGAAAGAATTGTGAAAAAAAGAAATGAAAAGCGCAAAGCCAACAACACCGAATATCTTTTAACTGAAAAACAGATTAAGTAAGTTTAAAATCAACATGTAATTTCTAGTATGGCTGATTATATCGAAACCCAGCAAGATTCCATTTAGGCTTTTGAAAGGATTTAATATCATATCATCTACGTAGAAAGACACTCATGATTGACCGATGACATGTCCTGATTGCCTCTAATTCGTTCATTAGTCATGTGGATTTAATGAGAGTGTTCTTGGTAAGAAACTTGTTTAATTAATATTATTGCAAGGTTTGGATTTTTATTACGGGAAAAACCCATAAAACTGCAGAAATCCTGAAGATCTGATATTTCCTTTTTCAAATACGTTGCTTTAATTTTTGAAGATGCATAAAAATAGAATGCAAGTGGTACACTTATCTTCTCTCCATGAAATTTGCACTGAAAACAAGTTTTCAACCTGGGTTTAGGTATATAAAATGAGTTCTTTATAGGTACATGTAGTACGGTTCACGGATTCAAGTACGAAGTAAAGGCTTATGGGTAGTATCTTCAAGATGGGTTAAGTTGATGACCTAAAAAATAAATAAAATTACTAAAAAATAAGCTTATCAAAATTTACTAAAGATGATGATTTTGTCTATTGATAACATTATATATCACTGAATTGAGTTGTTTGAAGACTAAAAGAAGCTGTCAATATTTTACTTATCTTATTCATTTCCCTTAAGTCTGTTAAAACAAAGGGAAAACCTGTCTTGATTTTATTTTCTTGTGATGTACGATCACTTGGAATGCTAATTTGACTCATAAAATGACAAAAAAGAGAACTATAATGGCAAGTTGTTTTTCCATGGAAAAAAATGACGAGGACGTCCTTGGCGACTATTGGTCATTGCTTTTATTGAAATTATAAAACATTGTCCATATATATTTAACCCATTAATGCCTAGCGTCAGCAAATAAGACATAGGCAAACAGTGCAGACCAAGATCAGACGCCGCAATATGTGGCGTCTGATCTTGGTCTGCACTGTTTGCGTAAGGGACTTTTGTTTTCTAAATATACGAAACTGAAAATTTATACCGGAAACCCTTTTAATTGAAAATGGACTCGTCCAGCTAACAAGGATGGCATAAAGGGTTAATTGAAACTATAAGAAGAGAAACAATGTAAATCTTTCTGTATTCATACTCACGAGACAGTGGTCGAAGTGTCACTTAAAGCTGCTTATTCACATTACATATATATTGTCCAAAATTAAATTTCTAGCATCCTGACCAAAACTAAGATTTGGAGACTAACAATAAAAGAGAAATAATTCAAGGTATAGTTGACAGCAAGTTTTTATGTTATGCTAGAAGTAAGCTCTAAAATTGTGCTGTTTTGAAAGACATTACTAACGCTTTGTGCTGAATGTGGTGTATTTTGGTTCATCACTCTATATCACTGATCCCTTAGACATGTCACTGTAGTTTAAGTTGATGAGGATGATGAAAAACACTCACTTAGAACAGTCTTTATGAAAATCTAAGTTTGACCCAAAATCTGCAAATAGGCACATTTAACAAAGTAAACATATATTAGACAAATCTCTAACAAAAGTACCGTGTTACACAATTGTACAATTAATAATCTGAATCTTTATGAAAAAAAATTGGTATTCATTGCTAGGTTTTTACGAAACAGCATCCCAAAGCACGCAAAGAAGTTGCCACCATCCAACTATAAAATCCATTTCGTCTTGTTGTTTAAGTGTCTGAAGCTACTGTGCCAAAATTAGGTTTTCCATTGCAGCAAAGAATCGCTGTCTTGTTGCTCATATTATAAAACATTTATAAAACACATTTTGATATCTCCTTAACGTAAATAATATTTTAAATTAATTTAATGAAAATATGTTTCTCGTGAACTGTTGTCATTTCAGATTCTATGAACGACGTTGAATTGGCCAATTTACTCATTGAGGAAACATTTTTGGATTAGTAGTGTAATCTATTGACTCACCATTAGTCCGCTTGGTGAAGCATGTAGCTGAAAAGTCCTGCTTCTCTTTAAATATATAATAGTAATGTTGAAGAATTACTATTAGAATGTACTTAGAACCTGAATCAAAAGGTGCTAATTCTTGACCCAAGCTTGCCACAATACCCAATATGTTACAGTCAACAAGGTTGTCAAAAAAGCAGAATTCTGGAAAATAACGGAACTTATTGAACGGTTATACTTGGTCTTTGAAGTTAAAATGATATCAGTTACTAAGTAAAGTTCTACGAGTACAATTTTCGGGAATTTACAAAAATCTTGATATATATAAGTATTTCAGTAATAGACGAAGCAGTTATCAACTGAATTAAGTACGAAAGAGCCAGAGTGACATTTCATTTTCAACTTTTCACAAGTTTCACTTCAAAATTAGACGATTTCACCCTACTTATGTCAACATTTCACATTTTTAAGAATTCACGATGTAACTACGGGTAATTAAGGTACCCAAAAATCAATTCTTTTTATGAAGCAGCAAGGAATACCTAACTCCACATGCCGTAAAATTTATTAGCTTTCACTGATATTGCCTGTCATTTTACAGGCCTGGTGTTGAAATATCAATCTAAAATATTACCAGATATCTCCTTTCGTCCACGGGATCGGAGTATTTGTAATGGTGTCTATGTTTTGGCTTGTCCCGACCAGATTTCTTTGAAGGTTTACTCTGTAAAGTGAAAAATATTTTTTTTTTGTAAAATTTGAAAAGAAATACCACAATAGATTTATTTCAAACTGTTTCTCAATCTGTCATGCACTGTATTTCTAGGTGTATTTTTCCAGTCCAGGCGGTTTTAGTTATTAAAGTTAGTGTGGTTGTTTGTTCTTTTGAGCATTTAGTCTAAATAAAGCAAGACCCCTTGAACACGGTATCATCTTTTTTCAGTAAACATGTAAAATATTGACAGTAGCTTCTGTTTTTGTATCAACCGTTTATCAGATTCAAATGTTTGTTTCTTAGATAGTTTGTTTAAAAAACTCTCAGAAGGGACTTGTTATATATAACCTGAACAAATTCATGATTTTTTTTTGTCAGATAAAAGAAAATAAATTTGATGCCGATGATTAATCTATTAACTTGAAGGTAACAACATCGTAGAACTATAGCAATAAATTCGGTATGGTTCAAAGATACTTAAAAAATGAAACGGAGAAGCAGCGTCTTTATTTGCTATCTAAAGAGATCAACATCTCTAGAACAAGTGCACTCGATTCGTATCAGAAAGACACAAAACGACATTGTCGGCGGAGGTTCTGAAATGCTTAAAACCGTAACGGTATGGCATTTACATTGCTGTTTGTTTGTGGTTGGGAAGAATGCATTACTGAATTGAACAAATGTATCCAGTTCTTGCTTTTTTCAGACAATGTGACAAATCTTATATGAATTCTATTAAATCAAACTTAGATTTGCTTAGTTGTAGAGCGGATGTTTATGTTGTCCATCTAAAAAACTTTTCCCGAGAAGTTGATTCAGGCAACTATTCAAAAGACCACATATTATGAAAACTTTAAAACATGTGCTTGATAAATACTTTTAAATTTAAAATAATCATTTCTATTTGACAGTGGAACAAATGAGACAGTCCCATCACCAGAGCAACTCAAAAAGTATATCAAGAAAATACCTACTAAAGTCTGTCTGAAAAAAATCAGTTAAATGAAAAAATGTATCTGAAATATCATCTAAAGAAAATAATAATAATAAAAAAAAAACGTTAATTCTTTTTATATTAAAGACTTTGTACAGGAAATTATATTTGAGATATGTGGTGTGTTTAAACTTATCCTTATTTTGTGTTAAAACAAACTATTATTCCAGTATAAGCTGTCTTCTGCTTTATCTCATAGCCACTGTCATATCTAAGCGACAAATGTCTGTCACATATTTGAAAAGGTAGAGAGAGAGAGAGAGAGAGAGGTGCAATGCTATTTTCAGTATATTTTTGCCTTGCAGGATATATCCCCACACATTGTATGTGTAGGAGTCTATGCTGGAACATTCAGCTGCTATGTTTAACAAGACAATCAAGTTAGCAAGTCTATTTCTTATTTGCAAGGAACCGACTTTTCTTCAGTCTTAATGACATTTCCAACGACCCTTTTATAGCTTTAAGTCATGGAGAAAATTTCCTTATGAGCAAAAAAGGTGTAAAGGAGAATTTTGTGTCAATATTAAAACCTATTTATACCACCCTTCTCCTACACATTGACAAAGTGTATGTGGAATGTATTGGATTCACATTGATGTCCCTCCGTCAGTCCGTTCGTCTTTCCCGTTTCTTGTCCGGACGATAGCGTCTCAATGCATGGAAGGATTTTAAATAATGGCATATCGCGTGTAAGACCCAGGTCAGCAGCTGAAAGATAAAGGTCACGGTGGCTTGTCAAATGTAAAAAATGCTAATGATAGACCTTGTCCGGGCCATAACTTGTTCATACATAGAAGGATTTAAAAAAAACCGTGGCATATTTGTTCACCTTGCTGAGACGGAGTGTCGCGTGATAGATCTTGTTCGGGCCAGAACCTTTGATTACATTGGGGGATTTTGAAATACCTTGGAATTTTTTTTAATCTAGATAAAATCTAGATAAAACTGTGTGTCGATGTAAAACCCAGGCGCATAGATCAAAGGTCAAGGTCATAGTGATTGGTCAAAGTTAAAAACGCTGATGATAGACCTTGTCCTGGCCATAACGCCTTCATACATAGAAGGATTTTAAAAATCTTGGCACATTTGTTCACCTTGATGCGAGGGTGTGACGCGTGTTAGACACAGGTCCATAGCTCAAAGGTAAAGATCACATTCACCGATCAAAAGTAAAACATTTTGATGATAGACCTTATTCGGACCATAACTTCTTATTATATGGAAGAATTTCGAGATACCTTAACATGTTTGTTAATCTAGATAAAATCTAGATAAAACGATGTGTCGGTGTAAGACCCAGGCGTAAAGATCAAAGCTCCAGGTCACGGTGACTGGTCAGAGTTGAAAAAATGCTGATAATAGACCTTGATCGCTTCATAACATTTCCATTGACGGAAGGATTTTAAAATACCTTTACATTTTTGTTTATCTAGATAAAACGGTGTGACACGTGCAAGACCAAAAATCCTTAGCTCAAAGATCAAGGTCACAGTGGCTTGAAAAATTAAAAAATGTTGATGATAGACCTTGTTTGGGCCATAACTTATCAATGCATGGAAAGATTTAACTTGGCATTTTTGTAATTCTTGATTAGACGGTGTTTTGCGTTTAATTACCAGATCCCTTGCTCAAAGGTCAACGTCACTGTGATTGGTCAAAGACAAACCATTTTGATGAAAGACTATTTCCTGGCCGAAATTCTCCTTGCATGGAAAGATTTTAATCTCTATCCAAATATATGTCTCCTCCTTAGTAATCTGCCTCTTTGGTATTAAATGACTTTCTGTAACATTAAACCATCAAATGAAATAGCCTCATAAGCATGTTTGTTCACCCCACTGCCATGCAAAAATTTTACAATGGCCACTTTTACCTCCAAGGCCTTCAGTCATGTGACAAAGCGGAGTGTGGAGGTATCCGTCACTTCTGTGAAAGCTCTAGTTTGTATAGATAAAAACAAAAAATGCGGTGTTTGTTGTTTTATAAGGACAACTTCTTGGTGTTATCTTGCCATTCTTGTTTAAAAGTTCTAGACTGCAATACATGAACCATAGTCGGATTACTTTTGGTATATTCAGGATACTACAATATTGCAGTGCGCTGTTCTTTTAAAAGTCAGATTTTCTCCTTGCTGAAAAACAGATCTACTACAGCAGTTTCAGCCACTGTTGATTAATACTTCTCACCCAGTCCAGCAATATTATTTTTGAGTATGCACAATAGTAGGATACTTCGTCACCGCGCACCTGTTTTATGTTCTCTCGCGGATCAACAATCCGTCGCTTGAAAGGTTTCTTCTGAATGCATGCTGAACAAAAACTTACACCGGTTTTCAGGCCTAAACTAGAATTTTATATTATAAAAATTCTTTACGTAAATTCAAAGCACACCAGCCAATCTTCGGTGCACAACATAATTTTTGCAACAGATTTCTTCTTGAAAAAGAACATTTTACCTTTCAAGCGAAGGACTGCTGACAAAAAAATGGTCCGCAAGAAAGCATAAAATAGGTGCGCGAGGATTTAGTATCCTACCATTGATGCAAATGCAGTAATTTATTTGATAAAAATACATACTTTCTCCTTCATTCCAAATCCGACTTAACATCAAAAACAACAATATTTTCAAGAGTGAGAATATTGTTCAACATTCAATACTTTAATTATAACTGATTGATGCCGTATTTATGAAGCTTTTATAATTTCGAATAAGTGTTTTATTTCAAACGACATTTGTTTTGTCAGCTGATAGTTTGATAGTTTTCTTATTTGCATACATTTGACTTCAAAATTATACATTTATGAGAGAAAATTGCGTTGAATTGATGCTTTCATCTTTATCAACAATATAAGCATCCATTTTCGCAAGCACAATACGTCCATTAGTGAGATTAGCACATATAATGCTTCCAGATAACTTGTTATTTGGCTAGGAAGAATCAAGTGTCAACGATCATTATCGGCAATTCTGTGACATATTGATCTGCAAGGTTGCATTCGTGTGACATAAAAATCTGATATGGAAAGATTCTCGGTGGAAAAAAAACATCAAACTGGTTTTTATCAATGTTCTTGGCTAGGTTATTCTGTTTTTATATCACAGAATACCTTGTAATATACACAGTATGGCTTTTTCGCAGGAAAACAAATGAAGCGAAAAATATACAAGGATATTGACTTAATATGATGCACATTCATGTTCAACTTTATTGCGTAATATCTACTGATTTTTTACAGCATTTTTATCACATCACACACTCTCCCAGAGGTCTGTTTTAAGATCATTTGCCATTAACGGCCATTAACACATATTCGACACCGAAGGCATAAAGTTGACTTTCACATTTACATGTCATTTTATTTTTAACATTTTTAATTTCCTTTTACAGGAATACGAAAAAGAGGGCCATGGTGGCCTTGGATCGCTCACCTGAGTACTTTGGCTGTAGTGGCCATTCTATTCAATGGAGCTGAACAGTTTTAGCAAATTTTATAGAGGGCTATGTAAGTAACATTTCTGAGAAATTTTGATGGAAAATCACCTTGCCGTTGAGGAGGAAATGCTGTTTAATTCTTTTTTCCATTTTTAGCTTTTGCAGCTGAGTGCAATTGAGTGGAACGGTTCGAGCAATTTTAAAAAGAGCAATATAGGGAACATTTCGGACAAATTTGGTTTTAAATGGCCAAGTGGTTTTGGAGCAGGTGCCATTTGAAGACAAAGATTGACGAAAATCTATTTTTAGCTCTGGTGGCCATTTTGTTCGATGGAGCGGAACCATTTTAGCAATTCTAATAGAGGGCTATGTAAGGAACATTTCTGTGAAATTTGGTGGAAAATCACTAAGCTCTTTAGGAGGAGACGTTGTTTGAATTTTTCATACTTTTAGCTTCTGCAGCCCTTATGTGCAATGGAGCAGAACGGTTTGAGCAATTTTTGAAAAGGGCAATATAAGGAAAATTTCTGTGAAGTTTGGTTAAAAATAGCTTTGTGGTTTAGGAGGAGATGTCATTTAAAGTAAAATGTTGACAACGGACGCCGGACACAGGGTGATCACAATAGCTCACTCTTGGCATTTGCTCAAGTGAGCTAAAAAAACCTCTTATCTTCAACAGTGACTGCATCACAGTGATATGTAAAATCCGGTCCTTTATATGTTGAAATGAAATGAACTTCAATGTACTAATTATTTTTTAAGTCATGTGACCTTGAATCAGTGTTGTCCTGACAATTTTCGGAAATATTCTTTCTTTGCCCTCTGTATAATTTCCTGAAAGTGGCACACGGGAATCGTTATTAAAGACATATTTTCACATTTTTAAACCAGTGTTTGCTGGCTTGTATTTATACTATTATAAAATTTCATTGAATAGTTAAATAATTCAAAATATCTTTACAATTGTAATGTGGGATGTCCGCATTTTAGCAAACAATACATCTAATTATAACATTGTATTTATGCTGTCCTGGAAAAAAGTTAATGATATTTCCATATAAACTTATAGCATAAGCCATCTTTATGGTTATACCTTTATCTAAGTTTTCAGTTAATTAAGAGCATATAGGGAATACGGGAATATATTTGATACAAGTTTTAAAGCTCAAAATGAAACCAGTTGATCTATGTTAAACGCAGCGAAGAGTTACCTCAAATTTTACAGCAGTGTGTGAACTGGAAAACGTTTAACTAACACGTAAAGCTTATGTATTATCTGTTAAAACAGTAAATAAAAAACAAGTGTTCTTTTTAGTTTAAATGAACGTTAAATGTAGCTTTGTGTATTTTTGTAGATGCACAGTTTTATTCAAAATGAGAAAAAAAGCTTTTAAATGTATTGTAACAGCAACTTAATTTAAGTCAAAAGAAATCGTTTGAAATAACAGCTAAAGAACAGGTGTTTGTTTATACATGAAACAACTTATCCATCATCTTCTACTGTGTATCAATAGAATCGTTCTATTCATCTTCTTTTGTATCATCTACTTCTTTTATTTTTGTCTGCTTTTCGGCTTTGATTCGGAAATATGTATAGTCCAGAACGTCACTACCGGTTTAACTATCACGTATCGTTCGCATTTTGTGTTTGACTTCAAGTCTGCAATATAAGCACAAATTATTGATAACTGCCGAATGTCAGTGTACGCGTTAACTAAACTACAAAGAAAACATTTTTATAAATAAATAATAAAAAATAATAAAGGCGACATTCGAAAACCACCGTAACGCTTGTGTTATTTATTAATGCTTTAGTTAACAGAAAACTGGCAAATTTGTAAACATTGAGAGCATTGTGGGTGTTATCTGTTTACAATTATTGTTTGTGTTCGTTACCACAAGGTAAATTGCATTCTTTTTTTCTGTTTAATAACTTCAAAAAATATTGGTTCGTCGTACTGAAATGTGCTTTTAAACGATATCGCCTTCGCATGCCTTCAAGATATCAAGTTGACAAGACGATTGTCTAGTATCGTTTTCTAAACAGATTCTTTATACTATTCATATCTAAAAAAAGGATATCCGCTTTCTTTTGTTGAAACTACATTTCACTTTCGATCTGAATTGTTGATACTGTCAAGCAGGAGATACGAAACATAAAGACAACATTGTGTGATATCTCTTTTTATATTTTCATTTCGTTATTCATTCAATAATGATTTCACGAGGAGGAAGTAATTTTCATGAAATCTTATCTTAAAATCATAAATCCCTTTGATCTGACCATGATGTAGTTTTCATGTGTTTCAGTTCGGGTAAAAGTAACTTTCGCAGGCAATAAAGAACTGTAACATTTTACTGAAAAAAATGTAAATATGATTCTCCTAATAGCCAGTATTGTTTTAGTCCATTTCTTGTCTAACATTCTCTTAGTTGCAAGTCATACTACAACAAAACCTGCACTGAAAATTGTAGGCAGCAGGAGGTCTTCCGTAAGAAACGTTTTAATAAACCAGTATAGCAGAATGACATACGGACATGATCGATGATTGAACACAACCAGCTTTATGTCCGCCGATTTAAAACGCGTGACTATGATTTTGGTTAAAGAAACTTTAAATATCCTCATTTTAAAAACTGGAAGAAACAGTCATGAAATGTTTGTACTGTATGTTGAATTCATGTTCTTTCAAAAACATGACATTTTTTCACTTTATCACAAATAAAGTAAAAAAAAATGTTTGTTTATTATAATAATGAAGCCGATCGGTTATCACTTCCATTCAACCAAGTGATACCTGATACTGCAGCAATTGGAAGAGAAAGTTTTAATTAGAAGCTTACATGAAAACATAAATGAATGAGAAACATTTTCGTCATTTACTTTTCTTCATGCAGTTGAAGTGCAAGAAGGGGACAAAAAATATGCCATAGACAAATTTTAATTGTTATAACTGTTTATTTTAATCAAAATGCGATGGAGATATAGTCAAATGCCTTTAATTATCACAAAATCATTTAGTAACCATTAGGTACGCAAGTCTCTCAGCAGGCCTTTTCAGCGAAACAAACAAGCTCTAATTGAATTTTGCTTGCTCCCCTTATATGTCTCATGTTAACCAATCCTTGTAAAAACCATCAAAGAAATAAATTACAAATACTATGAAACAGTTAAACTGATATTTTGTTCTAAGAAAAATGACGCTCGCTTCATATAAAAATATTACTTTAATTGACATGTTTATTCAGTAACGATCGATAGGTAAAATGTTCCAAAATTGTTTTAAGTGATGCTTAGGTCATTGACTTTAATGAAAATAAAGCTTACTGTCTGAACTATAGGTAAAATAAATTAAAGTTATGATTATGAAGAAAATCTGTATTCAACATTACACACACAAAGTTTTGTTGCAAAATTGTATTTTACTGCAAAATCTACCCATGTGCGTTGCGCAAAACAGTGAAAATTTCATGCAGATTTGTAATTTTTACCGTGTCTCGTTCATTAAATAACCACGATTAGATCAAGATACCTAAAATAACACTATTTATAGCTCTAAACCGCTACAGGCATAGTTTATACTGTGCCGTACTTTTACTACAAAGGTTTAAGTTCCATTCGTGAAATAAACAGTCTGGAGATTAACAATCATCCTTACTCGTTCATGGTTTGTCTGTTTTCTCCAAGGAAATCAGTTACAAGTGTAAAAAATAACTCAAGTTTTGTCTGCAGTTTGGCACTCAAATTTATTCCCAATTAATTCCCAATCCGAACTCTAACACAGATGTATTTGAAAACTTACTGTTTTCGAGATATGTTCAGTCTAAATGCGAAAGTAAGTCAAATTCAAAGCCCTTATCTAGAATGAAGAACCTACCAAACATAAACGTTTCAAGTTTCTGATCATTTTTCTTTGCACAAATGGATATTGTTTACGAAAGAAACAAAATAAAAACTTTTTTCAACATATCTCCATCCCTAAACGGCATCTGATGAAACGAAAATCTCATTTCTAAACGACCTTAAATTTAACGAATTATTTCCACAGCCATACAAATCTATACAAAACTAATTCAAAATTAAGAAGCAAGAAATATGCCTTGTCACGACATAAAGACATGTCTCTATATTGTGCGTCCTCTGGTGTCTGAGATAGTGATATTTATATGAAGGGAAAAAAAGGTAGGTAAGGAATGCGGTTTAGAATGCAAAGAGATCTTGTCGTCTCAGTAACGACTGAGTACATCAAATCTTAGGAATTACATGTCATCGGAACAATTCCGCTGTAGACATGACATTCTTTGTGGTCAAAGCACAGCAATTACGTTACTTTATATTCTGCAATGGGTTAAACGGACCTATGGAGCGCACATGCATTCTGCGGCTCAAATCCTTGACCTTGAAATGTGACCTTGATCTTAAAGAGATGGACCTGCAATGTGGACATTGTCTTAATGAGATGAATATTTGCCCAAAGTTACATGAATATCCTTCATGCGGCTCAAGAGATACATAGTGGAAACGGAATTGCAAACAGACGAACCTATGGTCAGACGGACAGGTAACCAGGGGCATAGCATAATGCGTCCCTTCAGTCGTATAAATAGGATCAGAAGTATTTACGTTTACAAGTCTTCAACGAAAAATAAAAGAAAGAAATATTTTATTTCCACAATAGCTTGCATCCCCTCTGGTATGCCTTTTGTTTATACGGACTCTAACAACATTATAATATAGGAAGGAAACTAAACCTGCAGGGTAGTATATATGTTATCCCAAAGTTTTTTTTTTACTTTTTAGGAGACTTCACATTGCTATCGACTCGATAATTTTATAATTGCCTCTCATTCATGTAGAACATGTTCATTTCAATTTCTGCCCATGATTAGCATTGTACGCCAGAGAATTGAAGTTCATTTTCTTTGATTGTTACGGATTTCTTTCGGGATTTCTTTCTCAGCAAGCGCTACACATGTTTCTGTGAATATTTAGATTGACACCCAAAAATAATTCACACGAAACCTCCACGTTAATTTTATAAAAAAGCAATGTTTAAAACGTAAGCATGGATAGTTCGGACATCTTTTCTGATGAAGCTGTTCCACAGTGTCTGGCGAGCTTAATACCGTTATTCCTGGACAGTTTGAATAAAAGTTTACATAAACTGTTAATGAGTGTCATATTCTTTTTACCACAGTACCAAAACAACCGTAAATGTGTCCTACCGTTGCTATATTTATTTGAACTATATTGAAAAAAGCTGTTACAAAACATCCGCTAAGAAAATAGTTCCAAATAAAATGTCAAAATATGTCGGAAATACTGAACATAGAAGACGTCTGTTTGAAACGCCTGGTAAAAAATATGTAATGGTAATATTGTACTACAAACAATATTTGAGATGTGATGAATATAATTACTTTAAGGGAAAAACATATTTATTAAGTTTAAGATAAAAATGTGATTTATAATATTCCTGATTATATCGAAAATCAACAGGTTTCCATTCAAGCATTTGAAAGGGAATTATTTTATATCATCTACGTAGATCGACACGCATGAAAGATTGATGGCATGTCACAGATTGTCTCTTATTCGTTCATTAGTCATGTGGACTTTAATGAGAGTGTTCTTGGTGAGAAACTTTTGTAATTAATTCTATTGCAAGGTTTGAATTGTTATTACGAAAAAAAAAAAAGAAAAAAAAAACCATAAAACTAGAAATCCTGCAGATATTTCCTGTCTCAAATGCATTGCTTTAATTTTTGAAGACGTTTTGAAAATAGAATGAAAATTGTCTACCCTCTTTCCATCAAATTTAAACTTACAACGGAGTTTTTAACATTGGGTTTAGGCATATAAAATGAGAACTTTATACGTAGTACATTTCACGGATTCAAGTACGAAGCACAGGGTTATGAGTAGTGTCTTCAGGGCGGGTAACACTGACGACCTAATAAATGAAGCTTATCAAAATTCAATAATGGTGATGATTGTGTCCATAGTTACAATAATATATATCACTGGACCTTAAAAAGAAATTTACCTCGGCAGAAGAACTGTCGACTTATCTGTTTCTTCCCGACTTGGGAAATATTTCAGATGGAATTTCTATTTATTCGTTCGTTGATTTTTATGCGTCTGGTGTTTTAATTGTTCACAGGTATCCATCTTAAGAAAACCTCTTGGAAAGGAGCAACGGTAGTTTAGGGAACGAGCAAGCTGAATAAATTGTATAATCCTCAAGAACAGAGGTATCAATCGCACAAGATGTTATTGTAACTAGCGGGTTTAGCAATAACCGTCTTATTCCACATTTTTTATTCGGATAACAGTATGTTTGGAATGTGAGGCAATGGACTGGACGTGAATGGCTGACGAAGTCGAAACGGAATTTCATTTTATTTGATGAAAATATATACATTTGTGACAAAACAAAAATAGCATCTTTACTGATCTTTGAATGATACAAGAAATATTCTGGTAATAATTAATGTTAAGATTTGTTGTTACAAGGGTCTAGATGGTAATTATACAAAACATTTCGGGAGCGAAAATTACGTTCACTGTTAAACATTTAACATTTACAGAAAAATTATATCTGCAAAACGGAAACATACTTAAACTTTAAAACCACAACTTCGTTTCCTGTTTATGGAGTAAATTAATAAAAAAGTTTGTTTTCACCCATCAAGACCTGTTAAAATTTTTAACACTATGACATCTGACAAAGCAGTTTTGCGTATAGAAATGTGACGGTTGTCCTAAAATGAGAACTTTGCCAACTACAAGCTCCTCTTTTTTTAATCGTCTTACCGCATTTAATATGCACTTTACTAGTGTTCTGTCCTATTTATTTCAAATGAAAAGAGATAATAGAATAACAATTCACTGCGCAAATATTCTGGACTAAGTCGTTTGTAATGGTCATTAATTTTATTGATATTATAACGCATTGTCCATATCTATTTAACCCATTAATGCCTAGCGTCCACAAAATTAGACATAGGTAAACAGTGCAGACCCAGATTAGACGCCGCAATATACACCGTCTGATCAGGGTCTACACTGTTTGAATAAAGGACTTTTTTCCCTAAATATAACAAAATTGAAAATTTATACCAGAAACCCTTTTAACGAATTATGCTGTTTTCAAAGGGCGTTATTAACGCTTTGTGCTCATTGTGGTATATTTTGGTTCATTTACTCTGTATCACTGATTCCTTAGACATGTCATTTCAGTTTAATTCGATGAGGATAATGAAACACTCGCTTAGAACAGTTTTTGTGATAATCTAAGTTTGACCCAAAATCTTTGAATAAGCACCTTTAACAAAGAAAGTATATATAAGACCAATCTCTAATCAAACATTCTGTGTTACACAACTGTACAATGAATAATTTGAATCTTTATGAAAATAAATTGGTATTCATTGCTAGGTTTTTCCGAAACAGCATCCCAACACACGCCGAAAAGTTGCCACCATCCTGTTGTAATATCCATTTCTTCTCGTTGTTTTAGTGTCTGAAGCCACTGTGCCAAAATTCGGGTTCCATTGCAGCAGAGAATCACTGTCTTGTTGCTCATATTCTAAAATAAAAATTTAATATTTTCTTAACGTAAATAATTAGTATAAAAAACACATTTATTATGAACTGTTGTTTCAATAAACGGCCTTGAATTGGCCAGTTACTCATTCACGAAATGTTGTTAGATTAAAAGTGTAATCTAGTGACTCAGCATTGGTAACCTTGAAAAAGCATGTAGCTGATAAGCCCTGCTTCTCTTTAAACATATATTGTTGCAGAATTACTATTAGAATAGATTTAGAACCTGAACCACGAGGTGCTATTTCTAAACCCAAGCTTGCCACAATACCCAATATGCTAGTATTACAGGCAAAAACATTTACAAAAAAACAGGATTCTGAAACACAACGAAACTTAGTGATCTGTCTTCAACGTTAAAATGATATTGATTATTAAGTAACTACGGTGCAATTTACGGAAATTTACACCAATCCTGATGTGGATTTATAAAAGTATTTCTGTACTACACGAAGCAGTTATTAACTGAATAAAGTACAAAAAGAGCCATTGTGTCATTTCAACTTCAATATTGCAAGAGTTTCACTTCAAAATTACACGATTTCGTCCTAATTATTACAATATTTCACATTTTCAAGAAATCACGATGTTACTACGGTTCTTTCGTAATTAAGAACCCAAAATCAATTTTTTAATGAAGCAGCTAGGAATGCTTAACTCCACATGCTGTAAACTTTATTAGGTTTCACTGATATTGCCTGTCATTTAACAGGGATCAGATTAAAATATTACCAGATATCTCCTTTTCGTCCACAGGATCAGAGTATTTGTAATGGTGCCGATGTTTTGGCTTTTCCCTACCAGATTTCTTTGAGGGCTTATCCTGTAACGTAAAAGATAATTTATTGTAAAATTAAAAAAGAAACACCACAATAGAATTACGTTAACCTGTTTATAAATCTGTCATGCACTGTTTTTCTCAGGGTTTTTTTCCCAATCCAGACGGCGTTGGTTTAAAAAAAAAGTTATTCGAAATAGTGTGCTTATTTGTCCCTTTGAGCATTTTGTAAATAAAGCAAGAACCTTCGACACTGTATCATCTTTCTTCAATAAACAGGCAAAATGTTGACTAGTTCTCACAATGAATTCTTTCTTGTATCAAAAGTTAAACAAATTCATGTTGTTTGTTTCTAATGAAAATTTTAATTCATAGACTTGATAAAATACTTTTTACATTTAAAATAGAATCATTTCTATTTGACACAGAAACAAATTAGCCAGTCTCATCACCACAGCAACGTAAAAAAGTAAAATAAGAAAATATTTACTGAAGTAGGTTTGCCATTTTCTTTGTCTGAAAAAAAAACAACAATAACAAACAAACAGTTAAATGTAAAAATAATGACGATATCTTAAATATAAATTCAAGGCAATAATTGAAAAAAATAAAAACTTTTCTGTTCAAGACTTTTTACAGGAAATTTATAATGAAATAATTAGTATGCTTAATCTTAATCTTATTCTTCTTTGCAATAAACAAAACAAACTAATCCTCCAGTGTATGCTGTCTTCTGCTTTTTGTCTTAGGCATTGCATTTTAAAGAGACAAACGTCTGTCACATATTTGTAGAGAGAGAGAGAGAGAGACAGACAGACAGACAAAGGCCGGTGTAGTTCTATTTTTAAATAAAATGTTAAAAACCCAATTCGAATTGAATATGTCAATATCAATATCGCAGAACATATTCCCATAGATTGAGTGTCAAGGAGTCTATGCTGGAACATTCAGCTGCTAAATTTAACAAGACAATCAAGTTAACAAGTCTGTTTCCACCTTATTTGTAAGCGCTCGACTTTACTTAGTCTTAATGACTTTTCTGATTACCCCTTTATAGATTTGAGTCACGGAGTAAATTGCTTTCCTTATAAGCAGAAAGGTGTAGAGCCGAATTTTGTGTCTCATTCTTTAAAAGTATTTTATAGGAATGTTAAAGGATCTTTTTAAAGTTGAACAAGAAAATGCGGTATTCCTTGTTTTATTAAGGCAACTTCTTAGTGTTACTTTTGTATTTTTATATAGAATATCTAGACTGCAAATACATGAACTAAAGTACTTTTACCACCATACCTTTGGTATGATTAAGATTCTACAATATTGCTATCCGCGCTTTTTTTAGAAAAAAAAATACATTTTCCCCTCGCTGAAAAACACAACTACTACAGCATTTTCAGCCATTGTTGATTAATGCTTCCTACCCAATCTGGCAATTGATTATGCAAATGCAGTAATTTATTCATAAAAAACTTCGTTCTTTCTACTTCATGCAAAATCTGACTGAATATCCAAAAAACAATATTTTCAAGAGCGAGAACATTGTTCACAATTCATTACTTCTATTATAACAGATTGATGGCGTATTTATGAAGCTTTTATAATTTCGAATAAGCGTGTTATTGCTAACGAGATTTATATTCGTTTGTCAACTGATAGTTTGATAGTTAACTTGTTTGCATATATTTGACTTGATATATTTATGAGAGAAAACTGCGTTGAATTGACGTTTACATCTTTATCAACATTGGAAGAATCTATTTTCACAGGAACAAAACGTCCATTAGAGGGATTAGCACATATACTGCTTCCAGTTAACCCTGCAACTTGGCTAGGAAGAATCAAATGTCAACGGTCATTATCGGCAGTCCTGTGACATATTGATTTGTGAGGTTACCTTCGACAGTTCGTGCTACTAAAAAATCTGATACGGAAAGTTTCTTGATGGAGAAACACCATACTTGTTTTTCTCGATGTCCTTGGTTACATAAATCTCTTACATCACAGAAAATCTTGTTATACACGGTACTGCTTATTCCCAGGAAAACAGATGAAGCGAAAAATATACAAGGATATTGACTTAAAATGATGCAAATTCATAAAGAAAACCACAACCAACATCAACAAAATAAACAGTGACTGCAACACAATGTTATGTACAACCCCGTCCTTTTTATCTGGAACTAAAATTTGAAGCCAAAGAAATACATAAATGATTTTTCTTAAAAAGAAATTATGATTTCAACTTTTGAGGTGAAATTATAGATGAATTGTACTAAAGTGAAGGGATAGTATTGCACGATTGTCAGAGCAAATATTATGTTATTTAATGTACTTGGTTCCAAAGATAAATCATGTACTCTAGACATGAAACAGAAAACATACCTTTTCTGCGTTCCCCACTTTTAGAGTCATGTGACTTTGAATCAGTGTTGTCTTGACAATTTTCACACTGCCGGAAATACTCTTTCTTTGCCTTCTGTATAACTTCCTGAAAGGAAAATGCAGAAAATGCTGTGAAAGACATGTTCTCACTTTTTAAAAACAAGTGTTTGCTGGCTTGCATTTATAGTATTTCATTGACTAAATAGTTCGAAAAATTCAAAATATCTGCACAACTGTACTGTGGGCTGTCATTGTATTTAGGACAGTTCAGCCGTCCTGATAAAAGATGATAATATTTTGAAATACACTAACAATACGATCATCTTTATGGTCATATTATTAATCTTAATTTCAGGTTAATTGAGGACATTGAGGGAATACAGGAATATATTTGATTCAAGCTAAAATGCTCAAAATGAAACGCAGTTAATCTAGGTTATACGCAGTGGATTGTTAGTTCATACTTTACAGCAGTGCTAACTGGAAAACATTTAACTAACATGTAAAAAACTGTATTATCTGTGAAGACAATTTATCAAAACCAAGTGTTCTTTTTGAGTGAATGGTAATTCAAATGTAGCTTTGTGAATATTGTAGATGTACAGTTTTATTTCAAATGAAAAACAAAAATGAAATGAAGAAATATACATGTATAATACTTTTTGTTTTTAGTGTCTTGAAACAGCATTTGTTTGTATCTAGCAATAAATCCAATGAAATCGTTTGAATAAATGTTTATCTATACCTGAACAAACTTATCCACCATCTGCTGTGTATAAACAGAGTCGCTGTTTTCATCTTCTATTGTATCATCAACTTCTTTTATTTTTGTTTGCTTTTCGGCTTTGATGCGTGAATATGTGCAGTTCGGAACGTCACTTCCGCTTGAACTATCACGTATCGTCCGCATTTTATGTTTGACTTCAAGTCTGCAATATAAGCATCAATTATTGTCAACTACTGAATTGCAGTGTACCCGTTTATTATAATAAATCCACCCTTTTTTTAAAAAAAAAGAAGGAAAAATAACAAAACATTAAAACAATAAAAAAGGGAAATTAACCACCGTAACGCTGGTTTCATTTCATTAATGGTTTAGTTAACAGAAAACTGGAAAAAATTGTAAACATGAGAATTGTGGATGTTATCTGTTTACTATTACTGTTTGTGCTCGTTTTTTACGTGAAGTGCATTTTTTCTCTTATAATTTGGAAAAATGTTAGTTCGTTGTACTGAAATTTGCTTTTTATCGATATCGCCTACACATGCCTTGAACGATAGAAGCTGATAAGATTTTTTATTATCGGTTTCTAAACATTTTGCAATTACTGTTTAAATCTGGAAAAAAAAGATATCCGCTTTCTATTGTTGAAAATACATTCCACTTTCGATCTGAAGTGTTGATACTGTCAAGCAGGAGATACGAAACATAAAGACAACATTGTGTGATATCTCTTTTTACATTTTCATTTCGTTATTCATTTAATAATTATTTCACAAGCAGGAAGTAATTGTCATGAAATCTGATCTTAAAATTATAAAATCCATTAAGCTGATGTAATTTTCATGATTTTCAGTTTGAATAAAAAGTAACATACGTGAGCAATAAGGAATTACAATATTTACTGAAAAAATACTTTGTTATATGATCTTTAGCCAGTATTAGTTCATTATTTTGAGCATCTTATATATATTAACAACAGGGGATCTTGCAATCCGTAAGAAACGTTTTAATAATCAACTATAGCAGAATGACCTACGGGTATGATCGATGATTGAACACTAACAGCTTTGTGTCCATCAATAGACTTGCAATGATTTAAAACACGAGACTATATTTTTGGTTAAAGAAGCTTTAAAACTCGTCAATTTCAAAACCAGATTTTTTTCGTAGGTTGAAGAAACAGTGTCTGTAATGATCTGATGCCAAGTGATGCCAACCGCAAGAACTGGAAGAAAATGTTTTAACCACAAGTTCACATGAAAAAACATATTAAATGAATGATAAGCATTTTCCTTTATAAAGTTGTAGTGGTAGGAAGGTAACAAACATTAAGTCTTAGATATATTTTTCATTGTTAAAACTTTTTTAAGTGCGCCAGATATAGTAAACTTTTCTATAAAAAACAAAAAAACTTCCAATTAAAAAAATAAGCCCATTTGTATAAAGGCTACTTCGAAACAAAAGAAATCGGACAAAAGCTGTGGCCTAAATATTTGATTTAAGATCTTTTATGCTAACTTGAAATCTGAATTCCACTCCAACGGAACAATATAACAATATGGAGGAAATATTTAGGCAGCTTTGTCGATATTCAAGTTACCGAGCCATTCCATAAAAAACAGGTTCACAATTTTGATTTATATGAAAGACTGGGATAAATACTGTTGTCATTCGAAAACCTACAGTTTTCTTTCGTGTTCTCTTTAATAATAAAAAACTCAATTAGTAACCATTAGCTACGCAAGTCTTTAGGTCATTTCAGAGAAAGAAACAAACTTTTATTGATTTTTGTTGCTTCCGTCATAATAATGTCTCATGAAATCCAATTTTATGAAAACCATCAATGAAATAAATTACAAAATAATGTAAAAACAAGCTATACAGATTTTTCATTTTCAGAGAAAAGTGAGGTTCCCTTCATATGAAAATATTAGTTTAATTTACATGATATTCAATAAAGATCAATACGTATAACATTATAGAACTGGTTTAAGTGAGGGTGATATCATTGACTTAACATGAAAATAAAGCTTACAGTCTGAACTATAGGCAAAATAAAATAAAGTTATAGTAATTAAGTACATATGTATTCAACATTATACACTTACAAAGTTTTGTTAGCAAACCTGTAATTAACTGCAATGACTACAAATGTGTGTTGTGCAAAACAGTGAACATTCCATGCAGATTTGTAATTTCACCGTGTCTCGTTCTAAAAATAACTGCAATAAGAACAGCGTACCTTAAATAACACTATTAATAGCTCTAAACCGCTACAGGCAGATTTTACACTGTGTCAGTAAACTCTTACATCTACATTTACTCCAAAGGTTTATGTTGCATTCGTGAAATAAACAGTCTGGAAATTTACAAACTTCCTAACTTGTTCATGGTTAGTCTGTTTCAACCAGGGAAATCAGTGACAAGTGTAATAATAATTCAAGTTTTGTCTGCAGTTTGAAGATAGCTCTGTCTGTCCTATGAATTTATGGTTTAATTCACAATTCAAACTTTAACATAGATGCATTTCAAAACTTACCGTTTTCGAGATATGTTCAGACTGAATGTCGAAAGAAAGGTGAATGTCACAGCCTCAATCCTTAGCTAAAAATATCACCAAACATTGACGGTATCAGTTTCTGACAATTTTTTTTTGCACAAACAAAATTATGGATATTCTATATTAAAAATACTAGATAAACACTCCTTCCTTTAACATATTTCCATCCCTAAAGGACATCTGATGAAACAAAACCTTAGGTCTAATTGATTTCTTTCTGCAAATATAGCTGAGTTACAAATGTAAACTCTGCCAAAAGAAAGAAATTAACTTTAGAATAGAATAATTTGTCAGTCTCTGATTAATAAATTATGGTATTTCCTATGAAAAGTTATAAACATTAAGGTGTTGAAACAAAATAGGTCACAGCTGAGAATGACCTTTCGTTCATTCTTTGATATACTTTTGAATACATGTAGAATGTAGCTTTGTTTTAAATTCCAGTTTAGACTTGGTAATAACAGACCCTGATATTTGATCACAAAATAATTCAGAACGCTTGCTACTGTGTATAAACCGTAAGTATTCTTCAGTTTCAAGAGTCAGCATGATAAAGTACCACATTCAAATCAGGTCAAACTGTTTCAGAACCGATATTATCTAACGAGAGGTAGAACAATCTTAACCGAGGAATTCAAAAGACTTAAACACATCTAAAATACTTTTAATTATGTTTCGATACCAGGTTGTTTTAAATGAATATCACATTTTTCAAGCAAGCAACGTGGGAATGACATCTGTCATCAAATTTCCTGTCCTCGCAAACATGCCTCTAAGCCTACAAACAGACACAATCTCAAATCAGATTCCGATTCATTCCTTCTTCAGCATTAATGGATAATCCTATTGCAATCTATTTTCAGAAATTCATCTTAGACTACGACAAGATAAGAGAAAAGTGAGGTAAATTATCTGGATTTTTCCTTAAGTAAAATGATACACTCTCGTAAATATACCATATTTGTTACTTTTTCCAAACGAGGTTTCTTTTTCATTAGGCTAGCAACAGATTAAGTATATCAGATTTTGTTCATACAGGCAACACGTAAAATTTAAGCGTCTTTCACTTTGAAATAACAATCTGAAACATAACGAATAATTTGAGCAGCCATACAAAACTATACAAAACTGTTCCAACTTTAAGAGACAAGACATATGTCTTGTCATGACTTAACAACACGTCTCTATAATTTCAAGTAAGTTATCGAAAGACTAAATATTGTGTGTCCATCCCTGTGTCTGTGGTGTCTGAGATTATGATATATCTATGGAGGGAAATAGGTTGGTAAGGAATGCGGTTTAGAATGTAAAGGGATATTGTTGTCTCAGTAACGACTGAGTACCTCAATTCCGTTGATTAAATATCATCGGAGCACGCTGTAGATACGACATTCCTTGTGGTTAAAGCACAGAAATTACGTTAAGCCTTGTAATATGATTAAAACTGCCTTGCCTTTGACTTTTCCACTGTCACTGTTTTGCCTTAGTTGATCGCTTGTTAATTTCTAACTTAAACCAAAGTCAAGGACCCTCATGTCACAGAAAAGTCCAGAATAGACATGAAATACAACAATTTTCAAAAACTAAAAGAAACAACATCATTTTAATCAATTTCAAACTGAAGTAAATTGACGGATGTTTATATTCTGTTAACTTACATTAGTTACACACAAGAGTCCTCCGAACGTTTGAGCTCAGTTATTTTTTGCTCAAATTTTAAAATTGTACGAAAGCGCTTTTATCTATTTTATTTAAAGACACAGCTGTTATTTTTTAAAATAATTTTATCAATTGCAGAACAACCCATAAAATAGACGCCCTTTTTGGGGCAGCAAAGGGTTACTTTGCAACCTCGTTTATTTCCTTTTTTTTCAAAATAATGCCTATAAAACATCTGCCTCACTACCTACTCTCTTCCAATTCTTTCAGCACGTTTCAAGATTGTTTAGACAGTGTTCCTATTTTAACTGGCATATGGTTTTCAATCTTAGCGATATAACAGGCGTGTAGGATATGAGAAATAAACACAGTTTTTGATTTCATCTTTGTATATTGTAGCCAAGAGAAAAAAATGTTTATAAGAGCTGTATGTAAAATTCATGTTTACTTTCAAGCATAAAGCGAAGCAAAGAGAAATAGACATTATGATGAATTAAGATACATTATTTACGGGGTTTTACAACAGATCCCGTATTTACAATATAAACTTTAGAATGCATTTTAATGAACTCCTGTGTAAACCAAAAAATAAGAAATAATAAATTATTCAGTTTAGGAGATAATACATTAGCCTCAAAAATATTGTAACAAGTGTATTTTTGGTTCTGTCATAGAAATTCGTAATAAATAACCAAAAGCCAGCCATACCTGTTTATAAATTAACATTTTTTTTGTATGTAACTGTGTATAAAATTAATATATTGCCATTTTATTCCTTGTAAGGTCTCTTTAAAATTAAAGTCATGTTTTACCATATGAATATTAATATCATTAAATATAGCGATTGACAGAAAATGTTGTCTAAGGAGAGCTCCTACAGTAAGCAGCTTTTATGTTTTATAATTATGGATTAATCTACCGTAGCTTTATATTTTTTGATAACTGACTCATCAGTTGCGTTTTAGAAGATATTTACTATAATATCAGATTGACCTTTATTAATTTAGCTCTTGCAGCCAGTTGCTATGTAAACAATCCCCCTCGTAAATGGGCATATGGTTTCTAGTTTTAGCGATAGAGCAGACATTGGAGAATTAAATAATAAATCAATGATTTATGTGATAGTTCTGTTGTCATGTAAAAATATATGGGTGCGTGGTTTGAATAAGCTAAGAATAGTTTATATCAGAAATTTAAGAATCACAGATAAAATGGTTACAAAGCAAAATAGGAGAATTTTCATTGTAAAAACTTGTGAATTCGAAAGTATAATGCACGCATGGCGTAACTTATTTCAGAAATCAATTTGGTTGGTGCTTCATAATTTTATACACTTTGATAAGCCGATTTTCTTTCAAATACTTATTTTGTCCTTGACCTATGTGGTTTTTTTGTAAGTGTTTGATATTCCCTCGGAAACTTGACATTTCTAACTTTTCGTAGTTTTCCAAAGAAAAAAATGGTTTTAAAATCTAAATATTGCTACTTTCAAATGAATATAAAAATTATGATAACTAAAATAATCGAGATAATTTTACGTTGTACTAGATTCGAGAGGACATGGGCCATTGTGGCAATTCTGAATTTCAGTGTAATGCTCGAAACTCATATCGGCTATACGCTTGTTTCTAGTAAAGAAAAAAATAACCATATAAAACTTAATGTATTTAAACCTATTTTTTCTGTAATCAACTTTGAACGATAGGGGAGGACATACATCTAACACTCTGCAAGGCATTTTAACATTTCATAGGTTATTCATGATACACAACCTTTTGCTGTTGCTTTTCTTATTGTAAAGGAGTTTATATATAGCGCAAGGAAATTGACGTTTCCTAAAATCTGATGAGTTATATTGGTTGGTGGTTTGATACATATATTATACTGACTTGTTGGAAAAATAATTACCAATCATAGTCCATCTTGATTTCTATATAGTAATGATAGTTGTGCAAGCAATTCTCCGTGTAAACATTATCTAGGCAAATATATTGCATGTTGTTGCCTACACAATTCATAAGAAAAACGTATTGTCAAGTATTTGCTTTTAATACCGTCTACTGCAGATATTTCTTTTTCGATTTTTAGGCAACTGTAAAACATTAGGTTCCTGAGAAACCTTTCTCTTGCTAGATCGGTTTTCTATTTCTAACACTTTCTGCAACACTTGTGAATTGAAAACGAAGCTTACTATTATGGTACTATTATGTTTGTTGAAGTGCAAAAACGTTTTAGGCCTCGTTTTCTTGTTCATCTTTGCATTAAATACATACGAAATAAGTCGAACTTGTTTCGGCAAACGCATAAAAAATCGATAAACATTTTAAAAACGACTGCCAATTTGCATCATAACTAAATAAATAATAATCTCGACATTTGAAAAATCTTCTGTTCTTCTGTTTCGAAGACCAATGTACTTCTCAATTTATTTCATCTGACGTGGTTTCTTATTGCAAACTCATACTCTTTAGATTATACATTTGAACAGTGAAGCAAATGTATTTCCTTACAGCAGAACTTAGTTGTTTGCCTTTATGGTCAAGAATTTTAATGTCTTGTATGAAACACTGATTATCGCCGTTCCTGGACGGCGATATATACAATTAACAAGATTTGAACAGTTTTGCCTGTACACCGCCTGCCTTTAGCCAATCAAAGCAAAGCATTTCATATCACATGATAACAAAATGGACGTCAAAATTCTTCTGCAAGGGATGCGTAAATGGACTCGCCCAACCGCCATGTTTATCGGGTTACTTATTCTTACAACTGAAAAATACCATCATCAATGTACGATCTCAGTACCAGTCTTCAGGCTCGTGTAGGATAAATACAGGTTAATTGCAATATTTTTTGCTACATGTCATTTTTAACTAGAGAATGTAGTCTAAATAAGAGTATGGTTTGTTTGTGTTTTCCAAAACTTGCACTTAAAGAAAAAAATAAATGCTTGCTTCCGGGCGATTCTAATCAGGATACAAACTCCCCGCAGGGGTTACTTCCCCTGATTAGTACAGTAAAAGTAGCAAAGCGTGACTTAACCGGTGCGAGGAGTTTGATCAGGATTTTTCCGTGTTTTATATATGGTTGATTAGGGTCAGGGCAATATCGTATTTTTTACCTAAAATTTATTCTGTTTAAATTGTATATATAATATTCTTATGGTATTAAAGAACTGTATCTAGCTTTTGTAAAGTATACATTTTTTAGTAATAAATAAAGTTAAAAAAACTACGCAAATAGTCAATTGATTATGCGTAGACTGGTTTAAAACAAAGCAATATTTACAAGGTTTTAATGCTGCAAATTTTAACATGATGTATAAAGATATTGGGATGTTTTTCATTAAGAAGCCAAATCGTCCGCTTTCAACAATAGTCCAGCTACAATAAAAATTACAATGTATATTTCATCTACTTTATAATTTCTGTGTGAAAATTATCAAATATAACTTCGCTTTTCAGTGCAAAGCATGTTGTAAGATTATCAAATTAATGAATGAAGAACATGAAATACATTCATCTAAGGATAAGACGAAATGCATGACTGAACGGCGATTTCAAGCATTTTTGGAAATGCTAATACTTGTGTTATCTTATGTTATCTAAAGAATCATAGCGATCCACTGAACACAGCAGTCAATGAGTAAAGAGAATGTCATCTATTTTAGCAACCTAGGTTCATGTCATAGATACCTTTGAACAGGGATTAAACTGAAACAAACTTTTAACAAATGAAAACAAAGGATACATATCCAGAGTTTACACAAGCAGTTCTTAAATACATTTTTCTCTCTAAGACACAATTTTTTTATTATCAAATTTTGTATAGTAGTCATATAGCTTTTCGTGTCATCTTATAGAAGAAATTAACATAAATTATCGTCACTAATGAAAGACAGTGGACATTTTATAGCGTTTGCTGGCACAACTTTGACTTAGTTACCATGACATTTATTCAAACAAACACGACCTAAAACGTTTTCGTACATCATCAAACATAATGGGATGAAAATGTTCATTCCGTACTTCAACAAACATAATGGGATGAAAATGTTCATTCCGTACTTTAACAAACATAATGGGATGAAAATGTTCATTCCGTACTTTAACAAACATAATGGGATGAAAATGTTCATTCTTTGTGTTTGAGAAAAAAATGGTCAAGATGAGAATAACAAATTAATTCAATTACACAGACGCATTTAAGACTGACAAAAATCCACAATGTAAAATATAAGTCTATTGCATGAAACTGAGATCAAAACCTATTAAGTTTCTTCGCTCTGAAAAAGGAATAACTGAAACACTATTTACAGGAAAGTTTTCGCTCTTCTTTCAGAGTTATTTCTTTCTGTGCACAGACATGAATATTTAAATTGAGATCAAAATGTGTTTTTCTTTCAATGTAACTGGCTCTTAAAGTGTTGCGACCGAAATTAAAATATTCACAACGTTAAAAAATAAAAAAATAACAAAAAAGTAATAAAATAAAAATTGAGGGTTGTTATGAAACCGTACAAATAACTTGCCTCTTGGAAATATAATCCTTTGATTCAAACAGAAGCTGATATCCTTGCGCAACTATTTCTCCTACACAGAAGCTAAAACAATATTCGCTCCTCGCATGGAATAAATCTCCGTTCTTAACAGAAATATCCGCTATTATTCATTCCGATATCAATTAACAATCTTCTGAAACAGACAGCTCTTGAAGGTTTCCTGTACTCACAAAAGGTATAAAAGCACCATATGTTTGATGAAATATCGCTGTTGTGAATCTGCAAAAAGTTTCTCACTCTCGGATTGTTACTATAACAAAATACTGTTTTGCATTAAAAATCTCGTTCGTTAAAGAAATATCTGTCAATATAGTCACAGTTTGCACTAGCAGAGAAGTGAGCGGTATTTTGTCGTACGGAACGCGCTGATTTTGTCGTAGGGAAGAACACGAGTAATCGATACAAGAGTCATGTACAGTGCCGCGGTGACAATTGCTCTATGGAATCCGATCAATTATTTATAAGAAATTAAGTCCTGAGCGATGCTACATTATTTTACCGAACTAATTTCTCTAGATTTTGACCTAATTATTGATAAATAAGTTTGTTTTCTTCTAAAAAAAATCAAATTTAAATGAACAAGAACTGGTAGATAATTCATTCGCAAAATTACGAAAATTCTTGAAAATAATATCAGTCAATGTTCCCATCATGTTATTCTGTAACTATTTGTGAAAAGCTTTTGCAGAACATGTATAGAGAATCCTACCACCAAATAACAAAATCAGTTATTTATTTTAGCGTCGTCCCAACTTCTTTTAAATAAGATTTTTGTGACCTGTCCTTCAAAATGGAGGATACAAGGGACCTTTTCGAGATACCGTAAGAAATTGTTTTTCACTTGTTAAGCAGTTTCATTTGAAAACTTCAAGTCAAATGCCTACTCCCTTTCGAATCTATCATTTAAAAGCTTTCTTTGGTTTTTTATTTTACATTTTCTCGGTAACGAACTCAAACAGTTTACATTTATGCCCACCTCCACATCGATTTGTACGTGTCTGACCGGACAAAGCTTTATGCCGGCGACTTGTTAGCCTAAAAGTGAAAGTAAGTTCTTCAAATGTAAAGTCAGTCACAGAAAAAGGCGTTATTCCTTTGTATTTTGGATTTAAAGCTTCTAGAATGGAAAAAAAAACAATGTCCGAAAACTGAGATACCATACTTCGTTCAGGCACTCAGATTCAAATAATACCCGTAGATTAAAATGAGCCAAAAGTCACGAAAACTCATCTTGTAAACATGTTTTCTCCGTACACCTTTCTTTACTTCGTTACCTACGAATTCTAGATTTAAAAAAAAAAACTCGAGGAAAGCTTTTAAACAATCGATCCGAAAGAGAGAAGTCATTTGACATTTGTATTCTAGTGACAAGGCCTTTACCATAGTTTTTTCTTCAGTGTTTAAAAACTTTTTGTTTTGACATTCTTGCACAGTGACCATGTGTTTGGTCTGACATTAAGTTTTGACCTACTTCGAGATGAATTTGTATTAACAATTCTTATACAATTGCTCTAAATTGTTTTGTCTATTTTTCGACATTTTTTTTGAAAATTAACATTGTTTCGAAGTGAGACATTGTTAGTTGGACAGCAAGGAAGACTGATCTGGTACCTATTTGTGCATTAGAAAATAAGAATTTGTAGATGAATAACAATACTAGTGTCCAAAGCATTCAATGGCCTCTTACTTTCTGTCTGGATTTATGGAAACATAGCAGAAACAGAGGTTATTGTAATTTGGTATAATATCTGAATGAATAGGCGGTCTTTCAGATTAGATATAAAAAAGATTTGCGAGGTTGCTTAAAGGATTCTTTAACCGTATGACTATTTATGCTGAGACACAATAATCTAATGGTATTCTTACCGACACCTGATGCTTTTTAATGTCTTATTAGGGTTAAGAGAACCTTGTTTTCGTTTTTTGAGCACGCACTATCTATCTCGATCTACAAATTTGGTACAGCCAAGCAGAAACTTAAGAAAATTGTAAATGACGATTGAGTCATAATTTTAAGATCTCTATAGATGTAATGCTTGATAAACTACCTCTGCCATTACACATTATAAAAGGCCACATGTTCTAGCTTTGGGTCAACTATATAATTCAAGCAATTTGCATAGATGGCCTTTTAACGGCCTTAGATGGATTTCAGAAGATGAATCGCTGTATAATTTCCAGTTTATCATATGAACGAATAAATCAAAATCTTGTATCAATATCTTCTAAGACCAAAACATATTTTGCTTATTACATTTCTAAAAAAGGAGCTTGAGACGTCTGTAAATTTCAAATGTTTTATGACATCTTTCATATTCTGACGTGCTTCAAAAATACTTAAAGGCGTAGTATCAAATTACAATAAAATGACTTTTTTGTTTACGTATATAATATCATTAATCACAGTGATATAATTTTAGAAATCATTTGGAAGCTGAACTCATTGACTTTTTTCTTTCAGACTGCAAACGTTTTGTGTTGTAAACGATTTATAGGCTCGACGGCAAAACTTGATTATATACAATGATTTACTGTAAGCTCTTTGCTCTTTTGTGCTATATTCTAAATTCGTCATACAAGAAAATACTTAGTAAGTAGGAGCTGCGTAATTAATATGCTTGACAATATGCGCTAAGAGTTTTAATGACACTATATTTAAAGAACATCTCCATATTTGAATAAATATACGCGTATGAAAATGTAATTATGAAGCACTGACAAATGAAGAAAACCGACTCTATTTTCGCTGTCTAAAATGTCACCCCTTTAATTAAGTAAACACACACACACACACACACACACACACTCACTCTCTCTCTCTCTCTCTCTCTCTCTCTCTGTCTCTGTCTCTGTCTGTCTGTCTGTCTCTCTCTCTATTTCTCTCAACGTGCAATAGAGAAAATTGACAAATGACTAAGTGAAATATTTCTAATGTGTAACATGTTTCATAAATGCCTCCGTACTTGTAAAAATAAAAGCATATGCTGGTACTTTTGCAACATGCCGAAAAGTAAAAATGCTAATTATACACACAATAAACACCAGATATATGCCTCAAGACAAAGAAAACAACATTACAATTTCCGCTGACGGATAAAACTATTTAAATAAACATGATCGGTATTTTCATTTTCGATATTCATTTGACACTTTGTCCTTAAAAGTCGTACATTACTCTATATAAATCTGTTAAACAACAAAAGGCCACATAAATAAAACATATCAACGACTGAAAAAGGATCCCTCCTTTACGACAACGAATTCTGTTACAATTTCCAGTTAAAAATGCAATTTTTTCCTGCACAAATCATAGACAAATACGCAATTTCTCGGAATGTTTTGTCACAACATATTTCCCTTGAAAAATCAAACAAAACATTTTTGAGAAACGTGTAAATTTCCAATCAGTTTCATGTCGAAATTTCATGTATTATAATCTCTATTTGAGTTATTTATTGTCAGTTGCTCATATGACTGACGCCCCTTAGAGATTTTTTTTTAAATCCCCTTCCGCAAAGCGGGGAGGGTATTATACTACGTCTGTCAGTCCGTCCATCCGTCAGTCCGTCCGTAACACTTTCGTGTCCGCTCCATAATTTTTAAACTTCTGAATATTTTTGAATAACTTGGCACAAGTGATCACCACTCTGAGACGATGTGCAGAGCAAAATAATTGGGTTGCTACCCCCAAGGTCAAGGTCAAACTTAAAGGTCAAGTGTAAAAAGTCTACATTTCGTGTCCGCTCCATAACTTTTAAACCGCTGAAAATGTTTTGAAATAACTTGGCACAAGTGATCACCATTATGTGACAATGTGCAGAGTGCAAAAATTGTGTTGCTACTGTCCGTCCGTTTGTCCGTCCGTAACACTTTCGTGTCCGCTCCATAACTTTCTAACTGCTAAAAAGTTTCAAAATTACTTGGCACAAGTGATTACCATTATGAGACGATGTGCAGAGCGCAATTATTGGGTTGCTACCCCGAAGGTCAAGGTCACACTTAAAGGTCAAGTGTTTAAAAGTCTACATTTCGTGTCCGCTCCATAACTTTTAAACCGCTGAAATTTCTTTGAAATAACTTGGCACAAGTGATCACCATTATGAGACAATGTGCAGGGCACAATAATTGGGTTGCTACCCCCAAGGTCAAGGTCACACTTAAAGGTCAAGTGTTAAAAGTCTACATTTCGTGTCCGCTCCATAACTTTTAAACCGCTGAAATTTTTTTAATTAACTTGGCACAAGTGATCACCATTATGAGACAATGTGCAGAGCGCAAAATTTGGTTTGCCATCCAAAAGGTCAAGGTCACAGTAAAAGGTCAAATATCCACATTTCACGTCTGCTCTATAACTCACTAACTTGGCTTACGAAAATCCAGGTTGCTACACCCAAGGTCAAGGTTAAATATTCTCTATAACTTTTTGACTTTATGGAAGATTTTAAATAACTTGGCACAAATAATTACTATCATGAGACTATGTGCTTATAATATGCATGACACAACATCAAGGTCATGATTGGTTAAAGGTCAAGAAGTACACATTCATGTCGCTGCGGAAGGGGATTTAGCTGTCCTTCAGACTGCCTTGTTTATATTGTTGGAGACAGTACGAGATACAAAAACATCCCATTCCAGAGACACCCCTGGTTCTTTTGCATGCTCAGTGAACATCATCGATGCATCGGCTCTCGGTTTAATGTCTCATTCGAAAGACAATAAGTAATGTTAGTTAGTGGAGGAGCTGGAGATCTATCTGGTTACGCCTGTGTTACAAGTCTAGTGCGTTACCACTGGACCACTGATCTTCTCCTGTGTATTGTAATTGTAGTTTGAGTGTTATTTATACTAACCTATTCAAATTTGATAGCACTGAAATCAAAGTCATTATGAAACGGTTCTGGACAAAATTTTAAGAAAACTTCTTTCTAGATAATTGACAGGATGGATTTGTGCAACACTGCTGTTACTCACTGCATAATAAAGAAATACGCTAGTTTGAACTCCACCACAAAATACTCTGATAAAAGTCTGAGTGATGTTGCTTATCAAAGAGCCTGATTTCTAACCTTTATGTCTAGAAGATGCTGAAATAATTTTAGTTAAAATAGGTTCATCAGTTATCTGTCTTTAACTGTTTACGTTCCATATACTTTTTTTCAAAATCTAACAATGCCTTGGATTATTATTATCAGATGATATTCCAACGTATAGCAGTCATCTATAGTATCGTTGTTGAATTTCGGGCATTGTCTATCAATATTATTCGTGATATTCTGTATCACATACTTATTTTCACCGAAAGGAAAGTGAATAATTAAATCAATAAGTTATCTACACAAAGCCCTTAGGCAGTACCATCAATTACCTAAAGAAAATGTAACTTAGCTGGCTTGATTATTACCTTGAAGGATATTCCTCCGGGGACTTCATCATGTATTCGAGAGAGTCATCAGTATTCGATAAAATTTATTTCTGGCGTGGGCTAAACCTGACAGGAATTTCTTAAGTTGATAATTATGATTCAATCAGCTGTCGATTTCAAGTAGCTTGTATAAGTGATGAAAACTTAGACTTGTCACACCACCTTTAATTTTTCAGAAAATGCCCCTTTCCGTGCAGGTTTTAATAAGTCTCTTAAGATCAGAAAAAAACAAAAAACTTTAAATAAGGCCTACGTTTGTTAAATTACACCCGAAAAGAATACCTACTGCCAAAGAAAAATAACAAAAGATCTTAGACCATTGCCTTTCAGAGAACTTTCAAAATCAAAGAAGTCAAAATAAGTAACTGTAGTAGGAATTTTTCAAATGAACACAACTTATGCCAGTGCTGTCAGCAGCACTCACAATGATATTAGAAAGCCAAACACTATAGTCATATTGTTTGCCTATTTGTGCTCTTTAATTGTGCTCAAATGCAGGTTGCATTGACATTCAATGAATCTGTAAATATCCCTTTTAAACACCCACATAACAAGTAAACATCAAGTTCCAGTAATTCGATATTTTAAACATGTCATTCACACTCAGTCCTTTTAAGTGCAGAATGGCGAAAATAGCATAGGAAGCATAAAATGTGATCAGGCAATGACATCGATTGAAATAACAGCACTACCTCTACTGAGAGCAAATTTTGTGGAAGTATCAATTTCATAACAATATTTCATTGCATGTGTTCTAATCTAATGGTTTCCAAGAGATTAATTCAAGTGCGTTGTCCGTTAACCGTAGTAATTCAGCTCCAGTCTGTTTTTATATTCATTGACAAAACGTCGTCAAAGCGAATAAAACAGTGTTAAAAACAAGATACAGTTGGCACCAACCGTTAAGTCTGTCCTGTGCACAGAGTCTACTGAATTTCAGTTAATAAAGAAAAAAGTATTTGTTGTCTACTTTATTTCAACACTGTCAGCATTATTAAATTGAAGCAATATCAAAGGAGCAGATACACAATTTCAGACGCCCACATAATCTACAGTGTTCCTTAAAACATATGAAAGCAAATATCTTTTGTGTTGATGAGAAATTAAACTTTGAATGTCTAACATCATATATATATCTCCTACAGGATAAATTATAGTTCTCTTTCGAATACGAAATAAACATGTTTTTAGATTCTAGTAGAATTGATTGCTTTCTTAATTGTTTTCAATTTCAAACGCAGTACAGTCAGTTTTCGTAATCGAAAGAATTGTAGTTGATCTAAAAAACTAACTGCCTTTTTAGAATTAACCTTTTAGAGCTAACCTTATACACATTCTAGTTCAGAAAGTTTATCTTTCGTAAAACAAAGCTTAATATCTTTGTGATTCAACAATATAATTGAAACCCTTCTCCTCATTCACACGTTACAAAAGTGATTCTAGTATAAGCTGTATAAGAGCTGAGCTCTCTTGCTTCGGAGCTCTCTTGTGTCTTGTTCATTTTTAATTTTATTTTATTTTACATGGTGACATGAACTAATTTCAATGAGCATGAATTTTAATGGATATTTAAAGTTAAAACTGATTCTACTTTTGACAACTTATACATTATGCGAAATTGATCAATATTAGATCAACTGACGAACAATCGTAAGTTTGCGTTTCTAGAATGAAATCAAATTTCTTCCAAACAAATAAAACTGTATGCGTTACATATTTTAGATCTTTTTCAACATCTATCGAGTTAAAGTTGTTTACGTGAATATGTCAGAGACAATTATTAAATTAAGGTATTTTATCATGAAAAAGACCAAGAATCATCAATAGAATTAAAGGTGAGCATTGACAAATTTTTACGCTGGTGTTTCCGGTTTGTATTCATGATTCTTAATGTTAGGAATTAAACAACAACTTTCTATATATCAGTTATCTAACCGTTTTATCTCAGATTTGTGAAGTTAGCGGCCTAGCGGCCTGGCGGCGTGAAGTTAGCGGCCTAGCGGCCTGACGGCGTGAAGTTAGCGGCCTGGCGGCCTGGCGGCGTGAAGTTAGCGGCCTGGCGGCGTGAAGTTAGCAGCCTAGCGGCCTAGCGGCGTGATGATAGCTGCCTTAATCACAATTTAGGTTGATCTTAAAAACGGATTGAAATCTTTTTTTACAGCATATAATGTAAATTGCAGGGGTGTATAAGAAAGTTATCGACATGATTTAGCTTTTATTTTTTAAAATAAATTATTTAACAAAGTTCTAGCTTATCTGCAAAGACGACTCGGAATCTCTTTGTACATTTACTCCCATGTACTCTTTGTAAATAACATTTCAGTTGATGATTAAGTAAAATATCAACAAGAACTAGCTTTGATTTTTTTTAACTTTTCCAAGCCTGGCGGCCTAGCGGCCTGGCGGCCTAAACTTAAAATTTATCATAATTTATGTTTATCTTAAAAACGGCTTGAATTCGATTTTTACAGCATGCAATGTACATTTCAGGGATGATTAAGTAAAATATCAACAAAAATATCAATATTTTGCTTATTCACCCCTGAAATGTACATTACATGCTGAAAAAATCGATTTCAAGACGTTTTAAGATAAACATAAATTATGATAAATATTTAGTTTAGGCCGCTAGGCCGCCAGGCTTCGAAAAGTGCAATTTACATTATATGCTGTAAAAATAGATTTCAATCCGTTTTTAAGATCAACCTAAATTGTGATAAAGGCAGCCATCTTCACGCCGCTAGGCCGCTAACTTCACGCCGCCAGGCCGTTAGGCCGCCAGGCCGCTAACTTCACGCCGCCAGGCCGCTAGGCCGCCAGGCCGCTAACTTCACGCCGCCAGGCCGCTAACTTCACGCCGCCAGGCCGCTAGGCCGCTAACTTCACAACTCTTTTTATCTCTTGTTGTAATATCCCAGTAAACAGTTCACTGTTAATGTTCCAACGAGTGCTAAAAAAATTCGTTTTTACAACACGTTCTTTTGCAACATGCCGAAAAGTAAAAATGCTAATTATACACGCAAAATATACCCAGATATATGCATCAAGGCAGAGAAAGCAACATTGCAATTTACCATTAACTTTGCTGCTAAGAATGTAGCTATTTAAATCATCATCAATGGTATCGACCTATTTTTATATATGGAGATAAAACTAAAAATAATAATGTATCAATTTTGTTGAGATAAGTCATTGACATTTGACCTTTAAAAGACGTACGTCAGTCTATTCATGTCTGTTGAGCGACAAAAGGTCACTTAAATAAAACATATGAACGAATGAAAAAGGACTCCTTTTTAGCAACGAATTCTTCTACAAAGTGCTGTCTGAAACCGATTTTAAAAAATAAAAAAATAAAAAAGACAGAAAAAAAAGAAAACGAAAAAAGGTAAACGGAATAAAACTCATTATTAGGTCGGCTGACAGCTAAATTCTGGACAAAAGCTATGCGTTAAAGTTATATTCAGTTTCTCGATCTTGAAAGGTATATTATGCACGCACTGACAGTTCCGAAATACGCATGCTCGAAATGAAAGTTTTGTAAGAGTTGCTGTTCTTGGACTTTCGAGTAGAAAAAACAATCATGGCCGCAACATGTGCTCTACAAAAATGTTCAGACACCGCATATTGGCACTATAAATGGAAAAATCAATTGTGTGAAAAATTTAGCTCTTTGCACAAAAATGAGCAGTGTCAATGTTATCCGCCTTTTAGGAATAATTTATATTCGCTTTCTTCACTTTTAAATCGTAATAAAAATAAAAAATGGAATAATATTACCTTAACATTATCATGTTATTGCTGGATTAAATAATTAAACTGTTCCAGACAATCATTCAAGATTATTTATAGTAATCTATATCAGTGGAGTATTAATAGTAAAGACAAACTATTTTTAGGATTGATGTTTTTTTTACAGGCTTTTTGAGTAGAATGATTTAAAGGTTATAGATAGAACAGTTATAAAAGCTACCTAATTGTTAAACCCTATGTCAGGCTTGTCGGGATTCATATTATTGTAACACATTTCTTTTAAATTTTCTTGACACGTTTCCTTTTCATGCAAATTTATTAACATTCCAACAAAACAATATCATGTTGAAAAGCATTAGAAGTGTAAGCAGCTTGTTGGTCGGCAAGATGGTAAAAAGTTGTGGTCACCGCCAAATGACTCTCGCATTTGCAGTGAACATTTTCATGATGGTTAAAGGGATACACAGGCAAATGAGTGCCCAAAAAATTAAAACTGAATAATTTGCTCAAACCACTTTCAATATGAAGAACTTTAAATTCCCAGTATGTTTTTAGTGAAATGCGGGCTTGAACGTAAATATTAGAACGTTCTTTCACAAAAAGTAAAACGTGAACGAAATCACCGAGTTATTTTCAAATAGGTCACGTGACAAAAACAACCAATCGTCGTTTTTCTAGGGCTGTTTTTGCCGTTGATCACGTGACAGGTACTTCAACCGTCCAATCATTCACTGCGAAATTTAGCGCGAAATCTAAATTCTCTATCTAGACCCACGTGGGTCAAGTAAGGAAACCACCCGGTTTTTCATTTAAAAAGAGGAAATCTTTGTTACTGGGACATATCATTGTATTTATTTCGATCACATTTATAGTATATTCATAGATAGAATGAGAAAGAAAGCATAAAACTTTTGCCTGTATATCCCTTTAACCTACACCTAAGAATTAATTGCCAACATTGAAGTTAGGTTATACCGGAGCTGAAGGAAAAGTTTAGCAAATGAGCATCCCAAAAAAGAAGAGAATGATAGATATATCAGCACCATCAGTTGATGGTGATAGGGAAATTGAGATGACTTCTACAGAAAGAAGTCCCCAGAGTACCTTGAATTCTTTGTTTCTGTTAATTTTTATGTGTGTTGTTTTAATGTTGTGCAGTACCGGCAGACAATTTCGAATTTGAATAAAACACTCGTTTAAAAAGAGAAATTTCTAAGTTGAAGGCCAAAATTTACTCTGAAACAATGTTGCAGAGAGATGATGATGTAAGTTTCTAAACAAGTCTGCCTAGTTAAACTCTTTTTGACAAGTTAACGATTTGGCTAAAAAATTCGTAATTTCAGAGATTTGGTGTTCAATACTTTTTTGATTGGTTGAGCTTGTTATACTGTTTTAAGGTCTATGGTTCATATTCCGGATACAGAGATATTAACAGCAAATAAATCTAATCGCTTTAGAACTTTACCTGACTTACTTTTCCTTTATTGATTGCACAAAAATATTCACTCAGACACCAAAGGATCTCTATTTGCAAAGTGGTACTTGGTCTGATTTCAAGCATCATAATACTATTAAAATTCTCATTGCGTGCTCACCAAACATGCCAAATAGTTCTATAGTGTATGTTTCACCTGCATATATGGGGAGAATATCCGACAAAGCACTGACTGTGGATTGTGGCTACCTTGACAACATACCAATGTACAGCATGTTAATGGCAGATAAAGGATTCAACATCAGTGAGGAATGTAGCACTCTTATTATTTCCTTATATGGCATATGTCAAAAGCATGTGTTTTAAAGAAGAAGAAAATAGCAGATCACCGAATCTTCATTGAGCAAGTGATACGCAGATTAAAGACATTCCGTATTTAAGCAAATAAACTTCCACTTTCATTGATAACTCAAGTTGATGAAAACACCAGTGTATGTTCAGCTTTGTGCTGAAATTTCTTTACCTCACAATGAGACTGACCCTTACAATTTAGTAAGAAAGTTGGCAAATTAAGTCTGAGAAGAAGGGTCTGGTATTGGTCCATCCATGAAAAATGGTAATGAAAACTATGCCCGACTGTTGAGGCGGCATAAGACCCAAATAAACAAACCAAACTGGTTTTGACCTCATGGTTACCATTTGCTGTAAAGACCTTTTTCTCAGTGTGAATAAAAAAAAAGACAAAATGTGTTGACTATTTGATTATTGTCTGAAAAACACCTATCAAAATTTAACAAACAAACAACACTAGTTTTTTTGAAAATCTACACTTAACTTTTCACATGTTGCTTACATGACAGTAACTTACAATGGTTTCAGTAAAATGTTGCTGCTTTCAATATGTATATTTTTATAGGCTAAAAATAAAACTCATAAAACTTTATCTTTGCTGTAATTGTAGGACGTTATGCGTATCATGACGTAATTTCAGAGTTTTCATTCTATGTACCTCAAACAAAGCTTAAACAGATACTGATTTATTGTCAGTTGCCTAAGGATATTGTTTTTTAAGTTGTTGGGGACAGTGCGAGATACATAAAGCATCCCGTTCCACCCCTTTTCTTTTGCATGCTCAATGTACAGTACCGATACAAGAGACCTCGGTTAAACGTCTCATCCGAAAGAGAATTAGTAATGTTAGTTAGTGGAGGAGCGGAAGACCTATCTGGTGATCCCTGGATTACAAGTCTATTGCGTTACCACTGGACCACTGATCTTCTCCTGTGTATTATAATTGCAGTTTCAGAGTTATTTATACTAACCTATTCAAATTTGATAGAACTTAAATCAAAGTAACTATGAAACGTCCTGGACAAAATTTTAAGAAAATTTCTGAATATTGGATCTCAATCAGCAGCTGGGCGTTTTTGAAGCACTATATTCCGTGAAAAGCTTATAGTTTTCTCATTAGACTGACACATGTCCCATTAAAATCGATAAAGAAATGAAATAGTAATTCTCTATTTTCAAGCGGAGCCAATGTTTACAGTTTTGTCTTGATTCCTTTAGTGACGTCACAGTCAGGTGGTATTTCTTTCTTTCTTTCTTCCAATAATGACTTCGATCAAGACTGATCATTACGTCATGTGGGTGGCAAATTAGCAGCCAGATGGGTAAAAAAAAAAAAAAAAAAAAAATTCATGTATAATACAACAATAAAAGAAAATTTGAGGCCAAACTGCTCTGAGATTATAATTACATGCGGAAGTAGCAAGCCTAGCCTGTTAAAACTATGTACAGGGTTGTACCACATTACATTGAACTAATTGCCTGTTTAAAGGAGTCCACTGTGCAAATGGAAACAGTTGACTCTGGCAGGCAGTTCCAGACTGGTATTAACCTAGGGAAGAAAGAGTACTTAAAACAGTCTGTACGTGGAGAGGGTCTCGAATACTGAAAGGGGTGACTATTTCTGGTTTGAAGTGACCTGCTTGTAACTGGTGTTAGATACATGTCCTTATCAATAAACACAAGATTATAATGTATTTTGTAAAAGAACGTAAGACCTGAAACTTCTCTTCTATGTTCAAGGCTGTCTAAATCTAAGTCTGTTAACATGTCACCCACACAACTTGATCTACGCCACCTTCTACATGCCCATCTTGCCGCAGTGCGCTGTACTTTTTCAATCTTTTGTATGTTATGTTGGGTATGTGGGTTCCATATAGGGAACGCATACTCAACCTGGGGTCTGACTAAGGTTTTATATGCCATGAGTCTTGTGGCCTGTGGTGCAAAGGAAAGGTTACGACGTAAGAAACCAAGTGTCCGAGTGGCCTTGCCGGCCACACTGTCTATATGTTTGGACCAATCTAGGGTGTTGGTTAGGGTAACGCCCAGATATTTAGCGGAGTCAACTGCTTCTAGGACTTGACCATGCAGCAGGTAATTATGTTTGATTAGGTTAACCTGTTTATGCCTGGATAGTCTCATGACTTCACATTTGGCCACATTAAATTTCATTAACCAAGTCTGTTCCCATTGTTGGAGTTTATCCAGGTCATTTTGCAGGGTGAGGCAATCTGAATATGATTGGACCTTACGATATAGGACACAGTCGTCTGCAAAAAGACGCACTGTTGATGTTATACCATTGGGCAGGTCATTAATAAATAGGAGTAATAATACAGGCCCAAGTACCGAGCCTTGAGGCACTCCGGACACCACAGGGGCAGGATCTGATTCTACTCCTTCTAGGACAACAACTTGAGACCTATCTTTTAACCATGATTCAATCCATCTAAGGGTAGTGCCTCGTATACCATAAAAGTTTAATTTATGCAATAGTCTCCTATGTGGCACCTTATCAAAAGCTTTGGCAAAATCCATGATCAGTATATATGTCTGAACATGTTTTCTAGATTTAATATTGTCTAAATTAGAGGCCAGGTCATGAACAAATTGGACTAGTTGGGTTTCACAAGACCGTTTTTCCCGAAAACCATGTTGGAAATTGGTTAAGATGTTTGAGCTAGAAACATGTTTCATCAAGTTACTAACAATAATATCCTCTAACACTTTACAGGAGATACATGTTAGAGATACTGGCCTGTAATTAGCGGGATTATACTTATAACCCTTTTTAAACTTATAACCCTTGTTCGTTTAAAACTTTCGGAAAAGAGGTCAAAATACAAAATTATAATAAAAGAAGAAAAAACATGTGGTTTAATGAAGAATGTAAAGTAGCAAAATCACGATTCTTAAACGATAAAAGAAAGTTTAAACATTTACAAAATGAGGAAAATAGGCTTGCATTTTTAGAAAGCCGCAAATACTTTTGTAATGTAAAACGGAAAGCAAGATATAGTTTTAATGCTAAAGAAAAAAAAGATATGTCTGAAATGAGCAAGAAAGCACCGAAGAAATTTTGGAATAAAGTAAATCAGTATAGAAGTTCTAAAAGTTCAAACTCAGTATGTATTGACGCAAATCAGTTTGGTACTTATTTTTCAGATCTTTTAAACACATCTCCAGGAATAAATAGTATACGATTAGATCATGGTCCTAATTTTGAAATCAATACAGATAATGTTAATTACATCCACTTTTTAGACAAATCTTTTGATGTCGACGAAATAAGTAAGACTATTTCATCATTAGTTAGAAGTAAGGCCCCGGGTTATGATAATGTAGTATCCGACTTTTTTATTGATGCTAAAGATTTTATTGCACCATATCTAGTTAAAATATATAACAAAATTTTTAATGAAAGTAGGTATCCAAAATGTTGGACACAAGGGATTATTGTACCTATACACAAAAAAGGTGACAAAAACGACCCTTCAAATTATAGAGGAATTACTTTGATCAATACTATAGCAAAAATATTCTCGCTTGCACTTAGAAATAGATTAAATACCTGGTGTGAAAACAGTGATTTTCTTAATGATTCACAATTTGGTTTCCGCTGTAACAGAAGCACGGTGGATTGTGTTTTTATTCTACACAGTATTGTTAATAGGATGATTGAAAACAATAATTCACTTTTTTGTGCATTTATTGATTATGAAAAAGCTTTCGACACTGTCTTAAGGGATGCTCTCTGGTTTAAACTTTTTGAAATTGGAATTAGTACTAAAATGCTTAAAATGCTACAAGCTATTTATGAACATGTCTCAGCAAGTGTAAAAGTTAATGCGAATATATCCGATATTTTTGAAATTTCACTTGGCTTGAAACAAGGGGAGCCACTCTCGCCTTTACTCTTTATTATGTTCGTAAATGATGTAACCCTTAATGTAAACTTTAATGCTCTAACAGACAGAGATATAATTCAATTAAATATGTTTATGCTTCTATTCGCTGATGACATGGTATTATTTACAACAGACCCGATGAGCCTACAAGCTCAACTTGATAGTTTATACACTTACTCCATTGACTGGGGTTTGAAAATAAATGTTAATAAAACAAAAATTTGTGTTTTTAGAAAGCGAAGAAAAAATGAGGCATTCCGTTGGTATATTAATAATGAAAGTCTAGAAATTATTGATTCTTTCTGCTATCTGGGTGTCAAATTTACAAGCAATGGTTCAATGAAAGAAGCTATGAAAACTCTTACAGAACAAGCACTTAAAGCGGTAAATGGTCTATACATTGTTTTTTCGAGAATTAAATTCGATGTTAAATCTAAACTTATGCTTTTCGATCGTATGGTTACCCCAATATTGTTGTATTGTTCTGAAATATTTGGGGTATATGATACTAACATTATTGAGCGAGTACATATGAAATATTGCAAAAAAATACTTGGTGTTAAAATGCAAACTCCAAATATGGCAGTTCTAGGTGAAATTGGACGATATCCATTAACACTTATTTGTAAAGAACGAGTGATTAAATACTGGCTTAAAATCTTATCGAATCCAAATTCAATTATGTACAGTATTTTCCAATCTCAGTGTAACGGCATAGATAATATACGATATAATTTCTGGGCGAAGAAAGTTAAAACTTTATTAGATGAACTAGGATACGGTTATTTATGGAATAATATCACTCCTCTTACGTTTAATTATTTTCCTCAACTTAGAACCCGATTGAGGGAACAATTTCACCAACACTGGCATGGATCAATTAATGAATCGTCAAAACTACATTACTATGCAAAGTTCAAAAAAGTCTTTGAAATGGAACGTTATTTTGACCTCATTGACAATGACTTTTTAAGAAAACTTTTTACGTGTTTTAGACTATCTTCTCACAAATTAGCAATTGAAACTGGCCGTTTTACTGGCGTACAAAGAGAAAATCGCATGTGTCAAAATTGTAATATGAATGTGCTAGAATCAGAATATCATTTTTTATTGACTTGCACTAAAAACACACCTTTAAGAAATAAATTTTTACCAAATATATCTTGGCCAGACTTGCGTAAATTTGTAAATTTGTTGTCATCAAAGAATAAAAAAACTTTAATTGGTATATGCAAATTTTTAAGGAAAGCTTATGAAGCAAGAGATGGGTAAAATATCTACAGTGTATTTATCATTATAGCATACCATTGTTTTCTTATGTATGGTCATTATACTTGACTAGGTGATTATAATTCCTTTGTTTTGTGTAGGGCTATCTCTAGTCACTTTTTTCATTTTATTTATGTGAATATTGTATCACATTTGCAGATTGATGTATGTTGATTATTGTCACTCTGAATGGGTAAAATATTTTTTTTTTAATTTGCTGTCCATTGTTAGCCAAAGGCAATTGGTTGCCGATTTTTGCTAATAAAAGTTTGTTGTTGTTGTTGTTTTAAAAATAGGAGCAACTGAGGCGTTACGCCAATCCATTGGGATTTGGCCGGTACGAAGGGACTTATTAAAGATTATAGACAGTATGTCGGCAAGTTCACCAGAACACTCCTTAAGAATTCGGGAATTGATGCAATCAGGGCCTGATGTCTCATTAGGATTCAAATTATTTAAGAGTTTTAACACCCCATTACTATCCACTGTAACATCAGACATGGACGAGTATCTACTGGGTCCCATATCAGGCATCTCAAGGTTACTTTCAACAGTGAAAGCAGAATAAAATTGCTTGTTTAATATATTTGCCTTGTCCTTGTTATCTATCTTAAGGATACCATTATCTCTAAGTGAAGTAATACCTTTCGAACCACTTTTTAAATTGTTAACATAGGACCAAAATTTTTAGTGTTACCTCTATTACCTTCTTGTGGCGAAGCAGTTTCCTCAAAGATATTATTAACATACCTGTAGTGAGCATCCCTTATGAGCTTTTGAACATGGGACCTCATCTCTTTATACTTTTCATATATATGAGGGTCTTTACTCTTCCGGGCATTTTTAAATAGACGATCTCTCTTCTTAATCAATTTCTGTATATGGATATCTCGTATTGCTACACTGTACATCAACCTTATCTGATGGAGGTGTGCGAGCACAGAGAATGCAATAAACAGTGAAAACAGTGCTCTAATTTTAAACTGTCAGTAAACCGTTATGAAAGCTGTACATGATAAACTAGTTCCGTGCGTGTAATTGGCCTTAAAAACATGTCGCTTAAAAATTAGGATAGATTTAACGCCCTTATTCTCAATTCACAGTACAGGGTTCACATACAGTTGTTAAATGCTTACCTCTGTGGCCATTTTTACAATAAAGGATTTTAGCGTGTTTAATCTGTAAATTTCTTATCTGCCACCACGGACATATTTTTCAACAAACTTATTTGAAACATATATAATCTGAAACATAAAATTTCACTCTTTCATAACATGTATATTTTTTGCTCGTATGTTTCATAATTTTCGTGCAGATTTTGTTGGGCATTACATACTCAAAGAAGGAAACATTTCCACCGCATTTTGAGTCCTTTCTTGTTTGTACTCTGAAGGCGGATATCGACCATTTATAAAATAGCATGATATTCAACGTTTTGAGTACAATTATTTGGACTACAAAGGTCCCATCCGCAGATATATTTCTCATGGCTAAATAAACTTTCAGAGCGTTAATAGACCAAAATTTGAATTTATCAAGCGTCATATTACACAAATCTTCCATTGTTTATACGTTCAAAAGCACAATTAAGAGTAGAAAATTATATTAATATAGATAAGCTAATTTTGTTTGCAAATATGGCTTCCTTTACTCGATTTTTATCTCGTAACAGCGCACACCTGCTAAATCTCGTTATCAATCTCCGAGACTGTCAACGCATGTATTGTTAAACTAGTACCGGCGGGGTAAAACTTAAAAATAATTATGTCGCTTCGAGCTACAATTCTATTGATTTTTGTTCAATTTGCAGACAAAAATGCCATTTTTTTTCTGAACAAATCATAGACCAAAACGCAATTTCTCGGAAGATTTTGTCACAACATATTTCCCTTGAGAAATCAAACAAAACATTTATGAGAAACATGCAAATTTTCAATCAGTTTGATGTCGTAAATTTATGTACTACTTTCTCTATTTGAGTTATTTATCTTCAGTTGCCCATATGACCGACGTCGCCTGAAGAGTTGTTGGGCGAGATACAGAAAGCATCCCGTTCCAGAGATACCCATGGTTCTTTTGCATGCTCGGTGTACAACACTGATACATGGGACATCGGTTAAACGTCTCATCCGAAAGACAATTAGTACTGTTATCTAGTGAAGGAGCGGAAGATCTATCTGGTGATCCCTGGGTAACAAGTCTAGTGCGTTACCACTGGACCACTGATAATCTCCTATGTATTATAATTGTAGTTTCAGAGTTATTTGTACTAACCTATTCAAACTTGGTAACACTTTAAGTAATTATGAAGCGGTTCTGGACAAAATTTTAGGACAATTTCTTCCTACATAAATGACAGGTTGGATTTGTGCAACACGAACTCATTGCATAATAAAGAGATACGCTGGTTTTCACTCAGGATACTTTGACTGACATTAGACTGAGTGTGGTTGCTTATCAAACAGTGGTTTTCACTCAGGATACTTTGACTGACATTAGACTGAGTGTGGTTGCTTATCAAACAGTGGTTTTCACTCAGGATACTTTGACTGACATTAGACTGAGTGTGGCTGCTTATCAAACAGTGGTTTTCACTCAGGATACTTTGACTGACATTAGTCTGAGTGTGGTTGCTTATCAAGCAGTCTGAATTCTCTCATTATTGTCTAGATAATGCTGAAACAATTTTAGTTAAAATCGGTTCACTAGTGTTCTGACTTAAGCAGTTTACGTTCTATATATTTTTTCAGAATCTTAAACATTTCCTTGGATTATCATTATCAGGTGATATTCTAGCATGTAGCAGTCAATCCTAAAACATAGTCTTTAATATCGGGGTTGAATTGTGGCCATTGTCTACCGATGTTATTCGTGATATGCTGATGACGTATTTATTTTACTTAAAGGAAAGTGAATGTTAAATGCACAGATCTCTTAGACAGTGCTATCAATTACCTAAAGAAGCTAACTTCGCTTACTTGATCACTACCTTGAAGGCTATTTCTCTGGGGACTTCAAAATGTACGCGAGAGAATCCTCAGTATTCAATAAAGTTCATTTTGTGGCGTTGGCTAAACCTGAAAGGAATTTCTTAAGTTGTAATTATGATTCAATCAGCTATCGATTTCAAGTAGATTATATCAGTGATGAAAAAACATCCTTTTTGTGCAGGTTTTATTTAAACTCTTAATTACGATAAAAGAATTATATAAATACACTTTAAGTTTACTAAATCACTTTCAAAAAGAAATATCTACTGCTAAAGAAAAACAACAAAAGATCTTAGACCATTGCCTTTCAGATAACTTTAAAAAATCAGAGAAGTCAAAATCAGTAACTTTAGTAGGAATTTCTGCAAATGAACACAAGTTTTGCCAGTGCTGTCAGCAGCATTCACAAAGATGTTAGAAAGTAAATTCTATAGTCGTACTGTTTGTCTGTTTGTGATCTTTTACCGTGCCCAAATGAAGACTGAATTTGCATTCATCATATCCATAAGTTTCCCATATAAATACCCACAAACAAAAATCAAGTTCCGGTATTTCATCATTTTAATCTGTCATTTACAGTCAGTCATTTTTAGTGCAGAATGGCATAAATAGCATTATTTCATATCCGACTCGATAAAATGGGTGCCATAAAAAGTTTGCTTTTTACGGCACATGATACGTCAAGGACTATTTTTGTGTTTATAATCAAAAGGAAGTGATAAAATTGTTGTTATTACAAACAGAGACTACTCGAATAAAAATTAAATAATTCAGTATGTAGATCTTACAGTGATCATTTAAGGAAATAAGATTATTGAAACGTTGGAACTATTTTTTGGGTATATGTACACCTGGCGGATAACCTTGACATTAGCCTAATTTGAAACACTTTAAAGATAGGTTTTCAATATCTTTAGTAAATTATTTCGAAATGCCAGATGTGACAGGATAAATAGAATAATTGGTTAGTCACCGTCGGCTCACCCGATAAAATCCAACGCCTTGCCAGATTAACTTTCTCATATTAAGACACTAACCTATTATTCTCTATAAATCTCATTTGGCAATTTCAGACACTCAATCTACAGTGTTCCTTGGAAAATGTGAAGCAAATATCTTTTGTGTTGCTGAGAAATGAAACTTTGAATGTCTATCATCATATATCTTCTACACGATAAATAATAGTTCTTTTTTGAATACAATCAAATCGATGTATCGTGTTTCAGGTTTTTAGATTCTTGTAGAATTGATTGTATTCAATTTCAAACACAGGCAGTCAGTTTTCGCAATAGATGATACAGAAGTTGATATAAAAAAGCTAATTGACTTTTTTAGAACTAACCTTTTACAAATGTCACTGAAATGTCAATATTGTCAGCTTATCAGAATTGTAATAAATTTCGACTAATTGACTTTACTTGTTTGTTTCCTTTCAGATGGCTTTTCTATATCTAAATTGTATGACTCGTGAGTTTATGCCACAAGCCAATTTATTCTGCAATCGCAAATTCAATGACGCACCTCAAATTTGGTTTAGATGAAAATTTGTTTTAGTTTAGAATTCAAAACTCAACGTTTTTACAGTGTAAAAATAATGGCATCTCATTTTATATTTTTTAAGGCTTAAAAGTGTAAAAATACACAATAAGGTCAAACTTAAAATTAGATCTTACGATGCGTGTATATGATTAAAATTTCAGGTGAATTCACAGCTGTCGTATCGAAGCTAGTTTTTATTTGTTGTTTAGTAATGAGTCTCTTTGAAAAGGGCTGTCGAAACAAAGTCAGTGACACTCCATTTTGCACTGTCTGCAGGCAGATGTGAGTCTCATTTCTAGCAGATTTTTTTTTTTTTTTTTTTTTTTTTGGGGGGGGGGGGGGGGGGGGGGAAAGACAGGCAGAGCATCGATTAGATGCCTGAAATCTGCAAACAGTTCTAAGCTCAAATCTAATAAGGTATCAGATCCATAATGCCGCACCTCAACTTTGCAAACAAAGGACTGTTTCATTGACAAGACATTGTCACTGAAGGGTGTGGGTTCAAAACGCGAGATGAATGATGAATTTTGTTAGTTTAAATATATTTCAATTGCTGTAAACCCCTAAATCACTGTAAAACAAAAACCATTTTAGATACATTTCAATGGTCATGGTAAAATTAGTAAATATTAGAACGTTCTTTCACAAAAAGTAAAACGTGAACGAAATCACCGAGTTATTTTCAAATAGGTCACGTGACAAAAACAACCAATCGTCGTTTTTCTAGGGCTGTTTTTGCCGTTGATCACGTGACAGGTACTTCAACCGTCCAATCATTCACTGCGAAATTTAGCGCGAAATCTAAATTCTCTATCTAGACCCACGTGGGTCAAGTAAGGAAACCACCCGGTTTTTCATTTAAAAAGAGGAAATCTTTGTTACTGGGACATATCATTGTATTTATTTCGATCACATTTATAGTATATTCATAGATAGAATGAGAAAGAAAGCATAAAACTTTTGCCTGTATATCCCTTTAACCTACACCTAAGAATTAATTGCCAACATTGAAGTTAGGTTATACCGGAGCTGAAGGAAAAGTTTAGCAAATGAGCATCCCAAAAAAGAAGAGAATGATAGATATATCAGCACCATCAGTTGATGGTGATAGGGAAATTGAGATGACTTCTACAGAAAGAAGTCCCCAGAGTACCTTGAATTCTTTGTTTCTGTTAATTTTTATGTGTGTTGTTTTAATGTTGTGCAGTACCGGCAGACAATTTCGAATTTGAATAAAACACTCGTTTAAAAAGAGAATTTTCTAAGTTGAAGGCCAAAATTTACTCTGAAACAATGTTGCAGAGAGATGATGATGTAAGTTTCTAAACAAGTCTGCCTAGTTAAACTCTTTTTGACAAGTTAACGATTTGGCTAAAAAATTCGTAATTTCAGAGATTTGGTGTTCAATACTTTTTTGATTGGTTGAGCTTGTTATACTGTTTTAAGGTCTATGGTTCATATTCCGCATACAGAGATATTAACAGCAAATAAATCTAATCGCTTTAGAACTTTACCTGACTTACTTTTCCTTTATTGATTGCACAAAAATATTCACTCAGACACCAAAGGATCTCTATTTGCAAAGTGGTACTTGGTCTGATTTCAAGCATCATAATACTATTAAAATTCTCATTGCGTGCTCACCAAACATGCCAAATAGTTCTATAGTGTATGTTTCACCTGCATATATGGGGAGAATATCCGACAAAGCACTGACTGTGGATTGTGGCTACCTTGACAACATACCAATGTACAGCATGTTAATGGCAGATAAAGGATTCAACATCAGTGAGGAATGTAGCACTCTTATTATTTCCTTATATGGCATATGTCAAAAGCATGTGTTTTAAAGAAGAAGAAAATAGCAGATCACCGAATCTTCATTGAGCAAGTGATACGCAGATTAAAGACATTCCGTATTTAAGCAAATAAACTTCCACTTTCATTGATAACTCAAGTTGATGAAAACACCAGTGTATGTTCAGCTTTGTGCTGAAATTTCTTTACCTCACAATGATACTGACCCTTACAATTTAGTAAGAAAGTTGGCAAATTAAGTCTGAGAAGAAGGGTCTGGTATTGGTCCATCCATGAAAAATGGTAATGAAAACTATGCCCGACTGTTGAGGCGGCATAAGACCCAAATAAACAAACCAAACTGGTTTTGACCTCATGGTTACCATTTGCTGTAAAGACCTTTTTCTCAGTGTGAATAAAAAAAAAAAGACAAAATGTGTTGACTATTTGATTATTGTCTGAAAAACACCTATCAAAATTTAACAAACAAACAACACTTGTTTTTTTGAAAATCTACACTTAACTTTTCACATGTTGCTTACATGACAGTAACTTACAATGGTTTCAGTAAAATGTTGCTGCTTTCAATATGTATATTTTTATAGGCTAAAAATAAAACTCTTAAAACTTTATCTTTGCTGTAATTGTAGGACGTTATGCGTATCATGACGTAATTTCAGAGTTTTCATTCTATGTACCTCAAACAAAGCTTAAACAGATACTGATTTATTGTCAGTTGCCTAAGGATATTGTTTTTTAAGTTGTTGGGGACAGTGCGAGATACATAAAGCATCCCGTTCCACCCCTTTTCTTTTGCATGCTCAATGTACAGTACCGATACAAGAGACCTCGGTTAAACGTCTCATCCGAAAGAGAATTAGTAATGTTAGTTAGTGGAGGAGCGGAAGACCTATCTGGTGATCCCTGGATTACAAGTCTATTGCGTTACCACTGGACCACTGATCTTCTCCTGTGTATTATAATTGCAGTTTCAGAGTTATTTATACTAACCTATTCAAATTTGATAGAACTTAAATCAAAGTAACTATGAAACGTCCTGGACAAAATTTTAAGAAAATTTCTGAATATAGGATCTCAATCAGCAGCTGGGCGTTTTTTAAGCCCTATATTCCGTGAAAAGCTTATAGTTTTCTCATTAGACTGACACATGTCCCATTAAAATCGATAAAGAAATGAAATAGTAATTCTCTATTTTCAAGCGGAGCCAATGTTTACAGTTTTGTCTTGATTCCTTTAGTGACGTCACAGTCAGGTGGTATTTCTTTCTTTCTTTCTTCCAATAATGACTTCGATCAAGACTGATCATTACGTCATGTGGGTGGCAAATTAGCAGCCAGATGGGTAAAAAAAAAATTCATGTATAATACAACAATAAAAGAAAATTTGAGGCCAAACTGCTCTGAGATTATAATTACATGCGGAAGTAGCAAGCCTAGCCTGTTAAAACTATGTACAGGGTTGTACCACATTACATTGAACTAATTGCCTGTTTAAAGGAGTCCACTGTGCAAATGGAAACAGTTGACTCTGGCAGGCAGTTCCAGACTGGTATTAACCTAGGGAAGAAAGAGTACTTAATACAGTCTGTACGTGGAGAGGGTCTCGAATACTGAAAGGGGTGACTATTTCTGGTTTGAAGTGACCTGCTTGTAACTGGTGTTAGATACATGTCCTTATCAATAAACACAAGATTATAATGTATTTTGTAAAAGAACGTAAGACCTGAAACTTCTCTTCTATGTTCAAGGCTGTCTAAATCTAAGTCTGTTAACATGTCACCCACACAACTTGATCTACGCCACCTTCTACATGCCCATCTTGCCGCAGTGCGCTGTACTTTTTCAATCTTTTGTATGTTAAGTTGGGTATGTGGGTTCCATATAGGGAACGCATACTCAACCTGGGGTCTGACTAAGGTTTTATATGCCATGAGACTTGTGGCCTGTGGTGCAAAGGAAAGGTTACGACGTAAGAAACCAAGTGTCCGAGTGGCCTTGCCGGCCACACTGTCTATATGTTTGGACCAATCTAGGGTGTTGGCTAGGGTAACGCCCAGATATTTAGCGGAGTCAACTGCTTCTAGGACTTGACCATGCAGCAGGTCATTATGTTTAATTAGGTTAACCTGTTTATGCCTGGATAGTCTCATGACTTCACATTTGGCCACATTAAATTTCATTAACCAAGTCTGTTCCCATTGTTGGAGTTTATCCAGGTCATTTTGCAGGGTGAGGCAATCTGAATATGATTGGACCTTACGATATAGGACACAGTCGTCTGCAAAAAGACGCACTGTTGATGTTATACCATTGGGCAGGTCATTAATAAATAGGAGTAATAATACAGGCCCAAGTACCGAGCCTTGAGGCACTCCGGACACCACAGGGGCAGGATCTGATTCTACTCCTTCTAGGACAACAACATGAGACCTATCTTTTAACCATGATTCAATCCATCTAAGGGTAGTGCCTCGTATACCATAAAAGTTTAATTTATGCAATAGTCTCCTATGTGGCACCTTATCAAAAGCTTTGGCAAAATCCATGATCAGTATATATGTCTGAACATGTTTTCTAGATTTAATATTGTCTTAATTAGAGGCCAGGTCATGAACAAATTGGACTAGTTGGGTTTCACAAGACCGTTTTTCCCGAAAACCATGTTGGAAATTGGTTAAGATGTTTGACCTAGAAACATGTTTCATCAAGTTACTAACAATAATATGCTCTAACACTTTACAGGAGATACATGTTAGAGATACTGGCCTGTAATTAGCTGGATTATACTTATCACCCTTCTTAAAAATAGGAGCAACTTAGGCGTTACGCCAATCCATTGGGATTTGGCCGGTACGAAGGGACTTATTAAAGATTATAGACAGTATGTCGGCAAGTTCACCAGAACACTCCCTAAGAATTCGGGAATTGATGCAATCAGGGCCTGATGCCTTATTAGGATTCAAATTATTTAAGAGTTTTAACACCCCATTACTATCCACTGTAACATCAGACATGGACGAGTATCTACTGGGTCCCATATCAGGCATCTCAAGGTTACTTTCAACAGTGAAAGCAGAATAAAATTGCTTGTTTAATATATTTGCCTTGTACTTGTTATCTATCTTAAGGATACCATTATCTCTAAGTGAAGTAATACCTTTCGAACCACTTTTTAAATTGTTAACATAGGACCAAAAATTTTTAGTGTTACCTCTATTACCTTCTTGTGGGGAAGCAGTTTCCTCAAAGATATTATTAACATACCTGTAGTAAGCATCCCTTATGAGCTTTTGAACATGGGACCTCATCTCTTTATACTTTTCATATATATGAGGGTCTTTACTCTTCCGGGCATTTTTAAATAGACGATCTCTCTTCTTAATCAATTTCTGTATATGGATATCTCGTATTGCTACACTGTACATCAACCTTATCTGATGGAGGTGTGCGAGCACAGAGAATGTAATAAACAGTGAAAACAGTGCTCTAATTTTAAACTGTCAGTAAACCGTTATGAAAGCTGTACATGATAAACTAGTTCCGTGCGTGTAATTGGCCTTAAAAACATGTCGCTTAAAAATTAGGATAGATTTAACGCTCTTATTCTCAATTCACAGTACAGGGTTCACATACAGTTGTTAAATGCTTACCTCTGTGGCCATTTTTACAATAAAGGATTTTAGCGTGTTTAATCTGTAAATTTCTTATCTGCCACCACGGACATATTTTTCAACAAACTTATTTGAAACATATACAATCTGAAACACAAAATTTCACTCTTTCATAACATGTATATTTTTTGCTCGTATGTTTCATAGTTTTCGTGCAAATCGGTGCCCAACAGATTTTGTTGGGCATTACATACTCAAAGAAGGAAACATTTCCACCGCATTTTGAGTCCTTTCTTGTTTGTACTCTGAAGGCGGATATCGACCATTTATAAAATAGCATGATATTCAACGTTTTGAGTACAATTATTTGGACTACAAAGGTCCCATCCGCAGATATATTTCTCATGGCTAAATAAACTTTCAGAGCGTTAATAGACCAAAATTTGAATTTATCAAGCGTCATATTACACAAATCTTCCATTGTTTATACGTTCAAAAGCACAATTAAGAGTAGAAAATTATATTAATATAGATAAGCTAATTTTGTTTGCAAATATGGCTTCCTTTACTCGATTTTTATCTCGTAACAGCGCACACCTGCTAAATCTCGTTATCAATCTCCGAGACTGTCAACGCGTGTATTGTTAAACTAGTACCAGCGGGGTAAAACTTAAAAATAATTATGTCGCTTCGAGCTACAATTCTATTGATTTTTGTTCAATTTGCAGACAAAAATGCCATTTTTCCTGAACAAATCATAGACCAAAACGCAATTTCTCGGAAGATTTTGTCACAACATATTTCCCTTGAGAAATCAAACAAAACATTTATGAGAAACATGCAAATTTTCAATCAGTTTGATGTCGTAAATTTATGTACTACTTTCTCTATTTGAGTTATTTATCTTCAGTTGCCCATATGACCGACGTCGCCTGAAGAGTTGTTGGGCGAGATACAGAAAGCATCCCGTTCCAGAGATACTCATGGTTCTTTTGCATGCTCGGTGTACAACACTGATACATGGGACATCGGTTAAACGTCTCATCCGAAAGACAATTAGTACTGTTATCTAGTGGAGGAGCGGAAGATCTATCTGGTGATCCCTGGGTAACAAGTCTAGTGCGTTACCACTGGACCACTGATAATCTCCTATGTATTATAATTGTAGTTTCAGAGTTATTTGTACTAACCTATTCAAACTTGGTAACACTTTAAGTAATTATGAAGCGGTTCTGGACAAAATTTTAGGACAATTTCTTCCTACATAAATGACAGGTTGGATTTGTGCAACACGAACTCATTGCATAATAAAGAGATACGCTGGTTTTCACTCAGGATACTTTGACTGACATTAGACTGAGTGTGGTTGCTTATCAAACAGTGGTTTTCACTCAGGATACTTTGACTGACATTAGACTGAGTGTGGTTGCTTATCAAACAGTGGTTTTCACTCAGGATACTTTGACTGACATTAGACTGAGTGTGGCTGCTTATCAAACAGTGGTTTTCACTCAGGATACTTTGACTGACATTAGTCTGAGTGTGGTTGCTTATCAAGCAGTCTGAATTCTCTCATTATTGTCTAGATAATGCTGAAACAATTTTAGTTAAAATCGGTTCACTAGTGTTCTGACTTAAGCAGTTTACGTTCTATATATTTTTTCAGAATCTTAAACATTTCCTTGGATTATCATTATCAGGTGATATTCTAGCATGTAGCAGTCAATCCTAAAACATAGTCTTTAATATCGGGGTTGAATTGTGGCCATTGTCTACCGATGTTATTCGTGATATGCTGATGACGTATTTATTTTACTTAAAGGAAAGTGAATGTTAAATGCACAGATCTCTTAGACAGTGCTATCAATTACCTAAAGAAGCTAACTTCGCTTACTTGATCACTACCTTGAAGGCTATTTCTCTGGGGACTTCAAAATGTACGCGAGAGAATCCTCAGTATTCAATAAAGTTCATTTTGTGGCGTTGGCTAAACCTGAAAGGAATTTCTTAAGTTGTAATTATGATTCAATCAGCTATCGATTTCAAGTAGATTATATCAGTGATGAAAAAACATCCTTTTTGTGCAGGTTTTATTTAAACTCTTAATTACGATAAAAGAATTATATAAATACACTTTAAGTTTACTAAATCACTTTCAAAAAGAAATATCTACTGCTAAAGAAAAACAACAAAAGATCTTAGACCATTGCCTTTCAGATAACTTTAAAAAATCAGAGAAGTCAAAATCAGTAACTTTAGTAGGAATTTCTGCAAATGAACACAAGTTTTGCCAGTGCTGTCAGCAGCATTCACAAAGATGTTAGAAAGTAAGTTCTATAGTCGTACTGTTTGTCTGTTTGTGATCTTTTACCGTGCCCAAATGAAGACTAAATTTGCATTCATCATATCAATAAGTTTCCCATATAAATATCCACAAACAAAAATCAAGTTCCGGTATTTCATCATTTTAACCTGTCATTTACAGTCAGTCTTATTTTAGTGCAGAATGGCATAAATAGCATTATTTCATATCTGACTCGATAAAAGGGGTGCCATAAAAAGTTTGCTTTATACGGCACATGATACGTCAAGGACTTTTTTGTGTTTATAATCAAAAGGAAGTGATAAAATTGTTGTTATTACAAACAGAGACTACTTGAATAAAAATTAAATAATTCAATATGTAGATCTTACTATATAGTGATCATTTAAGGAAATAAAATTATTGAAACGTTGGAACTATTTTTTGTGTATATGTACACCTGGCGGATAACCTTGACATTAGCCTAATTTGAAACACTTTAAAGATAGGTTTTCAATATCTTTAGTAAATTATTTCCAAACGCCAGATGTGACAGGATAAATAAAATAATAGGTTAGTCACCTTCGGCTCACCCGATAAAATCCAACGCCTTGCCAGATTAACTTTCTCATATTAAGACACTAACCTATTATTCTCTATAAATCTCCTTTGGCAATTTCAGACACTCAATCTACATTGTTCCTTGGAAAATGTGAAGCAAATATCTTTTGTGTTGATGAGAAATTAAACTTTGAATGTCTATCATCATATATCTCCTACATGATAAATAATAGTTCTTTTTTGAATACAAAATAATCAAATCAATGTATAGTGTTTCAGGTTTTTAGATTCTTGTAGAATTGATTGTATTCAATTTCAAACACAGGCAGTCAGTTTTCGCAATAGATGATACAGAAGGAATTATAATTGATATAAAAAAGCTAATTGACTTTTTTAGAACTAACCTTTTACAAATGTCACTGAAATTACCATATTGTCAGCTTATCAGAATTGCAATAAATTTCGACTAATTGACTTTACTTGTTGGTTTTCCTTTCAGATGGCTTTTCCATATCTAAATTGTATGACTTGTGAGTTTAGTTTATGCCACAAGCCAATTTATTCTGCAATCGCAAATTCAATGACGAACCTCAAATTTGGTTTAGATGAAAATTTGTTTTAGTTTAGAATTGAAAACTCAACGTTTTTACAGTGTAACAATAATGGCATCACATTATATATTTTTTTAAGGCTTAAAAGTGTAAAAATACATATACAAATGTATACACAATAAGGTCAAACTTAAAATGAAATCTTACGATGCGTGCATATGATTAAAATTTCAGGTGAATTCACAGATGTCATATCGAAGCTAGTTTTTAATTGTTGTTTAGTAATGAGTCTCTTTTAAAAGGGCTGTCAAAACAAAGTCAGTGACACTCCATTTTGCACTGTCTGCGAGCAGATGTGAGTCTCTGTTAGAGCAGATTTTCTTAGGGAAAAAACAGGCGGAGCATCGATTAGACGCCTGAAATCTGCAAACAGTTCTAAGATCAAATCTAATTAGGTATCAGATCCATAATGCCGCACCTCAACTTATTTAAGTTGTTAATTTCTCCTAAACTATATGATAAATCTCTTACATTTTGCCACATTAATCAGACCAGTCCAAAGATATATTATTAAGTTTACTAAGATATCATTTCTTCATCATGAAGTGAGTGGGGTAAATAAGTATAATAGTTGTTATAACATTTAGTTGGTGTGTTTTGTACGCAGTAATTATATCTTCATACTGTAAATGATTACATACTGCACTGTTCTTTATATGGTCAGAATAAGAAACATGGGGTACATGATGACCCTTAAGCGCTCACTTTAGCATAATTGCCTAGAAAGAATAGTGCCATGTATTGTATCTATCATAAAAATAATAATGCAACACAAATTAAACAATGTGCATAATTTGAACACTATTGGTAGGGGTTGTGTGAGCAACGCTTTATGCAAAAATTCAGAACTATTATTGTAAGTATTCTTGTTCCAAGAAGATTTTTAAAGAAGAAGATTTTTAAAGAGGTTATCTATAGACGTCAAAGTAAAATATCCCCCCTACTCCTAGGCAGAGCCAAAATGACACCAAATGCAGAGGTTGAATAATCTAGGTAACTGTCTACTAGATAATGCTTACTGGAAAAGTTTAGAACTCAGAGCCATATAAATTTTTGTTACAGTTTTTCTTCTATATTTCAATGTTAAACATGTGACCCCTCGAGAATATAACCGCAAGGACATAATCTGAATAATCTTGATAGATATCTGTTAGATAATGTCACATAACAAATTTTAAAAGTCTCAGCCTTGCAGTTTCTCAACAGAAGAGTTTTAAACAGTTGTTTATATCAGTCAATGTAAAACGTCTGACCTAGATCGGAGAAATGACCCCAGGGGCAAAGGTTCACACAAGAATATTTTTTTTTTAATTCCTATACATATTTCTTGTGGGGTTCAATAATCCGAAAAACATAATATGATGGAGGTCCATTTTTCAAAGAAACGCACAAATTTCAAAGCTCAAAGCTCTGGGCCATGTGGTTTTAGACAAGAAGATTTTAAAGTTTTTAATTCTTGTTTCCTTAGCAGTCAGTGTTCTGCATGAATTTTAAATCTTTGAACAGCTTTGGTAAAGCTTTATGCAAGAACATCCCTGCCAACTTTTATAAACTTTGGCCGAGTGGTATAGGAGATGCTGTTTACAGTAAAAACTAGACGATGCACGACGGACAAAGCTCACCTTGATATGTGCACTCGTGAGCTTAAAACAAAGCGTTTCTCTTTACAGACTCTTTAAACTATGTGAGATTTAAAGTCGATATTTGTTATACCTTGAAAAGCTCTCTTTGTAAAAATGTGTGAACAATTTACTTTAGTATTTCACTCTAGCATTTGATTTTTTGTTAAGATGATGACTTTCACTTTTCAGTTTTTGCTTGAATTATCTTAATGTCACTAGAGCAATCAGTGATATTTTACGTCAATTAATTTTGCTTTATTGTAAATACCTGTTTGTATTCCAAAACGATATGTCACATCCTGACAATTAAACTGACTGATACAAAAGTAGGAGAGGTGATATAATATTTAATAAGAAATATCTTCAAAAAAGATGATCGATGTCGATTAAGTACACAATCAATCCTCCAGAATTGATTGTTTTCGGACATTGGCAAATATTGAACGCAAATAGTAATCGTGTAATTGCTTAGGCTATAACAAACAATGTTGAGTTTTATACATGCTAAAAGTGTCAATATCATTTTCAGTGAAATGAATTAAATATTTAGTCATATTTATTATGTTTGTTCGGTTTAGTATAATTTTTAATTGTTAAAATGTTTTGATATTTCCTTCTTCAGCTGAAAATTTTGTATTTAACAATTTCATTTGATATAAATGTAGGTCAAAATCGATTGTAATAAAGCTACGCCAAATAAAAACAAATCTACTAAAAATCTTAAACAATACGAATTCAGTTGAAGTAAAAGGTACTCAACTAGTATATTGACATATGTTTGAACAAGTAACATTTTGAGAAGTTTAAATGATGTTATTGATACAGGGGCACGTCCTCAGATGATGGAAGTATTTGAAATTTATAAATTCTACTTATTCCCCCAACCCCACCAAAAATATATAAGGTATCAGATATATTCTTTTAAGGACTATCGTAGCTGCTTTTAGATAGATGCCTTGTCCTTTTGTGTTTTTCATTTAGAAATAAGTGATTCAAATATTCATACGAGTTGTACGATTTATAACAAGATATATTATGATTAATCAATCAATCAATTAGTCACGTATTTAGGTGCAACATTGGACCAGTTCTTGGGATTTGAATTTATGTTCACTTCAGTTATGCGTAAAGCCAATGCAAGATTGAAATTTTTAAATAGGAAGAGAAATTTTTATCATTTTGTACCAAGAAACTTTCAGTCATGTCGCTGATCTAATGTCTCTTTGATTATGGCTGCTCGGTATGGTATTTTGGACTTTCTCAGAAACGTTAGAACAAGCTTCATATTACTCAAAATAAAATCATTTGATTTGTGCTGAACCTTGAACAAAGAAGCCACATATATCCAGAACATTTCTTAAAGTTAGGTCGCTTACCTCATGAAAAAAACTGAACAGTTACTCTCAATCACTTGTTTAAAATTCATACAGGTTCTGCTCCTCCATATTTAAGTGAAAATTTTGTTCTGGCCAGTTCTGTTCACAGTCATACTATCATATTAGCCAAAGATCATGTTTTAGTATTCCTTATTTTAAAAGCTTTAGTTTAAAGTCTTTCTCATATAATAATTCCTCACCCTGGAATACTTTACCTCAGCGAGTAAAGGAATCAAGTGGTATTCATTCGTTTAAATCCGCCGTTAAGGCACATTTTTAGCTAGTATCTGATATTATAGAGATTAATGTGATATAATTTTATTGTGATATCTTAAATAGTTACCCTTGAAAACTCAGTAATGCTTACTTTTTATTTACTCTGTCTCACAGAGTAAGTCATGTAACACAGTTTAACTTTTAATTCCTGTAATTACTGCTTCATTTAAATTAATTTTAACATGATGTATCATGCTAGGACATGTCATCATTAAACGGGACCACTTTTTTGTGCTATCCTTGTTGAATATTTTTATTTATTTATTTTTATAGTCGAATTTATTTTTTAATGTCAGACTTGTAATTTGTCGTATTTGTATTTTCACATTATTTGTTGTATCCCTTTATATGCAATCATATGCATGTCGTTACTGAAACAAATAAAATAAATAAATAAAAAATAAATAAAATAAATAAATCAATCAATCAATCAATTAATCAATCAATTCATTGGCAAGATCAGCGTCATTATGTCTTCCGTCATTTACAAAAAAAACAACAACATAATATGGCAAAGACTGTCAAAGCAGTTAACTATATAAAATAAAATAAAAAAGTATACATACAAACAGCCAAACACATTTAACGTTCATCTTAGTAGAGTTAAATTTAAGAAACAGTTACACAATCAGGTGCATTTTTTGTCTCTTCTATAACTTTGGTAACTTTAAAAATTGAGAGTTGTTATTGAGAGACAAATTCATACGTGTGTTTACTTTTTCTATGTTTCTTTCCCCCTTTTTTTCGAAAAGCCATAGTTTGGTTTTCTAAGAGATTTATCTGCAGACCCTATCTTACCGAATATTAAAAATAAAGAGTTCTGCATCTGTCGTTATTTTCTTGATAATACTATGTAACAAAAACTAAGGGCCAGTTGTACTCCGATTACCACAAAAACCGAATTACCAATCTTTAGATACATTTTCAACTTACACTATGAACATGAATTTTAGCTGTTTCTAAGAGATAAAGAAAACAGCTTGCCAATTATATTAACCAAATAAATTCTTCTATAACTCCGAGGGTTGGATGTGTCACCTTCCTTTTTGATAGACGCTGCCAAGCCTTTACACCACGATAATGGATAAACACAGTTTTCATAATTTTTAGTATTCGGAGACTTATAAAGTGCTTAGCATCTACGAAAACAATCAGCTACATTACTTTTAACAAGGACGATATGGTTTTAACTATTTACTTATTCGAGAATTAGTTATCTAATTCATAAATTCTTTGATAATTCACATGCAGGCCAAAAAAATGGCTTATGGTAATATCAAACATTTTCTTATATGGAACATTTTCAAAATGTTCATACAGTTCATCGGAATTTATGTCATAATCGTTTTATTTTGTTATTCTTATTACATATTTTGAAATATTTCCAGAATTTATGAAGCTCTTTTTTGCTGGCACTAAAGTAGTTTTTCATTCATTAAATCTTTATTCATAACGGCTTCTGTTTTGTACAAATTAATAGTTCGCTTGCTTTTGAGAAATTGCGTTTTTGTATTCTGCAGAGTTTATAAAGCCATGGTATTTTTTAATCACCAGAGTACCTATAACACGCAAAAATGACCATGGAAGTTAAAAAAGATTTCATGTATTAGTTGTGACAAAGAACTCTACAACATGAGCACCGCTGGGCAGAGCATTATATTCCCGAGGGGTGTTTTATTTCTAAGTATGATGCATTTGTGATATAAGGGAGGAAACCTTAGGCTTTGGAATTTAATCATTTGCTTAAAAAATTGTTTTATTTAATAATTTTGATTCTTAACATTTTATAATTTTAATTTTAGAGTTTTATAGATCTTTATCATATCTGAATTTTAGGTTTTATACTTTGTATAAATGTCAGTCTTTCAGAAGTTATGATGTTCATGCTGTGATGCATGATTATCATGTTATAGTGCAGAAATATTGATTGTATAGTTGATTGTCACCTTGACCTTTCAAGTACTTACCCTGAATAGCATAGGGGTCATGTAATCAATGATGGCAATCATCTAAGAAGTTTGAAGTCTGTATGGGAAGTAGTTGCCAAATTATACAGTAGAAATACTTTCCAGTGTTTGGGTCATTGTGACCTTGACATCTGACCTACTGATCCTAAAATGTATAGGGGTCCTTTTCTCGATGTAATCAATCATCATATGGATTTTGAAGTCTGTATGACAAATGGTTATAAAGTTTTTCAGCGGAAAAAGTTTTCAGTGCTTAGGTCACTGTGACCTTGACCTTTGACCTACTGACCCCAAAATCAATCGGGATCATTCCCTCAATGTGTGCAAACATCTATGAATTTTGAAGTCTCTAAGAGAAATGTTTGTCGAGTTACAGAGTGCAAATGATTCTAAACATTTAGGTCACTGTGACCTTGACCTTTGACATATTGACCCCAAAATGTATAGGGGTCATCCACTTAATGTATGCAATCATGATATTAAGTTTGAAGTCTATAATAAATGATTGTCAAGTTACATGGCGGAAATTGTTTTCAATGTTAAGGTCACTGTGACGCTGATCTTTGAGTTACTGTTCCCAAAATCAATAGTGGTCATGCACTTAATTTGGGCAATCATTATATGAAGTTAAAAGACTGTAGGCCAAACAGTTCTCAAGTTATCCTCCGGAAACCAAATTGTTAACGGACGGATGGACGCCCAGGAACATAACATAATATGCCCCTTCGGGCATATAAACTCTTAAGTAATTTCTTCATCAAATTGTTTTCATTGACATTAAAGATGATTACTAAACAACATGTTGTTATAATGTTCAAGTTTACCTGAGTCTCAGATGATTTTAGAAGTGTCATCCATGTCAGTGATTAAAAATGAAAATTAAAATTCGTCGCATATTTTTTTTTCAAACCACACACATACATGGGATTTTTAAGTGAGATGTGAGATGTTTTCACTAGCTGAAATTATATAATCGACTGCGCTAGATTTCGAACGATCGGTTTATAAAACGTACAAATTACATTTCTTTTCACCAGTCTACCGTTAACAATACTAAAGTTGTATAGGAATTTATTTCCAGAAAATTTCACGTGATTATTAAAATGTCTGGGAGATTAATCCCATAATCACAAACACAAACATACGGCATATTCACATAGCGGACACGGTCAATGTTAGGGATAATAAAAGGTACAGTTGTATTGTTCAAGATGAAAGAGAGGAAAACTTGCCATATCGCTATACTTCATAAATTCAATTACAAAAATGTCACAATAAAAAGGTAAGAATTTGATTATTTATATTGAGGTACGACCAGTTCATCGAGGGTGACTGTGAAAAATAAAATATCATTATCAGAGATATACTTATAAAACTCATCATCATCGTCTAAATTACTGTTAGTGCCCTGAATATTAAACCATAAGGAAAGAATTTCAAGGTTTTTTTTTTCAATTTCCAGACTACTTTGAAATACTTCCTGGCGCATTTGTCCCCACGTAGTGACGCAGATTAACCGTTATCCTATGCTTTGAGAATAAGGATCTCCTTTGAGAATGATATTAATCGTTGTCGTTGCTCATAATTTTTTTCGGATATCTTTCGACAACTTTGCTGGGTCTGTGCTCCATAGTGAAATTATTTTCTTTAATAATACGTTTGTCATTATGTAAATCTAGTACTTACTAATTTTACGATATCGGTCGTTTCGAGTTGACCAATCCTTTACGCTCAATTCTGTTTTATTTAAGTATGAGTGTGTCTTTGAAGAAAATAACATTGGTTGAACAACTTTCACTTTTCTCTCTTCAGCCGACGGACACTCATCTAAGTTATATAAAAGAAGGTCTGCGTGAAGTTAGCAGAATAGCAGGATAGCAGAACAACTCCAGCAGAATAGCAGAATAGCAGAACAACTCCAGCAGAATAGCAGAACAACCACAGCAGAATAGCAGAATGGAAGAATAGCAGAACAACTACAACAGAATAGCAGAACAACAGAATAGCAGAACAACTCTAGCAGAATAGCATAATCGCAGAATAGCAGAACAACTTCAGCAGAATAGCAGAACAACTCCAGCAGAATAGCAGAACAATTCCAGCAGAACAGCAGAATAGCAGAACAACTCCAGCAGAATAGCAGAACAATTCCAGCAGAATAGCAGAACAATTCCAGCAGAATAACAGAATTGCAGAACAACTCCAGCAGAACAGCAGAATAGCAGAACATCTTTCAAAAAGACAAAACTTCTAATTCAGTTTTATAGATATCTATCAAAGTTTGCATTCCGTCTGTCTGTTTGGCTTTCCGTCTGTCCGTCCGACTGGAAATATGGATCATGTGATCACTTAATAACCGTATAGGTTTAGTTGATGAAAATTGTTCTGCTATTCTGCCATTGCTATTCTGCTGGAGTTTTTCTTCTATTCTGCTGTTCTGCTATTCTGCTAACTTCACACAGACAAAAAGAAGACAGTGTAAAAATGTAAGTTTCATTTAGGTATAACCAACTATTCCTTTATATATAAATGAGGAATAAAAACACAGAATGTCGGAATAAACTAAGCCCTGGTTATAAATAAATCAATAACAATGCAGAAAGTGCGTAATTGGACATTATTTGATGATATATGAAAACGAAATTCCTAGAGCATATTATAAAAAATCTCTAGTGACATCAAGTTCTTGAAATGCAAGAGTCTCATTAATACTTTATAATTATTAAATTCAAATGTGTTTTATGTATGTAGCCAAGGGACAGCGATAAATAATTAGTTACATTAAGACACACGTTGTACATTGGAAGATAAACTAATTCTTGATTTATAAATATTTTTATATTTCCTTCTGCAAAACAAGTAAAGCCTGGAGTTCCAGATAATTAAGTTAGCACACGCCTTCCAATCAGCCTCTCATACTCAAAATAGAAAGCAAATTGCTTCATTGTTATGACTGAAAGCAAGAAAATAAATGCGCATCGAAAATGCCATGTACTCCAGGAGAACTAATGCATACAGATAGATTTAATAAGATTTTTGTCTTGGCTGTCTAGTGAGAAAGTACTTTTATTTGAATGCATACAAAAAAGAAACCCTAGTTGTCGTTTCAGTAGAAAACTATGTCAATGCTTATAATTATTTAATACGAAAAAAAAAACACAACAGAAATTGATCCTCAAAGTAATGATTTTCGTTCTGTAATTTTCATGTTTATTCTAGAAAAAAAAAAGATTTTTTGTCGGAAAAAATAATCAGTCAGAGAGTATTTTTAAAGGAAAGATAAAATTTAAATAAGGTTGCCTTCAGAACAAAACTGTCTGGAAAAAAGCTGAAACGTAGGCTTTCTTTGATAGGACAAACATACAAAAGATAATAGAAATTTGATATAAAGTAATTCACGTTTCTTCTTTTTTAACATTTTACCATCAAACAAAAATACCTATTGTTAATGATTTTATCAATTTATGAATTAAAAACTAAAATACAGCTACATATGGTAAGAGTCTGCACTATCCAACACATATTTTGCTTACTTCAGTTTTTGTTCATTGAAATAAAGCTATCCAAATAATCTCTTTCAGGAAATGTCTTTACATGAATGCTTTTTTCCGCGATAGCCCTAAAACTGGAAAAATAACAGACACACAACTGGTAAAGTGTCAATCTAAAATTTCGCCTTTTAGACAAATACGAGGAAGGACAAAACTTTTACTGTAAGTCAAGCAAAGCCTGTTGTGCAAATGTATAACTTCAGATCAAACCATGCCACTTGTGTTTATTTATGTAATATTTATTGTATGAGAATCTGCAAATGTTTGCTGTTTTCGAGGTGCCCATTGTGTGCGAATTCATTCCATCTGCTTGCTTATATGAAATAATTGATTATTGGACGCTTGTAATGCAGTCTATAGTTACATCGTTTCTATACAAGCACTACAATATTGTCATAGATTATTCGTAAAATATTTCTTTCTTCACCATGTCAGTTCGTGGTTTTAAAAAGAAATAATTCAACGACTGGCCGATACCATGTCTATTTAAACATTTATCTTTCCTTTATAAAGAATCGTGAAATGAAGGTATAACTAAATACCTACGTTTACAACAGCCAAAACGTAGACATTTTGCACCAAATTTATTTTTGTATGACATACTTGTTGTTGTTCTTTGTTTTTGTTTGTTTGTTTATTCATCGTATCTCATAAGGTACTAGCATCGTACGACAATGACTATCATTATTTGTCATTACAGCTGATAAGGAACTATAGTACAAGTAATTGTGTCAAGTCTACGAAGATCTTAGACGCATATAACCGAAGATAAATGGTTAACCATCTATTACCGGAGACATGATATGATCATGTATTTTGATATTCTGTTTAAATGAAATGATTTTCCTTTAATCACATTTTAAAATGGCGTAGTGGAATGGCACTGAAGCTTTTAACCTTAGTATAGTTTAATCTCTTTTGAGCACATTGTATAAAATTATTTCTATTTTTCTGAAATCTACAAGACATACGTTATAAGACAAAATACAATTAATGAATAATGTACGGCTGAATATAACATCCACCGTAACTTTTTTCAAATCTTGCATACCTCCGCAAAACATGCAGAGAAAACTTAATTAAATGACGAACTGGAAGTTGGCGGTAGCAGTATGTACTGCTGCTGCTCAGTTCCTATACATATTAAATGGCGATTTTATAACAGAATTACCAGACAGAATGAAGACATGAATGTAAATGAGGCGCTTGCAAATCTCTCATATATTTTATGTTATTTTTTATCTGTTCTGGTAACAAGAGATGATATGGCAGTGATTTTGATTGCAAAAATGATATTCAGACATTTTATTACAGTGTTGTTTAGAAATGTCTGGTGTTATTAATAATCAACGATTCTAAATGATAACATATGGAAATGTTGTTTTTTTTTCAATACTGAACATAGATTCTCACACGACCGGCAACATTTCTTTTATACAAAGAAATCAGTTATATTTTGTTCTGAGATAATATACATTCAGTTTATATATTCCGATTTAGATATATTAAACGTGCCTAGCATATTTCATCTTAGATTCTAATACGACATGTGACTTTTCTTCCATAAAAACATAAGGAAAACAATATTTTACACAAAGAATAACAAAGAATCGTGAAAGGACACAACCAGTTTTTTAAACATTTTACGTCAAGTATGTCTTACCAGTGCGCATGCGTGTTCAGAACTCTTACACATTCAAAGACAATTAAAAGTTGTTTTGTTTTTCCATATTTTAGACGATCAAAGGTTTCAAGACTGCCATTGATGATTTTTCATGATATATACGAGAATATCAGTTTATTATATAAATAGAATATAAGATTTTAAGTCAATTGTCTTAAAAAAACAGCTGATAACAGCTTCGGTAAATACGGTAAAGATGTTTTCATAATGATAATAATCATGATAATGCATATTTGCATTAAGATGATTTTAGGTAAAATATGCAGTGGTACTCTTTACGTCAAGATCTTCTTATTTGCCATTGTAGTATTAACAGAAGTGTATATATATTCTAAAGTCATCCATGTTATGTGTTGATCAAATTCAGAGTCATTTTTTACTGGAGCATTTTGACGCAGTTGCTACCTTACCCATTTATCTGCTGATAAGTAACAGTGTTCCAAGAAAGAAATGATTATTAAATATAACATTCTAGTAAAGCCGGTTATTGACCTTGTCTTTTCTCCTGTTCACGTCTAAACCATTTATTGGTTTAATTTCATTGGCTTATGGATAAATGCAGTAGCAGATTGAACAGTTTGTTCAGTTATTTCATGTTTAACTTTTTTTCTACAAGTTTCACACAGTAAGTGAAAGTGCAACAGAAGCATTAGTTTGGCTAATATAAAATGAAGTTGTTTTAAATTTGTTCTTTTTTTTATTTGGAAAAAATAAGATACGATGTAATGATTCAAACACTCAATATTAAGAACCTAAACTTTAAAAAAGTTCTGTATTATAAAAAAAAGGTTGATAAGCATAAGTTCTACAAAAATAATATGTCTGTAGCAGTAAAACAAAAACCCACAGAAGTTTATAGTGCACGATGGTTACCTCTTTCTTTACGGATATGAACATAACTAAAATGAATCTGCATATCTGTTTCATTTGGCCTTGACCTTTGACGTAATGACCTCAAAATCAATAGGGTCACCCTACTGGTGATGACCAACCAGCATACCAAGTTTGGTGAATCTAGGTCAAAGTGTTCTCTAGTTATTGATCGGAAACCATTTTTAGGATGAAAGTCTCTGTGATCTTGACCTTTGACCTAATTACCTCAACGTCAATAGGGGTCATCTACTGGTGATGACCAACCAGCATACCAAGTTTGGTGTACCTAGGTCAAAGGGTTCTCTTATTATTGATCGGAAACCGTTTTTAGGATGAAGGTCCGTGTGAGTCTTGACCTTTGACCTAATGACCTTAAAATCAATTGGGATCATCTACTGGTGATGTCCAACCAGCATACCATGTTAAGTAAACATAGGTCAAAGCGTTCTTTAGTTATTGATCGGAAACCGTTTTAAGGATAAAGGTCCCTGTCAGCTTGACCTTTGACCTAATGACCTCAAAATCAATATGGGTCATCTACTGGTGATGTACAACCGGTATACCAAGTTTGGTGAACCTAGGTCAAAGCGTTCTCTAGTTATTGATCGGAAACGAAGTGTCTACCGACGGACCGACCGACAGACCGACCGACCGACATTTGCAAAACTATATGCCCCCTCATCTTCGATGGGGGCCATAAAAAATCATACGCGCAAACACTCTTGTGTCTTGCTAGCAAACACAAAAACAAAATAGCGTTGCTTAACTTTTTTCACAAAACACACTACACCTTGCAGTCATGTTTATTGATAAAAGAATGAAAGATCTCAAATAAGAACGTGCCATGTTGCTACATTTATATACACAATAAGGCAGTTTTCTTATTTTTTTGTAAGCATTAAAGAACTGCATAGAACCTGATTAAACTTTATTTATCTCACATCCTGCTTTAAACTAAACACTTGAGAACATGGCTGATGCTATTACTAATCAAAATTTCATGCTGCTTATGTTAAATAGCATGCAGAGGTACACTAACTGGTTTAATTTAGTTGTTCCATGTATAGATACATATCAAGATCAAAGTCACGGCAACCTATCAACAGCAGTTTAGCATTAAGCTAATTGTAATCAAGACTGAACACATGCTATCTGGTTGATTATCAGTTTTTGCATGTTATGCTGGATCTTAAGAAAACAATTTTCACGGGCAATTTTAATAAAGCTCATACAAAACATAGATGAGATATTTGTTAAATATTTGATCTGTTTTAAATCAGATTTTATATTGAACAGTTTGAGTTTTGAATGCTCAATCAGCGTAAAAAAATATAGTTTCTGGGGTTTGAAATCTTCCTTCAGCAGATACCCCTAGGTAGATTGCGTGGAGTGCAAAAATGTACATATTTAGGAAGTACATAGACCTGTATTTCTGCACACCGTGTTTTCAGCTTTCATTTTAACTGTCATGCATCGTGATTATATTCAGCACTAACATAACTTTAACAAAACGTGTGGTGGACAAAAATAAAAATTAATGTTTTTATGTTGAAACAGATAAAGCACCTTCAGTGATAAGAAATAAAGATAACAAACTAAATTTTATTAACACGAAATCTTATAACTAACACATCTCCTGCAAGAAACATAACGTACATAATTCTGTTTAAATAAAATGTAATCACAAGTTTAAAATGTAAAATTTTCTCCTGAGATTTTTTTTAAAATTAAAATGTGAAATTTTATCCAGAGTTTTTTTATTATTATTATCTTTCTTTTTGCAAAATTCTTTGAAAAAAAAAGTTTTTAAAACTTGACATATTTTTGATTTGTACAGTATCTTTGGAGTATTCTTAGACTTTCCCAATTTGTAAATAAGATTTTCAACCTTGTCGCTTTGATGTTTATTCTAGAAATACTGTCACTAGAAATATGTTGATATGTTGAGTTATGTTAGATGTTTTCTAATGGACAATATGCATAGACCTAAAGTAGAAAATATACATACATGTATAATCAAACAGTTAAAAGGGTTACGAATATGTCCCTGAATAAATATATTTTCCTTCTTTCAGGACAGCATAAATCTGAGGAATTTGAGGTAAAAAGTGTGTGACACTAGTGCCGTGAATAAATAATGAAAATTCAAGTTTCTAGACGCAACACAATACTTTGGATATCTCCCTGTCGAAAATGTAACCTGAGTATTCTTTTCAGACATAATTGACATGAATAGGAAAGGTCTAAACGGTTTGGTTTTCCAAAATAATTTGTGAGTGAATCGTTAGTTTAACTATCAACCTAACGATTATTTAAATAGCATCATCAGTACAATTTGTTTCATAAATATCGCCTACACGTTTCTGCTTTTTATTACACTAGTTTTTCTAACAATTAAAAAGAGCGCCTACACAACTACGAGGGCAAATATGATTATTTATGAACAAAGTGTGACGTCAAGCGGTTCGATCAAAATAACGGTGCTTATTGTTTTTATAATGTTTTTTGTATATGTTATTTGTTCATGTTCATGTGTACTGTAATACTTTGTTTATTGTTATTTTCCACTGTTCATTAGCCAAAGGCATTTATAATGCCGAATTTGCTAATAAAATGTTGTTGTTGTTGTATAATCCTAGGAGTAAACTTTTGAGTAAATATTCAGTGTTTCTTGTGTATGCATTTAAATGAACAGAAAAAAACGGGATCAAACCAAAATATGTTCTCATAGCTTAATTATATTTTTAATAGAGAATTTATAGCGTAACCTTCTCATCAATGTGCCATGGAATGAATCACTCTTAGATAAATTACATGTGCAACATATAGGCAAAGGTACAACTTGATGATGATGAAGTAAGTTTATGAGGACGTAACGCACCCTTTGCCGTAAGGCTTGGGTCTTTTTCACGTTCCCGTCCTTAAAGGTACAACTTGTCAGACGGTTTGTAATAACATACTTTCTCAAAGGAAACAGACAAAACATTATTTATGGGTTTGTTAATCTGCCATCTGTTGCATCCTTTATTGTGTTTATTAAATCTTTTTATTTAGATTGTCACAAAAGCATTTTATACAGTTTATTCTTAAAGTCGCTCCGATTTTAATACCGTTTTCAGAATATGTCTCTGCTTTAAAACCCATTTTCGCTTTCTAGAAATGTAACGTGTTTTGTGTATGTGCTGATACGAGTTACTCTGTTCTGCTTAGAACATATATCAGTTATTAGAGCATTTTGCTTTTAGAAAAGTTACTGTATATAGAAATAAACAAGCAAATAAATCAATAACTGAATACGTTAAAGAAATTTGATATTTTAGTAAACTTTAATGTCCCTTGCTCTTCTTAAATTTAAAATAGAAAGTTATTTTAATCTTTCTAACACGCAACGTTAATTGTAATTTATTTTCCATAAGGAAAGTCATGTGAAAATTTCTAAGTAAAATATAACAGTAGGCTGTCCTTATATATTCAATATTTCAAAACCCCTGAACGTGAATTATGCTCATAGCAAGAAAACACATAGGAAATAATCGTGTTTTCTCTACTCACAATTACTGTATTGCTTAATCATGATAACATTTGTAAATTTACATAAAGCAACATTCGAAAATTTATACGGTGAAGCATTTGCAATTTTGCTGAATTGTTATCCGAATGTCAGCAGAATATTCGATGTTATTTGAAGATTTACAGATACTGTATAATTGAAAATACTTGTTCGAGTTCCATTACACTGCATATCTACATTGTAAAATGATCTGATATTCTTGCATAGAGGCATTTACCATATAACAGATAAATGTAATGTTAAAGCTGAATTTCCCAGATTTTAAAAACCTTTTCTTCAGTGTCGCACGGAATTTACTAATTATTTCTGGTAGTAAATAAACCGGAAAAAGAAAACATGATTAAATATTGTTTTATGTATCTTGAGGCAAAGTTGTGTTGTCATATAAGGATAATCTTTGAGACAGTTGTTGCAATTCATAATAAATAACTTAAAATATATTTGGTGGAGGCTGTTTTCCCAAGCAAATCTGTAAGTTATCAGATCCGCTGGCAATAATGAGCTCCAGCTTGTTTGAAGCTGTTGGTATTTACAAAAATGAGATTATATTTTATCATCTTTTGAAATCATAAGCCTGCAGTTTTAGTCTAGTTTTATTTTGAATAAAATGGAAAAAAAGGCCTTTCTTCATTCTTTCTGCGTACATTGAATATCCATATGTGCTTTAGGGCTTAGGGAGTGCGAATCTTAAACCGCTAAATTCTAAATAAGTGTATACCGTTCATATTTTAGGATTTAAAATGAGCTCGTATGTGCAGTAATTAACACAGCTGACTTCATAAACGCAAAACATCACAGGAGTGTGCATTTAAGACTGCTTAAAAATCAAAATCCAGTAATTATATCAATTTAAATAACTTTACTCCAACTAAGCATTTAAGTTGTCTTTTGAAAAAATAACTTTTTTTCTAATTATCGTATTGCTTTTGAGTAATTAACACAAAACTCTTGAAAATCACCGTTTCCATATCTAAAATATTTAATATGTTTATTTTACCTATGAAAAACAAAAGAAAAACACATTTTGGCCACGAAAAGTACTAAATATAAAATTAAGAGTAAATAAGACAAACATTGAAAATGTCAAAGAAATAAATGAAATTTGAATGTCAAATCTATTCACTTAATGTCGACTTTATATGAAAAATGCCTGTTATGGATGATATAGTGTCATTGGTTGACATAGAAAATGGCACGATTATGTGTACATTGTTATTATTACTACTACTGGATCTTAAGTATAGATTATGCCGCAAATAACCTACATGATTTATAACATAAGGTTTTGTTTTCTCGTAAATTAGCAATAGAAAATCTATGTCTAGATACTTTGTGTTAGAACTTTAAGCGAAGTGCGGATAAATCAATACACTTAAAATGTGAAAAATGCACAGGAGATGTATGCAAGAAATGATAATAAATTAACTGATAGGGAACACAATTCAACACTATCGGCAATCTAGAAAAAAACTACCTCTAATGATTAAGTACCTCTAGGATGAAATAGCTTTTTCTCTGAAAAAGATTTTCTCTTAAATTCATGTTGCTTGTGGCGTTAAAAACATACAAATGACTATTAATCGACTTACAAACCAAAACTCGTAAATTTACTGATAAAATGACATTTCAAAATACATGTAATTGAATTTATGTCTAAGTAATTGTAGTTTTGCAGTTTGAGTCAAACATACTCTATCAGCATTGATGAATATCATATGGCAGTTGTCAGCTAATGTTCAGGACAAAATATTTCATTGAATTTTTGCTATCGATAATTGTGACGTAAATGCATATTTTATCATTTTTATACATGTTAAGTTTACCTTACATCGTGAAAAGACAAGAACTGTTACTGAAAGATGACATTACCCCAGATCATCAAGTGGTGCATTGAACTTTAAGCTGAAGAACAGATGAAGATAAATTGTAGATCCTTCAACAGAAGTGGGTTTGTTCTGGCAATTCGACCTCAAGGTCAAGATCATTTAAGGATCCAGTTAAAATGAATAGTTATTTGGAATATCTTTTCCAAAGAAGTGTTTTGTGAAAATATGAACTAATTCTATTAAGTAATAAGAGAGTTATCATATTAAATAATTTTGACAATTTAAATTTCGAGGTCAGAGTCATATAGATGTACGATAGTAGAAATGTAGAAAAAGGAAGTTATGGACAGTGTTAAAGTTTTCAGACGGAATGAATGGCGGACTGACAGACAGACATTTTAAAAAATCTATATGCCCTCCTTCGGTGGTAAAAGAAGAAGCCTTCATGGTTTTCACCAAAGCTATCAAATGCGCATAAACCGCAGACAATGTCAATATTAATTTTTCAATTTTTATATCCACATGATTACCAATGGTTTGTTAAATTGGCTTTTCGAGACAATCTGTCAAGATATTTAATGCAATTGTTTCATATGTATCTCTTAACAAAGTCTAGACAGTGTAATCCGGCAATTAACTTGCCAATATTAAACGTCAAAGTTCACTCAATTCTGCTTGTAAGTGAAGCCATCTGTTTTGACCTTTTAGTTTTCCTATTTTTGCATGTGCGTTGCACATGCTAGTGCACTTATTCACTAGCATAATAGTGAATTCAACCAGTCAATTGACTGGTTGAATTCACTATTTTCCACTCAATCAGTTAAAATCTCACTTCACTTGGCTTTCACACACGTACAGACACTGCGCGTGCACACACACACACACACCTACAAGTAATCGGTTACACTTGTTGAAAGTAAATGTGTCAAAATTTCGTGATTAACACATATCGTATAAAATGATTTTTATAAACAGCTTGTTGCAGTTTTAACATTTGTTGTGTAATTTTGCTTTTCTACTTGTCTTTACGCCGTAATTGTTGAGCTGATTTCAAATCATCATAAAATTGCGTGACGTGCTTTCTTAATATGAAATGACACACAAAACGTCAAAGCGTATCCGTTTAAGGACTTATTTCAAAAGATAAAAAACCACAACCTCATACAATCATTACCAATATATTTTATCAATAAATCTTGCGTCTAATATCAATGAAACTTGCATTGCAAGATCCACTTTAGAGATGTTATGACAACTACTGAGGTCGTTTCACAGTATACAATCGAATAAATTAATTCTAGACAGTTTAATGTAGTTGAAAGCCACTTTTCATGTCATGGAAAAGGAAAGACGGAATGTAGTCTCGGTTTACTGATCTGTTTTGAGAAACAAACTACGGTATGTAACACTAAAATAATGATAACAGGTAACACGTTTACAAAGAGATTTAGAAAGAATGGCAAATATTCATTTTAAACCTCATCTAAATGAATACATCTATCAAATAAAGAGGCAAACCAACCAAAATCACTGTTCATTACAGTCTTACCATAATAATGTGAACATAATTAAGCACGAAAACTACATCAAACAGCAAAATCTACTGAAATGTGACTACATAATCGTACAAATCGTACATATTCGACGACGGCGGAAAGTTGTCAGAGAAAAAATCGAGATATATCAATGCATCTCAAATATGTCTAAATGTTTTCATTCACTATTCTTAAGATGTTGGCAAACTATCTGAAAGGTTTACAATGTAGCTTTGTTAAATACGTTAATGAAATCGTTGATACTGGTATGTTTTTAAGAGCAAAAATACAATAAATAAACAGTTTTCAAAAAAACAAAAACAAACAAACAAACAAACAGACAAAGAACAAAAACTGTCATGTATAGTGCTGTCTATATAATCAATGGTATTGGCATTATTTACATATTTCACAAAAAAACTCTATACTGGACAATTTACATACATTGTGTATTTTTTTGTAAATTCACTTTAACATTATTTATAGATATGCATGTTTTGTAAGCTGTGTTTTGGGTTTATTAATTATATGTAATTAATTATTTATTCATTTGTTTATGAGCATTGATTTATATAAAAAAGAATTGTATGCTCATTAATTCTGACATGAATTCTATTCAAAATGCTTCGTATTTTACCACTAAATACGAGCTTGATGTTTAACACACCTGTGTTGATTAAGCCATTTCAAATATTCATCTACTCATAGATGCGATTATCCATTCTTTTCCCGCAAAACATGAAACTTCTCATCAATAAGAAGGTTTCTTTTCGCATTTAACTGGCATGTTTGATTTAACCAATCGGAAATGTTTTTTGTCTTTGTATATGTTTGGATACATAACTGAAAAAAGAAAGAAAACAGGCGTACATATACAAAATGTTTCAATAGGAAATCAGTCAACGAAAAAAAGAATATACAATGCGAAACACGCCAATGCGTCGCTAATTACAAGTACTACATACTTTTGGTCAAGTTGTCGATAGAATCATGCAGAATAACGCCACTATAGCGAAGAAATCACCTATCTCGTATATTCATTGCCAGGTTAAATATTAACATTACACTGGTGGCTTCTGAAACAACAAATGATGAAGGATGTGCCTAGCTAACAGTCTGACCTTTTGAAAATTGCTGTTGCAATGCGTCTGTGGAAGTGATTGTGTGGAAGCATTGATTATTGGGTGCTCAAACGCAGTCGGTGATTATACTCTCCGTAATTTGACGATTGTTTGACTAAAAGAACGCAGCAATGTTATTGTGAATTATCCGTCCATAGATATTTAATGTTGTTGTTAAGAAGTATATGTCACTCCAACGCTTACTGCGGAATCTTCTAGTGCTTATTACAGAATTATTTGAAAGTGCTTTATTTATGATTAATTTTAGTTAATCTAAAATAAAGAAAACATTTAAGATATCTGATATTACTCACAAATGTAGTAGATAAGACCATTTGCCTGATGAAACAAGGCAGTGCTTTTTTTGCTAAAATTGAGAGCCTAAAACTTGGTTATAATCTTATAAAATGTTCTTAGCACAGTTCCTTTGCCCTGGATTTTTATTAGTTTAAATTGCAGGAGTATCGACTACATTTGTATACCTTTATGAAAGAAAAACACTACCGAGAACACTCAAAAAAATACTATAAATTTTGATGACCCTTGTTACAGAGGCCACTAAACACGTAGATCTATCCATGTTGTTGACATCAAATGAAAATATTTCTGCTTAGAACTTATGCACTTTTGAAAAGAAATTTTAAATAACTTCATTCAACCGATGGTCCATAGCCTTTTTCCATTGGTTAGATTTTATGCTTTTGTTCAATAGAAAATACTACTTCATTTTCAAACGTGCTACCCAATATCCTGTGTTTGAACTTATAAACAACTGCAATTTACACTGAAATTATAGTGCATTCGTATGTGTATTAGAAATAAAAAAGGTAGTCTTTTGTACAATAACATTCAGTATTACTCCAATAGTTCTTACTTCAGGTCAATTTATCAAAGGTATGATTTTATTCAAGTTGCAGTTTATTGAAATGTAAAGAGAATAAATGTTGTATTTTTCATTGAATAAATCCATCTTCTTTTTTCTAATTATTAATGTCAAATACTTTCAAAATGCAGACATACAACTCAATTCTTGTAAAGCACATAAGGTAATGTCTGGTTTTAAACTTTTCAATACTTTTCCATTCTATTCTACTTCGAATGATTAATCTTGGCATGATTTGAATTCTATACCGTAAGTTCCTAAAAAATGTTTTTAAGGGTGTTTGTAAACACGCACCCCTTGTTATGCACGACAATTTAATATCCTACCTTTTGTGTTTATGGAACATCAACATTAACTTTGATCTGTGCATGAGCAAAAACCACTGCGCTTTATCGCAAGTATTAAGCAACATTTAACTGAAGCAAAGATGTGGTATGCTTCACATTGTCATTATTTTCAGTTTGTTATTGTCATTATTTTCAGTTTGTTAAAAATCCTTAAAGCTACAACAAATTTATAAATCATCCACTTAGTTGCTAAAATGCACAAATGATCTGAAATATAGCTCATTCTGCCTACAATCATTCATGTTATTTAGCTATATTCTTGGTGATAAGTAAACTTTAGGTAGTTTATATTTACACTGTACGATATAAAGAAGGAATGTCCTGTCATTCCCTATTATAATGGCCTTTTTGGTCAATTAAGGATGAAATTTATATGTCTACCACTTAAGATGTTATAGCACCGAATATTTTGCAGAAATTAAAAATAAAAATGATTTACTGGCATTAAACATTTTGCAAAGTTCACCAAATACACAAACATTCCTGTGAAGTTTCAATGAAATCCTCCAAGCGCTTTTGGAGATGAAGAGTGGACAAGACTTTAATATAGAAGTTAGAGTAAAAATGACTTAGTGCCCATAACTCTGCCAAAATAAATCGCACGGAATCTCCTGACAATATGCCCAACTAGGTTTGGTGACAAACACTCCTGTTAAGTTTCAATGAAAATCCTCAAGTGGTAAGATTTTTCCGGACAGACGGACGGACGGATGAACGAACAGACAGTGCGATTACTATATGCCTCTCTTCGGGGGCATTAAAATAATTTAATAACATTGAAAAGCCTGAAGGATTAATGAAGGTTTTCTCAGAAGTTACAGCACCAAACATTTTGGAGATGAAGCAAGGACAAGATTTTAGAGTGAAAAAATGACTAAGTGCCCATAACTCTGCCAAAAATAAATCGAGCGGAATCTCCTGACGATATGCACAGCTAGGCTTGATGACAAACACTCCTGTTAAGTTTCAATGAAATCCCTCAAGTGGTTTTGGAGATGAAACGAGGACAAAATTTTACCGGACAGACGGACGGACGGATGGACGGACAGACAATGCGATTACTATATGCCTCCCTTCGGGAGCATTAAAATAATTTAATTACATTGAACAGCCTAAAGCATTAATGAAGGTTTTCACAGAAGGTACGTCACCAAACATTTTGCAAAATTTATAAATGAAAATAATTTACAAACACTGAACAGCCTACAGCATTGATGAAAATGTTCACAGAATATGTTATGACACCAAACATTTTGCAAAATTAATGAATGTTTTCACTGAAGATGTTACGGCACCGAACATTTTGTAAAATTAAAAATTAAAATAATTTACTACCACTGAACAGCCTTAAGCCTTAATGCAGGTTTTCATGGAAGATGTTACGGCACTGAACATTTTGCAAAATTTAAAAACCAAAAATTATTCACTAACACTGGATTGCCCAAAAAGAATGATGAAATTTTTAACAGGAGATGTTACGGCACCGAACAGTTTCCAACATTTAACAGTTTAATGCGTAATTTCAGGTTTTTACAGAAGTAACGTCAGCAAACAGTTTTGCTGCATAAATAATCTCCAATATGTTCAACAATAAAAAGAATTAACTAATATAATTCGAAAGCCTAAAGCTTATATGAAGACTTTCACAGAAGATGTTTGGTTAACGAATAGTTTCCAACATTTAAACATATAAAGCATTAATGCCGGTAATTCACAGAAAATGCTTCTTCGCTGAACAGTTTTGCCACATAAACAATCGACAAATATTCAACAATAAAAATAATACACTAACATTGGACAGTCCAAGGCATTACTGAATGAATGACACAAATAAACTTAGGATGTATATGAATAAATTAAAGCATATTTTTGTTATACATCCGTCTGAAATATTATTAATATTGAAAAGTTTGAATTGAGACAAACAAATGACAATTACTGTCTGTCATCTCTCAGTTGAGATAATAAATCATTGGAAATGTATTTAATTTCAGTTATTTTTGCCATTCGGTTTGCAGGAAATTGCATTACAACTCTCGAGAGAATATTAAAGATATTCAATTATATCCAAAACATCATTAAAGTCCTGGCTCAGTCGTTCCAGAGTAGCCTTGTCTTCGTGTCTTTAAGCTTATGTCTGGGATTTACAAAACAAACCTTCACTTAATATGTCACCATTCATTCCATCATCAATGTTCAATAACTTTTACGACATCATATCCGAGATCAGAGTGATTACAGGATGCCATGGTAACCAGTTAGTTTTAGAAATCTTACCTTTATAAGACTTACTTTAATAGAATAGAGAGGTTTTTGAGTTTCTTCAAGAATATGAACGATTTCTGTTTTACTAGGAAAATTCATTCAAAGTAACCACTAAATTTTACCACTACAGCTTGATTCTTCAGTTACATCAATTTCTAGAAATAAAACCGAGTCAAAATCAACGAGAACGTAAACTTAATGATGTTTTAAGGATTCTGAATTCCCAGATTAACATTCAAGTATTTTGACAAACAAATAATAAAATAAGTTCACATTACTTTTAAGTATTCAAACTTAATGATAAAAAAAGATTTCAAAGACTCTGCGTTGTCAAATAAGTTTCTCGTCTCCGTGGATTTAAAAAAGTGTCATAAAGGAAACCATTCAAGGTTGTTCCTTTTCTATTCTTATATAAAAAATCCACTCACGGCAAGATGCTAAAAATGCAAAAATTTTATGCTCGGCAATTTAGAGGATATACCATTTGTAACAAAATTGTCATATTTCTTACAGTTTTTGTATATAATCGTAACTTAAAAAAAAACAGGGAAAACCTGATAACACTTTATTTCTACAATATCCTAGACATATGTAGATTTAGCATGAACGTTTGACATTATCAGACACATTAAAATTGTGCTGAACCCAATCATACTTAATTAAATAGGAAAATGATATATGGCTGCTCTCGACGGATTTGTTTTCTGCAGGTCCAATTTCTTGCTTTTTGCGATTGATTCCAGTTACAAGTTTTTGAATCTAAAATTTACCAATTACACCTGCTTACTGACGTTTTTTGTCGAGAAAGTTACATATTAGTACTCAAGCAGACTAGAGATCCACAACGTCTCATCTCAGACACAGATCTCAAATCTTGACTGCTTATATCTAAATTATGTTTTTTACTGAGAGAGAAAGACGAGAGATATATTATAAAATTGTTATGTTTCTTGAATACAACATGAGTAATCATTAATTATCGGCTTCGCTGCAAACTGATTTAAACACTTGCATATTATTGCTATAACACTAAAAACCGTTTGCAAAAATGCTGTATGGCACTGCTTAGTTTTCTCGTACACATTTGAAAACATTAGTAATTAACATCGGTACAAAATCATAACGAAGACTTTATACCAAATAGGCAACAGCCATTGCTTCTTGTATTGTCTAGACTTTTAGTGTATTCATATTTGAGAGACTGGTATATGATCAAGTAGAACCTTACATTCCTGAAAAATATGTTATATGACTCTCAGTTTGGATTTAAAAGTGGTTATTCTATAGACACTAATCTTGTCTGGTTTATTTACCGGATTACAATTACTTCCAGATGGATAATGGTTTCTTTCTAGATATGGTTCTTATATAGCCCTACATAAGGCTTTTGGTACTGTGGATCATGAAACTTGAAGCCATTAGTCTCGTAATGCTATTATACATTGGATGTGATAGGACGCAGCTAGAAGACGTTTCAGGAACAGTCTACTTCCGTGAAAGGTTCCCTAATGGTAACAAGAAGGGCCCGTGCTATTTTTTATTTTTGTAAATGATATGTCGGCTGAAGTTAAGAACAGTTTATTATCATTTATTGATGACTCAGCCATTGTTGTTGCAGATAAGGATAGATCTACTGTTGAATACCAACTAGGTGCTAGTAATCTTCAATCAATAAGCTTGTGGTTAATTAATAAAAACTTTCGTTAATTGTATGTGGTGCCTCTTTTTATAACTGATCACTTTAAAATTCTATGCTCTTTGTACCTGTACTTTTTAACTGTATGGGGAGGCTGTGTTTTCTGACTGTGTTTTTTTTGTGATACGAGCTTTTTCACTTTTTCATTGCATCTAGGCTTTACCAAATCCATTCTTTTTGCTTCTAAACCTAGGTCAAAATCTACACCCGACTAAAATGCTTAATGTAATGGAACCTCTCCACAGTCAGCTAACTCATCTAAGTACTGTGGTGGCACCCTTGATCAGTTTTTATCATGTGTCATTATGGTCTGCACTATTCACTATGCAGTCAGTATTTTTACAACAAGTACCCCTATAAATGGTAATTGAAAGATGAACAAGTCCATTTTAGAAAATTAGCAGATCTAGGGCTCAGGACCATAATGGGAAAAAAGTTTATCTTTTTTTTTTCGTGTTATACCTGGTATATATGAGTATTGACATGGTTTTATTGTTGTCAGATTATTTTATACAAATATGCTTGAACAATATGTGATTTAAAATATTTTTCCTTATAGGGAATGTATGTATATGTTATGCGCGTTTTTAGAATATGAACTATTCCAGAATTGCTCTGCGCGTTTTAGGAATTCCAATAATGGCGGACAATATCGGAATTCTTATTTAGCGCAGTGCAATTCTAGAATTGACCGTGCGCGATTTATGAATTTGGACAAAGTTGGAATATCATACTGATTTATTTATATTTATCATTGCATGGATTGGTGAAAGTCGAAAGAGCTCCTACTACATAGTCATTGACTTCATTTTTCTTTTTCCTCTTTTCTTATGTTGGAAATATTTATTTTTCATTTTTTTTATTTTGTCGATATATGATTATTAAATAGAATGTTGATATGTGTGAGACACTACATAGCCTTTGTCTTCACTCTTATTTTTACGTTAATCGTTTTTTTCTTTTTTCGTTTTTTTTTCAGATAGTTTTTAACGTTCATCTGTTGTTGAGCCATCTTCGTGTTTAATGGTTATTAATTTCTCGTCTTTGATTCAACAGTCAGATGCTTATACATATATATAGTCATTAGCTCTTTTGTTATAAATGTGAACTTGCATTTATACTTGATAAACTGTACATAGTAAGATTAATAATGTAGCACTTAACGGAATTCAAAATTCACTTCTTTATTTTTCAGAAATAGTATTGCACTTGTAATTATAATTGCAAAGAAAAGTTTGTATTGTCCATTACCACTGGGGCTAGCTTTGCGACAAATATTTTCAACACTTAAACATAATAATTTAAACTGTACAAAGCAAGGTATAAATGAAAACATAGAAAACAATATCGCAAACAACAGCCTAACTGGCACCCAATATATGTGAAATCAAAGTTTAATTATCTGAAATAGTATTCTGTTTTTAATAGCCATTACAAGATGGGGAATGACTTGAAATAAATACAAGTACATTGTACGCTAAATTTCAGTTATTCTGGCATTTTTCTCATAAAATTAGCGTTAAAGCTTCATGGACACGGAAAATGAATTTTACCATTTAAATTCTGAAATTTCAATGGACTTGAAAGAACATTTACTAAACAAACCATTTTGATGTATTTTATAATCTATACGGGTGTTGTAATCTGATCTAACTGTAACCTACGCAAACAAGAAATCATTATAAAAACAATGACTTAATGTATTCACTGAAATCCTGGACAACTCTACGAAATAAGGAATTAAGAGCTGGTATAAAGTGTCAGTTTGAACGTTGTTGAAATAAATAGCGACTTAAATGTATGTTTGCTTCTTCAAATGATGTCAAGATACGATACAACTTAACATTTATTTTATTTCTTGTCAGTTTATATACAAGTAACGACATGACATTATAAGCAAGAAATATGCCTAATAAATTGTTGGTGAAAAATCATAGACTGTTATGAACATCTGAAGGGGTCAGTGACTTGCAGAAAAAAAAACCATTATATCCTGTAATGACAACAATTTCAAAACGAGTGTAAGTCATCTGAATTGGCAAGAACTCAATATTATTGCAACGATATGTCCAACTATAAAATTAATCTTTTACACAAATTGCGAAAGGCGAAAAAAGTTGGAAAAATAAATTCAAAGAAAATTTAGTAAGAAGTTAAGGCATTCTCACTTTCTTTAAAGTTTTACCTAAAACTATTATATTTTAGACGGTCATTTCTTCCGAAATGAAACGAAGAGAGCAGAACATTAACTTCAAAATACAGATTTACAAGAAATACACAAATATGCGTGAAAACTTATGTCTCATGACCTGTCTCTGGCGCAATCTTTGGCACGTTTTAAACAAGCAAAATTTGGAAAACCGTACCATTCATTTATGAACACGGGTACATACGTCAATTGACTAAATGGAAAAAATGTTCCTCTGAAGTGACGTCATCAAGTGGTAGTTCTTGTGAGAGTTGAACTATTTGTATAAGCAAAAGTTGTCCTTCAAGGGGAAATTGTCATGCACTTGTGAACATGAAAGCAGTTTCACACATGTGTGTACGTCAAACAAGATAAACTTCCCGACAAAACTAGTCACCAGTCCGTTTAATACATTCTTTCAGGGTACCTAGAAAGCCTGCTGTTTTATCTTTGTAATATAAGCATATATTTCATAAACAAGAAAATCTGAAAAAAAGTAAAACTTGTCAACACATGAATAGTAAACAGCTAGTTTCAGCAGCAGAAATACTATAATCATTGTATTCGTTTTGTATCGAAATATACTCTTCATCTTCATCACTGCTAACAATTTGTAACAAAAACATGGTATTAGCATTATGAAGAGCCGGTAGAAACTTCATGATCAAACCGGTAAACAGTACCTTTGTGCACTAAGAATACATTGCCTATCGCAGCAGATTTCTTATTTTGAAATAAGTTAGATATACACTTATGTGAACTTATATTCATGTTCCAAACTTTAACAATTCATTGATGACAGATGATTAGACAAACAAATGCCAATCAATATATGTTAACTATTAGCAGAGATAATTTTATCTTTGAATCGTTACCATTTTCAATTACAAAAGTAATCATTTCTCTAAGAATTCATATCTCGTGCTTCCATCACAATAATTAGAGAACTTTCAAATTACTATTTCTATCAACATCAAAGTCTAGACACCGCAATCAGGCTGTTAATCAGTCAGTTTCAGGAGAGATAGATGCTAGTCAATTCATGCCTTTGTGATGCTTTTAACTTAGCCCTCAGTGTAAGATGAACTAAATGTTCCTTCGGGAAATATTTTTATCAGATCTTAGCAGTTTACCTGGAAATAAAAGTCTGTTAAATAGAATTATGTAGTCAGCTTTGCATTTTATTCTTACATGATTTGCAGTCTCTCTCATTTCAAATACAAGAAAAATCTCTGTGCATAGTTTTATGATAAGTTTTATTTGTAACTTGTTTGTACATAGAAAGTGAGGCTATAATAAAGAAAGAGTAATCCTTTAATAATCTGGAAAAAAACAACATTCGTGTCAACTGTACACATTTGATCATGAATTATATAGAAATAACTGGAATTTAACTTAGGATCTAAATATGCCTTTGAATGAAAGTCACAACTTTTATCTAACTGTTATACACTCATTAGGTATGACAATTAGTTAAAAGTTTTTATTCATTAAATGCATGTTAAGGGTCCCAGATAGGTTTCCAGCACCTGTGGAATCACCCGGGGTAAGTTTGATTTCCACTCGCCATCGTTAATAGATATGTTCAGGTTTCAGACATTTATACTCAAAAAGTCTTCTTTAAGTAAGTGATTACTAGTTTTTTTGTGTCTGTCATAAATGTTCTACAAACTAGTTTATATTTCCCCGTGAAATATACATAAAGTTCAAAGTAATCATTTTCTGCAATATCTGTATGTAGCTTAATTCTAAGACAGTCTATAGATAGGTGATTGCAAATGTTTGAAGTCTTCTAGACATCAAAGTTAAACCGACAGCAAAATTATAAGGGCGGGGCATCTTTGTTCATGACACACCTTTAGTGAATACGTATCAATGTGAAAATATTAACATTCCCATGATTCTGTCGAAATTATATCTTGAAAATATAAACCCGACAATGGCTAATAATAACGATTTTCACTGGATTTCATTTTGATTTCTACGAAAACTGAATTTCAACAAGAAGTATGAAATTCAACTACTGTAAAACAACTACTAGCTAAATGAAAAAATGTGTACCGTTTTTTATTCAATCAAGGCACAGAATGTATTTCCTGACACGATAATTAAAAAGTGATAAAACAACAAACATGTTACCTCATGTATAAAATGATATGTTAAATTGAGATGATCCTACCTGTAGTCAACTGCATGTAACTCAGTAAGTGCATGTTAGATTCGAGACAAAGTAACGTCTTTAAACTTACATTATAATTCTTGTTGACCGTTTTGACAGTCGAAATTCTACATATGAATTCTGAAAATAAAGTATTTCAAAAATAGTGTTTTGATTTTCAAATCATTTCGACTTTAACCTGGTAACAATCTACACTGCAGAATTAAGGTATATAGCATTGTTTAGCAAACATAAGACAATACACCGACCGGTTGTAAGACGTCAAATAATTCCCCAAGCCCTTAGATAACCATTTACGTGCCTTAGAACAAAAGATCTATTTCTCTAACACATCAGAGACATTCATAACATTTATAGTTACTTCAATGAAAATTTATTGAAATGTCAAACATCTTTAAAGAAATGTTTTCAAGTTATTGGCGTTAAAAGATTCCAAAATGTCATCTGAAGTAGAAAAAAGATACTTTATAATAAGAACTATGGACCAATTATATCTTTTATTCCTGATCAAAACCTGTTTAACCTATCCTAGATTATGTATTACATTAAGATTCACAAAAAGGTTTTCCTATTTCGTGTAATTTAAATGGAAAGAAGATCTCGAAGACTAGAAATGTTATTTTATACCGCCTTCATTAACACTGAAAAAAATACAACATATAATCACTAAAATTAATTGCGTAAAATGAACTATTAAACTGTGTGTAAAAAGTAGCAAAATATCTCGTTATTGAAAATATCACTGACAAAGAAAAAAAAAGAGAAAAAACAACATTGTCTGCATTGCACACAAATCTTTTTTTCGTTTAGGTTTAATAATGTGTCTGAAGCTGAAGGAAGAAATCACAGTGGTAGCTCATAAATTAACGTTTCCGTTAAAATGAGACTCTCATTATTTAGTGCTTGAATGCAGCTGATAATTGCATCGCCTAGAATTTGAAGGTTTTATATTGTCACAAAAATAGTCTCGTTTATCATTTTTCGTTTGCAATAACAGGTTTTTGTATTATTTTCGCTGACTCTCAGCATGAATATTTATAAGACGCCCTGAAACTTTCCGCTACCCCATTAAAGATAAATGATTTAAATTTCACTTCCAGCTGTACGTAGAGGGAACAAAACAAAGAATGGAAATATCTAAAATTAATACACATTACGATGTGCAATTACAGTCATATTTCTTAAATGTATTCATTTTACATAACATCTAAACAAAGCATAATTACTGTCCTTAGGAGCAGTAAAAATGACAAAGAAGACTTTATAGTCAGTGTCAATTATCCTGCAGTTTCATTTTGTTTCATCTGATGTGTCTTTTTATATGCCCGAGGGGGCATATTATCTTATGGTCCTGGGCGTCCGTCCGTCCGTAAGTTGGTTTCCGGAAGATAAGTTAAGAACTTTTTGGCCTACAGTCTTTTAAATTCATATGATGATTGCCCACATTGAGTGTATTGATTTTGGGGTCAGTAGCTTTAAAGTCATTGTCTATCCGTCCGTTAGTAGCCTGGCTGTAGGCTATATGATCTTCTTTATTTATGTTATTGCATTGATATATTAAATGATTTGTACCTCTATTAAAGCAACATTTTTCCTCTGCAGTAATTTCAGCCAAGAAAAGACAAATCTGTAGTAAGAAAGGGTCTTAATGGTCAATTAGCTTATCACTACAAGGGAATGACATTAATTGCTGGGTCTGAAACCAGTCTAGTCCGTTAACAATTTGGTTTCCGGAGGATAACTTTAGTATTCTCTGGCCTTCAGTCTTCAAACTTCATATGATTACTGCCCAAATGAGTGGATGACCCAACTGATTTTGGAGTCAAAAGGTCAAATGTCAAGGTCTCAGCGACCATAAAATTGAAAACCATTTCCGCCATGATACTTGACAACTATTTGTTATAGATACTTCAAACTTTATATCATAATTGCACACATTGAGTGGATGACCCCTGTACATTTATGGGTCAGTATGCTTAAGGTCAAATTCACAGTGACCTAAATGTTTAGAATCATTTACACTCTGTAACTCAACAACCATTTGTCATAGAGACTTCAAAATCCACATAATGCACACATTGAGTGAATGACCCCTATTGATTTTGGGGTCAGTAGGTCAAAGGACAAGGTGACCTAAATACTGAAAACAATTGCCGCTGTAAAACTTTATAACCATTCTCAAAGACACTTCAAAGCTCATATTATTAGTGCTTAGATTCAGAAAATGAGCAAAAATATTTTGGGGTTAGTAGGTCAGATGTCAGGCTCACATTCACCTAAACATAGAAAATCAAATATGCTCAGTAACTTCACAACCAATTGTAGCTATGACTTCAAACCTTCTATGATGAGTGCCTACATTGAATAGATAACACTGTAATGTTTCGGATGAGTAGGTCAAAGATCAAGGTCACAGTAAACTAACAATTGAAAACTTATTTCCGATTTACAACCTGATAATCTTTTTCCATACACACTTCAAACTTTATGTCAGTAACCTATACATTTTTAAACATATCTAGACTGTAAATTGATAACCATTTGCCATTGACACTGGCATTTGACAGGAATCTCTGCAAAACGATAATGTCTGTCTTGGATTTTGCTGATTAGTTTTCGTGATATTTTGCAAATTCGCCACCTAACTCTTATGCATTTTGTTCATTTTCGCGTATTTTCATTACTTAATATTTCATATATTACACATGTGGCATTATCTGCTTCGATATTTACCGAGAATTTGTCAGTTCTTTTCAAGCAGCGACAATATACCTGCAGAACTTTTTCGCCAAAAATGGATGATCGCTTTTATTATGAGGTAAGATTCCATATTTATATGTTGACATATCAATTTCTTTCATCCAGGTATACTTCCGTCATATTATCTTAATAAGCGGGTACAATGAAAGATGACTGTTAGTTTCACAAAAATAACACGTTAAACAAATGAAATTAAACACCTGTCTTTGATATTGCATTTATTTCATAAAAGTTTAATACTCAAACACTCAAGACTGCCATTTGTGACTTTCCAGTCGAGAATTAAAATAACGGCACATATGATAAGAAATCCTTAAAATATATATATCTATATATACGGATTTCACTGAGCAAATTTAACTGAGATCAGCTAATTTAGGAAGTCTCTATGTATGGAGATTCACAAAGACTTTCCGTATTGATTTTTGGAACCAATCAACTCAAAGAAGGGTTACAACCTATTTCGACAGTGCAAGACAGTAGTTGTTTGTATTTGATTTAATGCAGTCACCAAGTCATCTGAGAGAAGTAACTGTTCAATTAAGGATTATCTATAGTCCTAAAATTGTGAATCGATTGGTATATACAAACATTTCGCAGCTGTCACTTGAACGTGTTTGTATAGTAATGTCAGTTGGATTTGCATTTTCCTGTGTTTTAGGACATAATCCATCTAGACAACTAGTTCCCTTCCCAGAACTTGATGCAAATTTCAGTCAATGCTGCACAAAAGACAAAGGTGTAAATAGTTCGAATTTCATAAAACAAAAATATAAACTAGATAAGTGTTGTGAAAAAATACATACAGTGAAGCAAGCACTCATAATAAAGCTGATAGACTAAAGTTTTGTGTCGCCTATATTCCAAGTTGTTACAAAATACCAAAAGTTACCACTTACCAGTCAGACTTATTTACAGATTTAACATCATGTAAACAAACATCAAGTATCTTCATAGAAGATTGTATATGAAAGACCTTATGGCACATAAAAGAGCAAATCTAGAGTACAAAGATCAAGAAATAGCTCGTGAAACATTTACTCGGAAGCAAACGCTAGAAGACTGCGACTAAAAGCAGGCTGAAAAATGTAGACAAACAAGAATTAGGAAAACTATACAAACAGATATAGAATATAAACAAGGTGAAAAGAGTAGGGAGAAAAAAAACCAGAAAGTTAAAGCTTACAAACACAGGCTATAAAGAAGATGATCAATGTAGAGAAATACACATCAAACAAAGAAAGCGCTCAGATAGAAATTATAGGATCCCAGAAATAGGATGGAAAGAACTACTAGGAAGAGAAGACGTGAAGACATAGATTATAAGAATTGTGAAACAAGTCGAGATACACATGCAAAGAAAATTAACCGGACAGACAGAGACTATAAAGAAGTCGAGAAAGATATAGAAGCCACTACCAGAAAGACAAAACGTTTAGATATAAACAAACTGGAAAAACATTGAGAGACCAGCAGCAGAAAGACAAAACGTTCAGATAAAGGCTATAAACAATTTGAAAACAATAGATAGACCAGCAAAATAAAAAGACAAAGCGTGCAGATTTACGCTATAAACAAACTGAAAACAATAAAGGGACCAGCACCAGAAAGACAAAACGTTCAGATGTATGCTATTAACAAACTGAAAACAATATAGGGCAACACCAGAGAGACATAACGTTCAGATGTATGCTATTAACAAACTGAAAACAATAGAGGGACCAGCACCAGAAAGACAAAACGTTCAGATTTATGCTATTAACAAACTGAAAACAATAGAGGGACCAGCACTTGAAAGACAAAACGTTTAGATGTATGCTATTAACAAACTGAAAACAATAGACGGACCAGCACCAGAAAGACAAAATGTTCAGATGTTCTATAAACAAACTGAAAACAATAGAAAGACCAGGCCCAAAAAGAGAAAACGAATTAATGAAAATGATAAAAGAACAGGAGCAATATAACAAATACTAATATAAACAACAAAAAATCAACATTAAAAAACCTTATAGAAAAATTTCATAAAATGGTCCAGTCTGGACCTCTATACATATGTACAAGCTGTAAACAGTTATTCTATAAGCACTCTAATATTAACAATCATACACTTCTAAAGAACGTTACCAGAGGTAGAACGTTCTTGTGTATTTCATGATAGACATCGGAGCTGCTTCTAGTCGTTATTTTAATGCCGCTCGACGCCGTCAGGGGTTGATGGCTTCTCGCTGCCCACTGAAGGTTGCCTTTCGGTTTAACTGAGAAGACGCCTCTATCAGCGAGAACGGCGCGGAGGTAGCTCTCGAACGGGACCTGGCGGGGTGTGAGTATATCGGTCCCTGTCTATATACAGATTATCAAGGATTAAGAACACGTCTTTGTCCTGATTTCTATCCTTTACCATATAGGGGATTAGTTTTTTCCGACGGTCTTGGATTGCCCTTGTTAGCTGGTAACTGACTCTGTATGGAGATTCACTGGGTAGGCATGGACTCTAATAAAAGGCAACACAAACGACACGGTGACGTTATCATAATCCTGTACATCGCTCTGATGGTTAAATTCAATAGAAATTGCCTTACTTGATAAAACCTGTCAGTTGTCTCTAAAACGCAAATGTGTCATCTGCCTAAAATCTACTCCCTGCAGTGGAAAAGGTAATCACAAAAGACTGTCTATTCAAACAAATCTTCTAGTCTGAACAATATTGAACAAAACTTGAAATTGAATCTCTCATGCCTGTAGTTTAAGTTCTAATTTAGAAACATTGTCTCACCAGTAATAACCTACCGCTGCACGGCAACGTCGTATAATACAACAAAATGTAATTAATCGCACTACAATTGGACATCGATTGTATTCATGGATTTCATTTATAAGCTTCGGCGTGAGATTTGATTTACACTGGCATCTATTATTATGTATCTTACTGTGAAACTTACAGGAAATTATTTTCGTTCATTTCCTGTTTTACTCTAGCCTCAAAGGGTATAAATGTATTTCTTTCAAACTCTTGAAATAAAAATGAAGTATTATGTATTTAACCAGTGTCAGATCGCTACAAATAAATTCAAGATTAATCACTATTACTTGATATAAAAATGTGTTGTAGAAAATGTATAATGGTTTGAAACTATCTTATTGGCTGTCTGCGATTTTAATACAGGTATTATGCAACACAAATTGTACGTTTTGCGGGAAATGCATTCCTTCTACTCATTCTTGTTTATCGTCAAGCCAATACATGCATGACTTTCGATGATTGTTGACAGACAAACTAATCGCGAATAATAAAGATATTGAAATATTTGTGCTGCAGACTGATTCTCTAGGGAACTTAAATATTCCATAGTAATACTTCGAGAGGTCATCCATAGTGTTGGAGGTAGTTGCAGGCGGAACACATTTTTGCGGCGTATCTAACTGAAGGTAGACCTCATTCAATTTGAAGCCGATATCTTTAGAACCAGTCTCCAATAATCTTTGTGCGCATGCTCTTCTTGAAAATATGAATCCAGGAAAAGGAAAAATTATCCTTACATGTTGTGAAATTTTGGTCTAAATGACCTGTATAACCTTTCAAATCCACATATAAGTAGCTGCAATTTGAGTAAACCATTCCTAATATTTTGAAGGCATGACTACTTGAATTATGCCGTGTTTTCATTCGTGAGAAGGAAAATTTGTCTGTTTAAAAAAGCTGATATACTGCATAAAATACAAATTAGTTTTCAGAGCACGCTGATAATGCTTTTTTCTTATGCTTTTTTTAAAGAAGCTTTCTTATTTCAGTAATTTATTCCATTGCTCTGATTTTCATAACCAGCCAAAATTATATTTCAACAGATGCAAGAGAAACAGTCTATGTAAAATGAAAAGCACGTGAACATCAACTTAAGGCAGAAAATTATAAAAGTACTTATTGAAAGTGAACAATACAGTTGAAAATAACTTAGAATATACCGTTATCTTTGGATTGCAGTCCTACACGATAAGTAAAAACCTGCTCTATTGCTAGGCAATGATAATTACTTATAGCTCGTTTATATAGCACGAAATGACAATTTTCTGTTTTGAATAAAGTAAAAAACCTGCTGCATTAAAGCATTTTTCTATCATAATCACAAAAGTGCAAATGGATTTTTACGGTTTGACACAAAGTTCTGATTTTAACATTCTAATGGAATTGCAAGCTACACAAATAATTGTACTCCAGCGTGTCTCGGATGAAATGTCTGTGTGTTATCTATCATAGACTTTGCAGTTAAAAACAAAACTCAAACAGGATATAGTTTAAAGATAAATTCATACACTTCTGTTTAAAGAAAAATCGAAATAACATTTTTTTTGAATTACAGGTTTTTGTAAAAAGTAGCACACATAGACACTATAGAAATTTTTCTGAAAATCAGCCACATTCAAATGAAGCCAATTCCGTGTGCAACACTGCTTTGATGTTACAGATCAAACAGAATCAAATGGAATTGGTCATTGTACTAAACATTAAATCAAAATTAAAGCATCACATGTTTCTATCTGTCGTGAAAGGTGTGAAGTTGAAAAATGACCTTTGTCATATAAGTTCAACATTTCAACCGCTTACGTATCAGTGGAAAATAGCAAACTGAGAGAATCAACCAAATTGACACTGACGAGCTTTTTTGCTCAGAATAAAAACTAAGATTTCGTCTAGACTATAGAATTTTCATTGTCTTCTATTTGATCAATGTAGTTTATCAAATTGATCGACAGTATATCGCATACTTTAAAAAATGATAACAACACCAGTTCTACCTATATGCCTTAAAGAGAATTAAACAATTAACTAGCATGGCATCATTTTGTTGTTAAAAGTCGGTCATATTTATCACAATATACGCACATTTTCTAGAACTGCATGTATATGAAAGGTAAAAAGGACAAAGAGTAATCGACTGCCTGTTTTAACTACCCAGTTATCATGGTAATACTTCGGGTTACTTTCTTCTGGTTTAGTATTAAGTTAATGTTAAAATCAGTTTTACCATCATTCTAAATAGCGGTACGGAAATCATTGTTTACCAGAAGAAAAAGCTTTACGATGAATGTTTTCAGCCAAATTATGACCGGTATTATGTTTACTTCGGCAAACGAATAAAATGTTTCTAATCATAATTGTATATTCAGTTTCTCTTTGAATAAAAGACATCAGAAACTATGTTGTTATCCACTTATCTAATTGCCGAAAATATAAGCCAATCTGACTTAAAACTTAAAAGATTTCCATTCAGCGATTTTCTTTGTAAGTGTAAGTCTATAATTTGCAAAAATTCATCATATAGAAATATAATTATGCAAAGTGCTTTACATTGTTTGCAGAGGGAGAAAATGTAATTTTTATCTTGGAATTTACAATCATGAAAAATAAATCAAAACATGATATCTTACAACAACGCAATATAACACAACTGCGTAAGATAACCTTGAAATGACATTTTCTATGTATGATGTAGAGTACCCAGCCGAGACATTCAAGTAAATTTGAGCTTGTGATAACGTCAATTCAAATGATTCCCATGTGATTTGCAACAATGCTTTGATGTAATCTCTGAAATAAAATTGTTCATAATACGAGAAATTAAGTAACCTCGGCACATGCACAATATATTAATTTATTTTTGGGGAAAAATGGCGTTAAAAAAGGTTTCAGGCGGAATTAACGGAGGTTAATCAATGTGATTCATTTTTTGTTGGATTTATACAGACAAATCTCTTGGAATAAAGGATCTATAATTATAGCACTGTCAGATTTTAACTAAATAGTCTCAAATATCTTTCCGGAACATTTCAAGCGACTAACTCATATTCCGGTAAGAACTATTTTGCCATTTTCCTTCTCACTTCAACGGCATTTCTATTTATTTCGGCATTTCCCTCGCTATTTTTTAAAGTCAAAATTGTCCAAAATTTACTTTGAGTAGATCTATTTGTCATATTTTGGAATTTATTGAAAAGAAGCAGACTGAACTGCAAACGGTGTCGACCATGAAACTTTGATAACCAAAGTGATCGTCATCTGCTATTGTCGCAAAGAAAAACGTCTAAAAAAAGAAAAACGTGGAACATTCTTTCCAAACCTATCCCGAGATGAATTTAAAGGTCTAACTGAGCTTATTCAATGTCAGGTAATATGTAAAACTTTCAGTACTTATTACAGTGCCTGCCTTTTCTGGACTCTTTTTGGCCATAATTCTCTTAAATCTGCCTGCAAAGTAAGGCCATAGGAAATTGTACTATAAATTCCTACTTTAAAAAACGTATGGTATTACAACGCGTCTGGTTTGATGCGAATTTCTAAGAAACTTTGTGCCACATTCAACGGTAGAGTATTAATGGATACAGTCGGATAATTAAAAAGACAGAAAACTCTTTGGGAATGAAAAATAGCAAACGTGTCTGTCTAGTAAAGGCGACAAACATCAGGTAACATTTAACGTAGTGCTTCATACTCTAATTTGTACACAGAAATGTAAATATACAGCAGGTTTAGGTTTGGGATGGTATTTCTAAGAACATAATTATAAGTATATAGAATTAATCAATAAGCCTTAATGTAAGTTATCATAACATTAGCAATTTAGTGCAATTTTCAAAGTAAACATGACTGTTTACATTACAAAAATGATAATTTTACTACTGTAAATATTCTGAGGTTATCATTTATTTGTAAATAGTTAGAAAATCTACAATTTGACAAATTTACGTATACCACTTTGTGTTTTCTTAAAAAACAAACAATACATTTTTCTAAAATGACAAAGAAAATCTAAAATAATTTCTCTAACCAAATTGATTCAGATTGTTTCTTCAGACAAAGAAACAAGAATTTAAAAAATGAGTTAATGTTAGAAATCCTCTTTTGAAAATATCTCTTTGACAACAGTTCTTGTATTTTAGAAATACAACAAAATAAGTTTCGAACTTTTGTCAGCATCAGTATCGTAGTCTTTTTGTGAGGCAAAATTACAGCACTATCTGTAGAGTTATTATAATATTTTAGCAAATATTAACTAGGCAGTATATATCAGAAATAAACTTAAGAAACGAGAAACAACTACTTCTGTGCCACAAGCTAGCTCGAAACATTTTCTGTTTATGTAAAATAAGACGATTATAAAGAGCAGCGTTTCGGGGTCTTTGTAATTATGCTGATTCACTTCAATATCTGGTATTTGTAATTAAACATTTTCTGGAACATAAAATAAGAATTTTTCAGAGTTTAACAATCACCTTAGAAATATATCAAATCCGACAGACGTTGTTGAAAGTGTACTTCAATTTTATTTCTGGACCCTTTCCTCCCTGCAGTTTTTATTTTGTGAAACTCATATACTGCGAAATAGAAAAAAATATAAACACTCATAATGTCAATGAGTGGACCTCCTAGACCTTAATCAAGAGAATCTGTCTTATTTCATTTTATAGTTATTTATTTGCATCTCTTCATTCATAAAACACAGTATAACAAACTTTGTTTCTTGTTTTTAACAGATGGCTTTCACAGAAATGTATGTGAAAAAAAATCCCAACATGAAACATTCATACAACCGTCCTTAATACATATGTTCGATTCTGAAAGATGTTTCTACTGGAGATCCCATAGAGGAAAGGTTTGTGCAGTCTACTCCTGTAGAATCAGAATGAATAAGTTGCAAAAAAAAAACCCTCATATATATAGTACATATAAAATGTATTGGTATATATTTTGTAACTGCTACCATCATATTTTTGCCACACACTCGTTATCTACAGTGGAAATATATCAATACAACATTTATCAGCAGAGATAAGGCATTGTTTATTATTCTAAAACTTCATTATTTCAATTTTTTCCAACTCCTAATAATTTAAAGTGAAATTGAACTCATCGTTGAACTTTTACTTAAAACCATTTTATTTTTGATGGTCAGTTAGTGCTAAACGAAACGAAGAGACCAAAACATTAACTTCAAAATACGGCTAACAAGAAATACACATATTAGCGAAGGAAAATATCTCACATGTCTCACAGTCGCGGCGTTATATTTGGCATGTTTTAAACAATCAGAAATTGGAAAACAGTACCATTCATTCAAAAAAATACAAACAGGTACATAAACACTTCAAAGAACGTCAGATGACTAAGGGAAAAAACGTTCCTCTGAGGGGACGTCATCAAGTGGAGTTTTCATCGGATATTGCGTTATTTCCATAAGTAAACCATCATTGAGTTTCAGGATCGTATAATGTTAATGTCGATGTTTTTTACGGGTATATGAATTCATTTGATTGCAACAAGTTTATCGTTGCAGTGTGCAACTGAATTATACATATTATGTTTTCATGTTTATCTCCTGGACCTAATAATAGTTCAGTTCTTCTTACGATTTCTTTGAAATCTGCCTCATCAGTTAATTTGTCATTTTAAAATGTCATCGTGCTAGAAAATATAAGCGCTTTTGCAGACAATTAAATCTTTCCTAATAAAATCCACTAATTATCATAAAAACTGTATTACCAAACGAGACAACAGCTCTTGCTTCATTTAATATGTTCTATCACGTGTCATTAAATCTTATTCTTTTAAAAGATAGACCAAAAAAGAACAAGGAAGTTACTTTACGTAATTAGTAAAGCAATATTTTGCTGGAATGGAAAGCTGTTACTTGAGCTAGTTCTGTTATTGTCATTATCAGTGTTGAAGTAGCATGATTAAATCAAAGTTCAGTTAATGTAAGGATAAATACATGAATTACTCTGAAGCACGGAAAAGTTGTTTTTTAGGTGAAATTATTATGCACTTTTGAACATGAAAGTAATTCACACGTCTGTATGTCAAACAAGATTAGCTGTAAAAGAAGTTGAATAATTAATTTCAGGGGTGAAGGTATTTGAATATCTTATTATTTTGTCTTTGTAATATTAGCATATATATCATTAACAAAAAAATCTGAACAATGCAAATTTGTCAAGACATGGGTACTAAAAACAGTTTCTAACATGCAAATATTATATTCAAGCTATTTCCTTTTTGTCGAAATATACTGTGCATATATTCAGTACTGCTAGCAATTTATGGTAACAAAAACATAGTAATAACATTATAAACAACCTGTAGAAACTTCATAATGAATCTGAGGTAAAATGTAACTTGGAGCACTGGGGCAAGTAGTGGTAGAATAGATTACGAGGAAAATGACAGCAAATTTCTAATTTTGAAATAAGTTAAATATACACAGGCACCTATGTGACTTTACAAACTTTAAAACTTTAAAAATTCGATGAAGACAAATGATGAGACATACAAATACCAATCAATATCTGTCAACTATTAGCAGAGAAAATTATATCTTTGAATCGTTACCACTTTCAGTTACAAAAGCTTTCAAATTACTGTCTCTGTCAGCATAAATGTCTAGACAGCGCGATCAGGCTTTAAATCTGTCCGTTTCAAGAGAACGTGATGCTTGTCAATTCATGCCTTTATGATGCTTTTAACCTTAAGTCTCGATGTAATATTAATTTAATGGTCCTTCAATAATTTGAAAAAAAACATTTGTGTCAGCAATACACACTTGAATATGAATTATCCACAAGCGCAAGGAAAATAACTGGGGTCCTAAACATGCATTTGAATTAAAGTCATAATTTTTAACTCTCACATACTCATAGTCATAATGTTAGAAAATAAATGAAAAGTTTTGTATGCATGTTAAGGGTCCCAATTATGTTAGCAATACATTAGGAATGATTCGGTGTAGTTTGATATTCAGATCTCAGATATTTATACTCAAAGAGTCTCGTATAAAAATGTCATTAAGGATATTTAACAAGTTTTCTTTGTCTGCCATATATGATTCAACCAAGGCACAGATAAGATAACAAAAATGTGACAAAATAACGAACACACTATATCATGGGCTAAGATGATATATTAAACTGAGATGGTACTAACTGTAGTCAGTGCATATTAGATACAAGACAATGAAACGTTTTTTTAAACTTACATAAGATTATTGTTACAGTTGCTCTTAATAGTTGACCTTAACATGAATTCTGAAAATAAAGTATTAAAAAAATGGTTTTATGTTCGAATCATTTCGACTTTAAACTGATAACAATTTACAATGCTGAATGTTTTTTAAGTAACGCATATATCGTTGATCAATTTCACCGACCGGCTGTAAGATGTCAAATAAGTCTTAAAGCCCAAGGCTTATATAAACATGAACATGTATTATAACAGAGTATCGATTTCTGTAACACTTGTGAGCCAGTGCAGTCATAACATTTAAGATGACATTTTTTACCCATTTCGATGAAGATTCATTGAAAGGTCAACAATTTAAAACTTTTTTGAAAAGAATTACTCTTTTACTCAAGTTATAGGCCATAAAAGGTTTCAACTGTTCATTCAAAGTAGAAAGAAGAATAATGAGTGTACTTAACAAGTATGTACCAATGATATCTTTAATTTCTAATGAAAAAAGAAGAATAAGATTCACGGAAAGTTTTCCGATTTCATGTAATTTAAATGGAAAGAAAATCTCGAACAAGAAATGTTATTTTGTACCGCGTTCATTAACACCGACAAAATGCAGCATAAAGTCAAAACATAAACTGCGTAAAATGAACTGTATAATTGAGTTGTAAAAAGTAGCAGAATATTTCATTATTGAAAATGACACTGACAGAGAAAATCGGCAAAAACATCCCAAAAAACATTGTCTGCAATGAAAATACAATGTTCTTGATGAGGCAGATGATTTTCTTTTAGGTATAATAATGTGTCTGAAGCTGGAGGAAGCGATATCAGTTGTAGCTCATAAATTAATGATAATCTCCAGTTTCCGTTCAACGGAGACACTCATTATTTGGAGCTTGAATGCAGCTGATAATTGCATCGCCTAGAATTTGAAGGTTTTATATTGTCACAGAAATATTCTTATTCGTTAATATTCGTTTATCATTTTTGTCTGCAATAACATGACTTTTTAGTATTATTTTCCCTGATCTCTCATTAGACGCTCTGTAATTTTCAGCTCATCAGTTAAAAAATAGTGACGGAAACATTTAAAATTAATACGCATTACGATTTGCAACTACGGCCATGTTTCCCACCTTTTAATGTATTCATATTACATAACATCTGAACAAAGCATAATCACTGTCCTAAAGAAGACTTTATAGTCAGTGTCAATTATACTGCAGTTTCATTTTGTTTTAGCTGATGTGTCTTTTATGTAAAGTTAACAACAGCTATAAGCAAGTACTTTCAAACCTGATGCAGAACTTTAATTGCTGATAAAATATAAGTTCAAGTTCCATAGGAATAATATTTATTCTTATAAAAACATTCAGTTGATCTGCGATATTTTTTTTCCGAAAAATGAACCCGAAACAAAATACTTCGAGACAGCTTCTGTAAATAAATTTACAATTCAGATGTAATACTATTGTGATGCCATATTACTATAATTGAAACTCAAGAATTTATTGATGGATCCCTGACTCCTCACATTTGCATGATTTTACCAAGAAGTGCAGTTATATTTTCACCACAAACAAGTATATAACAAAAGATCCTGTTGTAATGTTTGTAAGTAAAACCTATTGTTATTCGTATAAGATTTAAGACTCATGCTGTGGATCCATGAATTGTTTTGCTGACTCTCCTTGTCTTTACATCAATAATTAACCCCGTGAGGCACGAACATACCTACACCAGCTTAGGTATGTGGTAAAGACATTAACCTTTAACCTGCTGGAACCAAAAGTGATTAGCCTTTGCCACAAGTATAGAGCCAGGCCAGCCTGCACATCAGTGCAGGCTGACCAGGCTCTATACTGATGGTAGCCAAATTTTTGTATTTTGATATTGAAATCCCTTAAACTTCAATTAAAATGGACTGTTCCAAATTCAAAGCTGGGCAAATCCATTACAAAAAATCAGCAGGTTAAGGGTGAAAGAGAAGCAGCTTATAGCATGTATAGTGCTATGTTTTTGTCGTTTCGATCAAAAAAAGAGCGCTGAAAGGATATAAAATGTGATCATTTTAAGCTACAACTTGATTAGTTTCTCTGTCATCGAAACTAGCAAAATATACTCATTTGTTTCATGGTTGTTTCCTTAACACGTTTTAATGTTATGATATTACTCGTTATACACATAAGCATTCTTCATGGTCCTGAAGTTTGCAATTTACATTAAACATCTCTGTGAGTTTGTATACGGAAAAAGGTAATATTACACGCAAAGGTCAACATTTTTACAGACTTGTACAGCTTAACAAATGCATGTCAACTTTAGAGATACCACAACAATAAGAAAAGGCAACACAAACGAAATGACGACATTATCATAGTCCTGTACATCGTTCTGATGGTAAAATTTAACAGAAATTGCCTTACGTGACAAAAACTGTCAATTGTCTCTAAAACGTAAATTTGTCATCTGCCTAAAATCTACACACTGCGAATGACAAGGTGATCGCAAAAGTATGTCTTTTCAAAATAAACACCTAGTCTGAAAAAATACTGAACAAAACTAGAAATTGAAACCTTTCGTTCCGGTAGTTAAGATCCAATTTAGAAACATTGTTAAACCAGTAATAATCTACCGCTGCACGACAACGTCGTATAAAACAAGAAAACGTAATTACTCGCACTACCATGGGACATCGATTGTATTCATGGATTTCCTTTATAAGCCTCAGCGTGAGACTTGATTTATAGCATCTATAATAAGGCATCTTACTGTGAAACATACAGGAAATTATTTTCATTAACTTTCTGTTTTACTCTTGCTTCAATAGGTATAACTACATTTCTTTCAAAGTCTTGAAATAGTATCATTTGCTAAACCAATGTCAGATCGCTACAACTAAATTGCGGATCAATCACTATTACTTGATATAAAAATGTATTGTGGAAAATGTAGTAAGGATTGAAAATATCTTATTTGCTGTCTACGACTTTAATACAGGTATCATGTGACTAAAATTGTACGTTTAGCGGGAAATGCATACCGTCTAGTTATTCTTGTTTTTCGTCAGCCAATACATGCATGACTTTAAGTGACTTTTGAAAGAGACAAGCTAATGGCGAATAATAAAGATACTGGTATATTTGTGCAGACTGATTCTTAAGGAAGCTTAATTATTCCATAGGTATACTGGGAGAGGTCATCCACAGTGTTGGGGATAGTTGCAGGCTGAATACATTTTTGCGGCGTATCTAACTGAGTGTAGACCTCATTCAATTTGAAGCCAATATCTTAAGAACTAGTCTTCAATAATCTTTGTGCGCATGCTCGTCTTGAAAATACAAATCCAGGAAAACGAAAAAATATCATAACATGTTGTGAAATTTTAGTTTTAATGACCGTTCACCTGTATATCCTTTCCAATCCGCATATAAGTAGCTGCATTTTGAGTAAACCATTTCAAATATTTCAAAGGCATGATTACATTTACTTGAATTATGCCGTGTCTTCATTCAAAAGGACAATTTGTCTATTTAAAAAAAGCTGATATACTGCATAAGATAGAAATAAGTTTTCAGAGCACGCTGATGAACCTCTCTTATGTTTTTTTAAAGAAGCTTACTTGTTTCAGTAATTTATTCTATCGCTACGATGTTCCTAACCTGCAAAATGATACTTCAACAGATGCAAGAGAAACAGCTCATGTAAAATGAAAAGCAAGTGAACATAAACTTAAGGCAGGAAATTATAAAAGTGCTTATTGAAAGTCAACAATACAGTTGAAAATATCTTAGAATATATCGTTATCTTTGGATTGCAGTCCTGAACGATAAGTAAAAACTTGCTCTATTTCTAAGCAATGATAATTACTTATCGCTCGTATATTTAGCACGAAACGACAATTTTCTGTATTGAATAAAGTAGTAAATTGCTGCATTAAATCATTTTTCTACCATAAGCACACAAGTGCAAATGGATGTTTATGGTTTGATACAAAGTTTTGATTTTATCATACTAATGAATTGCGAGCCACACAAATAATTGTACTCCAGCGTGTCTCGGATGAAATGTCGGTGTGTTATCTATCATACACTTTGCAATTACAAACATAAGTCAAACAGGACATATTGTAATGATAAATTCATACACTTCTGTTAAAAGAAAAATCAAAATAACAATCGTTTGTATTATAGGTTTTGTATAGAGTAGCACACATAGACACTAGAGCAGTTTTGCTGAAAATCAGACACATCAAAATGATGTCGATACTGCTTTGATGTTACAGATCAAACAGAATGAAATGGAATTGGTCATTGTACTACACATTAAATGAAAATAAAGCATTACATTTCTCTATATGTCCTGAAAGGTGTGAAGTTGTAAAATGACCTTTGTCACATAAATTCAACATTTCAACCGCTTACATATATGTGGAAAATAGCAAACTAAGAGAATCATCCAATTTGACACTGATGAGCTCTTTTGCTCAGAATCAAAACTAAGATTTCGTCTAGACTACAGAATTTTCATTGTCTTCTATTTGATCAATGTAGTTTATAAAATTGATTCGACAGTATATCTTTAAAAAATGATAACAACATCAGTTTTACCTTTATGCCTTGAAGAGAATTAAACAATTAAATAGCATGGCATTATTTTGTTGTTAATAGTCGGTCATATTTATCACAATATACGCACATTTTCTGAAACTGCATGTATATGAAAGATAAAAAGCACGTAGAGAAATCGACTGCCTGTTTTATCTACCCAGTTATCATGGTTATAATTTGGGTTACTTTTTTGTGGTTAAGTAATAAGTTAATGTGAAAATCAGTTTTACCATCATTCTAAAAAGCATTATGGAAATCATTGTTTGCCAGAAGAAAAAGCTTTACGATAAATGCTTTTAGCCAAATTATGACCGGTATAATGTTTACTTCGGCAAACGAATAAAATGTTTCCAATCATAATTGTGTATTCAGTTTCTCTCTGAATAAAAGATATCAGAAACTATGGTGTTATCCACCTATTTAATTCCGCGAAATATAAGCCAATCTGACTTAAAACTTAAAAGATTTCCATTCAGCGATTTTCTTTGTAGGTGTAAGTCTATTATTTGCAAGAATTCATCATATAGAAACATAATTATGTAAAGTGCTTAACATTGTGTGCAGAGGGAGAAAATGTAATTTTTATCTTGGAATTTACAATCATGAATAATAAAACAAAACATGATATCTTACAACAACACAATATAACACTTCTTTGCAAGATAACCTTAAAATGACACTTTCTGTGTATTATGTAGAGTACCCAGCCGAGACATTCAAGCGCTTTGGCCTGTAATAACGTCAATTCAAATAATTCCCATGTGATTTGCAACAATGCTTTGATGTAATCTCTGAAATGAAATTGTTCATAATACGAGAAACTAAGTAACCTCGGCAAAAGCACAATATATTAACTTTATTTTGGGGGGAAATGGCGTTAAAAACGGCTTCAGGCGGAATTAACGGAGGTTAATCAATGTGATTCAAAGAGTGTTTGTTGGATTTATGCAGACAAATCTCTTGGAATAAATGATCTATAATTCTATCACTGTCATTTTTTAACTAAATAGTCTTAAATATCTTTCCGGAACATTTCAAGCGACTAACTCATATTCCGGTATGAACAATTTTGCCATTTTCCCTGTCACTTCAATTTCGACTTTCCCTCGCTATTTTTTAAGTCAAAATTGTCCAAAATTTACTTTGAGCAGACCTATTTGTCATATTTTGGAATTTATTGAAAAGAAGCAGATTGAACTGCAAACGGTGTCGACCATGAAACTTTGATAATCTGTGATCCACATCTGCAATTGTCGCGAAGGAAAACGTCTAAAAAAAGAAAAACGTGGAACATTCTTTCCAAACCTATCCCAAGATGAATTTAAAGGTCTAACTGAGCTTATGCAATGTCAGTTAAAATGTAAAACTTTCAGTACTCATTACAGTGCCTGCCTTTTCTGGACTTCTTTTGTCCATAACTCTCTTAAATCTGCCTGCAAAGTAAGGCAATAGGAAATTGTTCAATAAATTCCTACTTTAAAAAAACGTATGGTATTACAGCGCGTCTGGTTTGACGTGAATTTCTAAGAAACTTTGTGCCTCATTCAACGGTACAGTATTAATGGATACAGTTCGATGATTAAAAAAGACAGAAAACGAATGAAAAATAGCAAACGTGTCTGTCTAGTCAAGGCGACAAACATCAGGTAACATTTAACGTAGTGCTTCATACTCTAATTTGTACACAGAAATGTAAATAGATCGCAGGTTTAGTTCTGGAATGGTATTTCAAAGAACATAATTATAAGTATATAGAATTAAACAATGAGCCTTAATGTACGTTATCATATATAGCAATTTAGTGCAATTTTCAAAGTAAACCTGACAGTTTACATTACAAAGATGATAATTTTACTACTGTAAATATTCTGAGGTTATCATTTATTTGTAAATAGTTAGAAAATCCACAATTTGACAAATTTACGTATACCACTTGTGTTTTCTTAAGAAAACAAACAATACATTTTTCTAAAACGAGAAAGAAAAGCTAAAATAATTTCTCAAATCAAAATTGATTCAGATTTTTTTCTTCAAACAAAGAAACAAGAATTTATAAAATAAGTCAATGTTAGAAATCCTCTTTTGAAAATATCTTTTTTGACAAAAGTTCTTTGTATTTTAGAAGTACAACAAAATAAGTTTGGATCTTTTTTCAGCATCAGTATGGTAGTCTTTTTGTGAGGCAAAATTACAGCACAATCTTTAGAGTTATTATAATATTTTAGCAAATATTAACTAGGCAGTATATATCAGAAATAAACTTAAGAAACGAGAAACAACTACTTCTGTGCCACAAGCTAGCTCGAAACATTTTCTGTTTATGTAAAATAAGATGATTATAAAGAGCAGCGTTTCGGGGTCTTTGTAATTATGCTGATTCACTTCAATATCTGGTATTTGTAATTAAACATTTTCTGGAACATAAAATAAGAATTTTTCAGAGTTTAACAATCACCTTAGAAATATATCAAATCTGACAGACGTTGTTGAAAGTGTACTTCAGTTTTATTTCTGGACACTTTCCTTCCTGCAGTTTTTATTTTGTGAAACTCATATACTGCGAAATATAAAAAAATATAAACACTCATATTGTCAATGAGTGGACCTCCTAGACCTTAATCAAGAGAATCTGTCTTATTTCATTTTATAGTTATTTATTTGCATCTCTTCATTCATAAAACACAGTATAACAAACTTTGTTTCTTGTTTTTAACAGATGGCTTTCACAGAAATGTATGTGAAAAAAATCCCAACATGAAACATCCATACAACCGTCCTTAATACATATGCTGGATTCTGAAAGATATTTCTACTGGAGATCCCATAGAGGAAAGTTTTGTGCAGTCTACTCCTGTAGAATCAGAATGAATAAGTTGCAAAAAAACCCTCATATATACAGTACATATAAAATGTATTGGTATATATTTTGTAACTGCTACCATCATATTTTTGCCACACACTCGTTATCTACAGTGGAAATATATCAATACAACATTTATCAGCAAAGATAAGGCATTGTTTATTATTCTAAAACTTCATTATTTCAATTTTTTCCAACTCCTAATAACTTAAAGTGAAATTGAACTCATCGTTGAACTTTTACTTAAAACCATTATATTTTTGATGGTCAGTTAGAGCGAAACGAAACGAAGAGACCAAAACATTAACTTCAAAATACAGCTAACAAGAAATACACAAATTAGCGAAGGAAAATATTTCACATGTCTCACAGTCGCGGCGTTATATTTGGCATGTTTTAAACAATCAGAAATTGGAAAACAGTACCATTCATTCAAAAAAATACACACAGGTACATAAACACTTAAAGAACGTCAGATGACTAAGGGAAAAAACGTTCCTCTGAGGGGACGTCATCAAGTGGAGTTTTCATCGGATATTGCGTTATTTCCATAAGTAAACCATCATTGAGTTTCAGGATCGTATATTGTTAATGTCTATGTTTTTTACGGGTATATGAATTCATTTGATTGCAATAGGTTTATCGTTGCAGTGTGCAACTGAATTATAAATATTAAGTTTTCATGTTTATCTCCTGGACCTAATAATAAATCAGTTCTTCTTACGATTTCTTTAAAATCTGCCTCATCAGTTAATTTGTCATTTTAAAATGTCATCGTGCTAGAAAATATAAGCGCTTTTGCAGACAATTAAATCTTTCCTAATAAAATCCACTAATTATCATAAAAACTGTATTACCAAACGAGACAACAGCTCTTGCTTCATTTAATATGTTCTATCACGTGTCATTAAATCTTATTCTTTTAAAAGATAGACCAAAAAAGAACAAGGAAGTTACTTTACGTAATTAGTAAAGCAATATTTTGCTGGAATGGAAAGCTGTTACTTGAGCTAGTTCTGTTATTGTCATTATCAGTGTTGAAGTAGCATGATTAAATCAAAGTTCAGTTAATGTAAGGATAAATACATGAATTACTCTGAAGCACGGAAAAGTTGTTTTTTAGGTGAAATTATTATGCACTTTTGAACATGAAAGTAATTCACACGTCTGTATGTCAAACAAGATTAGCTGTAAAAGAAGTTGAATAATTAATTTCAGGGGTGAAGGTATTTGAATATCTTATTATTTTGTCTTTGTAATATTAGCATATATATCATTAACAAAAAAATCTGAACAATGCAAATTTGTCAAGACATGGGTACTAAAAACAGTTTCTAACATGCAAATATTATATTCAAGCTATTTCCTTTTTGTCGAAATATACTGTGCATATATTCAGTACTGCTAGCAATTTATGGTAACAAAAACATAGTAATAACATTATAAACAACCTGTAGAAACTTCATAATGAATCTGAGGTAAAATGTAACTTGGAGCACTGGGGCAAGTAGTGGTAGAATAGATTACGAGGAAAATGACAGCAAATTTCTAATTTTGAAATAAGTTAAATATACACAGGCACCTATGTGACTTTACAAACTTTAAAACTTTAAAAATTCGATGAAGACAAATGATGAGACATACAAATACCAATCAATATCTGTCAACTATTAGCAGAGAAAATTATATCTTTGAATCGTTACCATTTTCAGTTACAAAAGTACATTGTAATCATTTGGAAAGTTTTCAAATTACTGTCTCTATCAACATAAATGTCTAGACAGCGCGATCAGGCTGTAAATCTGTCTGTTTCAAGAGAACGATGCTTGTCAATTCATGCCTTTATGATGCTTTTAACCTTAAGCCTCGATGTAAGATTAATTAAATGGTCCTTCAATAATCTGGAAAAAAATAACCATTTGTGTCAGCTCCACACTCTTGAATACGAATTATCCACACGCGCAAGGAAAATAACTGAGGTTCTAAACATGCTTTTGAATTAAAGTTACAACTTTTAACTTTCACATACTCATAGTCATTAAGGATATTTAACAAGTTTTCTTTGTCTGCCATATAGGATTCAACCAAGGCACAGATGTGATAACTAAAACATGGCAAAGAACAAACACGATATATCATGGGGTATGATGATATTAAACTGAGATGATACTAATTTTAGTCAATGTGACTTAGTATGTGCATATTAGATTCGAGATAAAGTAACGTGTATTAACTTGCATAAAATTATTGTAACAGTTGCTCTTAATAGTTAACCTTAACATGAATTATGAAAATAAAGTATGAAATAGAGGATATTTGTTTGTTTTTGTGGAAGATGAGAATTTATTTCATCGAGTGAATACCATATGTGATATTTTCACGAGTGGCGCAGCCACGAGTGAAAATATAAACATATGGTGTTCACGAGATGAAATAAATTCCCATCTTCCACTAAAAACAAACAAATTTTCTTTTTATTTTATGCCAACACGTCAAAAATGGGTATTTTATGACATTTTTACTCAGGGCCTTCAATAAATTCCCCATGGTGAGCCCCAAATCAGTAAATGCGTACTTTGGTGAAACCGTTACTCCGCACAAAAAAAGTGCAGACAATCTCCAATACATATGATAACTTTACTTCTGCTGAAATAAACTGAATACACTTTCATCAAATAACATTTATTTTTCTCTACACAGTTTATCAATATTTATTGAATTTTAGCCATACACACTTTAATTATAAAAGCGGATTAATACCGAGTAATATTCAATCAATTGAATTGAAAGTCGGCCATATTGGATATTGTCCATGCGAGTTATGTAAACAAATCAGACATTTTAAATAATTTATGGCGAATTTCATCATTGTTCACAACTAGTTAGGCTCAGGAATTCAATATTATAACTGGATTTAACAAGGTAAATAAATTTCACTCGCTGTCACTGTCTGAAATACAGCGGATTCATTTGTATTTAAGTAGTTCCGGCACAAACTGTGGATTATCAAAATGGTAATTTCACTGATTCAAAACAGTGGATTATCACTTTTATCTCACTGATATTTCCCTATATTTCATTGGTAGGCATAAAATAAAAAATGGTTTTATGTTCAAATCATTTTGACTTTAAACTGATAACAATTTACAATGTTGACTGTTTTTAAGTAAAGCATATATCATTGATCAATAAACGTAAGACAATTTCATCGATCGGTTGTAAGATGTCAAATAAGTCTTAAAGCCCTTGTATAATCATTTGCATGTATTATAACAAAGTATCGATTTCCGTAACACTTGTGAGCCAGTGCAGTAATAACATTTCAGATGACATGTTTTACCCATTTCATGAAGATTCATTGAATTGTCAACCATTTAAAACTTTTTTGAAAAGAATTATTCTTTTATTCAAGCTTTTTACCGTATGTTTTAAACTGGTCATTCAAAGCAGATATAAGAATAGTGAGTGTGTGAGTGTACTTAACAAGTATGCACCAATGATATCTTTGATTCCTAATGAAAGTAATAGAATAAAATTTACCCATTTCGATGAGGATTCATTGAAAGGTCAAACATTTGAAACGTTTTTTTAAAGAATTACTCTTTTTACTCAAGTTATTGGCCGTAAAAGGTTTCAACTGTTCATTCAAAGTAGAAAGAAGAATAGTGAGTGTACTTAACAAGTATGTACCAATGATATCTTTAATTTCTAATGAAAGTAGAAGACTAAGATTCACGGAAAGTTTTCCGATTTCATGTAATTTAAATGGAAAGAAAATCTCGAACAAGAAATGTTATTTTGTACCTCGTTCTTTAACACCGACAAAATGCAGCATAAAGTCAAAACATAAACTGCGTAAAATGAACTGTATAATTGAGTTGTAAAAAGTAGCAGAATATTTCATTATTGAAAATGACACTGACAGAGAAAATCGGCAAAAACATCCCAAAAAACATTGTCTGCAATGGAAATACAATGTTCTTGATGAGGCAGATGATTTTCTTTTAGGTTTAATAATGTGTCTGAAGCTGAAGGAAGCTATATCAGTTGTAGCTGATAAATTAATGATAATCTCTAGTTTCCGTTCAACGGAGACACTCATTATTCGAAGCCTAAATGCAGCTGATAATTGCATCGCCTAGAATTTGAAGGTTTTATATTGTCACAGAAATATTCTTATTCGTTAATATTCGTTTATCATTTTTTGTCTGCAATAACATGACTTTTTAGTATTATTTTCCCTGATCTCTCATTAGACGCTCTGTAATTTTCAGCTCATCAGTTAAAAAATAGTGATTTACAATTTTGATAGACTGTACACAAAATAGAATGGAAACATTTAAAATTAATACGCATTACGATGTGCAACTACGGCCATGTTTCCCACCTTTTAATGTATTCATATTACATAACATCTCAACAAAGCATAATCACTGTCATTAGGAGCACTAAAAATGACAAAGAAGACTTTATAGTCAGTGTCAATTATACTGCAGTTTCATTTTGTTTCAGCTGATGTGTCTTTTATGTAAAGTTAACAACAGCTATAAGCAAGTACTTTCAAACCTGATGCAGAACTTTAATTGCTGATAAAATATAAGTTTAAGTTCCATAGGAATAATATTTATTCTTATAAAAACATTCAATTGATCTGTAATATTTTTTTTCCGAAAAATGAACCCGAAACAAAATACTTCGAGACAGCTTCTGTAAATAAATTTACAATTCAGATGCAATACTATTGTGATGCCATATTACTATAATTGAAACTCAAGAATTTATTGATGGATCCCTGACTCCTCACATTTGCATGATTTAACCAAGAAGTGCAGTTATAATTTCACCACAAACAAGTATATAACAAAAGATCCTGTTGTAATGTTTGTGAGTAAAACCTATTGTTATTCGTATAAGATTTAAGAGTCATGCTGTGGATCCATGAATTGTTTTGCTGACTCTCCTTGTCTTTACATCAATAACTAACCCCGTGAGGCACGAACATACCTACACCATCTTAGGTATGCGGTAAAGACATAAACCTTTAACCTGCTGGAACCAAAAGTGATTAGCCTTTGCCACAAGTATAGAGCCAGGCCAGCCTGCACATCAGTGCAGGCTGACCAGGCTCTATACTGATGGTAGCCCAATTTTTGTATTTTGATATTGAAATCCCTTAAACTTCAATTAAAATGGACTGTTCCAAATTCAAAGCTGGGCAAATCCATTACAAAAAATCAGCAGGTTAAGGATGAAAGAGAAGCAGCTTATAGCATGTATAGTGCTATGTTTTTGTCGTTTCGATCGAAAAAAAGAGCGCTGAAAGGATATAAAATGTGATCATTTTAAGCTACAACTTGATTAGTTTCTCTGTCATCGAAACTAGCAAACTATACTCATTTGTTTCATGGTTGTTTCCTTAAACACGTTTTAATGTTATGATATTACTCGTTATATACTTAAGCATTCTTCATGGTCCTGAAGTTTGCAATTTTCCATTAAACATCTCTGTGAGTTTGTATACGGAAAAATGTAATATCACACCCAAAGTTCAGCATTTTTACAGACCTGTACAGCTTAACAAATATATGTCAAATATAGAGATACCACAACAATAAGAAAAGGCAACACAAACGAAATGATGACATTATCATAGTCCTGTACATCGCTCTGATGGTAAAATTTAACTTGACAAATTTTACTTGACAAAAACTGTCGATTGTCTGTAAAACTTAAATGTGTCATCTGCCTAAAATCTACACACTGCGAATGACAAGGTGACCGCAAAAGTCTGTCTTTTCAAAATAAACGCCTAGTCTGAAAAAATACTGAACAAAACTAGAAATTGAAACCTTTCGTTCCGGTAGTTAAGATCCAATTTAGAAACATTGTTAAACCAGTAATAATCTACCGCTGCACGACAACGTCGTATAAAACAAGAAAACGTAATTACTCGCACTACCATGGGACATCGATTGTATTCATGGATTTCCTTTATAAGCTTCAGCGTGAGACTTGATTTATAGCATCTATAATAAGGCATCTTACTGTGAAACATACAGGAAATTATTTTCATTAACTTTCTGTTTTACTCTTGCTTCAATAGGTATAAATGCATTTTTTTCAAACTCTTGAAATAGTATCATTTGCTAAACCAAAGTCAGATCGCTACAATTAAATTGCGGATCAATCACTATTACTTGATATAAAAATGCATTGTGGAAAATGTATTATAGCTTGTAAATATCTTATTTGCTGTCTGCGACTTTAATACAGGTATCATGCGACTAAAATTGTACGTTTAGCTGGAAATGCATACCGTTTAGTTATTCTTGTTTTTCGTCAGCCAATACATGCATGGCTTTTAGTGACTTTTGAAAGAGACAAGAAGCTAATGGCGAATAATAAAGATACTGAAATATTTGGGCTGCAGACTGATTCTTTAGGAAGCTGAAATTATTCCTTTAGTAATACCGGGAGATATTGGAGTGTTGGAGATAGTTGCAGGCGGAATACATTTTTGCGGCGTATCGAAATGAAGTTAATCCTCATTCAATTTGAAGTCTATATCTCAATAATCTTTGTGCGCATGTTCTCCTTGAATATACGAATCCAGGGAATTGAAAAATTATCATTACATGTTGTGAAATTTTGGTTTAAATGACCTTTCACCTGCATAACCTTTCAAATCCTCATATAACCATAACCAGTTATTCTCGTACATTTAATGGAACCGGTCATTGTACTTAACATTAAATGAAAAAAATCATTACTTGTTTCTAATTGCTATGAAAGGTGTGAAGGTGTAAAATGACGTTTGTGGTATAAATTTACATCTTCTATATCAAAAGTAAATAGACGATGGGCAATCGACCGCCTGTTTTACTACCCAGTCATGCTAAGACTACTTTTGTCTCTTAATGTCAAGTAAATGTAAAAATTAATTTTACTGTCATTCTAAAATTAAACTATGTACAGAAATCATTGATTGCTAGACACGAAAAGCTTCAAGACGAATTTGTTTCTTAGTTAAAATACGACCGGTGTGATGTTTACTTCGGCAAACGAATACAATGTTTCTCATTATTATTGTGTATTAAGTTTTTCTCTATAGAAGGTATCAGAAACTATAATTTCATCTACTTATCTAATTGTCCAAACTATAAGCCAATCTGACGTTTAAGCTCAAAAGCATCATACAGAAACATAATTATGTAGAGTGCTTTACACAGTGTACAGAGGGGAAAAATGTAATATGTTATCTTGGAATTTACAATCATGAATAATAAATCAAAACAACATCTTACAACAATACAATATAACACTGCTTTGCAAGAAAACATCGTAATGACATTTTCAGGGTACCCAGACGATACATTAAATCTCTTCTTAACTCGAAATCACGTCAATCCAAATGTTTCCCATGTGATTTGCAATTATGCTCTGATGTTATCTCTGTCCATGGTACAAGAAAATATGTAATGTGAAACATGCACAATATATCGACTTTATTTTTTAAATGGCATTAAAACCACCTTCCAGTTAATTAATGGGATAAAAAGAGTGTCTGTTTGATTTATGCAGACAGTTCGCTTGGAATAAAGGATCTTTTTTGTTAATATTAACACCGTCCTTTTTTGTCAAGCCCGCTTGCAGATAACTCAACATAGTCGTCACATTTGACACCGCAGTTCGGTGTATGTACGTGCGTGCGTTAGTGCGTGCGTGCGTCCGTCCGTCCAGATTGCCTTGTCCGGGCCATAACTTCTCCCTGCATGGAAGGATTTTGAAATACCTTGGCACATTTGTTCACCTTGATGAGATGGTGTGTCGCGTGCAAGACCCAAGTTCCCAGCTCAAAGATCAAGGTCACAGTGCCAGGTCAAATATCCGGAATTTTGATGATAGACATTTTTCCGGGCCATAACTTCTTCCTGCATGGGAAGATTTTGAAATACCTTGGCATATTTGTTCAGATTGATGAGATTCGTAGCTCAGAGGTTAAGGTCACAGTGACAGCTCAATGGTGAGAAATGTTGATGACAGACTTTGTCTGGGCCATTACTTTTCCTGCATGGAAGAATTCGAAAATACCGTGATACATTTGCTATGCTCCTTGAAAGAGAAAAGATCTTACAGTAAAAATAAACGTGCACATTCTTCCAAAATCTATGCCAAGATGAATTTAAACGTCTAATTGAGCTTATACAACGTTATTAAAAATGTAAACCTTTCAGTGCACATATCAGTGCCTGCCTTTTCTGTACTCCTTTGGCCATAAGTCTCTTAAACCTGCCTGCAACGTAAGGTAGGAAATTGAACAATAAATTCCTACTTTAGACAAACATATGGTATTACGGCGCGTCTGGTAATCTAGAAATAATATGTTAGCAGTTTGTGGTACAATATTGGTCGATTGATAAAGAGAGAGAGCACTTTGTTGGAATAAAAAGTAGCAAACGTTATGATAGATTTTTGTCTTCAAACATCAGGAAACATTTCATGTAGTGCTTCATACTATAATGTGTACACAGAAATGTAAATAGATAGCAGGTTTAGTTTTGAATGGTATTTCTAAGACACAAATTTCAGAAACATATGAACTGTTAAAATTAACCAATGAGCTTAAAGGTCAGTACCATTACATTAGCAGTCTGGTGCAATTTTCAAGTAAACGTGATTGTTTACATTACAAAAGATGACAATTTACTTTTGTCATTTGTTTGTAAGTAGTTTATATCTCATCCACAGTCTGAAAATTCACGTATAGTAGTTCGTGTTTTCTTCAGAAAACAAACAATTATACATTTTTTTCTAGGATAAGTATATTATACTTCTCAATGAAACTAAAATAATTTTTCGAACTAAAATTGATTCAGATTTTCTCTGCAGAGAAAGAAAAAAAATATTAAAGCTTTGCATCAATGTGGGGTACCTTTTTTATGAAAATAGCTTTATTTGACAACAATTGTTTGCATTTCAAAAATAGAATTAGATAGTTTAAATTTAATTTTGGCCCTGCCTAATCCTTCCTGCAGTGTATGTTTTGTGAAAATCATCTACTGCTAAATGGAAAGAAATCATAAACATTCATATTTTCAATGAGCGACCTTCTAGACGTTACCCTGAGAGTCTGCTTTTTTATTTAATTTCTCAGTTGTTACTTTATATAAATCTGTACCTCTTCATGCATTAGACACACTATAACTAATTTTGTATCTTTTTTAACAGTTGGCTGTTACGGAAATGTGATAATGGCAAAAAAACAACAACAAAAACACACACACAAATACCCGAACATGAAACATTCATACAACCGTACTTAATAAATTTGTCGGGATTCTGAAAGATGATTCTGCTAGAGATCCCATAGATGAAAGGTTTTTGCGTTCTATACTTGCAGAGTCTGAATGAATAGGTTGCAAAAAACCCTGAAATATTAACTACATATAAAAAGCACAGGTATAAAAAATTAAGTTATAATTCTGGCCATAATCGTCATAAAATACACCATATAATTACTCAAGAATGCTTAAAAACCTTATCACCACCCTATCTGCATGGTTATTTTTGGTGGATGGGAAATTGTGCTTTATTGGCGGCGCCGAGAACGGCGACGCCTATATTGGAATAGTGTTTCATTTTGTACCATGCGCTGACGTAATCAATTTGGGAGAATCTTGGATCATTATCAATGTAAAAAAATCCAATTATTCTGTACATCACTTAAAGTATGTCACTTCATAAATCGTATTTATTAATTTTAAAAATAAATTGATCCAAATCAGGTAAGTTTGTATTTTTAATCAAAAGTTTTTGATGCAAAAATTACAGATTTAATTACTTTTCCCAAAACAAATCAAAGCGCTGCAAGTACTTGTGTATTCACAGCATTTATCTAGCAGTGTGTTGCTACTTAATCTGAAATGCAAATCTTTGTTAATTCTTTCAACTATAGCTATATAAAGAAAGGTGAAGCCGAGTGGTTAAAAGGTCGGACTTGTACTCTATGGATAGCTAGTCAAGACACGAGTTCGAACTCCGTCAGCGGCCGTGTCAGCATCGGTTATTTCCTTCAGCAAGAAACTTTATTCTCATTACTTAGTGCTGGTTGGTTCCAGGGACGGATTTGAGAATGATTCTATTAGCTAAAAGGTTTCGTCACAATCGAAATAAAATTGATTTGTATAAACTAACTTGAAAATAGAAATTGTACAAAATCTGTCGTTTTAATGCAATAATAAAGAATGAGTCTGTCTTTGTGAATACAGACACAAGGATGAATTTGAAGAACACTCTTACTTTGCTGGAGCCAATTCAGTCGTTATAGTTACAAAAAAACATATCTTTTCACTACGCCACTAAACCGTTAAACCATGAATATGATAGAGTACCAGTTGCCGCTTCGGGTGTTATCTAGTGCAGACAAATTACAAAATATTTAAAAACTGTGAAATGTGGAATTTGAACAAAGATATTACATGTAATGTTTTATTTTTTGGATGTCGATAACATAGGAATTGTTATTTCAAAATCGAGGACACACCTTCAGAGACATGTATCTTGGTATAGTTTTCACCAAATCTGGGAATATTATGCGTACAAGAAAATATTTAGTAGTAAAGCCCTTCATCTATTATATAGGAGAATGTGTACTCCATAGTTGATTACCTATCGGAAGCACTGTCAGGTCGGCAGCTCTCTTTGTTCCAATTTCAGAAATACACTCACACTGCTACTGCTACACAAAAATTCGTTTCCCGTTTCCTACTAGAGACGGTAATTCCTTAGATATAATTTTCTCTTAAACACAGACCGGGGAAAAAGCAAAATTACGAGGTGATTTTAAATAATTTATAATGACTATTCTCTTCTACAGTTCTCTTCTACAGAAATAACCGTCCATGGATCTCAAATTCTCATTCTCTGTGGGAAGAAAAACATATTCTTGGAATTGTCATTCAATGTTTAAATTTGAAATTTTGACATGTCTTGGGCTGCCTAGAAACTTTGGACAGTAAACTTAGCAACCCTTTTGAAACTTTCCGATCACTGAAGTCATCCTTGTTTCAATTTACTTAATGTGCTATCGATGGTTCCAAAATGTTCCTTGGTCAATCGCAGCAAATCTATATAAAGTATAGTATTTAATGTACGTTGAAGGCTTATGACCACTTCATCTGCATGTGTGATGGTATTTTCTTCATGCATACAATATAAACAATGAAAACATAACATTTCTTCAAGAAATAGATTGAAAATCTGAGTTTGTAAAAATTGGATTATATCCTGTCTATCATGGTTGCGCAACCAGGATAGAACAGAAAAAGACACAAAACAGTAGGATTTAAACAGACTAAAATCATTAAAAGGGTATAGATTGTTGAAATAAAGCAAAAGTAGACATTTGGAATATTCAAGTGCTGAATTGTGTCGCAGACGAAGAACACTTGATTATTACCCCAATTTTTAATTTTAAAGGGAGACAATATTTAATTTTCATAAAAAGTGAAAGATAAAACGATTTTTTATGAGAATATAGTCATTCATATCTGGTCATTTTGTTGAAGAAAAGTGAATTCACATGATTTCACATCTTCAATAAAAGTGATTAAAACATGGAAATAATTCAAATGTCCCCCTTTAAAATCTTTTTACATCCCATCTGTAAATAACTTGATTATATCATCAAAATGTAGAACATGTACTACACACGTGTACAATTGTTTAGGTTAATTTATGCACTTATTATTTATCTTATTTCAAAACCATGTGCGCCGCCTTTGATGCTTTGCATCAAAATTAATCTTGTATACATCAGGATTAACAAAAATATTTTATGACCTGCAGGTCTTAAATTGCTTCGGAAATGCCGAACGCACTTCGCCAATATCCGTAAAACGAGTCGAAATGTCACATGATCAATTTTGAATAGGTGATGTAGACAACAATAGTGGATCATTCAAAACGTAAACAACTAACAACTCTCTCGAACTAAAAAGAAGAATACTTAAAACATGAGGACCTCCATGATACAGATTTAATGAAGTTTAAGAGTTTATGTAAGCAATATATGAAACATTTTAACACTCTTCGCTTCCTGGAAATTAGATGAATCCTAGAAATACCTTCGAAAACGAGCAAAAATGATAATTGTATTAAAACAGAAACGCTTTAACCGCGGCTTGAAAACAAATACGAAAAATACTTCTATTTCTTACACAAATAACATCCTTCATCTACATTTAAATATTAAACAATCGCCACTGAAAATGCTTCACAGAGAAAGTTCTTATTTAAAGATATAAAGATTTTTCTATCTTTTTTCCATATAAATGGTAACAAATTTATATGTGAGATACCTGTACAAAGTTTTTAATCCCTTACCGTTTAAACGATCTAGCAGATCGGAATAAGTTAACTTATTACTTTTGTCGAGTAAAAATATCTAATTGTATGAAGTACTCTACATTAAAAAAAACGCTGGCTTTCACTTAAAGGCAAACTTTTCAAACAGACACCTGAATATAAAGATGATTCGACCAAAATTACAAGTACAGCAAAACAACCAATGCATTTGTCATTTGTTTATAAAACATATTTCGTCTATCAAGAATCTGTTCTATGAAAAAGCCGAGAAAGAACAGTACTCATTTAGAAATCTCAATTGTTTCAGTTAAACGTTGAGAATAGAAGTTTCTAAACTGCTACTTAAATAAAAGTTGCAAATTTAGCGCTCCGTTGCATTTTCTCTTAAGAGAACCAAACGTAACTTCTACGATACGTCGATTGTAATGATTGATTACCTGACAAACCTCAGCGCCATACGTCAAATTGTAGTGATTATTGCGTCTATGATTATGCATCATACTGTGAAACTTGCAGGAGAATTATGATAGGTTATTTCCTGATTTTCACCATTGCTTCTGTTGGTTTGCAGACATATTTTCACATTCTGGGAAATAAGTATCCTTTTATTCCTAGAATTGCACATCAATCAGTCTAGCTTAAGCGCAACACTTCATCGTAACAAGCTCATTTCTAACTTATAACATGTTACGATGGATTGAACACACTATAGTAGCTGTCGGAAACAGTAAATTAAGTTCGATTATATTGAGACGTCTAAAATCATCTAGTGAAATAAAATCTGAATGACATTTAAATCTTGACGTCATTCTCGTTTGTTTTGTTTTTTTCGAAACATGTATACAGTAGACAAAGCGTTCACGGGACTAAATAGTCTATGGTTATAATTTCAGTCAACTATTTTATGCAGTATTCAAAACCAGACAGAACATTACTCCATTAAACAGCATCTTGAGAAATATTCCTAGAATGTCTGATGTTTAAAACGGATATAGTATGTTGTCAACTGTCCTTATAATGAGTCACGCTCAAGTTAAGTTCTGTGAAATACATATTATGTGCTGTTATTCATTCATGCTCTTCAGTTGCAGGCATGTTTTATGCTGTTATTAAATGTGTATGTCCAAAGACAAAGTAAAAACGATGTCTGGGAAATAATGAAGTACAAGGGAACTTATGTTCTATCTGAGTCAAAAAACGGTGTCATTAGGTTGTCCGTTCTCTAAGTCAGAGAGTAATGGTCCTTAATTATCCAAAAGTGGCAAAATTAGCCTTGTTCACTTTCTAAAGCATATAGTTTTTTATATATTCTTCATCAAACTTGCTAAAATGTTTGTGCATTATATCTCGGCCACGTTTGCTAAACTTGCTGATAATATTGTTCGGGACTAATATGTCAGCCAAGTTTGCTCACCAGTAAAATCCCGCTAGCCATTCTAGAGTTATGGCCTTTGCATCATCTAAAATTGCCGAATTAGTGCTTTCCCGCTCTGTTAGTCAGAGTTTTTATTTTCTTCTTAAATCAAACCATTGGACAAGAATGTTTTGCAAAAGTATACGCTCCTGTTATGAGAGGAAATTTGCCATTCTAAGAAATAGTTGCGACTTTAAGATGAGAATTTGAAACAAAGGTCACATCTGTGGGATTTGCTACACTCAACCTCTTAAATATGTCGGCAAATAAAGACAGGGAATTGTACATACCGTTAATTGCCTTTTTAGATTACAACGTGTCTGGCTATGACGCAGATTTCTGAGAAATTACGCGCAATAATAAAATGGTACGACAATATTAGTGCATGGACACATGAGGAGGGATCATACGGTCGGTGAACGAACAGACCTATAAATAACACAAAGCTGTCAGATTCACTGTCACAGTCGAATAACAAAGGAAGAGCACTGACTAGAAATGTCTGCAGATAAACATTTTTAGAAAATATTTAACATTGCACTTTTCGATATGTAGAGGAAAATGAAAGTATGTTCCCAGCAGATTTAGTTTTGGAATAATATTTCGAAAAAATGATCAGAAAACACATTCAATTGTTGGACTTAACAATATCAGTAAAAGTTTTACCAGATAGTTACACAATTCTTTGCTTTACAAATAGTTGAACAATTTTTTCTCGTCTAGATATTTTGTAAATAATTAATTATTTGTAACTATTTATTATCTCATCACAGTCGAATTATTCTAGAAAGCACAAATGCAATAATACAATTTTCCTAAGAGAAACCTTCTGATTTCTCAAAGGAAACTTTTTTTTCAAACTGAGATAGATTCAGAATTCTTTGCAGACAAAAAAACAGAAAATAACCAATGCATCTATGTGAGATATATATACTGACGGAAAAATATAACTGTGCACACTAAAATACTTAATATCTTTTATTAGGTATAAAATTATTTTAGCAGATTTCTTTTGTGTAATTCACAAGGTAATCTTGTTTCAATAATACTGCTTTTCGCGAGTTGCACGTGCAAAATTTATAGCCCGTAACGGTCGCGCTTTTTACGTGTTTCTTTATGTTAACATCCTCGTACATGCTGTTTCGAGTTATTTTAACCGTCAAATTATAGTGAGCTACCCAGCAGTTCAGAAAAACACCTTAATTTGGATTTTAAGTCTTTGAAGACAATGCCACGCATCTCAGAAAATGATCGCCTACGTGCCGTCGGTATGCTCCAAGCAGGCATTGCTCAAAATGCGGTTGCGCAGCGTTTTGGCGTTCACCGAAACACCATATCAGCACTTTGGCGACGATTTCAGCAACGTGGCAACGTCCGTGATCTACCACGTCCAGGGCGTCCACGTGGGACGTCAATCCGTCAAGACAATTATATCCGGCTTACACACCTACGGAATCGATTTCAACCGGCCACATTAACAGCACGAACAATTCCTGGCTTGAGACCTATCAGTGGACGAACTGTTAGAAACCGATTAAAAGAGCACAGCATTACTCCACGACGTCCTGCGATACGTCCTACTCTTCTCTTACGTCATCGACAACGTCGACGTCAGTGGTGCAGACAGTATCTAAGGCTTCCAAGAGCATATTGGAATAATGTTCTGTTTACTGACGAGTCGCGGTTTCACTTAGAAAGTTCGGACGGACGAGTTCGTGTATACAGGCGTCGCGGAGAACGTTACTTGGATCCCTGTGTTTTTCAACGTCAACGTTTTGGTGGTGGTGGGTCGATAATGGTTTGGGGAGGTATCTCATCTCAAGGCAGGACCCAGCTTGTAATTGTCCGTGGCAATTTAACGGGTGTTCGTTACAGAGATGAGATTGTCATACCCCACGTGCTGCCATTTCTTCAACGTCAAGGGCGTAACATGACGTTTCAACAAGACAACGCTCGGTCACATGTAGCACGTGTAGTTACCGGGTTTCTGGCTCAGCAAAACGTGAGTGTCTTACCCTGGCCCGCTGTTTCACCAGATCTTTCACCAATTGAGCACGTTTGGGATGAGATGAAGAGACGCCTCCGTCAAAGACGTAACCAACCTCTCACGCTGGACCAACTAGCGCAGACATTGGTCAACATCTGGAACACCATTCCACAGGCAGTTATCGCCAACTTAGTTGCCTCTATGCCTCGTCGCTGCCGTGCTTGCTTGAACGCCAATGGAGGCCACACACGATACTGACCTTGTGAAATCAGATTTCATACCTGTCAACTTCTGCGCCTTGTTACTGTAAAAATTGTTTTACATGATGAAGTGTTTGTATTGATTGTTAGAAATAAAACGTTGATTGGCTAATTTGCAAAGTTTTATGTTACTATTCCTAATATTAAAAAAAATTCTATACCTTGAAGTATGCACAGTTATATTTTTCCGTTAGTATATATATTATTACGACAATCTAAACAGAAGCTTTTCAAGTTTCTGATTCTGTCGATTTTAACTTCAGTATGTAGTATTTGCACAGGGTTGAACGCTTACCTAGAAGTGTAGAAAACACACACACACATCACTTCAATTTAAGATATTCAAACGTAATTACTTTCATTTAAGATTTCGATGATATAGATTGATTGCTGTTATAAGAATCATTGCGGTAAGTAAAATGGATAGTGATTCAGCAGTTAATTGAGACACATGCAGGGAATATAAGTTTGGTAAAAAAAAAGTGATAGAAATTGCTGATAAATGGAATTATACAAAATCTGGTGGAAGTATTTGTTAAATATTGAATGGACTAAGTGGATTATAAATGTATTCAGATGACTAAATCAAAGAAAGACAAGAAAAAGAGAACACTTTCTTCACCAGATAATACAGGTATTTTACCTAAGAAAACATCTAATCCTCTTGAGCCAACAAGTTATCAACCGGCTAACGGAACTATGTCAGTGTCTTCCCCAGGCTATATGCAACCAATGAATATGTCCAGTATAGCGAATATGAACACTTACCAGACTCCGAGCGGTACATTTTTTACCCCTCCCCACCAACAGTTTGTTAATACTCAGTCTACACTGCCGGTAATGCCTCCTGTTGCTTCACCTAGTCAGTCTCAGATGTATTCGGATACCTTTCAACAGACTGTTCTTGAGAGGTTGAGTTCAATGGATAGCAGGTTACAAAAATTAGACTTAATTGAAAATCAATTAACCAGCTTGACGCAAAAAATGACATCAGATGAAACTAGAGTAACGTCATTAGAAAAGACAGTAAATGAAACAAAACAGTCTCTCATTGAAGTAGAGACAAGTAGAGCTGTGGATTCGCAGCTGTGTGGTGACATTTATGCTAAGCAGCGTGATATAGATAAATCTTTGAAGGCTGAGCGGGATAGAGTAGAAAAGTTGCAGTCTGAACTGGGCAGATTAAAATACGTCAGTGAGGAAGTTATTGACCTCCAGTCACGCTCTATGAGAGAGAATTTATTGTTTTTTGGGTTTGCCGAAAAAACGACTATTGATGAACGGCGTGAAGAAAATTGTACCCAGAGAATATTAGACTTCTTCAGGGACGATCTCAAAATTAGCGATGCTCATGACTCCATTAAAATTGAGCGTGCACACAGGATTGGAAAATATGTACAGTTAAAAACTAGACCAATTGTGGTGAAATTTAGTCACTACCCAGACAAAATGAACATAAAACAAAAAGTATTCAGTGATTTACCCCCGGATACACCGTATAGAGTGAGTGACCAATACCCGAAGGCGGTAAATGATAGGAGGAAACAACTAATCCCTGTTATGCTCAAAGCTCGTGAAGATAACAAACAGGCAAAATTGGCATATGACAAGTTGATAAATCCTACTCTGTTGAAAATGTGTCTTGTGCTGGCTACAGCTAGAGTGATACAGAGAAACAGTTAAATGTTTTACTTTGGAATGTACAGGGTGTAAAAACTAAATTAAATGACTGTGATTTTATTAATTTTGTTTCAGATTATGACATTATCTTACTTACTGAAACATGGAATTCAAAAATAACAGATATACATTTAAAAGGTTATGATCATTATAATTGCCCAAGACCTAAATACAATCAGAACTCAAAACGAAATAGCGGTGGCGTAATAGTCTATTTTAAAGAGTATTTTAGTAAACGTATTGAATTATTAAAAACAGATGAAAATGGTATTATTTGGTTTAAACTTAAACATAAAGATGGTACATCAGAAAATGATATGTTTATATGTTTATGCTATATTCCTCCTGAGGATTCTGCAGTATATCGGAATGTTCGATCACCAATGTATGAGTTTGACTTTTTTGAATCTCTAAATAATGATATAAGAATATACAATGAATTGGGGCACGTTTATTTATTAGGCGACTTGAACTCACGCACAAGCGACTCGTTAGATTACGTGACGGATATTAATCTTGACCGTTATGTTGATTTGCCAGAGCACGTGAATTACGCCTCTAGTTTACCTGCACGAAAAAAATTATGATAAAGGTTCAAATAACTTCGGCTCAAAGTTGCTAACCCTTTGTAAGGAAAATGAACTTGTTATTGTTAATGGTAGATTAGAGCCCGGGAATTGTACGTATCACGGGATTCACAGAAATAAAACGGTACAAAGTACGGTGGATTATTTAATCACGGGAATTGATAGTTTTAACACTATACTTAGCATGAGTGTTCTTGATTTATCCGAGTTTTCGGATCACTGCCCTATTGCTTTCACATTAAAATGCACTCTTAACCCAAATCCAGAAAAATATCAAAATTTTGAAAAAATAATATGGGATACTTCAAAAACTAATACTCTTCTTGAGATGCTAAGTTTTAACAAAAACCTTTTTGATGACATAAGTACTCGCTTATCAACAGGTGATTATGATATTAATCAATGTATTGACCCATTTTCAAATCTTGTTTACGACATGTCTTTTAAATGTTGCGGTAAAACTTTTACCAAAAAAAAACGAATAATAAGAAGGAAGTACCGTGGTTCGATGACGACTGTCGAAAAAGTAAAGGTGTATTTTTGAATGCAAAACGAAAATTTTTATCGTGCAAATCTGAGGAAAATAAACTAAATTTTCTAATGAAACGAAAAGCTTTTGTAAAAACAAAAAGAAATGCTAAATGGAAATTCCAAATTAAGGAGAAAAAGAACTTGTCTCAATTAAGTAAAAAGTCTCCACGCAAATTCTAGAAATATTTAAATAAATTTAAAAAATCTAGTAGTTTTAACAACGAAGTAGATCTACAGAGTTTCTTGAATCATTTTTCTAATGTTTTTAACGATACAGAAAGCCAGTCAGACGTAACAAATAATGAATATGCGTATTCTGATCAAATTAAGATTGAACAATTAGATTGTCGGATTAGCGTGGAAGAGGTACAGCGTACAATTTCGAAATTAAATCGTTATAAAAGTTGTGATTTTCAAAATAATGTCGCTGATTTTTTTATCGATTCTCGTACATTTATATCTCCATACCTCTGCTCGTTTTTTAATCATATATTTGATAATGGAGTATACCCTGAGGCTTGGACAAAAGGTGTTATCGTGCCTATTTTCAAAAAAGGGGATAAAAGCGACCCGTCTAATTATAGAGGTATTACTCTAGTAAATGTTATAGGTAAAATATTTTCTCTGCTTCTACGTGATCGTATTAATAAATGGTGCGAATCAGAAAATATATTGAATGACTCTCAGTATGGTTTTAGAGATAATCGTTCTACAACAGATGCAATATTTTTATTACATGCAACTATCCAAAAGGTTTTAGCTAATAAGTCCAAACTATATTGTGCCTTTATTGTTACCAGAGGGCATTTGATACAGTGAACCGGGATGCATTGTGGTATAAGTTATTACAATTAGGTATTAGCAGTAAAATGGTTAATATGATTAAATGTATCTATAATAAAGTGCAATCTTGTGTTAAAGTCTCAAACAGTATGCCCCTTTCCGACTTTTTCGATGTAGCTATAGGGCTGAAACAAGGGGAGCCACTCTCACCTCTACTCTTCATTTTATTCGTGAATGATATTGTTGACAGTGTTGATTATAATCTTTTGACTGATAAGGACTTAGACTTGCTATCCATGTTTTTGATTCTATTTGCTGACGATATTGTACTGTTTACTACAGATCCAAAAAGTCTTCAATCGCAAATTGACTGCTTATATCAATATTCTATAAAATGGGGTCTAAATATTAATGTTAGTAAAACGAAAGTATGTATATTTGAAAAACGTAAACAGAATTGTAATTTGAACTTTTATATAAATGGTGAAATGTTAGAAATTGTCAATAGTTTTACCTATCTTGGTGTAACATTTACAAACACTGGTAACTTTACTAATGCTGTCAAGGCGCTACATGATCAAGCATTAAGAGCTTATTATAATCTGTTGACTGTATTTGACAAAGTACATTTAGATGTTAGAACAAAACTTAAGTTGTTTGATACCATGGTTGTACCTATTCTTCTGTATGGCTCTGAGGTGTGGGGTGTGTATAACATAACATTTATTGATAAACTACATATTAGGTTTTGTAAATATATATTGGGTGTTAAAGCTCAAACACCGAATGCTGCTGTATACGGCGAACTTGGGAGATTCCCTCTTTCTGTTATTTGTAAACAACGATCACTTAAATTCTGGTTAAAAATTATGAAAAATCCAGATTCACCATTATATAATATGTACTGTGAACTTAATAACAATGTAAATGTGTCTACGTGGGCAAGTCGTATACATTCAATTATTGATCATCTGGGCTTCACTGATATTAGAATCGATTTTGATAGTAACTCTAATTATTTACCTTTATTTGTTAACAGATTACACGACCAGTATATTCAGGAATGGTTTGCGTCTATAAATACAATGCCAAAATTAGATCATTATTGTAAATTTAAGACATCGTTTTGTTTTGAACAATATCTTGAAAAAATTCCAAATGACAAATTGCGTAAGCATTTTACCTCTATTAGACTTTCCTCTCATAAACTTGAAATTGAGTTAGGCAGATATAATAATGTAGATAGAAGTTATAGAATTTGCAAATTATGTTCTCAAAATGTAACTGAATCAGAATATCACTTTTTATTGTGTTGTGACTTGTACAGAGATCTGAGACGTAAGTATTTAGGTAACATTTCTTGGCCGTCATTGAATAAATTTGTTTCTATAATGTCGAATACAAATAAGAAATATCTCATACGTGTTAGTAAATTTATTGAAAAAGCAATGATCTGTCGAAATAATACCCTGTCAATTATTACTGTTTCTTAAATAAGCAGTATTGTGAATTTTGTAATTATGTTTTATAACATTCAATATTTGTATACTGTGTGTGTCTTTGCCATATTCAGAACATTTGTAAATGGTCAAAGGCAAGAAATTTGCTGATATATGCCAATAAAATTTGAACTTTGAACTTTGGTAATTTCCTGAAGGTTACTGTACTCCAGGTATGTAAAAGAACAAAAGGTTTTCTTTAAATGCTAAATTCCGGCTCCTGTCGTACTAAAGACACTATGACTTAAGCCTAAGCAATTCATCCTAAAAAGCGTTTTAACACGTTTTGGTATGTAATGATGTTTTGAGAATAAAATAATATTCCTTTTAAAGTAGTACAATATTATGCTCTCCTTTGATAGGGCTGAATATATTGCAAAAGAAGTTTGCATACACTTAGAGTATAACGCTGAGGAAGTGTGTAATGCTCACCTGAAGTGAAAAATATCTTTTTGTTAAATTAATTCATCGTGACAAAGACACATTTTAAGCACCTCTCAATTTCTTAAATTCTCCACCTCACTTCTATATATATTTCGATCAACATTTCCCCTGCTAAATTCATATAACAAGTTTGATTATATGACAAATACGACAAAATTAATATTTGTCATATTTTGGAATGAATTTCAGAATAATAGATTGAACTGTGATTTGTGGTTACCATGATGAAACAAGATACAAGATTTATAAACCGACCGCAGACTGAAATTTCGAAGGTGAAAGTGTCTCTTATAGGGTAAAAAGACATATGTGGAAAATCTTTTCCAAATGGTTTTTTTACTCAGTACCCTGCAAGAATGACAGCATGTCTCGTAAAAGCATCAACGTCGACATTTCAGAAATCCAGATTTCCTGCAATAACTTTGATATCCCGTTCTTATTGCACAGACAACGTATCGGATACTGTACGTAGTTGTCCAATAATCACAAAATCGGGAAAATTCATTACAAATTGCTTTTGCCTGTATTTTTAACTCCTTTCTGAACACTGATGTTGTAACTCAACCTCCAAAATGAGGGACTGTGAATTTCTCCTTTAGGCAAACATAAGTGATTGCAATTATGTCTGGTTATGACCCGAAATTCTGAAAAAATATATGCCAGCATTTAATGGTACAACACTATTACTGGACATATTAGGAGGAATCAGAAATTAAACTTTGGTGCCTGGTAAAGAAATAGACCTATAAATAACAAAAAATGGAAGAGAACTGTCTGTAAATGAGTTTTAGTTGGTACAGTCGAGATGCCAAACTTATCAGTTAAGGTTTAACATAGCCCTTCATATTCCAATTTGTAGTATGTAGACATGTAATTATATATATAGCAGATTAATATTTACAAACAAGGATCAGGAACATATTATTATATTTAGAATTTACAAATTAACTTAAAGGTCATATGTTTTCGTTATACTGACAATTGTTTACAAAAGAAAAACATAATATTGTTGTAGATATTTGTTAATACTTTATTATTTGTGAATATTTTATATCTTGTATACAATAGATGTCTTCCAGATAGCACTTCGGGCTTCCTTAAGATAACATATAATAATACAATTTTCTTAGGATAAGCATCCTACATTTCTCAGAGGAAAATAAAATAATTTCTAAAACTAAAATTGAAACAGAATCCTCAAGAGACAAAGAAATAAATTGAATCTTTGCATCAATGCAAGATATCGTGTTTTGAAAATATTAGCAAAGTATCAATTTATCATGACTTTGACAGCAAAACAATTAAATTAGTTTTGATTTTTAGTCAGCATCAATATTACAGTCTCCACAAAATTGCAGATCTATCAAAATTCTACTTCAAAGTTATTTTGGTCGCATTTTTTGTGTATTTTAACATAAAGCCATATGGAAATCTGTTAACTTATTATATCAAGAGAATTGACAATTATTTATTCATGCAAAAGCTAACGTGGGAATTTGCCCATCCATTTACTTCGGAGAATGTTGCATTGTTACAAGAAAGATACATCATATAATTTATTTTTCAAAATCAAACAAAAGATCTCGCCATTCCGGAAAAAGGTGAAATTAGTGAAAGAAAAACAGAACTAGGAATTGATAACTTCAGCTCAATATGAGTAGCTATTATCATATGTAAGTAATAATCACTCCGGGAGTACTAACAGTGATAACGGTAAATTTCCACAAGAAATCTTACAACATTGTCTATACATGCAACATGATAACGACATTGTAAAGAGCAGCTTTTCAATTTCTGTAATTCTTTCGATTATAACTTCAAAATCTAGTATTTGTAATCAAAACTTTTTGTACAAAGAATTAAAGAATTTTATTGTGTTAAAGACTAATCTAGAAATACAGAGAAAATAAAACATGAAAACTACCAGACTTAATTAAAGAATGACTATGAATTCTTGGTCATTTCCCTCCTGTAGTTTTTGTATTGAAAAACACATGTATTGTGAGATGGAACGTAGCGCAAAATAATCTGAACACACATTTTGTTTTTTCTTAGAAGACTTGTCAATCAGGACACAAAAACGTCCAACCTTGGCTGAACTGTCGGGCTTATTTATTTTATTTCTTTGTTATTTCTGCATTCTGTTTCTCTATATGTTTCTGTACTTTTGTACTTGTCCCAATCCTATGAATGTGGTTTAACTCAATGCTTTGTTTGACTTAATATTTCTAATAGCCTAACAAACCGTGCAATATGCTGTGTTCAATTTGTTTCTCATGAAATTGTTGTTTGTTATCTTTAGACTTGCAATCACAAACAATAATCGTAAACAGGAAATGTAGTTTCAGCGCAATAAGCCTTGTATTTAAAAAATAAAAATAAAAAAAATGTTTTTGTATTGTAAATGGATTTGTACACAGCAGTTAAACTAAGACATTTCAAACATTTTTCGATCAGAATCACACGAATTTAAATGATTCCGATATGGTTTCATCTAATGGAATTGGCTATTGTACGAAACATTAAACAGAAATAAATATCACTTTTTTTTGTATGCTCTGAACGGCGTGACGTTATAAAATGACGTTTTCCATATAAATTCATCATGACACAGACTAATTTCTATGTACCGCTTACGTATCAATGAACTATAGCACGTTAGGGGAATCATTTATATGTGTCTTGGCAATATAATAATACACGTAAAAAGCACGGCAATTTCGGAAAAACAATCTCGGACATAATAAAAACAGGACTAGTTTGAGAGGCATGCGTTTAAATAGTTGTCATGTGGCGGCGTGTCCTAGTGGTTAATGCGTCGGACTAGTAGTTGAAGGATTTCTAGACGCAGTCAGGGGCAAGCCGTGGTTTCCTTGAGCAAGAAACTTCACACTCATTGCTTAGTACTGGTTAGTTCCAGGAACGGATTCGAGAGTGTGTCTATAAGCTAAAAAGCTTCCTACACAATCGAACTAAAATAAATTTGGTATAAACTAAACTAAATAGTTGTCATACAATAAAGAAATATGTATAGAAAAGACATAACAAACATTGCAACAAGATAAGCTGATGGATCTATAAGCCGTGGTAAAGAGTGGTTTAGGATGCGGGAGATCTTGAAAATTTACCATTGATTTACAACTTATCCGTGGTTATTTTTTTTAGCAATTGTTCCATGTCTCTGTATGTGACTTTTTCTCATTTCATCAAAAAGCTTGGCTATTGTCTTTGATATGTTGGCATACATGTATCAGATAGAAAATAAACAGTATTTGATTGACAAGGGTGTCTTTTTAAAAATAGAAGTGTTTGCACTTTTTATGTTGAACCAGTGTATCAAAGTTGCAAGTCAAAATTTTAGATATTTAGATATTATTTTTAAATATACACTTTGTAATACTGTAAGAGCTTCAATATGTCAGCACTACAACTTTTAATTCAATGAAATGTGCATTATTTAAGACATGAATATCAAAGTCTAGATTTTTGAACTAAAACTTTCAAACCCAGATCACAGCATGTCATTTTAGCTCTTTTATTGTGCTTAACTCCTAGCATGCTAGCAGGGGATTTATCTGCCCTTTGCAACCAATGTAGACTCAGATCAGCAGAATTGCAACCATGCAAGTTGATCAGAATTTGCACTGTTTGCTGTTCAGGTTAGAGTCAAACTTTAAAGTAGTGCCTGTAGCAAACAAACATCAAATAATTAACACATGTTCGTACATATTTTCTTTATTCAATATTGAAATAACATTAAATGGCATTAGCTATGCAGATTTTAATCAGAATTATTGTTTACAAGATAAAACAAAGTCAGGCAATGACAGTAGTGTAGGAAAGACTGTCAAGTGCAAGAAAACACTCTGAACTTACGACAGATTTTGAAAAAAAAATTTAAAAATGTCTACCTACCCTACCTAGCAATTTTGGGAAGGTTACCCTAAACAAACAATTTGGGGGGGCTTTATTGTAAAGGTTTTGACCACAACGCTTCCGAGTATCTGTTGGTCGATCATTTCGAATTAATTTACGTGTTGAATAATCTACTATTGTTGTCTACGTCACCTATTCAAAATTGATCATGTGACATTGACGTATCGTTTTACGGATTTTGGCAAAGTGCGTTCGGCATTTTCCGAAGCAATTTAAGACCGGCGGGTCATAAAATATTTTTAATAATTTAATCCTGATGTATCTCAAGCACATCTTGCCACCCACGAAAAATATCCATACAGATAGGGTGATGATAATGTTTTTAAGCATTCTAGAGTCTTTATTTGGTTTATTTTTATGACGATTATGGTCAGTATTATAACTTAAAAAATATAATGTAAAACTAATGGCTTATAAAGCGTATTTTCAAATACGAATGTGGTATTTGTATTGCTATACAAATTTGAGTTGTGGATAATAAATTAGACGTAAAGTATTTAACAAGTTTATATCTATACATGTAAATGATTTTAATGGCAAACTCAGGGCATGATACAAAGTCATTTTTAATGACGGCAGTATCCAATGTATAATGTGGCATATAAAAGATGTATTAACTACTTGATAAAATTATAAGATATGCCTAGATTCTCTAGGCTATAAGAATTGGGCTAGTTATGTTAAATAAAACTTATAAAGTAATAGATTTGGTTCATATGGGCCAGATATCAAGTAAACAATCATTCATCAGCACGTATTTGAAACGTTTAGATGACCAGTAGCTTCAGATATCGAATGCAAAATGTGCTAAAAATAGTACACTAACACCTAAAACTAGTACACCAGCACCTTACCATGTATATGAAATAAATTCTGATGTTGATGCATATATTGTGCTATAGATTGTTAAACAAATATCATGCCTTGCTTCGTTTAGATCATCTTCGCACAAATGAAATGTATATGGGAATCTAAAAATGAATCTTTGAACTGTAGCGGTTGTATAGGAGATGAATACCATTTAACAGTTCCTTGTCCTTTTTATGAAAGTGTTCGAAAAATAAATATCTGAATTACTGCATTTATCCAAATATATATATAAATTTAATAGTTTTTTACCAGCATGCATTCAGAAACTAACTCTACAGTTTTGTTATCGAAAAAAGACCATTTTACCTTTCAAGCGACGGGTTGGTGATACGCAAGAGAGCATTAAACAGGTGCGCGATGACGTAGTATCCTACCATTGGTAGCATTTATATGAAAGGATATTGATATTATAACTTTAAATTATAAATTTGTTATAATTTGATACATTACTATTGTATATGTTTAACTAAATGTTAGAAGGGTGTCAAACATGTACTAATTCACTCTTTTTAATATTGTACTTTTTGTGTAATGATTCTATGTTGTATGGCGGCCTCAATGCCTTCTGAAATAAACAAAACAAATAAGACTCGGCCTTTAGAGAAAAACACTGTTCTGCTTCATTTTTTTAAAGTCGCTATCTTGAATACTCACTGAAACTAGACTATTTGCATCTTTACAAAGCACAATATCAATTTGATGGAAAGGTAAGCGAAAAAAGAAGTGCGAGATAAAGTTAACCCATTTATGCCTGATAAATTATGCCATCATTTTTTAGTAAGACGAGCCCATTTTCAATTAAAAGAGTTTCTGGTATAATTTTCATTCTATTTATGGAAGAAAGACCTTCATGCAAACATTGTAGACCCTGATCATACTGCATACTGCAGCGTCTGATCTGGGTCTGCACCGCTTGCCTATGTCTAATTTTGTGGACGCTAGGCATTAATGGATTAATATCTGGCCTTTGATAAATGCAATTTGCTCGGATAAGCGATGTGTGTTAGATTTCATCCTTGTGAGTGTAAAGGCTTCCTTACCTTACACATGTTTTGAATACAACGCATTTCCCTTCGTTTTTATGATGAATTTTGGGAAAAAAGCACATTTTGACAGTCTCAGACACTGTCGCTCTCGTTCAAACTCATCCTAATGATTTTGTATGGTTAACAACGATGTTTTGATGTTGTCTGTCAAATTACATTGTCAGTGAAATGCAACTTTAAACAACGGTAAACGACCTGAAGCTGTTGAATTACATGGTTTCATTTTGTTAAAAAGTCATCACAACACAAACGCATGTGAGCACGCTTCAAAGTAATCTAGAGTGAAGCAACTTCTTTCTTACTACCCAGGCGTAATATGGCTATTTTTAAACTGAAATGTGGAAAGCATTGTTTCTGTTTCTTAAAATAGTGTACATAAATTATTGCTCTACCAAAAAAATCTTTAAGTCTTACCTGCTTTTGTGCTACTTATATTGTCTTCTTCGGTAATTGAGTATTCTGTTAGAAACCAGTAGAATTATAAGTCAATCTACAAATAAACTTAAAACTGAAATTAATTCGCTCTTGTGAAAATTTGTTTCTGATAACATCTAGAGGCCTGATATGTAACTCGCATACATTCATCAAAGAGAAACTTAATTATGCAAGCTGCAGATTACCTTAGAAGCAATTGCTATGTGTTATTTTGGGATTTCCAATCATGAGCAATAAATCAAAACAGGCATGTTTCACAACAATATCACCATACACTCCAGTATTAAAGATACCTCGAAACGACATTCTTTTGTATTACATACAATGCCGAACTGAGACATTTAGTTGTTTTTTTTTTTCGCTCAAAATCAAATCCATCCAAATGACTCCTGCATGATTTACAACAATGCTTTTATGCTGTCTGCTTCAGCTGTGAATCGGTACCTTAAATAACGATAAAACAACACTATGAACGCTATATAGAAGAACAAATACACGGTTTTATTTTTTGTTATATTGTCTGTAATATAATATTATTCATCACTTCATCTCACTTCATCTCATTGCTTACAGCTTCATTGCAAAATAGCATATGGTGACTCACTTGCTTCTGGTTGAAACCAAACAGCAGCAATATATGCACAATGTGAATGTCAGTTTTCATTTCTATTCTAAATGCTCTCTAGTAAAAGGTATTTTAATAATGTCTTCAGGCTTATTTAATATTCAATTAACTTGTGTACATGAAATAAAATACAATCCCATTATCAATATTTTTCTGTCAGATGTGTCAAATATAGTCTTAGGTCAAAGCAGTACAAATCACTTTTGATGCAGCAATATGTATGCCCGCACTGTATAAAAGTCCCTTTAAAACAGGTGTTTGAAAACGACCATGTTGTATGAAAACATGTTAAACGTTTGGGGTAATATAGGCCAGGCTAGCTCCTTTCAATAAGTACAATTTGTTTACGAGTAGTCATGTTTAGCACACACACAATACCTGGACCTTGACCTCGTTGAAAACAAACTAATTGCCAGTCGGATCTAGCAGAGGTTAAATAAATAAGAAAACATGTATCTGCCTGAATGTATGCACACTCACTTCCGTTAGGTCTCTTTCAGCGCGTACACTGTTAACTTATCCAATAATGCAAAGTGGCCTGGACCTACTTATCATATAAACCTACAGTACTGAACGATTGAAAAGTTAGTAAGCTGCATATAGTGCAGACCATGATGAAACTACAAAGGTGTGCAGGAAGTTCTTAGTGCAGTTGTTGCAAATATGCCGTGTTGTGCAAGTAGCTAGCTTGGTAAACAATAAAGAAGAATATCCACTCGTGATTCTCTTATCGGAATTGCAATTACAGAAAATTTCGTACTGAAGTCGATAAATTATAATAACAACAAGTTTCACAATGACGATAGCCTACTTCATGATGTAAGTAGAGCTGTCACTAAATGTGATTAATACCCCCGCAAGTCTGCTTCGGAACTGTGGAAGTTATTAGTAACATAATACTTTGTAAAAGAATTGAAAAAGAGTTATGGTTGTGGGCAATTTAAAATAGTTGTGGTTTTTGTACATTGCATTTCCTTTCACTGTGGTTGACCATTGTATGAAGTTGCATTGAATTCCAACCGTTAGGTCTCAAGTTATACTCCGGACAAGTAAAATACTACAGACTGCCCGACCGACCGACGAGCAAACCACCGGATGACATCTTTTATACCCTTACAACAAACTTTGTTTAGGGGTTATAATTAGGTGTCTGTTTTCAGTATCAACGTCAAAAAGGAAGACTTATTGCACAAAACAGTGCCTGCGTTTTGTAACTCCATTTTTTTCCACAGACCTCTTCAGTCTGACTGCAAGGCTAGACACAGAACATCATTACCACCAACTTTACAAAAACATTTGGAATTTAATACAGCGTGTCTCGTTGTGACGCAGACTTCTCTGTAACTTACGTGTTAACGTTTAATGATACAGCAATATCATTTGACTCATTACGAGGAAATAGAAGGTCAGCTGGAAAAGAAAGGGACCTATAAATAACATAAAGCTTTCACATGGGATGGCTTTATGGTTAGTATGAACATTAGCTTGGATTGAAAGCAGCAAGGACGGATTTTAGGCGACGTAGTTAAGGTCAAAAACATTTTCAGATAACGTTAAAAGTTTAAATACCATTTTTCTACGGAAAAAAATCATAGTATAGACTAGCAGATTTATTGTAAGCTTTTAATATTGTTAAGTAATCAGTATTTATCAATAACTTGCAACTGCAAAGACCTCTCGAATTTACCAAAGAGATATTTCATAACGAAATTGCTGCAAATGTAATAATGTACTGAAACGTTGGCATTATTCAGAGATAAATTTGTATACGAAATATTAAGGTAGATTTCTCGATGTCGAGAGGAAACGTAATTTGTTTCATATTTTTAGAATACAGCGTATTACGCTCTTGAGTTTTTCATTCAAATGCAAAATATGTACACAAATGACATCGAAAATGACCTCCTAATCTAATTGAGAAGTGCATTTATTTTCCAGTCAATGCCTCTACACAAGAAAGACAACAAGTAAAACAAGTAAACCAATGTGACTGAAGTTCACGATCTCCCTACAGTTAGATCTGAAGACGACGCGTTCATTTCTGTCTTCTCGATAACCTGGAATTCACACTTTCGTTATTTATATCCCAGCCAATGACACTGCAGCTTATGACTCGATAGCTTACCTGTACACAATGCGTGTTCAAACAGCGAGTAAACTTCTCTAGTATAACAATCTTTATTTGCGGAGATTGAAAGTGCTTAGATATTTTGAAAAAAATGAAATTAATCACAAACATAAAATTCATTATTTTGAAAGATTTTGACAAATAAATTTAACTGAGTTCGGTGACAGTTTTTACATGGCAGATAATTGTTTGGGATCCCAGCTATATAAAAAGATTATTTACTTCCATGAGGGTGGAAGCGTTGCTCTGATTGGCTGATGGATAGGTCACTAGAAGGTCGTCCTCAGATCCTAATAGCGTAGCAATGTTTAGGATATGATTTTAATCAGATTGACAAGTAAACCTAAAACATAGTGGTACCGTTGCTACGACATTAATCTTCACTTGGGTTTTTATAGAGTTTACATATGTCTGGACAAGAGTATATGGTTTCAGATTTTCATCAACAGAAATAAACCTAGACAGTAATATCCGGCTTTTGATACGTCAACTAATTATGATAGATACTTTAGATTTCCTATCTTAATTAAGCCGAATAACTCCTATACCAGATATCGCTTGGTAACTTGTTTTTCCCCGGCAATAAATATCTCCCGAAAATCAAACCTAAAAAAAGTAAACTTGTGTAGAAAAATTCTTGAGAATTTTTTCATGCTTTCAATTTTTTATGTGTTGTGTAAAAGAAAAGAATATAAAGAGTAAAACAATATAGTATATTACTCTCAGCAATTGTCGCCATTTTAATGTTTCCTTAAGCAATGGCCTCGGAGAGATCAAAATCTAAGCCTGCTAGAACATGTATTGCAATTTTCTTTTTTGTCTGAATACAATGTTTATACAATTTCTAAAAGCTGTAGTAAGAACTATCAATATTTCAGTGGCAGTCTCGTCAAAGTCCTAGCGATGGTATTGCCAGAGGCCTTAAACGTGGCTACAACGAATCACAGCTTTATACTCGTGCCACTTCCTTGCATTCGTTCGTGCACTGTATTGTTTTAAGGTACAATATGCGATAGATATATATTTAGTTCAATATAGAATAAATTTAAATACCGGTGATTAGATTTTGAAGATTCCTTTCTAAAATAAACTAACTTTGCTTCGTAATCGTTCTCGTTCCGATAATATATATTAATATATTTAAAGAGAATTGTCGTGATGACTAGACAGTGAAATCTAGCTTTCGGTGAATATGGTCCTTCCGTGTTGCTTGATAAGCTGTCGTATCTGTCAAGTCCCACTGGTATATTAACAAAATAAACATTTAGCTATGGCTTGAAGTTCAGGTTCTTCTATCAATTATAGCCGAACTGCTACTAACGTCTCAGCCACATCCGAAACAATCAAGTTAAGTAAGATTTTTTTAAATATCATTCGTAAAATACAGTGTCGGTAAAACCAGTCATTATTGCTGGCTTTATTATATCAAGAAAGAAATTAGTTTTTGTTTTTTGTTGTTGCTTTTATCCAGTAGAATAGTATTCTGGGCATGTTCTTAGGTTCTATAAACAGCAGGATACCAATTTTACAGAAAAAATAGATGTAATACTTAGATCGCTTGCGTCATCTCTGTTGTGGTTTATACTTTAACGAAAGTACATGTGTCGAAAATACTGAAACATTACCGTGTCTCTACATTTCGAGAACGGTCGCAGAAAATATTGCCTCAGAGACTAGAGCACGAGATATATTCTCTTAAAACAGTTTCCATTTAGCGATTAAGTGCTATTACATTAAACGTGTCGCGTTTTTCTTCCGATTTCTCGTCCCCAAGTCTGTAATTTCCGGTCAGTTTGACGTAAATAAAAACCGTCATCCATTCTGGTATGACTATGTTCATGACATTTTCAGGATGTACAAGTAACCGTGAACGTTTTTCAAATGTTATTCGGTTACTGCTACACGAACAAAATAATTTTGTACGACATTTCTGATACAATTCTTTTAGATATATATATATATATATATATATATATATATATATATATATATATATATATAACTGAACGTCAGTGATATATCTCACTGTAAGATCTGTGGTTCTGGGCATGTGTGAAAATAAGAATAAGAATTCTGAAAAAGCGTATCACAAATCATTTAACACCCACCACTTACCAAAAAGGGATTTGTAGTCTTTTTGAGAGACTTGCTTTACGTATGTCGCATGAACCAGTTGTCTGAAACAAAACAAATTATAACTTCTATCTAACCATATTTGATGCTTCTAAAATTCCTATAAAAACAGAATGGTAAGACAAATAGATTGGTTTTCATAAATCAGTGTGAATAAATAAACATAAGTGTGCTAAAAAGTCTTTTTCAAATAAAACGTTTACATTAATTAAAACCAAAATACGCCAAATTAATACATAACTACTTTGCTGTAGTGACCATCCTGCAAAATCATTTTGTAACTTTCTTCGAAACTTGTTTTCAGATTTTATTTTTTGTAAACTTGAGAAAGTGAGCACAAGTCTCATTCATTGCCAGGAAATATTAGTAAATTGAGTATTACCCCAAGAGATACATGTACTGTGAACATATCATTCTGAACATTAATAAAAGTTTGTGTGTAATCGCTCTTTCATAATTATCGCATACTTTTGTTGGTCATTCGACAGTGAAATAATGAATTTACAGTTATTTATTTAATGAAAATATTCAAGCGTTTGAAAAAACAGTAATAACGTTTTCGATAAATATGAACTTCTTAAAAACCGTTCTTCCGACGATCATTTTTTTATATTTATAATATTTTAGATCTAGATTCTTGTTTGGATTTCTTGTTGTCCCACTGAAAATAATTTTACAATATATTCCTTCCTATCAATTAGAATTTAGTTAGTCTTAAATTTTGTTTTCATTCAGATATAATTTAACCGTTGTATGACGTAGACTTGACGTGTTACTTTTAATTATTACGTAATTGCTACACCATTAGATTGAAACTAAATTGAGGATGTTTCAATTATGTTTCCATTAAGAATGAGGTTTTAACGACAAGTGGGAATTACAATTCTGCGCAACCGCATCACAATGAAATAACTCCTGCCACATTTAGCATTTGCTACTGTGAATGAAATTGGCTTTTTCAGGAACATATATTTTATGTGGCTAGACAATAGCACTCTTCCAGAATAAAAGTCAGTAAAAGTATAAACCTTCTAGACAATGATGTTCGTCTTTACAGTCTGAGATTTAGATTAGAGCGTGCTATCTGCATGACTTGATTTACTCCAGCTTTCTTCTTGAAAACATTAGCATGTCTTTTTCAAGCACCAGATGAGTTCGAATCAAATGATAGTTTCACGATTCAATCGTCATTTAAATTTTGACATTCTAAAATAGCAATTTTATGGAGTTTGGTTACTCTGCCTGCTATACATTTTGACTAAGAGCTTTTAATAACAGGTACATGATGTTCCATTCCATTATTTACAATAAGACCATTTTGGAATAAAGAACACCTTGCAGTAAATCTGCTAGGTCAATGCAGATTAGAATTTCTCCTCCCAAAAAGTCGGTTCTGTAGTTTTACAAACTAAAGTTAATAGATAATAATCCTATAATTATTAATTTCCAAGGAGAAATTGTGTCGTATTATCTTTAATAAGAAGTAGGAATAGGAAGGCGAGTAGGAATGTGAAAAAACTTAGAATCAAATATAAATGGTAAATTTTTCAGAGTAATAAAAGGTATGTATGAAAACATAAATCTTGTGTTTCGCAAAATAACAACCCTTCACCATTTTTCTCACGTAATTGTAGTCTTCGTCAAGGCGAAAATTTGTCGACAATTCTCTTTTCCCTATTCCTAAATGATTTAGAAACCTAACTTGAATCTAAAAGCCATGATGGAATAAAGTTTAATGATATAGAATGTGAAACTGATATGCTCTTGAAAATATAATTTTAGTCTATGGAGATGATACTGTGTTGATATCAGACGACCCCATAAAACTACAGGTCTGTAGTCTGGAATGCCTTAATGGTTTTGTAGTTTACTGCAATATTTGGAAATTAAAAAAAAAAAAAAAACTGTGGTTATAGTATTCGGGTCTAGAAATGACGCACATGTTTCTTTCATTACAGATAATCAACCAATAGAAATTGTAAAATCATTCAAATACCTAGGCACTTTTTTTCTCTAACTCGGGTAGTTTCCTTACAGCTAGAAAGCATTTAGTCCAACAAGCAAAAAAGGAAATGTTTCTTATATACAAAAGAATAAATAATCTGTCATTACCTATAAATTTAGTACTAAAACTCTTTGACCATACAATAGTACCTATCGTTATACTCGTCCGAAATATGGGACTATGAAAACAGTAACCAAATTGAAAATGTACATACTGAATTTCTAAGAAAAATTAATAACATAAGGAAATCCACATCCCTTTACTGTTTGTATGCTGAATATGGTCGTTAACCTTTAAATATTACAATTAAAACTACATACAATTCTATAGTCTTTTATCGTTTATAGTCAACTGGTTGGATACCCTAGAACCTTGGCTGTTAAACTGACGTTAAACCCCAATAAAACCAATCTCTGTTCTTAAGATAGAGTCAACTTCCAAAACATTATAAATCATTATATAGTCTATTTCAAATGGATTTGTATGGTCAGATTATAATATAGTGCGTTTCAAAAATTGCAGAATTTACAAAATTATTGCGTAACCATTACATTTCCCCACTTTCTCCTTCCGAACCTTTACTCTTTAAAAGATCTGTACTTTTTCTTTTTTTTTCGTTTTCTCCCTCCTTTTTTTCTATACAACATAACAGCAGCACCATGTCATGTGAATTGAATTGAACTTTGTACATATATGTTTCACTGTATACCCATGTAACTGTAATAAGTTTTGAGTTAATAAATGAATGTTCTGTTCTGTTCTGTTCAGTTCAAGAAAGGAAAGGGTCCGATAAAAGCGAAGACCGTAAAGCTTTTAAAATCGTTCTACCAGTAGACTTCTTGTAGAAGTTAGGAAAGCTTGCTGTCCTTAATAAAAACGGACCTGTGATGTTGATTAAAATATATAAAAAATAATGAGATAACGTGTCATTTTTTATACATACATGGCACGTGAACCTTGGATTTAGTGCTCGGCCCACTTTCCTTGTCCAGTCAGTGACAAGGACTTTTTAGATTTTTGGCTCTCTCATTTTCAAAGACGATGTTCGTACAAAGTACGCACTGCGCATACTCGGAGACTTTAAGTGTACTTCTACTAGTAATTAATATTCACCTGCTGCTTTTATTACGATCTAATATTAAGCTTGCGTTCTGTTCATTTACCCAACATGCACTGTTTCAACTTTTGTTTACCTGTCTGTCACTTCATTGCAAAATTTTAATTATAAGGTCTCCATAGAAAATCGCCAAAAGAAATCCATGTTTTTCGCCTATAAAATGTCAATTTTTTTATTCACTGACGTCACAGCCAATGTCAAATAGAAGTTTGTCGTAAAACAGTTAGTAAAATGCAGCCATTATCTTTTAGGATTCCTCTGAATTATTGCTATTTACACTCCAATATATATAAAGCTAAAGTTGTTTTTTTTATTTCAGAGTTACATGTTTTGTTACCTTTATTGATTTTATTTTATGATTTTGTTTTTAAATCTAAAATATCTCTTATTCAACGCAAGTAGGAAATACATTAAGTAATCCTCAAATCAAAGAGTAAGGTAATACCCTCACGTAAAAATATTACGCAAGCATGAGCTTAAAGCAATAAAAGTTCTCGATATTGTTACTCCAGGCATGCTTGCTTTTAATGCTTTATATTAGCATTTGTTTGACATGGTGTGTGATCATTTATGTTAATACAACTTTTGATCCTAAGGCATGCATGTTCTGTCAAAATCACATAACAAATCTGTAAAATAAGGTACGTGTATAATCTATTACATATTTTGTGATTCACCAGAAACGTTTAGGCCCTGTAAATTATAATTTTTTCTGCTAGCTATACAGACCTAAAAGTTTATTTCTAGAGATCTTGAAAATCAGAAGGAATCCAAATAGGTTAATTAAAAAATTAAGTCTTGCTTAAAGGAGACAACTTGAACACACCGTCCTACTGATCCAGCATGGTGTGTCCCTATCCAAGAGTAAAAAGAAACAACAGTAATTATAGCATAAAGCTGATTTGCCTCCTTTTGCAGAGATAACGATAATAAACGGAAATGTGATCAATGTCTCCATATATTAAATGGTAAATGACTGCTAAGTAATAAGTATTTATCAAAGCTTCTGAACCTGGGATAACCAAAAATGCAATTAATGTTTTATTTTGTTTCAATAACACTTAAAAAAGTATAAGACAAGAATGCAGTTTTCTGAGCTACCGGATCGGTAAAGAGTTGCATTCGATTAAAATGTAAGAATAATTTTACAGTAAGAATCAAACACAAAAAGAGTTTGGAGTTTTCTGTGTCTATTGTATTTTTCTATTTTTAGAAATAAACCCTCCCATGATTTTGTTAATGTTTGTCAATTTTCACAAATATCAAGATTCTTTGTCCTTAAAGAAATGTCAACTTGATATGCCCATGTAAAGGTGCTTCCATGACATACAACAGAATTGTTTAAAACTCTGTAGTTTTTTCCACAAATTGGCTAATTCGTTTTTCTAATAGTATAGAGATATCCAAGACAGCAGAAAGAATATGGTACAAAATTTACGTAAATTCCCATGTAGTTCCACGAAAATTACACAAAATCAGTCCTCATGGGTCATCAATATAATAATGAGTTTATCAAAAATGTCATTAAGACTCCAGAAATATTACGTGGATACAGTTAGCCTAGAAATAGGCCAAAACAAATCTGATTGTCTGGCTAATAAAAATACCAATTATTGTTCTCAGAAAAAAAAACAGAGGGAACAAAGTCTTGAATTCAAGGTATCAATATGAAAAACAAAATTTTGTTCAATGCGTTTTCGGTAAGAAGTTTTAAATCTGGAATATTTATATAACATAACAAATAATAATACGTGTAAGGTAAGATGCTTGCACGGTCGCCCTTTACTTAAATGCGAAACTAACTTTGTAAGAAATAGACATTGGCAACTTTAATTATTTTCCATTAAAAAAGTAAACATGAAGAATTTGAAGAACAGCTTTATTTTTTATTTATTTATTTATTTATTTTTTTTATTTTTTTTTTTTATTTTAACGCAACTTCGTGTAAAACAATATATTTCAATACAATTTAAGGAAAGGCTAGACCGGATATCCGGCTCTCTATTCGTCATTCTGATATTGACAAACTATTGCCTAGCTGCAGAAATGCAATTTTGCCATTAAGATTCAGTAAATAGATTTAAAAACAAAACTGGCAGTATTCGCTTGCCTTTGCACTAAGTTTGTTCCATTCTTTCTGTATATAGATCTGCTTTTAAAACTACTGCAGTAAATTAAAGATCCTTGAAACCAAACATCTTCAACATTGTAAATGTAATCAGAGGAAACAAGCAAAATGCATTAAGAGTATAAAACAAAAAATGTTCCGCAACAAAACAGATGCTTTGTCCAGTAAAATAAGTTAGTAAATTTAACTTCATATACGTTTAATCAATACTAGTAAGAATAGGTCTTCTCTAACTTTGTACTTTGACAAGATCATATGTAATTGATGGCTTTGAAAGCAATGGATAGAATGGTATGAGCATTACGTTTGCCTTCACAGCTGTATCTCTCCAGAAAGTCAAAATCAAAAGTTACGCTCATGACACAACGACATATGATATTTAATATGATATTAATGTTTCAGAGAGCAATATGTGCTTTGTATAATCTGGATTTTTCCATTAGATACATTGCGCTTAGAAAACAGAATGAAAGTGAATATCTATATTCATGATTATAACTATATGCAAAGGAATAGATACTCAGAAAATGAGAATATCTCGAAAGGCTATGAAAATATAAAATATTAAGTGTCACTTTCAAGACTGATTCCTTTTTTTATGGTGTTTAAATTTGTTAAAAATAAAAGAACATCTTTAACATGAAAAGAGATTATTGTTTTCTTTTTCAAAGCGTACAGCCTCGTTTTGATGATTGTACAGAAATTTTGGGAAAAAACATCACTCGAAAAAATGTTAATAAGAAAGCTAAACTTCAAAAACGTGTCTTGCTGAATGATACCAGGTCGTGAATACTCTGCCTGATTCTACTAATTTTAACATTAAAATAATACAACGATTTCATCAAAAAATGCTTTTAAGTTGATTATATTGACGTTTAAGCATTATTTCTCTCCTAAAACTCTTCAAAAATGTTTAAGTCTCTGGTTACATTGTAATAACGTTTTGTGTTTATAGCCATTCTCATATGATTCTGTAAATATGAATATTCAGCTTCAAATCGTCATCACTATCACCGTAAAACCATCATTAAATCATTTTTTTTTTGTTATATTAATTTTAAAAACCGTTTATCATATCGTTGTTTCAGAAACTGTCATTATGGTCGATAAGTTGTACAATTATATCTTACCCTCAACAAAAAAAATTCCTTCCTTCCTTTCTTCTACCTTAGCCCTACTGACCGACCGACCGACCCGACTGACTAACCGACCGACAGACCGACCGATCTGGCTGATTGATTGATTGATTGATTGATTGACCGACTCACTCAATCCCCCACTCACTCACTTACTAATGCTTGAAAGTACAAATAAAGCCTCATTATTTCTGTGGTTAAAAACGTCACTTAGTTGATTGAGGACAAAATTATGTTAAGATGAAGAATTATTTCAATGATAAAGGCAGCCGTTTTATCAGTAAATGTGTCTCAAATTTAGAATTTTGCATGAAGAAATATTTCAAATTGCAAATTATCTTGAATTATTCTTCAACAAAAAGTGTCAAGCATGTTTCTATAATATTCTGAGGAAAACGTCTTGTGTAGGTTCTGTTGTCGAGAGGAAAAGCAATTTTGCATCATTAATATGGAGGAAAGCTTACAGTGCTCAGCAAAATTGTCATTCAAAAGAATGGCGTGTATACAAATGGCCTGGGAATATTCCACCTAATCTTGTCATTTCGAGAGAGAATAGCGCACGCATTTCCCAGTAAATGCTCTTAACAAGACGGGTAATATGAAAGAGAGTGGTTCTGTTGTCACTAGATTAACACCCTCTTGCATCTATTCGCCGACAGACAAATAGCGTTCACTTGTCAACTTGAACTGTTTTGAAAATGGTCGGAAGACAGCCTTGTTCAAAAACAGAGACAAGATATCAGAAGATTGTATCAATTGTCAAATGAGTATGCTTTTAGCAATATACGTTCAATTAAACCAAAGGTGTCAGATGCGTCTTGTAGTTTCTTCGGACAAGTCTGCAATATCCGGTTAGTTCGTAAAAGAAGTTTAAGATATGTATTATAAGAAACACTGGTAAAGTACTTATTGTAATAGTTGATACATAGTCTAGTATATATAATTGATAAAACACTTTCATCTGTTACGTCCCCATTCCCAGTCATCATGTGATATTTGCAATGTCCCATTTCCAGACATTTTATAATATTCGAAACTTGAACAGTTAATAAAAGACTCGAGATTATTAATCAAATTGTTTTCTTTTATTTTTGTAAACAGTATCTAGATGATTAAAATGCAGGCATATAAGAAAATAAATATCGATGTTCAAGTTGTTCAGTTATGACAAAATGTGGGGCATTAAGGCCGTCAAATTGCTACCTGTTTTTCACACAGTAACGGTTGTAGCTCTCTGATTTCTATAGATCTTTGAAAAAAACATTTCCTTGCAAGAGAAATATCGTCAAAGCTTTAATAAACTCAAGAGAATTCCAACAAATAATGAAAGATGAAGAGCAAAAGTTTTTTTTTTGTCCTATCTTAAATTCATGCCAATATAGGTTGAAAAGTTTTTTTAAAAAGTTTATCGAAACAAATTATTGAGTTGTGTGAAAAGCTTTAACAAAATACTCAAGTATCAAAGTTTGTGGAGAAAATAATTTTCCAAGGTGCGTTACTGAAAGATCATCAGATGGCTTCTAACACGGCAGACGATAGCATCTGGAGCAAATACATTTACATGTCTGAGACAGAACTACTTTCTTGCTTCTTCTGCGGACGGATTGATTACTGGCTACTTGGATGCATGTTATATTCATACGCCCAATGTAAGTACGTCAATTTTGTAATTTTACTTAATCCTTTGAAAACATACATTATTTGCGATTACTAAATGGTTTCAGCGGTCAACGTTTTGGGTTGAAATGGAAAAAAAACTTTGCTTTTCAGAATGTGAAGACTTCTGTCTTGGAATGATAATAATAATAATAATAATAATAATTAGCGAATTCTCTGATTATTTCATTGAGTAGTATGCCGTTCCCTAGTCTGTGTACAAATATTGAAATTGTTTTAAATATTTGCTAAGTTATGAATGAAAGGTTCTGCCAATAATCAATAAAGAGTCTATTAAGAATATTTTGTGTACTTGTATAGATTATGTTCATATTTAATTTACTATTGTTCTTGGACTTTCAATGGACACTTGTTTTAAGATTAACATCTGTGTTTCTGTCCTTTTGTGCAAAAGACTAAACCAAAACTGCATACATGAACTTCTGTAACACAGTATAAATATTGTGTAAGACTAGCGCTATGATTATACAATATTGTTTTATTGTGGTCGAGGAACTTCAGCGCCGGTCTCCCGATCCGGAGATCTTTAGTTCGGAATGTCACCATGCTGGCAGAGTTCAGAGTTAGGTTTGACCATCATGTACCGCGGTCATTTTGACCACTAGTTTCGTAAGTCAGTCAAACAGTAAGGGAGGAAACCACATTTAAACTTGATGCCATGTCAGATAAAGATTATTTCTCCTGTCCTTATGATGAGTAAATTTACAAATATTTTCAGTAGTGTACATTCATCATTATCAGTAAGAAGCTAATTAAAAAAAAGATATGTAACATCAAAAGGAGAGAGCACATGTACCATTTAGAGTTCTATACCGTTTTATTTTGTTCTCAGAAATCGAAAATTTATTTGTATGCGCTCTTCTGCGAAGAGAAATAAGTAAAAAGAACCAAACAAATTGCACACAAATAACATACATTGTTGTGAATGTGTTCATGTGTAAGTGCAGCTCTCAGATTTACATAAGTAAATTTTCGTTGATGAATATATGTTGAGAGATAACACTTGGTTCTGTTTCCTCTAAAATATTCTCCTGAATAGTTATGGATGAGATAAGAACTTCAAGTTCAACTTATTACTGCCAACAGTCAATACTGACTATACTAGGCAGGCAAGTTCTTGCAACAGCTTCCTGGGTTCATACCAGTACTGGCGCCGAAGGTGAGGACTGTGGTATGTCACTGGAGACTCTCATCTCTGGTGGGATTCGAACCAGCAACCTCCGGGTCGGGAGTCCGAAGCTCTAACCTCCCGACCACTGCAAATGTAAGCCGAAACGTAAGACATTTCTTTATTTGTTTTGTTTTGTTTCTGTTTATATTTTTTTTACACACCGGGCAGATCTTGTTATCCTTTACGACGTCAACATGACAATCTAACCCAAGTCATCATATTAATCGAAGCTGTGTCAACATGACAACCGAAACCACGTCAAGGTGGCAATTGGAACCACGTCAACACGACAATTAAAGCCACGTCAGCACCATAATCGAAGCCGCGTCAATATGACAATCGAAGCCGCGTCAATATGACAATCGAAGCCGCGTCAACACGACAATCGGAACTGCGTCAATATGACAGTCGGAACTGCGTCAATATGACAATTTAAACCGCGTCAACACGACAATCGAAGCCGCGTCAATATGACAATTCCAGCCGCGTCAACACGACAATCGGAATTGCGTCAATAAGACAATTCAAGCCGCGTCAACACGACAATCGGAACTGCGTCAATATGACAATTCAAGCCGCGTCAACACGACAATCGGAACTGCGTCAATATGACAATTCAAGCTGCGTCAACACGACAATTAAAACTGCGTCAATATGACAATTCAAGCCGCGTCAACATGACAATCGAAGCCGCGTCAACATAACAACCGAAACCGCGTCAACGTGACAGTCGGAACTGCGTCAATATGACAATTCAAGCCGCGTCAACATGACAATCGAAACCGCGTCAACATGACAATCGGAACTGCGTCAATATGACAATTCAAGCCGCGTCAACATGACAATCAAAGCCGCGTCAACATAACAATCGAAACCGCGTCAACATGACAATCGGAGCTGCGTCAATATGACAATTCAAGCCGCGTCAACACGACAATCGAACTGCGTCAATATGACAATCGGAACTGCGTCAACATAACAGTCGGAACTGCGTCAACATGACAATCGGAACTGCGTCAATATGACAATTCAAGCCGCGTCAACATGACAGTCGGAACTGCGTCAACACGACAATTCAACTGCGTCAACATGACAATCGAAGCCGCGTCAACACGACAATCGGAACTGCGCTAATATGACAATTCAAGCCGCGTCAACACGACAATCGGAACTGCGTCAGTATGACAATCGGAACTGCGTCAATATGACAATCGGAACTACGTCAATATGACTATCGGATCTGCGTCAATATGACAATTCAAGCCGTGTCAACACGACAATCGGAACTGCGTCAACACGACAATCGAAACTGCGTCAACACGACAATCGGAACTGCGTCAACACGACAATCGGAACTGCGTCAACATGACAATCGGAACTGCGTCAAAAAGACAATCGGAACTGCGTCAATATGACAATTCAAGCCGCGTCAACATGACATTCGGAACTGCGTCAATATGACAATTCAAGCTGCGTCAACATTACAATCGAAGTTGCGTCAACACGACAATCGGAACTGCGTCAATATGACAATTCAAGCTGCGTCAACATGACAATCGAAGCCGCGTCAACACGACAATCGGAACTGCCTCAATATGACAATCCAAACCGCGACAACATGACAATCGATCCCACACCAACATGACATTCGAACCCACATCAACATGACAATCCAGTTTACAATTAGACAGTAAATAACCCAGACAAATGGGAATGTGGAGTCATGTATTGTACGTAACGTTCGTACATCAATCATCCATCTGTTGGTATTGAGTCGACACCGTATGATAAAGTTAAGTTAGAGCATTAGAACATTTTCATTCGTATCACGTCAGGATTTTACAAACACTTATTTGATTTTAAAGTATGTCTGCTTATATGCTTTCAAGATTTCCTTTTTGTAGATTAGTATTGCGCTGACAGCTAATACTTCGAACAGTCATTTACACATGAACAAAACACACATTTTGTTTCAATACCATAATTAAGGTAACAATGAATATCTACTTGATCTAAGTACAGTGTATTTTTTGTATGCTGAAGAGATCGGAAGCTCATTTATGAGATAGCTTTTTTACCCGGACTCCAATATCAACCGTTGATTTTACAGTTGTGTTGAGACGGAAAGTCTAAGTTTTAAAGGATCTGACACGGATTTTCCTTTCAAATCAACTTTTATTCAACGAATTCATGAGTCTGACGAGTTGAATAAAAGGTTTATATTGAGTGTAAACGAATGTCAGAATCTTTTTATCGCGTGACTAAAACAACCATAAATTGTTCTTGCTGTATTTATATTTATTTGAACTATACTAAAAAAAAGCTGCAAGAAAGTAGTTCCAAAATAAAATGTCAAATTATTACTGAAATACTGAACAAAGAAGACATCTCTTTGAGGTAGGACATCTTTATGACAATAAAATTTAAAGAAATAACAATAGATAAATTGAATCTATATAAACCAAAATGTAAATGCATAATGTTGTGTTAGCCTATATTTCACGTGTGTAATACCAAAAATATTTATAACAGTAATATTGCATTACAAACAACATCTGTTATTTGATAAAAACAAATTACTATGAACAAATTAACAGAAATTCTTGCATAAAATCGCTTGTTTTTGCCCGTTTTGCCTATGTTTTAACGAGAACAAAAAGGTGTGTTAACAAGGAAGTTCTCGCGCTCACGGGCTGTTATTACCCGTTTTCAGTTATGCGCGTTACAGGGCCTTTGCAAATAATGGACGCTGATCCGTCTTTTTTGCCCAAGATCGGCAGTTTATGTAACTTTGCAGATCGAATTGTAGACGAAACATTCATGATTATTGATAATTATTTTAATCGACACTTTTTAAGATTCAAGATGGCCGCTCAACAGGTTGAAACATGTTGACGTGTCGCCCTGGAACGCATATTTTAAAACACGTATCCATAACAACCTTAAGGCGACTGTACTTTTTTTTTCATAAACGTCTTTTCTAGATCATTTTATGCTAGAATAGCGTTAAAGCACGTTTTTTCGTGTCATAACACCAACCATCCCTCGGGATTCACGAAAAACGTGCGTTAGCCCTATATACTCGTAAACATTGTTTTATTAATCAGGCCAGACAACTGCTTATGCCTTCATTCGCAAATGCATTTCTTTGAAGCATTTTGGGAGAATAAATGCAGGCATTGAAGGACGTTCCAATAAGCATGCCCGTGAAAATATTTCCCTCTGTATACATCAACATGAACAACCAGAGAAAAAGCGTTTTCTCTTTGAAAATGTTTTGATGCTAACAAAAATTTTAGAAAACACTTGACATTGAACAAAAGGCTTTCACCTAGAAGAAACAGAAAGAGATCTATTGAAGATAATTGTCTAGTGAATATACTGAAAATAAGTCAGTTCTGACACGTGGACATGAAACTGATAACTAAAGGAAAGTAAACAAACGGAACTGAGCATTGCAACAAAGACTGTCTTTCTTTAAACTTTAAGCAAAAGTACATAATACGGCTTACGTTTGTACTGAATGTATTTCCTTTGATTGTGTTTATAAATAAAATGTGTAATTTTGATCTAGATAAAATACGAAAATATGTCTGCGTCAAACGAATGTAAACAAGGTTTGTTTACATTTACTCTCCTGTATTGCACGCCAAGGCACACGTGTGAAATTCTTCGTTTTCCCTTCAGAAGATATTCTATCCATCACTGTCGAACATAAGCGCATAAAACTTCTTCAAACAAGAATTTCTAGATGAATGATATGGTTTATCCTTCATGCTTCAAGTCTCAGCCATCAATACCGAACATTTCCGAGTGTTTTTATTCCGCGCACCTGGATAATCTCATTCAGGTTTTAGACCACTAAAACTTGATTTGATTATACTGAAATGAGATAATCACAAGTTTGTTTTTAGAACCGCGCTTCTGCACAGTGATTTAAACATATATTCAAAATATTGTGCTGAAAAGAATAGGAAAAGAAAAACTGCTTAGTTTGAATACAAAATCTTTTTATTTCGATAGTCATGCAAATAAATGAGAATTATATGTCTTGTTTTAACTATTTTAGGTTTATTTATTTATTTTTTGTTACTTTTTATAAAATGTGACTTTTCATTCTTCTCCCGTGAGTTGTAGTGCTGCAAATGTCAGTTGATTTTGCCAGAATGCGGATCATGCCTATCCCTATACAAGTGTACAAGAGTATAATTTACGAACTAAACAATCTATTAAATAAACAAAGCGACAACTTTTCATTAAAGTATATTAGCAGCGAGTAAAAGGTAAATTATTCTGATAGTTTTCCAACCTTTGAAAAACGCACAAGGGAGAGATCGACTTGTCTGTATTGTAGTATAAAAGTGAAAAGTTTCTTTTCGCATGGTAGGGCTCTTTGAGCCTGGCAGCTAATGATTTAAACTGGATATATCTTTAAAAAGCTTATCATTTAATGCATTCTGAGATTTACCTTTCAGAACATATCAATTATTTGGTTAATTTTAAAATACATTACATTGACTAATCGTTTGCACTTAAAGATCTCATCCGTTTATTGGCTTTAAATTAAGATATATTATTAGAATATAAATAATGTATATAAGAAATGATAAAATCTCCTCTTATGCTGCACTGGCGTCAAAGAATGGACCGACATCGAAAATGAGACTGCTGTAATGCGCATTAAAACACATTTATTCAAATGCATCACGCGTTAAAAATGAAAATAGTATACATTGTTGTTTTTTTTTACAATGATATAAAAGATTTGGTCTTATGAATGATTTTATATAGTAGGGCCATAATTAAAGTTTGCATTTTTTTTTTTTTTTTTTTTTTTTTTTTTTTTTTTTTTTTTTTTTTTTTTGCTTTTCTTTTATCATGACACCGTTAATTTTGAAAATTCCTAAAACGAAACCAATGATTTTAATTTTCTCACCTTAAAGAGAGTTTAATTGTAATTATACCAAGGGTCTATAATGAATAGGGAACCTGGATTCAGTTGAAATACTGTAGTAATAAATTGCACAGGTAGTGAGAACGTAGCTACAACAAAAATCTCAGCTTGTAAAAGCCATCCTCTATTTCAGTCACTATTATAGCTTACTGACTACCTGTTTAAAGTTTAGGTTTTTACTTCACGTGCATGTTATGGGTCTTTACTACCCTCTTTGCACCTATTTATTATCTAAACCGGATAACCATATAACCGACCGACCAACGCCTTCCCCCGCCCCCATCCCGCCAGCCCCAATTAAATTCACAGAAAAGTTATTTTAGTTTAGTTTGAAAGCTATGGTTCTTTTACAGCTTTCTACATGCACAGTATATAGAACAAATTCTAGCTGATGCATCTCCTACTCGGAGTCGTTTTACTTTAACGCTTAGATATGTCAGAATGATGCTGACCAAATATTAAAGCACGTGATTAAAAATGAGCAACACCCCTCGTCTTAGACCCTGACCAACCAAATAATGAATAACAGTGAAAAGGGAAAAAATCAAGATATTGCGTTATTCTATTTCACTCTGGTAAGAATGTTACAATACGTTATAATCTGTTTATAAAAAATATATATACTGAAGCCCTCCAATTTCGTTCTGGAATTATTTACTACTCAGTTCTGCTACATTTAATTTTGTTCTCTTTAATTTTTCTTCCATTGCAAATAAATAACATCAATACAGACATTAAAAAGTATACCGTAATTTCTTTCGTGTGTAGAATTTGTGAATAATTCATTTCCATGACATATGGAAATATTTCTATGGTTGTAAAAACCGTTATTTTGAAATACGAGCCAAGCAAATTACTATTCCAGGTATCTCGTATAGAACGCGCTCTTCGGAATACCTCTGTCTCCTTGGTAAATCGCCCGAAAACTACAATCTGTGAAGCAGCTAGGCGCTATGGAGTACATAGTTTTTCTTTTATTTTCTGGAGTCTGAGAGTTTAAAAATATATTCGTAAAATCAACCACTAAGATGGAGGTAAGAGTTGTATTTGTTGTTGTTGTTGTAATTTTTTAAACATTGATTTTTTAATTCAGTATTTTTTTCTTTCATTTCATATTAGATTTAATTCTTAGATTATTTTTCTACAAAGTCTGTAAGCTATGAAAGGAATATCTACACAGTTCTGATATATTTCGCTCATTTAACACGCTCGGATTTTTTACACCAATTTATTTTCGAAATCTACTTTGAAACATTGAACATGCATCGCGATACACATGTAACTGTGAAGTCTTAAATTACCCTTCAACGTACAGGTTTAATTGAATACTTTAACTCCAAGTATCTTATTTTGCAAAATATGAACACTCTTACAAACAATTTTTTGTATAAAATAAATGTATAATTTAGTCGCCGATAAAAAACACAGTTGTGTAAAAAAAGTATTTTTTAACATTTATTAAAAAATGAATTTACCTTTTAGCATTAGTTTCAAATTTTAAAAATTTGGTAAGGCATCTATAAAAGCTAAAAGCATTGTAAGTACTTTCTGGTGTTCAAATGTATTTTTCCTTTTCAAATAAGATGCTACAATAACTTTAATCTATACCAGTTTATGTTGAGTTAGCTTATAAAGATTGAGAACAATCCTCTGTTCCATTCCTATGTATCGAAATTCAATTAACAGTCAGTGTTTTTTTATTCATAGTTCAAATGGGATATGTTACCCATTCGTCCATAAAGCTCAGATTATGTGTTAATGGTGGAGTCGGAAATACGCTGAGAGGAATGTGAAAGATATGCAAGACAATATCGAGGACTTAATGCAGAATTACTGATATAACTTATAATATAATGGCGGTACAATAGTTTTGAACGTTGCCTTAAATACATTAGAATTGCTTGCATTTCTCAGTACGTTCAATCCTTCTATATGATAGGCAGTTTATATGTAATAAATTTCGTTTAAGAACAGGTACATAACTGTATGAAGCACTCAAACATATGTTATAATCAATCTTAATACTATCCCACTATCTGAAGCTTAATCATAAAATACACAGGTTTTATAAACAATTATTATTTCAGGTAATTTTACAGGAGACTTCTAAAACATTTTCTCAAAATCAAAACTATATAATTATGTATAATTGCCGAAACAGACTCTGGTGCAGGATGCAAACTGGCTTTTATGAGAGTAAAGATTTGTAAACAAAATACAACATTAAACGAACTTTGAAGGCACGCTGTACTGTGAATTAACTAATATCTTTTTCATTCCTGAAAATTGCCTAGCGCGCATTATGTACATGGTATTTGTCCTCGAACGATCACGTGATACTTTTTAAAACCAAAACAGGGTTCCGTTCGGGTTCTGATAATTTTTTCATTGACAAACAAGGGGGGCGTTATGAACTTTCTCGTACATTAAAAATCGAAGAATGTTGAATGATATTTTAAATCCTTGTGAATGTTTGTTACTTGTGTTTTCGTTTAGTCAGCTATATAGTTTAGTTTCGACAATGTTTTGACAACTTTGTCCACACCGACTTTGCAACACAGCTACCCTCTGTACAAGTCAAGAAGCAAAGGATTATCTGCGCCCGCATTCTGCTTTTTCCTAAATTGCGAAGAGCATAAAATCACTTGTTCGTACATGTGTGTGAATCAAATGAACAAGAGGTCTGAAAAACACATGCTTGCCATATTTCTTTAATTATGTGCAGTAAGAAACGTTTGAAATACCGGATGCGCCTCAGGCAAAATTGTTGGAAACAAAAAATCAAATGTGTGCTGTTTCCCACAATTAACATCTTAACATTATCTAGAAATAAATTTAAATTGTTTTAGTCTCACGCACTGATCAATTTATTGTAATGCGATAATCTATCTTAACACTTGAAGTTATATTTTAGATAAAATTTTGTCAATAAATCTTAAACTGTTTCAGATATTGTCTCTGGCTTCCGCTCTATATAAACATTTAATCAACAAACGCAAACAATAACAAAGAATTCCATGGAAACAAAACAACTTTTCAGCAGAAATTGGGATATAAAATACTCTATGATCATATGAAATAAACGAAATGAGCATTTACTCCCGGTGAGAAAATCCAAAAGTAAATAAACCATAATCAATGGCTTTGTGTATGCAGTCTGCTTTCGCGATTAAAAAAGTTTGCGCAAGTTGAGAATCAAAGTGAATTTATATACATGTATGTTTATTCCCGTTGACTGCTATCTTCTGTTCCGATTTCTCTCCATTCGCATATGATGATATTCAATCCCTGGACTTCAGACACTGTCTAGTTCGCCAAAATATACTGTGTGTAGCTTGAATAACTTTTATATTAATCTATATTTCTATTTTTAGGTTGACCTTGATAACGACTACGGCGACCTTTTTACAACCTATATACTGAATGTATCACATGATGACCTTGCCAATATTACCAACATGAGTCACAACACCAGCGGCGAGAAACCAGAGAACAACGACTCTGTAGATTTTGAAAATTTTACATCCTGGATTTTTGCTTTGAACGTCATTTCCGGAGTTGGCATTCTGACCAATAGTGTGTTAGCTTTTATGATAATTGTCGACTTTGTAATCGATAGAAAGAGGCGATTTTGGACACGCCATTGGTTGTTATTAAATTCGTCTTTGACGCACGTGGCGTTTCTAGGGATTTCAATATATATAAGAGAATTCGGAAGATTTAAGGATCAAACGGACCGAAATTGTTTGATCCTCCAGCACACAGATAAAACGATAGAATTTGTATCCATCCTGTATCTTGTAATCATAGCAATTAACGTCGCTGGCAATACTGTTAAACCGTCAGTACCGTGCGGCAAGAGGAGCATTCTATTCTGGATATTCTTTATTTTGTTTATCATGGTTTGTGCGAACCTCGGAGTTCTGGCTTTGTTCACGATGAAACTCGAAGATGTATTGCAAGATCCTCTGAAGTGTCAGATAGACGCTACATCATTTTTGCCAGCCAGAAGTGTGCATCTCGTCGCCATAGTAACATTTTATGTTCCATATGGAATACTACTCACGCTCGCTTTTTCTTCGCTTATGTGTTCTTGTACTCAGCAAAGAAAATTAACACTCTCAGCTTCAAACGTTAATGGCTATTACATCGCTAGAAAACACGCGGCAATCTTCATTTTTATAACTGCTACAGCGGGTTTTCTTTTGATGTTGCCCTATTATATGTTTCAGGTACCAGAAATAACAGTCATTGTTTTGACAGAGTTTAAAATCTATTACTATCTAATATTTTTTGTAACGCTTCTGATCAAATTGATTTTCTACATAACTTTTCCTGTAATGTGTTTATGTCTAAAAGAAATAAGCGAGATTTACAGAAAGGCTGTTTCAAATTAAGCATTTAAACAGATGTACAAGCGTGAGAGATTTGTTGTTTTTTGTCCATACGCAAAATTTGTGAACTGCAATATATACAACTACAATGCGTTGATAGGTTTCTTGTCTCTGTGCTCGTTTAAAGCGACTAACTCACAGATGGGACAACGGTGCATTAAAAATATTTCTTCATATGGAAATTCTTGTTGTAATTGTGAAGAACATAGCTAAACTAAGTTTTTCCTTAGTATATTAACTTCTCATTGATTTTAAAAAGAAGAAAATAAGATAAATTCTATGAGCCAGTCGCTTTAAATGATGACAATAATCTAGGAATCCCTATCAATTAATTGCACTTGACACAGGTGCTCATATTTTCCACTGCTTCGCGTAGTAACGTCAATGTTACAACTTTTTTTCTTTCACGCTTCATTAAACCAAAGATAATAAGAAACTCATGTAAAAGGAACTAAGAAATAAATTTATTTTTTGTCTATCAAATAAATGTAAAACTATAAATGACATGTCATTCAGGACAGGGTACGAATGCGCATTCAGTGTATTTTGATGTTGAGATGTCAAAAGGCTGCACAAAATATATATTTTAGTAATATTAGCCATGGCCAGATCAGTCAGCATTAATCTTTATCTATAGAAAAAATTCAAACAAGAGAATTTTTGTCATTTTATTTAACAAGTGCTGCATTCGAAAATAACAGTGCATTTGCAATACAGTTAGGATTCATTACTAACTGAAATTCGGGGCCAGTTATGGTCCCTCGTGACTAATGTACTTTACTTTGCATTTTGCTCTTCAGATTAAATAGGTACACTCACTTTCCATGATACCAATGGTTGTTTTCATGACTAATTAGGTCAATTTTATAAACAGTTTTAAACCGATGGCCTGGATTGTCTGGTATTCAAACAATAAAAAAGTCTGTTGGGAAAAAATAAAAAGAAATAAGTCTTAAGGATAAGACGCATCTCTGTGGTAGGATCATGTGACATAAGAAGCACAGGGCAATAAATGTAGTCAAAAGTGGGCGTACAGATTATTAATTATTGAACAAATCATCGAAAAAAAACTTAATCTCGAGTTCAAAACACAATTTCGGTAAAACATGGTACATGTCCTTTCTCCTTTAAAACTTTAACGAGTTCGACAAAAACTTCTATATACTCCATATAGTCAAACTATCGCAGACAAAATCCTTCCAAATATCCATACTTTCCATACATGAAAAGGTGAACTAACTCGTCTGAAAGATGAGCGACGGGTTTTACAAACACGATTTTCCCAATAACCTATATGGTGAATATACAAAGCCCAAACTGGGCCCAAAAGAAATCCCTGCCTTTACAAGCATCTGGTAAAGTTTGAAACTAATGTTTTAGAGATTAAAGATTTTTGAGAAGTTTGACACACGAGATGTTCTTTACACTCCATACAAATATAAATCATGAATGTTTTTTTGAAAATTGACAAGACTAAACTACAAGGTCATGAGGGTTTTATATTTCAAATGTAGCATTGGCTAGAAGCTGCCTGCTCCTGGCTAACAAACGAGATCTCTTTCGGCCCAAGGCAGTTTACCACTGCCGGTCCAACGGCGACCAAACCTTGAGAGAAAACACGCGCAAATATGTTTCGCATACTTATTTACAGCACGACGTCACACAGCCACCTTCACAGGTCGGAAAGGCAGCCTCAAACACAAGGCAATCGGTTGAAATCATATCCATGCCCCGAACACAAGCCCCGGTGTCGTCTCGGGCTTCATACCTGTACCCGGGCCACTTCTGTATACGTACAGAAGGCATGTTGACGTACATGTGCTCACGCTGTAGCTCGATGCGACCCCACTAAGTCGAGTGTGATATACTTTCGTGAAGCTTGGATGTTCCCGGATAGCAAATGACGCTACCTTACTTACTTACAACTGTGGAGCTAGCCGCGTCCATTCCCCTGAAAACCATTCTGCCGACTTCTTGTTTTCGACACGGCGTTCCATGGTTGCGAGCCTGAGCCCTTCAAACCACCTGAAACAACAACACTAAGTTAGAAACATTAAGACAAGAAGAAAAAAACAGGAAAAAATACCGGGGCTCGAACATGTGTCTGCTGCTTTGTACCATTTATAGTAATTAATATATGGTAAAATAGAAGAAAATGCATGTTTCGTTTTGCGCACACTTTGGCACGCTCTGCTCCAGTACGCGCGTTTCTACAGTACGGCCTCACACAGTCACCTCCCTAGGTCGGGAAGACAGCCTTAAAACACGGGGCAATAGGTTCGAAACGTAGCAACGGCCCAAAAACACATCCAAAGTGTCGTCTCGGTCTACATGCCTGTACCAGGTCCACTTCTGTATACATACAGAAGGCATGCTGATGTGCATGTGCGCACGCTGTAGCTCAGCGATGCAATCCCGCTAAGGCAAGTGTGATACACCGTCGTGTAGCTGGGATGTCTATCTAGCGAATGACGCTACTGAGAGGACATAGCTAGTTGCCACTGTAGCGCTAGCCGCGTCCATTCTCTTGAAAACCGGTCTGCAGACTCCGTGATTTCGTTACGACGTCCCATGGTTGCAAGCCCCAAGCCCTTCAAATTACCTGAAGCATCAACACTAAAGGTGAAAACATAAAAACTACAAGAAAAAAAATAAGAAAAATAACAGGGGCTCGACTCCGTGTCTGCTGCTATGTACCCTTTGTAGTAATTGATATATGGTAAAATAGAAAAAAAATGCGCGTTTTGCTCACATTTGGCACGCTCGGCTCCAGCTGTTTGAACGGCTAGAGTCCAGTGCGATTGCCATGCTCGCAACCATTGAACGCCGTGACGAAAACACGGAGTCGGCAGACCGGATTTCAGGTAAATGACGCGGATAGCTCCTCAGTTTTAAGTAGGTAAGGTATGTCAGTAGTTTTATTCGCTTGCCAGCTATCCTAGCTACACGACGGTGTATTACAAACGCCTTAGTGGGGTCGCATCGCTGAGCTACAGCGTGCGCACATGCACGTAAACATACCTTCTGTACATATACAGAAGTGTACCGAGTACAGGTATGTAGACCGAGACGACACCAGGGTGCAGTGTTTGGGGCGTGGCTATGTTTCGAACCTATTGCCTCGTGTTTCGAGGCTGTCTTCCCGACCTAGCGAGGTGACTGTGTGACGCCAATCGTCGGATACCTACGGTTAATTATTACATTAATCAAACCGTGGGGGAAATGAATTGATTTGCGACGATATATAGCAACAAGTGCATAAAATATCGATCAATGAAATCGCATTAATAATAAAGATACTCTTCAACGGAGGGATAGAAAACTATCAGAAACAAAATGGCTGCACCCATGGCGAAAACCTGTTTCGCGTGTCTTGCCAATATAAAAGGCAAAAACAATCGCCAACTCAATTTTTCCACAAACAAAGACCTTTATAGTGATATTTTATCTAGTATTAAGATTTCGCCCACATTTACAATTTTGAGCTTTTCACAAAATGAATTAAACACGTCGTCTATGGTTGCCGCCATCTTGTCTGTTGTACCGAATGTCGTATAGAACGAGCGTTTTGATTGGTTTTAATTGCCTCATGAAATCATGAGGGAACCAATGAGATAGCTGTCTTTGACACACCTCTTATCGACTAGATAGCGTTCAAAAATACCACAGCTGATAAATGTAAATGGATCGGCTGTGGGTATCGTACTATGTGTGACGCCGTCCTGTAAAAACCTATGCGAAAAGTGTTTCCTCTCAAGGTTTGATTTCCATTGGCTGGGCAGTGGTACACTGTCTTGGGCCAAAATATATATTGTTTTTAGCCAGGGAAACTGGCCTCCCAACGGTGAATCGCATTGGCCTCTAGCTGTTCAAACTGCTACAGGAGAGAGTGCCAAATGTGCGCAAAACGCGCATTTTCTTCTATTCTATCATACATTTATTACTATAAAGGGTACATAGCAGCAGACACGGGTTCAAGCCCCGGTAATTTTTTTCTTTTTGTTTCTTCTTGTTTAAGTGTTTCTAACCTTTATTGTTGCTGTTTCAGGTCATTTGAAGGGCCACACCGGGGATGTGTGTTTGGGCCGTGGCTGTTGACGCTGTCTTCCCGACCTATGAAGTTGGCTGTGTGCCGTTGTACTGTAAATACGTATGCGAAACGTATTTGCGCGAAGGTGTTTTCTCTCAAGGTTTGATCGCCGTTGTCTCGGCAGCGGTATACTGCCTTGGGCCAAAATAGAACAGGGGGAAATGCAGCTCATACTATACTGCTCTTAGGTCAAACAGTGTTAAACTGTATAGTACTGTGGAGTATAAAAAATAAACAACATTCACCTACAGGTTCTACCCGTCATTATAACTTTATCAGTAATTCATGTGTCGAAAGACATAAAGTTATTGCACTACGTTAACACATATTTCGTTTACGTCAGCAAAAATATTATCTTGCTAACTTGCTAAGAGTATTAATTTCGAAAAATTTTCATAAGCACTGACGCTTAAAAAAGAAGTCCACACAGCCATATCCGTCTTCGAGATAAAAAAAAGAAATATACACACAACTAACCAAACACAACTTATAAGACAATCAGAACATCATGACCACCGAGATATAAAAACACACACAACTAAGGAAACTACTAATAAGACAATCTGAACATCATGCTCTTTCGTTTTCTACTTTAGTTCACAGAACTGGATACTTTAAATAGAACTACAAGGGAGATAACTTAGAAAAAATATTTTACAACGTTTAACTTTTAATCAATATTATTTCAAGTTAACACATGTATTACAGTTTATTTATCTTTATTTCACTTTAAAATAGTATAGACTGATCAGCAATGGGTGTAGCTAGTAAATAGTGAATAAAAAATTCAGAAGGATGACATTGACATTGACGGAATGGTAAATTGTCTAAGCACGACATTCTTGTCAATTTTCTAAGACCACTGCCTTTTTATTAAAGAAAAATACAGCTGTCTTCGCGTTCATGTTAACCTCTTTTATACAGTTAATATATAAGTAAGTATACGCCGATACAGCACAATTCGCTGTATTTTCAGTCAACACATCAGATTCAAACTAAAATTCACTTTTAGATTTGGCAGGATGCATTTTGATCCTATGACATGTTAATATCTTATTCTTAACAAATACTTTATTAAGATATCAAAAGTTTATAATATTTGCGGTTTTTTTTTTTTTTTTGGCGTTAAGAAAAGTTTGAGTTACTCTCCTGTACAGAGGAAGTCAAGTCAAGTCAAGTCAAAAAACGTTTATTTCTCTCATTTCATGTTTAAACATGACATAATGAGGTAACAAACATGGATATAATCTATTATTATGAGGCTCTTATGAGGAATGAAAGTACTGTAGCGTTTATTTGGGTCTAATTACTTTCTTTAATCTAACATTCATAAAAGCCATTAGGTCCCTAACTGTTTAGATTGCAGCTAGCTTAAAACTTGTTTCGGCAATAAACTGTTGGACAATAAAAGGCAATTAACATCATAAGAGGCCGAATGATATAAGCGACACAGCTGTTTATTGCATACACATGTCAAACTTTTGATTGCCTCGTTATTAAACTGTCAATTTACGATATAATCTTCGTACCTCTGCAATAATGTTTTGATAACATTTAATAGGTATTGATGCATTTATATCGCAGATACATGTATATCTATGAAATGTTCGATTATTCTTTTGCACTAAACATTTACAAATCGCAATGAAAATAAATAGTGACATTTTTCCGAGTATCCGATTATCAATTTTGTAAACAGTACTCGGACGTTCGATCGAGCACTCGATAAACTAGTTAATCGTTCCCATCCCTAGTAATAAGACAATCAGAACATCATAACCACCGAGATATAAGAACAGACACAACTAACGAAACACGCCACTAACAAGACAATCAAAACATCATGACCACCAAGATAAAAAAAACACACACAAACACACACACAACTGACGAAACACTCCGCTCATAAGACAATCAGAACATCATTACCACTGAGGTAAATCACGCACAAACACACGCACAGCTTTTATTTTTCACCCAGGAACATTTTCATGATACAACATGAGGATTTTACAAAAGGAGGCCAAGAGTACAAAGATCAAAAGAGCACACTCATTTATAAAACAGCTCTGAAAAGACACAGTCAGAAAACACCCTTACTAAGAGAAATTAACTCGCCAAAGAGACATTCAGGACTCCAAGAGCCCCAAGATAAAAACACTTCATTACTAATAAACAGAACGCTAAAAAAGAAGCAATCAGGAAGCCAAGAGCACCAAGATCAAAACACTTCATTACTTCAAAACACAACGCCAAAGAAGAAGAAATCAGGAGGCTAAAAGCACCAAGATCAAAATAGCACTCTTACTAGCAAACACCTCGCCAAAGAGACAATCAGGATACCAGGAGGTTCAAGGTCAAAACACTTCCTTACTAACAAACACTTCGACAAAGAGACAAGCGAGACGCCAAGATCATCAAGTTAAAAAAAACACCCTTACTTACAAAACATCCCGCTAAAGAGATAATCAGAACGCCAAGAGCATCAAGATCAAAATACCACCATACTAGCAAATACAACGCCAGAACGATAATCAGGACGCCAAGAGCACTAAGATCAAAATAGCACCATTACTAACAAATACAACGCCAGAGAGACAATCAGGACGCCAAGAGCACAAATATCAAAACAGCACCATTACTAACAAATACAACGCCAGAGAGACAATCAGGACGCCAAGAGCATTAAGATCAAAATAGCACCATTACTAACAAATACAACGCCAGAGAGACAATCAGGACGCCAAGAGCATTAAGATCAAAATAGCACCATTACTAACAAATACAACGCCAGAGAGACAACCAGGACGCCAAGAGCATTAAGATCAAAATAGCACCATTACTAACAAATACAACGCCAGAGAGACAATCAGGACGCCAAGAACACAAATATCAAAACAGCACCATTACTAACAAAAACAACGCCAGAGAGACAATCAGGACGCCAAGAGCCCCAAGAGCAAGTCACTTCTTTACTAACAAACACAACGCCAAAGAAGAAAAAATCAGGACGCCAAGAGCACAAAGATCAAAACAACACCATTACTAACAAACACAACGCCAGAGAGACAATCAGGGCGCCAGGAGCACTGAGATCAAAATAGCATACTAATTAACAAACACCTCGCCGAACAGATAATTAGGAAGCCAAGAGCGTCAAGATCAAAACTTCACCTTTCCTATCAAAACACCTGGCCAAAGAGACAATCAGGACGCCAAGAGCACCAAGATCAAAACACACCTTTACTAACAAAACACTTCGTAAAAAAGACACTAAGGACGCCAAGATAACGGAGGTCGAAAAAACATTATTTCTTACAAAACACATGATAATTATAACAATAAGGACACCGAGATCATTACAACACAACGACCATCAAAATACCTCAACCAGTGTCATGATTGGGACACCACGACCACCAATATCAAACAAAAACAATTTCCACCGAAACGTATTGATTTCCAACAGCAGCTAAGCCATTTTTTTTCAAGCACTTCGTGAAACCTCGCATACAAACAAATTCTTAGTTTCACGTATCTTTAGCTGTAATAAAACCCGTTTTTATAAAATATTGTGAAAAAATGCATGTCAGGAAAAACAGCAGTCAAAAAAATACACAGCCTCCCTACACAGTCAAAAAGTAGAGGAAAAGATAGCAAAAAATATTTATAGACCAAAAAGACACCACAGACATTTAACGAAAAAGAGAAACCTAGGGGCTACCGCCTGGGAACGGTCAGTTTCAAATGTTTTTGGGAGGTTTAATCCAGTTTCTAGGGTGCTACAATCTCTCACTTGCCCAAACAAGTTATCACGAGAACAAACAATATAAAATTGTCTTGGTGAATTTACTTCAACGTACCCATCAACTCGACAAGTTTGCATGCAAAAGCACGCAAACATATAAAACATAAAAAAGTAATGGCATTGTAGAGCAAAAACAAAAGGTATATGCTGAGTGACCTCCCTGTTCACGATGGCAGAATTAAAGAGACTAATCGATTTCTTAATTCTATAACTTATTGACGGAATATTCAAGGTAAAGGGAGGTCAATATGTTGAAACAAATCGGCCAATACGTGCTGTATACATGTAGTTAATGCGCATCACTTATGTAAGTGAATAGTGAAATATTCTTTACCACTATTCTCTGTCTCGTTTTGTGAGAGGTTAGTTAAACCGAACAGCTTCTTAAGCATGCTTTATCATAACAAGGTACACAGAAATACTCATATACTACTAGGATTATTCAATATCCGTATCAAATTCACATATATTTACAAACAGATACAGTGTTCAAATCCATGATTTCAAAAAGTAACAATTACATATACTTGACTTGACTCACTTATAGACATTTCAGAAGTCTTTGCCCCTCGAACTTGGGTATTTCACTTTTTTCCGTTGACTTCCTTATTTGGAACACACCATCCATAAGTGTACTGCGTGGCCGTTGGAAAATAGAACAGCGCTTCTTATGAAGAAGAGGAGAAATTCACAGTAATTTAAATATCTTTGATGCCTGATCGGCTAGAGAAGTAAGGCAAATAATTTATTAATGATTTAATGAGGACAAAATTGATGCTGCCTATGGAGAACTTACTGAATCTGCTTATTCTACTACAAAATGTGCAGCTTTGTACAACAGGTTCTGTTATTTTCTACCTTTCTTTCATTTTTTTCTCTTTACATCTTTGTTTTATTTTCAATAAGCTATTATTTTGTGCGTTGCCGACAATATTAAATATAAGCGGTGCTTGCAATATAAGTGAAAGTCAGGATCAGTAATAAATAGTTTTATTATTTTAGTATGGGTTGGAAAATCAATTCGTTTTGAAAGCTTTTGGTTGAATTCAAGTTGAATGGCAAGTTGATATTTGTCGAAATTTTCGTCTCAACAAGAATGCATCCTTTGCAAACAAGGTCTATTTGGTTTGAAATGTGAACACGAGTGCAGTGAAGAATTTTCATTGTGTTCACTGTGTTTTCGATGCTGATGGCTTAAACATCAGAGGCTGAATGTTTCGGTTGCCAGCAGGACGAATTTTTCAAAAAGTCCAATGTCAGGAAACATGTACATCATGCGCCGGTTTCACAAAAAAATCTTAAGTCACTACTTATCATAGATCTCAAGTTATAACTTAAGTCAGATAAACGACTCAGTTGAGTGAATAGGTTATGTAGTGTTTCACGAAGAGACTTAAGTTTCCATGCACTTGAGTGTAAATTAATTGCTCAAATATGAATATTTTGAACGATCTTAGCTACCGTATCCGGTAACTCTTCAGCGCTTGCGCCGTCAGAAGGAAGAAAAAGAGCAAATTCCGCGAACTGCTGTCAAAACGTTTTCGTCTGCTTATCAAAATGGAAAAGATTAAAAAACGCTCTGCAAACTGGGCAGAAGGCGAGCGCGTCTTTGCTGTGCGGTTAATTCTGGAAAAGTACAATCTTGTACGTGCCAAATTTAGGGGATCTTCTCAAGGAGACAAAGAGAAAGGCAGTGTGTGGCAGGAAATTGCCGAACAGTTGAATGCGTGAGTATACATAGACATAAATTCTGATTATTTTAGAGATGAACGGTAAGGTACGGATCACAGGTTTTATCAGTTATGTGTAAGTCTACACACTTCACATCAACTTGTCAAACATCCTGATTATGTTGACGTTGGCGATTAAAAACACTATTTTTGTTATAATCAAACCTATGGAAATAAGACATCGTCTACAAACAAATAGTTCTCTCGATAGAAAGACGATTCCTACAAATGTGACATTGTTTTGTGATATTTTAAGTTTTCAACTGGTGTTGTTAGTCGGAATAACTGAATATTAGGTGTTTGAAACTACACAAAAACGAAGAAAATATACTGTTTAACAAATGACTGATATGTAAGTTGTAACCAAACAAAAATGTATCCAAAAAAAAATCTTAGCATGTACCCACGTTTTATTTTTTTAAGGCAAAATGTACCCATGCATGTTTGATTTTGCTGATGATTGTAAAATATCGCACTGCGAAAGACACGCACACACACTTACTGTTGATAGTAATAAATTCTTTAAGAAAACAAATCCATTTCATTTTATAGTTTTTCTTCAGATGTATTAAACATCAGTGACAAACAAATGTCCTATATATTTCTCGAATTCAGTTTCCATGTTTTATTTCACAGATTGGTTCAAAAGTACTGGTACAATATACATCCGCCATCTTGAAGTTGTAGTCTCGCCAGAGTACACAACAATCTTCTTCACTGGAACTGCTATCACCAGTGTACCAGTCTAAAAAAGAATGTCTATGCCACTCTAATTCAAAACAAGCATTACAATCTTGTTTAGGTCGTTCAGATTATGCCCTTGTGTTCTTGACGTCATTATTGGCTCCTCTGTTGGGTGTTAAATATTTATTATGAAAATATATAGGAATTTTCTAAAATTCTTCCTGCCTAAAACCGCAGGGTCCTTTTTTCCGAAATTAAGCATAAAGCATTCCCCCAAAGACCTCTACCAAGATTTTTCAAACTTTGCCCCTTGGGTCATTATGTTCCCCAATCTCGGGGATCAGATTATACTTGGACAAATAATAATATTTTATGTCTAAAGTCATAATGCTTAGAGCTCTGAAATTTGGTATGTAGCATTGCCTGGTGAACGTTTTCTAAGATTGTTCAGATTACGCTTTCGAGCCATTGGATTACCCTTGCCGGTCACATGTTTAACAAAGAAATATATCAGAAACTCTTTAAAACAAACGATTTTCATCTGAAACCACTAAAAAATATGCTCTAATCATTAACTAATGGACATTTTCCAAGATTTCAAAATATTGCGCCTAGAGTCATTTGCTCAAACTAGGGAGTTTTAAACAGACATATAGAGAAAATAATGTTATAGAACTTTTTGTCTGAAACCATTATGCTAAGACCTTTGAACGCGTGACAACTTTTGCAATGATGCAAATGATGCAATCATCTTCCCTCTATTTTGTGGCCATTACCTCATGCAAGCTGCCAATCATGCACACATTTATTATCTTCTTAAAGATATTTTCTTTCGGTTTCCAGATAAGTGTAAACAAGCTTCCTACCTACTTTATAAATCAATTAATTTGTCACCATAAAAAGTTCATTAATATGAATTTCAATGAATAGATAGTTACTTACCCCCGCCACGTTTCATGCGGGGTACATAGAAATGGTTATATTTGATAATTTCCTGATTAAACATAATTTTGACCACTTCAGTGTAATAATATCCAAAGTAATACTAAGACAGTACTGGGAAGTGCACAGTTAAAAAAACTCTACCCTGGTCTTTTGTGGAGTTATTCCACATTGCAAAATAAAATCTAATTAAACTTCAGACTTGCGGATTTCTCTTCAGTGTACGAACATGAAATTTTACATATTTTGAAGATACTAAAGAAGAGTGAAAACAATATATAAAGAGAGCGAAAGAACAATAACTCTACCATGGCTATTTGCAGAGTAATTGTTTGTAACTTGTAAGTTTCTAATTAAATCTTGTGTCTACAGTATAACTCAGTATTCCTTCAATGCAGAGCTTTAAAACTTTTGACGAGATGGTATGGGAATGGTTTATAAAACACAAGCAAAACCACAAACATGCCATAGTTATTTGCAGAGCAATTGCCCTTTATCATGATTTATTTCTTATTAAAATATTATTGAAAGCGCTCAAGAAAACACAGAAGAACCAGTATTATAACAGTTCTGCTGGCATCGTTATAGCCCTTTGTAAATTTGTCATTGTTGTGTTTGATGTCGGATAAATATGCAATAAACTAACATCTCCAAATTCAGTAAAAGATATAGTACTAACACCAACATTAGTTTCAGAAACTTAACTCTGCTGGGATATATTTTATGTTACAATTAGAAGAATTAATAATTTAGTTTGAGTAATCTGTGTGCAGTGTTGATTTCACAGATGGCTCTTTTTGAATTTGTGCAGTCTATATCATTCCATTTGAAGGTGTTTGATGGAAGTATTTCTCCACAGTCCTCTGATCCACTATTGTTTGGCTCCCCACTCGCCCAGTCTGAAATAATTTCATTCACTCGTCCGCATCTTAGAGTTTTCATTTGAAATGTTTAAAATTTTGTTAGATTTATCAATATATATACATATATATTTAGGGAAAATGGAACTAAATTGCTATTACAGTAAATGTTTCTTTTTTTTTACTGTTAAGCTTCGTTTTGTTTTCCAATTTTATTCTGATTTAAGCTATATATCGAACATAACAAGATAGTCGTTGCTTTTTTTCAGAGAGTAAGGACTACATAACGACTATGGGACTGTCTTCGAAAGTGAGACTTTCAGCATTAAAGAGTGTGTCAATGAAGTTTTTTTGCTACAACTGAGACATATATGAAACAGCAGGATACTGGTTATTCCAGTTGGTTGGTTCTAGAATCACGCAATATTCATTTTTTGTTTACTTTGCAGCTATACAAGTAAAGGTCAAAGGAATTAATATTTGTTTAAAAAAAAGTGCAATGACGCCATTATCTACAGGAAAGATCGTAGGGAAGACAAATAAAAAAAGGATTATATAGAATAACAAACGGGACGCAAGATAATATATCAAACAATTATCACAGTATTACATTGTCAACAAGATAACCAGAGATTAATGGCATGATCAAGTACAGTCGGATTCTTACTGTATATGAAACCAAGAACAAAGAACAAAATTTAACAGGAGATAACATTGCAAGACATATGGACATAACGTTATGGTATAAACTAAAAATATCAGTTGCGGATTTACCAGTTAAATATGGGGGGGCCACTTTCACCAGTTTGCTAGCTAGTGAGATCGTTAAATATATTTCACCAATATTATTTGATGTTTTGCAGCTTTAATGTGTTAGATACAACTGTGCGTTTTAGATTAACAGTCTTTCAGTATGTAAAACACCCATAAGATAAATTTGCAAAATGACTCTGGCTACAATATTAGAGCTTGAAATCTAATAAGCATTATAATATTATATTGTGTTACTTGAAATTGAAAAACCAGATTTAAAAATCACCCAAACAATGAATTTAAAACACAAGAACAAGCTCTAAAGGCTCTGAACTCCAGAGAGAGAGAGAAAGAGAGGTGAAATTCTCGAAAACCTCATCATTATATCACCTTTTTATGCCTTTAACATATTTATGTTTGTCGGTTCACATCCTCATTTACAAAAGTCTTCGATTGTTTTAATTCCGACATCATCATGTTTGTTTCTGTCGGTCCATTTCCTTTAAAAATAAAACGTACCGTCTTATAAGTTTAAACTTTTTATGTATCATTATCATCATATTGTTCTTACTTGTGAAGTTTACTCTCTGGTTTGTGTCTGTCCACATCCATCTTCCTTCTACGTCTGTGTCCGTCATCCCCACCCACCATCCATCACTGGGATCTAGTTATGTACAAGACTTCATATCAAAAGTTGACTAAATGCGTTTGCCATTTAAGCAAAACTTATATCAAAACACATGACAGAAGAAGATTTTTAGTGCGATATTTTTCTATACAATATTTATAGAAGACGAAAAATGCTCTTTCGGATGAAAACTTCTTTATTTTAAAATGATATTTTGCCTGGAAAAAGTTATTTCGGAAACAACAACTTCTTGATTTTTTTCGGATGTTAAGATGCATTTCATGGAAAAATATTCTTTCAGATGTAAAACGATTGTTTTGATAATCTTTAAAGTTAAATCATTTTCTTTTGAAAATTATTCTTCGTTTGTTACAATTTCTTAGAAAACTGTTCCATCAGATGTAATCCTTTCTAAGAAAAATGGTGTCTGATTAAAGTGATTATTGAAAACAAATGTGACCAATTTTTTGTTTGTTTTTTTTTTAGTGGAGGTGAAAAACTATTCCAGGCGTAACAATGTCTAGGGGAAAAATAAATGTTTGTGCATGAAGCCACTTCTTGAAAAAAATATTCCTTTTGATGTAGTCATATCTTTGACAATGTTCGTTTGGCTACTAACATTTCTATCAGAAACATTTTTTGTTATATAACAATATTTAATGTTCCTACCTGAGAAGTTCAAACGCCGAATTTTCAAAGGTTCAAAATTTAACGTAAAACATCTAAATTCCTTAACTGCTTAATGAAGTGTTTGACAGTTCATCTGTAAAGAGTATTGAGTGCCTTATTCAAGGTAACTATTAATAGAGCGACACTTACTTGAGTATTTTTTTATGTGGTCGATTAGGAAATTGTTTTCACCACTGAATTCTATGTGTACCTGTGTTGCATTCTTTGAGTGACAAAATGTCTGTAATGTTAAATACAGCAATCTTACACAATTAAAGATCAGTTACGGCTAATGGCTTTTTAAGCATACTTTAAAGCAGCTTCTTTGTGAGAGCATGGTAATTAAAAAATGTGAATTGGTGTATATATGTACTCAAATATTTTAAATAAATAATATACATCAATGATTGTTTCGAGCACTTATTTTTGAGACGTTTTAGTAAAATACATAATGGGGATTCTGGACCACTTTTAACCTTTCACTCCATACTAAAGCCCCTTTAAGGCATAATTCGCTAATTAGAACCCTATTTGTATCTCTTTTTTTGTACCTACAAAATTGAGAAAAAACCAGACCCTATAGACGAAAACGGATGACAAATACTAAGTGCCCTCACATACTCAGCTAACACCCAATAAATGCATTTAAGACTATCAGTGTAAAAAAATACTTCATGCTAGAAAAGTAATGGATGCAATAAAAGGAAAGAAGTATAAGTGGCTCGTCCAGAGCTAGACAGAACTTTGCGATAAATGCATATTTTTTTTTTTTTTTTGCATTTTCATTCTAGATTTTTTTTGAAAACAGAAAAATAATGATCAAAGAACAAATAATATGATAAGAAGAAGCCCTAAAATCTATGTCAAAATCATAAAGCAAACACACTGTTTTAGGTAATTTTTTGTTCACATTTACAAGTGGAATGATTTTTATTTTCATCATAAAGACATTCATTAAATTTGATTATTTGATAAAAAACAATTAACTACATTGAAGCTACCTAAGTAAAAATCATTCAAACATGCTTGTTGGAAGCAACTATTGCATAATGTTTTCACAAGTGTGACTGTTCAAAAGTAATTAAATCAATTTGCAATACCACTTGCCATAAATGTTTTCCAATTATCTCAACTTTAACGTTGACTGGATCATAAAAAAGTGTTAATTGCTTTATTTTGACAGCTATGCAGAATATACAAGGGTCCCTTTTGTGTAAGTTAATTTGCATAAATCCCAAAGTATAAGGCGTGATATATGGACCTTTGACATTTTATTGGACATTAATTTATAAGCAGACACAAATTTTTGTTTGATGGACATGCTATATAATCATATTTCAAATAATATCTCAACATGAAAACACTCTGTAGTGTGAATTTCTATTCAAGTGAGACCAATGTTAACACATTAGGTCACCTAAATTCACTGCAATTTTACTACACTTCAAATGACAAAGAATTTGCTAATGACGTTATCATCAAGTGACAAAGTTTTACACAACAAGTGGAAGATTTATTTAGAACCACAACATGGAAGAAATTGGAATATTTGTTAATCACATTCTCTGCTTAGGTAAAATTACAACCATTTCTGCCGGCACAAAGTTTGAATTTACATATAAAAATCGAATAGTTATAGCATTGTTTTCTTTTTTAATTTACAATTTATAGCATGTTTATTTTTATAAGTGTACCTTTATTGTGTTTCTTGCTCTAGTGGTTTAGTGTTATTTTTGCATTTAAAAACGGATGCGTTATGAGCAGTGTAATTCTGCACTAATGCATCGTACATTAGGGATAAATCGACGTCACAGCCAAAAATTGCGACGGAAACTACTGATGTCGAAACGGAAACAGCCGATCATCAAAAACGTGTTTTTCTTATCAAAAGCAATATTTTCATAATTTTGTAATCAAACGATTTTAATCAGTACAATATCATTATTTTGACGAGACAAAGTTGCTATAGCCATTACATATGACCTTTAAAATTTATACAATTACTTAAAACACACACAATTCAAAATTCAATATTTTCTTTTATTAGACGATATTAACTGAAATAGACATATATTAATAAGCCACATCAAAAGCGCAGACCTTAAAAATTTCATTTGGGTGGCACGTTCTCAGATCAGAACAAAAATCGTTGAAGTAATTCGAGTCCTCAATAGCATCAAGTTTCAACTTTCATAAAGGTTTACCTAATAAAAGTCGGTTAAAATGGAACCAAAGTGTTAACATCTTCTGTGTTTCACCACAAACAAAAGGTCATTATACACAAGAATAAGATCAAACAGGCGTTGGACAAACAAATCTATTCCTTACATCCTGGAACTCCTCGAGAACTAGACAGAGAGAAAGAGACCAAGTGAGCGGTCAACGGAGTGAACATTCTTTGGCTGGATATTGCGCTGTACTGACATATGAAGGCTTACTCCTACATCCCACTTCCAAAGAAGTGCAGATGAAAAAGGTCATCGTGAACGTAAATTACAGTGATGACTACTGCCTAAAATGGACACAATGCTGAACAGAACATCTTAGAACCCAATCACGGATGACCTCGACTTCGAAAGGGTCAACAATCCACGCCCATCTCTCAGACTAACAAAGTGAAGAGAAAAATCACCTCGCCGTCAATGTCTTTGGTTGGGATAGATAAGTAGTCATCGTCCAGCACCTCAGCAAACAACCTGCCTTACATTGATATATTGCTTATACCGGCTTTTAGAGGACCAAAACAAAAACAAACAGTAGACCTTCTTTTGAACTAATTATCCGTGGCTACTATAGAAAAAAAAACCACTGGAAGCTCACAACCCGGACTGCCATGGCATTCGGCAGACCGCTGTAAAGAGGGAGACGTCCGTGGATGGTTAAAACAATCTTGCATTCCAGAACCAACACAAGCAGCTACCAGTCCCTTACAAATCTACGCGAATTTCGGAGCCCTCACATCGAAATTTGGAGTAAAACACATTCCAAAATACAGCAACTTATGCCAAGTAGCTAATGTTATATAGTTAAAAAATATGACGATCAGACATATCCACCTATAAAATACCAAGACCCAGACGCAGTAGAAGCGATTTAGAAAGAAGAACGGATTATCAAGAATACATAAATCACACCACATAATCTAAATATGACCCTGGAAGACCAGCAGGAGCAAATAACTTAAACAGCATAACTTATATATGGGAAAGACATGAAGGGCGCTTTTGTCCGGGACCACTGCCACATCACCGGAAAATACAGAGATATTGTCAAAGTCCGGATGACCTACATTCTGAATAAGACAGAGAAGTATATAAGCTTTTCTTTGGGACAACTTCAATTCAACGACAACGCCCGATTTTTCCAGGCTCTATTAGATAAACTTGTGACGACAAACAAAATTCGTTTAAGATGAAGCCCGGGTACAAGCCAACCAAATCCAGTCCGATGGGAACTCCTTTTACATAAAGGCGTTTACAAATATACGGATCCTTGGAAGCACTTCAGGGAAACCCAACTTCCACCAGAAGAAACTATCTACAGCTTGCTCACTAATGAAGGTTTAGAGAAAAAGATTACGTCAAAGCACAGCGACTCTGTGGCGCTTTTATGTGTTACGACCTGGGCGACTACCACAATCTCTACAAAATGCACAGAAGTTCTTTCCTGACAGACGATATCGATTTTTTCGGAAAACCTGCTTGCACTAGAACAGCCTAGATTCGACTCATTTTTAAACCAGCCCCGGGCTCTCCTGGGACCCCCTGCTAAAGACGAGAGGCGTCGAGTTGATCCCGGATTGCGATCAGCACCTCTTCACCTCCACCTCTTTAGGGTTGCAAGACGGAATATATATGATCATATCCTGATCTCCAAACGTAATGCCACAACAACCCACTGGTCGATGAATACGACCCTTAAAGACCCAAAACCACTTAATTCAGCTAGACGCAATTAACCTATATGGCTGAGCAATAAGCCAGCCACTTCATATGCAAGGATTCTGCTGGGTCGAGGATCTCACAGAGATGCCAGATGTTATAGCTGATCTTGCAGCTGGCAGCTATACTGGTTATACAATTGATTTTGATCTGGAATACCAAGAGGTACTTCATAAGCGTCCTGATACCTACTCTTTTGCATCGGAGCGAATGGTTGTTCAGAGCGAGTTGCTGTCTGAGTACCAGAGCGATCTCCTCGGTAAAAGCAGAGCGCTGACGGACGTTGAAAAATTGATCTCCAGACTCCGAAACAAGAGGAAATTACCGTTACCTCCCGCTCTATCTCTCCTTAAGCATGCATTCAATGAATATTCACAGGGCAATACGCTTTGAACAGGGCCCTTAGATGGAGGCCTATATCAGAAAGAACACAGCTTCTGAGGGAGGTTACAAACGATTTCGAGAAAAACCTACAAAGGCTTCTCTAGAACAGTTAATTTTTGAAGACTATGGAGAACCTATGTAAGCTTGTGGATGTGAAGCTTGTGCGAGCAAAGGAAGATAGACTGCGACGACTGAATGCCAGCCCGTCCTTTGCCCGAGCAACCATCTTCGACAACGACTTAACCGCTCTATAGGTGCATAATACTCGCCTCGTGCTTAACTTTAACTTCAATTTATTACTGCCAAAAGCCAATACTGATTATACTAAGCAGGAAGCCTAAGGTTACTCGCCCGGTTTATGTATGGATAAGCGTTCTAAACCTCTTTAAACACATATTGTACGATTTCTATTATAAACAATTGCAATCAGAGTATGGAGATCGACACAGACTCTTGAAATATGGATGGAGACGTTCATCTGGATACGGCGAGGAGCATGGAATGTACGATACGTCCGACTTTTTGAAGTAACATACCATATAGAACACGAAAAAATAAAACGGCCCCGGGTAAGATGAAGGACGCAAGCTCTAGACGACATATCGCGGAATTCGTTGGATTTCTTCCAAAGATTTTCAATTTAAGGGGCGAACATTTTAAAGACAGAAAATTGAGTAAGAAATATGAGTATGTCAGAAAGAAGCACATCCACCACAAGCAGAATAATGAAGTGATATTTGGGGGGCAGACCTTGAATGTGTAACGATCTGAGTGCCACCAAATCTACAGACATCATCTCAACAAAGTGTCACCGCCCGCCCCACCCTACGATTGCAAGCGCTTGATTGCATAAATTGGTGTAGAATTTTGCATAACGAAAGGTTATCACAGAAGCAAGTGCATTGATGAGCTGCTAGCTACACTGATCTAGACCAGCTCTGGAATTAATAAATCAATGGCTATAACATCAATAATACCCGTTCTTTGAAACCTGTGGCAAAATGATGTAGGATGCTCGCATCCAATTTCATTAATCCTCTTTTTTTCAGAGGCATGGAGCCCATTTGTCAAAACCATCGGTCACGTGATGAATCAGAGAAACTCTTTTTTTTCGTCTACACAGTACCTGCTTTAATAATGGTGTAGATCTTGCAAAGTCGGCCCAGTTCATAATCAGTGTCACTTGATTGTGTGCCGTGCATACCATAACACGAAATGCCATAAACGTTACGTTAGTTGGATATTGTGAAAGAGAGAGGGTGTCATGGATGAGCCTTCTTCCTTTTAATCTTTTTAATTATTTTAATGATTCATAAATATAATCACAACAGGAAACGTTCTGGCATTCCAAATAGTACAGTAAGCTAAAATGCTTTGCTGATCTTGCATTAGAATGAAAAGAGCTAGATCCTATTGAAGTGAATCCTATTAAAGGTAACTGAGAACTAGTATAAGAAAATGCAAGTCTACATCTTAGCAATATGGTTAACTTAATAACCATAAGAATTTTGAAAGTTGTTCACACTGCGTATACAAAGTAAATTCGAATAGGGAGTAATTCAGAGACTGTGGGAATTACAATAAAAGAGTTAAAGGACAAAATAACTAAATCAACTTCTGACCCCACCCACGGTTCGTAAATACAACACACCGACTGAAGTGAACATAGGTGACATGATTGGCTTTTAATCACGCTGTACAACTGTGTATAATATCGTTTTGATGGTCTCATTTCTAACTGAACATGATTTTCGACTTGTTAGTGACGTTTAGCCTGTCAGCGTTGTTGCATGTTCAAGTTAGCATAAGAAAATTTGGTTGTCACGTAAGGGATTACAAGCTTAGTAAACCGTCCTCTTACTTAAATCTGCCTCACAACGCTTCAAGGAAGTATATTGATACAGATTTTGTTGCTATTTGGAACAAGGTGTCTTCAGTGGAAAAAATACCTCTAAAGCCTTAGAGTTTTTGGTGATTTTTTGCGAGAGTCTACATGTAGGTGATAAGGAGTGTCGTTTTTCTTTGTTTTTTTTTTTTATTTAAGAAATGAAGGTCATCGAAATGTCGGTTACGTAATGGCGACAACAGGGTAGATCCTGTGCATGTCTCTCTCCTCCTCTTCATACAACAAAAACAATTCTTCAAAATGTGGTCGTGGGTATTATAATTGATGAAAATTAATGAGCCTCAATGAGATTAATAATAACTTCTTCTGACTCCCCTTAGTTCAGTCAGTCGATACACCGACTGAAGTGAACAAAGACGATGTAATTTGTTTTCATTCAGAGTGTACGACTATGTACAGGGATATGGTCAAATTCAAACTCCTTAGCTTTATATGTGTACTAGATAATGACTCCTCTCTCTCTCTCTCTCTCTCTCTCATTCTACTTCATATATTAAGTAGTAACAGACGACAAATTTTAATAAGAGTCGCGCTACGTCGAATTTGACAAATATGTACTCAAACGACGTCGTGGTCAATAAACTTATCGCAGTCGATATTTAACTGCATCCGTATTTAAGACTTACATCCTCTTCCAACTTTAAAGTAAAAATGTGCCCTCAAAATTTAAATAATTGGTTCAAATGAAAAGTTGTTACAGGTGTCAAGGTAACATTTATCATGGAAAGGTTCTCAGGCAGAGTCACGAGTTCCTTTATGTCAGAAAAACTGATCTAGACCCAACCTTCTGTATTTGCAGCAGACGACACAGATCTTTATGTAGACCAATGGGCTGAACAATTTGTATAATACACGCATTTTTTTAAGTCAGATGACTCACTAGTGCTTAATATACCCAGCGCATCGATTGCAGCGGTTTTTAGCGCGCACTTAAACCACCAGCAAATAAACTTTGTATTTGAAGACCTAGCATATTTGGTCCTGATGTAAACAAATAGACAATAAAGAAAGGAAGATTAGTGTGTTACAAATGCATAGTAATAGTAATGAACCTTCTGGAATATTCATAGATGTAAGATGAGCCACTTACACGCAGTTGTTTCGGTATTTTATGTTTCTACTCTTAAATTCGTTTATTGGGCGTTAATGGTGTATGTCATGGGATTTCGTTATGTATGTTAACAGTTTTCATTTGCGAGGTTTCGTTGTATATGTTATCCGTTTTCGTTTTTTGGGTCTCGTTGTTTCTCGATATTTGTAGGTACAACGGAGATAATACAAAAAGGAGGCAAACTGTTGATATGCGCCTCCTAGAGACTTTCGTGAGGCTGAAAAGGGTGGGAGGTAAGGTAAAAATGATCCAGAATCCCTATTACGTATACTACTTTTCAGATTCTTTCAGAAAATAAAAATATTTGTGTAAGGCAAACATTTTCTATTGATCAAACTCGTTCGCGATCGGAGAAAAAATGTTCACAAATATGCATTTCTGGAATTCTTTCGTTATTTATTTGTTTCCTCACATAAGACGGATTATTATTATTTATTTATTATTATTATTATCATTATTATACCTGTGCGGCTGCAAACGACATTCTGTTGTTTCCGAAGTAGTAACATGACAAATGATAGGCAAACCAGTTATCAGGACAAGGTGTCTGCGCTGAAACAGAAAATAAGAAAATGTAAACAGCTCTCGTAGAAAGGCTTCTGTTATTATTCGTAATTCTCGTCGTTTGTTTGTCCAATAACTGAAATATTTCACAGCCATTCCATATAATCAAATCGTTGTCCTAAGTTGTGGTTGTTTTTGTATAACAACCATTGGAGATACGCAAACGAAAATTTTTAAGCAATAAGTAAATTTTCATTTAAAAAGTCATACAACAAAGGCAAGAGAACTTGGATGTAATTTACAGTAAATATAAAGTAAATCTAAATTAATCAAGGAAATGACAGTCTTACGGGGACAAGCCTGTTGATTGCAGAATTCTGTGTCTATGTGGTCTCCATAGCAGAACACACTTCCTTGATGCTCACTCACACTGCTACAGTCCCTGCTCCGAATCCTTGTTCCATTTAAACATGAACGTGTGCATATACCCCATGAACCCCATGCCGACCAAGACCCCTCGGCTGTTACATTACCGATGATGGAAACAATGTTGATTTTAAATATCCAAGTTTTTAATAGCCACGACTGAAATGCTCCTGTTAAACGTTTTGATCTTTTAAGATACTCTAATTACTTGACACCTAATAGTGACTTTTCTGATAGTAATTTTCCAACGAATTTATCAAGATAGAAAAAGCTACTTTTTACACAATTTTAAGTGAAGTAAAATTACTGTGTATACTACATTCATATTGCTAATAGTTATTAGCAACAAAAAGTAAAGTTTCATTTTCTGTCTTCAAATACGTCATGCTACTTTTTTTAACAATCGGTACTCTCACTCTTTAAGTATTCATCAAGTAGTTCATTTCGAAAAATTGTGTTATCGATTATTAATAATATCGTTATTTACAAATCATATGGTACTTATTCACTTACTTGGACATATTTCTTCATTACAACTTTTACTCTCATTTTCTAGACCTTCACAGGTATGCGCACGCGCAATACTTGTCTGATAAAGACATGTCCTTGACCTGTGACTTGTTCCTTCATCGCACGTTTGCGAGCATCCTGACCAATTGCTCCACTGCGACCAACCAAAATGTCCTGTAAAAATTATACCTTTACAGCTAATGTATTTTTTCTTGTAGACATAATATTGTCAGAAGATATGTATGTAAGCTTCTCAGAGAAACCAGCATATCAAACAATAAACTGATAGAACATGTAGTTTTTCATGTCTATTTGGTCCATAAATGTATATACATACATCTGGTAGTTTTCTTCCACAATCTTATCGAAAATTAAGATTTTTAATACTATTTATATTTTTCCATTTCTTTTCAAACATTCTTATAATATCAAAATACGTCAACACGGCAGTCATTTTAAATTTTTTAATTTGACTGAACAAACTCTTAGCCAACTATTATGTTATCGATCTTTGCTCGAAATGTGATTCTGTATGCATTATGCCACTTTTCTTTTTCGTTCCAATATAAAGAAAATACTTATGAGCAACAAAACACATATACCACATATTCCACAGGATCTGGGACACAGTAAATCGACTTTTGGGATTGTTTTACAAGCGTCTGAGTTAAGTGTGCCAAAAACAGCGCATGCGTCTACGTTTTTATCCACACACGTATCATTGTCGTCCAATAAGTGTAATGGGTGAGAAGGTCCAATAACTAGAAAAAAATATGTGAATGCTCTGAAATATAGAGACAATTTTAAAGCAAACTTTTCAATGAATTTTTAATGAAATATACTACCACATAATACTGAAATTGTACTGTCCTTTTTCCTTAAGAGCATGTTTAGTTACAGTTGCCTAGGAAAGTATCCCACAAGGGAGTACATTAGGTATGCTGAACATTACTTTATGGAAAGTGCTAAGTGGTTAGAGCCATTGATATTAAAGGTATCGGACAAGTATCCCAGCTGAGGCTAAAAGTATAACTTTTGGCAAAGATACTTAATTAAGCTAAATGTTGCTTCAGATCACTTAGTTGTAAACTGTACTTTGATGTCAACAGCGACAAATTGAAAAGGTTGATACTTCGGAACTGCTTTCAGTATATTCTTTCACTTTAGAAAATCACATGTATCAGATTCTAATGAATGATCAGACCTTACTTCCCAAGAAGTTAGGCTTTTCTCACGGAAAATTCCGGAGACAACCGAGTTTTCACGATTGGTACCAGTAATGAAAGTGTCTGTGTGATCGGTTTCAACATTAATAGTGTCAGGAAAGCAGCTCCATTAATAATAATAAGTTTTGAACTTTGTTGCAATCGGAGAAAAACAAACAGTATAAATCCGAAATAAAAACGCTCGTTTTATAGATAACGCGTCAAATTTGGAAATAAAAGACATACCCGATGTTAACCATTTTACGTAAAATTTCATGAATTAAAAATTGACTAGCCTGCTTGACACACCAACATGTTGCAATGGTCATTCTCACAGCATACAGAACATACCGAGGACGAGTTAGCAGACCTAGATACTGCTCGTCTTCCGATGATCTGTAACGGGCTGACAGTGGCAGACTGTCCAATAAAACAGTGCTAAAAAGACAAATCAAACAAAAGTATTCAGCAAACGTTTGCTCAAAACATTTCTTGGAAACAAATGGGTTGTTTCTATAGAAATAACTAAGTGATTCATAAAATACAATGCACTTTTTGAAATCAATGAACATGCTGACCTTTACACGTAGAACAAGTGTTATAACTTAAATAAGTCAATCATATGGAACTTGCACTGTATGCACAGGCCTACAGTTCGTAAGAAAACGATACAGTCAGATAGTGGCCAATTCTGGCAAGAAATTGTCAGCGAAATAAAATTTTCTATTGAGACCTTCCCGTTCAGTTTGTTTTACACTGGTCATTTTTTCATTTAAAAAAGAATGTAAGAAAACATGCAAAATTTTTTTAGTTAAAGACAATCACTTAATAGTTTATTCAGAAATATATTGCCGTTTTTCATTTTAGCTGTCTGTATTTAAAAGGATAGGAATGGAAAGTATGTAAGCAGTTTCCATTCATTAAACACCCCTCAAGTATTAGCATTATGACACGTTTGACCTTTAAATCAAACGTTAAAGAAAGGAATATGAATTTACGCATCAAAATTTATTGTGCAATAAATGGAAACCAGGGCGCAGCCATTAATGTGATTTCTAATCTCGCGAGACTGGCAAATGTGAGGCTATGACGTCAGTTACGCACTTAAGGTAGTTGATGTTTCGCAATAAAAGGCAGTGATGCAGAATTATCTAGCTAATATATACGCAATTAAATGCAACGTTTAAAATAAAAAAACAACAATACAACAATAAACCACTAGAGCAAAAAATAAAAATAAAAAAATAAATAAAAATAAAAGCACACATGTTAATTTCAAAATGTTTACAAATTGTAAATTAAAACAAGAAATTATACGTTCGATAAAATTGAATGAAACTTTACACTGGTAGCTGGTAAATATTCTTTTTTTTTTGCCATAGATCTAATTAGCTTTAAAATATCAATGATGTATATCTTCTCAACATGTAACTTGTTGTATTACACTTCCCAACGTGCTCATAGATCATTATGTCATTATCATGTAATTGTTGTCAAAATGTAGTTCGTTCAAATGTCCAAATGTGTAAACTTTATTTTTACTGGAATAGAAACTTAACCGATTTTAGATGACATGTTTATTAAGCAGAAATTTGTGTCTGCTTAAAAAATCACGACTCATACTATGGGCTTTATGCAAAATTTCTCCCTTGTTTCTCATAAGTATTGTTTATTACATCTAGCATCAATAGGTCAATCACTTACCATGTCTTATCAATATTTATTGATACATGTACTCGAAAACAGCGTTAATGACATTTAAAGGTGGTGACATTGATATATCAGACATTGCATTTAAGCTGAACTGAATACTTGGGCACAAACAAACAAAAAAGACAAAACATAGACTATATATGTTCTCCAAGAACGTTAAGATTAATCCTTTCTATTAACCTTGTGTTAAAAAGATACAAGGTAACTATTTTATATCGTAAATGATCTTAACATTGTCATTCATTTACATGAATAAGGTATGATTACGTTCTTTCTTTAACTGCATGATATAAATATTTGGCCAAATTATTCAAAACTTTATTATTTGTACAAGACATAAGGGTTTCAAATTTATGTATAACAGACCATCTACAAAAACATGGTTTAAAGAATTTCCGACGTAGATGATAATATTTTGGACACACTAATAAGAAATGGTATTCGTCTTCTGTCAAATTCATGGAACAGTTTTGACACTTTCTTTCTTCTCTAGGGATATTTTCATGTCTACTCTTCTCTGTTTCTAAACTCTGAGACAACAACAACAAAACATTTGTTTGTGAAATCGGCAAACATATTGCTTTTGGGAAATTACACATTCAAAGAAATATCGGGAGAAAATGGCATTGTGGTGACAACGACAAAGAGATATCGTTAGAAAATGACATTATAGTTATAAAGACAAAATAGTCACCAAAATTATTTCTTTATGATATTAACAATAAGTGTTAATAAAGATGTAAAAAATATTAATATATATGGTCGATTATTATTTGCATCTTCTTTAAACATATGATAAATTTTCTTTACAATACAATTATTATTTAATCTCAGTATCTTTATCCAATATCTAATCATCATTATTTTTCAGTAAATTGACATCGGAGGTCTACTTAAATCTCCATATTGGCCTGTAAGTTGGTTTATTTTTTAACACACTGTATTTTTCTTAAAAACTGCAGTGAACTGTTTCAATACTTTTTCGTTTATAATACCCATGGACTTCAGTACCATAGTTTAGATATACAATGTACAGTTGATTTTCCTTTTTGGAAGCCAAACTGGTTATCTAAAAAATATGTTTTATTGACCATTCTGTTAGACGATTAAGTGAAACCTGTGAATAAACTTTTGCGGTAACGTTAATTGAATTATATATAGTGTTATACCATATTTTATTCAAAAAGGCCTAAGGTTATTAAATCCAACAGTGATCTTCCTACGAAATAAAATGTTCATGTTTCACGTGGTAAACTCGATAAGGCAAGGAAAGCACGGCACCCGTGTTAACACAATCTATACCAAGTAATTAAGTACACATATTTGATGGTAGTACAACACTGGTAATTAACGCCTACAATTTCGAATGTCCAAAATTGACAGAAATATGACATGCTTATAATTTAAAGTTACTTGTTCTTACTCTTATTTAAGGTTGGCCTCTGTAGATGTTGACCAGTTTTTTGTATTATAGTTTGTAATTTCATTTCATGACTTATACTTGCCTGATGAAATATACATAAGGATTATTTCTCCGTTAAGCATAAACAATCCGCAGCGCTAAAAATAGCGCTCCACGTGACCTACCATCGTCACGTGATTAAGAGCATGAGTGCTCACTAACTACCTGTAAACCCCAGTTTTATTTCCTGCGTAAAAGGATCGACACATGTTTTTCAGTTTAGTTGAAAATATTTGTATTTTCGTTTGGATTTTTTTTCACTCGAATGTGTGAATTTAGTGTTAATTATGGCTAATGCTTTAATGGATAAAAATTCTTCTCTGGTTTGAAAGACGATCCCATCGAGTTGGAATCTGTTCGTTCTCAAGCGGTTTCGCACTCGTCAAAGTCGAGGTCGTCTCGGACTCTTAGGGCGAGTAAGAAGGGTTAAGATGCTCTCAGAAAGGATATGCAGGTTCCCTTTGAGAGAACAGACTCGAAATTAGACAGATTTTTACATGTCTTTTCGGATACTGCTGGTTCAGCCAGGCAGAGACCGAGTGACACATAGTGGGTGGGGTATCAGAGACCGTCACACATGGTGTAGACAGCGCAGCGTGCACCACTAGCTTGTATACCTGAGCAACAACAACAGTCGGAGGACGACGTTGTTTCGCTTATGCCAGGTCAACGTGAGCGTACTGATTTACTCGGAGATGAAGTATCCAAAGAAAGAAATCAGAAGAAATCAGATATAGACTTTGCCATTGTCATATGAGGGCATTTTTGGTTCTGATCTTGAACAGCACTTAAAGAAAGACAAGAAATTAACAAACAGATCTCAGACTTATTGCCTGAATCTGGCAGACGTTCCAAGCGCAAAGTGTCGGGACCATCTGAACAAGCTTGGAAAAGACCTCGTTTTAAAGAATACGGGATGCCTCATGCTGCATACCGTCAGTCCCGGACATACGGTCCTCAACCGCCCATGTCCAACTACCGGCCTCAACTATGCGGGTCCAAGGTTCCCAAAGGCTACTGCCACAGCTGCTGAACCAACTGCGGTAAGTAACACTTTTCGATCAAAATCAAGAGGAACAATTCTTCCTTCAAAAGATATGCCTATTCTTTTACAGGAAGTAAATATTTTATTACAAAAACAAGCAATAGAACCTGTAAATCAGAACATAGATCAAGGTTTTTACAGTAGAATCTTCCTTGTTCCAAAGAAAACTGGTGGAATGAGACCAGTGATCAATCTGAAGCCTCTCAATGCCTACATGCGCACTCAATATTTCAAAATGGATACCATGAAAACAGTATTGAATCTAGTCAGAAAAGGAGATTATGCTTACATCCTAGATCTTGCAGATGCTTATCTACACATCCCATTTTTTCCCAATCTCAGAAAATTTCTCAGATTTCAAGTAAACAATTAATTATATCAGTGGCGCCTAATGGCGTTTAGGCCAAAAGTAGCTCCAAGGACCTTCACGAAACTAGTATCTGTTGTAGCAGCACACTTACGTAAACAATCAATTCGTCTGGCAGTATATTTGGACGACTGGTTAGGTCTAAATGTGATCAAACAAGTTCTGTTGCAAGATCAGGTGAAACTGATAAGTCTCCTTCTAAAACTAGGTTTTGTCATAAATCAAAAGAAATTCCGCTAGTGCCAACTCAAAAGATCACATATATTGGAAGTGTCATAGATCTTCAAAAAGGTTTGGTGTTTCCTACCATAGAAAGTTTAGAAAAGGTCAAGCGAGTTGTCAAAACAATTCTTGGTCAGTCACAAGCAACAGCTCTTCAATATCTACATCTGTTAGGCCTGTAAGCATCCTGCATAGAGTTGATTCCTTTTGCAAGACTCAGAATGGGACCAATTCAATTGTACCTGTTACATTTTTGGCGACCAAGTTCAATAATTGTGCTTTCCAAATACCTCTGCACTGCTCAATAGTAGGTCACCTGAAATGGTGGTTACATATTCCAGACATTTCTCAGGTGAAATTATTTGTTCAAACACAACCAAATATAACCATTCAGACAGCTGCCAGTCAAAAAACATGGGGTGCTTGTTTAGACAACCATAAAACTCAGGGGGTTTGATCAAACCAGGAAAAGAGAATGCACATCACTTGATTAGAAATGGAGGCAGTGTACAAAGTCTTGGTTCATCCCTTGGTAATGAATCAATCTATTCTCATTCGTTCAGACAACACAACTGTAGTGTAGTATCTGAACAAGCAAGGTGGGACTATATTCCATTTTCTTTGCCTTCAGTCATGGAAAATCTGGAACCTAGCTATAGAGAACAATTTCCGCTTGAAAGCAGCTCATATAGCGGGCAAGTTAAATATTTTGCCAGACCAAATATCCAGGACAATTGTGCGTCCAACAGAATGGACTCTGAACAGGTCAGTTGTTCATCAGATATTCTGAAATTGGGGTCAACCTATGATAGACCTGTTTGCCTCTCATTTGTACAAACAAACACCAGTCTTTTGTTCCTGGATTCCCCATCAGGAAGCTTTGGCTGTAGATGTGCTGACAATATCATGGAAGGGAATGTTTGCGTATACATTCCCCCCACTGTGTCTCATACCAAGTGATACATTACATGAAACAGTTTCAGTGTGCAATCATTCTAATAGCCCCAAGATGGCCCAGAAGGCATTGGTATCGAGAGTTACTACAGCTGTCTGTAGCACACCCAATTCAAATTCCAGTAACGTAGAACATGTTATAACAACCAAAAAACAGATTTACCATCCCAATCCACAAGTTTTCGATCTAACTGCATAGTTACTATTGACAGACATTTCAAATCAGAAGGATTTTCAAAAAAGGCTAGAAAACTGCTTAAATCTAGTTGGAGATCAGGCACACAAAAAGATTACAATACAAAGTACAACAGATTTTGTAGCTGGTGTTGTAAACGGAAAATTACTCCCTTTACAGCATCTGTAATTCAATATGCAGATTTTCTTGCTGATTTATTTCATGAAGGGTTTCAATATCGTACAATTGCTGGCTATAGATCTATGTTGTGTGCTTTGTTGTCGCCAGTTGCTAACAAACCAAAAGGTCAACACCCCATGTCATTCACATTCTTAAAGCGGTTTTTTATGATAGGCCTCCTTTGACGAAGCTTATTCCAGAATGGGAATTGCCATTGGTCTTGTCAATGCTTGAGAAATACCCATTAGAACTAATTTCAAAAACAAGTTTGAAATATGTGACTTATAAAGCTGTTTTTCTTACAGCAATCACAACCTTCCGGAGAGCGGGGGACCTCTAGGCGCTGAAGTTGGGTGAAGGATCTGTCTTAGTTCAAGCAAAAAGGATTACTTTTCTGAGACAAGGATGGGTAAACAAGATAGTCCAAACCATTCAGCAGCAACGATTTTTGTTCCTTGCTTCAAAGACAACAAACTTTTAGATACAAAGAGAGCTTTTTGAAAATCCTTCTGATTTGAAATGTCTGTCAAAAAGGACTGAACGTCGCAGAACTAATGTTGATAATAGAGACAACAGTCTTTTCATTTCAATAAATAGTCCTCATAAGAAAGTCACAAAACAAACTATTGGTAAATGGATTGTGAAAACCATCCAGATGGCCAATGATGATAAGAAGAAGAGTGAAAGCACACTCAACAAGATCTTTAGGACCTTCTTGGGCTCTTTTCAAAGAAGCATTAGTACAATCAGTATTAGATGCTGCAGACTGGTCAAGGGAGACCACTTTTGTAAAGTTCTACTTGAAGAATGTGTGAACCATCAGTGTCGAAATAAATTTGTACATGGAAATGGTGTTTTAATTTCCGACGGATTTCGTGTATGTGAAATATTGTACGTGTACAGTGTACAGTTACAGCCATTACAAACGAAGAAAGTTCTTCGATGTGTATTAGAAGAAAAAACTTCTATGTGTACAGTTCTTCATGATATGATGAAGAGTTAACACAGAAAATACTACCACAACCGTAAGGTGCGCACTGCTTTGTAATGATCCTTATGTATATGTCATCAGGACAATTTCGAAGAAAATTTGAATTTAATGAATGGATTTATACTTGCCTGATGAACTTCCACCCACCTCCCCTAGTATTTTGGTGTAATACTATGAACACCGAAATAAAACTGGGGTTTACAGGTAGTTAGTGAGCACTCGTGCTCTAAATCACGTAACGATGGTAGGTCACATGGAGCGCTATTTTTAGCATAGTGGATTGTTGATGCTTAACGGAGATATAATCCTTATGTATATTTCATCAGGCAAGTATAAATCCATTCATAAAATTCAAATTTTCTTCAAAATTGTATAACTGGCTCATGATTATGCAAATGCACACTGAGTTCTGAATAAAGAATCTTGAATCTTGATTTTATGCCTCGATGATTTTAGTTTCTTTTACATCATCATCTTTACAAATCGGGATAATGATTCCTGATTAAATATGATAAACAAAATATAAAAAACAGTATTTCTGCTTTTGTTTGATTTTAAGACAGAGTTTCAGGAGGGGGGGTATTGTTTTATGTTATACGTTCTTTTAATCAATTTTTCTCTGTTTCAAGAAATTCTTGGTGCTGAAATAGATGTTCATGTGTGACGAAAAAAAAATCAAACGCAAGAAGTCAAAAAGATTCATTTTCTCCATTTTTGTCAAATCAATTATGAAAACTCTACTATACTTTCTGATGATTTTTTTCCGGAAGTGCGTATCTGACGTCACGTGCACCAGTATTAAATGAGTAAATTTACAAAATGGCGGCGCTAACGCACATAGTAAATATTGAAAAATCAGCGATTCATTTTTTAACACATTTCTTTTACGCTGTATCAGCGCGAACTGATCATTGATCGTATGTTTTTTCTAATATTATTATTATTTCTCAACATTGCCTTTTCCTTTAATAAAGACTCAGTAGATATGAAAAAATGTTTGTAACCTGTTTGTTAATACATCCAAGTCGAAATTTCTGTAGGCCATAAACGGTAACCTCCCGAACATAGCACATCTATAACAATAAGAGAGTCAATTATGGCAACTTCTTATGAATGTTCGTATAAAGTATACCTCTGCATGCTCATAATAATGTCAAGACGTTAAATCACAGAAACTGATGTAAGACTACCTTTCGGCACATCATTTGAAGTGTGAACAATCATGCTTGCTTTGACGTTCTTTTCCGTCAGAAAATACGAAAAAAGACGTGGAAAAGACGATAGCTACTTTTAATCAGCCTACACGTATCTCACTAAACCGGCCTCGTAGGAACAAATCCTTTCGACATTCCATTACGTAGACTGACGCTTTCACTGTATAAGCCCAGTGATACAGTAGCAATAAAGAATCTACCTCGTCTCCTGCACATTGTACCAAGTTTAGGCAAGTCGACGGACTATCAACAAGCTCACAAGACAGACAGCGTGGGGATCTTTCCGGCTTTCCCATGGGTGAAACTACAACGAAGTCATTTATTTAGTTGTGTTAACTGATTGTTTTAAGACAACGTTAAAATAGTGTCGACAAATCGCGGCAGAAGTGACAAATTCAAACTCTGCCAAGGTCAAGGCTGCTAAAGACAACAGCTATTTTTCGTCAGCGTAGTCAGTTACCTAACGTAGTGAAGCCAACAAATTTTATTGTGTTCATGATAGTTTTTTTTGTTGTTGTTTTTTTTAAAGTTATTGGATGTTAAAAATAAGCGTTCTCAAAAGACATGAAAAATACGCTTTAGATAGAAATATGTAGAAAAATGTGTTTATCTCCTGTGGATGACAGCTGCACTCCGTAGACACCACTGTGGTAATTGAAACATACAATAAATGAACGACTTAAATGACACTTACTATTATAAATGAATATACTGGAGTTGAACCCTACCTGGTATATTGCATTTGTTCAGATTACACAAATTTTCTGAGCATATATCCGTGCAGAATGTGAAATCTTCCCTCACAGCTGACTGCTAAAATAAAGGTCTTGAAAAGTTAAGCAGTATCATTAAAAGCGTTTTTAAAAAGGAACTTAAAAAGAGATCAGTTCAATTGAGTAACAAGTGAATTTTATATTTTTTTAAAACAAATTAAACCAAAGGGTTCTTAACTATTTTTATATTTTTCACTATTTAAGCACATCCTATCAAACGACATTTTCATAACGTACCAAGCGACTACATAAAACCTGTCCAAACAGAAAAATACATTGAAGAAGCATTCATGGGAAGTATCCTAGCAAGCAGTATATTATACTCATCCATTGTCCATTATTAACTGCCAATTTTCTCACATAGATGGTCATGGTCGATAGCGAGAATCGAGCCTACAACCATCAACCATCATCTTAAAGAGAATTAGTGATTTTAGTTTGTGACCTTGACAATTCGACCACGAAGACAGATATCAATTAGGTAGTGCTTTCATTTGTATTCTATATTCTTACGTTTATATTGCATAATCATCATTTGTATTGTATAATTCTTTATTTGTGTTGTATCCTGTGCATTTATGTTCTATTTCTGATATTTGCATTTAATGTCTGCTATTTATATAGTAAACGGTTCCATTTATATTGTATGTCAGGTCATTTGTTTTCTAAAACTGATACGTGTGAAATCAATACGCGATAAAACCAATTTATGTTCTATAATTGCATGATGGGATTTGTTGTGATTTGTAACGGCTGATTTAATTGGCTATCTGAAAAAAAGCCGAACAGTCTAGAACAACAACGATAATTTGTTCAGTTAAAGGTCATGTGACACGACTATAGCAACTTTGTCTATTCAAAATAATCATAATGTACTGATTAAAATGGTTTAATTGCCAAATTATGAAAATATTGCTTTTGATAAGAAAAAACGTGTTTTTGATGATCGGCTATTTCCGTTTCGACATCGGTAGTTTCCGCTGCAATTTTTGGCTGTGGCGTAGATTTATCCCTACTGTCCCAGGCAGAAGTGCAGAATTACACTGCTCATAACATATCCGTTTTTAAATGAAAAAATAACACTAAACCACAAGTGCAAGAAACAAAATAAAGGCACACTTATAAAAATAACATGCTATAAATTTAAAATTAAATAAAACAATGTGATCACTCCTCGATTTTTATAAGTAAATTCAAACTTTGTGCCGGGAGAACGGTTTTTAATTTTACCTTTATAAATATTAATTCCTTCACGTTTTAACATGCTGCGTAACCATTCCTCACTTGATGTTTACGTCATAAACAAATTCTTTTTCATTTAAATGTAGTAAAATTGAAGTGAATTTAGGTGATCTAATGTGTTAACAATTGTGTCACTGGAATGGAAATTCACACTACAGTGTAATTTCACGTTGGGATATTGTTTGAAAAATAATAATATGGCATGTCCATCAAGTAGAAATTTGTGTCTGCTTATAAATCAATATCCAATGAAATGTCAAAGATCCATATATCACGCCTTATACTGTGGGATTTATGCAAATTAACCTGCCCAAATGGGACCCTTGTATATTCTGCATAGCTGTCAAAACAAAGCAATTAACTTTTTATGATCCAATCAATGATAAAGTTGATACAAATAGCAAAATTTTATAGCAAGTGATCTTACAAATTGATTGAATTACTTTTGATTAGTCAAACTTGTTAAAACATTATGTAATAGCTTGTTCCAATTAACATGTCTGAATGATTTTTAGTAAAGAAGCTTCCTTGGAGATACATATTTTAATTAGATAATTAAATGTAATGGATCTATTTGTGATGAAAAAAAATCATTCGACTTCTAAATGTGAACAAATTAAAACAGAAACAGAAACAAAAACAATGTGTTTGTGTTAAGATTTTGACATAGTTTTTATGGCTTCTTCATATTATTTGTTCTATGATCATTATTTTCTTTTTTTAATGTCGAATGAATAAGCAAAAAAAAAAGTAGGCAGTTATAATGAAAAAAGTCATAGATCTAGTCAAAGATTACTTACACGTACCTCAGGCAAAATATACCACAGACAAATAAGCAACACATCACTGTAAAGAGAATGTTTTTTATGGAAAAAAATCTCTCGATTGGAGTTAGTTAATCAAGACTTCCAAAAAACTGCATCGGATAAAAAAAACATGTTCAAAATCTTTTTCGATCAGTTACTTGAAAAATATCTCTAGATATTTTCACTGATGTATCTTCTTATTCTATAACCCTAATTAAACTAGCCTCTATATAATATTGCTCATTGACGTAATTCCATCAAAATTTCAAATTATTTATTTTAAAAAATCTTCAATGTGTATTCATGATGTTAGCTTGACCTGTTCAAGTTTGTTTTTTTACTATATTCAGTCTACATTTTCACTTTCCATCATAATTTTAAAGATTTTGTTAACAATCCAGGCAGCTGTGTCAAGTGGAAAGAGATAAATGTGCGTCACTTCCGGTTTCGCTCGTGACAGGTGCGCGCGACCAAGTGCGTAAAATATGGATTTTAATTTGCTATAAAAACATCTTTAAGTTGAAAATTACCTGCGGAATTTATTAAAACTGTCATAGTTAGATATATAGTTTTAGCTCATATTAAAATTTCGAGGTCAAAAATTCGTGTCACATGACCTTTAACTATGTTGCTTTTTAAGTAATATTGTTTGTCGTTTCCAGGCAGATTCTCTGCATGGGCGCAGCCATATTGCTTTCTCAACCAATGAAATCCATAAACACAAAATAAACAAACAAATCCCAGAGTTTCGTTATACAATAGAAATATGACCACAAACAAGATCGAACACAAATGTAAAATTATACAATACAAATAAGGAAAATACAATTCAACCAAGCAAACATTGAATACAAATAACAATAATACAATACAAACTGACAGATTATGGAACATAAATAGGAAGTATACAATACAATAAGACATGTACAATTCAAATGGGTATTATAAAATACAATATTGAATTTATAGAACACAAACAAAACAAATTCAAATACAAATACAAATTATATAATAAAAATAGGAAAATATTGAACACAAATGAAACGATATAGAATATAAAATGATATTATACAATACAAATTGAAATTATAGAAATAAAGAAATTATCAAATACAAATACAAATTATACAATAGTAATAGGAAAATATTGAACACAAATGAAACGATATAGACTATAATTTGATATTATACAATACAAATTGAAATTATGGAATATAAATAAAGAAATTATCAAACACAAATACAAACTATACACTATAAATCGGAAAATATAGAACATAAATGAAACGATATAGAATATAAATTGATAAAGTATACAATACAAATATCAAAATCAAATATTGCAACGCATTACACGCCATACATAACAGCAATTTTCTCCTGTTTTTTTTTTTTTTTTTTTTTTTTTTTTTTTTTTTTTTTTCATTTATTCGTCTAACAGAACAAGTAAATATTGTACCTGAAATAAAATAGAAATATATCATATATTGATTTTTGAGTGTCAATAAAAGCAGGTCCTTTTTTATTGGTTTTCATTTGAGTGTCGACAGAAACTTATAACAAATTTTCATATATTTGTACTTAATACTTTTCTGGAATTCGATACATTATGTTTTTATATACCCATATGGGGCATATTATGTTATGGTCCAGAGCGTCCGTCCGTCCGTTAGCAATTTGTTTTCAGGAGGATAACTTGAGTACTCTTTGGCTTCAGTCTTTTACCTTCATTTGATTATTGCCCACATTGAGTGGATGACCCCTATTGAGTTTGGAGTCAGTAGCTCAAATAGAAATATATCATATATTGATTTTTGAGTGTCCATAAAAGCAGATCCTTTTTCATTGGTTTTCATTTGAGTGTCGACAGAAACTTATAACAAATTTTCATATATTTGTACTTAATACTTTTCTGGAATTCGATACATTATGTTTTTATATACCCATATGGGGCATATTATGTTATGGTCCAGAGCGTCCGTCCGTCCGTTAGCAATTTGTTTTCAGGAGGATAACTTGAGTACTCTTTGGCTTCAGTCTTTTACCTTCATTTGATTATTGCCCACATTGAGTGGATGACCCCTGTTGAGTTTGGAGTCAGTAGCTCAAAGGTCAAGGTCACATTTTCTTTAACATTGAAAACAATTTCCGCCATGTATCTTGACAATGATTCGTTATAGAGACTTCAATCTTTATATCCTGATTGCAGACATTGAATGGATGAACACTATGCATTTTGGGATCAGTATGTCAAGGGTCAAGGTCACAGTGACCTAAATGTTAATAATAATTTACACTCTGTAACTCGACAACCATTTATCATTTAGATTTCAAAATTCATATAACGGTTGCACCCAGTGAGTGAATGAACTCTATTGATTTTGGAGTCAGTAGGTCAAAGGCCAAGGTCACATAGACCTTAACATTGAAAACCATTTCCGCCATGTAACTTGACAATCATTTGTTGTAGAGACTTCAAACTTTACATCATGATTGCATACTTTGAATAGATGACCCCTGTACATTTTGGGATCAGTAAGTCAAAGATCAAGGTCACAGTGACTTTAACATTGAAAAAAAAATCCGCCATGTAACTTAGCAATCATTTCTTATAGAGACTTCAAACTTTATATCATGATTGCACACATGGATAAGCCCTTTACATTTTGGGATCAGTAAGTCAAAGGTCAGGGTCACAGTGACCTAAATGTTTAGAATCATTTACACTCTGTGTAACTCGACAGCCATTTTTCATAGAGACTTCAAAATTCATATAATGGTTGCACACATTGAGTGAATGACCCCTATTGATTTGGGATCAGTAGTCAAAGGTCAAAAACATCAAAATTTAAAGTAAATCATTTAATTTTAAGCCTAAGGTTTCCTCCCTTATATCACAAATGCATCATGCTTAGAAAAAACACCCTTCGGGCCTTTTTTCCGTTTTAGAGGGGTATCCTGTTTGGAGGGGTTTTCTTTTTTTGAAAGCAGAGACCTACACAGGGGTTTTTGTCTTTTTTTTCTTTCTTTTTTTTCTTTTTTTCTTTTTTGCACGACTGCATTTTGTGATGATAGTTGCTCCGTTGTTATGGTTCAGTGCAATATGAGTATTTTGTTTGGTGTTTTAAGTTGCATTCTATAATATTTCAGTCATCTGGTAATTGGTTAAAGAAAATGAACATTAAATGCTGTGCAAACGAAAGAAAAAAGTAAATTCTACAAAAACGTATTAAATTGTTGGCCAATTGAAATTTGTCACCTTATGTTTACAATTTGAAGGAGTTTGCAATCCACCAATTTTTAGTAATGAAATTTAAACCCATGAATGCCTCAAAATGTAGAATGAATAAAACTATTTTTGTTCTTTATATTGAAACAGAACCTGATTTGGCAAATTTTAAAATCGGAAATGCATGGCTAATCTTTAGCCAGAGGAAGTAAAGACCGGTTTTCAGAGCTATATTTACGCTGACATTGACTAATCTTTTTTTGCAAAACCGTCCGGTATCCGGAATGCAGGGGTATCCGGTTTGGAGGGGTAAAACATGTAGAGAAAAAACTGGGACCGGCCGATTTATCCGGTTTAGAGGGAGATCCGGTTTAGAGGGAGATCCTGTTTAGAATGGGTCCGGTATGGAGAGATTCTACTCTATAAGCTAGTGTCAGATTTTGTTTGGGTTTTTTTATTGATAGTCACGTTGACCTTGAAAAATTCTAAAAATTCAATTTGCACTAATGCTTTGAAAAACAAAACTTATCAATCTCTTTACTTAGGTATGTTTATTTCGAAAACAAGTTTTACTCCTTTGAGTATTGTTGACGTTAAAACAATCTCTGTTTGGTTGGCCAAACAAAAACTAAATTTACAAAAAAAATACTAAAGAATTCTTATCATTCATGTCAATCTTTGCAAGTTAAAGTTACTCCTTATGTACCTGATATCTGAACATTCACTCTGCTTTTGGTAATTGCCTTGAACATATGCATTTTTTAACAAAATAATAACTTCCTCATTTTGACTGCTCTAGTACAATTGTATCAAAACAACTCATATTTCTTATTATGAAAATATATTAAACATTACCCCTAGTGTACATCCGACTGTGTATCGAACCTTTCCATTTGAGAGACCGTCAGCCCGGGCGTAACAAATCTGTATGATTTAGTGGAAATATATTTTACGCTTCAATTAAATATCATTTCTTGAGAGCAATAATCTTTACGTGTCACTTGGCTTACAATTTTTCTTATTGTGTATCGCACTCCATACCTCATCAGATGTATCTATTAGTAATTGCAAGCATTATAAACGATAAGGTATAAAAGAAAGTGAAATATTTGTAATGAATTGCTTCAGAACAAATGAATAAACATCAAAAATAAAATATGCCCGAATATTCTTAGCATCTTTATATATTTTAAAGAATTGGAAAGATTTAGGCACAAATGGCCTTTAAAATGGCCACTGCAAACAAAATAGGGCGGTAGCACGAAAAGAAGTCGTTTTAATGAGAAATATTCCTTTTAGTACTTATTAGAGAAATTGGTATAATTATGAAGTTGAATAATATGCCATAACTAAAACTATACATGACCCCAGACCTAAAAAAGGGATAAAAAAAAAGATAGCGCTGATTCATAAATGTGATGAAATGTCGTATCTCATAACATGTCTTAATGTTTATCTACAAAAGATCGCACACCGAAATAGCGTGTCAGTTAAAGTAAACAAAGTGTTTAAAAACTTAATAATTTAATAGCAGAACTTACCTCCCCATTAGAACACTCCGTAAAATTCATACAGTCTTCGCTTGTTTCAAAGTCATCACAGGAATAGCATCTCAAAGCCGCAACTTTGTCATGAAATAGAAACATTGATATAAAAAGAAAAAACTGCAACTGTATAGCAGGGTATTAAAGATCCATAAAATAAAATTATAAATGTTCTTCATTCAGTTTAGTGAAAAGGTCTGTGAAGTTGGCTCGCATTTGGTTCTTGGGAAAATACACTTCTTGACAGTTGATGGTTATTCAAATGTGCATTTGAAAATGTACTACTGGCTTGTAGTTTGGTGTTGTTTCATATAGTGTGACATAATGCCTTGTTTTTATCTTATTTTTAGCAGTTCAGTGGCCTATTGCGTTTGTTTGAATTCCTTAGCAGTAGGAAGTTATGATGTCTGCTTTCTTTGAGATGTCATTGAAAATTATTTGTGTAGGAACATAAGTATAGTTATGGTATATGTTGTAATGTATTGTAGACACAATCTTTATATTATATACAATGTATTCACAGGTCACGAACTATGGAAGTTGTTTTACACAGTGAAGTTCTTCTGTGGGAATAAAATGATGAAATTTTGATCAAGTCGTCATTCCTTATCATAAAGGAAAAGTAACCCCGTAACACAAACAGCCTACAGATAACAAAGGAACATTTCAGGGACATTTTTTAGTAAATTAATTCCAAATAACTTTTGCATTTGTTAGATCTTGAAGTCCAAATCAATGATTAATTGTGGCACACAGAGGACAGTTTGGATCACTAGCAGTCATTTCAGTTTTGATTTTTTTTTAAATTTCGAAACAGTCGTGCCAACCCCCCCCCCCCCCCCCCCCCTCCCTTTCCCCCTCCTTTCTTTTTCTTAGTGACTTCTTTAAGTTTGTATTTATTCTGAAACAGAAAATAAAATATTATTTTCTAACAAAATATTCCACCTTTTTGCGTAGGCCGGCAATTGTCACAAAATCAGATATTTTTAGCTCTGTTTCAAAGATGTTTATCATGTTAGACAGTATTGGTATTAGTGTATAAGTGTTCAGGTTTCATACCTGGGTGATTTTCTCACCTATAAAAGCTGACCGTTCGCTGTGTTACTGGAAAGGAACGGATCAGGAGTCCAGTGGTAACTAGCTGGATTGGTAACTTAGGGGCCCCGAGATCGATACCTCTCTCCTCCACTAACATTACTCTTTCTCTTTCGGTTGAGACGTTTAACCGAGATCCCATGTATCAGTGTTGTACACTGAGCATGCAAAAGAACCAGAGATGTATCTGGAATGAGATGTTTTTTTGTGTCTTGCACTGTCCCCCACAACATAAAATAACTAATCTCTGCAGGGGGCGTCGATCATATTGGGCAACCAGTACCGACAATAAATAAACTACTATTGTTGTCATTTGAATGACAAGGTTTACGCATTGATTGAGATCTGCTAAGATTTAGGGAGAAAAATGATAGTTATAGAGCTGGTCAGAATTTATTTTCAAATTTATTGACGTCTTGTACGATTTAGCCAGCTCCTTCTTTAATAAGATTATCCAGTGACTGTCTAGCCAGACATCAGGGTAAGTCATTTATTTCTTTAACTGTAAATTTATTTTCCCTTTATTCCTTTGTACATGGAGATTTTCATGTGAAATATTATTACCAAGTATTGAAGAAACATATTGATAGAGACATTATACTTATCTTGGATTTTCCTTTCAACAATTGTAGTGTAATACTTAAATATTTCATTAAGGGGTAAAAAATATTAAAGTGTTAAAATTATTAAGGACAGAAAGTTTAGGTATTAACTTAAATAGATATGTAAACAATAATAATGTAAACTACGTAAAAGAAAATAAAAACATTTATTGCAAGGAAGTTATTCCAGTGACAGAACTACCAACTTTGGCTATCTCTGACTTGTGACAACAATAGAATCGATAAAATGCAATATACATAATGGCCTTGAATTAATGTGTCATAGAAATATGGAAACCACATAAATTTCAAGGTGTTCGATTCGAGCACTAAAACACTAGGATTTTACCTTTTTATTTGAATTTTAAAAGCTAGAAGTACAGTTCTGAATATACATTTGAATCCCAACTACAGACCAGAAGATGAACGTGAAGTTGGCACATAGATCGCAGCTCTACATCTAGCTCTGCGATCTTATATCATTGCAGAGCTGGGTCGCAGCTCTACATCCAGCTCTGCAATCTTATATCATTGCAGAGCTGGGTCGCAGCTATACATCCAGCTCTGCAATCTTATAATTGCAGAGCTGGGTCGCAGCTCTACATCTAGCTCTGCAATCTTATATCATTGCAGAGCTGGGTCGCAGCTCTACATCCAGCTCTGCAATCTTATATCATTGCATAGCTGGGTCGCAGACTTACATCCAGCTATGCAATCTTATATAATTACAGACCTACATCCAGCTCTGCAATCTTATATCATTGCAGAGCTGGGTCGTAGATTTACATCTACCTCTGCAAACTTATATCATTGCATAGCTGGGTCGCAGCTCTACATCCAGCTCTGCAATCTTATATCATTGCAGAGCTGGGTCGCAGCTCTACATCCAGCTCTGCAATCTTATATCATTGCAGACCTGGGTCGCAGCTCTACACCCAGCTCTGCAATCTTATATCATTGCAGAGCTGGGTCGTAGATCTACATCCAGCTCTGCAAACTTATATCATTGCAGAGCTGGGTCGCAGCTAAACATCCAGCTCTGCAATCTTATATCATTGCAGAGCTGGGTCGCAGCTATACATCCAGCTCTGCGATCTTATATCATTGCAGAGCTGGGTCGCAGCTCTACATCCAGCTCTGCAATCTTATATCATTGCAGAGCTGGGTCGCAGCTCTACATCCAGCTCTGCAATCTTATATCATTGCACAGCACGGTTGTAGATCTACATCTAGCTCTGCAATCTTATATCATTGCAGAGCTGGGTCGCAGCTCTACATCCAGCTCTGCAATCTTATATCATTGCAGAGCTGGGTCGCAGCTATACATCCAGCTCTGCGATCTTATATCATTGTAGAGCTGGGTCGCAGCTCTACATCCAGCTCTGCAATCTTGTATCATTGCAGAGCTGGGTCGCAGCTATACATCCAGCTCTGCAATCTTATATCATTGCACAGCACGGTCGTAGATCTACATCTAGCTCTGCAATCTTATATCATTGCAGAGCTGGGTCGCAGCTCTACATCCAGCTCTGCAATCTTATATAATTGCAGAGCTGGGTCGTAGATTTACATCTACCTCTGCAAACTTATATCATTGCAGAGCTGTCTCGTAGATCTACATCTAGCTCTGCAATCTTATATCATTGCAGAGCTGGGTCGCAGCTCTACATCTAGCTCTGCAATCTTATATCATTGCAGACCTTGGTCGCAGCTCTACACCCAGCTCTGCAATCTTATATCATTGCAGAGCTGGGTCGTAGATCTACATCCAGCTCTGCAAACTTATATCATTGCAGAGCTGGGTCGCAGCTAAACATCCAGCTCTGCAATCTTATATCATTGCAGAGCTGGGTCGCAGACTTACATCCAACTATGCAATCTTATATAATTACAGACCTAGGTCGCAGCTCTACATCCAGCTCTACAGAGCTGGGTTGCAGCTCTACATCCAGCTCTGCAATCTTATATCATTGCAGAGCTGGGTCGCAGCTCTACATCCAGCTCTGCAATCTTATCTCATTGCAGAGCTTGGTCGCAGCTAAACATCCAGCTCTGCAATTTTATATCATTGCAGACCTGGGTCGCAGCTCTACATCCAGCTCTGCAATCTTATATCATTGCAGAGCTGGGTCGCAGCTCTACATCCAGCTCTGCAATCTTATATCATTGCATAGCTGGGTCGTAGAATTGATCTACATCTAGCTCTGCAAACTTATATCATTGCAGAGCTGGGTCGCAGCTCTACATCCAGCTCTGCAATCTTATATCATCGCAGAGCTGGGTCGCAGACTTACATCCAGCTCTGCAATCTTATAATTGCAGAGCTGGGTCGCAGCTCTACATCCAGCTCTGCAATCTTATATTATTGCAGAGCTGGGTCGCAGCTCTACATCCAGCTCTGCAATCTTATATCATTGCAGACCTGGGTCGTAGATCTACATGTAGCTCTGCAATCTTATATCATTGCAGAGCTGGGTCGCAGCTATACATCTAGCTCTGAAATCTTATATCATTGCAGAGCTTGGTCGCAGCTCTACATCCAGCTCTGCAAATCATTGCATAGCTGGGTCGTATATCTACATATAGCTCTGCAATCTTATATCATTGTATAGCTTGGTCTTAGATCTACAACTAGCTCTGCAATCTTATATCATTGCAGAGCTGGGTCGCAGCTCTACATCTAGCTCTGCAATCTTATATCATTGCAGAGCTGGTTAGCAGCTCTACATCCGTCTCTGCAATCTTATATCATTGCAGAGCTGGGTCGCAGCTCTACATCCAGCTCTGCAATCTTATATCATTGCATAGCACGGTCGCAGCTCTACATGTAGCTCTGCAATCTTATATCATTGCAGAACTGGGTCGCAGCTCTACATCCAGCTCTGCATTCTTATATCATTGCAGAGCTGGATCATAGATCGACAACTAGCTCTGCATTATTATTATCATTGCAAAGCTGATTCCCAGCTCTTAATCTAGGCTATCGACATCTAAATTTGCAATCTATGATTAATACAGATCTGGGTATAATATCTAAATATAGCACACTAATCTTGTATCTTTGCTCTAGGAGAACTTTGTCGTAGTTCGACATCTGGTTGCAATTTAACATAAGTGCAGAGGTTGATCGTTTATAGATATCTAGCTCTGTTATCTAACATAAGTGCAGAGCTGGGTCGTAGATCGACATCTAGGTCTGCAATCTTGTTTCACTGCAGTGCTGGATCTCAGCTCTACATCTAGATCTGCAGTCTCTTTTTCATTGCAGTGCTGGGTCGTAGACAACGAGCTCTTCAAACATTTGTTTTTACTTCTTTTTACATATTCATTATTCAGTTTCAATTAGGTCTGCAAAATTTTAATGGTATTTCAGTATATCTTCACTGTAGAGCGTTATCTTAATGACGTTTCAGATGAGCATAGTTATTTGACCAAATAGATTTGTAATGGTGTTATTATTATACAGAAACAAAAACTGGAAGGATAGAACTTGTTTTAGTTTTGTCTACTTTTCATGTACAGTCATGTAGGTCTCTTTACACTTTTGGCGGCTCTTGCAAAGAAATGTTTGATTTTCTCATATCTGCAAGGGGAACTTTGATCTTTTCCCTGCTTTCTTGCTACCTTGTCACTACGGTGGAAAAGAGGTTATACATGTTTAAAAGTAATGTATTCCGTATAAGAAAAACATAAACATTGGATTCGTTTTTTTATCTCGATCCAAAGAAATGCGACGTAGTATATCGTAGTACATTTAACGAGCAACTGAGTCGTGTTGAAACGACATGCAAAGTCAAGTGCATTATTTTCAAGATTACAATAAGATGAGAGACAGATGCGCTCAAGAAGGAATGCATTAAAACAAGAAGTATACACTAGCTATGGCTATGAATACAAAGTGCGTAAAAGATTAGTTTTGATGCAAGCATCAAAAGCGGCGCGCATATTTTTAAAGTATGGTTTAAATTCACCAAAAATATTATAGTGTTTGTTTTTGATGCTATGAGCAAAATTATTTACTGCTGGGTTGTAACATTTTTGACAGAATTCATGAACTGTTTGTTTTATTGGTTGTTTATGATTTTTCCTTTATATCTAACCAGCAAGTATCAATTTCTCCACAAATGAATGACTTTCTCCATTGTCTCTAACATGAGTCTGAGACAGTGGTGAGAGACGAATGACCTTAAGGCAAAACGTTCGAGATCAATCGTCACAGAGAAATTTACACTCATTCCAGTGATCGAACCTTTGATTCTTAATACAGTACTGTACCAATTGAGCTCAGCAGGTGGGCATCTGTCTTAAAGGAAAATGTAAGAGATCCACGAACGTTTAACTATCAAATAAAGAAGGGTCATCAAATTACACTTCTCGTTGTTTACGGGATAAAATGGAAAACGAAATTTTATCCATTTCGTAGCAAAACATAAAATAAATTAATTTTACTCAATCCAGTTGACAGATACAATGGTATAAAATACATCTGGGTGCTAGTAATTATAGACACAGAATAAGGTTTTCAGCATCGTGCCATCGTCCCATCGCATTTTCTGGTAAAATAAGGGTCATGATTGGAACACCGTCACGGTAGGACTAGATAACATGCTTAGAAGTGAAAAAAATACTCTATAGTATTCACAATGTAACGACTTAGTGACGTAGTGAACAGATATGTTTCTTTTATCTATATCTCTTCAAAAGAATCATTGTGTTTGAATTTACACAGGCAGCTGCTAAGCAATGCATAGATTGATGAATCTGTTTAAACGACAGATTTTGTGCAATTTAGATTTTAGTTGAAGTTGTACGAAGTAAGGGCGATCTGCATTTCAGAATTTACACTGTAAGGCACTGCTTGAGTTATGCATTATTACCCCAGTGCTTACAGCGCTTTGATTTATCTTCCTTTACGAAACCGTATCGTTACTATATATATACAAAACTTTGAATTGTTTCAGATGTCGATTCTTCCTAAAATTATAAGTTATCAAGTATTTAAGATGATAAACATTCGTCTTTTTTTCAGTTAGCCGTATTTTTATTTCCCTTTCTTGTTTTAGATGTAACACATACATGGAAACTCAACTCCGTTGAGTAAAGAACGTAAGTAATCCTTAAAAGGAGTCTGGCGGCTCAAGAAATAAAACTTGTTACCACCTTTAAGTGATAGCTCTCATATAATTATAAAGGAGGTGCGTTCGAATACTTATTCTCATGACTTATCAACAGATTTGTTGGGGGTCGGGGTTAGAGCAGCAGTCATCAACATGCCAAAATAAACAAACGACGTAAATATGAAAATGCCTTTGTCCGCAATTAACATGTGTAAAAATGCTTGAACATTTAAGGCTCTTAGCCTATTCACACACCATACGTGTTGCGATAGATTTTTTGTCCATCCGTAGAATGTAGAAAGAAAAAGAAAGAAATGCTAAAAGTTTATTTACTACAATATGTTTGCAACAACACGGATATAGATTGTTACAAAACTCTTATCAACAAGAGCCATGTTAACATGTGTTTGCTTATTGGAAGAATGTATATGTAGCAGCAGCGCAACATAATTCAATTTCGGTAATGATAACTAATGGCTGAAGTAGTTACAGATTTGAAAGTTAAAGGTCAATAACTGAAAAATCATGCATAGTAGCGTTATCATTCTTGTGCGCTGCACTCCTCCACAGTGAGATCTTTCAACCTATGAAGTTTCAAGTAGATACCTGCAATACTTTTGAGATAAGCTCGGGACAAAAAGTATTAAAAATAACAAAGGGCACTAAATCAAACATTATAAAAAGCAGAGTTATCATTCTTGCGCACAACATTCCTCCTCAATAAGATCTATCCACCTATAAAGTTTCATGTGGACATCTCAAAGACATTTTGAGTTCTGCTCCACTCAGGTGAAAATTAAGTATGAAAAAACAAAGATTATTAAGGGTAAAGTTATCACTCTTCTACACTGCACACCTCCTGAGTGAGCTCTATCCACATATTATGATGTTTCATGTTGATAACTCAAAGTCTTTTTAAGTAATGCTTTGAAAAATAACAAAAAGCAATAACTGAAAAAACTATGCAGATGGAGTGATGCAATGAAAAAGATTGCAGAGCTAGATGGAGAAATGCGACCCAGCTCTGCAATGATTTAAGATTGCAGAGCTTGTTGTCGACCTACGACCCAACTCTGCAGCTATACAATTTTTAGAGCTATATGTCGATCTATGATCCAACTCATTGTGATATATGATTGCAGAGCTAGATATTGAACTGCGACACAGCTCTGCAATGATATAAGATTGCAGAGCTGGATGTAGACCTGCGACCTAGCTCTGTAATTGTATAAGATTGCAGAGCTAGATGTAAATCTACGACCAAGCTATGCAATGATATAAGATTGCAGAGCTGGATGTAGATCTACGACCCAGCTATGCAATGATATATGATTGCAGAGCTAGATGTAGAGCTGCGACCCAGCTCTGCAATGATATAAGATTGCAGAGCTGGATGTAGAGCTGCGACCCAGCTATGCAATGATATAAGTTTGCAGAGCTAGATGTAAATCTACGACCCAGCTCTGCAATGATATAAGATTGCAGAGCTGGATGTAGGTCTGTAATTATATAAGATTGCATAGCTGGATGTAAGTCTGCGACCCAGCTATGCAATGATATAAGATTGCAGAGCTGGATGTAGAGCTGCGACCCAGCTCTGCAATGATATAAGATTGCAGAGCTGGATGTATAGCTGCGACCCAGCTCTGCAATTATAAGATTGCAGAGCTGGATGTAGAGCTGCGACCCAGCTCTGCAATGATATAAGATCGCAGAGCTGGATGTAGAGCTGCGACCCAGGTCTGCAATGATATAAGATCGCAGAGCTGGATGTAGAGCTGCGACCCATCTCTGCAATGATATAAGATTGCAGAGCTGGAGTAGAGCTGCGACACAGCTCTGCAATGATATAAGATTGCAGAGCTGGATGTAGAGCTGCGACCCAGCTCTGCAATGATATAAGATTGCAGAGCTGGATGTAGAGCTGCGACCCAGCTCTGCAATGATATTAGATTGCAGAGCTGGATGTAGATCTACGAACAAGCTCTGCAATGATATAAGATTGCAGAGCTGGATGTAGAGCTGCGACCCAGCTATGCAATGATATACGATTGCAGAGCTGGATGTAGTTCTGTAATTATATAAGATTGCATAGCTGGATGTAAGTCTGCGACCCAGCTCTGCAATGATATAAGATTGCAGAGCTGGATGTCGAGCTGCGACCCAGCTCTGCAATGATATAAGATTGCAGAGCTAAATGTAGAGCTGCGACTAAGCTCTGCAATTATAAGATTGCAGAGCTGAGTGTAGAGCTGCGACCCAGCTCTGCAATGATATAAGATCGCAGAGCTGGATGTAGAGCTGCGACCCAGCTCTGAAATGATATAAGATTGCAGAGCTAGATGTAGAGCTGCGACCAAGCTCTGCAATTATAAGATTGCAGAGCTGGATGTAGAGCTGCGACCCAGCTCTGCAATGATATAAGATCGCAGAGCTGGATGTAGAGCTGCGACCCAGCTCTGCAATGATATAAGATTGCAGAGCTGGATGTAGGCCTGTAATTATATAAGATTGCATAGCTGGATGTTAGTCTGCGACCCAGCTCTGCAATGATATAAGATTGCGAAGCTGGATGTAGAGCTGCGACCCAGCTCTGCAATGATATAAGATTTCAGAGCTAGATGTAGATCTACGACCCAGCTATGCAATGATATTAGATTGCAGAGCTGGGTGTAGAGCTGCGACCCAGCTCTGCAATGATATAAGATTGCAGAGCTGGATGTAGGTCTGTAATTATATAAGATTGCATAGCTGGATGTAAGTCTGCGACCCAGCTATGCAATGATATAAGATTGCAGACCTGGATGTAGAGCTGCGACCCAGCTCTGCAATGATATAAGATTGCAGACCTGGATGTAGAGCTGCGACCCAGCTCTGCAATTATAAGATTGCAGAGCTGGATGTAGAGCTGCGACCCAGCTCTGCAATGATATAAGATCGCAGAGCTGGATGTAGAGCTGCGAACCAGCTCTGCAATGATATAAGATTGCAGAGCTGGATGTAGAGCTGCGACCCAGCTCTGCAGTGATATAAGATTGCAGAGCTGGATGTAGAGCTGCGACCCAGCTCTGCATTGATATAAGATTGCAGAGCTGGATGTAGAGCTTCGATCTATGTGCCAACTTCACGTTCATGACCAGAAGTGCATTTCCGAATACACATATTGAATTCCAGACCACCAGCGTGAAGTGTATTTTCGATTACACATTTGAATCCCTTTTTGAATGCACAACTGAATCTATAACTACAGAAAAGAACTGTATATTCGAATGCACGTTCAAATTCCAAATAAAGGCTCGAAGTGCATTTCGCATGCACATTTACATCCCAAGCTACAAGCCATAAGAGACTTGTGATTATACATTTTAATCCCAAACTAGAGGCTTAAAGTGCTTTAAGTAAGATCATTTGAAGAAGTGCATTTTGGGAGTTTATTTGAACACCCAACTAAAGAACAGAAGTTCATTTTTGAATGCACATTTGAATCAAATACTAAAGGCTAGAAGGTACATAAGTACATAAAGTTGTGACAATGAATTTCACTTTTTGCAAAAGACAACAAGGAGGCCTAGAACTCCAAAAACACGCGTCTGGCCAAACAGAGCAAATACAACTCACCTTCCGATACATAAGTCACAAGCAGTACAGTGCACAGAATTACATAGTCTGGAAAAAAGACAAAAGTTCTTGTTGTAATTTTAAAGAATTCGAAGATTACTTATTACATTTCAGTTAACTTAAATGTTCCACGCTTCAGAACTAACATTCATAAGTTTTAAGTACTTCCAGTAGCTACTGGTAATGTTAAAAAATATAATAATGAATTTTACCTCTCATTTTTATATGTATAATGAGGTTTATGACATAAGTAGAAGGACTTACCAAACCTGTAGAAGGGGACGTTTAAGAAGTATTATCAAATTGATATAGAATAAAACACAATGGGCTAGTCTTGATAGAAACTTAGTTTCAGTGACATTTAAGTTGGTCACAATGTTATGGCACTTATATCTAAAGCAAGCTAAATACAGTCGTCAATTCATTCACGGCTCATTGATAAAGGCTACTTTCAAAAAAGTGAAGTCTTAATAACCTCATATACTCAGCCAAAAAGGAAAGTATATATATATTGAATATTTGGTCTATCTGATGTAAAGAACGATTCCTTTCAGACATTACGTGAAAATTTGAATTCGCTGCGATATTTTTTTCTTTGAAACAGTCTGAACGATATGACATAGGAGTCGATTTCAAAAATGACACTTGCTTCAATACGAGTCGGTTAACCAGCAGGAAAGGTTTAAATTCATTTTGAATGCGATTTGAGTAACAAAAAGGGGTTGTAAGTTAAAGGAATTAAATCATGTGTCGTGATTCGCCGGTGCATGCTGTTGATGTAACAATGAATATACGGCGCAGTCAAATTGTCCCATTTAACTGTGTTTATTGCATGATTTGTTCGAACACGGCGGCCTAACTCTTCCCACACGTATTCCATAGGGTTGAAGTCGGGCCTATTCGAAGGCCAGTCTAAGACATCGACATCATTAGCCGCCAAAATCCGTCGAGTTGCTATGGGGACAGGCCATGCCGCTGAATGAAAGGAAGAACCTCTGCTGCAAGAACAGCATCAATTGATGTAAGTCGGGGCATGGATGTTTTCGTTAATTACGATTAAGCGAGTCTTGTTATCACTCATAACCCCGGACTAAGACTGAACCGCCTCCGAAACGGTCCCTCTCAATGACGTACGCATCAGTATAACGCAGCAGTCGTCACACCTGGCTTACCTCTTCGGGGACTGTTACGGACGTTTCCCGTGACCCGGAATCGTCTCCGCCAACGCTCGTTTGTATTTCGAGTTCAAACAAACAGTCGGGATACGGAAATCAGCCAGTAACTCAGTCGCTACCCTGAATCGAACCCGGGTCGCTGGCTTCGTAGCCCAAAGCACAAACCACTCGACCACCGAGTCACTGGGTCATTTGGTCGGTTAATTTTTATTCAGTTTCTCCAATTTAATATCGTTGGAACTAGCACGACAGACTATATGCATCACTTTGTATCAGAGTTAAATGTAAGTTTGTTTCGGTTTTACATGTGACCGAAGCTCATATGATACGACATCATCTACAGCCAGAGATGGAGATTACGTTATTATTTCATGCTTTTCAATGGATTATTGAAATATATCCGTAGATTAAATCCTGATAATCTCACTGTTTCAAACAGTGAAATTATCATTTTGATAATTTCACTGCTACGGAACTACTTTTTTTCCCTTTAATGAACCCCATATACATGTACAAAAGTACAACTGAATCGTAACACCAGCTCTGCCTCTGGATCTGCAGCCGTTGATCCGTGTTCGCCGATAATTAGGCCATACAAACGTATCAGGAAGCTACCTGACAGTGACACTGATTCTAATTAATATGAATTAGGCAAATAATATACCTGTTATGATGTTCGTTCACTAGTTTGATTTAAATCCTTGTTTTGTTTATAATTCCCACACACGTTGTGAATGAAAAAAAATGGCGGATTGAACTGATCTGACTTCGATTCACGCGCAGTAATTCAATAGCTTTATCAGCCTAAAACTGTTGTTTACTCTAAATAAATTTACAAAACGATTTCTTTTTTCTGTTTGACATAAAATAATAAATGAATAAGACCCTGTCTAGTGAATTATATATTAAAAATGAGAGTTTATCTGGAACTATTTTTATTACGAAATATACATGTGTTAGCACGTGAAGAAGAAGGAAAGTGGGGCATCAGACGGGGAACACTTGGATAGGTAAAACATTAAAAATGAGAAATAATTCAAATAATCCATTGAAAAGCATGAAATAAAAAGAAAATTTGTTTGTTTTTGGTGTATGCGCCACTCGTGAAAATATAAATCCTTGCCATCACTCGATGAAATAAATTTCGATCTTACACCAAAACAAACAAATATCCTCTATATAAATAGTTGTAAGCATCCGACGATGGACGACTCTAGAAGTGTTAAGTAATGTTAGGTTATGGGGAATAGTGCAAAATACAGAAGTAAAACATTCCAGAGACAATCCTGGTATTTTTAACATGTCCAGTGTATAACCGTAGGTAATTTGTCATGTACTTGGAGGAGCGTGGGATTTCTGTGCGTTATCACATGACCACTTGTCCGTCCAAATGGGGTCAATATTACATGATAGTAGAAAGGTGTATTTAGTGCTGAAGCATTAATGATATGTGAGGATGAAATTATGAGTGGCCCTCTGAACATGTAACATGTTTATAACCGTTCTTATCTGTAACAAAGTGACGACTGGCATTCATTGAACAAAGATAAGAGGCTACAGTTGATACTAAATTTGTAGGGCTTGTTGAGCACAGATAATTTTCGACAAAGAAATATTTTAATTTGTTTTTTATGCCCCCGAAGGGAGGCGTATAGTTTTTGAACTGTCCGTCCGTCAGTCCGTCCGTCAGTCCGTCCGAAAACTAACATTGGCCATAACTTCCTTGTAATACCCCCACCACTAATGTGGGGGTATACTGGAATTGCTTTGTCGCGTCCGTCGGTCGGTCGGTCAGTAAGTCAATCGGTCGGTCGGTCGGTTGGTCCGTCTCCACCTTGTCCACTCAATAAGTCATATACAAATGGAAGAATTTTCTTCAAGCCTGGCTTTGATGTTAACCTCAGCATGGGAATGTGCAGAACCCATGTTGCCCTTGTGTCAGGTCAAGGTCACACTTGAAGATGAGATAATTTTCGTGTCCTCTCTGTAAATCTTATACCCCTTGAAGGATTTTCTTCAAACTTAGCTCAAATATTCACCTCATGATAGCAATGTGCAGAACCTATGTTGACCTTGTACCAGCTCAAGGTCAAGGTCACACTTGAAGGTCAAATTTTAACAATGAATTATAAGACATGGATTTTCTTCTAACTTTGCTCAAATGGTCATCTCAACAAGGTAATGTGCATAACTCATATTGCCCTTGTGTCAGCTCAAGGTCAGGGTCACACTGGAATGTCAAATATCTGACAATTACAAAAAGACAACGTGTCTTGTTTGCTCTGTTAATTTTATTCCCCTTGAAAGATTTTGTACTTACCTGGCTCAAGTATTCAACTCAACAAGGCAATGTGCAAAACTCATGTTGCCCTTGTGTCAGGTGAAGGTCAAGGTCACACTGAAAGGTCAGATAATTTTTTTCGTGTCCTCTCTGTAAATCCTATACCCCTTGAAGGATTTTCTTCAAACTTGGCTCAAAGGTTCACCTCATGACAGCAATGTGCAGAACCCATGTTGACTTTGTATTAGCTCAAGGTCAAGGTCACACTTGAAGGTCAAATTTTACCAATGAATTATAAGACATGGATTTTCTTCTAACTTTGCTCAATCGTTCATCTCAACAAGGCAGCATAACCCATATTGCCCTTGTGTCAGCTCAAGGTCAAAGTCACACTAGAAGGTCAAATATCTGACAAATAGGGAAAGACAATGTGTCTTGTTTGCTCTTTAAGTTCTTTACCCCTTGAAGGGTTTTGTTCTTACTTGGCTCAAATATTCAACTCAGCAAGGCAATATGCAGAACTCATCTTGCCCTTGTGTCAGGTCAAGGTCACATTGGAAGGTCAGACAATTTGCGTGTCCGCTCTGTAAATTTTATACCCTTTGAAGGATTTCCTTCAAGCTTGGCTCAAAGGTTTACCTCATGACAGCAATGTGCAGAACCCATGTTGACCTTGTACTAGCTCATGGTCAAGGTCACACTTGGAAGTCAAATATTAAACAATCAAATTAAGATGAGGACTTTTTTCTTACTTGGCTGAATACATGATATTCTTTATTTTAGCTCATAATTTCTTTGTTTTTGTAAATTTGCAAAATCAAAGGTTATTGTTACATGTTTCCAGATTTGATGATTCAAAAGTTATTCATTACTATTACCTGTGAAGTGTTGTCTTTTTTTCCATCAAACACAACTATTTTTTCTCACAAAAGTTATTCCATTTTCCATATATTCAAATATCCAAGTCACCTTCTATCAATGACATCGGTGGGGGTATGAATCGCATTCAGCGATAGTTCTAGTTAGTAAGTGGATTTATTTCGTACTTGGACACAACGTCCCTTTGGACAAGACCTTCACACTGACTTATACTTATTTGACCTTGACCCCTGAATGACCTTCACCTTGAAGGTTCAATTGTCCAAAAACTTTAACATTGACCATAACTTTTTTTTATAAGTAAGTTGATTTACTTCATACTTTGGCACAATGCCCTTTTTGACAAGACTTTCCCATTGACCTATATTTATTTGACCTTGACCCCTGAATGACCTTTACCTTGAAGATCCAATTGTCGAAAAACTTTAACAATAGCCTTAACCTCCTTATTAGAAAGTCGATTAACTTCATACTTGAACACAACACCCCTGTGGACAAGACCTTCCCACTGACCTATATTTATTAGACTTTGACCCTTGAATGACTGTCCTCAGCCCAAAGTCAAAGCACCACATCGGGGGCATTGTCATCTTACAGTGACAGTTCTTGTTTAATACAATGTTACACTACACCAAAGACCATAGAACAGATATGTTACTTTAGCAATGTCCTCCTTTCGTGCCGTATCAAGTGTTACAACTTGATCAATGTTTTTGAAATGTAAGGTGTATATTTAAGTAGAAAATTTCTGCTACCTCAGATTAAATTTTCCTATCTATCTGGTCTTAAATTGGTTCAAAAAAGTTTTTCTCAAGCTTCTTAGCTTTTGATTGAATACAAATCATTGTGACAATGATTTAAGATTGAAACTAAATTAAAATGAAATTATCAAAAACATGATTTATAACCTCACTTGTCCAACACTCGACCTAAGGTAGGTTAGGGGTAAGAGAGACCTGCAAATATGAGTATAACTTGCAAGTATGAGGCAAACTCTTAACCCACGTTTATCTCGGCCCAAACTTAATTACAGTTTAGACTCCCGAACCCGTCTCGAACTATGTTTTGAACGTCTTAAGTTTCAAACTACCACTTAAACCAATTATGATTTCCACGACCCGAACTTAAGTTAATACAGTTTTAAAAAGGACCCTGCAAGTATGGGTCAACACTGCATGTATGAGGGAACCTCACATTTATTAACAATACCAAAGTCCTGTTAACAGAAATGGTTTAATTTAATAATATTTAATTTCTCCTCACGATGTTGTCTCTTCGTCGACCAAAGTAACTCTACACTTGTCGTTTGTTTGTGTGTTTGTAATTGTTATCAAGTCCCTCCACACTTTCGAGTATGAAAAGTAGAGACCCCATTATATCTCCCGATCATACTGTTAAAAAAGGATTTTTGATCAACATGGGAGAGATTTACCAGGTTGCAATTTCCAACCAGTTTCAACCAGTTTGAATTTTGTTGCCAAAGGTAGTCTACATCGGTAATCAATGACATTTTAAGTGAGTTATTACCTTGTCGTGCTCCGACTCCGCCTTTTATAGTGTCGAAATAATCGGATACGTTCTGCTTTTTACCTTATATTAGCGTTACCTACCTATTTCAATAAGCGTCTGCTGAACTTTCTAAAAAATAAATGTTTACTTCCGACGAATCTCGATGAACACTTCTGTCCATTTGGTAAAGTAATCAGCTATCACTAGAATATAGATATGTCCTTCCTCCGAAGTCGGTAAAGACCGAAGAATGTCTGTTGCCAATTTTTCCATCGGAAAACCACTTCGAACAATTTGTATTGCTGCGTTTCTGGTTTTGTTCGGACCTTTGCACCTCATACACTGATCACAACCAGCCACATTTAATCGTGCATCATTGAGTCTTTCCCTTAACTCAACTGATATAAGTGTAAGAGCTCCTGTGTCTATTAAGCAATCAGCTTGTAAACCGTTCAGCTTTACCAACCCGGAACCGATGGACGAACCATTTTTATTTGGTTCCTTGTTGTTATTTTTCTGCTTCTCAGCTCTAAGACTGTATTGTTTCTTTGGACAAAATCTTTGAAGATGTTGCTAAGAACCACAAATTAAGCATTCTTGTTTTTGTCTTGAATTGTAAAACCTTAACCTCGTATTCAGAAAATGTTTGCTATTTGAATTTTTGTACCCGTGTATTCTTTTATTCTCTTCTAGGGTTTTAACTGACTTTGCAAGTTGTTGTACTGTGGCTTGCAATTTCTGTAATCTGTCTGAAATGTTATTTCCCCGATTGTCCTTTTCAGACATACTATGACATACTTTTAGGTGACCCTTTCTTTTAGAAAACAGGCTTTATAGTTTTTTTTCACCCAACTATCAGGTAAAATGCAAGATTGTTTTTTATAAGAAAACTCTGTTGATATAGGAGCAATGGTATCCCTAGAGCTTTTCTGGTACTGTTTATAAATGTAATTTCTGGGGATGGTGCTTTAGAATTTTTACACTTAATTATTTCATTGATTGCTCCTTTTATCTATCATTTCATTTACAAGTGTCTAATTTAAGTCGACATAAAGTTGTTGGATTCATTTTTTATTCAAATTGACATTTTTAAAATGCTCATAAAAGACTTGGTGTCTTATTTGGGAATGAGTGTCAATTGATATTGTTAATAATTTTTCCAAAAATCCTTTGTATTATTTGAATGTATTTCACGATATTGTCGCTCGTTTATCAGTTTTTATTTACGCCTGTATTAGTTTACGTTTGTTTTTAAAATTACTGGCCCGGTTAAGTTATCCTTATATAGGTCGATCTTGCGAATTTTGCTTCGCTACATCTGTTATAAAGTAAAAAATATTATCTAAAAAAATGAGCAAGCTTAGTGCAAATCATCATCTAAATTTAACTGATTAGCAATAAAATTAACAAGTACACAATAGTCTGGAAATTTAGCAGAGTGTCCATTTGCATCTCCTTGTAGAATACAATATTCATGTTTTATACACATATCAGAAATGTCTTGCTGTTATTCTAGATATCTGCGCATACAGGACAAAACCGGTCAACATCACCAGTGGAAGTGGATATGTGATTTTACAGGAAGCAGGCTCTTTTTTCCTTTGTTCAACCTTGATCAGAGTTACTGATCTTTTCTTTGACTTTGACTTCATTTCTTCTCTTTGTCGTATTGTATGTAAAGTTCCGTTTCTTAGGTAAAATTCAGAGGAGAATCCAGGTTACTAAAACGTTACAGGATGTTTTGGAATCAGTTAATGAATCCTATGGATATAGGGCCTACTCGCTCAAAGGTCAATCTCACAGGGCCTGCTTTTTGAAAATAACCTGTGATCAATATCTCAGAACAACTACACCCAGAACCCTATAACTTTTCATAATGGTTATGATATGGTTTATTTTAAACCCACTTGGTCAGAGACAATTTCACTGCAGTCAGTACTTCGAAAACATTTTCTGGTCGACTAAACCTAAGGCATTCAAACCTTACAGGCTGATGATGCATGATGTCTTAATAGATCGTACTGATTTTGAGTCCAACTGCATCAACAGTCAAACTCAGTGACATGAACTTAATAAACCTTTATAACTAATTACTAAACAAAACTGAACCTAGACTTTTTAACTTTACAAGCATGACTGTTTTGCTTGAGTATATAAGTCCTTTGCTTTGGTCTCGTTTGACAGAAGGTCAAGATCACAGGAACAAAATTTTCAAATCTTTTACCCAGTAACGGAACCAGGACCCTCCAATGTTCTAGAATGTTTGATCATGGTACGTGGACATCCATTGATTTTGGTACTCAATGGGCCAAAGTTTATAATGGACTGCATTCGAAAACTTAATATTTTTCAGAAAATCGAAACTACAAAACTGAAGAGCGTAACTTAATCAGTGCATGACTATGGAACGACATAGCTGTCTTTTGTTCACGCATTTCACGTCGACTTGTCAGTTTTACTTGCCAACTTTTCACCGTATCATGTTAATTTGCAAAGCGGCACTGTTGACTTGTCAATCAGTCATTTGAATATGTCAAAGTGCTGTGTTGAAATGTTAAAACTTCGTTTTATATTGTCAATAGATTTTGTGGATTTCTCAAGATATTATGTAAACATGCTAAACCTTGTTGTTAAATTGTCAACATATTAACTGAATATGTATACATGCCGTTTTAGATGTTAGAGCGACAACTTATCATGTCGAAAGAACATGTAAAAAAGGTCACTGTTAAAATGTCAAAATACTATCTTAAAATGTCTACATGTCATGTGATATTGTTAACACAACGTTTTATTATGTTTAAAGAACAAGTGAACTTCTCAAGGCTTCATATTAATATGTTAAATGACAATGTTGACTTGTCTAACTACCATTTGAATATGTCTATGTGCCATGTGATATTGTTAACGTATTGTTTAATTATGTTTAAAGAACAAGTGAACTTCTCAATCCTTTGAATTAATATGTTAAATGACAATATTGACTTGTCTAACTACCATTTGAATATGTCTATGTGCCATGTGATATTGTTAACTTAATGTCTCAGTATGTTAAAAGAACAAGTGAACTTCTCAATTCTTCGTATTAATATGTTAAACGACAATGCTGACTTGTCTAACTACCATTTGAATATGTTTTTGTGCCATGTGATATTGTTAAAATAACGTCTGGTTATGTTAAAAGAACATATGAACATATGAAGTTCAATTGTTCTTTTAACATTATAAGGCATTATGTTAACAATATCACATGGAATGGTGGCATATTCAAATGATACTTGATCAATGTAACATTGCGGTGTAACATAATAAGGCAATGTCTTGAAAAGTTAACACGATTTTTAACACATTAAGATATTAATTTGACAATATCAAATGTCATTTAGACATATTCAAGTGATATTTGGACATTTTAACCCTGCGCTTTAACATAATTTTATTATATCTTGACAAGTTAACATGTCTTCTTGACAGTTTAGAGTATTTTTCTTACAAGATAACATTGATAATAGACATATTAAATTGATATTTAGACACGTTAAAATGTTATTTAAAATTATCATACCAAGGTTTGAGCATTTCATATTTACTTTTTACAAAGTAAATACCAAGGTTTGAGCATTTCATATTTACTTTTTACAAAGTAAGACGTTGTTTAACAATATCACTCAGTACATAGACATCTTCAAATTGTAGTTAGAAAATTTAACAGCTGTGTTTGACAGATTATTACAGAGTCTCGACAAGTTCACATGCCATATTGACATTATAAAACGCTGTTTTAACAATATGACATTGTCGATAGACATGTTCAAATGACAGTTTGGCAAGTCAACATTATGTCTTGACATGTAAACACGCTGAAAAGAGAAGTTCACATGTCCTACTGACAAGTTACCACGAAATGCGTAAACAAAAGACAGCTGTGGCGTTCCATACATGACCCTTATCGTTTTGGGGTTTGTTTACTAGCAGAGCTCAATCACTCTTCCTGGGGGACATATGTTATTCTAAAAGGCAGTTTCTTGTTCACCTAGTAATTTGTCTTGGGTTTTGCAACATCAGTTAACATTTGCGCTATAGCTCTATGTATCATTCCTGAGAAACGATTGACTGGAATTTTACAATACAAAATATTTGGAGTGTCATTTTTAATAGAACATTCAAATTTTGCAAGCCCACTATCCCTGGACAATGTTTTGACAGAAAGCTGCGTGGGCTTAGAATTCGCTACACGCAGGATATGTACTATTTGTGTTCGGGCTTCTTTTCAGCAGCCAGTAGATGGAATTGAACGAAATTCTATGAAAAGCACCAGGATCAGGAGAATGGCAAGCTTGTTGCATTTAGCGTTTTTATGCCCCCCCCCCACTTTGAAGGGGAGATATAGATTTACTCTTGTCTGTCCGACACGCTGTCCGTACGCAGATCGGTTAGTGTCGCGTATAACTCCAAACGTATAACTGCTAGAGCCATGAAAACTTTCACAGAATACTTGTCAGCATATGAACTTACGCACCTGGGTATTTTGATGCAAATTTATTGGAGATCGGCAGGGTTTTGCCCCCTATTAAGCAAAAAATAGCATTTTAAGACTCCTTAATGTAAAGGGCAATGTTTATAACTTTATATGCACCTGTAATTGTACAGGATTTTTTGTGACAATACAGCGGAATGTTTCGGCATCCGTGTCTTATGGACACATCTTTAGTTTTCACTGAAATTTATCAAACACAGAATATACTGTAGCACTATGTTTGGTCAAATTTTAAAATAACAGAGTACGTATTTTGACTTCAGTTTACAATGTATAATGCAAAAGTATCACGAATAAAAGTAAGAGTCAGACCTCGACAGTTTTGTCTCAAACTCCCAGAACTGATATGTTACATGCGTTTTTTTGGGATTAAACGAGAAAGATTAATTTACCTCATTAATGGATTGCTTATGCCCTGAAATTGAGCATGTTAACTTTTTGCCTGAATGCCGCCACGTAAAGTCTGTTTGTAAACATTTCAGTAAAGCTATAATTAAAAATGCTGACTTCGATGTTCTTTCTGATTTTAATTAACCCTGGAACTTAAGAATATTCGATGGTAAAATCAATATAAAGTAATTCAGAATAAAATCCAGGTAGTTATGTGTTTATTATGGGACTTGAATTTGTGTGCATCTGTGTCAACTCTAGTTTCCTTGTCTTAGTTCACAGATTGGTTCATTGGAATAAGAACAATAGACATACGCCATCTTGAAGTGGTAACTACGCTTGAGTATGCAACAATCTTCTCCATTGGAATTTCGCTCGTATGGTGACCAGTCTGAAAAACGTTGCACTCATTTCACCCCTTTAAATAAAAACAGCATGTATGCCTTTTACTACTCATTTACTTTACATATATCTACAGTCCAATCGCATGTCTGTTTTAAATAAAGCATGCTTATATGTAAATATGTATGGAAAAAACGTATTATATAGTAAATCTTTTTACTGAATTTTAAAGTGGCATTCATTTTCTTTATTATCGTATACAGTATGTGTATACATCCACTCTGCATGTACCCCACTAATGAAACTTTTCCACAATATGTTTCATGATATTAGGTCTAAAATAAAGCATTTTAAAGACTAATCATACCGTTAGTTTATTATACCGGCACATTATACCACACTAAAACTGTATCAATAAAATAAAATAAAACATTTTTATACAAAAATGTAGACAGATTTTATGCGAAGATTTAAGGCTTCCTATTTTTTCTTACAGCAGAAGATTCATTTTTAGCTCTCTTTTGGGGTGGCATGAAGCTCTAACGTTGCTCTACAGTTCCATGTAAAAAATCGTTTTACAAATTCTTCATTTATATACTTTATTCCGCAAAAGAATATCAGAGCACTAAATCAATGATCTGTCCACTGTCCAATCTTCTCGCTATAAGCTGGCTGCCAGTTATAGGTAGAAAGAACGTTACTGGGAACCTTAACTTACGAGTCAATAAAAATCTAAACTTTTAACTAATTTTCATACGTTACGACTAAATGTACTTAGTCTGGTAATGGGTAATGGATTTTCTTTCAAACGTAACTTCAGGGTAATGATCCTAGTGGATATGTGCTAGAACTCTTTTGAGATAATGTTTTGCGTTGTTTTTTTTTCATACATATGTATTAGATTAAGATGTCTAGGGTTTATGAAGTAAAAAGTTACTATACTGGTCGATAAAATTACAAAGATCCAAAACTACGGACGGGCGTATTATTAACCGTCACTTTACTAAATTTAATGATGCTTTAGTACTACTAAATTTACAGAGTATCGTTGGTAATAAATGATTCTGTTCGAAAGTTTGTTTCAACAGTAATATTCCCAAAACACATAACTAAGAAAAGGAACAAAGGGCAATAATTCTGAAAGAATAAATGAAGAGTTAAGGTTCTTGTACATAACGAATCTTCTTAGAACTGTGCATATGAATATAGTAAGTTCTTTAACTTTAAGGTTTTCAATGAAATAAAATTAATGATAACGTACTGGACATAGCAAAGCTCTTCAAAGAATGCTACTTAAAAACCTTCGACACGATGAAAATATTGAAACAATATAATACTAACACATTTATCAAACTAGACGTTCCCAAAACATGCAAAACGTCTACCATAAAGCTAAAAAAATATGCAATTAGATAAATCACAGTTTGATAAAACGTGACTGAAGAAAGTAAATAAGGGATACAGAAACACTGTACGGAGAACAAAAAATAAATACAACGTTTAATAAATACAAAAGTTAAGAAAATTAAAAACCGGAAACCTCAAACAATTCTGGAGTATTAAAAATACTAATATAAAACAAAACCAAAAAAAACATAACGGAGTATTATAAATACTAAAACAAAACGAACAAAAATAAATGCATTTCTAAAGGACTTTTATGAATACTTTAGACGAATAAACGCATCAGCACAAGATGAAAACAAAACAACGATAGCAATGAAAACAATAACATCAATAATAACTAGAGATATCACTAAATGTGATTAATACCCCCGCAAGACTGCTTCGGAACCGAGGAAGTTATTATTAACAAAATACTTTGTAAAAGAATTGAAATAGAGTTATGGTTGTGGGCAATTAAAGATAGTTGTGGTTCTTATACATTGCATTTCCTTCCACTGTTTGTTGACCATTGTATGAGTTTGCACTGAATTCCAACTATAAGTTTTGAAGTAATGCTCCGGACAAGGGAAACCAACAAAGGGAAATAACTCTGCAAATACTGAAGATGGAGTTATGGCTCTTGTACAGTGCACTTTCTGTCATTGTGCTTGGCCATTGTATATAGTTGCAATGAATTCCAACTATTATAGTTTTCAAGTTATACTACGGACAAAGAAAAACCAACAAAGGGCTATAACTCTGCAAATACTGAAGGTGGAGTTATAACTCTTGTACAGTGCACTTTCTGTCATTGAGCTTGATCATTGTATGAAATTGCACTGGATTCCAACAATTAGTTTTCAAGTTATGCTCCGGACAAGGAAAACCAACAAAGGGCAATAACTCTGCAAATGCTGAAGATGGAGTCATTGCTCTTGTACACTGCACTTTCTGTCATTGTGCTTGATCATTGTGTCAAGTTGCATTGAAATCCAACCAGAAGTTTTCAAGAAATTTCAACAGACCGCCCGACCAACCACCGGGTGACTCTCGTTAAGGAGGTATAATAAAAGTAATAATAATAGTTATAATAATGATACTAATAATAATAATGAAAAAGAAATAAATGGTTCTGTCAATGAACAAGAAATAACTAAAGCTATGTTTCCTTACACTTTTAGTTCTCTATGATATTTAAATTGTTTCAAATTGATTTTACCTGAAAATTGTCAAACAATTTCACTTTATGGTAGCGAGATATAGGGCTTTGGCAACAATTACATATCGAAAATATAGAAAGTAACAATACTACAAAATTAGCGTGAAAAGTTTACTACCTTGCTTACAATCTGCATTCTCAAAATAGTATAAAGTCAGCGCGGAAGGAAAGCGTTAAACGTAGTTGATGCAATCTCGGATTGCCAGCACTTTATAACTAGTAAATGGTTTATGCTCATAACGTGGTGGGACTCATACCAAATTGTAAATAAACGTTGCCAAACTAAACATTGCCAGTTGTGGCCCATACAAAAATTTAATAAGAAAAAAAAATATACAGAGATATAATCCATAAATGTCAAAGGAGAGTTATTGTTTTTTATGCAGTGTACTTCTCGCTTATAAGATATATCCATAATTAAAAAGCCCGGTTTACCGAAAACATCCAGACTGCATTGTAAGCATAATCTAGAGGTAAAAACAATTTAAAATTCAACAAAATCCTAAATTTTTATACAAAATCATTAAATATCTATGATAAATTTTAAGTATACAATACAATACAGACAATAATGCAACAAAGACCTCTATTAGGAAGAATTATGGTCATGCTGTTTGAGTAGAGCTAAGTACATGTACACTTAAAAGCATGAAACTTATATATTCCGTTTTAAAATGATGTGGCAAATATTTTACGATCTTTAATCTCCATGAATTATTTTCTACAAAGAACATTTGCCGTCGAGTAGTTCATGTCTTTACAACTTTAAAGTTCATTCGGTAGTTTCTTTAGAATAAAGTGTACAGCTGACTTAGTTTATCCATCCTAATTTCAGGCGGACAGTTAACCTTGCCATTGCTCCTGGGAAGCAGAAGTGCTAGATTCTAGTTCTCTGTTAAAACAATGCATTCTCATATAGACGATAATAGTCGGTTTTCGAACACTTGTCAGTATGATGTGAAGTGATTTAAGTCAGTTGCCTTAGCGACGGAGGCAGACATTTTTAATACAAAGCTAATACAAACAAGAGATGTCAGAATGACACGTATGCTCCCCCAGCCTGGAAATTTTAAGTTTGCTAGCTGTTTGTCAAACCTTACTGAAGTTATTGAGCGGCAACAGTACTCAAATTCAGTATGACTCTGACCTGCTGACCTTAACAACAATAGGAGTTTTTTACTCCGTAAGGGAAACCACTCTATGAAAGTTAAGGGCTCTGGGTCAAATGATACTCAAGTTATTAAGTGGATACGATTTTTAAAATCAAGGTGATCATGACATTGACCTTTGACCTACTGCCCCCAAAACTTTGGGGTCTTCTACTCAAACAGGGTAAACACGCTGTGAATTTAAAAAAAAGAGTAGATCAAATGGTACCCAGGTTATTCAGCAGAAACCATTTTGACCTGAAAAAAAGGGTTTTTTTATTCAGAAAGGGCAACCATTATATGTAGTTTAAAGATTGTGTCACATGATACTCCAGCGGAAACCATTATAAAATTTAAGGTGAACATGACCTTGAACTTTAACCTACTGATCCCTCAAAAAATAGGGACCTTCTACTCAAAAGGGGCAACCATACCATGAGGCTTGAAGGGTGTAAGTCAAATGGTACTAAGGTAATGAGCGGATATCGTTTTCATATTCAAGTTGAATGTGACTTTGACCTTTTGTCCAACTGACATCAAAATAAAGAAATTTGAAGGCTGCGGGGCAAATACTACTTGAGCTATTGAGCGGAAATCGTTTTCAAATTGGAGTTGACCATGACCTTGACATGTGTCTTTATGACCCTAATAACAATATGTGACTTCCATTCAAAAGACCAACCACATAATGAAGCTTGAAGGTGAAACTGTACTCGAGGTGTTGAGCAGAAACAGTTTACAAATTCAATGTAATAGTGAACTTGACCTTTACCTTTCTGACACCAAAAACAACTGGGATCCTTACTCAATAAGGGCAACCGACCTATAAAGTTTGAAGGGTGTGGGTAAATGGTTCTTAGGTTATTGAGCTGAAACAGCTTTTGATTCAAAAGTGCCACTGACTTTGGCTTTTGATATTCGAACCCCAGAAACAATAGGTTTGTTCTACATATTAAGGGCAACTATTCTCTAAAGTTTGAAGGGTGTCGGTGAAATGATACTTAAATTATTGGAGTGGAAATGATTTTTAATTAACGCTGACTTCACCTTTGACTGACCTTAAAAGTAATAGGAATTTTCTACAAAATAAGTGCAACCATCGTCTGAGGTTTGAAGACTTGGGGTCAAATGATACTCGATTTATCGAGCGGAAACTGAAGGTGATCGTGACCTGACCTTTGACCTATTGGCTTCCAAAACAATAGGGGTTTTCATCTAAGTAAACATGAAGTTTAAAAGCTTTGGGTCAAATATTGCTTAAGTTACTGAGTGGAAATCTTTTTCAAATAGAAGGTGATTACGACATTGACCTTTTACTTAACTTACTATCTTAAAACAAAAAATAGGGGTCTTTTCTCTATAGGGGCATCCAATCCATGAAGTTTGAAGACTGCAGGTCAAATGATACTTGAGTTATTGAGCGGAAACCATTATCAAATTGAAGGTAAGAATGACCTTGACCTTTAATCTACAGACTTTAAAAACAAAAGGAATCTTCTGCATAATAAAGAAGACCACTCTATAAAGGCTGATGGCTATTGGTCAAATGGTTCTCGAGTTATAGAATGGAAACCATTTTCAAATTAAAGGTAACCGTGACCTTGACTTTTTACCTACTGACATCAAAACCAATAGGGGTCTTTTACACAATAAGAGCAGTCATTCTACTAAATTTGAAGGTTGTGGATCAAATGATACTTGTGTTATTGAGATGAGATTATTTTCAAATTGAAGGTGACCTTGAACTTTGGCCTACTGGCTCCAAAAACAGTATCAATCATCTACTGAATAAGGGCAACCATATTTTCATGCTAACAGGCTAGCAGGTTAAATAGTATTCAAGGAAACAGTGACCTTGACCTTTCACCTACAAATCGCAAAAACAACAGAGGTCTGTTCCTGAATAAGAAAAACCACCCTAATAAATTAAGAAGGCTGTGGGCCAAACAGTATTCGAGTTATTGAGCAGATATGGTTTTCAAATTCAAGGTGTCAGTGACCTTTGACCTACTGAAATCAAAATCAATAGATGCCATCTATAGGTCACTGCCAACCTCTCTCCCAAATCTGAGAGCTATAAACTGAAGCAATCTTTTTTTATTGATCGGACAAGTTCTGGTCTACGGACGGAACGACCGACCCTCATGTGCAAAGCAATATATCCCCGCTTCTTCAAAGTGGGGAGGCATAATAAACAAAAACGCCTTTCTGATTACTATTTTCATGTTACACAGTATTGCTTTTACCTGTGAAATTAACCTGTTGATTAGTGTCGGTCCATTTCCATGTTCCTTCTACATCTCTGTCCGTCATCCCCACCCACCATCCATCACTTGGATCTAATCAAGTTATTAAAACTTTGTCAAAACAGTTGTTATTGCTATATCAGCAAAACTGATAAGAGTGAAAAAAAGAGAAAATTTTCTAATGTGTCTAATCTAAATGCAGAATATGGAAGGGTAAAATATTCTTTCAGATGTAATATAAGCATGCACCATTGAAGCTTTCTGTGCAATTCATTATGTAGTGTAGTGATGGAAATGTTCTATGCTGTCATCCTTTTATTTACCTCGTTTTGTCGATGAGATACGAGGGTAGACACTGAAGCAAAAAGGTAAACACACTGTTGAAATTAGAGGTTATATAAAGACACGCTGCCAACTTTGTGTCTGTGCAAAGCAAATACGCCGCATATGGACAAAATGAAGTGTCCTGTATAACAGTTTCGAGATTGGTGGACACATTCAAGAGCCGTTAAAGCACGCTGAAAGATGATCCAAAATGCGAGCGCATTCAAAACGTTACTGTCGTTGTTTATTCAGACACACGCCTTACCCTGCATCAGATAGCTAGCTGGGTTGGTATCTCACCCACAATGGTGTTACCCATTCTAAAGCGTAAGCTAAAATGCCAGGCCACACTGCCAGACGGACAACTCATTTGCTGACAAATATGCAAAGCGCACACGAGTTCGAATTGTTACAAACATCTTGGAACTGTACCTAAAATCTGACAAGAAAGGTGTTTCCACTCATGTGACAGACGACAAAACGTGGGTCCACTTTTTTAACCAACCCGAAAGGTTAACTGTCGCTAGAGCTTTTTAAAAAAAACTGAAAAAGAAATGCAAAAAGCGACGTCCTGGTTGAATAAATAGTAAATGCCTTTGCTGCATGACAATTCGCCATCAAACAAATCTACAACTGTACAGAATTTTATTAAAAAGGAAAAGGGTCGTTGCATGTGTCCGTCTATCAACATTTTCCTTGATAACGCTCCAGAGGCCACATTTTCAATTGGATTTTAATGAAACTATGTCATGATGTTAATTTAAAAAAAAATCTGACTGGCTGAAATAACAAAATATCTATTTTTCGTCAGATCAGAAACCAGATTTTTGATAGGATCTTCACGAAACATGGTATGAATATTTAGCTAAAAAAGCCTTGATGATATTTAAAATCTTGGTCATGTCGGGTCACAAACTAGGTCACTTGGTCAAATTATAAGTAAACCTCATTTTTCTTACATATGACACCCGCCAAACATAGCTACTGAAATTAATTTCAACCTGAGAAAAAAATATGGCCGCCAGGGGCGAAACTTATTTAGCTGAATATGTCTATAAAAAAAAAATATATATATATATATATACATGTATATACATAGATGTATCTGTCGAGGGAAATTATAAAACATTCTTCTTAAAAACTGCAGGTCCACTTTGAAAATAATTTGGCACTAAAGGATCTTGGCTGACCCTCTATATAAATTATGAAATTTGTTGCGATTCATGAAAAAAATGACTGCCAGGGGCGGGACTTATTTTCCTTATATGTGTATATAAGAAATTTTATAAATGTTAGTCTAAGAAACTGCGGGTCCAATTTGAAAATAATTTGGCACAAATGTCTCTTGGGTGATCCGTCAAAAAACCATGACCACAAGGGATGGGGTAAATTTTCCTAAGATGTTTATTTATGGAAATATTACAATGGAAACTCATTTTTGTGTTATCCTTGGTGTTGGTGTGTATCTCATGGTATATTTATATCATGTATGATATATTTTTTTTTATTTTGTACATGTTGTAAATGTCCATGTATGCATTCCTAGCCGAAATAAATCTATCTATCTATTGATGAAACTTCTAAAAATCTTCAAAGAAAATAAAGGTCCACTTTCAAATTAATAATTTTGCACAAATGTTTCTTGGGTAACCCTCGATATAAATTGTGAAATTTATTTCGATCCGCAAAAAAAAACTATGATCGCCAGAGGCGAAGCTTATTTTTCCTTTATGTTAGTATTGGATAACTTATAATTACCCCGTCAAACTGTGTCTACTAGGGTATGAAGGAGCAATCTTACGGTCGGTTGGTTTGTTGAAGAAATCTTGAGATGCAAACTACTTCCACATTTCTAGGACTATCAATTTGAAAATTGGTGCATGTTAACCAGTAATGTAGACGCCAGTGACTTGTTTCACTTACACGCAAATGCCTGTTCTTTGGAACAACAACTGGTCTCAAGATTTCATCACGGTGTATATGAGGAGTGGATGTGGTCCAGTGGTAACGCGCTGGACTGGTATACCAGGGGTCCCGAGTTCGATCCCCCGCTCCTCCACTAACATTGCTAATAGTCTTTCGGATGAGACGTTAAACCGAGGTCCCATGTATCAGTACTATACACTGAGCATGTAAAAGAACCAGGAGTGTCTCTGGAATGGGATGCTTTCTGTATCTTACACTACCTCCACAACATAAAATAACTATTCTCTACAGGGGGCGTCGGTCATATGGGCAACCGGTACCGACGGTAAATAAGCTCAAATAGATAGAGAGATCACGGTATCACTGCTGTCTCTAGTTGCATAGACCTCAACTAACTGTGATCTCCAACTGTAAGATATTCTATTCCAAACCATGCTTTTAAGCCCAGCAAAACGATCTCTCCTCAGTTTGGGTAACTTTCATTTCTTCGTCTGTAACAACACATTTGACCATCAATCAATCTCAGCAAAACTGAGATAATATATCACTAAATAAAACTGTATTCCAGTCTCACTGAGTTAAATCTGCATTCTGACGTACCTAGTTCTAGGACTGACGTCAATGTTGAGCCGTCAAATACAGCCATATATATACAAACGTCTGGGTCGTAAATCAGTCCAGAGAGCCAGTTTGGACACTGATTCTGTGGTTTGTCTATCAGTCCAGCGTTACGGCTACTTGGTCGTGGCTGGCAAGAATCGAACATCGACGGTGGCAAAGGGTCGGTAACGAGCAGTCAGACGTAATATTGTGACACGAACATAACCAGAACCTTTTGCGAAGTCGTAAGGACGAGTATCATCTAGAAGCACATCGATTTCCCGAAGCTACTCATTTTTATACTAAAGTGGCAGAGCTATTTCTTTAAAATAAAAAAATAGTGTGTTCTTCTTTTAACCTACACAGATCTGTCTAGAAATGACAAATGACCTTACCTGTATATGTACTACGCACAATAAACCCACCCAGAACGTCATAGTCGATTTTTAAAGTGCTTCAGATATTTCATTCACTGATTTTTATTTACCTGTATGATCGATCATCTGTTCATATAATTTCAATTTTGGAGTTATATTTTGTTTTCCAACGAAATTATTTAAGTATGAATTTGGTATCATTTCTTTTCAGAGTGACTGAGAGCTTTTCATTTGAACTGTCTAAATATGTAAACAGAAGAAACTTACTTGAATATTTATTTAAGTAGTCTATAATGAAACTGTTTTCGCTTCTGGATTCTATGTGTACCACTGTTGCATTCCTTGAGTGACAGAAAGTCTGTAACATATCAGAACTACAAGCATGGCAAATTACTATATGATAGGCCTATAATAAATCAATGATGTTACCATACAACAAAAATCAGACTTCATAAAATCGTAACATCTTAAAGCAGTCCGTTTGCAACAGCCTGGCAATTAAAAAGCGATTTAATTTTCATACTGAAGTATAATTTTAAATACGTGAAGACTGTAACAATATCAGGAGTATTAAAAACGGAATTTATTAATAGTTATCTCCCTTTTTTGTCTTCAGTGCCATAGTTCAAGAGCAGTGGAATTGTTAAATCAGCGAATCTACGAGTATCTACGAATTCTTTTTGTAATCTAGGCAAGAGGTAAAGTTTTGCGATTTTTAATCATTTCTTGCGATTTGGGCAAATGTTACGTTTTGAAATTAATAAAGAAGATGTAAAGACGTATTTTGTATTTTTGTGATATGATTTCTGCGCTTCGTGAAAACACGTGTGTCTAAGTTAAAACTGCATGTAATTATTGTTTGTGTCTATTTACAGTTTTCACGTTGACATTATGCACGAGAACCTTACAACATTTGATAATTGAAAACTATTATAAAAAGAAACTTTTTTATCCTTAACGGAAAATTAAGATGCAATGTCGTTATAGTAAAAATACTCCGTATGAAACTGATCGTCGACATAAATTATTATTGAGATAATTATGACTGACGTTTGCCATTAAAATGTGCGTTGTTGTTTTTCTTCAAGTATGGATGTGATTTCGTTTATGTACGCAGTGAAATGATCTAAACTGGTAGACTGACTAACACAAAATTTGAATTAGGAGTTAGACACCCAGTAATTCTACCAAAAACTGACCATACCACTCAATTGGTTATAAGATAAAGTTATACCAGATTTGGTCACCAGGGTCGAGGCATGATATGTAATGAAGTAAAAACTAATGGCTTTTGCATAATCAGCTGTTTATAGTTTGATTAGTCGTTGTGTTACATGTCGCCCACTATGTGGCTGTTCTCAAGCCAAAGAGATGTCAGATTTGCCTGACGATATGTTAGAACCATCATTGCCTTTTACATACACTAGTGCTGACTGTGTTGGTCTATGTTAATCAAAGAAGGACGCAAAGAATCTAAAACCTTACGTTTTGTCTTGCTATTCACTAAGACACAGCTTCACTTAGTTCACTTAGTGCTGATTCTTGCTTTAAATGTTCTGCGCAGATTTCTGTCAGTCCTTGGACCAGTTAAAAAGTTTTGAGAACAGATAGAAGGACAAATTTTGTTGGTGCAGAACAAAAATTACCTAATCCTTTTGCTGAAATGGATAACGATAAGGTTCAAAGTTTCCTCCTAACTAAAGAGTGTGATTTTCGTTATGTTCAAAATGAAAGTACCAAAGGCTAGTAACATGGGAGGGGTCTGAGAGAGACAAATATGATCTGTTCGAAACCTTCTGTCATCGTTGCTATTTGACCATGGTAGTCAGCTTGATGTCGAGAGTTCGTGCACCTTTATGTGTGAAGCTGCCGAAATTGTAAACAGTCGTCCTCTTTCTGTTCAAAATGTAAATGGTCCATTGTCTACAGAATCTTTGACCCCTGTCATTTACTGACAATGAAATCAAAAATAATTATCCCACCACCTGGTCAATTTCCTAAAACTGACGTATTCTAGAAAACGCAAGGGGGGTTTTCAGTTTTTAGCAAATGAATTTTGGTGTCGATGGCGTACAGAGTAATTGCAGAATCTTGAATTTTTTAGTAAATGCGTACTACCAAATAGAATTTTTTATGTCGGAGACATAGTCCTTATTGCTGATGATAACTTGCTAAAATGTCAGTTTCACCTTGGTAGCGTTGTCGGAGCTTTATAAGAAAATAAAGGTCTTATTCGTATGGTTCGATTTTGCGTTGGTTAATCTGCTTTTGACAATAAAGTTAACCAGATTGAAACAAAATCATATTTAGATAGGCCAATAAATGAAGTTTACAGTGTGAGACCGAGTGATTTCCGGTCGAAAAGCCATTCAGATGTTATGTGTAAAATTCAGTTCTTACTGATAGGTGTTTGGGTTATCTTTTTTATTTTACAAGCTTTTGAAAACATAAATGTACTCTTATTAAGGAAAGTGTGCTAGAAAAATTAGACATAAATTTTTGCTATGGTATCAGGATATCAAATCATTTCTCTAGCAATTCTGACGTTTTAAAATGAAGAAGATGTAAATGTGTATTTTGTATTTTTTGGCATCTCAAAATGTCTGCCATGTCTAAGTTAAAACTGTATGTCATTATTGCTTTTGTCTATTTACAGTTTTCAGCTTGACATAATGTGTCATCAGAATGGGAACCTTGCAACATTTGATAATTAAAAGACTATAATAGAAGAACCGTCATTTTGTTTGAAATCTTTACCAGCAAAGTTATGATGCGATATCGTTCCATACTGTATATAGATAACACATCAGTATTTAATTTTTTTTTCAGAGACGTAGCTTTTCTTCTTTCGAAATATATATATACATGCTATATTTTAAAATTATTGTCTGTATCACTTAAATTTTAATTTCTCATTTGTATAAAATCGCAAAACAAAATGGAGTGAATGCACATTTACCTGTGCGGAATCAAATGGCATACTGTTGTCTCCAAAGTAGTAACATGACAAATGATATGCCAGCCAGTTATCAGGACAACGTGTTTCCGCTGGAATAGTGAATAATATAAAACTACATGTAAAATTAAAACATTATTCTGCCGTTTGTTTATGTCCTGTAATTGAACTATTCCATTGTCCTTTCATGTTAGTGCGTAGTTGTCTTAAACTATCGTATGTGTCATAGTTAAAAGTTTAGGACAATAGCACATGACAATATACAAGTAACAAGCATAGTGTTAGGGAGAAAAAGTAAATCATAGGACAAAAAACAGACGACATATTTGTTAATGTATAGACAACAACTAGGAAGCCAGTCCAAATGTGAAAATATAATTCAGAATTAAAAGCCTTACGGGGACAAGCCTGTTGATTGCAGAATTCTGTTTCCATGTGGTCTCCATTGCAGTACACACTTCCTTGATGCTCACTTACGCTGCTACAGCCCCTGCTCCGAATCCTTGTTCCATTTAAACATGAACGTGTGCATATACCCCATGAACCCCATGCCGACCAAGACCCCTCAGCTATTACACATATCGAAAATAGCATAAAAGTCTATACAATATCATTTACAATATTTTTGTTGATTCTAAATATCCAAGGTTGTCTAATAACCATTTCCTATTTTCTGGACATTCGAACTTTGTGTATGATTAGTTTTTAACTTTTGGTCGAAATTTTCTTCAGAAGAAGCTTTTTAGCTTTGCAAGATCTTTACTCAGATTATGTCAAATTACATAATTCCTAAAAAGACTGTTTATGTTCAACCAGAGTTTTACCAGTCATTTAACAAGACAGAAAAAACTCACATTTGCACCGATATATTATATTGTCTGATAATATCAAAGATTTGTATTTGTAAAAAAAATACATACACATAGTTTCAATGTCAGTCATACACAATACCGGTACTACATTTGTTTTTAATTGTGTCTTTACTGAAACATCAATACCTTAGTTTTCTATATTCAGTCTCACATCGTTTACCAAAGTGTTCATTTTAACCGATGATGCAATTTACCTTATGTCGTTATTGATCGTATATCGTGATTTTATGTATATTACGAATTTACTTACTGGGACATAATCCCTCAGAACATCTCTTACTCTCATTGGCTGTTCCTACACAGCTATGTGCATGCGCAATGCCTATCTGATAAAGGCATGACCTCGACCTATGACTTGTTCCCTCATCACATGTTTGCGAGCACCCTGTCCAATCGCTCCACTGCGACCAGCCAAAATGGCCTTTGAAAATTATATTTACAGTCAGTAATGCGATTTCTTGGACATTCATGTAATGTTATGCCAGATGGTATGTATTCACGTAAGGCCTAACAGAGAATTTGCCAAAATATAAAAATGGCATGATTAGCACTCTGTTAAGATCCATTACCATACAAATCAAGTCAAAAACTTCTCGAAATTAAATGGAAAAACAAGAATTTTTAGTGTCTTTACTGTTTAATTGTCACCAAAACAGTCGTTTTCACAATTACATTTTTGGTAAAGTTTTTTAAGCTTTGCCAATGTGTAAACGCTCGTTCCTCAGAATGAACAAATCTGTGTGTGTTATATCCTTGAATTTATGCGAAAGTTGCAACAAAACATTACTAACCACATAGTCCACAGGATCTGGGACACATAAAATCTACTTTGGGAATTGTTTTACAAGCTTCTAAGTCAAGTGTACCAAAAACAGCGCATGCATCCTCATTCATATTTACGCATGTGTCATTGTGGTTCAACAAATTTAACGGATGCAAAGGTCCAATAGCTAGAAGAAAAAGGTAATGGCTCAAAATGGAACGACAAATGTTCAAAATGTATCATCTGTACTGTTTGATACAATCACACATCTTTCAAGTAATACTGATCTTTTTCAAGTTAATTAAAATTTTAAGACAGATTTAGGTTCAGAGTCAGAAAGCCTGAGTGCTCGTTTCCGAGAGTCCTAATTTTTTCGAGGCAAGTGACCAATGAAATGTCGATGTCTTCTTTGTCCACCAATGAAATTTAAGCAGCGATCCTAATTTCACTTTACAGTAAACCGGAAGTCATAGGTAAAATCGGACGGCTTACTTTCGGAATAATCTTAAATAAAACAAAACTTATAATATTGTAGCAAGCGAGCTTCACAGCTTGAATCAAAAATGCCACTTCGTGTAAAAACAACTTTGTTTTTACATGACTTATCTGCCTGACACGCCAAAGTATTGCAGTGGTCATTCTCACAACATACAGAACATGTCGAGGACAAGTTGAAAGAGTTAGAGACGTCTCGTCTTCCGATGATCTGCAGTGGGCTGACAGTGGTAGATTGTCCTACAGAGCAGTGCTATGAAGACGAATAAAACAGGAGTGTTGAGCAGACATTTAAGAACACTACTGAACACAAATCATTTCTTGTTTATAGGGAAATAACACCAACGTTATTCCTAAAATACAATGCATCGCTGTCTGTTGTACGAAAGTCAACGAAGCTTTTTGAAAAAACAAACTGCAGTGAATAGTCTGTATGAACGACTGTTCTTTGAAGTTTATTATTTGCTAACCTTTTACGCTTGTAGAAATCACAACAAATACACTACGGAACAAGTATTATTACCAACATTATGTTGATATGTATTTAAAAATACATAAAGATATATTCAAAAAAACGTTGACACTTCTCACAAGGAACTGTCAACAAATTTAAAATGTCTGTTGGTTCATTGCCGTTTAGTTATTTTACAGTCTTCACTTTTGCTTATTAAATATTTTGTCACTGATATAATTGCAGTGCAAAAAAATAACGCGCTTTTTAACATGACTGACTTAAATTAGGGAATTAGTTCTCCTTTTGTACTGATACTTTTCCTTTTCAAATAGTGACTTCTTTTATTTTTACTTGTCTTTTTTATGTTAAAGACTCAGTAAATATGAAAAAATATTTGTAACCTGTTTGTTAATACATCCAAGTCGAAATTTCTGAAGGCCATAAACGTTAACCTCCCGAACATAGCACATCTAAAATAAAGAGATTATATATACTACTCAAAATTTGATAGGGATCACTTTTTATTTCTTAAATATCTTTTTAATGATAACCTCAAGATAACTGATTTTTTCTCATACATGTAGTTTATTCATATGGCAAAGCCGACCTGTCCAGCAGATTTCGATTGTTTACCTGTACATGGCTCGAGATGCACGGGAAAAGCGATACCCCTGGCAAAGTGGTGCACGGCGGGCATGTACCTTCATGTACACATCCGTTTTATTCAGACTTCGCTTGTGCATGGTAACATTTATATCGAACCTAGCACTGGGCATGGCAAATCTACGGCAAAGACGGCGTATTGACGATGAGGAGATGAATAGAGGGCTAGGGATGCTTGAGGCTGGGCGTTCCCAACGTCACGTGGCAGATGTCCTTGGGGTGTCCCATAGCACCGTTGCCAGGATGTGGCGACGGTTTCAAACTTACGGGCATGTCACGCATAGGCATGGCGGAGGTCGTCAGAGGTCCACAACTCAATGACTTTCAGCATGCCACTGGTGTAAGACTTTCCACTCAAACCATCAGAAACCATCTTCATACAGCTGGCATGAGGGCTAGAAGGCTAGCAATCCGAATCCCATTGACGCGAAACCACATCCAGGCACGTCTTCAATGGGCCCGCCAGGTGGACGCTGCATGACTGAACCCCATTGCTGTTCACTGACGAGCCTAGATTTTGTGTGGAATTCACTGACAGGCGAGTGCAGGTATGGAGATCCGCCAATGACCGTTTGGCACCCGTATGTGTTGCTACCCATGACTGTCATGGCGGGGACTCGGTCATGGTGTGGGCGGCATTAGCATGCAGGGAAGAACGGACCTGCACATTGTTCAAAACGGCACATTGACGGCTGTACGATACGTCAATGAGATCTTAGATGTGTACGTTCGTCCGTACGCTGGTGCTATAGGCCCTGAGTTCATTTTAGTGGAAGACAACGCCTGGTCTCACAGGGCAAGGGTCACCGACGAGTACCTGGAGGCAGCAGCCATAGAGAGAATGGACTGGCCAGCAAGGTCTCCAGACCTCACTCCTATAGAGCACGCCTGGGACATGCTGCAGACTGCAATATCTGCTCGCCCAGTCCAGCCAACCACGGTCCCTGGGCTACAGCAGGCCCTTCTGGACGAGTGGGCTCGACTCCCACAACAAAGCATCCGGAGACTCATTAGCAGCATGAGAAGGCGGTGCAGAGCAGTAATCCAAGCAAACGGACAAAAAGTTCCATTTCATCTCCTGTCTGTGTTATCCCAAATTCGTGCCCCTCAAACGGCTCAGCCTCTGTCACGCTTCAACGGTTTACAGACTTACTCATTTTTTGGTACCAAACTGTTGTCATATGAACATATTTTCAGAATCACAACAAAAAATGTAACCTTTCAACCTTATGTAGTAAATATACACATTCTTATAAGTGATCCCTATCAAATTTTGAGTAGTATATAATACATGTGCGTAGCGAGAAGTGAAAGCGAAATTGATTTATCTGCTTCTTTCTTCAGTGTCACTTAGAATCTTTTCGTTTCCATTCTTGGATATTCACAGTAATTTTAAACACAACTTTATGGTGGCTGATTTCGGAAAATCGAAACATTTTAATTGTCGTTGTTTCGCTCTTTTGTGCGCGCCATTACGAAACTTCCAATCTTTAAGATGGCGTTATTTGGTTCTGTCGTTATTTCGTTCTGTCATTATTTCGTTCTGTCGTTATTTTAAAAATTGGAAGTTTCGTAATGGCGCGCGCGACAGAACGAAAAAACGCCATTTTAAAGATTGGAAGTTTCGTTTTGGCGCGCGCGAAAGAACGAAGCAACGACAATTAAAATGTTTCAATTTTTCGTATTGGCGCGCGCGACAGAACGAAAAGACGACATTAAACTTAAACCGCGCGCACGACAAGACGAGATTCTGAGTATCGTTTTGTCGCGTTCATAGTGTCGTTGTTTCGTTGTGTCGCGCGCGCGGTTTATCGTTGTATCGTTGTGTCGCGCGCGCCAAAACGAAACTTCGAAACTTTAAAATGTCGTTGTTTCGTATTGGCGCGCGCGACAGAACGAAACAACGAAATGTCCGAAATCAGCCACCATACAACTTTGATGTTAAATTATTTACATGAACCTTGCTTTCGGCAAACTGTGAAATAATCGATAATAACAACATTATTGCATTGCCTGTCTATTTAAATGACCCTAACTTCTCGAGATATTTTTAGTCCTGAGCTCATTTACTTCCAGATTTCTTATCCTAAATGACCGATCTGTTGCTTTTCTTCGTTGGTTGCCATCTAAACCTGCCTCGTAAGAACTTCCGCTTCGTATGCCAATCGTAACAACTCGACTCTCTCCGACAACTTCGTATTGAAGTCACCCGAGGTCTTCCGATTGCTTCGTATGCGTACACGTTAACTTTTTTAGGCTACTGAGGCAGTAACAGTAAAGAACTTACCTCGTCTCTTTCACACTGCACCAAGTTTGAGCATGTCGTCGGACTACCAACAAGCTCACACGACAGACAACGTGGGGATCTGTCCGGCTTTCCCGGGGGTGAAACTACAACGAAATCTTATTTTATCAAATTTGCTAAATAAAGTTATTGTTTATTAAGTGTTATGGCTTTTGAATTAAACAATTTAAAGATGTACATATAGTAAAGTTACTGTGTGATGTACAGAAGGAAAATGGACAGTGCTTTTTAAAAAGAATAATGTTTTCGGTAAATAAAGAGTGTCGACAAACGTAGAAGAGACAGGTTTTAACTTAATTAAGTCAAGGAGGTTAAGACACGAGGCATTTCTCTTTAGTATATAGTAACAGACATCTACCAAAAAAGGTAATGATAATAATAAAGCATTAACCTACCTGGCATGTTACATTTGTTCATATTACACAAACTCTCTAAACATGTATCCGAGCAGAATGTTGAATCTTCCCTCACAGCAGCCTGTTGAGATAAAGATTTTGAAAAATTATTCTATAAAGAGTAGGCCTATTTAAGAGCACGACTTGGAAAGATGGTCCACAACTCAGTGTAACAAATTAAGCAAAGAGTTAAATCCATGTGAAGTCTTGCTGTTTGTTGTTTGTACAGGCTGTCACCCAGAAAAGTTTGTTGTTTCGGGAAATGAAGCAATATATATCAGGCATCTCAGGTTCACAGACAATTAATGCTTATTTTACATGCTTATATATTAAAAAGATGTATTCAGTTATCACCAAAAAGATAATTATTTTTATGATGCGTGAAATGCACATTTTATATCGCAGTCAACAATCAATTTGTGGCTAAATCGTGGCCTTCTTGTCAATCCAAAGTGTATATGCAGAGTTTTGGGCTTACTTTCGTTAAAGTACGTTTGTTAAGTGAATAAGTAAGGCTTAAGACAACAAAAACGGTCACTGTAAGATGTCTATGCTTTGAACTTTCAGCTGAGAACCAGTCATTCAGGGGTCAAGGTCAAACAAATATAGGTCAGTTGGAAGGTCTTGTCCAAAGGGGTGTTGTGTCCAAGTATGAAGTATATCCCCTTACTAATAAGGACGTTATGGCCAATGTTAAAGTTTTCTGACAATTGGATGTCCAAGGTGAAGGTCACTTATGGATCAAGGTCAAACAAATATAGGTCAGTGGGATGGTCTTGTTCAAAGGGGTGTTGTGTCCAAGTATAAAGTATATCCACTTACTAATGTGGAAGTTATGGCCAATGTTATAGTTTTCTGACAATTGGGTGTCCAAGGTGAAGGGCATTCAGGGGTCAAGGTCAAATAAAAATAGGTCAGTGGGAAGGTCTTGTCCAAAGGGGGTTTGTTTCCAAGTATGAAGTATATCTACTTACTAATAAGGACGTTATTGCCAATATTAAAGTTTTCTGACAGTTGGATGTCCAAGGTGAAGGTCATTTATGGATCAAGGTCAAACAAGTATAGGTCAGTGGGAAGGTCTTGTTCAAAGGGCTGTTGTGTCCAAGTATGAAGCATATCTACTTACTAATAAGGAAGTTATGGCCAATGTTAAAGTTTTCTGACAATTAGATGTCCAAGGTGAAGGTCATTTATGGGTCAGGGTCAAACAAGTATAGGTCAGTGGGAAGGTATTGTCCAAAGGGGCGTTGTGTCCAAGTATGAAGTAAATCCACTTACTAATAAGGAAGTTATGGCCAATATTAAAGTTTTCGGACGGACTGGTGGACGGACGGACGGACAGTTCAAAAACTATATGCCTCCTTAGGGGGCATAAAAAGATAATGTTGTTTTAATTGTAAATACATTTTCGGCAAATCAACAAGATTTCGTACATTTTCACATGCGAACATTATAGTTATAATGTATGTTTTGGAAAGTCAAGCATTTCTGCCAATTTCCTCAAATATTGATCGCTTCAATGAATACCTTTTCCATACAGATAATATAACTAATAGTATTATAAGAATTAATATTTCACTTTGTATGAAAAAGCATTACCCCGTCCTTTGTACACCCGACTGTGTACCGAACCATGCCATTTGTAAGACCATCTGAACGAGCGTAACATACCTGTAGAATTAAATTAACAGTCATTCTATACATCTTTAACGAACTAAAAAGCAACTTAGAACCACCTAATATTTAACAGCAATCCCCTCCATAGCTTAAATACTATAAAACTATCTCCGACACAAGGTCGCAAACCTGGTCTGGATAAAACCAGAATAAGGTTGATTTGTTCAATTAAATGTCGCCTTTCATTACATGTCTGTTACTATGTATTCTGTTTTCTGCAGAACAGCCGAACTGTGTCAAAGCCAGTGTTAAAGAATTTTTGAAAATTGATTAATTCAATGTCGCGTGTTCTTAAGAAAAAAACTTACCTCGCCACTAGCACACTCTGTCACATTCATACAGTCTTCGCTTGTTTCAAAGATACTGCACGAATAACATCTTAAAGCCGCAACTTTGTCATGAAATCAAGAGAGAGAAGCAAGATGATAAATTCCAGTTTTGCAGTTAACTTAATTCTAGTTTATTTATCGTTATGGTGACTTATCTAATTTCCTCGCTAACTAAGTTTCTTATTTCATGAATTAGTTTAAACAACAGTATATTTCGTGTATCCAAGATAGATATGTGTGTGGAACCCCAAAGCCTAGTTGGTTTTCACATTTAAGCTAGATCGAATCAGAAATTACAGTGATGGTTGTTTTGTAGAGTTGGTGACATGTCTACGGAAGCATGGAGAGAACATGGTCGGTTTATTTTATTAATCCGTGGGAACGACTTATTTTCAGAAATATTTTTTTCTAATCTGTGAGAACGGATTGTTTTGCGAGAAAAATCTTTTTTTAACTTGTGGGAACGAATTATTTCGGGCGAAAAATCTTTTTTTTTTAACTTGTGGGAACGAATTATTTTGTGCGAAAAAAAAATTTTAACTTGTGGAAACGAGTTATTTTGTGCGAAAAATCTTTTTTTTATCTTGTGGGAACGAGTTATTTTGTGCGAAAAATCTGTTTTTAACTTGTGGGAACGAAATATTTTGTGCGAAAATCATTCCGATTAGATTAGACAAGACAATGCCAACGTTCCTATGTTGATCTCAGAGAAGAATTGTTGACAAGACCGTGAGTAGTAATCAAATCTTTTATATAAAAGGCATGTTCTGTTCTGCACAATAACAAAAAAGACTAATTTCTGAATCCCAACGCTTCAGAAAATATTGGTAATGAATAATGTCCTAAGCGGGGCGAGGTGGAGATGGGGGCGTCATGTTGTTCATAAGTCACATATGGTAAAGTCAGTACATGCTTGATACCTGGTCACTTGTATGATGAGGCAAACGGGTAAATGAGTGAAAGGTTAAAGCAAGCTTTTGCTTGTGGTGCTAAGAGGCAGCACTGAAGACTGAAAAGTAGCAGGACTAATCATCAGAAAATGGTCAATTGATGTCAAAAGACTGTGAAAATGTACCTTTAATTATGACAATGAGTTTACTGATAAAACCACAGACAATTCCACAAGCACGTAACTAGGAAAACAAAACTTTTTCAATACCTTTTGATACAGAAATCCCGAATAATACAGAGCACACGATCACATATCCTGAAAACAGGATAAAACCAGATTACTTTTTGTATTTCAGCTAAAGAAAAATGTGCCACACGCCAAACTTAACATTAATAATTCAGTTAACGCAAGTGTGTACAATTTAAGTTAAAGATAATAATATTATGGTACCTCTCATTTCTAGTTGACGTAAACTAGAGTTGAAATATCCCAACGGTTACAGATTTTGGATAGTTTTCATTCACGCAAAATCCGTAAGAGATTGCAAACACAAAATAAGCTCAAAATCTCCTGTGATCGCATCAAACAAGTTGGACTGACGTAAAATGAGATTTGTCTAAATGTAGATTTCTTTATATGTGTAAAAGGGTTGTTCAAAAAGTACTATCATATGGATATTGACTATATGTCTTTGAATAAGCATGTGGTGGTAATGCCGTAAGTACTATCACACTTCTGTTTTTTAACTTTTTAAAGCGTGTAAATTTGAATCAAACTAGAATAAAGTCCTTTGTTTAGGAAATTGATTTTAAGTTTGAGTGATATACCGTCTGATATATCATTTTTTCGAGTTCAGATGCGTAGTAATTTAATCACGAAGGCCGTAGGCCTGAGTGATTAAATAATTACGCATATGAACGAGAATCCGTGATATATACGACGGTAGATCACGAAAATGTTAAAACCTATTTCCATTCTAACACGTACGTATATTTATAAGGGACGTTAATATGTGCACTATTTAACAGTGGCGTTCTCAGTGACGTCAGCGGGCGCGCGCTTGTATTCAGCGTGCTATACTGCCTATGATATATCACGCTCAATTCCTTCTTTGTTCATTGTCGGCAAATTGTGGATAGTGTTAGAATAATTCATTTACACCTCAAAGGATACAGTCTGAATACTTCTAAACATATCGTGTGTAACAGACATGCCAGAAGTAAACCCCACGCACGTAGATAGAACTTAGACTAACTCTTATGCATGGTAACTGTGCGTTACTTCTAGACCACGGAGCCACTCCCTCAGTCTTCCTACTTCAGCAGAAGACAACATACAGTATGTTTCAGCATTCGAGCAATTTAGGGCGGCATTTTTATTCGCTGAACATGTATCTCTGTATTTGTTTCTGCTGAGGTTATTTTATCATGGCCATTTATTTTATCTCACTATTTGTTTTGAGATTAGTTTAATTTTGTTCAGACTTATTTAGTTTTCGATGGTTGGGAAACAAGTTTTGACAACTGACATTTATCCCTCTCGATGACGGCTTGTTGGATACCAATTAGTACTCGCTCCAGAACGTGTGATGTGCTGTACTCACTAGAGACTTCTATCCCTTTTAGGATTCTGGCCATCGTCCTCCAGATCGAGAGTCTGTCGTTTTATAGTCCGATATTTAGTTTATTCGTTTTCAAAGTTTAACTTTCAGATCGACATTCGTTTCTTTCTTTTCTTTTTGTTTCTTTGTTGTTGTTGATGATGTTGTTGATGATGTTTTTTCAAATCTCCAGCCGATTGGCTTAACATTCGGCGAAGCTGTATCAAAATTGATTTTGACCTACATTTGTAAATGAATGAAGTTATTAGAAACAAACATCTTCAGCTGAAGAAGGATATTTGCTATTGGTTGGAAGTGTTCCTCTTGTGAAATTCTAGGGCAGAATTCGTAATCGTCTGAAAATAATACAATAATCATATTCAACGTTGATACAGCCGTAAATTAAATATCAGAATGTTTTAAGCCATGAAAAACTATACTAAGTGGAATGTGTATATAATAAATATGTCTTAATATTTAAATTATTTCATTGAAAAATGATACTGCCACTTTTAGCTTTAAACTCAATTTTTTATAGCCTAAGTCTGTTATGGAAACAGGACATTCGTTTAGTATGCGCGTTAAATATTTGTTCGAAACTATACACTTAAGGGTCATTAATTTTGTACTGTATCTATGCCGATCATCTTTGTTTGAAGATATTACTTGTATTTTTTTTTTTAGTTTTGTGTGCATTCAGAAAAATATGAAAAAAAAACTAGGCCTAAATGAACCGAAACGAAACAAAGACGTCTAGCGAACATCCAGCTAAATTTTGGGCAAGCTCAACAATCGGCTCGAATTTTGGAAAACGAAAAAAAAAATAATAAAAAAAGGAAAACGGGGAAAAACACAAATGTCGAGCTTATGTCAATGCTTATCTCACAGAAAACCTCACGGACTTGTCGAAGATACGAAGATTTAGTAAGATAAAAAGTGATGTTATATGTTTAGTGACCCTCTGAATAAGTTTCATGTATAACGATTCTTATCTGTAACAGATAACATGCAGGAGAAGTAGTCGAGGGGTTAGAGCGGCGGACTCGCGATCCGGAGGTCGCTGTTTCGAATCCCGCCAAGGGTGAGAGTCTACCTAGCTTTAGTACTAGTTTGAACCTAGGAAGCAGTCATCGAGACGGATTGATGTAAGTCGCAAGAACTTGCTTCCTAATCGATATCAAATAGATAAGTTTAAACTAGATTAAACTATCTGTAACATTTTTAGTAATGCCTGACATTTCTTGCATAAGGATCAGAGCACAGGAGCTTGAAACTGTATTTCTAGTAATTCAAGAGTCGAAACTGTTAATCTAGCTTCTTTTTCTGTATATAAAAACACTTATACAGAGTAGAAGCCACAAATACATTTGAAATCTTGAAGGACTAAAAACTCAATTTCAAGCTCCTGTGATCAGAGGTTTTAGGCGAAAACAAAAATTGTAAGATTAAAGGGAAAAATGTTATTTGTTACAGTTTGTACTTCATCAAATGATCGTTCTGCTAACGCACCGTATCAAATGTTAAAGCACACGCTTGCTGTACCATATCAAAAGGGAGCGGATGTCTACATCTACATCTACATCTACATCAATACGTCAATCTGTCATACATTTGACAATACTTTGACGGTGCGCACAGAATAAAGAAAGAAAATAATACAAATTTATAGTGATAGTGAAAAGTTAGGAGAGTACACTCAAGAATATTGGTACCATAGTAAAAAGACAGAAATGGAAATAAAATAATACCAGTTACTTTTCGACCATCGAGGCAAGACCAATTCGACTTCCGTGGCGGTACCAGGGTGCAAAACCCCGCCGACATAGCTCGAGCCAGTCATCTGATTTACTAAGTAACTGGGATTAATGCCCCATTAGAAAGTCAAGTTGGAGAGCCCACTCTTGAAGGATACCAAGGAGGGGGCCTCAGCAACGGATGCTGGAAGGCTGTTCCAGAGAGGGATACTTCTCGGGAAAAAGCTGTATCTGTAGCTGTCAGTTGATGTAGAGTAAGGCAGGAATCTTCTAGTATGTGGTGACCGTGGCATGGTTTTTGCTGGTGTTAAGTAAGGTTCAGGGTCAATAGCTACTAGTTCATTGATGATCTTGAATAGCAAGGCAAGCTGAAGTTTTTGACGTCGAGACTCAAGTGATTCCCAATTCAACGAAGAAAGCATGTCAGTAACACTGCTGGTATTGTGATACCGGTTAGTGGTGAAACGGGCTGCCCTGCGTTGGACCATTTCAATTTTGTTGATTAATGTCTTGTGATGGGGATTCCATACAGTGCAACAGTATTCAAGATTCGGGCGGACTAGGGAACTGTAGGCCCCTGTCTTCGTTTCCTTACTAGTGTTGCGGAGGTTTCTGCGTAGGAATCCCAACATACTGTTAGCCTTTTTGATTTTCGTCTCAATGTGTATCTTCCATGCCAGGTCAGATTGGAGTTCCACGCCCAAATATTTTGATGTCTTCTCTTCAGCAAGCTGGATGCCTTTCAGGATATATCGAGACTGAAGAGGGGATCTCGCTCTAGTCACGCGAAGGACGCTGCATTTTTGGGGGTGAAAGTCCATACCCCACCTTTGTTCCCATCTGGCTAAGGAGTCCAGATCAGCTTGTAGGATCAGTTGATCATGTTGAGATCTGATAGGACGGTATAGAATGCAGTCATCAGCGAAGAGGCGTGTCTTAGATTGGAGACCTTCTGGGAGATCGTTGATGAAGAGGAGAAAAAGGAGGGGACCAAGAACTGACCCTTGAGGGACGCCGCTAGCAACTGGAGCTTCCTCAGAGGACTCGCCTTGGACTAGGACTTGCTGGGTGCGGTTGTGGAGGAAAGAGGAGATCCAAAGAAAGGTATGTCCCCGGACACCATAGTGGTGGATTTTCTTCAGGAGACGCTGATGAGGAACCCGATCGAAAGCCTTGCTGAAATCAAGGATGATCATATCTGTCTGGATGCGTTTGTCGAGGGAGGAGGCAAGCTCATGGACTAGTGTTAGAAGCTGTGTTTCGCAACTCCTCTTCGCTCGGAAGCCGTGCTGACAGTCCTGAAGAATATCGTGCTTGTCTAGGTGTTTGAGGGTGTTGCTGACGATGATATGTTCTAAAAGTTTGCAACATAGGCTGGTGAGGGATACTGGGCGATAGTTTGCTGGATCCTGCCTTGAACCCTTTTTGTAAATTGCTGTGACGTTGGCATGCCTCCAATCGTCTGGGACCTTCCCTTCTTTCAATGAACGGGAAAAGATGATGGAGAGGATAGGGGCTAGATGCGAAGCGCAGTCCCTCAGGATTCTTGCAGAGATGCCATCTGGGCCGGAGGCTTTTCTGGGATTCAGGTTAAGAAGTAGTTTCCGGATCCCTTCTTCGGTGACCTCTATCTCTTCCATATCAGGGAAGGGTGAACCGGTGGGTGTAGGGATGTCGCCATCAGATTCATGTGTGAAGACGGACATATACTGCTTGTTCAGGATATTCGCCTTGTCGCGAGCTGCGTTAAAGAGTCGACCTTTGTCTTTGAGAGGGGAAATACCAGAGTTGTCCAGTGGTAACGCGCTGGACTAGTATACCAGGGGTCCCGAGTTCGATCCCCCGCTCCTCCACTAACATTACTAATAGTCTTTCGGATGAGACTTTAAACCGAGGTCCCATGTATCAGTGCTATACACTGAGCATGTAAAAGAACCAGGAGTGTCTCTGGAATGGAATGCTTTCTGTATCTTGCACTACCCCCACCACATAAAATAACTAATCTCTCCAGGGGGCGTCGGTCATATGGGCAACCGGTACCGACGATAAATAAGCTGAAATAGATAGAAAATAGACCATATCAAATGTTAAAGCATCCCCTTGGAGCACTATATCAAATGTCAGAGCAACCCCTCGGCGCACCATAGAGGCATCCCGGACCTGGTGCACCATATCAAATAAGAGAGTTGGTGCAACATACCAAATGCTAGAGCAACCCATCAGACTCACATCTAAACAAGACATCATAATATTGTTTGTTTTACTACATTCGGGGTGAATAAAGATTCAACAGAAAGAGCTAGATCTCGGAAACTTGAGAGACAGACGACAACGTCAAACGTACCAGTTCACAAATGTTTTAGTTTAAAATACAAAAAAAATGGAGGAGCATTTCTTGGTAAAAAAATAATCATTTATTGATTAGAAAAAGTACTCATTAATAAGAGTACATCTAAAATAGACTATATAACTGTGTATATCAATTTATTTCATCGATAAATCTTTGATTTGATGGCTTTCGATGATTATATTTTTACCATGCTTTTCAATTGTTCAAGTTTCGGTTTGGCAGTGGCTACCACAGGGAATCGGTACGTAGGGGTTAACTGACCCTACAAATACTTATAAACCACATTTCTCCCAAATCCTTTGAATACATGTTTATTTATATTATTTAGAAGAAGTGTGGTTTATCAGTTACTTTAGGGTCATTTAACCCCTACGCAGCGATTCCCTGTGGTGGCTACGGTTACAGAACCGTAATCCTAGCCTCTGAGTCTGAGATTACGGAAGTTCCGTAATCCTAGACAGACCCACTGGAGTAGGTGGGTGTTGGTCGTTTAGTCAAGCCGTCATTTTGTCAAACTTATTTTTCTGTACAAAACAGGTAGTTTGTTCGTCAAACTTAATTTTTAGAGTAGATAATTACCAATTTTACAGAAGTGTCAAACAGATGCAATCACATGCAAACAGACTATTAAGTTAACTTTAAAGCTGTTCACATTAAACGTCCCGCAAAGGTACCACTGATTAATTGTTTGCCTTACCGGTAATTATACAAATTAGATTATTATCCCGCTTATTAGGTTGATTGCACATTCATTTTAATGAATCACAAACACACTTCAGCAGTCAATTATAATTTGATTTCAATAGGTGTTAAATACTATATAGTATTAATTTGACGAAACGACTTTTTTCTTGCTATATAAAATTGTTTAACGAAACGACTATAATTTGAATAGGCTACGGTTACGGAAATACTTTTAAAGAAGGTTTACATACCCAAAATCGAGTGATAAACTGTTGATTGTCTCAAATTTTCTCCAAAATGAGTCAACACTTGATTGTCTCAAATTTTCTCCAAAATGAGTCAACACTAATGTAATGATATGCCATCTTAGTTGTATTGACTAACGTTAAAGGCGATGTGAACAATTGCCCTGTAATGTGTATTGTCTTAAGTGTAATCTTGATCGCATTATTATGATGCAAAAAATGAACGACTGTCTATTAATATTAAATTCCAAGTTTTCATTGAATTATAATGTTAGGATGCAAATACTGCAGGTCGATCTTGTCAATTTTTAAATGGGGAAGGTTGGGGGAAAAAACAATGGTGTCCTGGGTATAAGTACTCGTTCATTTTGTGCAACAATAAATTTGACCACAGGTTATTTATTTTTGTATAAGATTCCTTTATTAAAAGAAAGCAATTAATGAAATGATTTATCATTCAAAGTGATTTACATGATATTACATCGCAACATTTTATTTAAAAAAAAACATTACTTGTCCAACTACAAATGAGCGATCAAGTGACAGTATAAAGATGACAACGATGTTTAACGTCAGTTCGTTGCTGAAACAACAATCAAGATGGCATAAAAAAATGACAGTTTGATAACGCAAATTTGGTAAAATGGTTTGTTTAATGAATAAAAATTAAATTTGGCATGCTATTTGATATTTAACTGTTGAAAATACACTTCTTTAAAAAACTTCCGTAACCGTAGCCTTTTCCAGTGGTTTTGTCTAGGATTACGGAACTTATGTAATCCTAGACTCGGAGGCTAGGATTACGGTTCCGTAACCGTAGCCACTGCCTTCGGTTTTTCCTTTAGGCCTAAGCTCATAAAGAGCGCAAACTGAGCTTTGAGCATGATTTCGAGACTGAGACAGCTTAACCACCTGTTTTTGGTGGATATTGATAAGCTAAGAGTGATACAGTTGGGGGATATCTCTGGCATGTAGACTGACAGATGTTGAAAGAACTATACTTGCCCTGAGATTCTATTAGTCTTGTTGTTCCATCTGAAAATGAACCTAAACAAGGTTGGTAAAATCAAGCAGACCAGGTTTGATGTAGTGGTTAAATCTGCCCTTGACAATTAACCAGTCTTTACGTTGTAGTAGAGACCTGAACATCCATCCTCCTCTGGATGTTAAACTATTGTTTCTTGGGCCCTTTTGACATTTGTTTTCCCTTTTTGATTCCATCTGATTGGTTGGATAATTGATAAGAATGATTGACAGCTGGGGACTTGTCAATTAAACTGATTGGTTTGCATGTTTTATTTGTAGAATGATGAAGAGAACCCTACAGTCACACTAAGAGATGGCATAGATTTGAATGAATTGCGGAAGACTGATGGAAAAGGGGTACTCTTTGAAATTCAAGAAGAAGAAGTTAACAATACATGTAATTGACTGAATTTCATAATTTAAACTTAACTTAGCTGAAATTTCTATCTAATCTTCCTTTAAGCAGATTCTTCCAAACAAAAATATCATATCCAGTCATATAGAAATATTCTCGGCGTAAGCATGACATCATTCTAGCCATTAACCAATCAGATAACAGTAACTAACTAATGTAAGCATTCGGTTGTCGGTCGTTACTCGGACTTTATTGTTGGAGCCTATGTGACTTTAAAGTCGTTTGTTATGAAACCGAACAACTTTAATTAATTAGAATCGTTAAAAATGCACTTATCAGGCTGTAGGTCTCAGAAATTAAGACAGTTTCTTTTGTTATATGTTCTAGTTTTTAACCAGGTTTTCAATTTTGAAAATCCTGGTTATTAGATTGGGGTATGGCGGGCGGATGGGCGGGCGTCAAACGAAATTGTGTCCGCTCTGTAACTCTTCAACCCTTTGAAGAATTTTGATGAAACTTCAGACAAATGTTTACCACATCAAGATGACGTGCAGAACGCATGTTCCGCATGGCTGGCTCCAAGGTCAAGGTCACAGTGACATTAACATTGAAAATCCTGTCCGCTCTGTAACTCTTCAACCCTTTGAAGAATTTTGATGAAACTTCAGACAAATGTTTACCACATCAAGATGACGTGCAGAACGCATGTTCCGCATGGCTGGCTCCAAGGTCAAGGTCACAGTGACATTAACATTGAAAATCCTGTCCGCTCTGTAACTCTTCAACCCTTTGAAGAATTTTGATGAAACTTCAGACAAATGTTTACCACATCAAGATGACGTTCAGAACGCATGTTCCGCATGGCTGGCTCCAAGGTCAAGGTCACAGTGACATTAACATTGAAAATCCTGTCCGCTCTGTAACTCTTCAACCCTTTGAAGAATTTTGATGAAACTTCAGACAAATGTTTACCACATCAAGATGACGTGCAGAACGCATGTTCCGCATGGCTGGCTCCAAGGTCAAGGTCACAGTGACATTAACATTGAAAATCCTGTCCGCTCTGTAACTCTTCAACCCTTTGAAGAATTTTGATGGCTCCAAGGTCAAGGTCACAGTGACATTAACATTGAAAATCCTGTCCGCTCTGTAACTCTTCAACCCTTTGAAGAATTTTGATGAAACTTCAGACAAATGTTTACCACATCAAGATGACGTGCAGAAATTGTTGTCTCATTATTAAGTATACTCCTTGCAGACAGTATTGTTAGCCGAAATTTACATCCTACTCATTATCATGTATTCTCATGAATATTATCTTTTCCTTCATGTCATGTTATAATCTTTTGAATATTCATAGCAATCTTCATTCCAAAATTCATACTATAGTATAGAATCAGAACAACATTTTTGAAAACCTGGTTTCGTGGCATTGCCATGTTTCTTGTTGTAATTTTTAATCTTGAAGTTACATATAGCTCAACGATAAAATCCGAGTTAACACCCAAGTACGGATATACTACCTTTAAAAAATACCCAGATGTGCAAAGCCGAGAATAGAAAACTCATGTAACTAAAATTTCTTGCTTTGGTTTCATTATCATCCAACAACTGAACAAAGTCCAAGGTATTTGATTTGTATGTTAACATACAATAATTCCCATACTTCATTCAGAATTATTTATTTTGAGTCTGATTCTAGTCAAGAAAGTGCCTAGAATGGCATAAGTTTTTAAACAATTTTCTAACAGAAATATTTGCTAAGAATATTACAGAAGTGAAAAATAGACTATCCAGAATGGTTTGAATTAATTCTTCAGAGGAATAGACATAATTTTATGATATACAATGTCCTTCATGGTTTTAGCAGAAAATAATGAATGACATTTGCTTTGGAACACTATGTTTATAGCAGGATTGCTTTATTCTGTAATATTTAGGTGAGCCAAGAGACAACACATACTTTGATGGAGAGGAAGTCTGTAGAAACCTTTACCATCCTGATGAAGACTCTGATGATGGTGATGATGACAGTACGCCCTTTGAGCGTCTTGCACGCAAGATGGAGGACATTTGTCCAGCTAGAGATGGTGGTATATTGAAACAGTTGTTGAAGCATGGCTCTGGTTCCGTTGTACCTTATGGTTCCCTTGTTAGGATACACTTCAATGGTTATTTAGAGTATGCTGATGAACCATTTGATTCATCAAGGTAGTTTCTTCTTTTCCCTTATTTCATTGATATGTAGATTTGCATATTTCTAATTCTAGTTCTATTCTGAATCTTCAGAGATTTTTTTTATATATTTCCTAGGCATCTTTGATTTAATGCCTGTTTATTTATGTGCCTGAATATTCTTTAGAAGTTTAGTTTGGATGTGCTACGCATACTATCTCTGTGTGTAACGTAAATCATGTGCTGCCATATTTGTACTATTTCAATTTCTGAGCTTGTAATATTTTAATGTTTTAGTGCCAAAATGTGCAATTCCTTAATCAAACCTTATCCCTGTTGCAGTTTATTGATTTTTCTTGTAATTCCTTTAAGTATTATGGCAAAAACCTTTTGGATATTCGATATAAAGAAGTATGTATAATGCATTTGCAGTCTTGAAAATATATGCTTGTAGTACATTACAGACTACAAGGTCAAGAGAAAAAGTTCCGCTTGGGTTATGGAGAGGTCATAGAAGGTCAAGATGTTGCTGTGTCAACAATGAAGAAAGGGGAGGTGTCTAGATTCCTTATCAAACCAGAGTATGCATACTTGTCAATGGGTATCCCTCCCAGAATCCCTCCTAATGCTACAGGTATATCTACATCAAGTTAAGCTACCTTAAATCAAAATTTTAAAAGTTAATGGTGTTTACATCAAGCTTTTGTTATTTCATTTTGCTATGAAATAGCAGGCTCCTTTCAAAATTAGGCATGAAACCTCCAGTTTTATCTGAGTTATTACTTAATTTATTTCAGTTTAAAATGAAGTTTCTCACATTTGAAGGCCAACACTTCAAGGGATTTCTTTAGTCAGTGTTCACGAGACCCTGACTATATCTGATATTGTCAAAGTTATAGCAAAAGTTGTGGACTACTTCTCATTGCTGATTAATTTCTTTTTATTTTTATGACGTTTAACTGAATAAAAAGTATTGAAGTTTCATCAAGGTATTAACCTGAAAAAGTTATGAAATATTTCATCGGTATGAACTTGAAAGTATCATGTTTCATGATAATCAACATTTTCTTAACTTTTGATCCCTTAATATTAAGTTAGTTCAATCTTGCACTATGCAGTAATCTCCAATTCATTCAGGGAAGTAATTGCTGTTTGGTGTGGTGCTACATATTACAAAATTAGAACTCCATATATATTGGCTAATATGATTCCGCCCATATATTACTGCCTTTTTCTGGTATCTTTTGAAGTTAATTATTGAATAATGACCTGCAGAGCAAGTTTAAAACAATTTAAAGCATGTCTGTGTTTGTAAAAATAGGATACTGGATGTTTCTCTTTCTGTCAGTTAGCTCTCTGTACATAAATTTGCTGCCTATGTTCTTTCACACCTAGTCTATACGCTACTTAGTAGAGTCGCTACAGGGTTTGTCGCAGGTTGGCTAATTTGTGAGTAATAACCCAACTTAAATGGGATAGGTATTTATTTAGAAGAAAACATACATGCTGATCATATGATTTTATTGTATCTCTGTTTAACAATTTACATGTACAAAAGATCATCAGTTGCAACTAACACTCGTCTGAGACTTGACACAGAAAATAGAAAATTTTAGTACGATTATGCCGGCTGTCATTAAATGATAAGTTATGAATATAACTAAAAGATGCTATCTCCAGTGTTCCAGTATTTGATTCTGATTTGTTTGATAAGTTATTTTATTAATTATAAAGAAACACATTCTTAATTATTAGAAGATCATTTTTTAGAATGTGTCTCCTATTCCATGACATACATAAAGTACAAGCATAATTTTGATCTATTAAATTAAAACTGTTTAATTCTAAAATATTAATTTGCTTTAGATACTTTTTCACACTGATTTAAAAAATGTAAATTGACATTTATTTTAAAATTATGAATTTGTGTTAAGTAACATCAAATGTAGTGTATATTATTGTAAAGTATCATCTAAAAAACTTCACATGTCGAAAAATGCTTGGGTAGTGAATCGACTTTCTAATGGGTAGCAAAACGACTTGAAATCTGTAAAACCTCTGACAAATGCATCTATGAATTGATTCTTTGAGTCAGTGGTTAGCAAACTACCTTTATTCGAGGCAGCCTGAGTAAGAATTGCACTCAGAGATGGTCTATTTACATGAACTAACAGTTGTAATGTTATGAAAATAATCTGTATGTGTAAAATTACATGTATCCAGTATGTTTACATCTTCAGAATCTTCAGTGCCGACTTGATGCTGTGCATCAATGTTTTTCTTGTTGCTCTTCAGTATGCACATGTATCTTACTAACACAGGGTGTCTTTTCCAAAATCAGCATGACACTTCCAATTTTTTAAGAAATATGACCCTTTTTCGACTTAATTTCTGATAAAAACCAAATTTCTTCACATTTAAAGGACTATGTTTTGAAGTCATCTGTTCATTACACACCTAAAACAGATATATTGCTTTCAACATTCCACCTGCCTCTTCTTACATTTTAACTATCTCCTTATGATCTGTCAGCATTTGAGCATGGTGGGTGTAACTGAGTCCAATGGACACATTTATAGTTTTATTCTTCTACTCCTAATTTTCTTGCCTTCTGTTTCAGTTTTGTTTGAGATAGAACTGATTCATTTTATTGAACAAGCCGGCCTCGATGACTACTTCTCAATGACTGAGGTACACTATAACTTTCTTTTATTGCTGAAAATACTTTAACCAACATTATACCTAAAGTAAATGTACTCTAAAGTTCTCAGTTTATTTCTGGGTTGCTCGTGCTTCTGAAAATAGTCTAGAAATATTTTACCAGTGTCCATATATATGGCATCACAGAATAAGAGCAGGTTGTTTTTCACCATTGTACATTAACAACTCTTTACCCTTGTCCCATTGTCATCCCGTGATTGACAGTTCAGATTAAACTAGAATTTTTGTGTACATGCCAGGATGAAAAGAGGGAGGTGCCATTTTCAGACATCAAAAAACTCTACCATTCTATAACGAAGGAGGCAAAACATTTATTCCAAGGAAACAAGACTCGAGAAGCGTTCCCAAAATACAAAAAGGTACAAGACGTTTTTTATATTCATGATATAAAGAATTTATGTTCAAGAATTACAGATGTTTTTTGTTTGTTTGTTTGTTTGTTGTTTTTTTGGAACATAGAGTTAAAGTTTGAATTTCAGTAAGATAAAATTTCTCAGGACTTTCTCTGAATTTTCTTAGTATTTCTCATTAACAGTAAAAAAAATAGTTCAGATCAGACACACATGTTTAAACTAGTCGTTGTTGGCTGATTTTGATGATATAGATTTGCTAAAAATCAAAATATCTCAGAGAATATACCTGTATTTATTCACAACTGTAGCAGACTTTGTATATTATGTATATCAGTCACATTTGCAGGCATTTATTTTTAGTTGCATATTTAGTAGTATTCAAAACAGAGCTATTAAATCTTAACAGGACATATGTTTGGGTTTTGGAATATGATTCAGTGAATTTCAGGGTTTAAAACTAATCAGAGAATAGTTTCTGTAGAGGCAAAGATAGCCTAATCTACACAGCAGTTAGTGTGTACTAATCCACACAGCAGTTAGTGTCTACTTTCTGCTGGCAAACCTACTGTCTCTTTGACTCACAGTTAAATGGGTCTTAATGTGAATGATTTAGTAAGGGAATTTGAAAAGATCTGAGAACTTATGTTGCAGAAAGTCTCTAAATGGATTAGTATGCTATTTCTTAAACCTTGGTTCATATTGATTTGTTATGTGCCAAGACATAGCATTATGGCTTCAACAAATACATGTATTTCTATGTTAAGTGTAAAAAAAGTTAAGCCTGCTAAAATCTTACCTATGTTTTGGGACTATTTACATTTAATAACAGATTAAGGCTAGATACATTAGCTAATATATTACAGGCTTGTTCTTTGCTGGAGGAACGAAGGATAAAAAACGAAGCAGAAGAAAAAGAACAAGAGGAGTTGCTTGTCCGAGTTTACCTCAATATGGCGTTATGCTGTGTAAAACTGGGTCACTCCGGCAGGGCTATTAGCTACAGTAGAAAATGTCTTGACATAGATAAAGAAAATCCAAAAGCCTTGTATCTTCAGGGAAAGGTAATAGTAATGTATGGCTGACTTAAAGTTATATTAGTGGTCAGTCACAATGAAACTAATGTGTATAGGTTTGAGCTCAAACACCTAGTAAACTCAATTGTCTTTTTCTCACATATACATAGGCCTAGTATTTGTACTGCTCAGAAAACTGTTAAACTGCTACCAATATAACAGAAAACTGTGAAAGAGTATGAAATGGAAGTAAACTAAACCTGACGATTTTTTCGTTTTCACTGTATATGTGTAATGTATCTAAAAGGGGTTATCTACCATATCTGGTACATTCAACACACTTAGTAACATTGTTCAATTTAATAATGAAAACTTTTGTGTTACTATCATGCGTTGTGTTTGTGTAAAATAATAATGGAAATTTTATGTAGTTATTTTATTGCTTATAGCAAGTTTTGAAGGAATGGCATGATCAGTTTTGTCTTCAGTCTTGAAATGAGAAGTCTTTTAGTTCTACCCTATGCCTTATATTTGCTCAGCAACTTAAATGAAGACTGCTAGTCTTCATTTAGAGACCTACATGTAGAAAGGGTTTCCACTGAAAGACCCGAGACCAGTATTTGTCCTTACTGATTAAAAAAATAATTTTGTCTGGAGACAATTTTTTTGTTTTGCACCAAACATTTTTAAATTCCATTGAATGATTCGTGAATACAAGTGGTAACAGTATATTTTATGTTTTTCTCATTAGGCATTGCACCAGTTAGGTGAGTTTGAAAGAGCAAAAGAATTGCTGAAACGAGCCCAGAGAAAAAAGCCAAAGGATCGTGATGTCAATGCAGAACTAGAGAGGGTAGAACAGTAAGATTTCTATTTTCTATTACTAGTTGTAGCTTCCAGTCATAATATAATTATGTTTAAACATACTCTTCCCCCCCCCCCCAAATCCTGTTGTTTTTGTAACAGAAAAGAACATGTTTTCCTTAATAAATCCAATAAAATAGTAAATAGATCATTTTTAAGAATACAGTGCTTCATCTCAGAATCAATCCAACATATTTTGATGGCACTTAAATAAATAATACTGGATTTGTAAATCAGATGGGGCATTTAAAGAGTACATGTTGAAGGTTGGAATACAAATTGGGATAAAGGGCATGAAGGTATATGGAGTGTATTAAGAGATCTACAAATATGTTGGTTCATCAGTAAGATAGTTAGCAGATCAATTTAATGATCACTCAGTCTTTCATTCAAAACGGTCTAAAGAAAAGGACTTTTTCAGTTTCGACCACATAGGTTGACATATCTTGGTACAGGTACCTATCTTGAAGTTCATAGTGTGTAACATGTTTTAAATGGTCATGTCTTGGTATTGCAGTGGTATTTCCTTAGACATATAGTGTAGGGAGATTTACTGTAGAAGTTACATTGGCATTGTACAACTTATGCCAGTACAGAGCACCATCTTACTGAAGAATCTGTTACTTCCTAGCATATTCTAAAGCAAGTTCCTCCATGTTACCATTATTTTATCAGTATTTCCATGTCTTGTGTTGATACTATTTCAGAAACATGGCAAAATGCAAAATAATTGAGAAAGACATGTATAGGAAAATGTTTTCTAACCCTCAAGGACAAACAGCTGAAGGTAAATATCTGACTATAAGTTAGCATCAAGTTTTTCTAGTTTATGATGAGTTTATGTCTTAAACAGATAGCATTTTCCATTAGGTTTGTTACCTCTAATTCAGTTTTTAGGCAGTCTGTCTAGCTTACAGAACAAACTCCTTTTTTAAGAGCCTTCAACAGATATTCAAAGAAAGCTAGACACTTATTAAAGGAAAAAAGGATAGAATCCAAGGTGGTTAGAATAAATACTTATTTGTTAATCAGAAACCGTTTCCACTTTGCTAATTAAAGACTTTCATGAAATTTACTCGCTTTTACATTATAATTTTATTATATACCTATATATTAACAAGTGTGTTCTATAGAGGCTATTCACTTATATATTGAAAGTAAAGCTTTGGTGTAATGGTTAGATATACATGTATTTCACTGAGTGAGCACCAAAAGTGATATTATCATGAGTGGTGAACACTTAAATATAACTTCTTCAGGTGTTCATGAATGAGATATATTTGCAGTGTGACCAGAATCAACTGTTATTCTATTTCTTTCATGCTGCCAAGAACGAGTTTTGTCTCTTTCATTGACAGTTTGCCAAAAATTGCATGGGAGGCTATCCATGTTTTATCACATGATATGGTTGTTATGACATCACAGACATTTAGTGCCTGGCTTAGTGAATATCCTGTTAAAAAAAAAAAAAAAAAAACAACAAAAAAAACGTTCAACCAGGATCATTCAAGGCAGAAAGAAACCCATTGAAATTGAATCTGTTAGTTTTGCAGGGAGTTTGTCAGGATATCAACTGTTAGATTACATAATAATAATAATGAAAGGCATTAAAGAATTTTATCTTAAACTACAAATACCTATTGCTAACATCCAGGTTGATGTGTTTATCAGTTCAAGTTTCTACTATGAACACGAAACTTTTAATACAAGAAAGTCAGCAGTATGTGTCAGGGGAAAGAAATCTTGTTATATAGTCTACTTTCTATGCCATCCCCAACCTGACTTAATACATTGCTTAAAGTTTGTTAGAGGTCATTGGAAAGAACTGAAACTAATCAACATAGCGATTGTTTCTTTTTAAAGAGAGACAAGCAGAAGAAGCAAGGATCAAAGAAGCCAAATCCAAGTCCTTGGATGTTACCCCAGAATTCAGAGAACTTGTGAAGGCAAAACTGGAGTAAGTTATAATTACTGCTGTAGTTTAAACTTAATGTTTTATATCAGTTATGAAGAAAATACTTGCAAACTACAGACTAGAGTCAGAGACTGATTTGGTATCCTTATTTGCACCAGAAAAAGTGCTGAAGTGAAACTCTGCTGAGGCCATTGGAACTAGTAACCTGTGGGTTAGGAATCTGGTACTGCCTTCCTCCCTTTCCCCACACACCTTGGTGCAGGCTGGGTTTTGGGATGTATTTCTTTTTATTGTCGAGCCCGCTTTTGGTCATCTTCGCTAGCCAAGGGTTACGATCCGCCCCCCTCCTCTTCACCCTTGGCGGATATAGCCAATATTTTCTATCTCCGCGGCGGTATTTTTCATTGGCTGCAGCTATAGGTAGCTGCGTCCAATCAAATCGCCAATTACAAACGATCACGCAACTATCACGCAAGGGGAGACAAAATGTAAACATATGGCAGCAATGTAGCAATTATTGCCGTTTGTGTCACAAAACATTGCCACCTAAGCACAGAAGAACCATATTTACTGAGACGTTTTCTTTGCTTAGTCAACTAATAGTAATACAAGTGTTAGGATACATTCCACATAAGGATGACGGGCTGTCATATTTATTTTACTGGGCGCAGCCATTTTTGCTTTCGACAAAGTGGTTTTACAAGGCTTACGCTGATTGGCTATCGATGATAACATGTTAAGGGGAATAACCGTGGAAATCCGATAGGCGGCGCAACCCGCGAAATACAAAATATTGGCTATATCCGCCAAGGGTGAAGAGGAGGGGGGGGGGGGGGGCGGATCGTAACCCTTGGCTTACGAAGATGGCTTTTGGTGTATAGTTCGGTGTATGTGTGTCCGTGCAACCGCCCCGATTTGTCCGGTCTATATCTATTCATTCTTTGAAGGATTACAAAATAATTTGGTACAAATGTTCACCATGATGGGGTTGTGTGTCGAACACAAAACCCAGGTCCGATGCTCAAAGGTCAAGGTCACACTTGGAGAGTCAGCTCAATACCCGTGTAAGGAGCATAACTTCTACATGCGTGGCGGGATTTTAATATGACTTGGGACAAATGTTCTCCATAGTGAGGCGGAGTGACGTGCGAGAAATTCAGGTGTCTGTGATAAAGGTCAAGGTCTTACTTCAGGGTCAAAGGTCAAAAACAAATTAAAACATTCATTTGTGAGTATATTTCTTTATACATGGATGGATTTTTATTTAAGTTATGACAAATGTTCTCCATAGTGAGTTGAGTTGTCTTGCACAAAATGAAGGTCAAGGTAACAAGAGGTCAAAGATCAAACGAAAATATCAAAATGTTCAAATAACATGAATTGAGTTTTTTAGGCACAAATGTTCATCATGAGACTTTGTGTCATGCACATGAACCAGGTCCCCGGGTCAGAGGTCAAGGTCACCTAAGATGATGCAATGTCAGGATTTTGCCTTGGGTATAAAGAGGATGTGCTGTGCACATCTCACCTATGTATACATCTTTCTGCTTGATCTGAAGCTTATAGGTTCATGTTTGAATTAAGACGAGCGGGCTCGACATTCTGCCCGTGGGCATGTCTTGTATTAATCAGAAAATTGTAAGCATCCTTCTGGAGACTGAGTAATGTCATTTATCCTAACCCAGCTGAACATGATCAGTCACATTTTCATCTGATAAATAAAAAATGCTCCAAATTGAATGATAATTTGTTCAAATTTGAGTTTATTTAAGAAATTCAGCTTTGTAACGGGAAAAAGGTTTGATCTGTCAAGCAGGCTTGTCTGTAATGGCATTATATTTGATCTGTTCTGCAGAGAATTTAAGACTAATGAGGATTTGATGGAGATACCTATGCCAAGTTACCAGTTTAGTGTGGGAGAGATAGATTGTATACTAGAGACAGCTGAAAATATGGACCTAGAGGCCAAAATTAGGGGAGAGGTAAATATATGTTACTACATCTTATGGCTAAAGGTAGGGCAGAGTTTAATACATCTTTGCTATTTCTTGAGGTTAAAGTAAGGTGAAAGGTAAATATATGTGTTCTATATCTCGAGGCTAAAGTCAGGACAGAGATAAATATAGGTGTTCTTTATCTTGTGGCTAAAGTTAGGTGAAAGGTAAATATATGTATGCTATATCTTAATTGTACAAAATATACATGCATGTCGGGGGAGGTAGAAATAAGTGTACTAAATCTTGAAGCTATAGTTAGGGCAGAGGTTAATATGTACAAATGTGTGTGAGAGCTAAATGTTTGTGTACTAAATCTTGAGGTTTTAGTCAGGGCAGAAGTAAATATGTGTAATGTATCTTTAGGCTGAAGTTAGGAAAACTTCCTTTTCCACATGCCTTGATTTTACTTTCAAGTATTGAAATCTTATTTCTAAAATAACCCATATATTATTTATATTTCATGTAGAATTGTTACTTTTTCTTTCATTCTCAGGGAAACAGAGCACAGATCAGAGTTATGAAGAAGCACCCAGACACTGTAGTGGGCTGTAGATATCTGTACCTAAGAGAGAACACTCAAGTAGGGCAAGAAGGCAAGGAAGTCTTGGAGATGTGACATTTGACTAACAGTCTGTGATTCTTATATAAGAATGTACTAGTTGTTTTCAGAGGACCAGAAATACATCAAAGCTTGTATATATCCACTGTTACTTTTAGTATATTAACAGTTAATAGTTAAGAAACTGTTACTATACATTGTACATCATGCAAGTAGCATTTTGACAGGTTTGTAGTTTGAGAAGTTGGTTTTCTTGGAATTGATCAGCTGTATTGTCAACAAGTTTTTAACATTCAGTCCAGTTGGAAGATTTTTGATACTTTTTGTGCAGGTTTTAAGTGGTCTGAGAAGAATACATTGTCTCAGCTATGACCAGGGTTTGATGAAAGAAATCATTTCATACGAGTTGTGTTCACGTTTGCCTTAGATTGTGCCATATAAATGTTTCATTGTGACTTCTTTTTCCACGAGTAAGACTTGTACTATATTATCAGTTCATCTTAGCCGAAAAGCTCAAAAGCTCTGTTTGCAATAAGGTTTGTTTAGCACGTTTTTGTTCGAGTCATTTTCCTTTTAACATAAAAGTAAAATTCTTTTAAAGAAACTTCCTGACAGATTTGCATTTAATTAGTGTTATTGCATTTTCATTAAGTAGAAAATGCAAATACATGTGTGCAGCTCCTATGAATACAAGGGCTCTGTAAGTGGTAGAATATGGTAAAAAGACAAATTGAAATGTCTTTAACATTTTTCGGTAGAAGCAGTGTTAAACATCTAAAAACAACAGTGCTCTGTTTAATGGGGCCCTTGTTTCTTGAAATAGAACATACTTCTATTTCTTGAGTTTTTTAAATCTTGTTCATTCCAAAATTTCATATATTCCATCCATGACTGTTATTAGCTGAGTAATTGGCTACATCGTGTTTTCAAAATAAATCTGCATCTGAAGACCAGTTTTGAAACAGAACTGTTTTCACAATCTCAGATGCAGTTTGCAAAGATGGCCAAGTTAGGCCATTTTGCAGAATTTTGTTTTGTGTGTAGGTCATGTCTTTTCTCAAAAGGTTTTGAGATTATAACACTATTTTTATTGTCATTTATATAAATTTTATAAGAAAAACTTTTATGTATTACAAATTGAAATAAAAAAATCAAACCATTCTCATTCTGTATTTATAACCTGTAGGAACTATCGGTATTTACTTTTATTCTCTTGACGGGAGGTGCATATTGTAACTGGACCATCTGTTGGTCTGTTTGTCCCATATTCCATGTCCCCTCAACACATTTTCAACCCTTGTGGTGAATTTTGAAATAAGGTAGAAATATTCAGCATTTTGACAAATGATAAGAACTAGTATCAATAAACATGAGGTCAAAGTCCCTGTTCTATGTATGCTCTGTATCTCTTAACTTTGAAGGTTTTCAAAAATTTTAAGGTCAGCCTTAAATATTACACTCATTGTCCACATGTTGGCATTTCTTTCTCAGGATCCTAATTCAGTTTTGCATGGTGGGACTTGAAAATAATTAGGCACAAATATACACCATGACCAGATAATGTTTGGTGTGAATTGATTTGGCTGTTCAAATTCAGATCAAGGTCATTGGATTCTATTGAACTTGGCACATTTTTAATTTTATATATGGTTAAGGGATTTCTTGTTAAGACCATTACTCTGTTGTACATGGGAAGACTTTGGAATGATTTGACATAAACAAGCACTGCGACTAGATCATACACTGCCAGAATTTTATTAAACAAAGTTCAAGGTCAAAGAACTCCATTGAACTTAGTTAATTTTTGGTTTGCAGTTATGGTGGTGTATGGAATTCTTGTCCGTACCCAAAATTGCTGTGCATGGTGGAAAAGGGCAATAAACTTTCAACCTAAAATGAAACTTAAGAAAATTATTTACTCGGCATATTACTGGGATTTGCTGTATGTTTAATTCCTTAACAGTCACAGACATAATATCAGGAGAGTAGTTTACCTTACCATCATTTCTTAGAAAAACCAAAAGTATACTGTACATAAGAAAAAAACAACTTTCTTGCATGGATGACAGTTGATAGTGGAGCTTGAACCCATGACATTTAATGAGAGTTTTAATGATTACAACTCAGTCATTTAACTGTGGAAGTAGCTTACTTTATAAGGAGCTGATACTTACTGTAGTATTGAAGTTATTAGATGTTCAATCTTAACTTCACTTGATCTTTCCAATATACCATATATAGTACATCTTTTGTTTACTCCTGAAACCAAAAGTACCTTGCATATTTCAGGGGCTATGGATACACGGATAACAGGTACACACAATGAATACACAAGGGGGCCATTGGCCCCAAATCGCTCACCTGAGGACAGACTGTTATTTGTGTGGAAGCTATAATTATTTCTTGGAAATCTAAGCTCTATGACCACCTGGGATGGGGCCAATTTTGGCACTAGGGGCATAATTTGAACAACTTTTGTAGAGGACCTATAGATGATGTCATATACCAAATATTAAAGCTCTAGCCTTTGTCATGTCAGAGGAGAAGCTTTTTTAAGTTTTTACTATATACATTTAAGGAAAACCTATGACCCCCTGGGGCGGGGCCAATTTTGAGACTAAGGGCATAATTTGAACAACTTTGGTAGAGGACCTATAGATGATATCATATACCAAATATCAAATCTCTAGCCTTTGTCATTTCAGAGGAGAAGGTTTTGAAGTTTTTACTTTTACTATATACATAAAAGGAAAACCTAACCCCTGGGGGCGGGGCCAATTTTGGCACTAGGGGCATAATTTGAACAACTTTTGTAGAGGACCTATAGATGATGTCATATAGCAAATGTTCAGGTGAGCTAAAAAAACATAAACTAACAACATACAACATCACTGTTCAAAAGTTCTTGTACTAGCTTTTACTGCTAAAGTAACAGGCATTGATGGTTACAGTTTTCTTCAAATGTTTCCATTTCTTTATGATTCTACAATTTCTGGTATCAAATGGGTATGCATCATTTGGTGTTGTAATAGTAAAGCAACTTCAGTTTGGTATCATTTATTCTATATCTGTGTTTATGTCAAACAGATCTTGAAACATTTAAACTTATAAACCAGCTTTTACAGGATAATCATGGTGATCAGCATCTTTTGTCAGCCTTCATGTATACTGTTTTGGATAGTTATTTAATTTATTATGCAATAAACTCTACTTAGGTCACTCTGTAAGGTCTTACATTAATACTCTTAACAAAAATAAAAATGGTAAGACTAAAAATGGTTATTATGCAAAGGCATAAGAAATACAGAACAGCAAGTGTGAACATACATTAACAAATTAAAACATAAAATTACTCTTGGCTGTACAAAAAACATTGAGGCAGATACTCGTAAACAATGGTGAAAAATCAACTTAATTGTATCAAAGAGAAAATACATTAATGTATAACTTGTTAAAACCTTGGTCCAGCAAGGAATATTAGAACAATCAATCATATTGTGAATTCATCTTCAGATTCATCATCTTGAAATTACATACTTGTACTTCAAATCTTTTTTTAAGAAACTGATCTCTTTTTTACTGTAGGAAGCTACTAGCACTTAGCAGTGCTGGGATTTATAACTTACTGGTAAATCACTGAGAAGTGAGATATAACAAACTTTCTCTGTGGCATTTCCAAGGAGTTCCCTTTACTACACTATTCTATGCAAGTACTAGTTTTTACCCCATTTCCTTTAATATCTGGTTCTCAGCCCCTATCTTTTTTTATCTGGTTCTGGTTGTTCATAATTCCCTCATTCAGTGCTTAAAAGCCATCTTTCTACATTAGGATTAAGTTGCAGTAACGGGTTTAACAACTGACCCCTATCAATTTCAACAATTTTATTGATACTGTCGAATTGACCTCAGTTATAGTCATCATATCCATAGGGCTGAGAAAAAAAATATCAGTAAACAAAACCTCTTCCTTCTGAAGAAAACAATTTTGTCTCAAAAAACGAAAATCAAAGTACTAAGAGCACAGAAAGACTGTTGGCTTCAAAGGAGACAAACACCTAAGCCAAGACTCAAACTGTAAGAATCAAGTGATAAGTTGAAAGCAGCAAGTAGAAACATAACATAGCAAAAGTGTCGAAGTAATTATTCATTCACTTACACAAGCCCTCATGCACCCACCCACACACTCAAGCAGTCACTCATTAACTCATTTATTCATTCATTCATGGGGTACTTTAGTTTGTCATTCATTCTAAGTTTCATCTGATAATTCTTTTGTTCATCCCTCAGAAAGAAAGAAAAAATAGGGGAAAAAAATTATGGAATAATGTTGATCTTAATTTGCATTTTTGACTGTTGCTTTTACTATCCACTTAAAATAACCTCAGCTTCTCATGACCGCTGTTAACCTTCACATTACATCATGTTACATCATCATAATTATTTTGAACTTCATGTCATTACCATAGACTGATCTATTATGTTAAAATGAGGTAAATCTGGATATATCACAACTGAATGATGTTTTGTTCATGAGTAAAATGCCTCTCCCTGGTAATACAAACGTAAGCTTGAAACAACAATATGAAGATTTTGCATGCCTCTTAAATTGTCTTTGAAAGAAAAAATCAGGTGTGTATTTTTTATTCAAATACATTATCCCTGTTTCAACCACACATACGTGGAAACGCTAACGTTTGAAATAATCTGAATACATTCACCGATGTTAAAGTGGACATGTCCCTTGATGCCTAATTTTGATTTGCGGTATTAAAGACTGCTGGCTTAGCCGACAGTCTAAAAATGTAGATGTCATACCATCTTTATTTCATCCACTGGTGACAAGATTTCCTGTTTAACCCAATCAATGGCCTGCCTGTATTTCCCAGAAAGCACTCAATAAACAAGAAGAGTTTTGCAGTCCATCAAATCTATTTTTCCCAGAATGCTGTTGGAAATCATTTCAAGTACATACTTAGGGCAACGTACGACAATGCCATTGGAGATATTTTTCACATCAAACTAATGGTCGGCCTGAATTTTCCAGAATGCAAATTGTAATCATACAGACTCTGTACATTCAGGTCGGAGTAAAATAATTCACAAGGTTACTTGTTCTGCATCCAATCAATAAACAGCAAGTTTTTACCCAGAATACACTTTGCAGTCAAGAAGAGTACATATTGAGGTCATTGTAAGACAAAGCCATAGGTGACTGAAGCTCCTGTTCCAAGGCTTCCATATCAATGTTCATGTTTCCTGTTACTTCCATCCAGTCAGCAAGAATGGACGATGACAGAGGCGATGTTTCTTGTGCTTGACTACAAAATACAGACATTCAAAGTAAACATGTCATTACTTCAAAGAAGATTCACTGAAAAGACAAAACCTATCTGTTGATCTGGGTATACAATGTACTTTGATAAAGGCCAATGTATTTGACTTTAATAGTACCAATAGTGTTAAGCATCTAGCAATTCTTCTTCATTCTGTAAAACCATCAAAAACATTTCAGTCACATTAAACAGCATTGTCATCACCATCACACCTTCAAAGTGCCAGTACCTCGCCCTCAACTGCATTAAGAAATGGATGTTACCCAAACAAATTAACCTGCCTAGAGCTCAAGAAAGCTTATCACAAAGCTGACACTACCACACTGTCATAAAAGCTAGCTCACAGGCAAGGGAGTACAGGTGTCATTTCATTCTTCTACTTATTAGTATCTAAAACAAAAATCATGTTGCAGTTTTATCCGAGTGTTTTATAAATTTATGATAAATCAATACCGGCCAATAAATAAGTATAGGATTAGTAATTTATTCTAGTGACCATTTACTGAGTTTCTACCTGTTACAAGTAAAAGGAAATACCTATCGTTTTCTGGAACTGACATTAATGCATCAATATCCACACCAACACCATATCCAGCACCGGTTCCTCGAGGTGTGAGCACTAGTGGTGGGCAAACATCACCAACATTGGACTTTGACAACTGTTTGGTCAGCAGTGCTACCAAATCCACCTGAGTTTCCTGAAAGGTAGAACCTTTGTCAGTTTTGTATGTATAAAACTTCTAATATCACAACAAAGAATTTTTATTGTAAGGCAGTGATTTAGACAGGAATTCTATGTGTACATCTGAAATGTGATCAAACAGATGGGGATAGAATAAAATTACATTGAATCACAAAACATTTAACATGTTTGTGAAACATGCCCCCTAATGGCAACCAATTAGTCATGTTACATGGACTTCTAAACGTGACCTCTACCTGCTGACATCAAACTTGATATGGGTCATTTACAGGTCATGACAAACCACACAACCGAATATGAAAACTGTAGACCAGCTTTTGTGGTGCATGTCAGTGTAGCCTTGACCTTTGACCTACTGACTTCAAAATCAATAGGATCATCTACCGGTCATGACAAACCTCCCCACCAAATCTGATGACTGTATGCCAAAGCGTTCTTTAGTTATTGATTGGACAGCTTTTTTGTGGTCAATGTCAGTGACTTGACCTCTGACCTACTGACCTCAAAATCTATACAGGTAATCTAAAGGTCATGACCAACCTCCCCAAAGTCTGGACTGTAAGCCAAAACATTTTCTAGTTACTGGTCGGACAAGCTTTCCTTGGCCAAAGCATTCTCTAGTTACTGATTGAAGGTGATCGTGACCTTTGACCCCAAAAACAATAGGGAAGTTTGAAGGCTGTGGGTCAAATAGTACTCCAGTTACAGAGTGGACATTGTTTTCCAATTCAAGATGACTGTGACCTTGATTTTCACCTAATGACCCCAAAAACAACAGCGATCTTCTACTTTATAAGAGCAACCACCCAATGAAATCTGAAGGCTGTTGGACAAATGGTACTCAAGTTATTGAGCAGACATGATTTTCAAATTCTAGTTGACAGAGACCTTGACCTTTCTCCTACTGACCCCCAAAAACTATAGGTGTCTTCTACTCAATAACAGCAACCACCCTATGAAGTTTGTCAGCTGTGGGCCAAATGGCACTCAAGTTACTGATCGGACAAGGTCTGATCTACGGACGGACTGACATGAGCAAAGCAATATACATAATAATGTCCTTTCAATTTTTTTTTTCTAACTGAACAAAAAAAATGTGACTATCAAAATGTGATCAAGTCTGTAACTTACGAGTGAGTACCTTAATGAAACACACAAGACAGTGCTTTGTAAGAACTATTTCTTGACTGATTTATAAAGCAGTTAGTATAATTAATATGCAACATTTCCCTAGAAACAAAGTTATCTATTCATTGCACCGATTTCAAATTTCTTTTGATCAACATAAAATCTTGGTGGTAACCCTTTTGGTAAAAGTACTGAAACTGAAGTCAAAATGTTTTCCTGACAGAGGTCAATATTTAACCCACTGTGATTATAATAAAAAACATTTCTGATGTCAATTTCAGTTCTGAATAAAAAAATCAAATACTCAATAGTAATTGTTTTGGCTTATTTTGAAGATTTTCTGCAGAAACCTGTGGGCGCTCTCCTTTATTTTATTGAAACTGACAACCACTTAATTGAAGAGGTCTATAGATTATACTTACATCTAACTGACTTTGTGCATTAGAAGGACCAGGTACTGGATCCTGGAACATCTGTCTAAATGACATCTGTGCTTGCTGTGTATTTATTGATAAAGACGGTGGTGAATTTGAGTTGGAATTTGACTGAAAAGAGCTTCTCGTATCCTGAAAACCAGACTGGTTCCTATATCCAAAATTCTGATTTGACTGTGTCCTAGGTTGATTTCTCATTAAAATAGACTGGTTATGGTACATAAAATTTTGGTTAGACTGTGCAACAGCCTGGTCTTCTGCTTGTCTTGACTGAATAAATAAATTTGATGCATTAATTTCATTTAAGCTTACACTGTTCCCTTGGAATGATGGTATGTTTTGTGTCATACGAGGAGAAAATGTTGACTGTGAATATCCTTGAGAATTTTGAACATTTTGTGAAGTAACAGACTCGTACAACAGATTTGGTGACAGCTGTTGATTCGGTGAACTGCTGTGATGAGAACCAGGTGACTGTGCTGATAAATACTGCCCAGTAGGCGAAACCCTATTCTGAAAATTTGGTGAAACCGACAATGTGTTTGGTGACTTATTCTGTGGAATATCAAGAGGATTAAAATGGTCAGATGATCGTCTTGTATCCACGGGGGCAGCTTCTGAACAAAGACTTTCAATAAAATCATTTGTAGCTGAATTAGAACTAAATGCTGCCTGGTTATAGTCTGTTCCAGAAAACATCTGCGAATTTTGCACATCATTAAAGTTTTGCGGCAGTTGGGAAGAGGCATTTTGTTGTAATTCATCTGGAATATTCTGAGCTAATATATTGGCTATTTCAGGACTTGGCATCATAGCCAAGAAGTCTATGTCCCCTAACTGTACGTTAGGCAACTCATTCATAGGCACATTTGAAAAGTCGACGGAAAAGTTTCCACTTGACTGCGTTTTACATGGTTGAGATCCAGTTATCTGTTGACTAGTTGAAGGCATTGATCTGTCAAACATAGACTGTAGAGAATTGCTTTGTGTCCCAACAGAAAGGTCAGAAACTGTTGCAGAAGGATTACTACCTAGAGAATGTCTACCTCTGTCAACCTGCTGTCCTGGTAACATGCACATAGAATCTTTACCAAATGGAACACTGTGTCTGTTTGAAGGCTGGTTTGCCAGAGTGGATACCGAATTATTACCCAGAATTCTTTGCTGCAGAAGATCCAAGGTGCCTTGTTGAACTCTTCTCTCAGTACCGTAGTAATCCTGACCTTGACCTTGATTATGAATAGCACTATCTGATGACACTTTCTTCACCTGGCCAGGATTCGCAGAGTTAACATTACTACCATCAGTAACACTAGCTGTCTGACCTTGACCTCTGCCCTCAACTATAGGTTTGGGGGCAATAGGTACATTAGCTTGTTGCATTTTCGCCCATCTCTGTAGCAGTTCTTTGTCTTCATTTGTCAGGAGTTCTTCTGGTTGTGCTGAAATCAAAATCAAAAAAGATTTTATTTTTTGCTCAAATTAAGTAAATTTCATAGACTTTTACACAAAAATTGTGGATTTTATTTCTTACTAAGTACAAAATAATTCCAAAGCATTCTTGAATGAAACTAAACACATATTTTTCACTGGAACAAAGCAACACTTCAAACTACTTTTCGGGTATGATGAATGTAATAATATGAAACAATTATCAATTAATATTGAGAAAAATATATTACCAGGATATAAAAAAGTGAAACAGTACACAGGGAATTTGGCAAAGAGTGAAAGCAGAAACAGATGAAAGCTGTTTACAAACAGAAGTTTCAACATTAACTTTCAACTTCATGTACATGTATAAAGTCACTGCAGTAAGTATACATCTAACTGAATCAAATACCCTAGGGCAACAGTTGATATATTTTATATTTAACTCATTAAATTCTTACAAATGTCAAACAGTACAAATAAAATAATCAGCAATAAATTATTTTAGAACAGCTTTCAGAATAAAAGTTTCGAAACAAAGTTAAAACTGACAAAATGCTGGTAATACTCAACAGACATTGCTTTTCACCTTACAGAGACAATATCATCACAAGTTATAAATATCCCTATAGTGTGTATTTTGATATCATTAAAATACAGAAGACAGGTATCATTTCTGCCTTCTTAATTCTGTATTCTCTGTTATTTCCAAAACTACATTAACTTTTTTCTGAAAAAAAAAAAACAACCTTCAGCTAAACTGATGCTTAAAATTTCAGCATTCATCTCTCTTGTCTTTTTGAACTGATTTTTTTCCAACACATATTAGGAAACAAGTTCTTGCAACTTCTATTTATCCCATTCTATTACCGGGGTACCACTTCCCTGGTTCACACCAGTACTTGTGATGAACATTAGGGAATGCAGAAAGTCACCTGAGACATTTAACACTGATGGGTCTTGAACCAACAACCTGAGGATCAAACCACTCTCAATCATTGTTCTTAGTTCTATTTGTTGACTGCACATTTTTGAGAATATTTCAGCTTAATCCATCAAATACTTTCTCTAACCAAAATTCCCTGTGTCCTGTGTCTGTCAATGACAATGGGTAGCAATTAAAAGTTAAATGAATTTTATCAATTGAAGTTAGCAATTATAACTGCTCAACCATAGAGTCAGTTTTCAACATTACTGTAATGACTAGATGGGTGTTGTTGTAAGCAATATAATTTGGATGTTTGATGTTGAAATGTTAAAAAATGGCAAAGTTATTCCCAACGTTAAGTTTTCATGACAAAATCCATGTATAAAAAAGGGGCATAACTCTGTCAAATGTGACCTTGACCTAGAAATTTTGGCATCAACCTGACCCTGTTGTCATAAGCAATACAATTTGAAAGTTTGATAAAATAATGTTTAGAAATGGCAAAGTTATAGCCAACGTTAAGTTTTCGTGACGGACCGACGGACAAAGTGATCCCTATGTATCGCCTTTTCTTCGAAAGGGCGACACAAAAATGACCAATATTGTATACTATGATACCATTTTTCTTCTTTTCCTTCTTCTTTCTTTCTAAAGTCTTTTCTTTCTTTTTCTTCCGTTTATCTTCTCTTTCTTTTTGCCTCATGGCAGCTGTGACGGGCTTGGGACGGTCATCTTCACCTTGAGAATCTGTTTTATAAGACAGTTCATGAATTAAACACTGAATACTGCAGGCAATACAAAGGTGGAGAGCCTTGCCAGAAATTAATCAACCAAGTGTCAGTGGAAATGTTAAAAACTTCAATTACCCATTTATCCTAACACCAAAGTTCAAGAGCCTAGCAATGACACTTAAAAAGATTGTGAAAAGTTTGCAACACTCCACAACTTCTGCTTGCTCATATTCTATGATATATTTCAGGTTTCATAAACTGTACTTCAATATCTATATACTTCTATACCTGTTCAGTAATTGCAGTAACATGATCAGACAGACGGACAGATGGAAAAGGCTACCCTAATGTTCTTTTCATTGTTCTTTTAGCCATGTAAGAGCATTTACAGCTAGCTAAGTCCTTACAGAATAATGACATCAGGTGAGATTTACTGTTACCCATCATTCCCAAGGCCTCATAAGTATCTATTAGTATGCACAGACAGAAAGACAGACAGATGAATCGACAAACAGATGGTAGGACAGACAGACAGCAAATTCAACACAAGTTTGCTAAATGTCTGTGATGTTATGAATCTAGCTTTCAAGACATTTTCCAGATACAATTTATTGCAGGATCACAACTTTTCATCAAATGAATAAATATATATGTACATGGTGTATAAAGCAAGAACATCTTATAGTCTGATAATCATGATAATAATCAAAACACTACAATGTCTAGTAAAATATTTACACAGCATCAGTAATGTAGGCATGGTACACACAGTGATGTATTTCTACAAAAACTGAAAAAAAGGGAGCAGTCCAAAGAAAAACAAGTACAAATGTACACTGTTCACTGTAATCCTCACATAACAGGTTTCTAAATTTTGATTTAAAATAAATATTAACCTATTTTCACAATTTAACAATCAAAATAAATATTAACCTGGTAGCAATTTCATCTTTGCGTTATCTCCTATCATTGTCTATCATTGTCTGTGCAACCCTCATATGTTTTTTTTTTTATATATATTTTCTATATCAAAATTATAAATGCTGCAAATATATATTTTCTACATATTTTAATATAATTAATTATCAATTAATGCCTTATTTTACACCACAAATTTGTAAGGACCACATATTCAATAGGTGCCTAGGGTTCTTTTCATTTCCTACATGAAATGTTGAGTTCAATGTGACCACAAATAAATTCACAATAAAATATATACTGTTTCTGACTTACTTTTTGGTAATTCATATTCAAACCATAGGGGTTCTGCTTGAAAATATTTTAAGTACTGTACATAAATATTCAATACAAAATATTTTCCAGGCGAACTGCTATGGTTTAAACTAAAGCCAAAAAAGGGGCCAAGCAGAGATATATATTTTCCCCTATTTGAATGTAATGAATTATCGGGAAAATGATTTTCCCTTATTGGTTAAGATCTTAGTCAAGTCAGTCAGGTCGGTGTTGGTCATTCAGCCTTGGATATTCTCTTACAGCAGACATTTACAACTGTGAAATATTTTACACCAACATGACTGTTAACATGTGACGAATAGTACTCACATGCTTAATTTAAGAGGATGATAATTATGAATTGAAGGTTACATAGCAGTTATTTTGATGATGCATCTTTTATGAAAAGACTGAAAGTTATTTGAGGTATATCTTATCCTACTGTACTGAAAGAATTTTACAGTGGTTTGAGTAATATTATGTACTCCTTTAGTATGAAAAAGATTAACAGTTGTTGTTGTTGTTGCTGGAGTCTGTAAGTCACATAGGGTAGCAATTGCTTTAGTACATATAAAATTATAAATTGCTGGTGAGTTGTTGTTGAAGCTAATAAGATCATGTGAAGTTTGGGAAATTACTTATAAATGAAAGTCTAACTAGTACAGGATTTGGCTGGTTTTATTTTTCACTGATCTGTGTTCTAGTTTTTTGACTGGAACCCAAATAACCAAAGTTTTTTCTAAGACCATGTAAAAATTAAACAAATATCAGCACTGTTAGCATATACATCGCAAAATATACATCATAATAAGACAACATATTTAATTTCAACTAAAAGAGGTGGTTGAAATGAGACAAGTGAATATTGCAATGAGCTAAGATGTATCTAATGATTTATACCTGTTTTAGCACAAGCTAAAATTCAGCCACTAAGTTCTTCACAACAAGTGCATCTATTTGGGGTTTTTTTTCTGTTTTTAGTTCTAACATAGATACTGCCATCACTTCTGAACTATAAGGAGAACTTACTTACATGTACATAGACACTCTTGACAAAGAACTGACAATAAAATGGTTTGTAAATTGATTCTCTCTCAAGACTCAGTCACATTTTCTCATAATTTTATATGAAGTCATATTAGACTTAAAATTTAAGATTCAACATCTGTGTGCTTGGTTTGCATAAATCTGTCCTTAGAAAACACCCTCTCTAAGAAACCATTAACTATTTATAACAAGAAGTATGTACAGAAATGCATTTTCTACTTACAAAAATATTACAATATCTTATACAAAATGGGCCATGAATAAAAGTTGTACCATTTACCTAAGCTTATGATAAAGGTTAGTAGCTAAAAATTAGGGTGATTTTGGCTTGAAGAACTATTTTCCCTGTGAATGTTGTTTATATGACTCTTTCCCTATGAATGTTGTTTATATGACTCTTTCACTGTGAATGTTGTTTATATGACTCTTTCCATGTGAATGCTGTTTATATGACTCTTTCCCTGTAAATGATGTTTATATCACTCTTTCCCTGTGAATGTTGTTTATATGACTATTTCCCTGTGAATGGTGTTTATATGACTCTTGCCCTGTGAATGTTGTTTATATGACTCTTTCCCTGTGAATGTTGTTTATATGACTCTTTCCTTGTGAATGTTGTTTATATGACTCTTTCCCTGTGAATGCTGTTTATATGACTCTTTCTCTGTGAATGCTGTTTATATGACTCTTTCCCTGTGAATGCTGTTTATATGACTCTTTCCCTGTGAATGTTGTTTATATGACTCTTTCTCTGTGAATGTTGTTTATATGACTCTTTCCCTGTGAATGTTGTTAATATGACTCTTTCCCTGTGAATGTTGTTTATATGACTCTTTCCTGTGAATGTTGTTTATATGAATCTTTCCCTGTTGATGTTGTTTATATGACTCTTTCCCAGTGAATGCTGTTTATATGACTCTTTCCCTGTGAATGTTGTTTATATGACTCTTTCCCTGTGAATGTTGTTTATATGACTCTTTCCCTGTTGATGTTGTTTATATGACTCTTTCCCTGTGAATGTTGTTTATATGACTCTTTCCCTGTGAATGTTGTTTATATGACTCTTTCCCTGTTGATGTTGTTTATATGACTCTTTCCCTGTGCATGTTGTTTATATGACTCTTTCCCTGTGAATGTTGTTTATATGACTCTTTCCCTGTGAATGTTGTTTATATGACTCTTTCCTGTGAATGTTGTTTATATGAATCTTTCCCTGTTGATGTTGTTTATATGACTCTTTCCCAGTGAATGCTGTTTATATGACTCTTTCCCTGTGAATGTTGTTTATATGACTCTTTCCCTGTGAATGTTGTTTATATGACTCTTTCCCTGTTGATGTTGTTTATATGACTCTTTCCCTGTGAATGTTGTTTATATGACTCTTTCCCTGTGAATGTTGTTTATATGACTCTTTCCCTGTTGATGTTGTTTATATGACTCTTTCCCTGTGAATGTTGTTTATATGACTCTTTCCCTGTGAATGTTGTTTATATGACTCTTTCCCTGTGCATGTTGTTTATATGACTCTTTCCCTGTGAATGTTGTTTATATGACTCTTTCCCTGTGAATGTTGTTTATATGACTCTTTCCCTGTGAATGCTGTTTATATGACTCTTTCCCTGTGAATGCTGTTTATATGACTCTTTCCCTGTGGATGTTGTTTATATGACTCTTGCCCTGTGAATGTTGTTTATATGACTCTTGCCCTGTGAATGTTGTTTATATGACTCTTTCCCTGTGAATGTTGTTTATATGACTCTTTCCCTGTGAATGTTGTTTATATGACTCTTTCCCTTTGAATGTTGTTTATATGACTCTTTCCCTGTGAATGTTGTTTATATGACTCTTTCCCTGTGAATGTTGTTTATATGACTCTTTCCCTGTGAATGTTGTTTATATGACTCTTTCCCTGTGAATGTTGTTTATATGACTCTTTCACTGTGAATGTTGTTTATATGACTCTTTCCCTGTGAATGGTTTTTATATGACTCTTTCCCTGTGAATGTTGTTTATATGACTCTTTCATTGTAAATGCTGTTTATATGACTCTTTCTCTGTGAATGCTGTTTATATGACTCTTTCCCTTTGAATGTTGTTTATATGACTCTTTCCTTGTGAATGTTGTTTATATGACTCTTTCCTGTGAATGTTGTTTATATGACCCTTTCCCTGTGAATGTTGTTTATATGACTCTTTCCCTGTGAATGTTGTTTATATGACTCTTTCCCTGTTGATGTTGTTTATATGACCCTTTTCCTGTAAATGTTGTTTATATGACTCTTTCCTTGTGAATGTTGTTTATATGACTCTTTCCCTGTGAATGTTGTTTATATGACTCTTTCCCTGTGAATGCTGTTTATATGACTCTTTCCCTGTGAATGCTGTTTATATGACTCTTTCCCTGTTGATGTTGTTTATATGACTCTTTCCCTGTGAATGCTGTTTATATGACTCTTTCCCTGTTGATGTTGTTTATATGACTCTTTCCCTGTGACTGCTGTTTATATGACTCTTTCCCTGTGAATGTTGCTTCTATGACTCTTTCCCTGTGAATGCTGTTTATATGACTCTTTCCCTGTTGATGTTGTTTATATGACTCTTTCCCTGTGACTGCTGTTTATATGACTCTTTCCCTGTGAATGTTGCTTCTATGACTCTTTCCCTGTGAATGCTGTTTATATGACTCTTTCCCTGTGAATGTTGCTTCTATGACTCTTTCCCTGTGAATGTTGCTTCTATGACTCTTTCCCTGTGAATGTTGTTTATATGACTCTTTCCCTGTGAATGCTGTTGATATGACTCTTTCCCTGTGAATGTTGCTTCTATGACTCTTTCCCTGTGAATGCTGTTTATATGACTATTTCCCTGTGAATGTTGCTTCTATGACTCTTTCCCTGTGAATGCTGTTTATATGACCCTCTCCCTGTGAATGTTGCTTCTATGACTCTTTCCCTGTGAATGCTGTTTATATGACTCTTTCCCTGTGAATGCTGTTTATATGACTCTTTCCCTGTGAATGTTGTTTATATGACTCTTTCCCTATGAATGTTGTTTATATGACTATTTCCCTGTGAATGTTGTTTATATGACCCTTTTCCCTGTGAATGTTGTTTATATGACTCTTTCACTGTGAATGTTGTTTATATGACTCTTTCCCTGTGAATGTTGTTTATATGACTCTTTCCCTGTGAATGATGTTTATATGACTCTTTCCCTGTGCATGTTGTTTATATGACTTTTTCCCTGTGAATGTTGTTTATATGACTCTTTCCCTGTGAATGCTGTTTATATGACTCTTTCCCTGTTGATGTTGTTTATATGACTCTTTCCCTGTGAATGTTGTTTATATGACTCTTTCCCTGTTGATGTTGTTTATATGACTCTTTCCCTGTGAATGTTGTTTATATGACTCTTGCCCTGTGAATGTTGTTTATATGACTCTTGCCCTGTGAATGTTGTTTATATGACTCTTTCCCTGTGAATGTTGTTTATATGACTCTTTCCCTGTGAATGTTGTTTATATGACTCTTTCCCTGTGAATGTTGTTAATATGACTCTTTCCCTGTTGATGTTGTTTATACGACTCCTTCCTTTTGCTGAATATGAATTCTAAATTAAAATGAGTCTTATAGGCAAGTTATTCAATACTCTTTGCATTTGACAGAATGACTCATGACTGTTATATGATAATGCAACCTCTCTTTAAGAGCCACCCCTGTCAACCCCATATTATGGTAAGGGCACTCTTGACCTGATTATTATTTCGTCTTGAAACTGGTGTTATATACACAGTATTTTGCTTTATGTTTCAGAACAGAGGTATTCGCTCTATGGAGGTATGGAGAGGTTTAACAGAAAATCATAATATTATATATTAAGGTGCTTAATAACCTAAACAACTTACCTGTCCTTTTCTTGAAGCTCGAATTCATTAGTGCTGCTTTAATGAGGTTCCTAGTGTCTTCTGATATTGTCTTGTTTTTATCATCTTTTGCTTGCGTTGGTTCTTTATTTTCTTTTGAAACATCATCCTGTGTTACTGTAGCAGACATTGGCTGCCTACCATCTGTTGACTTAGCACTCAACATCTCAATATCTGTGGAATCAACTTTGATCAAGTTCTCAGTTTTCACAGTACTTTCATCATTTTTGGCACTCAAGGGCTTTTTGAAGACTCCGTCATCATTTGTTTTTGAAATAACAATGCTTTTTGGCTTGTTTGGGCTGACTATTTTCAACTGACTAGTTGATTCAGCATCTGCAGTTTTCTGAAGACTTACATCCACTGCTACAGATTCACTCCCTTTGACTTTAGTCTGGTTTGTGGAATTAGCAGTAGACTGGTTCTCAGATTTTGGAACAGGTCTAAGGCATGCATTAAAGCTGAATGTTGGGGTTCTAGGTTCATGATAATTCATTATCTCCTTGTGGATAGCTTCCCGTAACTGTGGTACCTTTAGGTCCTGTAACAGAAAAGTGAAGAAGGTTAGAAATTAACTTGCCTCTAGGTTCACTTAGTGGTTAGAAATTAACTTGCCTCTAGGTTCACTTAGTGGTTAGAAATTAACTTGCCTCTAGGTTCACTTAGTGGTTAGAAATTAACTTGCCTCTAGGTTCACTTAGTGGTTAGAAATTAACTTGCCTCTAGGTTCACTTAGTGGTTAGAAATTAACTTGCCTCTAGGTTCACTTAGTGGTTAGAAATTAACTTGCCTCTAGGTTCACTTAGTGGTTAGAAATTAACTTGCCTCTAGGTTCACTTAGTGGTTAGAAATTAACTTGCCTCTAGGTTCACTTAGTGGTTAGAAAAAAGGCAGGAATTACCTGTATGACAGTAACATCTTTGAAAAAGAAAAACTTATTCCCTTCTTTATTGCATGCGAACCAATTAAAGGAAGCTTGATAATTTGTTCTTAGGTTTTACAATAGATATCATGGTAAATAAAATTCAGTGAGACATTTCAGTCCTTTAGAGCTGGAAGTTGGATGACAGCATCAATGGTCTGTTTCTGTGCAGCTATTTGTTTAATGTGGTCTAACAATAAACAACTCATGTGTTACATATACTGATTTCATTTTAACATCCTTCATTTTCACCTATGTAAAGGTCATAAAAGTCAGGTAAGGTAAAGTACCTACAAAATATGATTGTTACGGTAATAAGAAGCAACAAAAACATGAACATGCCTTACACTACATGTGGCCTACCCCACAAATTGAAATATTACCCTCCTGTATGTTGTTTCAAGACATCAAAATGCAGAACAAAACAGAAAATAAACAATATTCTATTCTTACCTCATTTTCAAAATCAAAATTAAATGTTGGCACACAGATAGGTTCATCATCAGGGTCATGGTATTTGTTTAAGTACGGATGAACTAAAGCCTGTTCTACAGTGATACGATTCTTAGGGTTCAATACCAACATTCTACCTAGGAAGTTAATAGCCTTCTTGCTTGCCTTTGGGTACATCTTTGTCCAGGGTACTGGGTCCTTGTGGCCCATTTCTGCAAAATAATTGAAAAGGGTATCATTAAATTCATCATGAAAATTGTGTTTCTACCGACACAACAATACTGGTTCTCTGTGAGGGAAAAAGTGGTGTTGTCAATGACAGTAATTCCTAATATCATTTTGAAGAGAAAAAAGGTTCTTAAAGCTATAACTTGCTGTTTCATAAACTTTTACTGGATAGACATGGGCAATTTGCTTTCAATGAAATGGATCAATTTTTCATTTTAATTCTGGATATGCAAAAACTTCTTATTTACTAACTTATTTTTTTTCAGAAAGTACAAGTTTTTAGAAGCTTGATAACCTTAGCAGCAGGTATAAACAGTTCTTTGAATTTTGCAGAACTATAAATCTTATTTTCTTTTCAAATCTAATATGGTAAATTTTTTAACACTGGAATGAGTCTCCACAAAAGCTTCTAAACAAACTGATACAAATATCCATTGCCAGAGATTGAAACTCAAGCAAATGTTAGCATTTTGTCTAAGAATTAAGGTCATTTAACAACAAAATCTATCATTCTCTAGTTTTTTAAGCAAACAAGAGGGCCATGATGGCCCTGGATCGCTCACCTGAGTACTTTGGCTGTAGGTTTGCTGTTAAGCAGTATTTCATTTTTTAATTGAAAATATGTAAGTGCCTACAAACCAAATATGTAAAATATAAGTCAATAAATAAAGGCTCTACGACAGAAAGTAGAAATATCTATTATAAGCTATGGTGACCTTGACCTTGACCCAGTGACCTCAAACCCTACCCATGGGTAGAGGTCCATGCAAGGAACCTCTATACTGAATATCAAAGATATTGGTCTATAAATGAAGGCTCTATGAGGTACAGTAGATAAATCTACTTTTAGCCTCCGTGACCTTTAACCTAATCCAATAATTTGAAAAAGCTTGATAAAGCTTGCTTCATGCCAAATTTTAAAATTCTAGGTCTTGTGGTTTCAGACAAGAAGATTTTTAAAGTTTTTCTTCTATATTGTTATTTAAAACTTGTGACCCCTCGGGCGGGGCCAATAGTGACCCAAGGGACATTTTTCTAACAAACTTAGTAGAGGTCCACTAGACAATGCTACACACCAAATATCTAAGCTCTATAACTTACGGTTTCTGACAAGAAGATTTTTTTAGATTTTCTTATATAACTCTATGTAAAACTAGTGGCCCCTGGGGCAGGGCCATTTTTGACCCAGAGGCCAGGATTTGAACAAACTTGGTAGAGGTCAACTAGACAATGCTACACACCAAAAATCTAAGCTCTATAACTTACGGTTTCTGATAAGAAGATTTTTTTAAGATTTTCCTATATAACTCTATGTAAAACAAGTGACCCCCGGGGCGGGGCCATTTTTGACCCAGAGGACAGGATTTGAACAAACTTTGTAGAGGTCCACTAGACAATGCTACATACCAAATATCTTAACTGTAGGCCTTCTTGTTTCTGACAAGAAGATTTTTTAGTTTTTCCTATATAACTCTATGTAAAACAAGTGACCCCGGGGCGGGGCCATTTTTGACCCAGAGGCCATGATTTGAACAAACTTGGTAGAGGTCCACTAGACAATGCTACACACCAAATATCTAAGCTCTATATCTTACGGTTTCTGACAACAAGATTTTTTAAGATTTTCCTATATAACTCTATGTAGAACTAGTGGCCCCTGGAGTGGGGCCATTTTTGACCCAGATGACAGGATTTGAACAAACTTGGTAGTGGTCCACTAGACAATGCTACACACCAAATATCTAAGCTCTATATCTTACGGTTTCTGACAAGAAGATTTTTTAAGATTTTCCTATATAACTCTTTGTAAAACTAGTGGCCCCTGGGGCGGGGTCATTTCTGACCTAGAGGCCAGGATTTGAACAAACTTGGTAGAGGTCCACTAGACAATGCTACACACCAAATATCTAAGCTCTATAACTTACGGTTTCTGACAAGAAGATTTTTTAAGATTTTCTTATATAACTCTATGTAAAACTAGTGGCCCCTGAGGCGGGGCCATTTTTGACCCAGAGGACAGGATTTGAACAAACTTGGTAGAGGTCCACTAGACAATGCTACACACCAAATATCTAAGCTCTATAACTTACGGTTTCTGACAAGAAGATTTTTTTAAGATTTTCCTATATAACTCTATGTAAAACAAGTGACCCCCGGGGCGGGGCCATTTTTCACCCAGAGGCCATGATTTGAACAAACTTGGTAGAGGTCCACTAGAAAATGCTACATACCAAATATCTTAACTCTAGGCCTTGTGGTTTCTGACAAGAAGATTTTCAAGTTTTCCCTATATAACTCTATGTAAAATCAACTAACCCCTGGGGTGGGGTCAGTTTTGTCCCCAGGGACATAATTTGAACAAACTTGGTAGAGGTCCACTAGATGATGCTTCATACCAAATATCAAAGCTCCAGGCCTTGTAGTTTCGGAGAAGAAGATTTTTAAAGATCCAACTTATAAAATCTATTTTTAGCTCCAGTGAACCAGAAATGCAATGGACCAGAACCATTTGAACAATCTTGGTAGAGCTTCATGCAAGGAACATCCCAGGCAAGTTTCATTAAATTTGCCCCATTGGTTTCAGAGGAGATGTCGTTTGAATGAAAAGTTGATGACGGACGGACGGACGGACGGACGACGGACAAAGACCGATCAGAAAAGCTCATCCTGAGCACTTTGTGCTCAGGTGAGCTAATAAAAAACATATTTAAACTCTAAAATAACACACCACCAACAAGCTGATAGGGGGCTGATGTCCATGGAGAAAACTGCAATGCATAATTATAAAACAAACCTTGAAAGAATGTTTTAATGAAAGGTGACTGGCACAGTTCTAAAAGATTGTCATCTGGAGTCCCAATAATGCCTATAATCATCATTATCTGTGATACGGAATCTTTTCCTGCAAGAAATGTTAGACGCTTTAACAGATTTGGGTGGTTTACATACCATTAAGGACTTTTCAATCAAAAAGATGATATATAAAACTTTAATACAGTTAAGGATTACAATTTTAGTTCTGGAAAGTTTACGATTTGAATGATATGAAAACAGTCCTCAAAACAATCATCTATTAAAAGAAATACTTCAGTGTTGTCCATTTCATAAGCAACAAACAAAAGTGTCTTCTGGAACCTATGAAACAGTATTAATTGTGTACTATAAAAACATTATCATTTTTTTTTAAATTTTGGTTTGCTTTCAACCTGAAAACATTGATATATTTAGTGTCAGCTTTTGTTAACTTTCTTTACACAAAGTGAAAGCAACTGTTTAGATGTCCTGTGCATGTGAAATAAAATTAAACCTGGAAAGAGATGTTTTCGTCCAAGCATCTCAGCAAAAATACAACCCACTGACCACATGTCTACCGCTGCTCCATATTCTATCAGGGACAACATGATTTCTGGTGCTCGATACCACCTTGTCGCTACATACTGGGTCATGAATGGGTTAGAGCTCACAGGTGAACCAGAAAATCCACGTGCCATTCCTGTATATACAGTAAGTGAAAAAGTTATTTACTGATAAGCCTCGCCCTCTGGGAGGGCTGTTAACAAAAAAGGATACAGTCTAGATGTACACACAATATTCATCTTCAAGGGGCTATGCTGATCAAAAAGAAATAACCAAACATATTTATGTGCATTCTCATTGATAATAAATCACCTTCATGATTTGCAGTTAAAACTTATTTGTAATACATATGCAAAATTCACAACTAAAACAAACCACCTTTGAAGTTGTCGGCACTTGAGGTGGAGAGTGAAGACACTATATATATGTGATAAAATCTACACCTATTACTACTTACAGAGGTATTTATACAAAAAAGTAAACATGTTAATAAAATTTAACTTTTTCATACCAAAATCTCCTATCCTTAGCTGACAATCCTCATTCACCAGCAGGTTACTGGGTTTCAAGTCCCTGTGTATAACATGTGCTGAGTGAATGTATTTTAAGCCCCTCAATATCTGGTACAGGAAATACCTCACATGTTCTTCTGTCAATTCTTGCTTTGAATAAATAATCTTGTGCAGATCACTTTCCATTAAATCAAATACCACATACACATCACGGAAGTCATTTAACGTTTCCTTTGGTTTCAGAATTTCTCTGATATGAATTATATTGTCATGTTTGAAATGTTTAAGTATTTTTATTTCTCGGTATGTCCTTTTGGCCACATCTTTGGCATCGAAAACATTTGGAATTTTCTTAATAGCAACCCGGTCATTTGTTTTCTTATGTATGGCTGAGCAAACAACCCCATAGGCACCAATACCAATATTTTCTACTGGCTGGTAAGCTGTGGTGTCAAGGTCAAATTTAACATCAAAAGCACGCCGTCTTAAATGAGCAAGGTTTTTCAACAAAGCATCGTCTTTCTTCTTGTTTTCTGCCATCTTGAAAGTATGCTGAATAATTGTTTTAAACATATATAAATACATGTTAGTTTGTTTAGATCCATGCTTCAGAAATTTAAATACAGGAAAATATCTTATCCCCTTGTCTACATACACATTCTGTTATAAAGAAATCTGAAAGGAAACCATTTATTTGTAGTGTTGACAAAGTTAGGTAGGAATAGATTTGTCCATTTTCGGATGAGACATTAAATTGAGATCCCATGTATCAGTGCTATACACTGAGCATGGAAAAATAGGTGTTTCAGCTGGAACGGGAAGTTTTATCTTGCACTATCCCCCACAACATAAAATAGCTATTCTCAGCAGGGGGCTTGAGTCATATATCAATACTGATGACAAATAATCTCAGAGAGAAAAATATCATGACAGGTAAACAAGGTGACGCGAGTTACATTTCTCTTTTGCTAACAACTACATTTAACTGCCTCTATGAGACAATAAACCATGTTTAAATTAGTGCTATACACAGTCTTCACGAATAACTTTTTGAAGCACTGGACATTCGGACCAGCCAAGGCAATAATCTGACTGGACCGAATGACACTTAACTGGACCGAATAATAGCTGTGAACAATGCTTTAAGGATGAACAAAACAATAAGACTATGTTTTGAAGTAGAACTTGTCACCACCATGTTAAAAATAATATAAACTATACTTTGAACTTGCTCCATAGCCTAACAATAGTATTCTTTAGTGAAAATAATAGTATTCAAGGCTTTTTCACCCTTCTATATATAGCACAGGCCTTTTACAGGCGTCTTCCCCTTTGGAAAATTCTTTAAAATCATAGTTTTCCCCTTAAATTCAATTTACATCATGTTTTTTCTCCCCCTATTGCAAAAATACTGCATTAAATTTCCCCAAATTTAAGGGAAGGGCACCTTCCCCTACTAGCCTAATTAATTAAGCTTAAAGTGTTGAACCCATTTTATAAACAACAATAAAATAACAGATTGTAAAATGGGTTCACCTTCGGAGGCGAAATAGTGAGACTACTTCCCCTACCTGTGAAAAAAAGCTCTGGTATAATTCATTCATTTGTACAGGACACCGTAAGTTCGGTTAAACTTTTTACCAGATTTTTATCTCAACTTTTTTTTCCCAACTTCTGAAAATGCCTTATATACATGTCACCATTGATTACCCCTGGTATATGTTCCTTACGACTACATAATGTACCATGGTCGATAAATGAGTGTCGGATGTCAGTTTCCGACAATGTACACATGCATGTAAAAAAAGAAAAAAAAGGAAACAGAGTTATTTCATGAAACAGAATAATCAAAATAAGGTGTTACTTTCGGCTGGCTTTATTTTCTTTACACCAGAAATAGCCTGGTAAAAAAAAGAATCATATTTATCGCGAAAACTGGAAAGGGAGATTATAGCCTGAGCACCAGTTATGTGTAAACTAAGTACGAATGCATTATGGTGTAGTTGGGGTGAACGAATCGCTGTTCTATGGAGAAGAATGCATTTTTAAGAAACAATTTCATTTTATTTTCAAAAACACTATTTTTTTCCTGTTTCTCAAATTTGTTTATTGTATTTAGTAATAAAAAACAGCATCAATATTCACTGGACAGTCGCACCACTGATTTGTAATTTTTTACTGGACCGTCAGCCATTTTGGTGGACTGGGCCATCGGTCCAGCGGCTAAATTCGAAGACTGTATACAATAAGCATGTACAAAACCCCAGCTCTAGAAGAGGATTTTTTAAATCTTGCTCTATTGCCCACAACCTAAGAGGCAAAATTATTAAACTGCTCGATTGGCATGTTGAGTGGAAACTGAACCAATGATAAATAGACTCAAACAGATAGGAAACCATGACAGGCCAGCTCAGCTGGGATAGTTCAGTGTGAAACGGAAAGGCAACTGAGTCCTATGGCTATAGAGACCACTTTTTTCCCTTGGTTTTACTCACTTTTAACCCATTGTAGTGATTGGGTGATATAATTTAGGCCACTTCCAACAACCTCGCTGTTGACTTAGCTTTTAAGTGACATGGTTAGTGTCTCACTGATAACGTCAGGTAATACTGTATGCCAAGTCAAACTTAACATTAAGAAAGAATAAATAAAATGTTCAAGGAACAAGTGACCAGTAAGAAAGTGTCTAATAATTAGAATTATTCCTCTATGAATCCGAAAATTTGTTGTCCGATTACCGTACAACCTGTGCTTGAAACAGTACAGTGATCAGATTCTTTTAAATTTTAGCCGACAAGTCTAAATAAATAAACCTAAGATTTTAATAAGTGTTGAAAATTTTAACTGTTAGAGGCACTGAACACTGTCGTTTAAAATATTTTACCTGATTTGTTGTTGTTTCTAAATTAAGAAATTTCTTTCCTCTTAGTTACACGAACTGGAAACTGCTGTAAATTATGGAAACGGAATAGTTCTCTTTTCGCAAAAAGAAGAAAATAACAAAATCGAAACATACAACTGCTTTCAACGAAAAAAAACAAACAAACACAGCAAGGCTTGAATAGTGATAATATGATTTCGGGTTTGTTTCTCTCATCTTAACTCTGACATATCATTTCTTTTCCTTTATAATCAGGCATAACAAATTAATAGTGCCGATATTTTTTCAACTTTTCGTAGTTTACGGACCTTTGTACCCGGACGCTTGCAAATTACGCGGGATAATTTGACAGATATACTTTGGAACATGGTCAATATTTTCAGTTTTTAAGTCTACTGTATATCGTTTAATAAATCCAAATAACTATCTCAATACATAAACCTAAACGTTTTCATTTCCTTTATTTTCCCAGGCATTCTTTTCTCTTGACATTTTCATTAAGATGCTTAATAGCTAAATTCTTAGAATAAAATTCTGTTTACAATGTAAACTAGTACTTCAAAAGTGAACATATGTAAGCAAACCCACACCCTTGACTTAACATCACATCTGTGTCATATACAGTAGACTTAAATGTTACGTATCTAAAAGATTCTATAAATTAAATTTATTTGATGAAATGGACGTTAGAAGTTTAATAATCCTAATAGATAAAATCTCATAGTCATATTGAGGGATGAGTGCTTGTGATGTCATCAGTCAATGTGCCTATAGTAAAATATATAGGTGATATATATGTGATCACTGCCTATATTAATTAAATCGGACATAATATGCAATATGTATGTGTGACACACATAGAAATTACACGGTTGCAATTTGATAAGCGATCTACACGTTAGTTTACGATCGATTCAAAAAACAAAACAAACAAAAAATCCATAGAAATTGCTTATTACATCAAGATTGATAATTTTATTACCCTTTTTAAGTATTAATGTGATGTTTTGATAACACCAATCTCATAATGAATTTCTTACTATTTATATTAAATGCATTGTTTCATGGTGTTCAATTTTACACTGAACTTCTCTGGTAATCAAAAGTAGGTCCGGAGAGACCTGTCTCTTCTGCTTTGCATAAGTTGTATTTTGTAAGTCGACTATATTTTGTATGTATACAATTTTATGTCGAATAAACTATATGTTATGTTATGTTATGTTATGTTATGTTATGAATGCAGAAATATTGCTATCTGCTTCTTTATTGTAGAGCACTTAAATCTTTTTTGCATTCACCTCTCAAATTATGTCAATTTTTCATGTTAAATGGTAATCAAAGTCCTGTCTGTCAAAAAGCGTAAACTTCTGCTGTTATTTCAAGCAAGAGTTTGTAAGTTCATTATTTAGCCTTCATCCACAAATTTCATAGCATTTATTGAAACAAGAAATTAAACAAATTTTTGTACTTAAAGATAGAAAGAAAATTCAGATGTAAAAAAAAATATGTCATGATCTGATATGCTGATCTGAAGAATTTTCTTCTTGTTTCAGTCAAAACGAAAGGGTCTTAGTGTTGAAGAAAAGAGGCAGAGAATGATGGAGTTCTTCTTTGAAAAGGTAAATTATAATGCTAGGCACTGGTTAAGTTCATATAAGACATTTATTAGTGTATCCTGGTTTCCCACAGCTTTACAAGTATTCTGTATATTTTGGTTCAGATGCAAGTCCAGATCTTAAATTTATCCCTGATACTACAGTACATTGTCACGGGGGCCGGTATCGTCTCCGGGTGGCCAGTCGCGGTGGACTGAACACCCGAAATTTCGGGTGTCCGCTAAAATGACCACCGCGACAACCTCGGAGGGGTATGATCATCGCGGTGACAGAACGCCGCGCATCCCCGCAATGTTCTGACTTGGAGATTACTGCATTTAAACATACTCAGCCTACAGTACATGTACGTGGTTTTCTTTTTACTCATTCTTGTTTTACTTACATGTATTTTGTGGCTAACTTCAGTTGGTCAAATTAAAACCAAATTTCAAGTACATATGTGGTGTAGGTTTATTGTGTACTTTCGTTTTTGGAATTTTTTAAAAATGCTTGTTACTATATAGCAAAATCGATCAATAATTTTTGCCAAGCGCCTAGACGATACAGATGTCGAAAGAAGTTAAACACGTGTTGACCTAAAAACAATGTCGTTTTCTGAAAATATGATCAGCTGTTTCCGGAAGCAACTGCTTTGAATGGTCATTCTTTGCGTAAACAAAAAAGAGCGTTTGTACATAAATGCATCATAATTTATTAATTTAATTAGAGTGGATTTGTTCGAATTTTGACAGTTTAAATTAGATCTATTAACTTTTCGCAGTTTGATGATCGTTAGTAATTAATTTGCGTGTAATTTATTTGCGAGTGGATTAACGCAAGCGTGGCACCGATTGAAGACTTGAAAATATATTAATTGCAGCAATTAAAGTTAACAAGATGGCATGTAGGTGTGTCAATCTATTCATAATAGGCTGTGTTACCCTCAATCATACAACCAAACATCTAACGTCAACAAATAAAAGTTTAACCGGATGGGGTATTAAAAAGAAAAAGAAACAACTTCAACTGGTAGTAATTACGTGTTTTTTGTAACTCATCTGAAAAAAAAATAGGGGAAAGTAAAATTGTGTTGCGGCTTCGTTTTTTCGGACACCGCAAACCCCCGCGACCCGACGCTGCGACATGGCGCAGTACTGATCACCGTGGACGGCCGCGCTGACCACCGCGTTTAATACGAATGAACACTCGACGCGGTGGTCATTTTGGTCTTCAACGCTGACAGTAAAATCGCGGGGACGGGTGTTCGTTGTCAAATTCCACGCTGCGTGTACTGTATCTATCAGCTTAAATGCTTTAAAAGCAGACAATTTCTATGTCAAGTTTTTTTTATAGAGTACCCAGCATGATCGTTAAATTGAAAGTCTGCAGCAGGAAGTCATGGTAGAAATTCACAACCTAAATCCAACCACTGCATGTGATATATTCATTTTAGCAAAAAGAAAGTCATTACATAATCCTGTAGTTTCTGTCCATCCAAGCAGACACAGAACACACACACAAAGCAAGAGTCTTTCTGCATTCCTCACTTCTGGCGTGAGTACTGGTCTGAACCCAGGAAGCAGTCGTTGAGAGGGATTTATATAAGTTGCAAAAAATTGCTTACCAGTTGATGTACAATGATTAAAAGTTTAAACTGAACATCTCTGTATATAAAGACTAATATATAAGTGTTGTCATTTTGCCATTTGTACATAGAATTTTCACATGACACCTTGACATTTTGGTATTAATTCATTCTATACCATTCACACTAATTCTGCATCATTTTGAAGAAAATGGAATACTCGAAATTTTAGTGTATACCTTGTTAAGGGTTTAATCCTTAAAATTTTTCAAAAACCCAAGGAAAGGAAGAAAATTGTTACAAGTACAAGGGTCGGAATTTCGGTGTCTAAATAATTAAAAAACTTTGTTGGAAACATTGACTCAGAAATATGTATTTAGTACGAAAGATGTGTAGATTATGAAAATATTGCTTTTAATTAGCACCAGGAAACAAGCGGCTTTCTGGTGATAAGATAAACCTAAGAAAAATGGTAATGTAACATACAGAGGATTTTTATCTTAATTCCAAGGATTGACATTCAGAGAGAATATATGTCTGATCTGCCAGTATCCACTCTACATAATGGTACAGTCACAGTCAATTTTGATGATAAAGGTTCTTACTGTAAAAAGTCTTACATGGTCGAAAATAGGTGGTTATGTTAGGATGATAATGTATTTTACAAGATATAATTCTAAGACTCCTTTTTTTCTGCTTCAGGAGTACTGTGCTTGTCTCCTCCAAGAGTTTATATTTACTTTGCTTCCTGTGATAATATTAATATATATAATAGTTATGTTTGACTTTTTGTGTTGCTATCTTGAAAAACAGTTTTAATTTATTTTGCTTATCTGCAAAATGATTAATGTTTTGTGCATTTTAGTTTAATCAATTCTATTCCATTTATGTTTTTTCAGAAAGACTTTTTTCAGTTGAAAGAACTTGAGAGGATGTGTCAGAAAGAGAAGGGTATAACATCCATGTCAGTCAAAGAGATTTTGACCAGTCTAGTGGATGATGGTATGGTAGATACTGACAAAATTGGTACTTCCGTATACTTCTGGGCATTCCCAAGCAAAGCCAGTCAGAATGTGAGTATTCTTTGCAAAGCCATACACAGAAACAGTCATTCTAGCACTGTTTATGCTCATCTGAGACCCACTAAGGGTAAGCTCTTAGGATCAGTGAAGGTACACTGTTCACAACTAGTTTGTGTACTCTCTAACATCCAAATTTTTTAATCAGAGGTATATAACCCCAAGTTTAAAGAAGAGTTCAATAATGGTTCTGATTTCTGCATAGAATAAAATGTTAGTGTACCCAATGAAAGATGAAAATACTATTTATGTCGGATAGTCTTACAGATGTAACATACTCAAGCCAAGACATCTTGCATGAACCAGCATGAGGATGGATACTAGTAATTCAAGTTTGCTAGTTATAACCCTGTCAGTCTCTGATACACACTTCAATTTCAAGTTCATGATGGATTTTCTGGCAGTTATTGAAATTTTACCCGACAGATGTAAATGAAAATTGGTTTGATAGAAAATTTCATGACATGAAACTTTTTAAAATGTGTTTTACTTTTAAACTGAACCTTCTTATGCTTTTAATGATTAACTGCAGCGTAAAAGGAAGATTGAAGATTTGAAGGCAAAAGTATCTGAAGCGGAGGATCGTAAAGCCTCTCTTACAGACGCAGTATCCAAGGCCAAAGTTGGTAAAGAAAAGTCAGTAAGGGATTTGTATAATTTTATATGAATTCTGAAAAATTATGTTAATATAAATAAAGGTATATTTTATTTTTTTTAAAAATCATAATCAAATCTGTCACTGTGCCAGTTCAGAAAGACTTTGTCCCGTTTGCCCCTGTCTTGGTGTGTTGGGGTGGGGAAGAGGGGCTGCAATCCCGGCTGCCATTCCCCCCCCCCCCCCCCCATTGTTTACAGCTATTTATGAATAAACTCTGTGTTAATTGCATTGGCAAGTGGTTAAAGTCACTTACATCTAATCCCTGAACCTCTCACTGATTCGAGCCCCTCTGCAGGACATATCTTTTTTTGTGAGACAGTTAACAGTCTAGTATTGTTCCTTCATGAAAACTTCCTGCCTGATGTGACTGTGAATGTTAAAGAGTGTTAAACTCTCAAACAAATTGAACTAATCAGACTTTTAATTGTGATGGTGCCTTGCTATATGGAAAAGTACTCAAATGATAGAAGCCTATATACAATAAGATAATAAATGAGTAGCAGATAAGAAACTCTGTTTCAGAATTTTTCCTTCTTACTGTACAGTTATATTTATTATCTCATCTGTTTGTAGGATGATCGGAATGAAATTTTAGCTCGACTGAATGAAATACAAGACGAGAAATCTAAACTAGAGGTGGAGCTTGAAAGATATCGTGAGTGTGACCCAGAGGTCATCGAGGAGTTGAAGGTGGAGACAAAAACTGCCAAAGAGGCAGCAAACAGATGGACGGGTAAGTTTGTTATGTTTAATGCCAGTCAAATAAAGGGTTCTTTAAAAAAAAACTTTTTGCATGTATTCGTTTTGGTTAAGGTGACTCACTGTAATTCTGCAGAGGTACTCATAGTAAGAGAGTATCTATAAGAATTAGTCATGTTACTCAAATCAAACATTGTGACGTGAAGTAAAATGTCCTTATATGTGGACAGACATCAAGATTTTCATTGTTAAAAGATAATCTTAGTTGTTGGATGTGAACAAGAAAAATGTTAATAAGTACTCTGAAAAGGGTAACATTGTCAGAGTTGTTATTAATTGAGCAATGTTTGTTAGCCAGAAGACAAGGTTTTGGACATCACAAGCAGATACTGTTGGCAGGGTTTTAACCTCAGGCCGACAGGTTACAATTATGCCACCTTGCCCCTACAGTACAGAGCGTCCTGAATATTGACATCCTGCTATAATACAAGAGTTCATTTTTTCAGACAGGAATATCAATTTAAGCTCTTCTGTGTATATCATGTTTGAATCAGCTATCACAGATGTAAAATGCATTCGAGCTAACTTATATTTCCCTTAGACACAGACAGGATGAAATTTAATGTAATGTTTTTTCAGTGTCAAATCGGCTTCTTTATTGTGGTTGGGCAATATCCAAGTTTTAGAGTACTGTCTATCCATACTCCATAGATATTTTTTCATTTTTAGATATAGGAATTGTTTTACTAGTTTTGGGGGTATATTTTTAGCATAATTTGAATGAATATGATTTATACACACATGAGAGCCATAGGCTTGTGAATGCAGTGTAGTCACATATTCAAGAAAATTGCAGTAAATATATTATACGTTAGGTCAGTTTACCTATCATAAAGGTCAGGAAGTGTGTGCACATCACAGCTTGTTATACATGTACGGTTTTGTACCTGTACAAAATATCTGATATATGCACAATTGAAGAACAAAGAAAAGGATTGTTGAGGGATGAATTTACTTTACATTGTTTTCTTTTCAGACAATATATTCTCAACGAAATCCTGGATCAAGAACAAGTTTTGTTTTGAGGACAGTGTGATAAACAAACAGTTTGAGATACCTGAGGACCTGGATTATCTAGAATAATGGGTGCCAATTCATTCACTTTTGACTTTATTGTTCATTTCTGCTTTTTCGTATGTTTAAGAAAGAAACAAAGGTTGTTTTTCAAAAAAAAAAAAAGGAGTTCTGTAATTTTATTCAACTTAAATACCAAAAATAAAAGTATTTGTTATAAAAAAAAATCATTGGCTGGTTATAAGTAGAGGTAAATAAAATCCACAGTACGACAGTATGCCAGAGAGCAGACCTGTACCTTATGAGAAGAAGAAGAAACACAGCTGATATACATGTACGATCAAGCAGATTGTGTTAGAAAGAAATTACTGTGTACAACAGTGTGCCATCTGTAATATGAAGGCATTCTTTTGGCTCCTTCAGTACTTTTTGCCCAGTACAAGATATGCAAGTACATGAAAAATGTGATTCTGAATAGACATGCATGACATGAGTTTGCCTAAGGATCTCTCTCTCTCATTCTGAATACAAATCAGGTCCAGGCCTTAAGAGAATATAATGAGGTATTGAGATTTACTATTTATATCAGTTTTTCTCATATTACTTTCCAGAAATGCTTTAATTAAAGACTTTTTTATGCTCCAATTTTGTGAGGGTGTATACAGATTTTCTATTGCCCATCTGTCAGTTTAATATTTTTTTCCTTTGAATCTCACAAAATATTACAGCCAGTCATTAAATACCTCAGATATGTTAATAAGCATGTTGAGTCGTGAACCACGGGTTTCTAGTGTGGATTACACCCTGTAGATGGAGGGTTGTTGCCCTTGGCTTACTTAAAAAGCTGTTATATTGTGTAAACCTGTATGTCACATTATTGTAATCTTCAAAGAATTGCTAAGCAACATGACAATGTGAAGTTGTGCACCTAGGATGCATAGAGGAATGCAGAGTTATGGCCCCTGACAGAATATTTTTTCTGTCAAGTTCATTATCATGTGTCTGACATATCTCTTGAATTTGACTGTAATGAAACAGGAGAAAAACAAAATATCGGCATTTGAAATTGTGCACCTGATTATTTTAGTACAGAATTTGTGTGAAGCGGTAACAGCACAATTAAAGCCTTGAAAAAGGATATTCGGTATTACATTTTTAACTTCTTATCTTCAGTAAGCAGCGCAAATATAAAACAGGGAAATGAAATACTGTGGTATTATCATCTTCCCTGGTTGTCTAATGTTCATATATTTGTCTATGCATAGGAGAACTAACATCAGTCGAGACCCATTAATCGGTAAATATGATTTGAAAAGATTAATACTATTTGCATGATATCTTTGTGCTTTTGTCTGTAGCTCCACTGACATTGACCATGTGCATTTGTTATTCTTGAGTTAACTGTACGATGATCAAATATGATTCCTAATCTGATGATGTGTTCTATTCCTTTTAGCATGGCTTTGATGTGCTTCCTTTGAAAATGAATGAATGATCAGAACTCTATAAAGGCAGTGAAAATGAGAGCAGTCAATATAATTTACTTTTGAAGCATAGGTCTGACTTCATTTATAATACCAGTCCTTAAATTTTCTTCAGAGATGTTATGCTCCCTTCAATTACATGTTCATTAGTGCCCCTGTCTCTTCCTATCCCTCCCACACAAATTTTCTACAGAACCATAGAATGACTGTTATTTCTGCAGTAGGATTGGTTCAAATGTAGGTATCATCTTATTCCTGCTACCTGTCCACATGTCAAGATGACCTTACGCCTGCAGCAAGATAACCACACCTACTGGAATCAAGGGGAAGCTACTCTTGTTATGTCCTTCAATTCAATATACATCTGAAAATCTATTCACCTGAACAGAAATTAAGCACTCCCTAATAGTTGTGTGCATTACAAATTGGAAATTTTCTTTTTGCAGTTGACAAGAATGATTCTGTTATTAGGATTTAAGCTTTGATACACAGTGGCAATAATTGTACACAAAGGTATAGCTGAAAGTATCATGCAGTCTACGCTTTTTGCAAAAAGCGGTTTGGTTATGCAACATGTTCGGGTCTTTATAACTCATATTTTGCAAAGTTCAGCCATCTTTACATGAATATAGCAAAAGACAACTGTCAGAAGTGCAAAGATGGCAAAAAATGTGCTAATGGAATCAGTGGCTACATATGTAAACTGACATCTGATATACCGGTAAGTGAATGATACGTCTTGAATATGTAACATTTCTTTGTATTAGATACTATAAGACAGTGAGACTTTCAGACCTCAAAATTTATATCAGATGACATGATTATTTTCTGTAAAAAAAGACTCCCCCAGGTGTATAGGAGTCACCTGGTAGTTGGTCGGGCGGTCTGTTGCAATTTCCTTGTCTGGAGCATAACTTTAAAACTAATGGTTTGAATTCAATGCAACATCATAGAATGGTCAAGCACAATGAGGGGAAGTGCAGTGTTTAAGAATCATAACTCCACATTCACTATTTGCACAGTTATTGCCCTTTGTTGGTAGCATAACTTGAAAACTAATGGTTTGAATTCAGTTCAACTTCATACAATGGTCAAGCACAATGACAGCAAGTGCAGTGTACAAGAGCCATAACTCCATCTTCAGTATTTGAAAACTAATGGATGGAATTCAATGCAACTTTATAAAATTGTCAACCACAGTGAAAGGAAATGCAGTGTACAACTATCTTTAATTGCCCACATTCAGAACTCTATTTCAATTCTTTTACAAACTATTTTGTTACTAAAAACTTCCTCAGTTCAAAAGCAGTCTTGTGGGGATGTTAATCACATTTAGTGATAGTTCTAGTTAAATTTTCAAGTACTATGTACGACACTTTACTTAACCAAAATTTTCATATTGAATAAGAGATTTGAAAAAAATATAATTGGACACTTACCTGTCAGAATTTCCAGGTTCTTCATGAACATCATTTTTGTACTATTACATGTATTTTAGGAGGATTTCTGCTTTATTAAGGTATCTGTACCATGTCATAGGTCATTTTGAACATAAAGGACATTTTGGAATGGTTCAATTTAAAGGAAAAACAAAGTTGTGTGCCAGGACTACATACTTGTAAAAACTCTATAGAACTTATTTATGGGTATGTGGGTATGTCTTGTGAGAAAGATTTTTATGTATTCTCACCTAAACTAACAAGTTAGGAAGTTTTATATATATAAGCTGTTTTTTTTCTTCAGTATTTTGTAAAATGGATTGTCTTTCAATGACCTTTCAGTTTGGCAGGCGGGAGTATTCGAATCTGCAACTAGGAATGTTTTTGTCAATAATTCTTTCATTTCTTGAAATCTTCTCTTATCTCTGGATTAATCATTGAGAACTAATAGTAAAGTCTCTTTTTAATGTATTTTTAATGTTTCAAACCCTGTAAATTTCCATTTTCTACAGTAATCTGTGAGTTGCAGTATGGTCACCAAATCCTTTCAAATCCTGTCATTCTGCCAGACTTTCAGGATTAACAGAACTATCTGACTGGTCACTTCTTTCAGCCCTGGCATCTCCAGAGGCTGTATAAGTGGCTCAAACAGTCATTTTGAGTGTTGCTTTCTTGGTTGTCATTTAACAAGGTCAGGAAAACTAGTAATAAACTCTGGTAATGTTAGATTCCATTCCATATTCTATGTTATTGATCGGTACTCTGCTGTAATTAAAGATCAGACACTTTGAATTGAACTTCCATTGAGATACTGTTCGTTTACAATACTGCATCTGCTTTTCACAGGATGTTGCATAGTGTACCTTTTTCCCAGTTATTTTGAGAAAGATTTATATTGAATCAAAACAAGAGGGCCATGATAACCCTGTGTTGCTCACTTGAGCTCTTTGGCTGCGGGTTTGCTGTTAAACAAACATAAGAAGCAGTATTTCATTTTCTAATTGAAGATTTGTAGGTGCCTACAAACCAAATATCTAAAATATCAGTCAATAAAGAAAGGCCCTATGACAGAAAGTAGAAATATCTATTATTAGCTATGGTGACCTTGACCCAGTGGCCTCAAACCCCACATAGGGGTATAGGTCCATGCAAGGAACGTACATTCCAAATATCAAAGATACTGGCCTGTAAGTGAAGGCTCTGAGGTAAAGTAGATAAATCTATTTTTAGTCCCGGTGACCTTTACGCTTATCTAATAATTTGAACAAGCTTGATAAAGGTCCACTAGACAATGCTTCATGTCAAATTTTAAAATTCAAGACATTGTGGTTTCAGACAAGAAGATTTTTCAATATTTTTTTCTACATGTAAAACTTGTGACCCCTCGGGCGGGGCCAATAGTGACCCAAGGGATATTATTTGAACAAACTTGGTAGAGGTCCACTAGTCAGTGCTACACACCAAACTTCAGACCTATGGGACCCCTCAGGCGGGAGTAACCCCAGGGACATTTTTTGAACAAATTTGATAAAGATCCACTAGACAATGCTAAACACCAAATTTCAGACTTCTGGGCTTAGCAGTTTAAGAGAAGAAGATTTTGAAAGTTTTTAACCAGGTTCAATAACTTTAGTTTGGATTGACCAATCTTAACAAAACTTGGTATATAGCATTCTCTCATTGAAATCTAGCTTGGGATTATATTTGGGGTCAGTCGGATCAAGGTCTAGGTCACTGTTACTAAAAATAGAAAATTAGTTTGTGGTTTTCAGTTTTTATAGGTCAATCTTGACATATTGATATATAATACACTTGCATGATAACCTAGCTTCGGATTTATTTGGGACCAGTCTGGTCAAGGTCACTGTTACTAAAAATAGAAAATTGGATTCCGGTCAATAACTAAGGCTTGTAATGCCTCATGTTGACTAAACATGGTGTATAGCACCCTTTCATGAAAATCTAGCTTGGGACCATTTTAGGTGAATTAGGTCAAGGTCACTGTTACTTAAAATAGAAAATTGGATTCCAGTCATTAACTTAAGATTGGAATGACTAATTTTGACTAAACTTGGTGAAAAGCACACTTGCATGAAAACCTAGCTTGTTAGCTCCAGTTTTTGAAGAAAAAAGAGCTATTGTCATGACCCTTTTCGCGTCTGTGTTGGTTAACCTTTTTGTTAAAGTCCATTTCTCAGAAACTATCAAAGCTATTTACTTCAAATTAAGAATACATGTTCACTATCAAAATGTGACATCATTTCTCAAGGGCAGATAATCCTAAATTTTATTTTTGCAAAGTGATGCCCCTTTTTCAACTTAGAATTTTTTGGTTAATCTGTTAATGTCCATTTCTCAAAATGTGTCAAAGATATTCCCTCCAAACTTGGAAAACTTTGAAAACCACCTACAAAGATTATCGGTACACATGTCCCTCGAGTCAAAATTAGCCCCACCCCAGGGGTCACTTTATTTTGCTTATATTTATATATAGGACAAAAATTCTTAAGCCTAGAAATAAACTTTTTACTTACATGGGATGTGTAAGTACTACCCAGCCCCTCATCAGACCCCCCACCACCTCCCCAAATTTTTTTTTCTCTCACATGAGTAACCCACACCCACCCCCTAGCCTAGAACTAAACTATTTATGGGACCCCCCCCCCCACGAACCCCCTTTCCACCCTAATTTTTTTATTACATAGGTAATTCCCATCCGCAAAAAAAACTAAATCTTGAATGAATACCCCCCCCCCCCCCTCCCCCACCACAACCCAGCGAAAAAAACAAAAAAACTTGTTTTTTCATCTTACATGACTAGGTCACTTGCCCTCCCCCACTCAAATTTTTTCACTTGGGTCTTTTGTTGACTTAGCTTATAATTTATTATTATCCAGCACTGAGAAAAATGGAGCATGCTGTCTGCGGACAGGTCTTTTGATTTTTTATTTGGAGTCAATCTGGTCAAGGTCACTGTTACTAAAAATAGAAAATCAGTTACCATTAAATAACTTGGGTTTAAATTGACCGATCTTGATGATACTTTGTATATAGCATCCTTGTAGCAACCTGACATCTGTATACATTTGGTACACACTCAAAGTAATTCTTATTGCTTCATGCAGATTATACATATATGTTGCATTACTCAAATGTTTGATAATCAAATAGTCTCTAGTTTTTAGCTTTTCTGATCGGTCATTGTCTGTCGCCCGTCAGTCCATCCGTCATCAACTTTTCATTCAAACCACATCTCCTCTGAAACCAATGGGCCAAATTTAATGAAACTTGCCTGGAATGTTCCTTGCATGAAGCTCTACCAAGATTGTTCAAATGGTTTTGGTCCATTGCATTTCTGGTTCACTGGAGCTAAAAATAGATTTTAAAAGTTGGATCTTTAAAAATCTTCTTCTCCAAAATCTCCAGGCCTGGAGCTTAGATATTTGGTATCAAGCATCATCTAATGGACCTCTACCAAGTTTGTTCAAATTATGACCCTGGGGTCAAAACTGACCGCACCCCAGGGGTCAGTTGATTTTACATAGAGTTATATAGGGAAAACTTAAAAATCTTCTTGTCAGAAACCACAAGGCCTAGAGTTTAGATAATTGGTGTGCAGCATTGTGGACCTCTACCAAGTTTGTTCAAATCATGGCCCCTGGGTCAAAAATGGCCAAGCCCCAGGGGTCACATGTTTTACATAGTGTTATATAGGAAAAAGTCTAAAAAATCTTCACTTCAGAAACCAAAAGGCATAGAGCTTTGATATTTTCTATGTAGCATTGTCTAGAGGACCTCTACCAAGTTTGTTCAAGTCATGGTCACTGGGTCAAAAATGGCCCCGCCCCAGGGGTCACATGTTTTACATAGAGTTATATAGGAAAAACTTTAAAAACCTTCTTTTCAGATACCACAAGGCCTAGAGTTAAGATATTTCGTGTACAGTATTGTCTATTGGACCTCTACCAAGTTTGTTCAAGTCATGGTCACTGGGTCAAAAATGGCCCCGCCCCAGGGGTCACATGTTTTACATAGAGTTATATAGGAAAAACTTTAAAAACCTTCTTTTCAGATACCACAAGGCCTAGAGTTAAGATATTTCGTGTACAGTTTTGTCTATTGGACCTCTACCAAGTTTGTTCATATCATAGCCCCTGGGTCAAAAAATGCCCCACCCCAGGTGTCACATGTTTTATATAGGGTTATATAGGAAAAACTTTAAAAATCTTCTTGTCAGAAACCACAAGACCTAGAGTTTAGATATTTGGTGTGCAGCATTGTCTAGTGGACCTTTACCAAGTTTGTTCAAATCATGACCCTGTGGTTAAAACTGGCCCCACCTGAGGGGGTCATTTGATTTTACACAAAGAATTATATAGGGAAAACTTAAAAAATCTGCTGGTCTGAAACACCAAGAGCTAGACCTTCAATTGTTGGTTGTTATGTCTCCCCCAACCCCGCTCTTCTGATGGAGACATATTGTTTTTGCCCTGTCCATGGGTGTCTGTCTGTCACACTTTGTTTCCTTTCAATAACTTGAGTACCAGTTGACCCAAAGCCTTAAGACTTCACAGGGTTATTGCCCTTATTGAGTAGAAATAAACTCTTTTGTTTTTTTTGGTCAGTAATTCAAAGGTCAAGGTCAGAGGGACCTCTAGAGTGAAAACCGTTTCCACTCAATAACAGGAGTACCATTTCACCCAGATGATTGCTTTAACTAAATAGAAGAACCTTATTGTTTTTGGGGCTAGTATGTCAAAGATCAGGGTCACAGGGACCTGAGGAGTGAAAAGTATTTATGCAGAGTAACTGTAGTACCATTACACCCAGAGCCTTCAAACTTTATAGGATCGTATTAGAAGAACCCTATTGTTTTTATGGTCCATAGGTCAAAGTTTAAGTTCACAGGGACCTCTAGAGTGAAAACTGTTTCTGCTCAGTAACTGGAGTACCATTTTGCCCAGAGCCTTCAAACTTCATAGGATGATTGTCTTTACTAGGTAGAAGAACCCTATCATTTTTGGGGTCAGTAGGTCAAAAGTCAAAGTCACAGGGACCTGTAGAATGAAAACTATTTCTGCTCAGTAACTGGAGTACCATTACACCCAGAACCTTCAAACTTCATAGGGTAATTATATTAGAAGAACCCTATTGTTTTTGGGGTCTGTAGGTTAAAGGTCAAGTTCACTGGGACCTGTAGAGTAAAACTATTTCTGCTAAAAAATTTGAGTACCATTACACCCAGAATCTTCAAACTTATAGCAAACTTATTCAAACTTGCAAACAACCAACACCTGTAACAACCAATAATGATACTTGTAACATGAGCAATGAGACTCAGGTGAGTGATTTAGGGCCATCGAGGCCCTCTTGTTATGGTATACTTATAGATGTTTAGGAGTCTTGGGTTTAGATCAGGTTCACAGTTGTCTTAAAAAAAACATTTTTCTTTTGTAAAATTATTTGGTGAAATGTTGAAAACCTGGTTTCGTTGCATGGTGCCATTCCTTGTTCATTCTTGTTGCAATAGCAACCCAACTTCTTCATGGAGTGGAATTCTTTAAACAACTTTGATAAAGATTCATGCAAGGAACATTCCTGCAAAGTTTCATCATCTTTCACTTAGTGGTTTAGGAGGAGATGTTGTTTAAAGTAAAAAGTTGATGACACACAATGAACACAGGGCAAACACAAAAGCTAACCTTGAGAGCAAAGTGCTCAGGTGAGCTGAAAACTGGGGTTGCTTAACTTTTTTCCAGGTGTATATATACATGAGAAAACTGGTTCAATTCATTGATGTTTCCATTGCAAACATAATTGGACTGAATCTGTATAAAAGTACATAATTGTGAATTACTATAACAATTTTTGGTTCAATATAGACATGTCTTCATTTAATATATTGTCAATTACACAAAGTTGAATGAATTACTAAAAAAATTTATTAAGACAGCGGTGGCTTTCCATACTCTCTCTGAATTTATTGTCAGTACAGATTGGCCATATGACCGACAGTGCCTGGCGATACTACAAGATGTATAAAGTATTCCATTCCAGAGACACCCTGGTCTTTTTACATAATCAGTATATATCATTGATGGAACCAGAGTTTAACGTCCAAGACAATTAGTAATGTTAGTGGAGGAGCAGGTGATCAAACTCCCGACCCCTGGATTACCAGTCCAGCACATTATCACTGGAGAACTGATCCACTCCTGCTTTCCATACCTACTGGCACTTGAGAAAGAGTCTTTTGTCTTAATGTGAAAGTGTATTCTGTAACTTTCATGCTCTGAACAGTTTCCCTGTAATTGAACCAGACAGAAGACTGATTGAAAAACCGCTTTCTACTACATTCTCTAATTAATTGATCCTAGGGCACTGAGCAATCAGAAATTTTTGTGTCAGAAAATACTTCTGTTGTATTAAGTAGAGTGTATCTATTGACTTGTATATGAAGGTCAGAGAAAATATTGTATTGTTGTAAATAGGGTTGAACATAATTTAATTTTTGTAAATAAATGGGTTGGAACTGGATGGTTATTTTTTCAACAAGTTACTTAATTTTTTTTCCTGAAGTTGTTACGGTCAAGTGCATACCTTGCTATAATTGTATAAATACAACCTCTGACAACTGCGTCAGGGAATCGATTCTTTGGCTCAGTGGTAAGAGTGTCCGACTTCAATGTGCCGAATCCAGCTCTGGATTGTGTATTCTAAGATGCATTGCATCTTTCTGTTACAGACTTTCATGTTCGTAAAATGGGGGCTTGTCAAGGATGACTTCTCCTGCACTTCGTTATAAGAATTTTTAAAAATCTTTAAAGATTTCTGTCTCATCTTCTGATCTAAACAAGAGGGCCATGATGGCCCTGGATCGCTCACCTGAGTACTTTGGCTGTAGGTTTGCTGTTAAGCAGTATTTCATTTTTTAATTGGAAATATGTAAGTGCCTTCAAACCAAATATGTAAAATATCAGTCAATGAATAAAGGCTCTATGACAGAAAGCAGTAATATCTATTATTAGTTATGGTGACCTTGACCCAGTGACCTCAAACCCTACGTATGGGTACAATATAGAGGTCAATGCAAGGAACCTCTATACTGAATATCAAAGATACTGGTCTATAAATGAAGGCTCTATGAGGTACAGTAGATAAATCTACTTTTAGCCTCAGTGACCTTTAACCTGATCTAATAATTTGAAAAAGCTTGGTAAAGCTTGCTTCGTGCAAAATTTTAAAATTCTAGGCTTTGTGGTTTCAGACAAGAAGATTTTTAAAGATTTTCTTCTATATTGTTATTTAAAACTTGTGACCCCTCGGGCGGGGCCAATAGTGACCCCAGGGACATTTTTCTAACAAACTTGGTAGAGGTCCACTAGACAATGCTGCATACCAAATATCTTAACTCTAGGACTTGTGGTTTCTGACAAGAAGATTTTTCAAGTTTTTCCTATATAATTCTATGTAAAACATGTGACCCCTAGGGCAGGGCCTATTTTGACCAAGGGGCCATGATTTGAACAAACCTGAGAGAGGTCCATTAGATAATGCTGCACACCAAATATCTTAACTCTGGGCCTTGTTGTTTATGACAAGAAGATTTTAAAAGCTTTTCCTATATAACTCTATGTAAAACAAGTGACCCCTGGGGCGGGGCCATTTTTGACCAAGGGGCCATGACTTGAACAAACTTGATAGAGGTCCTCTAGACAATGCTTCATACAAAATATCTTAACTCTAAGCCTTATGGTTTATTCTGTGAAGATTTTTAAAACCTTTTCCTATATAACTCTATGTAAACAAGTGACGCCTAGGGCTGGGCCTATTTTGACCCAGTGGCTTTGATTTGAACAAACTTGGTAGAGGTCCACTAGACAATGCTACACACAAAATATCTAAGCTCTATAACTTACAGTTTCTGACAAGAAGATTTTTTAAGATTTTCCTATATAACTCTATGTAAAACAAGTGACCCCTGGGGCAGGGCTTTTTTTGACCCAGAGGCCATGATTTGAACAAACTTGGTAGAGGTCCATTAGACAATGCTACACACAAAATATCTAAGCTCTATGCCTTACGGTTTCTGATAAGAAGATTTTTAAAGTTTTTCCTATATAACTCTATGTAAAACAAGTGACACCTGGGGCGGGGCCATTTTTGACCCAGAGGACAGGATTTGAACAAACTTGGTAGAGGTCCACTAGACAATGCTACACACCAAATATCTAAGCCCTATGCCTTACAGTTTCTGACAAGAAGATTTTTTAAGATTTTCGTATATAACTCTATATAAAACAAGTTACCCCTGGGGAGGGGCCATTTTTGACCCAGAAGCTTTGATTTGAACAAACTTGGTAGAGGTCCACTAGACAATGCTACACACCAAATATCTAAGCTCTATGTCTTATGGTTTCTGATAAGAAGATTTTTTAAGATTTTCCTATATAACTCTATGTAAAACAAGTGACCCCAGGGGCGGGGCCATTTTTGACCCAGAGGCCATGATTTGAACAAACTTGGTAGAGGTTCACTAGACAATGCTACATACCAAATATCTTAACTCTAGGCCTTGTGGTTTCTGACAAGAAGATTTTTAAGTTTTCCCTATATAACTCTATGTAAAATCAACTGACCTCTGGGGTGCAGTCAGTTTTGACCCCAGGGACATAATTTGAACAAACTTGGTAGAGGTCCACTAGATGATGCTTCATACCAAATATCAAAGCTCCAGGCCTTGTGGTTTCGGAGAAGAAGATTTTTAAAGATCCAACTTATAAAATCTATTTTTAGCTCCAGTGAACCAGAAATGCAATGGACCAGAACCATTTGAACAATCTTGGTAGAGCTTCATGCAAGGAACATCCCAGGCAAGTTTCACTAAATTTGCCCCATTGGTTTCAGAGGAGATGTCGTTTGAATGAAAAGTTGACGACTGACGGACGACGGACAAAGACTGATCAGAAAAGCTCACCCTGAGCACTTTGTGCTCAGGTGAGCTAAAAAACACAACACTATTCATCATTATGAATGATGACTTTCCGAACAGGGGATGTGTGACGGTCTAGTGCATACCTTCCTTTGATTATGTAAATACAACCTCTGACAACTGCATCAGGGAATCAATTCTTTGGCTCAGAGGATAGTGTTGGCCTTCGATGCACTAAGATTGGAGTTCGAATCCCACTCTTGGTTATGTATTCAAAGATGTATTGCATCTTTCTGTTACTGACTTTATGTTTTATAAATTGTCTTTCTGGAAATTTTATTTCTTAAAATTTGGAGTGCAGTGGTCAAGAGTAGTGCCAAACTCCCAACTTATCACCTGGGATGAGGTCTCTGGTAACTTTCAACAATCCAGGCTTTTGGTGCTAGTACTGGTTTGAACCAGTATGTCACTGAGTAGATTAATATCAGTTTCAAGAATTTTGTTTCCCAATCTATCTAAAATAAATAGGTTTAAACTAAACTAACCTAAAAATTTTCAGTTTTCAAGTACACCATTTCTGGCAAGGAATTTTGTATAGAACAAGTTCAGACTGACAAGGTCTCAAGTTGGTTTGCAAAAGAAATGAAAACAAAACCCCAAGTCACATTCATATTAAGTTTATTCAACTCTTGAAATAAGTCTTCCATTGTAGAAAAGCTTCATTACAAATGTGCTTCACCCCTCCTCGTCTTTAACTAGACAGACGTAACTTGTATTGTCCAAGATTCTATCGCAGTACAGAAAATTGAGAAGACACTGATTTATCTTTTTATACATATATAACAAGGATCTTCCTAAAACTTTGATAAATCAAAACCTTCAACAAACAAAGAAAAGAGAAAAACATTTTCTTCCCAACAGTTATCTACCTTTATTCACTTGTATTCATACTGAACCAAACAAAATTTAAACAAAAGTGAATAAATTAATGAACCACTTTCAAGTACAACAAATGCATCCACAGCTTGCTTATTTATCTGCTATAAAATATATGAATGGTTCAAAAATCAGTCTGTACCCTTCTAAAGATCAAATACAATGTGACAGTTCATGTATGTTTTATAATCTCAGGACAATACCATAGTTTCTGAAACTTTCCCTACAAAAGACGTTACTTGAATGCATCTTGGACACATACTGTGTTATGCAAGTAGGCATCACAGTAAAGCATGCAAGTTCTGTGAGGGTTTCAGACATTATCTCTGACATCACTCACTCAACGTAGTCAAAGCTGACTGTCTCTACCATTACACAAGTGGGCATTCCATGGCAAACAAACCATGACACATTGGAACTTGTCACAGCCAAATCTACTCTACCCTGACAAAATGTTTGAATTCTTATTGAATGTAAATGGTATTTTGTGGATTTAACCCAATACTGCACAATCTTTTTGACTTGCATATAACAGAATATAGTGACAACAAGGATCAAGTCATACTGTGACATGGTCGGTACACAAGTGTTAACATAGCCAAAAATTTGAATATTTACCTAGCTTGAATACCCAGAGACTGACTCACATTTTTTTCTGCAAACTTTTTATCACTCCAATTTATTTCTAAAAGAACATTTTTAATAATAAAATATGCCCAATTAGCTGTCCTCGTTTAATTCTCAAAAAACATAAAATGCAAAAACAAAAACCTATTAAATATAACACAAAAAAATGACAAATGTAATCAAAAATATGTTACCTAATGCATGTAATAAGCATCTACAAAATCGTTTGAAAAAATAAAGCTTTTGTGAACAGTTTCATCTTCCTAGGGCCTATCAAATGATGGAGAACTTGCACATAAAAGTTTGACAAAATTTCATGTAAACTGCATCGACATTCATTTCAAGCAAATAAACCTTGTAATAATAATGTATGAAACATGGAAAATATATGTGTTGCAAGATGTTTTACAAATTAAATTAACCAGTATTTTCTATGTTTTAATATTCTCATTTAAAAAATATACAGCATTTCTATATTGTCTCTTCTTACAAACGAATTAACCCATTTTTTGTTTCTCTCTCCTAATATAACTTAATGTCGACTCAAGTTAAGCCTTCATTTCAATTACTACAACATAATATATATAATATTCTAACACTATCCGCAATTTGCCGACAATAAACAAAGAAGGAATTGAGCGTTATATATCAGGCAGTATAGCACGCTGAATACAAGTGCGCGCCCGCTGACGTCACTGAGAACGCCACTGTTAAATAGTGCACATACTAACGTCCTTTATAAATATACGTACGTGTTAGAATGGAAATAGATTTTAACATTTTCGTGATCTACCGTCGTATATATCACGGTTTCTCGTTCATATGCGTAATTATTTAATCACTCAGGCCTACGGCCTTCGTGATTAAATTACTACGCATCTGAACTCGACACCGTGATATATCAGACGGTATATCACTCAAACTTAAAATCTATTTCCTAAATAAACAACTTTCAAAGAAATTAAATAAAGCTTGGACTAGGGCCTATTTCATATAAGAGTTATTCTTGCCTTACTGTTGAATACTTTTTTCCACAGAATTACATTAACTTAATACTAGAGGGTAGGGCAGTATAAAAAAGAAAACACCCTTTGCACTCTGGAAACAAAAACCATTCCTGCATTCAGACCCCTAGAAATCTTTCCTCAGGCATATTGAAATCGCAGATTCTACTCAAAATGTTAAAAGCTATCAATAAGGGACATCTTTTTCAGGACTCGAGGAGCTTAGATGTTGTCTAGCACTTATTCAAACAATATTTAATAAAGCATGGACTTCTAGAGCAAAATGGGTGCTTAAAATTATGTCTTATGAGGTCCAAAACAACTGAAAGTCTGTGAATTCTAACGGGGATTTTCTTTGAAAAAAAAACAAAACATCTAGAATCAATTCTTTGACAGCTGAAGTAATTTCCCTTAAATGATTTTAATAAATGCACAAGATCAATACATGGACACAATTTTTGGTTTCATATTTTGTAACTACATTTATAATTTGTACAGATAAAAAGTTAAATATTAGATAATCCCAAAGGTATGATGGTTTTAAACTTACACATGAAAATAAGATTTTTGTCTTCCTTTTTTTTCAGTCTTTGAGGAGAGACATTTACTATTCCCCTTTTAAGAAAATCTCTTAAACACGCAAGCACCCCACCAACTACGTCTATATCCAGGGAAACAACTACAAAGTTTCTTTTCTAGATGCAGTAAGAATTACTGTTCATGAATAATAATTTTATGGTTCATGGTTCTTGACTTAACTAAATCAAAATTAACAGAAACGCAATGAACTATATTTTTCCTGTACATTTCATACAATTTCTTAACAAAACAAATCTGATAATAACCCACATAATTTGCCCAAAGGCAACATCAATAAAATTTAAATATCAACGTATTTTTTACACAATTCATAGTAACAGATGAACTTTTCATACATACAAACACACAAAAATCAATAGCATAGTCATATATAAAAAAGAGAAGACAAACTAGCGTACATGTGTAATGAGCTAATGTCAGTTATTCAAGTTATAATCGTTAAACATGGCTTAGTTTTGTGAAATAACATGGAAAACTGGTGATTTCGCTTGCTATATAAAACTGCAGTTTTCAACACTTTTTTAAAGCCGGCATTATCAAGAAATGAAAATTAACCAGATGAAAGAGTGGTCTGAGTGGATCTATTTTTAAGCCTTATAAACTTTAGTAAACAACAAGGGACTTCAATCTAAAACTATACATACAAAGAAAATGTCCCAATATTTCTTTTAAAAACAAAATGAAATCTCCATTTAACAAAGATAGTGTTCAATAGTCTTTTATAACTAGTGTTTCCTTCAGAAATTTACTGTTCTTAGTTTTACACTTAAAACTCTAGAAAAGATTAAGATATAAATGTTGATTTAAAAAAACAAGTTTGCCACACTGCTTTGTTTTCTGAAAATCTGACCCTGAAATTCTCCAATACCAAGCTTTCAAACCTTTGTAAACTTTCTTCAATATTTCTCTATGTCTCCCTTTAAGATAAACTTTCTCGTCACCTAGATATGCTCTAGAATTTTCTACAATCACCAATAAATCAGTTGCATAGGTCTGAGGTAAATTTCTAAATTGCTAACATAAATAAGGTAACATTGTGATCAAACTGTTCTGTTAGAAACAAATGCCTTGAATGTATCAAGAGTCTGAAAGTGAAGAGAAAACTAGAATTGTACATAAAACTGTCCTTGAACTGCAACAAAAACAGTAGAATAAACCTTGATACATAATTCATCTAACAAATAGTGGCGAACAGTTTCATTGTACCAAATACATAAGATTACCACATGTCACTGCCTGTGAAAATACATAGCATAAATGCACTGCACCTGTTTACAGATATCACTCCACAGACAGCTAGCATCAAGGGAAGTAAGAAATGCATAGGGTTTTAACAAAATAGTTGCATTTTCTGCAGGCAAGTTGAAGAACCACCTTTTTTTTTTTCAAAGATATAACTTGCATGGTGAATTTTATGACAGAAAATATGACTCCAACAAAGTTCTTTAGATACCACAGCCAAACAGCAGATTTTCTTGCCTTCCTAGACAATGGATTTTTCTACTGAACCTGTTACACTGTATCTGTAGGAATATCTAACTTTTACAGATTTATTGTTTTGATGATGTTTTTTTTACTCTGAAATACAGTAAATACTTTATCATTAAAAATACTCAGAAACTGCCAATTTTAAGCAATCTTGATCAATAATCTCTAACTTCCTGCAGATATAGCAATTTGCATTTGTACGGAAAATCTTCATAATTTAAGTAGTTTTAAAAAAGTAACAACAAACTAACAACAGAACACTTTAGTTTCTGTCACAGCTTCTTCAAAATCTGTTCAGGATTAACAGCTTGAAAGCCTTCAAAATAAAGTACGCAATTTCCTTTCTTTGATTTCTGACCTTATATTTACACTGAAAATACAAGTCAATTTTTGTCTGTGGCGCAGTTTTCAGGCTTATTACTTCTACAGAGAAGACAAAGTCCAAAACAATAGGAAGACTTATCTGCAATCTACTCTCTTCACTTCTTCCTACAAAAGCATGACATCATGGCCTTCCTCTTAGATCTTTTCAATTCAGCTAGGGAACTGCTTTCTGTCTACTGTGCAATTTTTAGAGTCAATCCTTCTCAAGGAAAATAATGTCGGAAACAACAGCCCATCTGCAATCTGGTTTCTTCTATCACTAATCAATATAACAAACCCATGACAGCATCTGAACAACTTCAGCGAGACTTTATTACCTTTCTCAGGAAAATATTAAAGAATTTATTTCCCCACTAAATAAAGTGTGTAACCAGACTTCATTAGGTACAAGATGTCAATTTGATTTTCCCTATTCTAACACTTGACTGTTGCCTTTACAGGGGAGAAAACATTCATTTGGACATCTGTAAACTTACAAAGAAAAGAAATCAGACAACCTTCATATCTCCGGGAAATTAAATGTATTCCAGCAGTAACAGCAAAAGCAATCACATACATACAGAATGTTTCCTATCTTGTTTACATTAGCCCCATTCTCAAATATTTGATTACAGTTTTTTTCACCTGAAAATTTGTTATTTCCTACATTTTTTTGAACATCTGAAAAACAATTTATGGAAAGAGAAGTATCTATTAATGGTTTTCTGCAATAAAAAGAATTTTCTGAAACACTTTAATTGAATTTAAAGTGACATTTGCAATGTATCAAATTTCAACAATCATTTTCAAAACAGACTGAAATGCTACACATCAGGAATCTGTCCCAGGATTATTTTTATCTAAGTCTTGTCTCACTTTTAACATTTTCAACATACATGTACATGTATGTTTTTTCAAAAAAGCCTTTTTGTTTTCTCATTAGCAAGATTAGTATTCACTTCAAGAAATGTTTTGGAGGATTGTACAGCACTTTTATTTCCTCAACATTAATGCTTGGTTATTCTATCACTCAGTGCCTATCATCACTTCCTCGAGAGACTATTAATGATAGAAACTTTAACAGAAATTGTGATAAATAAAATTCACGACTGTTAATGTTTCTCTTGATCAAGTTACAACTCAAGTGTTTTCTTTTGCCTGTTTTGCTAGAATATAACAAGGCCTGAAACTTTAATTCTCCTAATTTGAAGTTACCACTCTGGATTTTAAGATACATAGGTAATGCAAGCTTACAACCTGAAATTAGCAATAGGCCTGAAAATAGCAGACCTGAACAAAGGTGTTTGTAATTACTTAACTATAATTTCGCTTTTTCCCATTTATGTAAGAATTATACTGTGCAAAATTCAAATTAACAAGCAGATAAGTTGGACTGGTTGTTTGAGTAATGTATATTATATTTCTTTTTCGAAAAAAATCCCACTGGCTGCTTACAGTTTTTCTTCTCATCTGCTGAAGAGAAAAGTCTCCTATCATTTTTGTATTTTTCTTTCACAAAGACATTTTACAGAACTAACTAATAAGCAACATACAATTATCACATCTTAACAAAACAACGAATAAGATAACAGTTATCACCTGAATTATCAAAACTTAAATTATTTCAACATAATTTCCTCTTAGAAAAATAGAGGGTTGCAAAAAAGCTATTAGGACATTGTAACATATGGTAGTACAATACATGTATCAGAAGAAATCTTAACACATCTTGATAAACTTAGTTTTCAAAATGCATATAACTTTGTATTCATATTTTTACAATGATTCAACAATCTATCAGTTCTCTTTTAACATAGGCTGTTTGAGAAGATATCAAACAAACATCAACAATGAAAAATACACAGCATAAAACATTAAAGAAAAATGTCTTTAGTCACAATTTCCTCGATATCAATTTCAGGAAGTAAAAATCTGTGAAGCAAAAAGAAAAGCTACTAATTAATTTTGAAATGCTGAAATGGCTGTAGATTGCGAAACGTCTACAATAAACTTTTTTTTCAATGAGTGTAAGTGTTTCCTAATGTATTCCTTATAGTGGTGTTACGGAGAAATTTATAATACCATATCGAATATGACTTTGCTACATTATATTGTGCTAACAGCGCCATAGGACCAACATGGCATCTTTTCCTTTAATTGTTCAGTAAATATCAATGGTAAATCTATACTAGCTAGATTTTTTTCCATAGATAATATATTTAACAAAAAGAAGCCCCCGTCTATAAAAACTGCATAGTTTTAACAAACACAAAACCTAAAGTATCTAGTCAAGCTAATGCTGTATTAAGAATATTGTTATTTCTTAAACTTGCGAAAATGGATGTGTTCAATTTCAGCAAAAAACTAAATGTTCCGAGAAATTTGCCGTTTAATGATCGCTTAATTTTTGCATTCAGCAGTACATGATTATTCAATTATGAATTTTCGAGAGGGAACAAAAGACTTGTTTTTTCCAACCAACTTATTGTCACTAAGTTAAATATTATTACAAACTACTATCTGTGTATCAGAGTTCTGACTTTCTGTGATGTAACTTCTTAACATTTTTGTTAGCTAACAAGCTGAAAAACTGTCAATACAATTTAAAATGCTGGTCATTTCTTTTATTGTTACTTGTTCAACATAAGTGCAACTTATTTTTGCCGAGAAAAAAAAAACTGACAATATTTTCAATGGCAAGTATGTGGGTTGCTCTTTAGATAAATGTGGCCATTAATGAGATAAGTTTCATTCTGAAAAATGGTGTGTGATAGCTAAAAACTAACAATCAGATAAATGAATGTGATAGCCAGACATGCTAAAATTATGACTGGCTAGGCAGAGATGGCAAGTTTATTTTGTAATACCGTTAAGTGAACCTGTGCAGCGATAAACCTCACTATGAACACAACACATTGTTCTGTTTAAATGAAATTCAAAGTTGATTTCCAAAGTTGAGTAAAAATGAAAAAAGTTTCTGATTTTCCTTGAAATATAATAAAAAAAAAATAGCAAAAAAAAGAGAAAATATCGAATTCCATACTATGACACTTCACATCTAGCAAATGAGTTTGTTAAAGCTTCACAAGGCACCAGAAGAGTAACGACGGAATTGTCATCTGCTACTACAGTCAAACCTGTATCACATAACTGTTTGTTATCATACACAACAGTCTACAGGTTAACATCTGGCTATGGTGAGAACTGACCAGTATCAACAAATTTTCAACAATATCCCCCGCCCCCAAAAAAGATGTGTTAATATGACTGATACCAAAATCATACTTGGTAACCCCATCTAACTGTAAAAAATGCCCACTACAGCAACCAGTCTTGGTATTCAAAGATGTAAACTTCACCATGTTGCTAAAACTAGGTCACAAAATAGCAACAAGTACTTGCATATACCTAAAGTTTCTGACCAGAGAATTACATATTATATTGCAACTCCAAGCTTTTATTCTTTGTTCTAAGGTACTGAATGATCTTTTAATCAGAACTTATTACTTTGTTAAGGACATTTTTATGGTGACCAGTCTGTTCTTTCAAGCGACAATTATCAATAAAAGATAATCTCTCTTTTTATGTATGTGGGTGCAACATGTTTCCATAATGGCAGTCTTCTGAATTCTTAATGCCATCAATTTCTGGGTATGCCCCTTTAAAGTAAAGACCTGAAAATTCTACAGTCAGATTAGTTATGAAACAGTCAGAGGGAAAGTAATTATTGCTTGTGACAGGCGGCAACTATACTATGTGGTCCAAGAAGTTTCTCGGATAATGCAGGAAAAATGTGTTGTATCATCATTACTGTCTATTTCAATGTTAGCTAAATGATACAGATTTGACTGCACAGCAAAAAAGATTAGATGTTGCCTACATTATATGACACTGCATCATTTTATCATAGCAACATTGTAACTTACTTTAAACAAATAAGCACTTGCAGCATTTATGCATCAAGAGGACAGTTTCTAATGATGTTGGTGTGTTATGTACTTTTAGAATGCATGTAACAATAGTGAATCTGCCAACTTAAAATGACTGTGACTGAAGAATTACAGATTCTATCCATTCACGCTGCCATACCTACATGTATGATGCAACATATGCACTGTGATTTTCATGTTTCTGAGAAATTTTTATAAATGAGTGTAAATGCCATTGTATTTGAGCAGATGTTACTTATCGCACAATATATGTTTAATCAGATTTGAAATGCATGTTCATATCCAGATTTGTTCAGAACTTCCAATGTGATCTTAAGACATGGAAGGGGTCACTTTTTTTTTTGAAAACCAGATGGGCGCATTACACCAACATTATCATTATGTAAAACTGTAAATTCACTTTGGTAGAAAAAAACAATGCCACTATCTTAATGTTAAAAAAACAACATGGTTTCAGCTAGATCTTTCAAATTAATACAAACATGATTTTGCTATTCTAGCCAACAAAAACATTCACATAAAATATAATGCATACTATTTCATTTAGGAAAATATAAAGATAATATTAGCAAAGTTACTAATGCCTTTTTTGTTTTTCTACCAAAATCTGTAGTTTTGACAGCATAAATACCTATTTCTGTATTACATACAATTTTTTAATTTTTTTTCCGAAACTTTTCAACTTAGCAATGAGCCAAGCACATGGCCATAGTGAAATAAGAATGACTACATCCAATCACCTCAAAGGTCAAAGGTTAAGTGATAAATGATAATATTACACACATATGGAAAACATACAAGCAAGTTCTCACTTTCAATTTATACAGTTATGGCAGCATACATAATTCTAAACGTATATGGCGCATTTCATCCTATTAAGCAGGCATTCATTCCTGACAAAGCAGGCCTATATCCTGACACAGAAAGGAATCACAGAAGAATTTGCAGACTGTCTGTTCAAGTATAATCCTGCTATTGTCTCTGGCTTCTAATGGATGTCCTAGGTCTCTCACTTGTTAGTCCTGGAGCACTCTGACACTTTCTGGGTCTGAAAATACAAGAAATAAAATATTTAGTCAATACTACTTGTTAACAGAACACAATATTGTTGCAGTTTTTTCCAAATCTAGACAAAGTTAAAAACACAAGCTGAAGATACCAATGTGTTCATCTTGTCAGAATCAATGTTATCTCAATTTATAGCAGCTGGAAATAAATATACCGTAAAAATTCTATTTATAGCCCGGGCGTTTATTAGAATCATGGTTGATCTCAAAGTTGGGGGTGGGCGTTTATTAGAGACACATGCAAAATGAGACCATCATTTTTTCATATTCCACGTATTTCACTATGCGCATTACCTGTTTATGACATAAATAGATCTACCAGATAATTATGTACCAACGTATACACACAGAATAATACCCCTGTTGCGCCCCGATCAATAAATAT